>OX463771.1:3994349-5303099 GCA_949825005.1 Gasteruption jaculator | reverse complement strand
AGAATCGCTAAATAAATGGGCAGAATATAGGTTTGCCTAAAAAATTGGCATCTTATCCTACGATCTTAATTACTTTCAGGCCGGAGCACGCTAGGTACAAAAGATTACGGTGATATTGTAAAGTTTGCCTTATCCTACTATCCGCTTTTGTCATTTTTTTTCACATGGCAAATCGTTCGGGACATTTCCGCGTCGCATAGAGGGCAAGTTTGTACCAAGGGATTTGCAGTTTGTGACACTTGGATGTCGAGAGTCAGGGAAATAACAGAACTTCCGCAATTTTCGAAGCCAGCTGGCTTAAGAAGACTTTCTCGTCAAATTGCTGGAAGTCTAGGTGATTTGCTAGATATTTTTTTTTAAGTATGGAACCTATGTAAGAAAATAATATACAGGTATATGTCAGAAAGTTTTTTTTATCGTACGTTAAATATTTCAAAAAAAGAAAAGGTTCTCAAAGTGACTTATAATTTAAGAACCTTTTTTTGAAAAAGTCCTTTCAGTGGAGTAAAAGCTTGAAATTTTACACGTCGATTGCCTAGACGACAAATTCCAAAGAATTAAATTTTTAGCTGGAGACAGTTGAAACGTCGTAAAGCTTTTTTTATCGTACGTTAAATACTTAAAAAGAAGGTGGTTAGAATGACTCATATTTTGAGCGATTTGAAGAAAAAATCCTTTTAATGGAGTAACAGTTTGATATTTGACGTATCAATTGCCTAAAAAATAAAATTCCAAAAAATTTAATTTTTAGTTGTAGGCAGTTGAAACACTGCGACAGGTTCAAAATGCAGGTTTTAACTCTTTGCGACACAGGAATTCATGTCGCAAAATAGACCCATGTTGCACCGAAATTTTATTGCGTTTTAAATTAAAGAAAATTATCATATGTATTTTTATTAATAAAGGTATCACATAATGTAAAAAAAAACAAAAAAATAATTATTATTTAATCGAACTTGTTTTTCGAGGGTGGGACTCAAATAGTCCCACCGTGCCCCAAAGGGATAAATAAGGAAGCTGTTAATCATTCTTTCGAATAAATTAGAAATACCACAATTTTCAGGTTCAGGGTCTTTCAAAATTATTATACGTATTTATTTGATCTACAATTCGAATATAACCACCCACGTCATATTCGCCTTTCTTTCGATGTATGTACCATTATTCGAACGATTTTTGTTCCGCGCCCTGCTGAAGAAATAAGAGAAACAAAATCATCGACGTTAACGAGGATAGATTTCCTATATAAAAGGTATATAAATTTTGTACACCATAATAAAAAAAAAACCATTCAATTAGAAATCTCTGACAGAAAGAAAAGTTCATAGAACGTGAGATGGAGAGAAATGACGTTTCATGAAAACAGGGTTGATAAAACATTCCTCGAGGGAGCTTGGTTATTCTGTGTGTACCATACTCATGGTTGTTACTACCGTACCACTACCAGTACCGCTACCATTAACTACCAACGACTGACTGACTAACTTTGTACTGTGTAGTAGTAGGTAGTATCCCTTGTCGTATCTTCAATCCATCAAAACTTGTCGGAAAACGTTCCTGACCTTTCTTTTGAAGGGGAATGTTCTCGCTTAACCGCGAAGAAACATCTTCGACGAAAAGAGACAAAGGAGACGAAAAAGAACGGTGACAAAAAAGAAGTGAGAAGAAGAAAAAAGGAGCACGAAACGTCGACAACGCAGTCGAAAGAACGAAACCGAAGACGACAACGAATGAGTTGCCAACAATTGCTAGACTGCTCGTCTCTTCCTCTACAATAAACGTGCAATCTTTCTTGATGAAAGATACTTGAATTCCTGCGGAAAATTTACGATCGCTTTCTCTGAATTCCTACCAATTGCTAACAATTTTTTGCTCCCAATTCAGTTGATGCTCGAGATGCAAGTTGTTGTTTCTAAACGAAAATGTCAGGTTACTGTTGTAGCGTTTATTGCTTTGCAAATTGGAAATCCGAGTGTATTTGGGATTAGTTGAATTATTTTCTATTGTCAAAAAGACATGTCACGATAAATCTCGAAATAGCGAAACCGTTACAAACTCCAATTAGATTCATCCGCTCTAATCGTTTTGGTGCCAACTTCATGTTGCTTTCCTCCAAAAATGGGGTAAAAACTAAAGTTTCTGGGGGTGATTTTATGCAAAGAATCGATTCTAAAGGTTTATTTTGACGTAACTCTAGCGGTAGCTGGAGAAAAGTAGGTTTTTGGCGGGAAAATCGTATTTTTTATGAGACTTCGGGAATTTTGATAACAGAATTGAATTCCTCGGAAAAAAAATACATCGGATAAGGGTCTTTCGAAAGTCCCCAAAAGTTGTTTCGAAAAGTCGAATTTTTGGGGATATTTTGGCCTTCCCCCCAAAATGGGTAAAAATTAAAGTTTCAAAAAGGTGATTGGACAACTCATTTCTAGGTGTTATTTGACGCGTAGAATCAATTCCAGGGATCTATTTTGACGAAATCCTAGCGAAAGTTGGTGAAAAATAAGTTTTTTCCGTAAAAATTGTATTTCTGATAAGATATTGAGAATTTTAAAAACGAAAATGGATTTGTCGGAAAAAAATAGATCGAATAGGGTCTCCCGAAAGTCCCCAAAACTTGAATTAAAAAAATTCAATGTCAATACGACAAATCCCAAAGTATAACCATTGCGCGCCTTTTTGCTAATTTTGATAAATACCAGACCTGGTGCTGAAATGATTATTTCTACAAATTCTAGTTTCGCCACTTCTAAGGTTCATGATTTTCCTGTGAATGACATTTGTCTGAAATCACGGAATTTCCACTGCCATAAAGCAATAAAACTGTCACAGCGGAGTAGTATATTAGATTCTTTTCTAAGACTGGAGCTACTGTAAGTGTAGAGCGATTATCTGAGTTTAATTTCATTGTAGTTAACGTCCAAATCACGATAAATATGAAAGGCCAAAATTTCACAATTACATTACATATTTCCCCAGACGATAAATCTTTCAGTGATACAATCAAATGTTCATTAACTAATGGCTAAAACGTCTGAAACTTTAGAGAAGGGTACCAACTATGAATATCTACGTAATTGAACTTAATGTACTGAGAAACCTAGGATAGTTGCCAAGTGCAAGGGAGGGAAACTCGTTGAAGTGCGGTTTAAGTGACGTCTCACGGGGTGTGATTAGAACTGAGATATCACGGAGATATCGCCGGATATCATAGAGATCGTTTCCCAAGTTTCTATCTTATTCCACGTTTCCCCCTTTTCTTCAATTTCTGTCATGCTTTTCTGTGTTTGAATTATTCACGTTATATTTGGAGAAAATTTACATAATCCATTTATTTAATTAGTGTTTGTAATTCGATATTCAAAGGGTTTCGATACGAAAGTGACTCTTGCTTCTGCTCTCTTCTTTCACTGGCATTTTTTTTTAGTTCCTTTACTTGGATTCAGAGCAAAGTTCAATTTAGGTTTATATGAAAAATTTCCTCGTATTTTATTACGTTAACAGCAAATATTTGGTTGATTCATAAGACCGTTTTATTTTTAACGTCAGCTAGTGTTACCAAAACGGATTGAAATTTTGAATCAACCCAACAAAGAAAAAATATATTTATTTTAATATCAAATTGTTTTGTGGATCGTCCGGAAATGGCCAAATTTGTTTCAATTAAAAAAATTCAATTCAGCCAAATAAAAATTTATTTTGGTACCAAATTATCTTTGGAGTATCGCGAAGTGGGCAATTTTTATCAATTCAAAAAATTCTTCGGACATGCAGACGTAAAATAATTGGTTCACAGAGTAATTTCTTTCACTATTATCCGTTTGAAAAAATGAAATATACTATTGCTAATTGGTTATTTGAGGAAGCTCAGAATTCGAAATTTGTTGGTAATGGTGAGGAAATTCAGATTTTTACTGGAAAGATTGTCGCAACATTTTAAGTTCGCCCATTTGAAAATACATATTTTTGCCGTTATTGACATTTTTCTATTTTTATGTCGTCTAACGATATATTTATATTTTACTATTAAAAGTAATATGACATCATCTTGGTACAAGTTCCAGACGTGTACCGTGGATTAGACTTTGCTACTCGATGGAGCAGAGATATATTTTATATTAATAGAATTTATTAAACAATCTTTTTGTACTTTTCTTATGAGTGCCACTGAAAATGTCGCTTCTATATATTACAGGCTTTAATTGGATAATTAAGTTCCTAGATTTTTACCGTCAATAACAAAAATACCTTTAATTAGATTTTGCTCAAAAAAAAAATCCGCATTTCCTTAGCGTACCCCGGTTTGTTATGTACATATTGAAGACAGGTGTACAGATCCAATCGTGCCAATTTTATTTACGGACACCACCTCTTGGTGTACGTACCCTGACTACGCAACACAGACTTCGAAATCTGTGCCAAAGTATTTAATTAAGACTCTAAAGATTAATTAGAAATTCCTCTTAATGATCCAATTTTTCTCGTGACGTTAATTAAATATCCCTCTTCTCCTTCTTCTTTTTCTTCTTTTTTTGCTACACCGAAAGGGAAAAATAAACGTAAAAGGGAAGAAATTCATTTCGTGCTGATCGCAAGACTTACCTAATTATTAATATTATAAAGCCTGTGTATACATATATATGCATGGCGTATAAAAAAAAATGGAGGAGGGTGGAACAGAATTGCATGTTCCGTGTGCGAAAGTCTTGTCAGGGTGAGCCTTGAGACGCTAATAAAGGTTCTATCTCTGTCTTTCGCTCTTCACTATCTTTCTACATCCCTTTTCCACCCTTTTCCACTTTACAGGGCTAATGATCGCACGGGGGATTTTGTAGCTTAGAGGGGTAAAGGTGGGGGTGTTGGCTAGACTACGTGTAAACCTGTCTGAGATTCCTCGAATCCACTCTTACACGTGCGCACGTCTGCCAAGTGAAATCGACTGAAGCATCCCTCTTTCCATTCGTAACCCTTTACCCTTTAAACTTCACTGGACGAAAGGCACACACAAAAAAGAGATTCTTTCACTTGTCTCTTTTCAATTTTCTTTTCTCTTTGTGCGACCCGAGGGTTAAGCGCGAGCAATTCAAAGCCTAAAAAAAAAGTTCGAGAGTGTATCGTCGTTATAGTCTAACCGTAAGGCGAATGAAATTGAAATAGAAAAAGCTTTGACTGAGGCAAGTTTCCAGGGCAAATTCCTGTACTTGGCTGGAAGCGGCGAGATATGGGGGATAATGATGGCTCTTAAGATAAAGTATGGGGTATCCATAAGTCGACAGTCTTTTTCAATGAAAAAAACAGTGTCCCTACATTTGTTTTTCTTTTACAGTATTTTTTTTTTACTTCGACATTGATTGAATATCTTTGATTTTTGACACAACTTTTTTGGATCTCCCGGAAACCTTTGTTCGACGTATTTTTTCACGAGAAATCAAATTCCATCGTTAAAATTTCTAATATTCTATCAGAAATACGATTTTTTTGTTGTTAAAAACCTGTTTTTCAGCAATTAATTCGTTTCCATCAACTATCGATGACTTCGAAATGTCATTGAAAAATTACGTTAGAAAAATACTGGTCCCACCATCAGATATAGTCCCACCACTTAAAACAACCGTATTTAAAAAAAAAAAAATTAACAATTTTGAAATCGTTACGGTTAATTTAGTCCCACAGGGTTGACGATTGGCTAAAGTAAATCCGATCCTGCTTCAGAATATGCACAATCGATGGAACGTATCGATATTATCGATTGGTATGAAAAATTTGTTTAGACTCTTTGGGTTTTTGCGTCACCTCTAAAATTTGTTAAGCACCATGTCTGCGTCATTTGCTTCGTACCGTGTGCAACGGTGATTTCACATGTGGCCGATTCTGCATACAATGCAATTTTTCCCGCGGACAATAATCGGATAGATTGAAGAAGCTTTGAAACATTGTAGTTTTCAAATTAATGTCTTTCAATCATGAATAATGTTTGGAAAGTTGCAACACCACCTACATCATCAAGAGTTGAAAATACAAACGTTAACCTACGACTCGCGGTAAAATGCACTAGCAGCTCCTTTGCCAGTGGTACCGGTGAGAGAATGTGCAAGAGAAAGAGACAGAGTGGGAAGAGGGAGAAAGAAGAACCCAGTAAATGTGCAGCAAGGCATTAGACTCACACTGTACAGAGTAAATAGGTATAAAATTGAAGGAGAGGAACCATTATGTCCTCCTGGTGATTTACATGAGATCTTGGCGACCCTTCTACGTGGTTTACAGGTATATGAACGCCTGACATGCATGAACACAGACCCGTTGCATAAACACCTACATATCTGAACCTCATCCGCTATTCTGACAGTAGAATAGAATACGATTGAACAAGCGAGAGAAGGAAAAGAGAAAGACAGAAAGGAAAGGAATGAAAAAGAAAAGAGACGTCTTTACGCCTTATTAGAGAGATTATTAGGTCTCATTTTCTTCCTACTGTATAGAAACTCAACTTCTGGATAAAATGCAATAGAAACTCTTGCCCCTTGTCTCTTAACTGTACCTTCTCTTTAGTTGTGTTCCTCCTTCTTTTTTTTTTTTCCTTCACCGTGATTAATGTTCCATGGTGAAAATACATGGTTTTCTATTCTTCCACGCTGATGTTTAACCCCTTGCATTCGAGGCATTTTTCGAGTCTATATGCCAACAACCTGAAGAAATACAGCCACTAATTAATCACGACGCGTTAAAGTATTGGAATAAATATCATTTGCAATTATAAATTTGTAAACATTTCCACGGTTAGAAATTTCATCAACAAATAAAATATCGAGAATACCTTTACACGTCTCGGGGTTACTTTCAAGACCTTCCGCGATATTTCATAGTTTGACATCTTATCATTAGACACGTGAAGTAGAAATAATATTGTAATTAACATAATGAGGCTATTTTTCTAACGTTGCGTTAAGGACAATGCAATAATTAAATAATTGCCGCCGTTGAATTTTATCGTTGGGTTTATTACAGAAATCTTGAAGCTGTTTGCTTTGGTTCACGGACTGTACTAATTTATGCGTTGTAAATATCGCTTTCTGCAATGTGACGGTTATTTAACTAGTATGCGTGTGCTTTGATGTCATCAAACGTCACGTTATGTTCATTGTAGCTGCATTGCAAACTGCACCGACCTGGCGTCTCGTGTCAGATGTTGGTTGCTGCAAATAGTAACGTTTTGACAACGAAGTTTCAGTCTCGAAGACGTGGAGATTTGGAATACGGGAAGTGGAAACACGGAGTATCTTGACTGCAACTAAATTATAATTGCGGTATCGGATGAAATTCCTAATAGTAAAGAAATTTCGTAATTATAACCATGGAAAAATTTAACAATCGTAAATTTCTAATACATTTTTTTGGTGAATGATGATTAAAGAGTAAAAAAATTTCTTTGTGCGTGGATCGTCCCCTTTCCTTAAATTAACAGACGATAAAAAAAAATTCTTTTGTGCTTATATTTCCGATATTTTATTCTCTGCCGCAAAAATTATGTTTATAAAATCGCACAGTACAATTTTCACAATTGTCGAACGAACAAAGTTCACAAAGGAGTTAATGACAGATGAATTGTGCGTGGACTTGTGTCTTACCTGTTTAATCCTTAAGGTTGATCTATAGGGACACGGCATCTGGCAGCGAGCGCAGCCTACACTTAATTTGCACTTCCCATGAATTATAATGAATCGCAACATAAGGATGATAGAGAAAGAGACAAAAGAGAGGAAAGTAGAGAAAGAAAGAAAATAATAGCTCAGTGAGGTACAAGACAATGGCTGGTGTTTTTTAAGCGATCGGGTGTTCATCATTCTCTCGAAGAATTTGTTGTCGGCTGAACAATTCTGAATTCAATTGTACGATATAAAAACCTGGTAGAATTTCAAGAAAGGTATAATTTATTTCAATGCTAGAAAGTTTCGATAATATTTTCGGGGAATTTATTTATTTTTTTTTCAAATTCCAGTAAAATTTAATCATATTTGTTTTATTGTTCCCGCGTTATTATGCGAATTGCAGAGAATAAAATTTTCATGGGTATGAAAGGTGCAAAATCGGGATTCAGTCAATCTCGGAAAAAAAAGCAACAAAAATCGCAATAACTCAATTTAGGTTTAAAAATTATACTTTACATAAAATTACTGGCATTCGTTAGAGCTGAATTTGAAATCCATGTAGCGACTGACGTGTCTAAAATTATTCATTGATTTTCTAACGATAAATAAAGAGCTCTACGTTGCAATGTACAATTTTTTTTTTTCAAATGTTGGGGCATTTCTCTTTACGGAGTTGACTGAACTCTTCCCGTAACCGTTCCTTATACTAAAAATTATCCAATTAGCCCGAGTGTACGAAGTTTCCGTGAGATCAGACAACAGATATTAATTATTTTAGCGACACTCTGTAAATATTTACGAGTTTTCTTGTAACGATGTTAATATTTACGGTATGCCTCTGGAATAATTAATATCCGTTGCGAGGAGCTCGCTGAATTTCTTTTTTCATTTCCTTCGAGTTATCTAAACAGCAAGGATTGCGGCGATTCGAACGACAAACACTGTTATAGAATTTGAACATTACGCTTTTCCATGACTATACACAAAGTTATAAGAAATAACATAAATGTATCATTAACTTTTATTTTTAGATTACCAACATACCTATAACAAAGAGCTTTGTATTTATCAATAGTCTACTTGTCATTCTAGTAACGTAGACCGGTATAACAGAACCGCACTTGTGCATTAGTGATTCAGTTCGCATGTGCAAGCAAGCTAGTAGTTCCCTATAACACATCGACATTCGACATCTGTTTCCTGCAACCTATTAATTTTCTCTTTTTCCTGACCTTTGTAACACTTCAGATTGAAGTGCATAGAGGTAGGAGCTCGGGAGAATACATGCATGTAAGGATTATAGTACAATCTACATATATGCTCATTTTTCACGGAACTCTTCTCCTTCAACTGATTTATCATAATTGCTGTATAATCATACCCCGAGGGTATCTCATATTCTACAAGGAAAATTAGATCTACATCGTTATACATATCTCGCTGTGTAATTAATAATTAATCCTCATTACTCGATACTAGAACGGCTGTCTACTGCAGTACCCGCTGTTATGATTAAAAGCTTTATTTAAATAGTTTTAATGAAATTAGAGGAAATGTCATTTCTTAATTACCTTTGACATTTTTTTGTATTTCAGTTTTGTTGTAAAGAACATTAAAAAACTTGTGTCTAAGAGAGCGGTGGCTTCAAATTCCATATAATGATAGAGCTTTGAAAGAACTTTCGAAACTCTCGACTTTCGATATAGTTTTTTTTTGAAAGAAATGCAAAAAAGTATAACAAAAGTGTTTTCTTATTCGAAAATAATCGTATAATAAATTTTGTTATCAGGAAATCTAAAAAATTCCCACACAGGGATCTTACCAATTTGTTTTTCTCTCAGTAAAGAATCGCAAATTACGTAAAAAGTATAGAAAAAAATGTATGGTAGGTATAACTAAAAGTATATAAAAATATGTATTTTTTTGTCATAAGCACTTCATATATATATAATATAATTTTTCAGCTAACTGCGCCAAACTTTTATGCAAACGAATCTTATTTTTATTATTCGTCAAGCTAAGAACCGGATAGCTGAAGTCATATTCTATCAGATATTTTTCTTCATCTTTTGAATCACACAGTTTTAACTCATTATTCCCAATGGAACTTTTTTTACCAGATCGACTAAACATTACACCTACACGTTTTTGTGTATGTGCTAATTGTCGGTAATGAAGGTAAAGAAGGATACGCTGAAACGTTGTGTGACGTCAAATATCATCATTTTTTCACTTTTCACAATAATATTAAAAAAAAAAGAAGCAGAATTTATAACTTTTAGATTTATTCCTTTTCAAGTAATCCCATTGTAAGAAATTAAACAATCCATATATTTATGATATAACGAAATCCTTTTGGAATTTGGTAGAAAACAGGTTTTTTGCGGACCGTATTTCTCTAGGGTCTCCCGAAAATCACCAAAAGTTGATTCCAAATGTCGAATGTTTTAAAAAAATACCTTGGTGATTTTGCTCGGACTGTACAAACGCCAGTGTACAGATTTAATAAAATTTAATTTCTTATTCCTCTGACAGATAATTTTAACGAGATTTTCGTTTTCGCTGTAAAATTAATAAAGAAGCAGTACGAGTTCAGTTCAGTACAGTTCACTCATTCATGTTATCGATAACACTCACGTGCACGAAAAGACAGCTAAAAAGGAACAGAGAATGGAAACAAAAAGGATCCGAAATATCAAGGAATTCTCATAAATCCTTCGTGTAAAATGAATCCTGGAGGTCTCTTCAGGAGGTTTCTAGCATATAGAAACGAGAAAAACCCATACAATTCTGGACGCCAAGGGAAGATAAATGAATAAAAGATAACAAGCAGAGTCAGTCGAGCTGGATTAATTTAATCCGTTTCCGCTGGCATTTCTAATCCAGTATATATTCGATATACGGTGTATGCATGCTACCCTTCAAATTCCGTAAAATCTCTCATGAGAGGTGTTAGAAAATTATCATATATACATCACATAACAAATATTTTCAGCGTGTTTCCGGATTAATGGTAAAAATGTAAATTATTAGACATCAAATATATTCTCGAGCGTCTCAAAATTAGAATGCAACTGAATTGCATTCTGGGACTGTTATGTCTCGTCGAAGTCTTTAATTAAGTTTTAAATCGTAGTCACATTCAAATTCACATGAAATGAAAATTCGAGCAAATTGAGATTGAGAGAATCGTATAATTATACAACAATTTTTTAATTTAATTAATCTACTATTGAAAAATTTTCCGAATCTTTCCGTCCAGGAATTTTTTATTTTAACTCTCGATTCGTAAAACTTCCTCCTAAAATTACCATAAAATGTCAACAACATAGAAATGGTATTAAAACTAAGGGTATCCGAGTTATAGGGAATCTCGTTGTCTTCAGGAAACTTTTGAGTCATAATCGAAAATTTAACGAGTGTTTGGGGAATAATTAAAATAACTGCTATATTTTGTATAATAGTAGATATAATTTATATTTCAAAAATAGAAACGCGGAGAAAAATTTCTTTACAAAAATAAATGCTTGCTATAAAATTAGAGTTAATTATTAGTTTTCTAGGAATATCTACTATTTTGTTAGTTAATTCCATTACGTTACGTCACGGGAGCATGTTTACTAACTATACAGCAACTTTCATTTTTTTGGTGATTCTTCTTTTTCTCAGAGTAGAAATGTTTTTTTAGACCGAGTGACGCGGGCAATCATCCCCAAAGGGGATACTGATCAATCTACATCACAATTTGACGTAATAAGACGTACCTTGAAATCGGAAAATCTTGTAGTTAACGCGAACTTTATGTGATTCTGATAAGAAATTGTTGAAGTAGTGTATGATTGTAATCTGCAGTAGTACGCAAAACTTGATTCCCCATAATAGAGTCCTAATATGAGCTCTAACATTTTTTTTTTCAGCGACTGCTAAAGCTACTATCGCAATATTTTTCAATGCATGTATACTTTTAATAAAGAAAATTACACGGTTACTTTTTATCGCCCATTTTCCGTTAGCTCAAGGTCTATGTACTTACCCCAAACGACCACCTATAACAATCCTTTTCTTCCAACTTTGTGTACGCTCACCTGTGGATACACGGTAACGTAAAAGTTAAGCAAGCTGATCGATCCGACGATAGGACAAAGCGAAAGAGCGAGAAGGAGAAAGAGAAAGTAAAGAGAGACGGAGGTACATACATGAGTTTGCTGCTTTCTTGACGGTTTAGGATGCATATGTGTTACTTACTGGTTTACACAGTTACCGTTGATATGCTGTGCGTGCATCGCCATCGCATCCCATTCTCTGGAATATATGTAGCGAACTGGAAAGAAAGACCAATTGTACCTACGCCTTACGATGGCGATACACGCGCATGACTTTTGAAGGAAAAGAATCCTCCCATCGAGACCATACGATTATATTTTTTATTCGCCACTCCGTTGAGAAAGAAAAATGTTAATTCAACCGATCGGGTTCGCAGAATTTCATTCGAGCGAATGTTGTGTTCCATTCAAATGCGGTAATCGTGTGAAAAAAATTCTTTGCAATTTTCTACATATCCCATCGATTAAAATCTACATTCTATTACATTGTACATGCGCTTGACTAATTGTGAGCAAAGACCCGTTGGTTTTACACGACTTTTAGCTCATGGGTGCCGAATTCTCCCGCGTTTGCGTTTTTCATTTTTCGCCTTCACGCGATACTAGACATTATTTTAAGACGAACACTTCCAAATTCTTGTAAAACGAGGCAAAACCCTAAGAAGTATTTTGCTTTCTTCCTTTTAACTACGTAACTACATAAACGTATGCTTTTTTTTCCTCTTTCCCTCTTATTTTTGTTTTAATTTGGTTTAAAACTTGGGCTTGACAGCAGTAACCTAACAGTAAACTCACGCGATCGTAATTCGTGAAGTCTCGCCTGCGTGCATGAAAACTTTTATGTATCGGTATCTCATCTCATCATTATTCATTTACTTCTCTCTTTTTATTCTCGCTGTTTCTTTTCAAAGGTGTATTATCGTCATCAATTTGAGTAATTTCGCAAGGGAATGGTACTTTTATTTTCCTTTCTTCGTATTTTTTCTTCTTTTTCATTTCATTTCAACATGGAGAGAAAAAGTGTTTTGATGATATCTTAACATCTAGCTTGGCTGTAGTTTATGAAAAAGCATAATGGTAGCAAAGTAATTTGATACGAGGGAGAGACTATAGGTGTACTTACAAAACGGGAATATATTGTCGTAAATTTAGCGAATTTTCTTTTTTAAAGAAAAAACATTTTTTTTACAAGGACTATGCTTATTCTCTTTGTATTATACTTGTAAATTTAATAACAGTTATTATTCGATTATTCAACGGTACAATTTAAATGAGCATATTCCTAATTTCGCTAGGGCTTATTCAATTTATGCGGAGAAAAAAAGCAAGGTCCAAAGCGTTGTAAGTCTATTTTTAATAAATATTCGGAGCAAAGTTTCGATTATTTTAGAACAATGGATGGAATATAAATTTACATAGCGAATTTCTATCGTGGCATTTTTATAAATTTTTTTCTAATTCAACAGCGTTCACTTTTTTAATTCTGCAACATTAACGACGTCTTCACTGTTAGGATCTGGTATCCGCTTTCGGACGTCACTGGCCATCTTTTACTGGACCATAATTGTTTATCACATACAATAGATCAAAATTAAATATTCCAATTAATTGAAATCGATTTTAACCCTTTGACTGCGGCTTACTCTTGCACGAAACTATCAATATATGCGGCAATATTCAGATGTCAGTCATTAAGGGCGCATATATGCGCCTTTCGTATATATTGATGAACTTATTAAAGCGTATATATACGCCTTTAGCAGTCAAAGGGTTAATGAATGCCGAAATGCCAAGTTTTACGCTTTAATAATATTCGTTACCCTTATATATTTTTCTAAGAATAAGTCGGAAACTATGCCAACTATTTCCAGAATTTTGAACGAGGAGAACTTATACGTCAAATTCGCGCGCACTTGACCCTCCTTATGTAATTCGCATCTTTTTTCGTGAAAATTGAGGCTTGGGGTTTTGTGAATACAAAACGCGTTCTTGGGGTTTTTGCCTCCCTAGAATTTTTAACCTTTTTTTGTTCTTCAAAATCTACGTCACTCCGCTGAGCTTTTTCCCAACGAAATGAAACTACTCAAAGGCCACTTCGAAGCACGAGCATTTGAAATTGTTCAGGAAATATTTTTTAGTTTTCGTGAAAATTCTTTTTGAAAATACCAAATTACAAAGCAATTTTGTCTAAGCACTTTTGTAAGAGGGTAAAGTCGAGTTTAATTTTCGCATACGTGTGGTATTTGGAGATTCTTACCTTTTAAATTACAACGCGCTCTTCAACATGGTTTAAAAAAATTACGCCGTATTTTCAAACTCCGGGATTATTTAGGAGAGATTTTAGCCACACCCCATTTTCATGATGAATTGTCGCCACGAATAAATTTGAAATGGAATCTAAAATACTCTCGTTTATTAAATTTCAGTAACAACGATAAGTATTATTTTGCCTAGAAGAGATATAGACATTTCCATTATTTTAATAACCTACGATTGACTTTGCTCTGTGCAATTCTCATCTAAATTTTCTAGGCAATAATACGAGAAATGTTATCTTTCGAAGAAAGGAATTCCATGGATGTCCCAATTTTGTATTATTTACGTTCTAATCACATTAAAATAATCTCGGTGGATACGCTTTCGATCGAGGACCTGCACAATTGTGAAATTGAACGTTTTCGTCTTCCTCCTTTTGCTCCAGAAGCTGTGCTGTAAAATCGAGGAGGAGCTTAAAGAAGATCAGAAAACGAATAAGCGGATGGGAAATAAGAAAAAGAACCAGTTATTTCTAACTTTAGATTTCTGCGAGCCTGTGTGTGCACACACTCACGTATATGAATTCATACACGTATGCACACACGTGCAAAAAAACGCATACATAATATTCTCCATCTTTCTCGAGAAAAGTATAAGGATCTGATTCAGGACGTTTCTTGAGAATCATGTTGGAGTTAGAGCGATATGAAACACGATGCCTTCTTGCTCGTCGGTCTTGTCCGTTTCGATACCCTAGAGACAAGGTATCAAGTATGCAAGCCAACGAGCATGCGGTAGTACGCCCTGCGATATGCATAATTCATAGCAACGCGAATAGAGGACTTTCGGGGTTAGAAATATCTAGACCGTTCAGGAGACCGCTTCCTTGCTTGCTTGGTTGCTTGGTTGCTTGCTTGCTAGCTAGCTTTATACTCATTTCCCGATAGAAGGGATACACCAAGAAAACCAAACACGGCTAGCGGAACACGTGCCTTAATAGTATATACATCTAAAGTTTCTTTTAACCACTTTAACTCGAGTAATGTCCGTGCATTATGTCACCATTTACTACCCACAAATGCACGTAACGATCTTACACGTAACATGAATTACAAAGATTCGATTATAAAAGAGTTCTAAGAATTCCTATTCACCCCGAAGCTAATAAAAGTAACCTTTGAATCCCGAGCGTGCAGGTGGACAAAAGTCGGAGAACTATTTTTTTTCTATGATATTTAAAAAAAAAAGCACGAAATAAATATGTGATATTAGCAAGAATCATATAATATCGCATTGAAAAAATTAAGGAACAAATTTGTGCAGCCCGCTTAGCGATGGAAATAAGTGCGGTTAGAATTGGTACAACTTTTCTCACGATGGAGTGGCACTTCCTTTGCAATTACGTAACCACGAAGTGACTTATTTTGAAATATCGTAATTATTAGAGCACACGTTTACTGGACGCATCATACCTATAAATACTCGACGCACGATATTTTCAAAAATAAACTTCCTATACATCGAAATAAAGTTTATGGTGATTCCAACTATCGCTATAGTTTAATATGGCATCGGCAATATATTTCTAGTAATTCTAACTATATTTATTGTCACTCCTACTGTTTTCACGATTGAGTCGGACGTTAAATAATTAGTGCCCTTATTTTTTTTCGGCGTGAATTTAGTAGAATTTCATATATTGTTTCTCTTCGCGTAAGACTTTGGGGCAAAGGGTGAGAAAGGCAAACGCACCCTTTTGGCAGGATACGCAAATACCTACGAGCATTTAAATTTGAAACCACGATACTCGCGGTAAATGAAACTGAAGTTCTTGAAATTTAGTTAGTTCGTTTAATAACAAGAGAGTGTTTGTTCTCTTTTTTTTCCCTCCTTTTTCGTTACCATTTGTCCTGATTCTTGTAGATAGATGGGTCGTGTGTATTCAGCAGTAGTATAGTCTCCAAAGCGGAAAAGGGAGGAGAGGGTCAAAGCCGTGTATATAACGCTATCAGTTTAAATCAATAGGTGCCGTAGAGCCACCCACCCACGACTCGTGGAAAACGAGGAGAGGCAAGCACCAAGAGAAAAATACACCTAAAGCGAGATAACCTCGTCGGGTACCAACCAACCTGACCTGTACCTATACTACCGCCTAGTAACAGAACCAAAGAGTTGATGCTTTACGACTGTGTAACGATGAGAGAGGGAAAAAAAAAACTTTAATTATCCCGCTCATTGTTCCCATCGTGAAATAAAAGATTTTCCGTTTAAGTGATGGAGGAGTGCACTGGTTTCGCCGAAAAGAAACGAGAAGAAAGAGTGCATGGTAGACAACTTTAGCGTGCTCCATGGTATTTTCAGCAATGACAGAAAGCAAATATTGCAGTACGCAAAGCCGACCTTGTACCCCTACTGAGATTCCGATACGTGACCAATTTTTAGCTGATATCCGACGGCGCCTGATAGAAATGGTTGTGGAACCAACAATAGTATAATAAATAGTAATTTTACAGTCGATTTCTTGGTTCGTTTTGTAAAAGAAAGCCAAGTTCTTTTTCAAGTTATGGAAAGCAGTTTTATGAAGTCGAATCGAGTTTTATTGGTTTCAACCAATTTTAAATTTGCAAAAAATTATTAAAATTGTGTTGTATAATTTTAGTTAAATGCTTTGTATAGAAATTTTAATTTTGCCCCCTTTATTAACACTAAACCTACCATGGAGCGGTCAAATGACCTTTTTCACATGTATTTTAAATGGCTTGGTGACGTCACGGTAGGTTTAGTGTTAATTATTACGTAATTTTGAATATAATTCTATTGTTATATTAAAATTGGAACTTGCTATTAAAAGTCTTCAGTGTTCGCTTTAACAATTATTTTGTAAAAAGAAAACAACTGGTCCTTAATTATATGATTTTTTTTGAAGTTTAAAATCCTTATATTAATTGTTTTCGTATTGCCAATGTGAATAACGATTCCGAAACCAATGCTTTTTTTATTTACCTATTGTCTTGCGATTTGAAAAGAGCAGCGCGAGCAATAACAGTAGTGTTGGAAAATTGGAAAGTTTTTTCAATCCAATCGAAGCAGCTGTGGAATAAGGAAGACGGGGAGAAGTGGAGTCCATTCCGCTTCTTAGTAACTTTTCTTCCGATCATAGAAGTTAAAAAGAAATCTCGAAGAAAAAGTTGTATTTCAAGTTAATTGCTGTAATTGAACTTTAAGTTAGCGAGATGTACGAAGTTTTGTATCGATCCAACAGCCGCTGTCGTATTCGTAGTCGTAGTCGTAATCGTACTTATAGTTATAGGTAGTTTTACTTATACTATTACGAAAAGGAAGGTGTGTAATAATGTTCACAAAGCGTTGCATAATTGACCGAAGCTTCAATTGTTAGTAGACGTTACAACCACAGGTTTGTTACGAGGTTTATGACTCTATTAATAAGAACCCTGAGTAATTTATAAAAGGAGCAGTGAACCCTTTCGAAAGCTCTTCATCCTTATATATTTTCATAATTGCAAGACGAAAAGGACACGAAATAGATGAAGGAGGTAATAGCAATTATTCAAATTAAGAACTGCACTTTCTCCTTCCATTCTTCTTCAGTTTCCTACAACGTTCATTGTTGTAGCTATTATTTTTTTATGGATAATTTCGTTTTGCAAAATAGTTTTTTTTTTATGAAAAAGCTTCCGGTGTCGGTATAAAATTCATTTTCTCCTGGATTTACTATTAAACTCCATTATAATTGGTTTCAAAGTAGAAATAGAATTCGCGAATTGGAATATAAAAATCATGGATTACTTGTAACTATAATTTACTTATTCATTTTAATATACTTTTTTACGCAAAATTCAATAAACAGAATTGGATTCCTTGAAAAAAAAAAATACGTCGGTTCAGGGTCTTCGGAAAGTCCCCAAAATTTTGGTTCGAAAAGTTGAATTTTTTTTCAATATTTTATTCAATAAATTCCAAATTATAATCGCTCAATTTTCTTTTTTTTGTCTCTTACTGTTTTGAAGGTTAATTGAAATGCGATAGACGTATACCTATTAATGAATAGTGTTCGTTTCTTAAGAGCAATAGATGATCATTATGATCACCAAAATAATAAGCTTGGTTTGCTTGCGAGGTTCGAACAAAAGAATAATGAGAGCGCGCCATTCCTCCTAATTAACCAATAATAGATGGTGCTTGTATTTACGTAATGTAACACGCCTACGTTGCAACTCCCTCGCGCGAGTGGTACTGTCATATAGATATATTCAAGTACAGTACGTACGTGCACACTCGTAATAAGGTGCATTAACCTCTCAAATAATTAGAAACTATAGTTCATCATTTTTTTTTATGCAACACTGTCTCCGTAATTATATCTGAAATCATAGAAAAGTTCTTTGCGAACATCATCGAAATTTTTAATTGGGAACCGTACACTCCTGGCTGACGAGAGCTATTTAGAATGTTGACGGAACTCTTATACTTATTTATATGCTCGGTGTAGGTACAACTTTCGCAAAGGGGAAAATACACACGAGTGAATATTATAATGAAATTTTGCAATTTTATATTTTCTCGGGTTTTCTTCAAACGTTGTATTTGAGAATAGGGTGGAATTTAGACTCGTCGGAATCTTCATCAACAATTTTTCAAAGTTTTTTGAAATTCTGAGATCCGAGGGTGCTAATTTAACCCGGAATTATACTTTTGAAAAAATGTCATTTTTTTGTGGAAAGTAAAAAATTCGGAAGAATGAAAATAGAATTATTCTCCAGAAAAACTTTTATTTACAATTTTTATTTGAAGCTTTAAATTGATGGAACCTTAAGAAATATCTTTTAACGAAATTTCAAGTCTCCCCTTGCAAGAGGGGAGACTTTAAATATTTAAATACTTTTTTTTTAAATTTAAAGACTTGAAATTAAAAAAAAAATATTCATTCGTATATTTATAAAAAAATATTTTAGAATCAAGTTGTTGTTCAAGAGATCAAAAAGGGTTTAGCGATTTGCCAAAATTTCGATGTTAGAAATACGAAGAATCTCTTCAGGTGAATGTAACACAAACTTACAATATCCAGAAATATAAGAACTTATTAGAGCGAAGTAATTTTGCACAAGTCAGAAACCCTGAAAACTCAAAGGATTATAGTTGTAGCAAGAAAACGACGATGCAACAAAACTCTTTTTCTTTTTTTTTCTTATGTCTTTACGTAACAGGAAATGTGAACGTAACTGTATAGGTTATCCACGCGTGAGTGAGTTTACACAATTATTAGGAACACTTTTAAAAGCGCAAAGAGCTTTATCTATGTGTATTCTCAACAAATATATTTTTTTATTCTCTTTATCCGTGTCTTCTATGCGACGCACCACTTTTGTCGGTATAATATACATATATTTTCTCGACATTCATAATGAATCTCAATCAAAGGAAAATTATCTTTGTAGGTCATCTTGGCTATAGTTTAACTATAATTATATCTACTTGAATGCTAGTCTCTTGAAATGGAAAAAAAATTCTTTTACGATTGCTTATTCTTCTGCTGTTCTTATAAACATTATATAGCATTAATTTTTTACTCCGCGATACTTTGACGGCAACGGCATAATTTTTAACGAGATGACAAATAACTTTGTACGTGGGAAATATTAAATTGGGTTCTAAAGTTTATCTTGGTAGGAAATCTTTTAGTTTCGAAAGACAAAAGTTTTCACAGTATACGTGTATGCAGCTGCGATACGAAACTTTTGTGCTAGAAAATTAGGGTCAGTCGGTTCTATAGGTTGCGAATTTCAGTCAATTATTTATGGAAGGTACTTTGGTGAATTTGTATCGAGCGAAGGCGCCTCGAGGAAATACGAGAGCTGCCAAAAAATGTGGTAAAAGTGCCGTTGCAAAGAGAAAGAGAACAATCGGGTGAAGAAATATAGTGAAAACGGGAGAAATATAGTCAAAAACGAAGTACAGAATTTTCCTTCTTGTAGTTTATTATTTCAAAAAAAATTTCCATATATTTTCTAATAATTTTGACTACTTTGGTAGTTTATCGATTGACGTAACGGTCATGGTATTAATAACATTGAATAAAAAAATCAACGTTTCACTTAAAATTCGCGAGTATTTCAAATAATAGCATTTAATGCAATAAAAAACGTCTAAATTTTAATTGAAAATGGTGAAAGTATAATTTTACTGTCCGCTCTTTTTTTACATCCCCAAAACACGCATTGCGTTCGTTGGAATCTTCCAAGTAGTGATGATATTTACGTAGAATTTATTACACCCACATCGAAATAAAAATACCCCATAACATTTTTGATTTTTTTCCTCCCATGTACCAATTAACCCTGAATTCAGTAATACCCGTTCCTTTGCAGACATAGTTTCTTTGAACTTTGTGCGTTACTGACAATGAGTTCTAATTACGGTATCATCATCCAGCTGCTGTCAGATAATTTTTTTTTGTACGTCAGTGCCACGAAGAATGGTTGCTGATAGATGGATGATGGATGAAATACAGTTTTTCCCGTAACAGCATCCTGATCCTTTCTTTCCTCTCGCCTTTTTTCCTGCCCGCGTCGAAACATTGAACTCTCTTTGTTCACCTTCCCACTAGGAGTGGCTGACCTACACATCTACACGACCTATCCCATTTCCTGACCCTGATAACCTTGACCTAGGTTTTAACTGGTCGATCAATCTATAATGCTTGGATATCGACTAATTGCTCCACTAGCGAAAGACGAACCCAATAACCGTCTATTTTTATTATCATTGCCTATCGATGCATCTATACACGCTCGCACTTGAACCGTGAAGCCTTCGGCTTTTTTAATCCGTCATGTAAGGAGAACAAAAAATTAACGTAATACTGATAAATATCATTTCTCTTATCTTGCGCGCGAAGAAAATTGTTGCCGCAAAAAAGATTGCCAAAAATGGATGGTACTAGCTGAATAAGGCACCAACCATATACTTCTGGTGATTTTAACTACATTTATCGTTATTCCATCTACTTTCATGACTGAGCCAAGTAGAAATCAAATAACTATAGTGCCTTTATTTTTTTCGGTGTAGGATGCTCGTTTGTTAGGTAAAATCACGTTTCTTGCAGAAGAGAAGGTTTTTTACCAAAAGTTTTTAAATTCAATTATCCACATCCATTGTATCGATTTAGGAATTATTGATGCAATTTTTAGGGAGAGACGTGGTTTTGATTCTGGGTCCGATAGATTGTTTTCAGAAAAACACTTGACTCTGGAAAAGATTTATTTTAACCCTAGAACAGCACACCTCCAAACTCGAACGTAAAGAGCGTAATCGATTTTCCAAAAAAGGTATTTATTTTGAAAAATGAAGGGTGTGATTTTTAGAGAATTACTAATTTTCGTAATATCGCACATAATTACAGATTTGGAATTCGGACAATTTTCGATTTTGGACAATGGAGTTCGAAAATCGCGTGGGGTCATATTGACCCAATGTGCTGTTCTAGGGTTAATTATTATAATTTATATACCGAGACAAATGAAGGCATTAATTATTTGATTTGTAGTTGACTCAATCATGAAAATAGTCGGAATAACAATAAATATAGTTAGCATTACTAGAAATATATCGTTAATGCCACATTTAACTGTACCGATGGTTAGAATTACTGTACATTTTTTTTCATTGCATATTTCTTCCTTTTTCTTTTCGTAAATTAAATATTGTGTAGTTATCGAAGAATTGCCGGGTTCATTCGAGTGTTTATTTAAGATAGAAAATCGTTAATCCAAAGCAAGTGAATTAAAGTCCTCGTAAATTTTTCTTTGTTGCAGATACTCCGAGAAGCGACGATTCCATCGAATTCGAAAAGAAGAGCTCCATTTGTCCGAAGATATTAATAAAGTGAGATTCGTAAAATAAAAGGAAACTAAAAAAACTGAAATTGTTACGGAGGAGACAAAAGGAAACGTGGAATTCATTTATTAAAAATGTAAGACAGAATGTGATATAAAATTAATGCGAGTGCTCGGATGGAGTGGGGCAGTGAGAGAGAAAAAGTCAGAGACAGGAGAAGAAGAAGGAAAATATACAATACGATATGATTTATGTATATTTAGAATAACTTCAAAGTATCGAGGATTCGTTTCAATTCTATAATGATCTATAGAAGTTAAAAGATATTCTCGCAGAAAAACTTAAATAAATAAAAAAGGAAAGAGAAAAAGTAATCGAAGAAGTATTATAAATGTTTCGATTTGAAAAGAAACTTGTCGATAAAAGGAATTAATCGTTCAAAAAATAAACCAAAAGTTAATTTTAAACTTCCTTTACGGAAAAACAAAGAGAAGAAAATTGGAAAAGTTTAAGTTTACTACTTTCTTGGAGGTTTCTGTACAGTATTCGCACGAAGATCTAAATGGCATGACAGTATTAAAGTATCCTAATAAATGTTAATCACACATTTCCTTTCGGCGAAATTTCTTAGATATAATTAACATAAATTCCAGCGAAGTATAAAAAAGAATTAAAATTAAAATAGAAAAAGAGAAGTGAATATTTATCGTGTTGAACGCGGTTGGTAACGGAAAGGAAAAAAAAAGAGAGAAAAAGAAGCAGGCGATTAATTGATTCTCTTTACGAGATTTTTAATATTTATAAATATTTAAAAACAAAATACGAACAGAAAAGGAAAGGAAGCCACCGGAAATTAATTTATCTCTCGAAAGCCGTGTTGATCGTGGCCATTTAGTTAAAACAATAAGAAAATTTATTTAACCAGAAGAAGGAGTAAAGGAAAACGAACTCAATCGTGGGCTGCAGTTTTCTCCTAAAGAGGAAGAAAAAAGAAGAAAACGAAGAAGAAGAAGAACGATTGACATAAAAGGAAAAAAATGTATAAAGATCCAAATAGTTCCTCTTGTAGTGGAGCTTCCACGAAAGGTGATGAAGTTGAACTTGTCAGTCGATTCCTTGCGCCATTGTGTGCTAGAGATGAGGCTGCAAGGAATATTGCTCTTGCTGCTGCCAGAAACACCGTGGAAGGTTGGCTCGGTGGTGTTGGAAGTCCCAACCATTGGGAAGATATCAGCGAAACCGAAGATCCTGTTGTTTTTCCGGGTAGATTCAAAGGCCAGGATGGAAGGTAGGGTGCGATTTTCTTCACGTGTGTTCTCTTACCGAAGGACTTACCGTTATCGATCTTTCCTTTGGCTGTGAAATAGGAGAGAGAATGTGGTTTTTCAAAATACCGACCATTAGTAACTCTTCAAATAATTGCTCGAATTCATCTTTCCTTTTTCCTCCGACTCAAGTGTTTTTGGCATTAAGAGGAACTGTAGACGAACGCGTCGATTCTTTTTAATTGAAGCCTTTCTTTTGAGCTAAATAAGTGCAAAGAAATTAATTGGAAAGTTCGTTAAATTTGAGAAAAACCACTACTGTTCGGGAAACTTTGTTGAGATTTAGTTTCTCCTGAGATTCGACCATAAGCTTTCTATACGTAAGATATATTTTTGAAAATTCTTGGCCCATCGCGAAAATCAAAATATGTCAAACGGAAACATTTGGAAATTGTTAAAATACAATTTTTTTTTGGAAATTTTTTTTAGATTTCGTCTAAATAATGATAATAATATTTTGCACAAATGTCAATTTTTCAAGATTCAATTTTAAAAGTAGAGAATTTTAAAACTTTCACATTCAACTGAATTGTCTTTCATATGCAAGTATTCTTGGGAAAAAGAAATAATTTGTCAGCGGCTTCCTCTTAATTTAATTTAGAGAAAATGAAATCATTTTCTCCTCAGGAATTCCTGCAGGGATATATTAAAATCTGACGATAAAGTTTGGGGTGATTTTCCCAAAGGAAGCTCTCAAACGTTGAAGTTTCATTGCATAAGAACTCACAAAAATAACAATTTTCCTCGTATCTCGTTTGAATGATAATGCGCGTTTAAATTTGGAATTTCAATTATGGCACCGTTAAAACAATGTTCTGTGCTTCATTTGCGTTATCTTATCATGGCGTAGAAAGTTTCATAACAAGTGCATGGCTATGTTGTAATAAATACTATAAAAGCACACTAGTTTCCCTAACAGAATTTTAGCCGTGAGTTGAAACAGAAACTTGGAAATATTTTTTAGTTTTCCTTTTGGAGCAAAAATTTATAATTATTGCGAGTAGAGTACATACATATCTCGAAATTGGAATTTAGATATTTCGCGAATAGTGGAGGTTGCTTTGAAACTTTCTCTCTCTAATTGAAATTTTTCTCTTCACCACCATACTTTATCATAAAATCAAAGGTATCGCCGCTTCCATGATCTAAAATTCCTTTTTTTTTTCGTCAACAGGTATGATATGAGCATCGAAAGATCTCCAATAAAATCGGCACCAAAAACAGTATGCCACCAGCAGCAATCAGATACATTTCGAACGGACGGCTTTTTTCCTCAGAGCGTGACGGAGAACCCCGCTTTCCCCAAGGATACCAGTCTAGAATCTGATAAATATCCATCAGGTTCGTTTGATTGTATTGACGGTCGCCTGGGAAATGAACCAAATTATGTAACACCAAATGATAGAAAAAAGTATGATAACACTAATATAGAAAAACTTGGTCAATCAATATCCTCCGATGAGGGAAAAGGATTCCAAATAGATTCTGCTTCTGGCAGAAACTTCAGGTTCAAAGATAATAACGAGTCCAAGTTTAGTTCGAGTAGCGAGAGTGAGAGGAAGTCCTTTTCGAACGAGAGACTAAACGAAGACGAAAGACCGCGGTCGAAGAATCTCATAAAAATTAAGGGGTCAAGACAAAAACAGCTGGAGTACGATGACGATATCGATTCGGACATGAGGATTTATGGCAAAAGCCCGAAATTCGATGGGTCCTTCAACTTGCACGAAAGTGGCGGTAATTTTCGTAATATGGTAGATTATGAAAACTCGTTCGATCGTTGCAATCTAAACTTTCGAGCCGCTAACAATGATTTGGGACATCGTTTCTTTACCAATAACGACGATGTCGACGATGAAGTTACGAAAAATTGTGACGGTGTGGTTTTCAACACACTGGATGGATTCGAAAATGATAATATGAATAATTCTACCAATAAGACCGATAATCGGTTCGAGAATATGAATTTGGAGAACAGCTTATTACATGACAATATCGATGACGCGCGTTTTGATCAGGAACAACAGCAACAGCAACAACAGCAACAGCAACAGCAACCGTCGGTACCGGATTACTTGCGCAACAATGATGAAAGGAAATTTAGCGCAGGTCAAATAAAACGACCGTTATCGCAAGACGAGGATGTTTCATCCAAAAGTGGCAGAGTTCTTGAAAGTCCTGAAGTCACACCGGGCGACGTCGGTAGGATGCTTAATCTTGGAAATGCTCTTGATGGTCCACGGCAAGCTCAACCTAACAAATATTTAAGCCTTGTCACTCTTCATTTACCAGTCATACTTAGGCTCAGTGTTAATTGTCCCTTTCAAAACGTCAGAATCAAGTGCGCTGAAATTCTACAAATGGTCAGGGTGAGTTGAAACTTCCATTTTACTTATTACTTTTACACGTACTTTCGAAGGATGAAAGGAATGTTTGATGAAAACCGAAACTTTCGCGTGAGAAATGGCAGAGGCGGAGAATTTTCCATTTGTTGGTTATTTTTATGCAAACGGGAAGCAAGGGAGGAAGAAGGGAAATTCATTTCAGTTCAATTCTGAGAGAATGCTATAGAGGCGTTGGGGAACTTTTCTCGTTATACTTAATAATAGTAATACATTTTTAATAGTAATAGTAATAAATTTGCATTTGATTTCTCACCGGGAATAAAGGGAACACGCGGTTTTACTATTTTTATCTCGCTTATACATTCCATGTTTGACGTTGCCGTGATCCTACCAAAGTTTCCAACGATACGACGACGATGTTGAAAAAAATGCTCAAACTTTTAATTATTGTTTTTGAAAAAAGTGCCATTTGCCACGGGTTTTGTTCCAAAATTTTGCAAACTTCAGGCAGGTGCTACTGTATTCGATTCATCAAAGACTCTTGCTGGTAATATAGATCAAATAACAATATCGTATGATTTTTTTTGGTTGATGGGGATTTTTAGGATTTCTAGAATCAATTGAAGTCATATTTTTTGGAATTTTTGGATCGTCATGATCTTTTTCTGTTGTTCTTTTTTTTGTAATTCTAAAAGAGTATTTTCCCAAATGCCGGGAGATCAATTCAAGAATATAGAAATAAGATTTCGTATCGAAACCGTGTTGGGCCGAACTAGGAAAGACACTGCCACTGTTGGACCACCATAAATAACTGCTAGAGTCCCCATAATCCGAAGATCCTCCGCAGGTTAGACGACGTTTTAACAGAAAAATCCTAGGGTGGGATATAAAAGAGACCTTTTTCTTAAGAGTTCAATGAGTTATAGCGAAGTTTACTGCTGAAAGATGTAACATAAAATTCAATTTATATCGAATGGACGAAATACAAAGTGACGCGGTCTTGAGTTTCTTCTGAATGTTATTGTTTTTAAAGTGACGTGCAAAACGAGGACTTTAACTTTTTGCTCTTTCGAAAATTATTTGAAAACGAAAGTCGCAGATTTTTCCGAGATTTTTTTAGTAAAATGATCTGTAGGAATTATTTTATACGTCCTTTCAAGTCTCAAATTCCGAAATCGATGGTTCACTTTCAGGAAAATTGGGGACAAGGAGGTAGAAGCGTACAATTATTTCAAAATCCCCTTGATATCGTTGAAAAGTTATTTTCTATACATTTGATAGCTAGAAATACGCCGTGAGCAATTTTTTTTATTAACGTATATTTTTGTTAATTTACTTGGGAGACTGTAACCTTAATTATCCGATTGATTGAATTCTGAAATATTTCGCAGACAAATTATAGCGATTATTTTGATGAAATGGGGCGATCCCTTTTTCTTTCTCTTCATTTCTCGGAAAAAACACAAAGTACGAATTTTCGTTAGTTAGAGAGTAGTCAGGCTTCTATGGCACGACTTGCAGGCTTTTCTTGTGCAAAAAAAGAACAAGGTACGCTTCTCGTGAAAGAAATTCGAATCTTACAAATGTACACAAAATGCAGGTATATACTATGCCGTTGTTAAATATTGCGACAGGAGAATTTAGGACAGCAAACTTTTATCTCCTTATTGTTGATCTTTTAGTTGACGAAATACTAATAAGTTAAACAAACATCGAGCAGCTACTCGAGGAAATGCATTTTTTCCCTTCTTACTTTGTATGATATTTCTAAGATGAAAAATTTCTTATGCATGGAGCCGAGACAGTAAACGTTTACCTCGTTAATCTTCATCCTTTATCTCCTGAAACATTAAAAAACTTACTTACGAAGAAATTGATGTCTTTGGAAATTAAGTCTCTTCTTTTTTTTATATTATCTCAAATATTTATAACCGAGAAAAGCAAACAATGTCTAACGTTTCAATAGAGACGAAAGGGAGTGTATGAAATTTTAGATTGATAATGTGAAAGTTTTGCAAAGTAGGTATAAATTTCTATTATAATCTAAACATGGTGTTTTTTGCGTTTTGTGAATACATTTTCATAATTTTAACCCCTCCCGGTACGATTTAATAATAAAAAACAGTGCATGAAATAACCATTTAATTTTTATTTAAAATTAAATTGTTTCATCTTATAATTTTTACATGTTCTTAATTAATATCCATTTTTACATACTGTTAAATAATATAAAAAATTGTAACATTAAGAAACGAGTCTAGACTCGTCATTTTACCGAAAAGGGTTAAGAAAATAATGATTAGGATGAGTTTTAGAATCATGTATTTTTATTTGCAAATTAGTTTTCCACTTCTTTTACCTCAAATCAGTTGGAAAAGTAACAATTAGAATTTATAGCGCGATTCACTATCCAAATATACGCCAGAAGTTCTCTTGGACTGTCAAATTTTAAGTTTCAATTAATTTTTAATTGCGAGCTACACACGCCTAAAAATGTATAAAGGCCGTATTACCTTACAAAATACTCGAGATATTTTGCAAAAAAGGAGATAGCAACTATAATCATTTTATTTTTGCAATGAAGCACGTCGTTTTTTTTGGTTGGTATAGAAATACACGCTCGCATAGATTAATTCCGATCGTACATGTTTACACTTGTCATCGAAATTAAATGGTCAGCTTTATGAATTGATTGCATTTCTTGTCTCTTTTACTTCCCCCCTTTGGAGAATTGTTAATATCAAGTTATTTTCGTATAATTTGTATGAATTTGCTATACATAGACACAACACAGAGGGTTCATTTAAATTGAATATTACTGCGCATATATCTTTGTCAATCAGGGAGTCCAAATATTAATTTAGGATATACCTATGGGAAAATATCCTACCGATGACGTATGCATTAGTAGATTGAATCTGATTTCAGTGACGTCTATATCTTCTAACGTTATATGATGTATATCAATGTACGTATGCATGCTCATTATGTGTTGCTTTTCCGCATAAGCGAATTTCGCAACGTAAAAACGTTTATAATCTAAAATGCGCAACTATAATCGGGAAAATATATGTAATAAGCAAATGAGAAAGAGCATAACGCATTTTCCGTCTGATCCAATTTTTTTTTAGATGTTTGCACAGTCTTTGATCATCACATGAAACGAAAGTATGAAATGAAATAACAATTATTAATACGTACTCCTAGGGTGGGAAGCTTTCCGGAACGAAACATTTTTGGTTATCAACTATTACTGTTTCTAGGGAAAACAAAATCAATAGTCCTGTACATCAATTTTCAGGCACAGCTGTACATAAATCATGAATATTCTTAGAAAAAAATAATAAACATACGCCCGTGATGCAAAATAATGAAACGAACCAACAAAATAATAGATATTCATGGAAAATTAAACATCAACTGCAATTTTATGTTAACCTTTAGAGCGCCGGGATACGCCTCTAGGCGTAAGGGGTCTGACTCGCCAACATCTTAACTTAGTTTGGTCCTAATTTAGGGACCCTAGACCACATTTCTATAGAAAAATGCGATTTGCAAATTTTTCAAAACCCCGGCGCTCTGAAGGTTAATTTTCCAAAAGAATTTGGAGGTCATAGAAAATTTCTTGTAATTCTTGTTATTTTTGTATTCGATTTTGTTATTTTTCGTTTCGGTTTCATTTTCATTATTTTCTTAGCAAGTTTTATAAAATTAATGCGCTCAAAAATTCATTTTTACTATTAGAAATTTTTTTTACCGGCTTTTCCATCGATTTGGGATACAAATTTCCCTCTTGGTGGAAAATTGAGAATTTTTATGTGAATTAGCGAAACGGTGAACTAGATTTCTGGTTGTAAGTCCTGTGCAAAATTTAAAAATATCAAAGTGAATATATTTTGGAACGAATCTATGCCGCAAATTAAGAATTTGGGTTTCCACTGAAATTCAGTTACCGATATTTCGCTAGGATACATTTAATTTCGTGCAGCGTCGCGGCATCAAAAAGAAGCGAGCTAAAACTCGATCAGGGATAATCATTTTCACGCCGATCGAAGCGAGAAATAATAATCGAAACTCTTGTGACTTCTTTTTCTTGTACGACCTCCTATGAATTATTGATGGACGTGCGTGCGTGGCAATAGAGTTTAGGTATCACGAGAACTGAGAGTAAGAAAGAGAGGAACGAAAAATGTTGTTAGTATAGTCGGTTTTACAAGTGACGTTGCCTCGTTCTTGTGTGTACATACGTACAACAGACGAGGTGAGGTTCTGGTGCAGCAAATACGCAAGCAAGTAAGCAAGCAAGCAAGCACCATCAACCCAGTTAACGTTTTCTCATGCGTAACGGATGACCGAGAAAGAAACGAAAAGCGATTTCGTTCTTGAGATTGTTTTCTCGGAAATGTACCTACTTCTCTCCTAAACTTATTACTTTTAGATTACAGTAATACGGATGGATGAATAGGTAGACAGATGGATGCATCGACGACGGAATGATGGCCTTATTAAAATATCGGCTTTTACTACCACGCGTCTCGTATCCAATCACTTCTTTAAAAGAGGTATTAATCATCCGATGAGTTTGCATAATGCTACAATGTTTGTGATGCTTTTCCAATTTCATTTATTGATTTTAAATCTTTTATACGCGAGAACCCGTTAATCGCGAGGCGAGCTAGTCTCCTTCTTCATCGTCGCGATACAGTTGCTGACTTACAAGGTTCCCCGGTGTTTCTTGCTACCTCTCTATTTTAGGCGCGATTTTGATAATAAGCGTTATATCGCGTTGGACAAACAGAAATCCGAACGGAAAACAAAAACACGCCAATTCGTCGTTCCATCAGTGAGTAGCAGAGGCCTTTTCATCAAATATCTCAACGTTACCTTCTTCCGTTAGGGGTCAGATTTGTGACCCTGGTGTTTAAACCGAATGCGATTATTATCTGCAGCAAAACTCCTGCCTGTACCTTTTATCTTACAGCAAATTCTTCTCTTCTCTGACAATGAGTATCGTACTCTTGTTCGTTTCGTGTGCAGAAAAGGGTGTCTCTTGTCGTTTTGTTATTTCAATCAAGACTTACAGTGGCTTAAAGTTCGTAAAATGAGGAAAATCTATTATGAACTTAAAAAAGACTGTCAATTGAGGAACTTTTGTGAAAGAAATTGTAGCCAAGTCCAAACCGAAGCAAACCAAATTGTAAATTATATTTATGAATGCCATATCAGCTTTTGGATCACTGTTACCAAAGATTTCGCGTTACATGACAATTATGCGGATAGTAATTTTTGGCACTGATTCTCGCAATGTTTCAAAAATAACGCGCATCTAATTTTGCTAATACAAATATTCGAACTTGTAAGAAAATTCGATATCAATTATTTTTCGTCACGTGATTAATGGGGAATGAAAATGTAATAGATAGGAAAGACGTGATAATAAAATTCATGATATTTAATTTGATTATGTGATTTTTGAATTCGTAAATCATTTGATAAAGATTAAAATCTCGACAGTTTCCGTTCACTCTGGCGAGTTTCAAATTTTAATGATATTTGCTTGATCACATCAATAAGAAGAACTCTCAGATAATTCTTGTCGTACAAGTGGATACGCAAAAACATTTTATGGAGCCAATTGTCAATTTAATGATTCCATTTGTTTAAGAATTGAATAAAAAGTTTTGCTTGACTTAGGGCTCCAGCTTACGACCCTGAAGTTACCAACTTCATGCTCAAATGATTAAACTTGCCTCTCTAACCTTTTTCTATATTTTACGCATCTCTCTAAAACCATTTCAAAATCCTTCGTTTCAATTTACAGGATCGAGGACTTCCGGTACCACAGCCAGCTTTTGACGGACCGAGTGCCTTTGTCCCGACGTCGGAGGTGAGTTTTTAGCCTGCCTTCACTCATCATTTAGAAAAAAGGATTAATTGAAATCAATGAATATTCGAGCTTGTACGATCAGTCGCACGAATGCAAATAATTCCCCGATATTCCTATTGTAGGAAAAACATGTCACAATATACCTCGAAATTGTGAAACCGCTAAAAAGACCAATCAGATTCATCCACTCTAATCGTTTCGGTACCAATTATTTCATATGATTTTTAGAGAAAACAATCAAAACAAATACGAAATGGAATACATGAACATTTAAATTAAACAATACCTATAATTATAATGTATCGAAATCCTATCTGAAAATGGTAAAAATAGGATTTTTTGCGTAAAAATCGTATTTCTGATGAGATATCGGGAAATTTCATAACAGAATTGGATTCCTCGAAAAAAAAAAAAATACATCGGATAGGGTCCTTCTGAAATTCTCAAAAGTTTATTTCCAAAAATTGATTTACTGTTTCCAGATTTCTCGGAATTTTTATAAAACTTTCAAAAATGCTATTTTATTCAATTATTCAAGATATTGACAATTAGGGCAAAAAAGGGAAGATAAGATAAACTTCATACATTGATTATCCATGTTCGAGTGCCATGTGTAAAATTATTGCTGAAAAACTTCCCTTTTTGCTATATTTTCCACACTTCAATTCTGCCCCATACTAGGAGGTAGCAAAGCAGCATAATTGAAATCCAGAAATAGCGACATTCTTGGAACATCCCCCACGTGGGGAATATTTTTATCGAAAATAAACTTTCTTCCGGATTAAGCTCCATCATTCCGCGACCCCTTCAATACGAAATGGGCATTTTTCGAAATTGTTTTACGTTTTTGATTTTTTACGATTTCAACGTTGGGTTAAAAAATCTGTAAAAATTCTGTAATATGTGTCTCTGTAACCAAAATGTCTCTGATTTGTTTTCGAATTTTTCTCACGATAACATGGGCCAAATTGGGCAAAAACAAGATTTTCGAATTTCGGCCATTACCGGGCCCCAGGTTGAGATACAGAGCTGAAATTTGGCACAAGTTAATCTTTTTCGAAAAGCTATCGAATTACCTGTTGTAAATGCAATTTGGTTTAGGGACACTTTTGACCCTTTTATTCGGCTATACCCTTTAAAGCGTTCGCCTCGTCTGTCGCCGTAGAATTATATTTCAGTAAAGAATATCTTGTCTATGGAGGCACTGATTAGATGGAGCGATTTTCCCTTTCTCAACTGTTTTTGTACATGAAAAAGTACGTTTTCATGTACTGTAAATTATAGTTGTTTGGACGAATCTTCGTATGTACATAGTTAGACCGTTATACATTTTCCAGTATCTAGTTATAAGACCTTAAAGAGGTCGTGTAAATGTGCGATGCGAATGTGTATACACGAGAGAAAGAGAGAGAGAGAGAGGTAGCACAAAATGTACTTTTTACATGCGCCTTACTACAGTTATACAAAAGTGTAATTTCTGTATCTTTTCTAGTTGCTAAAACAGATATAAAAGAAAGAAAGGAATTATAAAAAAAAGGAGATGCAGTGAGAAAAGGAGAAGTGGTACTTGACTCTCTCGTAAATTGATTCCCAGTGTTGTAAATTTCTCGTATACCGTAGAGAACGCCATGGCTTGTGTTTAACTATTTCTTTGCTTTCCAATAAGATTACAATAAAAATTACAGAACGATCTTTACTTTGTACTTAAAACCAGTTATTTTCTGACGTGACTTTAATAACGCTGACGTTGACTTTTCTTATTCGTAATTCTTTTATGTACTGTTTCTTTGTTTTCCTCTTTCACCTTATTGCTTAAGCTTCCTAAAGTTTTTAATTAATCTCCAGCAGAAGGAATAGTTCTTTTAACGAAGTTATTAATTTTAGCGGAAAAGCGGTACGCACACTTTGTTGATTCGAAGCTTTGGTTTACATTAGATAGAAAAGGCGGCTTAATTTAGCAACTCTGCATTTTAAATTATAGTGGGAAGGGAGCATGTTGTACCCACACGTATGGAAAAAAAATTCTAATCGCGATATATGCTGAGTAAACAGTAACAGCTGTTTGTACTACTTAACAGAACTTATTACATTGTATTGTACTTTCTTTTCGCGCTGTCGAAGTTCTCTAGTCTAGCATGAATGTTACATTGCAGTAGCTATGATCGCTGCGACTACTACTTTTATAGTGAAACCAACTATAAGTCGATCTTTTTTTTCGTGAATGTCTCCTTATTTCTACAGTGGAACTGGAACAGCAACCCATTGTTGGAAAACGCCAGAAAGCTTTACCTAAGCATCTTCTTTTTTTGTCTTCAACTTTTGATTCTCCCAGTAGTCGGTGACGTCTTTCAGAAACGCGGTTCCACTTTTGAAAGCCCGAATGTTTACCCCGATCAACCGCGGTTTTGTGCCCTTTTTTCTTCACTTCAACGATACTTGCATCCAATTTTCGTTGCAAGTCTGCATTCCAACGCCCAAAAATATTTTGTAGCACAATCAAACGAACTTCGTTCAGCTTCGATCTTATGACAAAAGTCACCTAAAATATGGAAACAAATCTGTGTGGATTTTTACTTTGCAATTAGTAAAATTTTTGCTTATCAAATACAGCGATTTATTAAAAAAACGATGTTTTGGAAGCCTAGAAATAAATTAGAGACTAGAAAATAATTTCGAATGAGAAAGGAAATGGAAAATGTGTTAAAGACTTACAGAATTGCAATTTTAATTTTTTCTCCATTATGAGGAAGGTAGAGAGACAACGTATGCGAAGCTTTTTTACGTTCCCTAACGGTGACACAAACTGTTTCGAATTCTCTGTGTTGGTGCAGAATACGGAATTATAAACTTTCCATGACAATTTCATTAAAGGATGTATAAAGTCACATTAATCATTAAGAATATACTCCTTGTGCCTCTTCGTTAATTAAAGACTGTTATTCTTACAACTCATATGGGAAGTTGTAAGAAGAAGTTACTGTATTTTTTTGTTCCTCGGAAAGCTTAGAATAATGTTCTGAGAAATTTACGGTACGCGAAACGTACGTTCTCTCAGCGACTGACGTGACTGATGCTAATTTTATTGCATGAAAATTTGAAAAACAAAACGATTAACGCATCTTCTAAATTGTCAGTAATGGAATATGTAAAACGAAGGGGACAAAAAGATTGGTAATTTAATACTGGGATCAAAGTGTCAGGAATAGCTTCTATGACGGTGAACACAAATTCTCGTACGGTATTTTCAAAAATCTGATTTAGAAGGTAAAGATAAAGCGGTGAATACAATAAAATACGTACCACCTATTCGTGCCAGAAGCTTTTGTTCATCCAACAAAGTTTTGATTGCACCCACAAAATTGAGCTCTTCGTGTAGAAATGATCTTACCAAGATAGGTGATTTGTACATGTTCATACGAGTTGTAATTAACAATTTCGTATCTTTACGCGAAATTTCAATTGTGTAATTACACTCCAATCGAAAATTTACACGATTTCAAGGATATTCATGAATATTGTTATATGGGGATGCGATATTTAAATTGAAACACCTAAATATCTCTGTTATTTATGGTTCACATCTCATGATGGGCACATTTTTTATGAGATTTCAAAGTCACCAATAAATTTTAAAATGAAATTAGGGTTTTTATTTTGTATTTGTCAATGCTCAAAAATGATAACTTACTTATGGCAAAATGGTTTACAAAGATTTTTACAGTTTACTTAAGCTTTTCAATTCACATTTCCCATTCAAAATGATGACCATTCACGTCAATGTAATAATGAAATCTCTTAATAACAAATGGGGTTAGGGCACTCAATTCTAAAGGTAATTGCACGCATAATAACATAAGCAATAGGAATATTTTCAAGGGTTCCAATTTAAATACCACACCCGTGTTTTGATCGAAAAAATTTGCTGCAAAAACAATCCCATTTATTTAAATCGAATATAAAATGATTATTTTGGGAGAATTCTTCCCTTAAAAATCCAAGGGTAGATTATTTGGGTTAGTAATAAGACTTTTTTAGATCAATAAAGCTGTGTTTGAAGATGACGAATGCTTTATTTGCATATACTTTATCAAACTGTGGAATTCATTCGAAGGTAAGAGTATCAATAAATCAATAAATATGTTTTAGAATAAATGAAAGAATTACCCAATTAATGAAACCTCTATTGATTCAATAAAACGTGTATATTTGAGTAAATTTCATCACAATTTATAAGACGTATGCAACTGAACTATTCATTACCTTTGAATACAATCTTTTCTCATTCTAAGAAATTTTATTAACGGCAATAAATCATACCTGTTTCCAAGAAATCAACTTCAAAGCAGGAGCCGAGAGTTTATTCCAAATAATCCTACTTTCTTGATTAAATTTTGTTTAGTGTAGAAATGTACGATCAGATTTATTTATATTTTCAAGAAGACAATTTAATTGAATTATATTTTGAAGACAATTTATTCAGGAAAAATTTTAATCACTGAAATTAAAATTCTTTTTTTTTTTCAATCAACTTTTCCCGTAATATCCTATCACGGTTGGCATTTCAAAACTTTGTGGATACCATAAAATTGGAAATTCGCTCCCAAAATTTATATTTTTACATCATTTGACTAAAATTTATTATACAGAAAGGAATAAATACTTCGCAATGTTCAGTCATGCACGTAAAAAAAACGTGATATCAATATTTAAATTGTAACAATTGTCAAGGTTTGAAAAACACCATTGTCACTGGTGACTCAAAATAGTCTCTTTATAATATTTTGAGCCTTCCTGTGATTTTTGCGCAATATCTATTTTTTTAATAATTTTCCTCAAACTTAGAACATTGTAGAGTCCATAAGCAGCGCGTTGCCGGAAAGTCATACACGTTACTATGTATCTGCAAGTATGTATTTGCATAAAGTAACTAACGTGTATTTTTTTCTCTACTTGATATCCCCCTTTGTAACCTTCAATCTATTTTAATTAAGAACAATTAACTTCTCTTCTTTCTTTGAAATTCTTTATTGTAGCAAACATAAAAGATCGTATTACCTCGCAATCTGCTTTGCCGGCTGCTTGTTTCTTCTTTCTGCTCTATCCATCAACTCAACAGGGAACTGTAAAGGAACGAAAAGATAATACGAAAGTCTATTTTAACTACAGCTGGTTCAGCTCCTTCCTTTCCAACAACCGATGGTTCAATAATTCGAAAATGCGTTTTACGTCTTTATAAATTAGAATTAATTATTTTTTTAACGATTACTTTTTTTTTAAACCAGTAACCATTATTACGGTTTATCAAAGTTTGATTGACTATCGATTTTCGTGTCCCATTTGCAAGGTTATAACCAAGTAATTTCAATCCAGAGAGAATTCTTACAAAATAATAGTTAATTATTGAAAAAAAAAAGGAAACACTAGACTACTCTTTCCAAGACAATGGATGATCGATGTTGGGAAAAAGTCAAGCTGCAAAACTTGTCGTTAGTGGTTAGAGAAGAGTGCCACCGTACACTTTAGGTCTAATAGCGGACGAACTTTTTCACTGCTATTTTCCTAATATACATTTACCTATACTTACGCACACTTACTCCATGGCTGTACGTGTGTATGTATGTAAAATGTTATATTCCAAGTACGGTGGATAATTCCTCCCCAAGGAATTGCTTTTTCCTTTCCGCGCGCTGAATAGATAGTCTTTATCGTGACTTTTTTACTTAACAAGTTGAATATAATGAAAAGCAGGAGAAAGAAGGAAAATGGTGGAAATAATGAAAATTTAGAATCACCGAGACTATCCTTATTGTAATCACGTCTCGGGTTATACTTGTTTTCGTGCACTAGTTAAAGAAATGGCAAATGTAGCTGGGCGATTTCAGAAGATTCTTGCAAAGATCTTGGGGTTTGTGAAATAGGTACTCCTTTAAATGTATTACATTATATTAGCAAGGAGAGGTTACAGGGATTGGCTCTGGAAATTTGGTGACATTTTTTGTACTTACCCTGCACAAAAAAATAAACTGCTAACTGCTAGGGTCACTTTTGTCGAAGCTACCTGACACTGAAAGAAATATATAGTAATTCGTATTATATTTATTATTTTAGTATAATAGTGACTCCTACCATTTTCATGATTGAGTTAGCTAGAAATGACATAATTAGTGCCTTTATTTTTTTTTCAGTGTAGATTTCGAAATTCTGGAGTTTCACAATTAAAAGACAAGCTAGTTTCTATTTTTTTTTATTAAATAAATAATGATAAGACAAATGCGATTGAAAGGGTACGGATTTAAGGTTAATTTTTGTATCAACATATACCTTTTCTTGATAAAATGGTGAAACAAGAATTGTTATAATAGACCAAACAACCAAAGTGAGAGTTAGTAACTATAAGCACTGTGACAACTGACACAATTGGAAGTTGTTCGAATTAGCACAGGTCGAGATTTTGAAAATTTATGTTTCGAAATTTGAAGGATCGATGCTTCGAAATTTTAAACATCGACATTTCGAAATTTACACCCTATTGGGTGACAGAGAAGGAAAGACGTGTATATATTTTTTGGATGTAGATTAGTTACAAAAAGGGTCACTAAAATCCCAGATCCCACAACTGTGTTCTCTCCTTGAGAAAGTAATATATTATACTTACAATTAATGCCATGTTTGTGGATGAAATAGAACTGGTACTGCGTTATTCTCCTCAGAGAATTATTGTCTCGACGCTGACCATGAGATAAAACGTTGCTAACTTTAGACTGAAAGGGTAATTACGTCTTTTAACGAAACACTTTTGGTAATAATTGCCAATAGTTATTCCATGGTTGGAAAGAATGTTGTTTTATTTCCATAAACTTATAGTTAAATTGACAGCTAAGGGTGTTCTATTAAAGCTAGTTGGTTTCAGCCAAATAAAGATTCCTTTGAACAATAAAAAATTCACCAGGAATTGCTGAAATACATACTTATTTGTGTCAAGCAATAAATATTGCTTCGAATGTGCTAAAAACATTTTTTAATTGTAAAAACTTTCTTATGTAGTGTTTATTTCAAAATTGAAATAGGTAGTGAATTTATTTTTACCTAATGAGTTTGTTTTTTAGTTCACCAATGTTACCAACTGGCACAGAGATAAGCATATAAAAGATTTTCGTGATAAAACACAAAAGTCTACGTGACAACGAACTGGAGGCTGGAGCAGCAATCCAACGTAATAAGGGAGATTCGCTACCAGGTCATGCCATTAGTTTGTCACGAATCTCTCCATCATATTTGTTTGTTGACATTTTCTTTATCTCGAAGCCTCTGTTTCTTTCTTTTCTTTCGTAAGAAAATAGAAATTGATTTCAGTCGATAAGAAGAATAAGACAGTGTTGTCGATTTTTTCGACAAGAAAAGTTGTTTGTTAGATTTATGATGTCTCTTCAGAAACAGTAGCTGTCACCAAGATATCAAAAGTTTCGAAAATTATGAGGATTTTGGAATTTTTTTCAGAATAACTTCATACTTTTTGACATTTCAAGAAATATATTAGCTTTTATAATTTTCGATTGTTCAAAGGTATACCGAAAAGTATTTAGTTTATGATGCTCGAGAAAGTGCAGATTTTCTGTGAATCATAATTTTTTATTTCTTTCACTAATTTGCAATATCATGGAAAAATAGTAGACTCGGAAGATTCAAAATAAATTTATTTTATGAAAATCACTGAAACTCGTGATACGTTTTAGTAGCAATTCGTGTGGAAGAAATGAGCAGAAGAAAATTATAGTTGTTCCTGCAATCTCGTAGAATAAAAATATTAGCCTTTTTAGATACATTTACAGTGGAATAGACGAAGGTTTGCTTCTTTCTTAAATCATGTGATTTGGTATCACGGCAATAAATTTCCCCATTATTGCCCCCTAAAAAATTCGTGGTAAGGTTTGGGCTACCCTGGATCGATATAATAGGTATAATATTAAAAGTCGAGTCTCCAAACCCCAGTTCTCGCCCTTAGTGATATATTTTTGCAAATCCGTTTGATATTCAAATTTCAGCATTATGTACCGCGATATTATCGTTATGCGCCAAAAACTTTTGTTCCAAACTGTTTTATTAAAAGTTTAGCCGGTTCCCCGGTAGTCCATTAAACCATAACGCAGTGCAGGATCCATGCAAATACTTTTTTATACTTATGCAGATTTTTTACATATCTATTCGATGTTTATACACTCAGGGAACGTCTATGGAAAAGTTGAATCACGTTCAGCATTTTTTTCTTCTTTGCCATTTTTCCTCCTTTTTCAACGTATTCCAGGGACTTTTTAGTGTGCAAAATGTCTGCTGCTAGCAGACTACCACTACCACGACTACTATTGCCAGACTATGCTGCTACCACAATCATCGTCGCTATCACCACTGTCTCTTTTTACCCTCACATTTATATTTCTTCTTTTCACGAAATGTGGGGGATTGAAGGAAGACGAGTTTCCACTTCAAAGCTTTAAGTATCGCATGAAGAGTTTGTTTACCGCCAGAAATTCCATCTTCTTCTACCCAGACTCAGCCAAGAGTAAAATGTTACTGTGATTTTTCCCACTTCCTTAAACGGGAACCCGTTCTTTCTCCGTTATTAACATTTATAGTTGCGGCTGGAAAGTCAAAAAGCCAGTAGCTTCCGCATTTACGAAATTTTTCTTATTTTTGAAGTAGAGGAAGATATAATTCTGGAATAGGGCGGTTAATTTCCGAAATTTCAGATGAAATGCTAAGGTAACGGCGTCTATAATTCCTCTATAATTTTATATTTATATTGATTAAAAGTGTTTCAAATAAAAAAATAAAAAATGTAAACTACATAAATTTAAAGCGCTCGAAAAATAAAAAATATGAACCACGTTTTTTAAAAAGTTACAAAAGCAAAGTAATTTTTTAATGTTTTTTTTTAATGACACTAATAATTTTGGTAGTCAATTTTGTAAAATTGCTTTTGCTACTCATAGTCAAGGAAATTTACTTCTCCGTATGGTTTTCTATTTTTTTTCTTTCATTACTTTGAGTTTTAGGAGAAAAGTTTGCTTAAAATTCATGAAAATTAGAGGAAAACTGTAATTAACATCTTCAGGAGGAGTCGGGAATGCAAATGAAAATGTTTTTTACTCATGTAAATTTTTCTTGCGTGTAGAAATGAAAGATAAAAAGCACCGAAGGAACATTCTACAGCAAGTTCGTGGGATTTTTCTTTCAGTAGCTTACTTTTCCAGAAGTATTTCACCCGCGTTTTTCTTTTCGCTTTGAAAAGCTGCCCATTTCACACTTGGCCATAGCACTAGAAGGTTTTCAAGTACAAGGAAAGGATTTCCGACCAACCCTCTTACTACAAAAGTCTCATTCAGAGACAAGCTCTGACATTCTAACAGCTGCCACCTAACGGTTTCTGTTGGTGACGATCTCCTTTGTTTCTTTCCAGCATTTCTGAATTAAAAGTACAAAGAATGAAAAAAAAAAAAGAAAAGATATGACAAAACGTTTCTAGTATATTTTATGCAGCAAACTTATGAATATATTTTTTTTTTTTTTCGTATTTTCATTTTGTTACTGACCTATTTTTCTGCGTACAGATCGATCTTTTTACCTTCGTTGCAGAAAAAAAAATAAGTTACCGCTCCTATCGCAAACCAAATGTATTTTAAAAGTAACAACTTTATTATCCCCTTTTGGAATATTTGCATTCGTGTGATATTGTATCAATGTATTGAGATCTTTTACGTACATAAAATTACAGTTTGTTAATGGTAAAACGCCGAATTTTCGTTTTTTTTTTTAGCGAAAAGTGATACGTAATGTTCATTTTACGTGATATATTCGCCTGTTTTGTACATGATTTACCTACAAATCTAGTAAATTTATGAAGAGAAATGGGCATTACAAATAAACATAATTGTTCTCTACGGGTTTTTAAAGCTGACACGATCAAATTATGACTGTGATTTTAAAGCCGCCCAAATATGTATTTACGCCGTGCAGTCGTTGTTAAAGCCACTTACAGATAATACCAACGTGATACCGGCATTTTATTATGTCAAAAATATTAAACATGGAGTGGAATTTTCAAACTTAACATGATGATCCTCTGTGTTCTCGCAATTTCGAAACATTTTCAAAAATATAGGTTGCACTTTTTGTGTTGGTGACTTTTGCTTTGTTAATCATTTTTTGATTGAGGACATTTCCATTATACATATTAATTTTCTAGGAATATAATCCCGTCGCTGAAGTTTTTGATTGAAAACCTGAACAAATTCGATATTTTTTAGAAAACAAATTTTTATTCGAAAAAATGGATTTTTCAATTTTGGTTCAATTTAAAATCCCCTTACACTCTCAACTACAAAATGAAAAGAAATTTTGGATTAGAAGTTGAAAAGTTATTGGCAAATCAATAATGAGTAAAATAGAAGCAACAAACTACACTTTTCGATTCTTCGAACAAATATTGGGAATGTTTTTAGAACAATTTTTCAAATTTCAAATAGAAAAAAATACTGAAGAGCGTTACAAAATTTGCTACGTCTTATTTCACATTTTCCAAAATTACAGTCGCAACGCGTACAATTCTCCTCAGTGACTAAACATTTTTCTTTTAAATTGCTGACTCGCCTTTTTATGTTTAAACATTAATTTGTAAAGTGATTATTCTGTTGACTGGTGCATCTGGAAAAATCGTGACTAAGGTAAGTGCAAGATTCCATAATATTCTTACGTTTATAAATATTGATAAGATTACTTAAGTTCCCTGGTGATACTTGCAAACTTTTTTTTTGTACCGATTGCACACGCGTTGATTTCAAAAACATTGCAAGTGTTTTATTAGATAATACTTACAAATTGTTTTCATTGCAACTCCAAGGGAGGGGGTAACAAAACCTCAGCAATCTTAACGTATCGAATTGATGAACGATGACAAATAATATATATCTGTGGGAAATAAAAAATTGCTCTCGCTTCTACCGGCAATATCCCTTCGGGAGCGATATATCGCTTATCGACTCTCTGTCCTCGGTTCTAACTCTAATAAAATGCCACACTTTCACAACTATATATCGATGGACATACATGAGAAAGAGAGTTTTATCGTCATCCCCTTTTTCTATAGATTCCTCCACCTCTTCTTCAATTCGCTCTATTGCAATTGGATCAATAGTTCCTACGAATGCCAATTTCTATTGTATAATCTCTCGTTTAAATGATAAATGGATCCTGTGGTTCTGTATATACTTACCAGGTTTACAGTGGTGTTGTTTGTTGTTAGCAAGACCTGTCCGTAGCTTTTTTAGACACAAAAATCACAAATAGTTTTGTTCGAGTCCTTCTAAAATATGTCATGGAATGAACCTTTTTTTCTTTCTTAAAGGTTTGATCGGCAAGTTCCATGTTCGTAGTTTTAGAAAAAATGCTATTTTGTTTACAACAAATTGTTTAATCGATGACACAACAATTAGGCAATTCTTGACACATAGGGAAACAAATTTGAAGGTAACGAAAGGCTTAAATATCAAAGAAAATATAAAAAAATTCAATAGCCAGCAGCAAAAAATTAGTTACTATTTAGTAAATTATTAGTCGAATTTTTTTGGGCATAGCTTCAATTTCAATTCAATAAATTCCAAATTATAATCACTTAGGTTTTACACGGCCGCCAAGAAAATTATGTAAAAAAAATAAACCCTAAAATAGATTATGAAACTGCAGTTGATCAATAACTCTCTATAAACATCTTTTATTTCGTTGGTTAGTTTCGTTATTTCACGTCACGGGCACATGTTTATTATTTTTTGTAGCAATTTTCATTAATTTGGCAATTTTTTTATCAGCGTGGGAAATCTATTAAACATAATCGAATCAGAGTTTGCAAGTTTCGTTTGCAACGTACCTGCAAACGGACTATTGTTAATTAAAGGAACTTTCGGTTGAACGAGTGGTGCTGCAACAGATTCATTAAAGTAATACCGATATTTGCAATTTAGTATCTTCATTAATTACCGACACAGACACAATACCACGTATAATAAACCCGTCGATGTCGAGGCCATTTGTTAGCGATTCCGGGAAATTCGAAATTATATTTTCCCAAACGCTGAGAGGAAGATTATGAAGTTCGTTAAATCATTTTTTATTACAAACTGTTTTTTCTTGAAAAAATAATCCTTCCAATTGTTAGCAATGCTTGTTACACGCAATACAAATGGTTTTCCAGTTCCCTTGAATTAACATCACATAAAAAAATATTAAATAAAATTTATTGTGGAGAGAAAGGTCGTAGGGTTCGAAATCAATTTCATCGAATGCTGATAACGTTGGTTCGGAAATCTAAAAATCTTCAATATCCTTATCTTTTAAGATGGCGCATTATTATTGTGCTTAACCAAGTGCACGTTTGCATGATGATTAATGGCAAAACTTTTGGTATCTGCAGACTATAAATCCAAAAGAGGTAGGAATCATCTCTTTCCTTCCTCTTCTTTTCCGCCCCTAGCATCAAACCGATAAATCAGCACCGATTGCAAACAACCGATCTTTTCTTCTTCTTCTTCTTCTTCTTCTCTTTCTTCTTCTTCTTTCCTCTTTATAGCATAGAAGAGAGAAAACAAAGTGACGCGCGAATGAAGAACGAGTTGTCTTCTTCGATCTCTTTACGTTATTTCTATTCAACACGAAAGCATACATTTCTTTTAAGAAAATATATAACATGTCTTATGGCTGATTCCAGCAAAGAGATATGTTTCCTATGAAAATATACCTTAAAAAGTAATATAAAACGTTCCGCTCGCCAAAGATTTTCGTGTTTATTTTCTCAAATAGGGAAATATACGTTGCTACCACGTTTTTTTCCATGTTTATTGTCCTTCTACTTGATAAATTTTATTGCATAAATAATGCCTGCCTTTGTACGAAAGTCAAAGGCTGTCGTAACTTCCACGGCAATTTTTCTTTTAGCTACTTTTACCTAGAACGTATTTGAAAGTTAACTTTGCTGCAACCTTTGTCGTGAAATTGCAGGAAAATTATTGAAAGGAACGTCTCATACATATTTAATCATATAAATTCCATTTCCGCTACAATAGATAGTTTTGCCGTCGCAATAAAATAAACAGATTTCCATTGTAGCGACGAGCGGCATTTTTCTCGAACCGAAATAAAATGAATAAAAATGATATTCGAAATTGTATTTCTTTGAATGACAAAAAGTAAAAATCGTCGATATATATTGGGATAAAGTGACAACGCGACACGCAAAAACTGTCAGAAAATCTCATCGAAAACATCCAATGAAATATCACGGAAAGGAATACGTCAGCTGTGTAGTCGAAGCGTATTTGAATAACGAGCATATGACCATTGTGTTTGTTGACATATGGTAAAAAAGTTTCTTCATATACATACAATAAAGGAGCAAAAGGAAATGGATAAAAATACGAAATTAATGTTTATCAAATTCACATTTATACTTCCGTGTATTGTACTTCTTTTAAATTTACTATTTAATAATACATGAAATCTTTGTTTACCTCAAAATTGAAAAACATCGAGTTGTTCAATTTCTGTATAATCTTCGAATCTGTTCTAAAAAATTTCGAAGACTTTTCGTTACCTGTTTCTAAAAGTATTGGGTTGGCAACTAAGTAATTGCCGATTTTGTCATTTATTTGCTTTGAAAAATCGGCAATTACTTAGTTGCCAACTGATGAGACACAGCAACTAAGTAATTGCCGACTTTGTCATTTATTTGCATTGAAAAATCGGCAATAACTTAGTTGCCAACCCAATAGTACATGCACTATAGAAAACCTTGAATTTTAATGACGTCATAATTAACTTGGTTTGCAGAACGTATTAGGTCCGAATGTACGACCCTAATACGGGTTGGTAAATTTATTTTCAAAATTAATTTAGAACGTAGAGTCTATTTAGGAACGCTTGTTGTAACAAATTAGTGTAAATTAATGAAAACTACGTTTTTTCGTAAATAATTGTATACTTGCGTTTTGATTACGGTGATTTTAATAATTGGAGCAGATTTTTCAGGGAATAATATTAGGTTGGTGCGTAATTAATGACGATAATTTTCAAAACAGTCATGCAAAGTAATCGTCGTTAATTATGCATCAACTTAATGCATAGGATAAGGATTGTTCCGAAACCCACAAAAATTGTTAGCGACTATTTGTTTTATTATAATTTGGCACGAATGCAAATCTTTATTTTACCGATATCCAGGTTAGGTTCGCTACTGAAAATACGTTCCTTAATAATTTGGCACGACTGCAAGTGTACATTTTACCGATATCTAGATTGGGTTTAGCAAAAACAAATGCAGCTGGCAAAGAAGAGAAATTTGAAATCAATATTATTTCGAAAAGCAGTAAAACCTCCTATCAGGGATTGGTTTTTTTTTCTATTGCGGTTTCCGTATGCTGATCACTAATGCGATGTCCTTACAAATAAGCAAATTACATTTCCAGAGGTACACAGTACCTATATTGCCTCTATTAGTAATTTATGATTCTTGAATTCAAGCCAATAGGCAATTTCATTTTTCTTGGCATTCGCGTACCCATTTTCGGACAGCGCTGGGTCAAGTTTGCCGGTGCTTGCTATTTATCAATTCTTGAATCCTCAAATATGCAAATGAGGTTTAGCTGATGCTGTTTTGCATACATTTCTAGCACAGTCTAGTTACTCCAGCTGTAATTGCACTCGAAATGCTTTGATTCGTCCTATTTCCTTGCAAGTGTGTTAAGGCTGCGATAAATTTTACATCTGACTCTTGATGACACAACTGCAGATCCGAGTGAATCCGTTCGCTCTCTTCCCTCCCTCCCCCTTTTTTTTATCTTTGTTTTATCGAACGTGGCATTAGAGTATATAGTTCGATTCGAAACAAAATCTTTTTCTCCATTCTTAGGTATAAAGGGGAGACAATTTAGACTCGGATAAAGGGTATAAGAAAGAAGCAAGTAAGCCATTTTCTTCGGAGCACGGAATAGAAAAAAAGAGCAGGGAAAAAGGGAGAAACAGGAGTGGAACTGTTCAAAAACTTGGGGTTCAATTTCCTACTTTGCTAATGTATCGAATTGAAAACTTTAGAAAAGAACTCCGGGAAAAGATTGAATTCTCGTGGAATACCTCCCCTAGTTGACTTTATGCAATGGTTGTTATTTGTTTGGCAGAGCGAATGAACCTATGAAAGAAAGAGAGGAAGAAAGAAGTAGTAGTATTAGTATAGCAGCGGCTGTATAGAAGAAGGAGAATGAAATTCACTTAGAGCTTTAATGGAGCTCGTATACGAGGCACTTACGGCCACTTGCGGGCATTTGACCTAGCTGTAGCTTCGCATTGACCCAAGACCAAGATTCCCCAGAGTTTCGCAAAGTTTCGGGCATTCCTCCAAGATTCCCGTTCTCCGCGAATATCGTGAATTACTTTATAACTGATGAAATTTCAAGGATACTTTAACGTACAATATATAAGCTACAGCCGAGTCTCCCGTACTCGGTGCATGTATGAAGCAGAGATATACGTGGAGTAATATGTTCCGGAAATGGATGGAATAAGTGAAAGATTGCACGAAGAATGTAAAGAAAGAAATCGTTGCAATCCGACTCTTGACTTTGGACTTCTAACTTATGGCCTTTCATGAGCATCAATTACTCAGTCCGAAGACAATTTTCAAAAAGATAGAATTGGTGGGGTTTAGCATTCGAAATTAGTAGGTTGAATAGCAATTTGAGGAATTGCTTATACAGGGTGTCCCAGCTAACTTGACCACCTTGAATATATTACCAACACTAAGCGAGATATTCAAGGTGGTCAAGTTAGCTGGGACGCCCTGTATATTTCGGAACATTCTAGCGATTTTTATGCAGAACCGCATTTATTTTTTAATAACAAGGGTTAACAAGGTTCTTATTTCTGTCATTTAAATATTCTATGAAAGGGTCTACCTGTATAAATGATTCGAAATTCAGCACTATTACGAATATTGGTAGAGAATCATTATACAGCTTATTGAAATGTGTACATTAATTGAATGACATAGAGATATAATAGTTCAAAGATACCTATTTCGTTAAGTCATAATTTCACGTTACATCCCGATGATATCCACTTGTCTATCCCAATGCCTTTGACAACCTATTCAGCATTATATGGGGATTCCATACCTTTGAATCCGTAAGGCTAATAAGCGTTGGTTTAAATTGGAATGTCAGCATTGAAAGACGGCTCTGAAACGATCTGACAATACATTATACGTAACTTCCACCCTATTCCTTTCTTTTTAATGTAAAGTCATAAGATATAATTATCATTCAATGGACCTGATCTTTTCTGTTACACACACCTATTATGGTGTAACACACCCGCTCGATAAATCTCGAGAATTGTTTTCTGGATAGATCGGAACTGCTATTAATCTCACGGAAAGCCATTTACCAAAATTTCTCCTCGTAGCGATGGAAAAGAAAGAGCAGTAGTGATTCATTTCAACATTTTCCTCATTCTTATCCACATTTCGATAATGAAATCGAGAAATGGTATTTTGCTTTCCAAAGAGAAGAGCAAAATGATAGAGACGTTCCTTAAATTTTTTAGCCCGGAATTTCCTTCAGGGATGTTTTATTGTACCGATTCTAAGAGGATTTGTTTGTTCTTTAAGATTTACACAGGGTCATGGTCAACTTACGAAGCACGTACGTCCTTCGTACGTTTTCCGAATCTTAAAATTCTCTCTTTTCATATATATATATATATGTATACATACATTTATTTGTATTTTATTTTCTCGATACCTTTCCAATCCACAAATATTTTCGCATCCATTCGAATTCTTTTTTATTCGTGCCGAATGTTTTTTATTTTATTTATCATTTCTTACCGCGATAAGACTTAAATCATTGCGAGAAGTTTTTAGCGTTTCAAGGGAGGTACCTTATAAAAGTGACAAGTTCGGGGCTATAAAAAAAAAGAGGCTTCTATAATTCTTACGTTATCGTTGTTTCATGTAGTACCGTGATAATTATAAAGTCTCATAGCGCGCATAGATATAGCGTACGCTTGGCTTGGTACTTTACGTTGATTTCCTTGATTACCTAAACAGGTCAAGTCGTTAATGCTTTATATTGAACAATACTCAGTGAATATATGCTCAGCTTATCTGATAATTTGTTATCATGTGTAGGAAAAATATTTAAATAAGCTGTGTTGGTTTAAAAATAGTCGTTGGTTATTTAAAACTCTTGTAAACTGTCGTGAAGTGGCAAAGTTTTTTTTTGTTAAGAACTTGTGCAGTGTTTGTAGTTAGATCTGATAACTGCGATATAAAAAAAAAAGTAGTAGCTTTAAGTGCATTGGAATTTCGTCCGGTGAAGAAGTTGGAATTTTCTTTTAGCAAAAGAAGTTATTTGTTGGGTGGAGGAATATTTTAAATAACAATGATAAAAAAAGTCTTCAAGAAGTAAAGAAGTAAGTAGCAATGTACGTGCTATAAATTTAGGGTCGTGATTTTAAAAGTCGGATAGCAACTATTTAACGTCCAAATAATTCCAATAATATCGTTTCTTCCAGGAATTTGTTTAATTAGATTTGAATCGTCTGTGGAAAATGAAATATTTTCTCAGTTCACATAATGTTAAATTGATTTTTAAAAGATCAAGAAAAACGCAGAATTTTTCGATTATCAATTTTTTTAAGGAATTTTGGTAAAATATGATCTATACATAAAATACGATTATTACGTTTACAAGATTATAATTCCAAAAAAATATGAATTTTATAAAGATTTCGTTATTACAATTACCTCTTTCATATTTCATTCTTTATTATTGCTATTTTATTTATGACTATTATTGTTAGTTTCATAATGTGATCGAACAAATGTAGTCTATAATTTAAAAAAAAAACACAATTCTGCATTGACGGAAAACATATTTGCCAAATTTTTTAGCTTTCACACATTAATACTTGAATCATACTTCCATCCGAGAACAGAAAATCTTCCTGATTACCGATACCGGATCATTCTGTCATCTAATATCCCCGAAGTTTTGTCATTTACAATTTCGGAATTTCGCCTATTGTAATTTGAGGAATATAGGGACGCGGAAATTAGCTTTTCACCACGTAACCTTTAATTTCCGAAATTTCTATGAATTGCTGTTTGTTCTCAAAAATTGTCAGCTTCAGTCATATATCAAGCCGAATGGTATGGCGAAGGAATCAATGGAGCGAATGCACAAGGGGTACGTACATATTCACGTATATGTGCACACCATGATCATTTCGATTCTCCCGCGGTAACCAACCTGTTATATAAATGCCCAAGTCAGTGATTCGAGTATCAATAACGACAGATAGATTTATTGGAATGCGTCCCATAACCAATCACATTGGTCTACTGAGGAAAGCAACTTGCTGAATGCAACATGCAACCAACTAATTACTACAGGTTAAATTAGTATGAGCTAATTAACAAAATGGCACAACCCTTGACCGCAGTCAAAGTGATTTCCACTTCATAGACGCGAAATTACGTGGTGCGGCTCTACTTTGCAGCACTGATGTGCCAAACGTGCAAATAAATGCGTGTTTCACGCATTTCATTGTACTTAAACAACCCTTTGAAACATAATACTGTTCTATATGTATCTCATCAGAAGGTAGTGCATGCTCTGCTCCCTTGTTTGCAGTATTACTTTGATATTTCAACTAACCGATGATCAAGTTACCAAAAGCCATATTATTATATTGAAATTCATCTTGAGTTGACGAGTTCAAGAAAATAGGGAGAGATTTTGTATCTTAAGCTTCTTATATTTCAGTCTCTTCGAGGTAAATTCTAATTGTCTAAATAATTACGTTTTCTTAAATGGTATTCAGAAGTAAAAGTCGTAGAAAATCAAATCCAAAGTTGCGCTTGAAGCTTTCCTTGCTCATGTTAAAAAATATAAAACATTGCAGTGGATGTTTGATAATAACAATTTTGTTAATAACTCGACTAGCCTTCGGTGTCGAATTTCGCCGACGTTATTCTCACTCCGTATTGAACAACTCTATGTATGGTTGTGACATTTCTATTGGAGTGGGTACATCAACCCCTACAGGTGATGGTATTGTTTTTAACTCTTTGTTAAATTAGAGCTTTCTGGACGCCGTCGGGATATTATTCCTAACAACAATTTTGTGTTTTGACTAGAACTCCTGTCCGCGCTGACTTCCATGCCCGCAATAAATATCTTTCGCGAAGAGCTCTTGCAATTCCTTGTATTAAACTAAAAAAGCAAATAAATACATAAACATTTTAACAATTTTTTATGCAATACAGAAATTCATTTCCGATATTATAAATCGTAATTTCAGGAGACATTTTTTTTAATAATAGGATTTAAAGAGCGAATACCGATTTTCGTTTTTAAATATAATATTTTTTAAAAAATATCTTTACCAGGTGTCAGTACGATTTTTTATTGAGAAATTATAAATTTCCAAACTCGGTGGGCTGGAGACATTTAAATTTTTATTCAACAATAATACATAATAAAGAGAACTGGAAAATAGCAAATTTTTGTCCAATGATATTTTTTACAAATCAAATTTATAATAAATAGGAGAAAAATCTCAGCATTAGTTTAATAAATTTGGAAAGTTTTTAATTGCGATAAACACAATTCCTCTATTAGTTTCAGGTGCCAAAAATTTTAGAACTAGCCCATAAAAAATTTGGAATTATATAAAAGTCATTTCGATATAGTATTATTTTAAATATCAATGCATTTTGTGGTGGAAATTACCATATTTTGGACCAAATTGGACCAAAGTTATCCAGGGCATGAATTACGATAATTTATGAAAATTGTAACCGGGGAACCTCGGGAGCGGCTTCCCGGCACAAACTGACACCCTTTCCCAACAGATCAAAAGCCAGAAGGGCGCCAGGGACTTTTTAACCTTCTAAAAGTCCCAAAGGACTTTCCGAAGCAACCCAAAACTATAAAACCCAAAACCGACTATCTCCTATCTCCGGGACGTGAAGGTTCCGCCACGACTCCGCCGACTGCCGACCTAACCTGAAAAGAAAAGGTCAACCCACAGGAAAATCCCCCAAATGAATAAATCCCAAAATTCGTAATAAAATAGACTTTAATATCAACAAAAAGAAATAATGGTAATGATAACAATAATAAGAATCTTAGGATACGCGGTTCGATTCCGCCACGTGGTCCTCGACCGGATCCAACCAAAATGAGGTGGCGAAAGCGAAAAGTGCCAATCCGAACGAAAGAACCAAAGAAAACAACAAACAAAAAAAAATAAAGGGTTCTAGGACCCCGAACCTATGAAAAAAAAAAGAAACGGGAGAAGCCAAATTTATGGGGAGAAAATCTCGAATTCCTACATATCTCACTTATCGGTCTCTGAAGGAGCCGAATCAAAATGGCCGCTGTGTCGGTTGTGTGGAAAGGTTGGTATTTCCACCCAACCAAGGGCCCGATTCCCAAATATCCCGATGTGGCGAAGCTTCAAGCAAATTGAAGCTCGCTCTTAAAACTCAAGCCCGCGGGCACTCACCAAATCAAGCCTAGCCCAAACCCACTTGACCTCGTCGAAAAATCTCCCGAGAAAATGGCCGACTAAGGGAGTACGCAGCGTTATGATGCCCAAACGAAGCCGTCCAGCAGAGAAGTGACGTCTCCTTGCTTCTTCTTCTTCTTCGGGGTGTGGCGACGCATGCGCACCCTCGTTCCCAGTTGGTGGTAGTCGGGAAGTGCTGCCACTTGGTAGGAAGTGGTACCAAGTAGTCCTCCGGATTTCGACACTCCCCGAAGATCCAACAGATGTCCCACGTTGTCGACTACTCCAATTCTATTGGTGAGTGCCCTAACGTTTCCGATCCTCGATCGATATCCAACCAAAATTTACGGCTTCTCCCGTGCGCCAATCACGGATCACCTATTCTAGAGTCTTATTCTAACTTAACCTAAGGGTCGAGCCCTTTACAGATTTCCGTTGTTCCAAATACATACCAATCCAATCCAAGTTGACATCTCCTCTGGACGGGTATGTTCGGAAATCTGTTTTTGTGGCGTGGAGTGGAAAACGCCACGTCACAAAATCTTACTTTTTTTTGTAACAAATTGCACGGAACAAAAAAAGAATGGTTAACGATCCCCATACGTTCTAGGCGTTCCTTGATTATTGCCGAATGCCGATTAGTTCTAGCCACAAAAATTCCCTCTCTTTATTTCCCCAATAACGCAGAGAAGATATGGGAATCCATGCCAATACCTCGTGCGGGTAAAAAATGTCTATATATCGTCGTGTGAAAGGCCTGAAAACAAATTACTGCAGCGTTCCTCTACAAAAAAGTTCCATTAAAAACTGGATTTACTATTCACAAAAACCTCTTTAGTTAATGGTAAGCTTAATGGTATTAAGTGGTGAATAAATAGGAATAAATAGGGTCTTGCCAATGAAAAAGTAAATTTATTGGGAGCTATTCGTATGAGTTGAAGTTGAATGTCCATAATAACTAACTCGATGAAAGCGTCCGCTCTTTTATAAATCCGATTTATGGAGAAATTAATCATTCAAACGCGGCGAGGAAAGATTTGTACCGAAACTGTTTTTTATCTTCCATGAAACAAAATCAAGTGCATACGTTATCATCTTCGTTATCTTCATTTGGGGACCGATCTTCGGATTCGTTTGACGAAACCTAAAATAACCAGAGTTTTTTTTTTTAGTTAACGCCATTTTGCTGATTTTGTGTCATTAATGTTGTCGATGGTATCTGTACCTTTTAAAATGGGATCGGAATCACCCTAAAGTATCATATGACGACATCGAAAAATTTTCAGAGGGATTTGCTGATCCCAGGTATCAAAATCGGACAGAAGATCGTGAAACCTAACCACAAGAAAAAAATTGGAACATTGATTGTGCCGAAGAAAGCAAAAAAACAAAACAACAGAGGGATGCGTTTTTATAATGCCTGTTATTCTTTCGCCCTCCTCTATTTTACAATTTAATTTTATCTATCTTCACGTTTGAATAGTTATTACGTCTCGAGTACAGTGGGATGATCTTTCATTCGACACTGAAAAACAATATGAGAAAAGACTCGAATGGTCTGAAATTTCTCATGTAAATCAGTCCCACAAGCCACGGAGAGAAAGAGATCTCCGGTTGGTAAGCTTCCATGTAAATAACTTGGAAGCTTATGTCGGAGGTAAAGTTGGAAAAGGGGAAGAAAAAGGGAAAAAGAAAGAGAAAAAGGGAGAAAGGTACTTATGTACCAGCGGGAATATTTTTACTGGAAAAATATCCAACAGGGTTTCGTGACAGAGATCTCAAAACGAGTTGGCGGTGAATTTTTTTACTTAAACTAACCTTTTAAATTCTTTATTCTTACTTTTATGAATTTTGCATACATTTACATTTCATTCTGTTTATAAAGAAGGGGGTACGTGCAATAGGGTGGCGGAGACAAAAGATGTTTATTTCCTACTTTCGGATGCAAGACGGTAGGATTAGCAAATAGGGATTTGAGATTCAACACTTTTCGAAATTTCTTTCTGGTTGATAAAGTGGATGTCTCCGGATGTCACTCCGCGAGTAATTTCCGACTCTCCCGTTTTTATCTGGGAAACCTGTTTCAGACTGCTGGAGTGAATTAGAATAAGCCGAGGTATTCATAATTGCCGTTTGGACATTCCCTGCTGTAGTTATGATAATTCATTACGATAGTCACTGTAATTTCAGTCGCGTGAATCCTGTAATTACAGCTGCTGGAGGAATATTTGCCTTCTTTCATGCCGTTCCTTCTAAGAAGTCTAAAAAAATAAATGGACGCCAATATCACCAAATCTGGTTGCATTATAGTTAATTGCATAGCTCGAATGTTTTCTTGTCACGCCATGTCCTGAAATTTTGAACGTTAAAAAAAGTCGGGAAAAATCTGGTCTTGAAATTAAAAAATTTGATTCGTATTCGTACTAAAAATTCACACATTCTCATATTACTCGTCCATAGAAATCTTGTAGAAAAAAAGAATCTTCGTAGAAAATTATACATATATGTATATCTCTACTACGACAAGAAACGGATCAATGATACTTTCCTATGTAGGAGATTCATAAAAGGGGCATATTTTTTTATGTATACACTTTTGTCGGTTTAGCATACATACGCACACATACAAATTGTGACGATGATAATTTTACCTTATTTCATTAAATTACATTTTAGGAACAAAAATGTTGGACGTCAGATATTAAGATAAAAAAATAAATAGAAATAGGTGGAAGAGTTACAGATTGATTTTTGGGTTGGAGTCTTTAAACAATTAAAATTAAACAATACTAAAAATAAAATCGTGAATTTATCGAACAATTAAATACGAGAAAACGTCAGTGGGGTGTTCGATCACTGTTATTAATATTATAATTCACACAATCTGTTTGAAGTAGCCGCAAGCTAACAAAGAAGATTATTGAAAAGAACGGGAGTCTAAATAGTCGAACTTTAGTAACAAAAGAACAAAGGAAGCGTCAATCTGATACATAAAACGTTCTATAGGGTTTTCGTAACTCAATTATAGATAGCCGCGCCATAAAGGAAAGTCTTTTCGTTATCGAAACTCATACAAGTAATATAAAAGAAGAATTCGGATTGTTAAAGGGAATACTAGCAGGCCAGTGACAATACTTTTTCCGTGGCATTTGGATTTCGTTCTTTACAACATCAACAATACGAAATTAATGGATTAATTCATTTATGATATGAAGCCTTTGCACTCGGACCTTTTGTCGCCTAAAGCTTCCAGGAGCTCCGACTTTTTTTTTTGGTGTATCTGGTTATGTAACGTGTGATTTGTTTAAAGGTAAAATCTGGATATAAAATGTAAAAGGCAAGATATTTTTAACGTTATTTTATTATTATTACAATGTGAATATTTTGTAAATTAAAATTTTAATTATCAATTATTTGGAAACGCCAAACTTTGGCAGTGCCGGTGAGGAGCACTTCCAGTGCAAAGGGTTAAAACTAAACCTTATTATTGTCGTCAAAAAGAGACACAGAGAGAGAGAAATATATACAGGGAGGGAATCACGTTGGTAGCAGATCGTAGTCCAGAATCCTCAGGGGATAGAATAAATACACGTCCAGCTTCGAGGATCCCGAAGTAAAGTATTATCTTGTAGAAGAAAACTCTCGAGTCCTTGCAGGAAAAGTGGATGACCTCTCTCCTGATCCTTCACCAATTATCGGCGCATCGTCTAGTTGATTACCGGGACCATGACTACCAATTACGTATCATCGCAATAGACATCCCAGATTTCGAAATAATTTTGCTTTATGCGCGTTCTTCTTATACGACGTGACTTCACTTATCTCCGTAACGTCGTTAACGGGAACATCTGTTAGCATGGAAGGTCCGTGGATACAGCTCCACGTAGTTAAGCCGTTGGGACCTACAAATCTCATTTTGTAGTGGTCAACGGCATCCGAGAGAACTGGTCGTTGGTCCAAAGATAGATTCTTTTATTTCCACCTTCGATGCATGTTGGAACTAGCCAGGATTGCCAGTTTTATGCAATTGCAAATATATCCCTGCTTTGGCTATAATTATATCGAATTCTTCAAGGCTTCCGTAGTTCTTATTTTCCAGATTGGAAAATTGGGTCGACTATTCGACGGAGTTTACTGGAATCTTTATCTCCTTCGAGAAATCCATGATCCAGGTAACGTGCCGCGACATGGATCGAAGTAGCTTGTATTTGAAGTATTCCAAGCGGTAGATTCGACGTGGTAGTTTAAATTAATGAACCATTAACGGTATCAAATAGTAATAGCAAGGAATAAGCGTTACCGACAACATGGTTAGAGGAATTCCTGTATAATAATAACAAGAATAATAGTCGCAGAGTTCGATAACGACTCCTCGAGGCAGGAACACGGCCGATCCGATATTAATAAAAAAGGAAGCGACGGAAGAGAAATTTGTGCACTGTTGCAACGGATAAAGTAGCGATACGAAAAGAATGAAGCCGATACGAAAAATGAATATTTATTCGGAATTTTTTGTTGGACTTTCTGATCCGTAATTTGCAGGCTCTCGGAGCGCACAATGGAGTGTCTATAATACTTGAAATTTAACGGAGCATCTATAATTTCAGGACGATCACAGCCAGCACCGTGTCCCTACTTTGAAGATTCCTACTTTCTTAACGGCTTTCACATCTCGAGTAGAGAAATCTCGAAGAAATTTCATCCAGCGCAACTTCGCGAAGGAAGTCTATACGTTGTAAGAAAGTTCCAGGCTGGAAATAGAGTTCATATTTACTTTTACGAGTTTCTTATGCACGTTTGTAACGGAAAGAGTGTCTGGAAAGTCCATCCCAAGTCTGTAGGAATTGATGAAAAATGAATTTCCAGTCCGTGACCGTTCGGTTTCAGTTGAGATTTCTCCAAAATTATATTTTTTCGCGTTTTTTCTTAACTTTTATTCCTCGTATGCCACTGCAGCGTGCTTGGCTTGAACGAAAATTCTTATGTATGCAACGCAAGCGACCGAGAGAGAGAGAGAGAGAGAGAGTTTGGAAAGTCAATGCTAAGTTCTGAAAAATTGGTGAAAAATTTATTGTCAATCCATGGCGAGTTTCGGGAGCTGTTTTACAGCTGTTACTGCTTCCGTGGTAATACCATAGCGCACTTTGTTTCCGCGAATCAATAGTTTATAAAAAAAAAGAGAGAGAATAGACAACAAGGATGCTGCAATAAAAAGTTGTATAATATAGCGCCGGCAAGAACACGTGGAACTAACGATATCGAGTATAGTTTTAGTTGGTTGGGTAATTGGTTCGTTATTCAATCCGTGTAATTTAGCCAAACCAGGATCCAGTAACCCCGAGTTTCGTAGCACCTTATAACCACGTGCGGATTATCAACGATGCATGTTAGATTACATATATATGGTCCTGGCCTTATACATATATATTAAACGTACCCTAGCACTTACGTAAGTAACCCAGAGCGAACAATCTCACGCGAGGAGTGAAATTCAATTTCCTACAAGTTTCTGATTTCCTTCTTTACCCTTTGGTATTGTAAAAGCTTCTTCCACAGGCTTGCGTAGGGTACGAGGGTCTAATACCGACAATATAAAAAGCTATTGCGGACAAGCGAAGTAGCTCAGGTGGGTAAGAGAACCAGGCAAGGTTTTCCATATTTTACGTTTAACGTAATTACCGAAGAACTTCATTTTCCAAAGAAACTATTAATTATACTTGTTGTGTTCCTTACAGGAATTATCTTTGAGGGGTAACTCAGTGAAATGAAGGTAAAAGATTCTCAAAGTTAATTATTCAGTGTAGGTTCGTGAAGAAATTGTTGATTTAAAAAAAAAAACATTTTCCGGGGGTGAATTTCGATAAAAGTACCTAAAGAATTTCTTCATTTTAATTATTTCATTTGTTTATTTATTATTATCTAGGCTGAGGAAGAGGTGTAATAGTAGAAGTGAAACTAATACACTCAAATAATTCAGTAAAATAATTGGTAAATGATACTACGGGAAATATAAGAGAAACAGTAGGAGGCTGTGCCACTGGTGTTCATTATCCAGAATGATTATTTTTATTTTCTTGTAATGTAGGAAAAAGGTTTAATTTGTATGTTGCTGTTATAAATTGTACAAGGCGAATTTCGTAATTTCTATTTGTAAGTTATATCATTTTTCTGTGTAGGTATGATGAAATAAATAATTGTTGTAGGGAAAATAACGTCAATCAGGGTAATGATATGAATACCAATTGCAGCGAATGACATAATTTTCATTTGTCACCCTAATGAATTTCGAAAATTTCGAAAATTTTCGGAAATTTAGTAGGAAAATTAAACATCACTGTGTGGATGTAATAAAAAAAGTCAATAGCGACAATATACGAACAGGTTCGTTCGATGTAAATAATATTTACGACCAACCCTTTAAAAAAAAACATGAAAAACAGCAACAAAGCATTCAGGTATTCGTCACAATAACTGAAACTGGATGAAATATAGCAACAAAACATTGAGGTATTCGTAGTTGGTACGTCACAACAACTGAAAACGGAAACTTCAACTTCCGGTATGATAAATTGATACGATTCACGTATGAGGCTATATGTAAGAGGATTATGTAATTAAGTAGAACCGCGTTAATGTAATTAGATCATAAAACTCGGGGAATACGTACGCTCGATTAGGAACAATGAAGTTATAATTAGCAATTGAACTGAATTATCTCGACTGGTTTCGAGATTTTTTTACGTACGCACATTTTTCTACTTTACATCCAAAAGTTAAAAATAAATGATTTTCCAGATTCGATGGATTTTTGCTGACGCATCGACGCGATTGAGGATTACAGAATTATTGCACAAAAATATGTTTACAAGAACCTCGTGAGTTTTACGGTGTATCTGTCATATGATTTTTGTGTAACGTTTTATATAATTTTACCCTCGTTTTTCTTTTACTCTACCATGTGCGTCACAGATTAGTTGGAGGCTCGTCAAAGGCGAACGAACGCTTATCGCGTAGATAGGTTCTTACACTTACGAGGAAGCTGAAGCGCGTTACGCAATGAATGAACGGTTACACGGGAAAGTAACGAATGGTTATCCAAGTTACACGAGAAATACGGGAGGCGCGTTGTGTTCAACTTAATCTCGAAAGCACGCGGCGGCTGCTCGTTCGGTTCTCTCGCACTCTCTCGCTCTCTCTCTTTCTTTCTCTCCCGACGTAGAAACTCGCGACTCTCTCATTCGCGTGTTGGACGCGTTCAATGTCGGTTGGGTTTTTGCAACTCGACATTTTTTTTATCAATATTCGTCGATATTTCACATACGGTTGTGTCAATTGTTGGTTCCATCGGGATATCAAATTTCACGGTATCTCGTACACAAGGGTTATGTAAATTCCATTCAATAACATTTTCATCGAGTGTTGAGATTTCGATCCTTACGCCAATACTGCTTCGGAAATTTAGTCACGTGTTGGATTCTGGGTCAAGATTTTTCAGGTAAATATCTCAAATTTTTACACATTTGTGGAAATTTTTTCAGGAGTTTCGAAATTTATTCTTTGATAACTTATAATTAGGTATTTTTTGTTCATTAATTTTTGGGGTTTCGGTATCAAAGGGGGTTAAAAAAATATTTTATTCTCCATTTAAGAGGATTCCCTAAAATTTGAAATACGTTTTGTTGAAATTTATAGAATCGATAAGGAGGTTTGGTTCTCTTGTGATCAATATGTGACGGAAAAAATTGTTTTTAAAATTAACGGAATCTCTTAAACGTCTTTTGCGGTTTTAAAGTCTCTCGATTAAATAGAATTTCAAATTACGAAAATACAAGACACAACAGAGCATGGAAATACATCCGATCAACAAGTGTGAAAATAGTCGCCGTAACTAAACACAAGGGGGCAATCGGTTTTCTTTTGAAAATACAACACAATTGCTTTGAGAATCAAATTCTATTTAAAAAACTATTTCTTCCGTGTATATTCTATATGAAGATGATTAGGTTTGCTGCATAAGACACTTCAGGGTTTAAGCCTCGAATTGGGCCAAGTTAGGTTTTGAACATTAGTTAGACTTTAGAATAAACTTTGTTATAGGTTCTAGCAGGATAGTTCGAATTAGCAACTTTGTTTTGCTACACGCAGAGTAAGTTCAACCAAATATTATTTCTATCGGTACAGTCAACACACAAATTTCGAGAAGTTTTATTATTACAACAATTGCTGAGTGTTCTATTAATCTGCAAAGTTAGCAATACTAAAAGTAGATCAAAGAAAAGAGAAATACGGTTATAAGACGATGCTACCAACTTTTTATAAATTTCCGATAACTTTCTTTTCATAGATTTCCTCGCCTGAAACATGCGCTTTCGGTGAAACAACAACAAAAAATCAAAATATATCAAAATTATTGTTTTTATTCTAACAACCACAGTTGGACATTGGAAGAACAACCCTTTTTCGCTTGAAAATAAAAAACAATTTTTTTATTAAATATTATTTTCAACCCGTAAATTAATTATTGGGGCTAAATCAACTATTAAGTTAAGCTGTTACAGTGACTTGAAAAGTATGAAAATAAAATATTACTATAATTATAGTAATTTTTAATTTGCAATATAGCGCGATTTTTGCTGAACCGCTAAAATTTATGAAAAAGAGTGGAACTTTGATTTTTTCCAATTCTAATTTTCTCCGTGTATGTAATATATTTTGTTGAATATTTCAACAGTTTTTTTCAAACCGTATCAACATATTTATAATCAAAAGAATTTGAAAAACAGACCAGAGGCACAAATAAAGCATATTTTAGCAAATGAAATTTGTAATAAACATTTTTTTCTCTATTTTGACGTAACGACGATGTATTTTTCTTTGGCTTGTGAATACGTGGACAATCCCCTGCCCGATGTTCGGTATTTTCAAGCTGCCATGTTATTTTTTTCAATACAAACGAATAAAAAACGTGATAAATTCCAAAATAGGAGACACAACCGTGCTGCAAAGTTAATGACTAATACACTGAGAGGATTTTGTGACTGAAATTACAATGCTTTCGTTGTATTGGGAGGATGTACGTATAGCGAACGATGAATGTTGGTATATTTTTTATAAGACTTCCTGCAATTATAATAAACCATAACGAAAACAACTCAGTGAGCTTCACTGTAAGTTGTGCTATGAAAATTTTGTAATTTTCGTCACGTACCGCACGTAGCCTTTAGATACTATAGAAGCATGTAACAATTTCAGACGTACAATTTTCTCCGTGAAAAGAGAAATAACCAAGGAATAACAATCTTGAAATGTAACATTGGATCCCATAAAATTTAGATTTACATAAAATTTCGAGTTTTTGCTAAGCTTCTGTTTCCGTACAACCAAAGAATCTTACAGACCCTTTAAATTGTAAAATAATTTAACGATGTTTTCAAACTTTTAATTCCCCAGTAGTTACTTTGAGCAGCTTGGATATATCGTCTTTTCCTTGAACAAAATTGTTCGCGTTTAACAGAATCGCTAATAGGAATTTACGTAAGCCGAAGTGTCATTCCGCCTTGAGCTTGAGGTAATTTCTATGTTAACGAAGAAAATGAAACAGCCAATTTTTACCATTTAAATGAGGATTTTAAGACGTACACGACCGAAGTCTCGGCAGTGGCGCTTTTTCTGGCTGAATAAACGTAATAGGTAATTACAAACCTTGTCCATTTTACTGACTATGAGTAATCCTGAATATCGGAGAGATCAAACGAGTGTTAATTTTTTTTCGAGACGATAACTTTTACGAGTAAAGTTAGAGATTAAAAATGTATTATCAGGAAGAGATACAATTTTTAATACACAGTATTTTCAAAAGCCCGAGGTGCGAACTAGTTTTTTCCGACAATTGAGAAAAAGTACATCCCCCGAGAAGTCGACGTGATTGAAGTTTGTAACGACAAACCCGAGGAAGAACTTTTCAATTCCTCATTCTGCAAAGATTAGCGTGAAGAAATCAAAAGGGAGAAAGTTTCGGGAATTTTCATTTGCGGCATCTTAAATTCGACAATCGTAAGATTCGGAATTTTATGAAAGATTTATGGTTGTAATAACAAAATTATTTTGAATCTGAAAATTAGGCATAATCGCGATAATTTTGGATTCATCCTTTTTTTTAAAAACCAATTTAATAACCAATAACACTTCGATAAGGAACCAAAAATTCAATATAATACGAATTTTTATTCTACCTGAAATTCGACCGGAATCTTCGATAATTTCTTTTTCCCCCGATTCGAAATTTTTCTCGTTGTACGATTTTCCTTCCGCATTTCGTACTTCCTACTCGGACTTTTCATTGATTATTCTCTCCTTATTTTGCCTCTGGAGAGGTTACTTCGCGTCATTTAATATTACTGATGTATTCAGTTACGCACGTTGCATCCAGATACGAGGCATTTTCCATGTTTTTATGCCATGTAAATGTTTCTTTGAGTATTATCATTTTCTAAACATCTTTTATCCATTATCGCATCTTTGTTATTCATGCCGATGATTTTCAATACATATGCATATGTATACCAACACTCGACGTATTTAAAATGGAATAATTACGTGCCAGGGTCAGAATCAAGTGGACGATCAGAAGTTAAGTTCAACAAAATAATCTTATTTATCAATTCTCATGCCGCCCACTGAGTTTTTTTATTCCAGATTTGGTGATAACTTTGCGTAGTTTCCGTCTTAGATTACCGTGTGTTTCAAATATGTGTCAGATGAGATGTTCCATGTATACAGGCTGTGTGCTAAGAAGTTTTTTTTCTCCATAAACGCTTAACCCCCTTGTTCCATTTTTCACGATAAAAGAAATTATAGTAAACGTATGGATCTAGGCTTAATTGTCATAAATATGCTTCAATTTTTTTTTTGCGGCTTTATAAATAATGCTGGCGGAGGAAAAGTGGCGAGAAACAAATTATCATAGCTCAAGTGCGTCAAAGTAAAGCAGCATAAGGTCAAGGAGACACTCTACATTTTTATTAGCAAACACTTGCATCATGTTCATTAGAATTATGCATGTTTGAGGTTTCAGTCATTTTTACAATAGAAATAGAGCGATCTGGAATACAATAGCAGTTTCGTATATTTCATTGACGAGCACATGTGAAAATAAATATGTACAGTTTTTGTAAGAGGAATAATAATATGTAGCTACGTGTGTATCCACGTTGCATATGAAATATGAGTATTTTGGAGATGTTTCTCTGTTTAATTTAAAAATGGGAATTATGAATTCCAAAAAATCCAAGGAAACAGCTTTGGAGTACCTTCGTTATCTAGTATCGTACTACACTTACAATTTTTAACTTTACAATAACTAAAATTAAAAATCAATCATGCCTATCTATATTTATTGTAGTTATAAAATATAATTCGACGCAGGAAGTTAAAGAATAATAAAAAAATTGATGTACCATTTTTTTTTTAGTAAAATTTGGTACTGAAACTTGAAGTTACGTTTTTACGCTCCTATGGATGAATAGAAAATGGGATGGATGAAGGTGGACATTTTTGAATAACCTTCCGAGGTGAAACGAAACACTGGAAAAAGTTTAATAGTGAAAAGTACTATCGTGAAAGTGTCGAAGTTGTAATCAAGTTCGAAGCTCCATAGGTATCCAGGAAACTCTACCTCATCAACGCATGTAAATTTTGTTTCAAAAAGGCACTAGAGAATCTCAAAAGAATGTAAAACAACGATAAAACAGCACCATAGGGAGACAGAGGCTTTTGAATACCACAATGTTTGCTGCGACAAAATATTCAACAATTCTGACATGAAATGAAGAGTAGTCCAAGCTGAACACATTTCCATTGCCCATCTAATCGTGTTTTTCACCGGTATGTTTTCGAAGTTTGACGTTGAAGGCATGACAAACCCAGTAGTGACCAAGTTTTGACCACAAAAAAGATGTCAAGAATAATACTGTCACTCCAAAAACGCGTGCATATATTTTTCTAGTAATACATAGCCACTGAAATGTTATCGCGACATTGAAAAATTTAATTTGAGTAATTGTAATCTAAATTTCGAAGTAGTAATTGCACATGTATGAAGTGATTTTACGCGTGAAGGGGGTCTTTTTTAAACCTTTTTGTGATTTTATAGCAATAATCCGAGAGAAACTTGAATGGGTCGTGGTGTTGCCCCAGATTTTTCTGCCATTCGTTCGTTTCTAAACGAGTTTGAAATTCCGACCTGCGAAGTAGATTCAAGTGAAAAAACTTTTCGTTTCTTTCCGTCACATTTGCCGCTGAATTTTTGCAATTTTCTACGACACCTTATGGTAACGAGATCTTTTTGAAAAATCTCGTACTTAAAAATTTATAACCAAATAACCATTTTCGTCATTTTTTTAGGCGCTTTATGGCAACAACAATTTTTTTTAAATCTCGTAATTCAACATTCAGAAGTAAAGCACAATTTTCGCCACTTTTTTAAAGGTAAAGTGCAATCTCCCGTCGTTTCTACATTTTTGGATTTTCTCAGCTCCATTTTATCTCGTTTTATTTCCTTTTACATCCTTTCTTCCGTACTGCTGTCATCTATTGTGTTACAATGGTATTTACTTAACTTTATTTTTATACTTTTATACGTCTTCCTCCATCGTACCGTAGATAATGTCGAGAGATGCATCTTCAAAAATTTTATCTGCAAAAATTTTTATTATTTTTCCTCACACGAATATGCCGGATTCTCGAATGAAAATTCAACACAAAAAAAAATAAAGCTTTATAATGACGTTATACAAGCAAAAATGGAAACGACGCGTGTAACTTCCGATCATGGTTCTTTCTTATGATAATCCGTTTCCCCGTTAATCAGCGTCATTAACTCCGGGTAAAATTATTCTGAAATTTATTTCCAACCGCAGTTATTCCTGGCCAAGAGTAATATTATGAAATTCCGTGCGATTAAAAGTATGTATCGATATCGCCACTCAAGTATGCTCATCTACGGTTCATCAGTTTCATGGCAGAACTTACAAAGAAGCTTTTATCGAGGACTTTGAGTAAAAGCATTTAATGAACGATACGCATGTGCATTATCGATGTTCTTGAATTATTAACCGGATGCAAACGTCGAGAATTAATTGACATCAATCGTAATTATTATTTATAACCATTGATACAAATTAATTATTTCTTGAAAATACAAGAGAAACAAATTTTTACTGACCCCACCGTCCCAAAAAAAAATTGTAAACTGAAATTTCTAATAAAGATTTTCCGATTAAATTTATAACGGCAATATGAACGTCCTAACTTTCCTTTATTGTGTCTGGACTGTCCGAATCTACTTCCACACGAACGACCCGATGTCCATTACTACTGCAGACCTCGCACGCTGCCAGGTCAACCTTAGGAGTTTCCGCGATCCTATTATTTTCTCCCATTTTCAAGGATTTTTGCTCGTTACAACCCTTATTTACGCGTAAGCGAATCCCTTGTTAATAATAAACATCGGACGTGGCATTGTTGGAAAGTAAAGTGCAGTGGAATTCCGAAATTCCAATTAAAAATCCTGCCGGTAGAAACGCATAACAGTTAACGCGAACAATGGTCGGACTCCCACCCAAGAATGCTTCTCCTGCTTAATTCAATTTCCTACGTTGTTTCCACGTGCGTGAGAAAATGCTATGAAACGTTGTTACTCCGCGAACAGGTTTTACGAAGTTTGCAGAATTTTCAGCTGGGAAAACTGAAAAGAAAAAATCGAACCAACCGCGCGCTTAAAAGCTTATTGCCGATACTCTCCCGTGGAAGCTGCGAAGTTAGGTAAATTGATTCTACGAAATTCGGAGACGCTTGGCCTGGAAATGACCATTTCGAAGCGGCGCGAAAAGCGGGAAATTAATTAAAATTACCATGTGCGACTCGGAACGAGAATGTCGTGGAATCGATTGAGTCCTACTTTTTAGAAAGGACGTTTTTGACCCGGTTACGGGTTTCGCGATCTTTTCGCGAGGTAAATAAAAATTGTACCTGCCGCGACAACCCTTCGTACGGGCTCGACGGCGCTCGACATTTCACGGTAATATAAATGCATTGTTTCGTGGAAAAAAAGATTCGTTAAATGGAAGTAGTGCCGTGGTAAGTTTAGTGAATCGCAACTAACGAGATTCGGCGGATTCTTGATAAACCGTTTGATGTCCTAATGGAAATGCTATTGAGAATATACACTTTACTAGCCAATTAACTTGCTTATAATTCTAATTCCATCGAGATGTATAAAATGACAATATCTACGTAATGCATCAAAGAGCTAACGCGCTTCGAATCTCTCCTGTTTAATGTAATTGAAACGGATTGTCCGAGAGAGCTCTGCAGGTATCACATCCGCTCCGTGCGCTGTGGTATGAGAGAAAGCCGCGTTATGAGCTTGACATTTATTAGTATACGGATATCCTTATATTCATCGCATTACACGTATACAGGTTCTGCTAATTTATCACTGTGAGATTATAAAATGAATTAACAGGATGGCTGTTTCCGTAAATTGAAAAATTTACAATTCCGTATGCCGCCACACCGCTTTTGCTCCGCGACTCCACCGGTCCGTTATTACCGTGCTGTGGTAAAGTTGCTAGACAATACCGTGTAACGGGGATTCTATTGAAATTTCGGCAACAAACAGAGAGAAATTCTTTTTATACTATTATGAAGAAAAAGAATTTTCTGAAAATGTTCCGCTGACGCTGAGAAATATTTATTGACGAACGTTTTCAAGTGTGACCCAGTTACCATTTTGGAAAATGTAATGCAGTCGCGAGCTGCTAATATAATTGACGGTGAAAACGGAGTATTGTCGATGGAAATGGTTTATTATGGAATCGTATACCAAGAAAACCATATTGGGTTTTTTTTCGATTATTTGAAACATATTAAAAAGCTGGAAAAGAAAATACTGTGAAATAACGATAATGAGAATTTTCACAGATACGTTTCCCTTTATGATGTCTCGTTTTTAGTTGATATAACATTCGAAAAGAGGAACGAAGTCCGGGTATATCAATCGTGGTTTGCGAAATTACAGCAAAAAATATGAAATAGCCTGAAATTTTGCTGTTGCATACCCGCGTATCAAAGAAATTATATCGATCGTTGTTTTGTCCACTTGGATGAATGATTTGATGAGAATGGGGAGAAAAAAATGTGTGAGTTTTTTCACAGACGTTATATTACAATTTTTTATCGCTGGATAATTCCACTATTTTTCATCCTTCAGAGTAGGTTGTACTATGCTGTTAGAAATTGATTGCATTCTTTTGTAGATAAAACTGTCATTTTGATGGCAACAAAATATATAGAGAAAATAGTGAGGAAGGCATTAAATTAATCCAAGGAGAATATTTACATATTATCATAAATAGGCAGGCAATTGAGTACTTTACTTACATCAGAAAAATAGAAACAGAATAATTACTAATTATTAAAATAATTATAAAATAATTACTAAATGGTTATTAATTATTTTAAAGATAAAAATTGTTGGGATCAGATTGGATGTCGTTAGAATTACTATAAATAGGCAGTTCAAAATCAACTGCCTATTTATAGTAATTTTATTTATAGTAATTCTAGATTTTAATCAACCGTAGTAAAAATTGAAATTTATTACAAGCAAAATTTACTATAAGTATTTATATGAACGAAGAATAAATCATTAAAATTAATATTTAAATTAGTACCTACAATATTTATGTTATGATTGCCGATCCAAGTACCTATTTACTAAAATTTCAGGTGCAAAATAACGCGATTCTAAAAATTTACCACCATTTGAGACCGTCTCGGTGCGAAAGAAGCAATTTCAAGCCCGATCAGTGAGAAATCTGTTAATGCGTTAACAACAAGTGGGGCGCGGCTTTATTTATAATACCGAATAGCGTGTATTTGCAGAATAAATAACATAGACTTATTTTATTGTAACACTTAAAAGGCGGTCTACGTCGATTTACATTTTTGCACGGTAATCGATCGCGTGGTATTTATACTTGACGTTTTGAAAAAATCACGCACGGCTTTATTTGACATCCCGAAAAATGGTGACGTTTTGTAAATTACTGAAATGGTATTAAGATAGTATCGCTACGGCATAGAAAGAATAAAGGCCAGAATTATTTAATTTCTAGTTGACTTAATTACGAAATTAATTGGGATAACAATAAATGTAGTTAAAATTACTAAAAATATATAGTTGATGCCTTCAATTACAGCAATAGTTAGAATTACTATACATTTTTTTCATTGGAGTTGGATTTTACTCGTTTGTTCAGCTATTCTTCAGAGTACAAATTTTATCTAATTATAAATATATTTTCTTGTCCCGCAAACATAAACTAGTTTAAATATTCTTATTATTACATAAAAGCACGTACAAGGCAATAAGCGAAATTCGCGACGACTGACGTAATGAAAATAGATGCATGGCCAAGTTGAAGAAGGATCGTATTTATTTTACGAATGATGGATTTCTTCGAATGATAAGTTACCGTTAATAATTGACTTTCGCATACTGCAAAGAATATTAGTATCTAATCGTGGTATCGAATGGTTTTCGAAAAAAAGTGTGCAGGAGTATTTCAGGGACGTGAGAATTCAGTGTTGGAGAAGAATCCTGTGATAAGAACGCGAAGGTCCACGATAAGATTCCAGGTCACGGTTTATTTTTTCGTGTACTTTTTTTTCGACGCCAATGGCTTACTTTCTTTTAGTATTGCGAGACGGGCAATACCCGAGGAATAAATTAATTTCTATTCAATTTCTGGCTTGTTTTTCGTCCCGGCATCAAATCAACTTAAAACCGTTTAATTTGACAATTTTCTCACGATGTCGAGAATTTAAACGGCAAATATTCTGAAATGTCTTGTCCGAGTGAATGAAGACGAATTTATATAACACTTCGCGTTGCTCTAATTCTGGTATTGATTTTAATAGTATAAAGATTGAATTAGTAACTGCAGAAAGTATTAATACCTGCTGGAAACTAGTGATTTACGGAGACGAAGCTCCTTCTTATTTTCCATTAATCTTCACGACCCGGTACGGCTGAGGGTTATTAGAAAATATAATAGTTCCTTTTACGATGATTGCCGAGTCTGCTGTGTCATAAAAGACCAACGGAAATTGTACCCAAGTGACCGGAAGTCGATGAGTTCTTGGTCATCGCTTTGACTTTTATCGAATATCAGCTATTGAATTCGAAAAGTTTTTCATTAATTATTTCCGGTCACGGTGGTACGAAGAATCCAGGAAATTGTTAATTATTTTCCCAATTGGGTGTATATCGAAAGTGTTAATTATGTTCCGAGAAAATTAGAATTTCTCAAACGTACTCTTTTTTTCGAAATTTCTTTTAGACAATTCGTTAATTTTTATGGGAAGCTTTGGAACTATTAAGTATCACGGTACGTAATCAGGGGGTTGCGCAGAAAGATGTAATCACTTTTACTCATTGTATAACCACTTCATACGGTTTAATGTATTATAAAAAATGTGATGTGCGTGTCGAGTACCTGACCTTTCTTAAAAATGGAAACGTCAAAAATGAGGTCGTCAAGTTCATCCCTGGGGGGACTTTGCAGCATGGAATCAATTACGCAGTTCTATTGTAACACAATCCTAGTCCAATTTAGGAAAAAAAAATGTATTTTAAGGGAAAATTATACTTGTGCTTGGTTATCGTGTATTTTTATAATTAAATTTTTTTTTGTGAAAAATCGTGCGATTCGAGATAAGAAATAAGCTTCGAGTGCTATCGTTCATAAAATTTTAATTATTACGTAGAAAAGTTTAAGGAAAATTGGTTTGTTATTTTAATATCATTTTTGTTTAAAATAATGACCAGACAATTTTGCTTCCTCAAACTTATAATGCATAACGTTTGTTCGAAAGGATCTAAAACCGCTTTAACGAAGAAGCGAACGGACAGGTTTGAAAGTAAAGAGTTGTTTGTCCACTTTTGCATCTGCTGACGTCATGGACGAAAGTTTTAAAAGTTCCTACGGTACGAAACAATAGAGATTTGCCATTCCGGTGTTTGCAGCGGTACTTCGTATGCAAGGAATAACGTTCCGCAATTAAATAGATTTTTGTTCCATACGTATTTTGAATTCGTTTCCTTTGTGCTGCCGAGTTTTTGAAATACGAGATTTCGCGTAAAAGTATCGCGCATGGAATATTTTGGAATTCAGTTGAAAACCGCTTTTGAATAAATAATAACGAGAAGAGCGAATTTCTCCAAATCTATGCACGGAGAAAAAATGCTATTGTTTGAATAAAAAATTCCTCAAAAATCAGCTTTGGAATGACTAAAAACTTGATGGAATTTCGTATCGCAAGTTGGTATAAATATATATATTGCGCCGACAATTCATAGTTAATAACTCTAACTTTTATTAAATTATAATTTAACAACATTTATAGTTATATTATGACGCTTATTCTAATTTCCAGTTACGGTAGTGCCAAATTGTCTCATTATATAATATATGGTTACATGTACCATTAAAATTCCTTTGCCGCTGGAAGTGCCGGATCATTATAACACTTATTGGCTTGGTATGACTGAGATTGCCGTTCTTCCTGCGGAAATGCGACATTTAAATTGAAAAGAATATCCGAGGAAAAAATTGACGATGTAGTTATCAGGAAATAACAGGGTGGAATTTGAAACCGCGGTAAAATTTATTTCATGTCTTTCTTCACAATAAGCACGGTAGTAAAAGACTTTCTCGTAAACCCAAAACTCATTCGTTATTAAGTCTGAGTTTAACCCTGGATTAAAAGGGAATGAAAAGGAATAGTTATATAGTAAATGTAGTTGGGGAAACGAAGAGGAAGAGAAGGGGGTGAGAAGAGGAATGGGGTATGGTAGAAATCGTATGAATCCGATTGGTTCTGCTCCGAGTCCTGCGAAATCCCTTAAACTGAGATAAAGTTCAACGCTACTACGTTTCTAAACCACGAAACATTCCCTCTGTCCACGTCTGAAAGCCTGTCTGTATCTTGACGACGGTTCCTTCCAGTTTAATGCGAGTTTCGTGTCAGCTGCTATGAGAAGCTACATGCATATATATGTGTCCGAACGTACACATACGAATACATGTCATTAATTTCCATAAAAATATTCGAGATAAAAAGGTAAAGCATTTTTCCTAAATTTGTTTGCTTCATCATACGTAAAAGATATAATCCGTCGAATGTTTCAACTTTTTTCTCCTTTTGGGTCATAATTGACTCTTTGCAAAAAGCAAAATATTTTTCCCTTTCATCGTCAATGCAGAATGTAGCTCTTTTGATGATTCATTTCAGCGATTCCGTTTAATTGGTGTTTATTCAAAACTGTTCGCAAAGACAAACAAGGGATGGAGGGAACACTCTAGAAGTTACGATAAAAATAAATGAAGAAGGGCTAACATGTACATTTATAATGTTCCACGAACGAATGTTGAAATTACCTGAACGCGATAAAAATATTACAAACTTTTGCTCGGAGTTGAAAATCCTTTAATTTCTAAACTGTAGAGTATGGAGTGACAGTAATTAAAATTTGGAATCCTGAAACTGGCAAGGCGAGAGTTGACACGAATAAGCTTCGAGTCATAAAAACAACAATATTGAACTTTCTCATTTTCGAAAGTTCAAGCTTTGCCTGGATTTGTGTTTAATATTCCAAAAGTATATAGAAAATTTCCGTGCGTGTGTTTTATTCTTTGCAACTGCCGTCAGTTGAGTCTAAAAGTTGCAGACGTGTTTCTCAAAGAGATGATTAATAAAATTAATCTAATCCGAAATGTTAAGGTTGACTGCCACGAACAGCATACGTGATTTCCTGTTCGCGCCGCGTGGGTCGTAATGGTATAGGCTATTGCATTTGTCATAACCAGCGCGGCCTGAACGGAAAGTTTAGTATCGGTCACCGGTGACCGACATGGCAGTTAACGAGTTTTTTTAAATCGGCGGTTATTTCAATACTCAGTTACCTCCCACGGTGTCCAATATGGGTCTATACGTGCCGTGGGGCGACGGTAAATGAAAAATACATGGGGTAACTGAGGGTTAATAAACTCAAAGTTGGATCAAACAACTGTGGATGGGGTAAAATAGATAGTTCTATAAAATTACAAAAAAACAGATGTTTCCGAGCTTGGAAAATAGTGCATATAAGAAAATGTTAAGAACACAACTTCGGAAAAAAAAACAGTTGTATTTAATGAGTCTCTAAATGCAAGAATTCTCTTCCAATACCCTTGTATTTATTCTGGTCAAGTAATTACAGCCGGGGCTTATTCTTCATTGCATTTATGCAAATTTCTAGAATCCCTTACAGTTTTTTGCGAGTTGCCTGGAATATTGATTTCTGCGTAGAGAGACACTGAAATCACCAGTCGTATTATTCGAAACGAAAGAAAAATTCCTCTAGGGATCGATCAATACTTCGACAAAAATTTACAAACTATAACGAAATCTCCGATATTGCATGAACCCGGTTTTTGCATTTTTCGGGACACGTTTTCGTCGTGAGTTTGATCAAAGCGTGGGTTTAATCTCGAAGATTTTACATAGTTTTGTGTAAATCCGCTCTAGCTTTTTCCAATATGTAAGTAATTGTGTTGTAAAATATCCAAGCCTTGAGAACATTCTAATATCAACGAATCTCGTAACTTTGCGACGAATTTCACATTGTAGATATTCTTCCTTTAGAATCCTTCTCAAGTACTTTTTCTTCAAAACTCAAATGATTTAGTCAATGAAAACATCTCGGTTCCGTTGAAATACAGACCTTATTATATTTATCGAGGCAAGTTTGTCTTCGTTGTATCGAAGGAATACTCAGAGATAGCGAAAATTTAAAAACATGAAATCTCTTGCAAGGGAGGAGGAAAAAAGTTGCAGTAAAGTGAGTCTGAGAGAAAGAATGAAAAAGAGAGATAGGAAATAGTAAGACATTTCAATTTAGTAAATGGTAGAAAGGGTTATCCTTTTTCCACCTTCTTCTCCTTTAGTTTTCTTACCATCTCAAGTCATCCTTTTCTTCTATTTTTATTCCTTCTTGCATCGTATTCTTAGCGAAGCTTTTTCACTTCCTATGATTTACCATTGGTTTCTGGTTACTCCGAGGAAATATTATAAATCTTTTTCCTTATTTCAGATGGTAAAAGACTCTCGTTATGAAATTAAATTGAGAATTGGAACGAGAAATAAGAAAAGAAAGGTAAAAAAAAATATCTTATGTTTAAATATTTACAATTCAACAAAAAATTCCTCAATCGAGAATATAAAGTCGCACTTTCTACGAATATTACATTTGAATAATTTTAAAATACCTTTGGGGAATCTAACGTAATGGTTACGGTACCTTCAATACCTCTGCCGCTGCTGCTGCTGCTACTACCCCTGGCAAAAATGAGGGAAAAGTGTAAAGAAGAATAATGAGTTTTATTCTCACAAGCTTTTACCCGTGGAATGTCGAGAATTGTAACGCCTCCGTTGTCAAAATAGCTTTGCTTCATTTTTGTAATTCTTAAGTTGGGAGTTAGCGCATTTCTCATTGTAATTGCTTTTGTCCTGATGAGATTTCGACCCTTTTACGGGGGAGAAGATTGTTTCGAAAATTGCCGCTGTAATCAGCCGGTGATTAAAAAAATGCGTGCTTAGATTCAATCAAGAAATTGCTCGGATGAAGGATAAATTGGCTTACCCCGCATTTGAAAGCTTTCTCCCGGACTTAAGAAAAAATCCTATTTATTTGAATGTGGAAAACAAACTAGTTTGAAGGTCACGATTTGAAATTTCCATTCAAATTTTATTTTTCATTGCGACAAACCGAAAAAGCGAGTATTTGTTTCCAGTTCGATAGTTGCAACTACACTGAAAAAAAAAATGCTCTAGATTTCAACTACATTAGCGCAATTGGAAAAAATAAAATTCATTCAACAGCATCAACAAGAAATTTTGTCGTTGGAACAGAAAAAACAATAATATTATTTTTTTCTGTCGCCGAACAAAATCACGGCTGTAAAAACTAGTATACATTTAATTGCAACTATTTTTACAGTTGAAAATAAAAATTTAATGCTGCGACAACCGGTCATTGTAGCTGGAAGAATTTCTTTCGAGAAATTTCTGTACGGGAGGTACCGATAACCGTTGATTAATCAATCGTCCATTGCGAACACAATCTATCTCGAAGACAATTTATCATGGAGATAAGTAATCAAAATCACTGTTTATTTCCAAATATTCCGAGATCCGCAATTTGCTAATCACGAGATTCCACGCGCGGTGAGTGAAATTTAAAACGATTCCACGATAAATTCTCTACGATAAATTACTCCGCGCAATAGAGTGTCTACCTGATAAATTATTCTAATATGATAAATTAGTTCCATGTCAAATATTCAGGGTATCGTTTAAAGTAGTGGTATTTTGCGAATCTTTGAATGGGTTAAAGAATTTAAAACAAAATTTGCATTAATACTGGATGGAAAAATATAAATTGAAAATTTCGATACACGCGCGCAATAAGTTCGGGAAATCTGTCAATTTCGGGTTTTAAAAACATATGAGAAAATTATTTAAAATGTTAATTACTCACAAAATTCTGTTTATAACCGATTTTGATGTAACCGAAATTAGAAAGACAAAAAATATTGTATTATTTTTGCAGATTTTTTAGGTTTGAAAGCAATCTTCCATTTTTCCATAGATTTCGGGAAATAATGTAGGATGCAAAAATAGAATTAGGTGTACCAATGTATCTAATTGCATAATAAAATATTTTCCACATAATGTTGCTATGCAGACAACTTGTTACCTGGAAATATGGTAGGAGTTTCCCTAACGAACAGCATCGAAAGGTGGAAAGCCTTATGTTCAATTTGTCAATAAAATTTCGAGTAAATAGGTACCAGCGGATGCCCCAGCATGAAACTATGACAAAAAGTTAAACCGAAACTAACGAACACTCTAAAGGTAGAGAGATCGAGAGAGAAGGAAAATTGAGTTGTCAACGTGTAGCCTAGACTGCCGCATGGAGAAATCTCTCGCTGTAATCGGATTTCTCGAGAGTTTAAGCGACAGCGTTCCTTTGGATTACCGTAAGAACTTCCGTACACGAGAAATCGAGGAAGTTTGTCAATGAAACTTAACTCTATTTCTCCGTTTTTGTTAACTTTTTGCCTAACGTTGAAGATCGCCATCTTTTTGTCCTTTGTCAAAATTCAACAACTTAATTAATTATAGATAAGATTATCCGGTAGAATTTTTATTCAAGGCACTAACTGGATACATGAAACTAACTCGCTTCTAACTAAATTAAACTTTGAAATCTTCTAAAATGCTTGCCTGGAGAGAGAGAGAGAGAGAGAGAGAGAGAGAGAGAGAGAGAGAGAGAGAGAGAGAGAGAGAGACAGAGAGGCAAGGCGACTGTATCCGGTAGTATTTAAAAATTAAGTTTATTATGTCGGGGCCGTAAACTTATCATGGGATGTAAATTAAAATTCGCCGGGAGATTGTGACTTACCCATACGAAAATTCTTGGAACTTCAATTTCAAGCTCCATTTAAAGTTTCGACCTCTCTGCAATTTGCCAATTATTCGCAGTTTCGAATTTGTATTGCGATCTTTTCGTCCATTCGTAGCTTCTCATTTCGTTCTTGCTTAATAGGTTTCTTAATTTTCCTGTATTAAAAATAAGTTACGCTTAATTAGGACTTTTTGATATTTCAGAGCAATTATAATTTGATTATGTAACGGCTGCTAGAAGAGTTGTGATTTCAAAACGTCTGCAAGGTGGTAGAGCTCTAAGGCAAATAAAAGCGTGTGACTGTTATCACTAATTTCTAATTCACTGATGCTTCCGCCAGATGTTCGCTAGCGCGCTCGTTCTTAACAGTTTTTAGGTTGCCGGTAGTTGTCAATTTCAAAATGGTTTCTAAAAGTCATGAAATTTGGCGACTCAAATAAAGCCCGTATTTGCACTCTCAAAAATTGCGCCGCCAGAGTAAAAATTGTGAACTAATCGTGAGAGAGAAACTAGCAGTCGGTACTTTCAAAGCGATTCATAGTCCTCTCGGACCTGTAAAGTTTAATATTTAAATTCTTCGCTGACATCGGAAAATTGGGAACTCCCGAAACTCCACTAAAACCATATATTAAAACTTTTACCCAACGAACTGAATTTGAAACTCCGCAAAGTTGAACTTGTAAAAAATCAATAATCTTAATTAAAGAGTTATCTTCAAGCTTCTCAAATATTTTAATAATTTTGAGTACACGATTACGTCGTAGTTTCTACCATGGTTCCACTTGAGTGCGCTATTTGAGAACATATTTTCTGATTAATATTAGAAATTGGATGATCTCTAATGCGCGTTTATTATTAAACCCTTCTTTCTGGCTGAAAAATTAGATTTCTTTTCTATTACGAAGCTTATCTTTTCTTTCAGCGTATCATGAAGTGGGATATGCATATATAAATTTTTCATAACGGTTTCAACATTCAGGCTTTCATCGTAGCGTAAAGAAGAAAGTTTCGTTACGGCATCAAATAAGCTTTATTTATTTAGATCACAATTGTTTCCTGTTTTAGCTAAAGTTTGCCTCGTGTGGGAACTTTTTGCCGACCGTAAACTAACCAAACTTCATAAAAGCTAGATTCTGTTTTGATTCATGCAACGAAGAAACTGAGTGTGAGACAGCTGCATAAAAGAAGATTACTGTCATTTTCACGTACACACGAATTCTACATTCCGCTACTTTTTTCATTTCAGTAACATGACATTTTCGCGAAAACTTGTTTCGAAGTTGGACATTTTTGTAAGATAATTACGAAAATGTTGGATTCATATTTGATACCGATGCGAAACTTCCTTGATCGTCGCAAAAGCTTATATTATGTTTTCTTCCTGTCCATTTTTTAAGTAAATTTTTATATTCAAAAAATGTATTGTTTGGACGATGTAATTAATAATTGTAATTATGACTGCAACAACTATCAAGATATAATAATCTGATGCGAAATTTTTATTCTTAAAATTTATAATTCGGAATTTCCGGAAGTTTGATGGTTACAAATTGTAATGCTGATTCGCTTCCAGTGATTAATATTTTTTTGCGCATTCGTGGTTTTAAGGTTGGGGTTAAATTATTATGTCAAAGTTTAAGAGTTGTACAATTGTGTGTTGTTTTCGTTCCACCGCCTTTTTAGTTACATCTTCACTTTTATTTTCGCGAGTTCGGAACTCTCACAATACCAACGAACTGAATTTTTGGAAAAAAAATTCCATACTTTCTGGACACAAATTTCTCGATACAAAATTGTCACGACTTTAGAATTATATTATTATGACATTGTTCAATTCTATGTAGTTTATAATTTTCTTATATCACTTACTTTTTTTAAAGGCACTTTTTCGAATATCACGAGGTAGTTGGTAAGATAATAGAAATTAATTTTTTTATTTATAAACTCCAAAGGAGTTATGAGGAAGAAAATATATGGCAGCAGTTCACGATATATCCCATATTTGTGATTAAGTCTCATTACAATGTAAATGAGGCAATCTACCAAAGGTCATCCACGTGTATCAATTTTCCTCGAGAACCTTCTTCTTCATTTTAGATCATACATTCATGCATTTTCCTCTTATTACGGAACTTACCGCAACCTTTTTTTTCCCCGATGATGGAGAGGATATAAAGTATGACAGGAAATTCAATTGATTCAATTCGTTTGTTATCTCTTTGTGAAAGCAGATTAAAGAATCCCATCTTTATCTTCTTCCCAAGCATTCCCCGAAGTAAAGAAAAATGCAAGGTATATTACTGTGTTTTCTATATCTATATCGAAATAAACGATTCCCAAGGATCGTAACTCACCGTATAATTGAATAAGATCTTACGTCCAGAGGGAAAAAGGCTCGCGATCGTAAAAAGTAATGGACCCTTAGGAAAACGGTTGTATGGGGTACGAAGTGTCGGTACCACAGAAGCAGCAGCAGCAGCGGAGTATATCCAACTCTAAAACATCCTCCTACGTACTTTCATAACACCTTTGTCTTTTACACTCTTCTTTATACCTGTACATTTTTTCTCGCTTTTCTTACCCCATGCTTTATCTTACCAACTTTCTTGTTTATCAGTACAGCTCCGTTATGGAGCAGGGAGGAATCTTAATTGTCATAATGTTCGCAAAAGTATGCCACTTATGGGCAAAAATAAATTTTTCAAGTGTAATCTTCTCCCGGAGGAAGATAAGTACTTTTTAATGTAGCACTTAAGCGAGAGAATAATTAGAAATAATTATATGTCTTTTCAGACATTTCTTTACGTAAAATCTGACGGTGGGTAAACGAAGGAACCATGTTATTATTTTCTAAATACCGAAATTGGAAAAATTTTAGTTATTACTAACCTATTACCAATATATTTTTTGTAATTGTTATATTCAAATTGCGAATGGTTTGAAAAGGATTTGACTGATCTGTTAATTTTGTTCTAAATGAGAACGAGGCCTGAAACCTTCTGTGGTCGTAATCTTAGATTTTTTCCCCCGTTTCTCGTTCGAAATCACCACATTAACATTTATTAATGTGCGAAAATGGTATCATCGATTTGCAAATGTAATTTGTACGTTACACAGACAATGTTATCTCACGGAAGCATACCGCCGGCATTCAAATTCAACTGCACATTGTTCCACAGAACTCTCGTGTTCCTTCTACAACACTGTTCGGCTTAAACTATATAGTATCGCTTATGCACCGGTTCCAACTTCAGAAGCGATCTCTTACAAACATTCGGGGAAGTAACATATTATTATACGGGACCTTTAAAAATTATAGAAGCCGGGGTGGTTTCGGGGACACTCTTGATTTAGCGCTACCATCCACCGTCTCCCTGTTCAGAACGTGGATGAATTAGCGAAGAATGTGAATTTTTCAATAAATGTGGAAAAAATTTAAATCCAGGGAAATCCTGCAAAAAGAGCTTTTCCACATTTTTATTAAAAGTAAATTTTCAATTACCTACATACCGATTCTGTTAAATTAGATTAAAATTCAATCAACTCCGACTGACATTCATTTATTTTACAGTATTTAATTAACAATATTGTTTGGCTTTGTCGGTTATATCTTTGTAGCTGTAACGCTCTTGACTTCAAACGAACGGGAAATTGTAGAAGCAACTGCATTCATTCGGAACAACAAATCGTGATTGAATAATCAAATACTTTTGAATTTCGGCGAAATAATTAGTTTCTCTTCAATATCGCAAAACACGTGCGAATTATTTCTTAATTGATCGTCGCTATTGCAAAATTCCAGCAAAAATTAGCCCTAGGTGTAGCCTTTAAGGGGGTATATCAGTGTGACGGTCGAGAATTTAGGTATTTTTTAGGAATTTTTTGTAAGAAAAGTATTCCATGGAATGTTTTCAAACTTTATGGATGTATTTGTCAATATGTAAAGTGTGTAAAATAATTTTTGGGTACAGAAATTAGTGACCGTGACCAAGTTAGGCGCAATCCCGCGAGACGCCAAAAAAAAAGTGCCCCAACTGCTGCCATCCCACAGGTCGCTAGGGTACCTGAATTCAAAAAAGAAAAATATGCTGTTAAACTAGAAGAAATTCCCCATACGACCCACCAAAAAAACCCGAGAAATTTGGAAAATTGACAAAATGGCGGAGTTTTAAAAAAATTTCTCGATTTTTCCTTTAAAAAAATCGTCGTTTTTTCCCTGCCAAAATTACAATTTTCTTCCGATCAAAAATATCCTGGTGCATCGTATAATAAAACATGCTCAGAATACTCAGATAAAATTTAAAACCAATCGGATGAGTAGTCTTTGAGTTATACAGTGGCAGCAAATTTGAAAAACACAATTTCAAGAAAAACGCGTTTAAAAGTCTCGATTTCTTCATGATAAAATATTATTTTACACAGTTTATTAATAGGTAAATACATCCATAAAGTTTAAAAACATTCCATGAAATACTTTTCTTTAAAAAAATTCCCAAAAAGACATGTAAATTTTCGGCCGTCACACTGGTATAGCCCTTTAATCGAAATCAGCGAAATTAGTGCCTCAGATTTTTTCTACCTTCCAACTAAGCATTTTGTTTAAGCATCCTTTTTATTATCGTTAGGAAATCCTTCTTTTATAATACCAACGATGGTGAATACTACGGATGAGTTTCCTCCTGCTGCAGTGTAGAACGTTTAATATGTTGGATAATTGGTTAAAAAGTTTCAGATATTAAGTGCAACGTAGAAGCTTTTGAGTAAGAAGAAGGTAGGAAAAGAGAAGGGTAAATGGGGAGAGAAGTATGGAGTAGAGATACGAAAATAGAAGAGAATTTCTTGTAGCTTCTCCGAGAACCTTTAGTGAGAGAAGTACGACGGAAGGAGGCGAAGAAGCCTCGTTAAGGTTTCGCGCTTATTAAGGCCGATGAAAGCCACCCTTTCCTTCATTATCATCTTTTCCTCTTTCTGGATCGTGGTACACCTTATTTGTAGCAAATGCACATTGGTTGCAAGTTAAAGTAGATAAATCAGAAAAAAAAAGTTATCCATTTACTGGTGGAGAAGTAAATGAACTTTTTAATAAGGTTATACAAATGCTCGTCGATGTGTATGTATATATATATTTGCCGAGGTGTAAGGATGAGTTGGTTGCAATCAGGAAATTCGTATTTCGCAGCAATAGATTCGAAAGAATGCCGTTGTTATGACCAGGTACTTTTTGGCTGAAGAAATGTAATCTATAAAATCAGGATTGATTATATTTATTGATAAGGAGGATTAACTTGATTGAAAAAGAGTCTCCTTTAATAAGAAGATATTTTTTTGCAAATTCCTTGAATATATTAGATTTATTGCGAGCGATTTGGATTTTAAAATAGCCAATTGATTAACGAATATTAAAATGATACTTTCGCGTGTTCAATAGCATCGCCAATATTAAAAGATCCAGAAAAAAAATTTAAGAAAATTATCTTGAAAGTGTAGTATAATTATTAGGTTTAGAACCGTATAAAAAATCATAAGAAATGACGTTAGGAAAAATAATAACGATAGTAAAATTTGGAAGCTTTTCTAAAAAATAAATTAATGAGATCTTTCAACAAGTCTTTTATTTAAATGATTGGAGAAATAATAATAAAATTAATAAAATAATTATATAATAACAGAATTATGAAATTAATATTTTTATATAACAGAGGTGTTTGCTATTTCTAGATTAGGTTCTATTATTTTTCTAACAAATATGACAGAAAATTTCTAAATTCTTTTTTTATTTTTTAAATGTTTGCCTACAACGTCAGTAGACACATTTTTATTTATTCTATTGGGGACGATTCTCTTTGTAAAATGATAATGAGTATGTACATGAACGCGCTAACCTACTTATCGTTTCGTCAGAACTCAAACTTTTAATCGACGTCCGTAAAGTTCGTGCAGAGTTCACATTTTTCTTTTCATAACAAAGAAAGGGAAGCGCATGATGAATGTTTCACGGTTAATAATATCGTTGGTCTTTTCGTTTTCCAACGCGTCCCCGATATCTTCCTGAACTCCGTCCTTGGCTCCAAGGAAGCGTTCAGTGTTATCGCTAAATGCCACAACTCCCAGTATTTATACGATGTGCTTTTTATTGAGGGAAACAACTGGCGAATTCAGTGGAAAATCCGCAAACATAAGCAAAATTGCAATACTGGCGGTTATTAGCTGCGGTACTAGAGTGGAGTCGATTCCAATGCAATTACCTTCCCTCTGTACCTTCACATGACTGTTTCGGAGTCATGGTTTAAATCCTTATCGACCGATAAGAGGATTCTCTTTTACGATCCCCTTTTATGTTTCGCTGACTTCGCTTGCATGGTTTGTATGTACAAATATTATTTCGTAGTATTGCAATTCTCTTCTCATTCCTCCTACCTCTCGCCTTACACCAAAACCACGATTTCTTGGGTCTCTCCGCTGTTTTCGTCCTTTTGTACTTGTGTAATAATGCGTGCTATACGCGAAAAGATAACAACTAGAACCTTCTCCGTTAGACGCTGTAACGCTAGAACGAGTCCAAGTGACGAAGTAGTTTTGTATGGAACAATATTTTTATTGATAGCAAAAACGTTATTCACACAGGTATCTACATTTAAATTTTTTTTCTTTCTTCTCGACACTTACGCCAACTTGCAGTCTGCACTTCGTCCCGCTGAACATATAGATATATTTGTTTTATAATACCAACGTCGTTGCCGGTACCCTGTGCATAAAGTTAAATGGAATTTTATATGAAACGTTATTTAATTAAAAGTAAATATACAAGCAGGGGTTTTTTATGGTCGCAGTTTTATGGAAAAATTATGTTACGGACTTCCTTGTATGAAATTATGAATGATATGCCGTATTTTATTTTGCGAAAACAATCCGCGCGGCGATTGTTGGTTTTATTTGCAAGTATATAATGAAAACGTATGATGCGTTGCAGGAGAAAAAATACATCATCCGGTGTTAGTTTGAGTCATTACAGTACGACATTTACGTACTTCGACGGTTACAATGCGTTGCAGGGAAGTCGTGCACAAAGAATGCTTTCTTTGTTGGCAATAACAGTTAGAACAAAGTGGACGCGAGAGTGACACTCTTGGAGTTACGACGATATGCACTTGCGGTTAGTTTGTAAATCACGTGGGCTTTGGAACCCAATATTCGAGAACATAATTTTAATTAAAGTACATCGAATAAGAGCGTAGCTTGGCCTTACCCCAAAAATGGGGTAAAAATTCAAGTTTCAAAAATGTGGTTGGACAATCCATTTCTAGAGGTAATTTGACTCGTAGGATCGATTCCAAAGGCCTTTTGTCATAAAATCCCAGCGGAAGGTCGTCAAAATCAGGTTTGTTTACGGAAAAATTATGTTTTCCGTTGGAAATTTGTAATTTTGACAATGAAAATGGATTTCCCGCGAAAAGATACATCGGATAAGGGTATTTCGAAAGTCTCCAAAAGTTGATTTCAAAAGTCGAATTTTTGGGCCTTCCCCCAAAAATGAGGTAAAAATTAATATTTTAAAAATGTGCTTGGAGAACTCATTTCTAGGGGTAATTTCACGTATAGAATCGATTCCAAGGATCCGTTTTCATGAAATTCTAGCGGAATTTAGAGAAAAATAGGTTGTTTGCGGAAAAATCGAATTTCTAATGAGATTTTGGCAATTTTAATAATGGAAATGGATTCCTCGGCAAAAAATACATCGGAGAAGAGTCTCCAGAAAGTGCTCAAAAGTTGATTCTTAAAGTCGAATTTCTTTCGTCATAGCTTTAATTTCAATTCAATAAGTCCCAAATTATACTCACTCAAATTTTTACATGACCGCCAATCACCAAATTGGATAGATGGAAGATCGAAAAATGGAGTAAAGCACTTTCGTGTGGATATTAAGATAATCCTCGCCGACCAAAATAATCAAATTCATCATACAAAGTAGAAAAATAGTAACCGAAAGTGCAGCATTTTGATTAGTATGTCTGAAAATTTTTTCCAAAGGAATTTTATTATTTTCTTAATTTTCTGAAAGACTTTCAAACTTCAATGAATATATCTATTGAACCTTTTTTCTTATCTTTGTTCTTCTTTTTTATCATCTTACTTGCGTCATCGGAACTTTAGACCCCCTATAAATTTTTCAAAGAAAAATGTTTCTTTCATGACAATTTTGTCTAGTCATGATGTTCACAGTTCATGTCTGTTAATGACCTGCAGACGAGTAGGTGTGTTAGCTTCGTGACGATACGACGTGTATTAAAGGTGCAAAGACTGCCGCCGCGATTAGATAAAGTGGAATATCGTCACGGATTGCCTAATTTGTAACCTTTACGACACCTCTTTAAGGCGACGCGGTTGTAAACAGGATATTCCATCTTCTGTTATTCCTAATAAAAAAGTGACAGAACGTTCTAAAGTCTGCTTTCTTCCACCGGTAAACTTCGGAGTGGGTCGTCACGTTCACTAGTTCGAGAGTTATAGATATTGCAAATTACATTTGAAACACTGTATAATATACATTTTATAGCTGCCATTTAAAATACTTTTACTCCTCCTTGGGACTGTGAGAGAATTCGGAAACTGGAAATACCCCGATTATCTAAACCTTGGGTAATCCCACTGACAAAATCAGACAACTAGGTGCATGGGGTCAAGAATGACCCCCACTTCTTTCTTAACCCTTTGACTGCCACGTAAAATTTACACGACTACCTATTCACGCCACGTGGGTCGTAATAGTGTACACTATTGCATTTGTCATAACCAGCGCGGCCTGTACGGAAAGTTTAGTGTCGGTCACCGGTGACCAACGTGGCAGTCAAAGTGTTAAACTTATGGGAAATCAAAAGGTGCTGAAAAACGGAAACAATTATATTTGTTAATCGATATTTATTATTTTTTGAAAAGATACAAAAATTAAATTGTTTTTTTTTATTCCAGTAACGAAAATTCAGTTTTTGTCTGGACATTAAAGGACTCTCATACACTGATAAAAGGTGTTATATTTCCAAGTTTCAACTTTGAAGCGTTGGAGTTTTTTCTAATTGTTTCAACAAAATCCGAATTGATGCTGGAAGTTGGGGTACTCTTTATAATTCATTAAGAAGATTGCAATTTCGCGAACTTTTTCCAGCTTAGCAAGAATGTTGCAACTTCATTTCAGTCGAGGGTTTAAAGTTTGTATGAGATGCGAAGAAAATACACGTTATAAAAGTTGTAGTAAAAGCTGTAATACCATCTCCGCGGAGTGCATCTGTCATAAAAAAAAAAAAGCTCGGCAGTAGGTGCGGAGGAATTACATTGTACGGCTACGCAAGAACATTCAATTCTGAAGTTCTCCAAATACTGCTCCCTCAAAAAAAAAAGGAAATATCAGATGGTTGTAAAATAGCAGTAGATTGAAACATCAGTAAACACCGGTAGTTGATGTAAAACGGTACCGTTGAGCAACACCAAAGGCTACGGCACGAAATGTTTCGCAGCCTAGCGATGTTGAATTGGTATACCGTTAAAAATACGCTGTCATACGCTGCCTTTATAGCTCCCGTTTAAGGCTACACGGCAGTGAACTTTTGTGAATCCTCGTAAAAAGAGTGATACAGCGTTTAAAAATCCTTTTATTTCCCATAAACTTCATTCACTGCAGACTTTCGGACAGACAGGTGCAAAGACGAGTTAATATTGCAACACAGCTGCTTATCGCAGTCTTTTCAACGACGCCGTGCCGTTTGTGTAATTTTCGCTTGAAAAATTTACACGACCCGCGAAGGAAAGCAAAGCCTCTTCCCTTTTCAACTTTAATATCCCTTCAGATTTTGCACACGAAAGGGAACAAAGCGCTTTGAATTCCCGCAAAAAGATGCTATTAATATCTCGTTTCCGTAAAATCCAGATATCCATCTGGTGTACCGGCATTTCCCGACATTACGCCGTTAAAATTACACTCTGAATTTTTACTTATGTCCCTGCACATTCGAGAGGAACGGTTTTGATTACACAGTCATCCGCTAGGATTTCATTCGATTGAAATCCAATCATCATATTTCACATGTTACTAATGGATTCGAAACATCCGTGGCATTAATACAAGGGAAATTCTTTCAATATGACGGCTTTTCTCTCTCTCTCTCTCTCTCTCTCTGTCTATCTCTCTCTTTCGATTGCATACATTTTTTTTAATCCAACATTCGTGATCGGACTTATAAAAACACAGTGAAAAATGAAATGCTGCTTCTTCCGGATAATAAAAACATGACGTTCTATCAACACGCGATACTATTTGTTTTCGGATTTATTTTTTTCTTCCTTTCAACTGCAGCTGACTTGAAAAACTTATTCGAACGTTCGCGTGTGTTTTTTAAATAAATAAAATAGAGGGACTGCTTCCGACTGCACTTTTGCTTATCAGATAATTTATTTACGTACCTGCTGGAAGTGCTGCCAGGTCTTTGGTATTTTAAAACAAATGTATGACGTATTTTGCCGGAATTACTTGAGAACGCTTAAGTTTTGCGATAAGTTCCTTCAACGTTTTTTTTTTTACCTTGCATACTTTTATTCCGGTACCAACGTCATTAAAACACCCGTGTTGACACGGAGTTTCAGGGAAATGTACGGGGTTCGAGCATTTTTCGGTGAGTTAATTATCAGTAGAATTTTCTTTTTCCAAGCCGTTCGTTAATTTTTGAAACGATCGGTATAAGTTTATTGGGTTATTTAACCAGTTAAATATGTTTGACGACTATTTTGTGTCATGACGACCGTAAATAGTCGTCATGACACAAAATTATGCAAAATCGCCATGACGGATATAGTCGTCAAACACAGTTAACTGGTTAATAAATAATTTTGTGTATCGAAATTTGGATAGAAAATGTGTTGAATTTTAGATTTGTCACGTATGAAGAAAACTTTCAATACGCAAAATTTTCAATTTTTTGCTAAATGAAATCTATTGTTATTATTATCATGAATTGTATAAATTTACTCTAGTTATCAACTATTGATATTGTCGATGAACAACCCGATACTTTTTCCAATAATTTCACAAGTTCAACTTTAATTTCAATGTAATTTCTATTGCGATTGAAATCTTTTTTTCTTCTCATATATGGTTCATTACAAAATTCTAGAAAGAATAGTAGTAGCCAGAAAAAAGAGGAAAAAATCAACATTATTTTTATCCGAACAATTTTCAGGAGAGGAAATAAAAGTTATCCTTTCAAATGAACCTAATTAATACATTATTGCTATTTAACTTTTAGAAATGTACAAAACGGAAGTTTCTACATTTTCGTTGCATTTTTCTCGAACGCTTCTCTCGGACGTTTTTCCCCGATACTTTGAATTACACTTTTGCCACTCTCGAGTAACAACAGTAATTGAAACTTTTCATTCTACCCGTATGGTTTACCGAGAATTCTCAAAACAATAATAGCTGGAAAAAAGAGGGAAAGAATCAACATTATTTTCAGCCGAATAATTTTCAAGAAAGGAAAGAAATTTTGTCCTCTTAAACAAGTATGAAGAATACAGCAACACATCTCCGGTGTATGTTAAAATTACACACAACAGCTAGAAGTTTTTCCTTAGCGTTCCAGAATCATGGTAAAAGGAACGGGTATAAAAGAGGGAGAGAGAGAGGCAGTGAGAGAGAATGAAAGGAACACGTGGAAGAGGTAATGCATTTGAATTTTCAACGAGTTGCAGATTTGTCGTTGTATCTCCTCCTTTTTGTGTAGTTGCTCGTCGGCGACGTATAGCCGTAGTCTACTACTCTTCTCAAACGTTGCTCACACAAGAGAATTCTAAACGCGGCACGTTCTCAACGAGCTATTCAACGTGAAGCAGCATCAGATGCAATGGCTAACGAAGAAAAGACCGAGAAAGGAAAAGAAAGATTCCTCTCGGTCTCGTTCTGTCTTCACTGTCTTTTTCCCTCTTTCTCCTTTCAACCCTATTCGATCTTACCTCTGCTTTCTTCTTTCTCCAAATTATTTTTACCAACTTCCACATCGTTGAATGTTATTTATCCAGAACGATAAATGTTGCCGATTAAAACGAGACCTTGGTTTATGTTTCGATTAAAATACATTATTCGCTATTTTCTTCCTGTGCTTTGGAGGTGGTCAAATTGGAATCGGTTTAACGAGAAAATTTCAATCGCCAAGATAATCGGGGAAAGGGGTGTACCCCCGGCCAGTGGGTAGCCGCGGTCATTGCAAAAGTTTAATTTGTTTTGTTAAAATTTAAATATCTACAGAGCCGTGGTAGGTATTATAGATATGATAGACGTCAAATAGGTGTTTAAATGGATATTATAAATTAGTGGGACCTTGAAAATTTGGCCATGACCATACCCACTGGCCGGGGGGCTACGCCCTAACGATTGTAAAAAAAAAATAAAGAATATGCGTTCGTGACGTAAACACATAAAATTATCTGGTAGATATTAAATAAATAAAGCAATGATTAACTTGAATTTTGTGGTAATCGTAAAATCGAATTTTACATTTTACTTTTATAGAAATGATAATACTTTTATAAAAAAATTAATGAAGAAAATGCAGTATCCATATTTTCTTCATTTTCTTACACCTTTTATTATTTTTTATGTTAATTTTACTATTTTTCGTTATAAGCGTAGATCCATTTATTTTTTTTTAATATCAAAAGAATCTTTTACTCAGCGTTCTAATATTGCTAATTTTAAATCGACCCAAGTACCTGCTTCTTGAGTTATGATTTTTTTGACAGGTAATGGATGTTCTCGATTGCAATAAATTCACTCGAATCTTCTCTTCAATTATTTTTCGAACGAAACTATGTAGGCGAAAGTTCCGTGACTTCACGGTACCTTATCAAACCTGGATGGTATACGGTGGTAAACCGTAGCAGTAACAAAGGAGTGTCAATCGATCTTATGTTTACGTTCAAACTCCAGAAACATTTCTATTTCGGAAAATCGCAAAATTACAAATTTCTTCCATATAACAACGTCTCAAGTTTACGATTTTTGTAGCTCGAACTTTCGGGAACTGTAATTTCCAAGACTGGCGACCAATCTAAAGTTGAATGATTGCTTGCTTTCGGGTTCTAGGTAGGAGCGGGGCATAAGATACTAACAGTGCACACTTAGGAAACAACTAGGAGAGGTCAGAACGATTAATGCTTAGCTCTAGTTGAAATGTTCTTTGTCGTTACGAGATTACTAAAAAATAAATTACTAATAGTTTGTTTTTGAAAAAGTTCCGTATTCATATTTTGGACCGAATTTTCTACCCTAATAAATTATTCTTTGGGCGTAACTACGGCAGTCGAATATTCTGGAAAAACCAACAAAAAAAAATGTCCTTTACAAAATAGATTTCTCGCCCTTTGAAGAAATCGTCCAAAATTACGTACAAATTCCTCAATTTTCACATGTGGAAAAATTTCGACAGGCAGAAACGTCAAAGAAATGATATAAAAGGCCAAATTCGAAGGGAATCAACATTTTGTAATTCAATAAAATATTTACCATAGACTCGGAGTACACATTTATTGCAATCAGGTCAATTTTTTTCTCAGTGGACGAATCTCGTTTTTTTTTCTCCCGTGCGTGTCTACCCTTTCACGAATGTCTGCTTTTTTGATGGAAATTCTCGTACAGTTATTAGCTTTACATTTGAGTCGTTCATTTGCCACATCGATTAACTCCACACAAACAAAGTAGAGGGAAACGATAGAATAGCTTCTGAAATAAATTGTCTATTACACCTAGGCCAAGTTTGTTATTTTGTAATATTATGTCCAATATTAAGGAAATTTATTTCAAACATAAAAAATTAAGAGTCGATTTGGTATTTTCGTATTAAAATTTTTGAACATTCCTTAAAATGGGGTTATCGGTGCTTTTGGGGAAAAAAGTACTTGCAAAAGCCGTATATTTTTAAATACGAAGGTTCCTAATTATCTAATAACGCTAAATGGGGTTTCGTAAGAGAACTTACCTCTGAGAGACAGAAAATTTCTTCTACCTTTGAACAAGTCACCCAAATTACTCAGGTTCCACGTAAATAAAAAGCTGCTGGGACCAAAAGTGTCAAAGAAATCGTATAAAAGTGCAAATTCGTTTTCTCTTCTTTTTCAGATCGCAGAAGAGGACTTCAGGTTGTCTTCACCTCAAAAAGGAGAAGTTCTAGTGGATATAGGGGGTGGAAAAATAGTTCTTCCACTTCGGCTTTCCATCGACTAAGTTTTTCGTGGCAGAAAAAAGAGATCAAAGATGACACGAATGCTTCTTCAAGAACCCGGCTGGAAACTCGAACGTAAGGGTTCGGCTTTATTTCTGAGGAGGGAAAGTTCAAAGACATCACGCGTTTGTTTCCGATGTGACGTCGAAGTGCGCGAATACGAAAGGGACGAGGAATACACAATGGAGAATTCAGAACCGGAAATAGCAGCCAGTCCTTTGGCCATGTGCGCCAGTTGTTTAGCTGCACTCTGCGTTACCGTCGTATTACCTTGGCTGCTAATTGGCGGCTAGGGCACGTACGTTGAAATTTACCCACGGAAGGATAATGAATTTTGCCTATTACGGACGAAAGTAGTGTTGCGGTGAACAATGCATTTGCCGTTTGAATACCATTTTTGCTAGTAAGGATGAAGTCCGGATAACGCACACAACTGCAAAGATCGCAAACGCGGATGATGTAACTGTATTTTCAAGTGAATAAATCCAGGATCTTTCTTGCTCGGTCTACGTACGATGAAAGGCTTGTCTGCAAAGTTAGTATCTCATAATCGCTGCCATGTTGGAGAGAAATGGGAGTTCTTCTAACCGAAGCCGAGGAAAAGGGATCCTCGCTTTCTACGCAAATTATCCTCGATCCATAAGAAAACCGACTGTAGGAATTGCAAGAAAAATACGTATTTTCGCGGGAAAAGCCGGGGTTCGATGGAGTCCCGAAGAAGAATCTCGGTTAACGGCAAGAACCGCACAAAGGTGATCTTTCGAGTTTCTGGTTTCCGGAGTATCTTCGATCGAAGCAGTGGCGGTACCAAAAAAAAAAGAAAATGAATACGGGGGTTTCTACAGGGTGGGAAAGAAATTTTGTTATGCGAGAGCAACTTGTGCAATGTAGAAGTCAAATTATACACGATTAGTGTCAGCTATGCTCGGCGAAGTAACAAAGTTTGCCTTCGGGCAAACTCTAAAAATTGTTGCAGGGTGGCGGGTACGATTTTCTGACAGATTTCTCCCTCCGCGTGAAAGTTATTAGATTCGGCTTGAAAGCTGCGCAACTTACGAACTCGGAGTTTTCGGGAAAGAACATTTTTTTTCCATCTTGTTGCTTCCGCCGAGGCGTTATAAACTTCACCCTCATAAAATTCTCCCCGAGTACGCCGAGGAATCCGCTGGAATGTATAAAAATGATGAAGGTTAAGTTCGCGAAGTTTAGTGGATGAGGAAGGAAAATTGAAATCGATCGCGTAGCGTTGGAACGGTTAGGGCATTTGCGGTTTTTCTTTCGAAATTAGCGATTTTTCAAATCCCCTTGGAAAAATTTCGCGTTTTTGTTGGGCCCCGGTTAAAAATAATAGCGCGAACTACATCTGGGCGGAAGTCGCTCATAACGCGAAGCCGGACCTAGATTTTTTATTGGGCTTCCATTTCGGGACGATAACAAACGGAGATATTTGTGGGAATAACAGAGTCAATAAATTTCAGGGGGGGGAGTATCGAACTGTGCGATATTTCCCTTCTTTTTGCGGAGAAGGAAAAAAGGGGAGGACGAAAAGAAATTGAGGTAATAACGTTACACAAAGGGGTCGTTTGGAACGGAAACAGTCGTAAGGGAAATACAAATAATCATTTTCGTATCGATATATCAAATTTTTCTAGGCATTTTTCTTTCTGGATTTTTATAATTCTTTTTCGTCTTCTTCTTCTTCTTCTTCTTGAGAAATAGAAATACAATTTATATGAAAATGTCTCTCAGTGAAAAGTAAGAAGAAAAAAAAAATAATAGAAATGAGGTTGTATATAAAAGGATATATGTAAAGGGGTCGACGGGTTCGAAACATGTTCTCTAGGAAGTAAAGTTTTTCGATAGAAATATATGTAAATGTGGAGAAGCTACGGAGGCATCGAAGCCTGTTATTTTTACAATGTACTCGTACTTCCTCTGGTATGTGTATAAAATGTTACCTCTTTGAAACCTCAAGGGCTTGACAACAATCTTTTTTATGGATATAGAAAAAGCGAGAGAAACCTCGAGGATATTTTAAAAGCACTTTAAAATGTATCAAAGATTCCCGAGGTTTTAGACGTGAAATATTTTTGGTCACGAAAATATCCGCGGTGTGCGTAAACTGTTCCAATATTTTCACGGAAATCTTGGAAGGTTTTGTAAATTAATTTAATCTTTCATTCTTCCGCAATTCTATACTTTTTTCTAAACAATAATCTCCACCGCATGGTTTTAAAAGGAAAAGGATACAATAAAAAGTAATCAAGGATTTACGTACCTGTATTTTAAATCTCAATATTTTTCATTTAGAACTATTATTTATATGGAGTCGAGGTAAAATTCGACGAAGGGTGGCTTTGCTTTGTTCCAACTTTGACATATATTCATTAGTCACAAACGCAACGGTGATTCTAATCCATGGCAGTCCTCTCGAATGTATTGATATTTTGGGGTGAAACTGGTACAAGTCGCAGACCCTCGGTGTTCTGTTTCTCTTTTGCTATTGTAAATTTCTGGTAAGAAACATCCAATAATGAAATTATAGAAAATTTTCCTTATTTTATTCATTATTGATCCAAGGCGTAACTAAGGATTGAAACAGGTCAAAGAAAAATGCAGCCACGATGAAAGTTCAGTTTTCGCGAAGAAGTTGTTTGTAGTTGGATCAAGATTTAATGTTGAAAAAAAAAACTGCTTTTTTCATTTTCGTTAGGGAGAATTAATCACAAGGGACAATGTTGAAAGTGATTGAAACATAAAATGAGATAATATATGTGAAGTCGTGTTTCAGCGAAACTTGTAACTTTGATATCTAGTAACACGACGTTTACACAATTCTAAGATATTATCGGAATTTTGTGGAACGCAAGTTCTAAATGGAAAGCTCGTTTCCATAATCAATAGTTGGAGGGTATATGCGTACGTTACATACACTCAAGACTCCTAACGTTAAGTGTAAATATAGATTTTTAAAAAGATACTAAAGCAAAATACCAAAAGTCCTATTCTGGAAGAGAGAATAAATTTACGAAGACTTTTTTATTACACGAAAGAAGAAGCGTAATAATAAATAATAAGATAAGTATTTATATAAAATTTGGGTTCTAGTCTAAGTAGCTGATAAATACCAAGAAAGAGTGACGAACTTTTGGCATTTTTCTTTCCCGTACATTTTAATCAAACCATTGTTCAAAACGATCTATTTGTTTATGTTTTTAATAAAAATGATTGAAAACAAATAGTGATTTCGAGTTGCTGGTGTTTTTTCATTTCCCCGATGGACGAGATTAATCAACTTTAATTACCAACAGAGACTCAGAATAAATATTTACTTGAATGACGTTCGGCGTAAATATTTTGTTGCCCGGAAAAATATTTTACGAGAATGTAATCAATTGAAATATTAGTCACGTTTCCAGGAAAAAAGCGGACATTTTTTTTAACCAGGTACTGTCGAAGTAAACATTTATCGCAATCGAGTCAATGTTTTTTCTCAGTGGGCGAATATAATGTTTTCCTCTCGTCCGTTTCTAGCTTTTTACGAAAGTTTGCCCCTTCATCGAAATTCTCCTGTATTTATTAGCTCTCCACGTATAGAAATAAATTTTTTTTTAACAAACAAAAATTTATGGTCCTTTTAATGAATCTGGTTTTTTTTTTCAAGACTTTGTGAAAATGTTTTATCTTCCAATTTTGAATTTTGGTTTTCCACAATTTCCTATTTATTTAATTCCTCCAATTTATAAATTTCGTTCCATAGATTTTTTTGAATAAGTATTTCTCCCTTGAAGCTTCAAATTAATTATTGCAATCGATTCATCGGCTATTAATAATACAAAGAATATAAAAAATAATTATTTTTATCGTATATAATAAATTTTCAATTATTCAATAGAATTAACTTCTTATCATGTTTCATGCTCTCTCGGATAATATTTAAATAGTAATTTATTATACTTATACTACTTTGTATATTAATATTGATCTTCTTACAATTTTTAATATGCATTGATTCTGAAATTGTTGCCCTAAGCTTTAAATGAATTCGGATTATTATGTGGAAATAATGGTAGGATTAACAATTCCCATTGTGACACGTTCGTGAACAAAATATGGCAGTGTTTTGCGTAGGACTGAAGCGAAGGAATGAATTAACGAGCAGTATCGTATAGACAAGAATTTATAGATACTGTTCAAGTTTAAACGCTTTCAAACAATACAACTCTCGCGCTCAAAGTTTCAATGGAAATGGTCCTGGTAAACAGGCTATGCATTACGAAATTCGAATGGACGATTGATTAAAGCTCATGCAAATTGGTATAACAATAATTTTCATACATGTGCAATTGCACATTTTAATGTGGATAAAACGTTTATTAAATTACACTGAAAAAGAAATGCTTCGGATATCAATTGCATTTGCCCAATTTTAAAAAATTAAATTGCTTCAATGGCAACAACGATGCTTCAAGTATTCGGCAGATTTGTTTAAATCCCATCTCGAAATTTTGCAATAGCTGCATGTGTGTGGGTTTATATTTCGTCTCATTTACGCGATTAATTATTTTTTAATTATATTTCACATTATGTGATACCTCTATTAAGGTGTTATACGCACTTAGAAGGCCGAAGAAAGGGCGATTTTTCAAGAATTTTTTCTGGAGAGACATTTTAATTTATTAATTTCAAATTTTGTGTATATATTGCAGTAGTGTTTGACTACTTTCTCAATTTTTTTGGTATAAAAATAATCATTCTGACAGCCGCTGCCGTCAATCTCCGGGAGTACCTCGAAAAAAAAACACGCTTTGCGGTGTGCAAGATTTCTCAAAAACGGCTAAACCAATCGGTCTTAAATTTTTACACAAGCTTTATAGGTATATTATCTAGTAATTAATCGTCGATTTTGACTCTACGACAAATATTTTTCATTTTATGAACAATTTACGGGCAAAATTTTTATGAAAAATTGATATTTCTGCTTTACGAAGCCGCCATTTTGTTAAAAATTAGTATTTTGCAAAACCCAACGATCAAACACGAGATAATACACAAAGTTTGAAATTCATAAATTAACACGTTGACTGCCGCGCATAATTCCAATGAAATGTCGTTCAGGCCAGGAGTGCCCATAATAATGCAATAGTTTTATTACTTCCTGTGGAATATCTTTTCAAATACCGACGATGATCCTTCGCAAGTAGTCAAATAAGCGTCACCCGAATATGGGTGACACGGCCCGATCAGAAACTTTGGTGGCACTCGAATATGGGTGACGCGGCAGTCAACGTGTTAAAATGTCTCTCCAGGAAAAATTCTTGAAAAATCGCCCTTTTTCGGCATTCTAAGTGCGTATAACCCCTTAATAAAAATATAACAATTTTGTTTATTTTAAAACGCAATAAAATTTCTGTGCAACATGGGTCTATTTTATGACTTGAATTCCTGCGTCGCAAAGAATTAAGGAACAAAAGGAAGGTAGGATAACTATCATATGTGCCCATGATTATGAAAGTGGTCTAAGTCATATTTTTTTGTATTGATGAATTTAAAGGATCTGTTTTAAATAAAATAAAAAATGTTTTTACATTCTGCAACATTGAAAGTTGGAGTTTTATTGGGCTTGATTAATGAAGAAAAAAAATGTATTGCAAGATAAAATGATGCGAGATAATTGAAAATCTCATCTTTTTCAAATCTTGACTTGGAGCACTTTCATAATTATGGGCACACATGTTTGTGGTGGTATGTGGCAATTTTGTTCTCGACTCACGATCAATGGTATCTTTTTTCTGCGCCTGTTTCTCCAGAACGGATAAATTGATCTGAGAAAAAACTTCGTTTCTTTAAAAGCCAGAGTTTGTCACAAGAGAATGAGTTTCATTGATACGAAAATATATCCATTTCCACGAAAATCGTTGTATTTTCGAACGAAGAATTTTATAGCTTCCAGATTCACCGCATGTTGTCACAGAGGAATACATTCGTGAATTCATAAAATATTTGTCCCATCATGAAACTACTCGTTTCTATTTTTCTTTCTTTCTACTTGAGAAAATGTTTTCCAGAAATATTTCAATACATTATTTCCCGGAATCAAGAATACTTTTTTCGCTCGGGTAATTCTTTTTTTTCGCGTACCTTTGCTGGTTGCAACGGTAAAAGCTTCATGCAGTACCTATATTATCCCAATGCACTTATCGCAAATACGAAAATTACTACCTTGTGTGTTACGTTATACGTTTCGTACGAAATTTAACCGTTTATCCATTTCAACATAATAATCCTCAAATTCTATCGTGTCACTAATTTTCCGTAATGGAAATGATGCTGCTGTTTCAAATAAATCCCAACAAACGCTCATTCACTGAAAATCGGGTTACACCGAGTGGCTATTTACTCGTTTAGAAATTATCGTGTACTCGAGTCTCTATTCCCCTCTTACCCGTTACTTGCTATTGAGCGAAATAATTCGAAACTGAACGTAATTACTGTTTTAATTTTCTGTAAAGAAACCATTAAATTCAACATGATTTTAAGTCGGGAGCTATTTCGGATCTTCTCTGGCTGCAAATTCGATCAATTTAATATTTAATATGGCTTTAATATTAATATGGCTTAAATAAAGTTTGCAGATTACTCGAAAGATCGGTAATCGATTTTTAAATCGTTTACCATCAGCCAGAAAGTGGGATTTTCCGATTTTTAAATACAATACTTGAACTGAAAAAAAGGATCGTCAAAATAATGAAAATCGTTACCAAAAATTAATGAAGAAGCTGGGAAGAATGAGAAACAGATTTATTAGTAATCGGCTATAGTTAGCAGAATTATCATTAGAAAGGCAAAGTTAGATGTTGCAAAAGAAATATTGAAAATTATAAATTATTCCGAAAACTTTTTAGACAAAATTTAAAAAAAAAGAACAGATTCTATTTACAACAACAATTTCAAAATTACAACTTATAATAAGAATAACAGTGATGGAAAAATGAGAATTATCATTTATTAACATTATATACTATATTACACAAATTTTCGAAATACAGTGGAAGCGACTATTCGCAATAACCAATTTTTGAAAAATAAAATGTATTACAAAACCTAGCTACGCTAATAATTAACAATATGTACAATTTTGGATGTTGCAATTGAATATTTTTAGATAGTTATAGACAGGAAAAGTTTAGTACAAATTATTAATTTATATGGTAAAGTAAATTAATTAACTGTTAATTAATGTGTCATCATAATTCTTTTTTACTCAGAATTATATTAATAATTATTATTTTTATATTTAATTACCCAATTTTAATCACTTAAATCTATTTCAAACAATTGTAACACTGTTTGCAACTGCACTAAATTTTCAACTTCCTGTTGTGGTTAAAATAATTACTAGATTTTTCCACAGCGTAATGGTACTCGATATGATGATGTTACAGTTTCGAGGTAGGTATACAATAATTAGCGAACAGACTGCCTCCTGTAAGAGTCACTTACATCCTATTTAGAATTTATCTAGTGTAATTCAAAAGCCCGCCTATGTCACGATAACATGTCGAGTGTTTTGAAGTAAGGAGTTTGCAGCGATTTCTCCACAAATTGGATCCGTGTACGATATTTTAATTATGTGTCGATACTGGTGTATATAGTAAGAATTTCTCCTGGAAACTTTTGTTAACTCCGCGGTACGTTCACAAAGTTGCCATGTTTCAGAAACAACAAAGTTCATAATAATGTTCTATATATAATAAATTCGCGCAATCTTTTATTTTATCCTAGTCAGAAGTGGGGCACAAATTGTAATTAGGCGGTAATTACTTTTTAAAATCTCATCCAGAGGCTGTAGTATACAGTCAGCGTTTTTTCATTTTAAAGGTGTATCTTCTTTATATTATTTTTCTCTTCTACATTTGATTGAGAGTCGTATTAATTAATCTTATTGTTTAATATATCTCATTAATTAATTAATCTTACGTGAATTTAATATACATTTATATACTTTTAAGAGTAGTTAAGTTCTAATTGAAAGCCAGCTCCCATCAAAATTATTAGAAAAATATTTTGGTGGTCTTTGGGAAACTTTGGGAAAGGTTTCAAATTTTATACATAGTTATTAATAGTTATTTTCTGTTTTTTTCCGCTAATCACTATACAATAAGTAATGAACACGTGATAACACTTCCTCGATGTTGGAAATTATTGGGTTGGTGCATAATTATCAGGCGTTTCTTGCCTGATAAAATCGCTTAAAAACGCCTGATAATTATGCACCAACCCAATACAATTAAAGAAAGTGGCGAAGCAATAATAAATTTCACATAGAATAATACAATTTAAAAAGGATTTTGAAACAATACATCTCTTAGCTTGAAATAAAAAAAATCACAGATTCCTCCTGGAATAAATTAGTTCTTGATATCGAACTTTCTATTGCGTTACTATTTTTTGCAAGTCGTAATGTTTCAACAGTACGGATTAAAACGAATTACATAAAAAAAAATTGTTACGAAAAATAGGTACGGTAGTTTCTGAGTTAAAAACTCAAATACAGAATTTTTTTTATTATCACAGAGAAGATTTGGTGGTACCTAGCGTTTCGGACACGTTTTTAAAACTAGTATTTCGAACTTCAGATACCATTCGTCACTGGGTTTAATACATATTTGAATATGTGCGGAAATCCTCTAAGTCATCCTTTATGAATTCCGTATAGAAGCTTTTGAGAATGTACGTAGCTTTCGGCTATTCTGAAACCGCAATAGTTTGATGAAAAAGAACCACGTTTCTCTAAAACGTGTCACTTTTTGTTAATTTCCGTTTTTCTGCTTTAACGCTACGTTTTTACTCTTTATCTCTCTCTCGCTCTGTTTCCGTAAAATTGTGGAATTTCGGAAGTTCGTTCCAATCACAAACTAACTAATAAAATAGAATGAGCGGACAAAAACAAATAAAGGCGCGAACTATTTCATTTTTAATTGACATAAATATAAAAATTGTTGGAATGACAATAATGCTGACTGAAACTACAAAAATTGTTTTGTTAATGCCATATTCAACTACAGCAATAATTAGAATCATTGTAAATTTGTTTAGAATGGCTTTGGGATATAAGTTGTCACTTGGCTGCTTAGAAAGTCACAAAACCGTCTCTTTGGCCCACAAAAATCATAAATCTATTCCCTCGAAAAATCATTACTACCCTTTGGAAAATTACTAACTCTCTCCCTCCCCCCCCCCCCCTCTCTCTCTCTCTCTCTCTCTCTCTCTCTGTCTGCTTGTCTGTCTGTCTGTCTGTCTGTCTGTCTGTCTTTCTTTCTCTCTTTCTCTCTCTCTCTTTCTCTTTCTATTTATCTTTGTCTCACTTTTTGCCTCTCTCTGTTTGTTAAAATAAAAACGTTTATGTCCAGTCTGTTAACGTAGAAATTTCCTCATTTTCGCGTTATTTCAAGAACCCGTCCTCTCCAAAACAGCTGCCCCGAATATCCGGAACAGCGAGATTACGCAAGAAATGAATATTTTTAATTGGCCTGCGCTAGCCCGTTGCTGCCCTTCGGAAAAAGAAATGCCACAAAATTTGTGTCCAACTAATTTCACGAACGTCGACAACTCCCTCAAATGAATATTTCCTTTGTCGCTTGTTGTCACTCCATAATTTCATTAACATTTTGCTCCAGTATGAAGAATACCTTCAGCCATTCGCATTACAAACATAGGAAAAAAAAAAAACAAACGTCGCCCTGTTTCGCTTTTATGAAAAAAACAAAAAATCATTGTTGATAAAAGTCGCGTAATATGTCTCCTAATGCAGAACTTTTCTATTTATTACTCTTTTCCACGTTCCTGATGAACAATGAAATTTCGCCTCCGCGCACTCATTCATTCTCCAGTATTTTCTTCCTACGTATTTATTCGCAACTGAGAATTAGCCGACATTGGAATTTGTATAAAAGTATGTATGCACATGCCAGCACCCACCCATTCGCTCTGGTCTACTATTTTCATACCTTTAATACATATCCCAAACCTGTACTATTTCTATATCCACCAACTATCCCCCTGTTCCCCTTTCTTTTCGCATACCTCCTCTTCCTTTGGCGAAACGCGGAAATTTAATTTCACGGCTGGCACATAAATATGCATCGTGAACTACTACCTCTATGCGCTCTGATTTATATGTGATTACGTGTGACCAACGGGAATTCCGTTGAACGATGGTCAGCAATTTTATCGAAGAAATCTGGGAGGTATGGCAAAAATCCTACGTTCCATTTTCTTCCCGCTTTCGATTCGCCAATGATCTCGCGAGATATTTGCATTTCAGCACCTGTCGCGAAAAAAAGGAGGTGCGTGTTTTTATAATTTGCCAACATTTTTCGCTTTTTCGTGTTCGATCGTCGCTTTGAATTTTTATGAACATTTTCTATACGATGGGAACAATTTTTTCATCCGTCCCTTGAAAATTTTACATTATTAATTTTTATCCTAGAGTTTTACAATCGCAAACTCACGAAACCCTGATTAACACTTTGCCGTCCGCACGTCTGATCGGGATTCTTTGGTTTGGCGCCGGTATAAATCTTTATGTACGCCACCAACGTGGTGTCACCGGCGCTTGCCCGATAGTTTCTGCATGGCACCAACGTGGTGCCATCGGCGCTTGCTCGATAATTGTCTCATGGCACCAACGTGGTGCCATCGGCACTTGCTCGATAATTTTCTCATGGCACCAACGTGGTGCCACCGGACGGCATAGTGTTAATAAAACCATTTATGCAAATTAGAAATAACGTAGGAGACTGAAATGATTAATTTTAAATTTTCACATTTGATTATCGCTTTCGGAAATTGTATCCGTTTGTGTCATTAATTATTATTAAAGAATTTTTTTTTTAACAACTTTTAGTATCTTGAAAAGCTTTTCTTTTTCAATTCAATCATGAAATTGATCAGTTAATTTTTAACAGGTTCCTCTGGTAGTAATTCCTCCGCTAAACGTTCTAAATTCCATTGCATCGTTAATATTCGCGGATCCATAGCTTCTGTCTGAACTGATGAATCTTGTTCTTGACGTATTAATTCAGAAAAATCATTGCTTCATTATACGCTTTTGTAATAAGTACAGCGTAATTGAATACTGCGAGACTTGCGGCTCTCCGGTTACTCGTGTGACCTCCTTGGGCCTCATCGAATTTCTTTCAAAACAGCCCAATGATACTGTACTTTATTTTTTTCTTTGCAATAAAAAGACTGGCAACTTAGTAACTAATAATTGTATGAAACGTGAAATTGAATCAAGATCGAACCTAGGGTTGGAGTGACTTTTTGGAAATAAATATTTTTGTCAGTGAAAGCTCTTCCGAATAGAAAATAACTATAAGGTAAGGTTTTTAGCTACAATATTAAATAATTTAACTGTAATGCACAGTTGAGAATTCATTGCAATTGCAAAAAGCTGGAGAAGCGTAATTTTTTATTGTTCGGAAACTATCCGAGGTATATTATAAATATTATAACTTTTGAATATATAATTTGAAATAATAATAATTGAATTTACTAATTAAATGTAACGCATATAATTAAAATATAACTTTGAATAATATAAAAATTTGTAGATATATGAATATTCGTGGCAAGAAAATAATTACTGAAATTATTATAATTATTCCTACATTTTTATAGGGATTGTTAAGGTATTTAATAGATTACTATAGAAGCTAGTAATTCCTACTGAAACTTTATAGTTTTTTAAAATAGGGATTAAATATAAATATGCCATAAAACTATAATTCTACGAATCTTAATTTAAAGTCGAATTTAATATTGAGTTGGTGCATAATTATCAGGCGTTTCTTGCCTGATAATATCGTTTAAAAACGCCTGATAATTAAGCACCAACCCAATACAAATATATTGTTGCATCACACTTGAGCCATAACAAAATATGATGCAGTAAGAGAAACGTAATAAACACTTGAAAAAAATTGCCAAGACGTTGCACTTGACCAGGGTTTGACAGCCTATCTCTCAAATTAAAACGTTCCCTAGAAACAAAATTATAATATAGAAATTCATATATACAAAAAATTGATCCTAAATTTATTGATAAAATTTAAAAAAACAGCTCCGGAAATTTCGTGTCATTTGATCCATTCTCAGACTTAACTCCATTCCACTGCATTACAGGCTCGTCGGGCTATCTTTATTCAGAGCCTAGCATTATTATTTCACTTGGCGGGTTCCAAACGAAGCTCTCTAGCATTTTTGAATTCCGTTTGGCTATTTTAGCGCTGCTTTTCTTAGCCGCAACTGAGAAATTTCTGGCAAAGAGATACTTTGTTCGCTGAAACCCTAGTAACTTACGTCTCTTTCAATTAATAACATTAATAAGGACGCGCCGAGCAAATGGAACTCAATTGAATTAGCAAAAGAAACGTCGGCCGCAGTATTGCATATCGCTGTTGCAACGAGTCAGGGTTTGCGTAATAACTAAATGCACGTGTGAATGGGACCCGCTTAGAGCTGCGAGTTAGACAGTAATTAAAATGGAAGCGTGATTACTGATATCGCCATTGTTCGTTCGGCTATTGAAGCTATATCGATTGCACAAATATGCGTGTACGCACCCCGAGTCTTGAAGCTGCGCTCGGATCGCTTTCAAACAAACACAGGCGGTATTCCTTTTTAGAAATTACTTTGTAAAGGTGATTACAGTAAAACAATGGAAAAGGCAGAGTGTAAAACGGCATTTCGTGTGGAAATTGAGCTGCATCTGCCAAACGTGCACCCCGGATGTGCAATAGCGCAGTCAATTATGCGTGAGGTTAAACACACAGTGAGTCGGACCACGTGGATTGTCCGACCTGCGGGTCGATTGTTTCAAAGGGATCATTATTAATCAGCAATTGAATCCAGCAGCAAGTAGCTCAGAAAACAATAGAATATTTGAAAATCAACTCGACTAGAAAAGTCGATCATCCCAAGTCGATCGTAGCCAAGATAGTTGGGGGTTATTCTTTTTTTTTCGCAGATTTTGGTATGATTCTGAAATAAAATAAGTGTTGAACAAACCCTCGTTTCCATCAATTTCTATTCCATCAACAACGAAAAAATAAATATATATAACAATTCCCTCTGGCGTCAAATTCAGAGATGGTGACGATGTGATCATGGCTTTCATTCGTTACACGTTTCAATTTGTATTTTTCGTTTCGCGTTCTTTTTTTCGCTTTTTTTTCGTCCCGTCACTTTTCTGTTTTCACAACAAATAACCTTCATCCACGATTTTTTAAAATTTTCATTATCATTGTAACCTTTTGTCACGAAATGTAAATCTAGTGGCGAAAACAGTGAAGATCCAAGAAGTGATAGCAAAGACTGAAAATTTTCCCCCATTTTATGTGCAATTGTAAAATCTGTTGCAAAAGTCTTCCTTTAGTAACTTCTAAAATCATTTATTTGGTAGCATATTTTACAACTTTACAAATTCTGTGTAAATTTGTGTAAGCAACAATGTCTGTTACAAATTTTGTGTAAATCTCGTCCGTGTTATTGTTAAAGAAATAGCTGCCTTTTGAATGTAAGCGCAAAAACAGGATTTCAGTTGCGATTTCATTTCAGTCAAATAAGTATCTATTTTAGGGTTGAAATTTTAAAAAAAAACTATTTATAATTTTCATATTAACACTTTGCCGTCCGCTCGTCTGACCGGGACTCTTTCGTTTGGTGCCGGTATAAATCTTTATGTACGACACCAACGTGGTGCTACCGGCGCTTGCCCGATAGTTTTCGCATGGCACCAATGTGGTGCCGCCGGCGCTTGCCCGATGGTTTCTGCATGGCACCAACGTGGTGCCATCGGCACTTGCTCGATATTTTTCTCATGGCACCAACGTGGTGCCACCGGACGGCATAGTGTTAATTATTGATTCAAATAATATTATTCCCCTTTTTTAAGAAATTCCATAATTTTTTATTCCTTTCCATTTTTATTTTGCAATTGATGTTAGGTCATTTTCCGTTTGTTAGGTAAAATATCTCCTTTTTTGTTATAAAAAATTCATTTTACTATACATGAATTTGCTGTCTTCAAACTGTTTTCGAAATAAAAATTGCTCATCCAAAAATTCAGTTTTCTGAATTTCAATATTCTTTTTTGTGTAATTTTCAGCTTGCATTTAATCTCGAGTTGTTAGAATATTGCAAAAGGAAAAAAAAAATTATCATTCGCTTATTTTGCTCGAAATCCAAATTTCCTAAATTTTATGGAAATATTATTAGACCACTTATACGCGTATTCGAAATTAGTATGCTCAAAATTACAATTTGTATCGTTAATTAATACCTGACAGCGAAATAATCGACGAACTTTCGAGACGCGATCCATAGTAATATAGCAGATTCAAAATTACCATCGTGTTCTGACATGACGGCTCGGTTCATTGCTACAAATTGCCTTTAATTCTCGTCAATTGGCGAGTGGTTTAAAAATAGATATTTTGCCATAGAGATTACATCTATTGAATTTTATTATCGGCATCAATTTCTTAATCTATCGCGTCTTCATTGTTTCCATATGATAGCCATTTGAACGAAGCTTTTTTTAATTATGCCTCTAATTTTTCTGGTAACCGAGGGACCGTTTTTCCACAGAACCGAGTTCGCGATACGCTTTAGAGAGGCGCGTATGGCTATCGCTCTGTCTTTCTGCGTTTATCGGCACCTCTTCGAGGTAACGACGGTTTCTTTTTTACCGGTTACCTGCTTTCGCAGCGAGAAAAGCGATCGTTGGTAAAGAGAAATTCGGTGGAAGCGAAGGACCTTCGAAAAAAGTTTCTTTCCGCGTGCCGAAGATGGCGTTTCAAAATTTCGCGAAATTTGAATCTAAATGTGGAAAATATTCACACTTTTTACTAAAATTAACTGTACTTATGTATTCGATATTACTGATTACTGATTATTGCTTGACAATTTGAAGAATTGAAGAATTTTATTTCTTAGTCATTTTTTTTTATTATTGAGCAGTAGTATTTTTTGTAATGATTATTAGTGATTTAGTTGATAGACTTGAGATAAATAAATTCATTTTCAATATTATGCCAAAATAAATCATATTCATTCGTACATATTTTTTATAGAGCTTTTATCCATTTAATAAATTAATTGAACTCTTCGCAGAGGTAAAATTAATTATAAATTCAATATCGTGACTACGATATAAGCGATTATAAATTTATTTAATATTGTTATAATATTATAATTGTATGAAGTGATTTATAATTATTAATAACTAAAATGTAGTTGATGAGGGTATAAAAAAATCCGCAAACCTCAGAATTATCATATTTTATTCGTATTTTCAATTGTTGAGGGTAAAAAAATATTCAGTCAGAACACATCGCATTATTTTAATAAACGTCCAATACCTGAACGTACATATATATATGCTCTCAAATAACGTTATTAATAAACAAATTAGCGGATAATTAGAAAAACTTGGGAAGTTTAATATTTTAATTTTAGTATGAAACTGAAAACGGTACCGATTACAATAGCACACAAAATAGTTTGGCAGTTACGTAATTATTTTATTTTACGAATTAAGTGTTATTTTGAGTTCATCGACACCTGTAAAGTGCCACAAAAATTCGACATTTTGGAGTACCTTTGGTAGCTGATGACAAAGTGATGAATGCTCTCGGTAATGACGCCACAACGTTTTCTGGGAATTTGATCAACATTTTAAACATTTTGTTCTTCTTTTCTTTTCTTTTTTCAAAATTTTAAGATTCCACTCCCTCGAGTGTTCCAGAATATATATGTATGTATATATATATATCATCACAGCTGTTAAAAGATTCATTTCAGCGGCAACCAACGGGCATCGAGGAACTCGTGTTCCCAAATACATTTTTCCAAATTTTACGAGCATATCACATTGTTGCTACAAAAACGACGTAACTCAAAGACTACGATTCTAGCTTTAAAAAATTGTGGGGAAAAAAAACAAACAGCGATCAAATTATCTTTTCAAAAAAGCTCCTGTCAACAATCATAAAATTATTTTTTTTTAATTCCAATGGAGCAATATTGGGGGTGACCATTCGAGGTTCCAACTGAAAGTTTGTGTCACTTTTTTTACTTGTGTCACTTTCGTAGTGACACTGCGATGTATCTGTACTCGAAATTTCACCACGATTTAAAAATATTGTAAATACTAGTACTAATGTCGGTCCATTTGAAAAAACAGAATTGTTATAACATCATTGCTGTTTTTGATGTTTTTTCAACTTTATTTTATTACATTGCATGTATTTTATTTTATTTTTTAATTCAATTTGTTGACTTTTGTAGAGGAGTCTGTTCACGAAAATTGAATTGTTATAATATTGTACCTTTAAAGCTTTAAAGGACACGTCCCAAAGCGTCAAATAAATAACTCTAACTCCATAAAAATATGGATACTGCTCCAGTTAACGATTTCGGAACATTTCAAACTCGATCTTGCAACTTCTGGATCAACTTTCTAATATTGAAAATTTATTAATTAATTAAAGAAAATTATCGCTTCCAAGAGCGCGGTAGTAACGAACAAGCTGCCGTGTTTGTTCCGGTTAAGCCACTAATTGTGTTTCAGAAAATTGTTTCTCACGTGTTCAATTAAAGATAGTTTATAATTGAGGAACCCGCTCTTCGAAGAATTCTGTAAGAAAGTTGCAGCGCTAAAATGCACGCTGGATCATATACGCTTCTAACGTAATAACAGAGTTGGGATGCATTCAAGATAAACTTTCATGCCGGGGAAATAACAATTACGCGGAGAAAGTTTACTTTAGAAACGACGTGTATGTTTTGGGCATAAGGTAATTGAAAACTCGTGAAAGAGAAACAAACGATGCGACAAAATAACCCGCTGATTTTAAAGAGAATCTTCGTAACAAGATGAGGGCAAGAGGAACGAGATGAAGTTAAAATGAGAAACCAAATGTGTTCCGTCTCCAGAAAACCATATTCTATTCTTGACAACTTCTCACGAGTATATTTCTTCCCATTTCTTTTCTTTTTTTCAAAAAGAGACTCTTCTATCCCGATATAAAACCTTGGAATTTTGTTGATCCAAGGTTGACGGAGAATGGCGTTGGGTTAAAAAAAATCTTGAAAGCGTACTTCATTTTCTACTTGAAGCCAATAGATAACTGCGATATACACAGAGTGCACATATATACGACTTGAAATTTAGCGACACGATAATTCATTTATTCTATCAAATCATATATTTCGATATGCTTCTGCACGGAGAAAATTAGGAACCTTCAAAATAACGAAAATTGTTGCAAAAATTTATAAACGTCTACCCGTGATGTAAAACAATGAAACCGAGTATCGAAATAATAATTTTGATAATTTTATTTAAAAAAACTTATAATCGTATTATTACTAGGTATTATTTTTATAAAAAGCATATTATTTTAGGTATATCTTATTTTTGCAAAAGAAACTTCTATTTTTTTCGCAAATTTTTTTTAAGTGTGATTATTTTTCTACGTGACTTTGTTGCTTTTTCTCGGGGACGCTCTTTATTATTATCTCAGCGAATGTTATAAATTATTTGTCTCCGTGTTTGTTACGTCACGGACGCATTCTTAATTATTTTTTTAGCAAACATTATAAATTATTTTTCACCGAGTGTTGAACTGTAATTTTATAAGGAACGTTAGCGTTTATTAATAGGTTTTTGATGTGTTACTTTCTTGAAATTTATAAAATTTCTTGTAATTTCAATTAATTTTTTCTACGTAATTTAATTATTTTTCGTCGCGAAAGAATTTTTATGACTCCCTTAGGAAATTTGATAGATTATAATATTTTTCGTTTTTTATTTTTCAGCTCCCAGATCTGAACAGTCTCGATGAAAAGGTGAGTTTATACGTTTTATGAGGTTTTGAGCTACGTCATGGATTTGGTGAGTCTTTTAAATTCTACAAGTAATTGATAAGAGGGTATACTTTTTTTTCTCCGGAGCGGGGGTGAGGGATTGGAGATAAAACCCACGTAAACGTGAAAGAATAGGACAAATCTGAGACAGAATCTACAGCAGACTGAATATTCTCATATTATACGTGATTTTACGATGTCGAATGGGTACACGGGGAATACAGGATCAAGGTAGTTGTTGCATCACATTTGTTTATGGAAGCAAGACTTGTAGATTCTTATAACTTTGAGTCTTCGAGATACGTAGCATAAAAAAAATCTTTGGAAACACCCATCGAATCACCGCAATATGCGCAGAAGTGCTTTATGGCAGCCTTTTGCTACGTCAGATTGTTTCGAAAACTTTTTGCAAAGGATTTTTCCATTAAAGATTCAATTTCACTCTCACCTTGATTCCGCTTGACCCTATCATAAAAAGGATCATAAAATATCTGCAACCAACGTGTCCTTTTGTATCGTAAATTCTGTCGACCTTTTTTTGTTTTAACCCTAAACGAAAAATCTATTGGAACAGGACATTGCTAATATTAAATCCCCATGTCAAGAGGAAATTGCTTACAATCGACAGTGACCTTTTGGTAAAATCACTCCAACATAATTTTGGTCGTACAACTTATTGCTCTGAAAAAAAATTAATTTTTATAGGAATTCTAAGTATTGTTATAGTTGAAGAAGGCATCAACCATGTATTTCTACTAATTTAAACCACATTTATTGTCATTCCAACTACTTTCATGATCAAGGGGTTACATCTAGTTGGTGACCGAAAAAAAGGCGTGTTCTTGTGAATTTTTTTTTGGGAAAGCGATTGCAGGTTTTTAACTGTTATTTTTTCATAGTAAAGAGTATATCTTGGACTACGTTTCGTCATTTTTTTATTGGAAAAAATTTACAAATGTAGCAGATATAATTTATTTCTCGGACCGCAGTTCAAAATAGGCCTTCTGCGGTGACCACTGTAACTTCCACACCAATCATCTGAAATAAAAAAATCAAATAGATTATGTTTTTGGATCGTGTTATCTAGTACTTAATCATAGGAATTGAGAAAATATTAATTTTTTAAAAAATGGTCGGCGATTTTAAGTGAAAATCCAAATTTCGGTGAAAAAATCACATCATTTTCCTTGATATAAAAAAAGTATGCATCGAAAAAAAAATCCTTCGATTAAGGACTGCCCTTTGATGCAAGGAAGTGAACCAAAAATATTTTTATTAAAGAAAACAGAAATTTGACAATAACCAGAATAAAAGCAAAATTTCCCGAGAGTAGAGAAACACGCGAGGAGGGTAAACGTGCTTTTGTGCAACATCATTCTGGTTGTTTTACGTCGTGACACCTATCACGTGTTACACGGTAGCATAAACTCGTGCTGAATCGAAAAGTTTTCCAAGTATAACGTGATCAAAGCGACGCTCGATATAATGAGAATAAATTCGTAGACAAAGATAATTAATTCTTTACAAAACGTATATGGCAGAGACAAGGTTTGAGAGTGTCCGTGACTCATGGCTAGCCGTCTTGTGTATTTCGTCCTTTGTTACCCTGTCACAGGACCTGAAATCCATTAACTCGCTATGATTTACGATACCACGGTAAATTTCACCACACTCTTCAAGCAAAAGAAAGACATTATTAACGTAAATAGTAACTTGTAGTTATGGGTCAAAATTACAGGGACGTCGATTTGTAAAGTTCTTTAAGAAAATAAGGAAGTGTCCGGTACGTACAAGAATAATAAATTACAAGATACCTTCTGAGGTGTCAAAATTTCTTTATTAAAAAAAACACTTTAATAACACATACTACGAATTTCAGTTGATCATTAACTTTTCACGAGTATCCGTTACTGTGTCAATTAATTTAATTATTCAACGTCTCAAGTGTAGGTATTTTTTGGAATAATTCTTACTATTGTCGTTAAAAATTATAAACACTCGCGCCTGTGTTATAAAATAATGGAATTAACTAACAAATTAATAGATGTTGATAGAAAACTAAGAATTAACTCCACTCTTATTTAAATCGTTTGCGTTAATTATTTTACATATTATTTTTTGTAATTTGACAATTTATGTATATTTGTGGATATAGTACCTAAATCATAATGTAACTGTCAACAGTATCCTTCGAATTACCACAATAGCTAGAAAACTATTGTCTTGTTTTTAATCGAAACAATTTTAAAAATTCTTCCCAGAGTAATCAGAATACTACTTGAACTACTGGGTGGGAAAATTTATGAGCGTTATTGAAATTACTAACTACTGTATTGGATGTCCCAAGACGACTTAGAAATCAAGCCGAAACGTAACCGAATAAATGCTATGTTCTAGTTTCTACAATCGTTTTATAACCAAATAAATCTACAAATATATTTTATATCCACGATTGACCAAGGAATATTTATTTTATAATTTCACATTTTATTCAATAGAAACTTTCGTTTGAGAAATATTCTCGTAAGACTTATCAATTGTATACGTAATTTTATTGTTTCCTCGCGAACTCACGAACTTTTCGTTACTTTCTCGGTAAATTTTACAAATCATTGTCCTTCTTATATGCATACCCACGCATTTCAAATGGAAGTTCCAAAGGCGCATCCTGTTTTTGACGATCGCATTTAGAAAAAGCCGATTATAGGGCTCCGAGATTATTGCTAATATATGTGTGTTCCATTAGGGAGAGACCGACGACTGTTATTTGACGTGCTTGAGTAACTACAGGCTACGCAATGAAATTCTGTGGCCGACCTACATATGCATACATAACATCGTAATGTTTAGCCTTACGCAATACCTTGACGAACCCTTTACCTTTTTTTCTCAAAGGCTCAAGGACTTGTACCGAGCTAACCTTGCGTAGGACTTACAAATATAAACCTATACCGTGTGTCTGTGTGCACGCCGTCGTATGTGCCTATTCATCAGCGTGTATCTGCATATACATAAATATCGCCAACAAAGATCATGTTCACGTCAAAACTCCGTAGTACTAATGGTACTCCTCTTATCTCTCAACTGAATTACATGAGCTGGAAGTAGGAATTTCGAGTTATTCGCGCCACGGGTCTCTCGGTTAATACGATTAGTACATGAGAATATGTCACATAACAGAGAAAGGGTTTTGTCATCTCTTATCTGCATTCATTCGGCTTTATTAATATGTCGCATGCATGCAGGAGAAGGGAAGGGAAGGGAAAAGCAGAGTCTTAATGAAAGTGAATAAAGGAGGAGGGCATGCCCGAGGTCCGATTAGGGTGTGTAATGGTTGAAATTGTGTATTACGAGCAACTTTTTCAAGTAGCCTATGGCGGGAGGTAACAGAAAAGGTGTAAGAGGACGTTGGTTGATTGATAAATTATGCGATATTCGCGAAGATATAATAACTCAAGCCAAGTCACGCGAGCGAAGGCGTGTAGAAAGGCGGGGTGTGTAAGAGGTTACGGGTTTTGGGAAAGGACGAGAGTCAGGGGAGACAAATGGATATTATCAATTTGACGCTTTTGCGATGATTTGTGTAAAATATCGTTCCGCAGTAACGCAGTTGGCTTTTGGATGAAGCTGCTGTGAGATTCGGGTCGTTGTAGGTCACCTCTTTGAACTCGATACGAACGACGTGTTTTCTCCGTGGCTGGATTAAAATCGCGTCATCAATATATCGTCACGATATCAATGTATGGAATATTTGCAAATCGATGCATTTTAATTTTGAAGAATATCGAAGCAATTCAATCGGTGACTGGGATTCATTCGCGAAGAATAAAATCATTCGCGTTGGTTGTGCATTTTTTTTTCGTTGCCACGCCACTTAAGGGGGGAGTCTGGTGTAACCAAGGTATTTTTCCAATGCATATAATTTCAAGATGTAATATAATTTTTTAATTGAAACTTTTTTTACATATAAAGGGAAGTTCAGAGAAGAAAATTTGCCATTGTAGATTCAATTTGAATATATACATATATAGATATAGTAGTGGCAAGGGAAGGATTCGGTCAAACCGGCGGGATACCTGGAGTCCTGAGAAAATATGGGAAACGTAAAATGAGGAAAAATTTTTCTTTTGTGGGTATATAAAATGTGGATGAAGCTCAGTTTGAAAAAAAGAAAAATTGTTAATTGGAAAAATGGCGGAAGAAAACATGAAAATGAACGATACGTGTCCGCTGTTATTTTGTAATAACTTTATGCTATAATAATAATTCATGAAAAGTCGAGGTTCATTAGCATATAAATTTAATTATCTTCAATTTAAACGTTGAATCAAGTGAATCGGATAAAAATTTGATGAGCTATGCGTCCCGCCAATTTGGAAAACGTGGTTTTGAGAAAAACGCGTTTCAAGTTTTCGGCTAGTTCGTGTTTAGGTGTACCTACTTGGCGCTCTAACTATATTTCAAGATCGAATTTGATGCTATAACTTTACAAAAGCATTCTTCACATGCGTTTAAGAAGATTTTTAACCAACAAAAAAAAATCGATTTTTTAGACCTGTTACACCAGACTCCCCCCTTAAAAAGTAAGCCGTCAATCGTAGAGAATCACGAAGGCGTAGTTTCCATGCTGAAATATTGCCGCCACGCTCATCCGACCCCGAGAGCTCGCTGTACATTTATATGATAATAAATTAACAACTTTAATCCCCATTATTTCCCGTCGCGGTGATTCACGTTTTCCTTCCCGATGCGAAAAGAACAAAATAACAACAAACAATGCGTATTTTACATAGGGATTATTGGTGAAATTAAAAATTGTAATTTCTCCCGCGGATAACACGAATTCTTTTGTTCCATTTCAATTTACAAATGAATCAATAGCGGCCCAACGGCACCATAACGCGTCCTTTTCGTTTTAATACACTCGAATTTATAATCCATTGCTTGAATACGGGCTTTCCGTTTAATCGCATGTGCACTAGCCGGATTGACATAGTAGTGGTAAGTCATGCAACGTGTATTCCCTCGAAACACACACCTGCCATGCGAATAAATCAGTCCGGCAATAATTTTCACGGTAAATCATGCCAACGGATACATTAACCCACATCTTTTGGGATGCTACTATAGTTTTGGAGAGGACGGGAGAGATAAGCGGTGGTTTCATTGAATGGACGAGGATATAAGAGGCAAAAAGGAATATATCGGTATCACCGATTTGCGAGGAGCGTAAAAACTAAATAATTAATGATCGTCGTTAAATCGCAATTTGTCAATTCAACCTGCGAATGCACAGGAACTGTATTTTAGAACCGCTTTTCGCTGAATTTATATGCAAATGTTCGTTGCTACGGATATTCGACGTCGTTTTTAGTTTATGTACACCGAGGACAAAAAGGGAATCGTCGAAATAATGAAAATTGCTGCAAAAAATATGCACCCGTGACGTAACGAATACGATGAAAAATAATTTATAACGTTCGCTAAGAAAATAATAAAAAATTCCCCCGTGACGTAACAAACACGGAGAACAATAATTTATAACATTCTGCAGGACAATAATAAATAACGTCCGCGGAGGAGAGTAATAAAATTATGTAGAAGAATAATAAAAGGTATACAAGAAATTTGCTATAAAAAACGAAATTTATTTGCAAAGATAGCATATACAATAAGAAGCGCTAATATTTATTGGGAAATTACAGATTATCAGTAATTTTTTACGAATATCTATTATTTTGTCGGTTTGCTTCATTATGCTACGTTGCAAGTGCAAGTTTATTATTCTTAGTAACAATTTTCATTGTTTTTAGTATTTTTGGAATATTTCTCAGTAAAAAATCCCATAGAATTGCGTATAAATTCGGTGATATTCACAGAAAACTAATATTAATCAATATTGGTTTTAATAAAATATTATTATAAAAATGTTATAATAAAATATTACTCTAAAATTAATTTATTAGAGTAATATATAATAATAATTATTATAATACTTTATTAATTCATTATAATATTAATAAAATATTATAATAAAATATTACTCTGATTTTATAACAGTTAACCCCTTGACTGCGGCTTACTCTTGCACGAAACTATCAATACATGCGGCAATATTCAGATGTCAGTCATTAAGGGCGCATATATGCGTCTTTCGTATATATTGATGAACTTGTCGAAGCGTATATATACGCCTTTAGCAGTCAAAGGGTTAAATGATTTCTTTGATAATTTTATATATTATTTTCCCAATGAAATTTGTGTATTTGAAAAATCTTCGTTCAATTTTTTATCAACTCTGTATCTAATTTTACTGCGAAATCCTGGCATTTTCTTTATTTTCTTGACAAATTTTACAAATCCCTATACTCCGTGTACATTATTCTACGTAGATTGTAGCAAAAGGTCGAAAAACGAGGCATCAAAGCGAATCCACTTGCAACGAAATGACTGGTCTGCCTTACATGACGAGTGTAGAAAATTCTTTCTTCGCACTGTGAAGTATACTTATACGATGTTACGCAACGAAAGAACGATTACGTATTACCCACTTGCGGTTATTAGATATCATTCGAGATATTTTCAACGAACTTAACAACGCTAGACATACTGGCGGCGTAATTCAATGCGACGGATAAATACAAGGAATTTTTATTGACAAGAGAGAACGAATTTTACGAAAAAATACATATTTCGTTGCTTTCTTTCAAAAAGAAAAAAATGCACCAAAATTGTGCGTGCAATTTTAATACGACTGTTTCTGAAATTATTACACGCAGGTTTAAAAATACATAGTTTTTCCTATAAATCTCCTCCCAGCGAACACCTTTGTCACCAACAACGATGGAAATCAATCGGATACTGCCAAAGTGGATTAACACAAACTGGATTTTCTCCGAAGTTGTGCAAAATGCACTCTTACAATCTTCGTCCGAGATAAGATTGCTAATTTATATCGATACTGAAACGTTGCATTCATTTTCTTGTCGAAAAAGAAATAAGAAATTCCCAAAAGTCACAGGAAATTAACACACCGAGCCCAAAAAAAATGTTGCATACATTTAAACGTTTATCGCTTTTTTATACCTTATTCGCACATAACGTGTTAAAAAACAAAGTTGTCGAGATATTTTTGGAGGGATAAAAGTGAGTATTTACATTCACTGAAATGTTGTTTATTATCGTCGATAAAAGGGAGAAGATTCGAGCGTTAAATCTGCAGAAAGAAATTCACTTTTCAGGGATATTACATTGAAATACTTAAATATGCACACATAAAAGAATATAATAATGTGAATTCCGCAGATATTTATAGTGTAAATATTTGATTAGCGATTTTTAACGAGTGCGAAGTGAAAGATATTCGGGTTTGTAAAGGTCGCTTACAATGGATTGATAACTTACAATGGCCTGCCATTAGTGTCAACCGTAATCTTTTGTTACGTATCTGCCTCAGTTTAAACAAGCTGTGCGAGTTGCTTTACCGGAGGATCCTCCTGCTTGTAAACAGGATAGAATTTGTATGCATATTCAGGAGCAAGGATCCAACGTGCTGCATAACAGGAGAAGAAGTTCCCAGTTTCTGTAACTTAATTTAGTTGTATGAAATCTTGAAGCATATCAAAGTGGCATAATCCGCATCCCCGTCTAATAAAGGATTAACGCAACAGAATTTTGGATACTACCAATTCTGTGGAATTGCACGGATTGTCAAATTAAAGATCATCGAGTTTCGAATATTTTTGGAAACTATTGCGCAAATATATTTTTTATAGGTGGCAAAAATAATTTTTTTTAATGGTGAAGGCTGTTATTGGTATAGGTTAACTGTATTAGTTATGATATATATTGTTTGGTAAATTAAGCAATGTCATTTAATAGAATTAATATTTTTTGGATAAATTTTGGTGGAAAATTCTTTTAACATAGGTAATTTTTGTTCGCATGGAACTTGGCAAAAATTTTGCTAAAGTATAATTTTTGTAAATAGACAAAGAAAATTTTCTATAGTGAAGAATTTTATTCATTTATTTATGAGAATTTTTTAAAATTCAAAATCGGCAATTATGAGGGTTTGAGGATAGAAATCAGATATTGTGAATTATTATTTCCATAATTTTCAGACACTATTAATAATTTTCTCTTTTTTTATAATACAAGATTTTAAAGATGATTTCCAAAAATGCAGAGAATAATTTCACGATTTCGTGTTTTCGATTCGGAATTTTCAAAACTCTTTCGAAAATTCTTGATATTTACGTAAGGGTATTTTGTACCCAAATAATGATTTAATTGATTCTTTTACCGCTTCCCCATATTAGACGGTGGAAATTATTTTCAAGTTATTTTTACACGAAGCAAAGTTGTAAACAGTATTTTTTAAATCTCTTCTGTGAATTTCTATTTTCTTTTTTTTATCCGTCAGGCGTAAATTTTTTAAATTTACGCCTGAAGCTTCATCTGCTATTATACTTACAGTAGAAGAAACCAACGTCTAGCGGATATTTTTGAGAAAGCTCCAAAGAGTCATCAAAATAATTATTATCTTATTCCTATGCGAATAATAATTACTTAATATCTTTCCTTGTATATTTTAACGAGAGGAGAAAAGACATAAAGTTTAATACGATTACTTAATAAATTAGTGCACTTGGTATCACGGCAGATTTCCCCAGAGTATGAAAGAACGTTTAGGTTCATCATCGGCACGTGACAATTGACGTTACGGTTTCTGCCTTTTTTCTCCATTGTCACGTTTTCATCATTTTGGACGTAAAAAAATTGTAGGGAGATTTTATGTTGTTCCGAGGGACGATAAATAAAATTTAGGTGATCGTAAAATTGAAACGGTACCTAGGAAAGCATAAATCGAGGTTCCGCATAAAATGAAAATAAAGAAAGGAAAGGGCAACGGTAAAGAGGCAAAGCTCTATTTTACATAAAACTCATTTAACTCCGTAACACAGACACGCTTCCCAAATTACGATGTGAATTTATTAATGCACCACTTTCTACAAAGTTTCAGCAGATAGTAATAAATAAATTGGCAGATATTTTCAGGGGATCCAATGTATTTGCATATTTTTGAAATTAACCAATTGTTCGTCACTTCGAGCTGTTATTTCGACACTGCGGTGTTCGTTATTTGCAGTTTTCCATAAATTGAACGGCAGTTTTTTTACACCGAACAATTAGGGGTTTCATTGAATTGACTCTATTAGAGTGGAATTTAGTAAAATTAATTGAACTGCCGTTGTATCGAGTCGATAATATTTTCCAAAATCCGGACAGTGACAATTTGAAATAAAAAAAAACAATTGACCAGCTCTAATTAATTATTTATTAATTAATTATGAATTTTTTTCATTTATTACAAATTTCGACTCTTGAATTTATCACGTTTGGTGCCTAAACGCATTCTTTGTTACATTAACCCTTAATGGTCACACGTTCTAAAAATAACGTATTGGTCACACGGGGTTAGAATGACCCCAGCCATGTTTAAACAATTACCACGTTGCCAATATCATTCCGAGCGACTCATAAAAATTCAGGATATTAGTTTGAACCTTTTAGAATAAGAACATCATCACAAAAAATTTTTATCAAATTTTCAAAATGGCGAAAAAAAATCAGGAAGGAGGCAATCCGTAAAAAATACCATTTTTACTAAAAAAATCATAACGCTGACAATTTTAAATATTTTTTCATAAAATTTTAGGGTGATATTTTTGAGATATCAGAGTGTATAAAAAAAATAACTTCAAAGTGGGCGCTTCAAAAAAGGTATTTATTTTGACATTTGAAGAGGGTTTTCCCAACGTTAATCTTATCTTACAAAGGAAATCCCAAAGCACTATTAGAGGGAAGGCTAGACCAATCGGGCGCCAATAATTTATAGTAATTCTAGTTAAAGTTCGGTATAATAATTCTAGTTAAAGTTTCGGTTGGGGTCATTTTGACCCCGGGTGACCATTAAGGGTTAAACGTAACGGAAATTTAAAGAATGTATTTTCGGTGCTACTAAAATAAAAAGAACAATAAAAAATAGTTATTTTCAAGATAAAAAATTGTTCCTCAAAATTTTCCGCCCGAAGGCGACGAAATGAAACTGTGGCATCGTTTGAAACGATAAAAACAATTTGATGAATTTGGGAGATGAATCATGTCTAACGTCAGCTTGATATTCTTTGTATCAATATTTTCGTATGAGTGTTTTACAAACATTCGGATAAACCGTGTTTAATGATCATGTAAATGAATATTTCAATACACGTACGCATGTTGAAATGTATTATTTATAGGCGTATTGGATATTGAAACGTTTTGGTATTGATTATACTGCCTGAAATTTACATTAACCGTGTATGCGTGTTATATTCATTTGTGTATCCACGTGTAAATATTGTCATGGATGTTGTATTATATATTGCGCAGCCAGATACAAAGATACCCGTGCACATAGAAAAGGAAACCGTATATGGGCTCACTTGGTAAACAACAGTGGTTGCCAAATCATTCTTAACTACCAACTTGCCGCTATTAATATCGTAAAATGGCCATTCGTTTATGTAATGGGCATATGTTGTAAACAGTTTATGCGCTAGAGATTAATATATGTAATGTGTTCCCTCTTTCCAAGCTGCGAAATTAGACACCGATTTGATATTATGCCGGAACAGACTGGTCTTTCGGAAGAAAAAAACGAGAGATCGTATGCGAAAAACCTCCTACTTCGCATTCGTGCTGTAAAAAACGTTAAAAACGCTAAGAGGCTTGAAATTGTTGCAAAAAGTATAGAAAAAAAAAGAAGAATTTGAATTGTCCGAAAATTACTTTAAATTCGGCACAATTTATTTTCTTACAAATTTGTTCCGTTCAGAAACAGTGGTTTGACAAGATGCAAGTACACTCAAACCTGTTTTTGTGCGGTCCTTTTTTACGCGTTTTTCTGTTGTGCGATTTTTTTCTCGATATTCACATACCGCAGGAGCAAAAATATCGCACAAAAAAAATCGCAGAAAAATAAAATGGCACAAAAAAAATCGCAGAAAAATAAAATGGCACAAAAAAATCGAACAAAAGAAAAACGCACAAAAACAGGTTTGAGTGTAATTGGTGTTAATTAGGTTAAATGCACAATTTTTCTGATTTATTTTGCCAGTTTCTGAAGTTTAGTCGGTACTTATCCAATTTCAACGCTAGAGTTAAGTGAACTTTATTTTGAACTTTGGTATTTTCGGAGAAAATATATGTCGGTGTTTATCGAGGTTGTATCAGCGCTCCTCAACAATAACCCGAGTGCTTAAAGATTTCCAAAAATACTCGATACTTAACCTATTTTTACCTGACAAGTTGGAATTTCTTGTGAAATTACGTGGCTTCTTCAACCAAAGCTATGCACGTAAAGGTCTCAAAACGCTTTCCGTAACCTGAAAGTTCTTTTGGACTTCCTTGAACGAACTAGCAATTTAATAAAGCGCTAATGGGGTAATATTTTCAAAAGCAGGTTTCAATATAGAAATTAAATTTTTGCTCGAGTATTTTTTTATATCGAGAAATAGGCATAAATAGCAGTTGTAGCAAAATGATCAGTTTCGTTATTTTTATTTTTTAATTAATTAATTAATTAATTTGTAATTATTATATTAATCTTCCTCGTCAATTTTGTAGATTTTTGGTTTCACCATAATACCACAGAATACAGGTCGAAATTTCCATGGGAAAGTCTGACATTAGAAGTTGATCATATAAATGTTTGGAAACAAACTTCATAAATATCCATAAAATGCAGATTTTTAAGCAACCTTTTATAATGAAAGAATCATACGGATAGCAGCAGGGAAGCTCACTATTAGTAACGTACATTACAGTTTCCAAACATTAGCATACCTTAACGTCTTTTGCATCCACAGAGAGCCCATTATATGGGTAAAATTGGAGCCGGGATAAACCAGTGTTTTCTATGTAATTACCATCAACTTTCCACATTAACTTAATTAATCTCTTGAATATACTTATTTAAACAAACACACACAACACGTGGCACTGCAGGATAATAATTACAATAGATGCTGTTTCGTTTGTATGCATGAGTCTCTCCAATTACAGATGGATAGTTACAAAGATGAAAAAAAAAATATATCTTCTTATTCTATCATTATTTTAACTATATATAAACACACATATATTACCCTGATTATATTATCATAATTAAGAATTGATATATTCTTAATTCAATAAGATTTTTTGTTTTAATTCAAGACTTAGGAGATTGACGTTTAAAATTAGCGACTCTCGAGGGCAAAGAGTTACTTTAAAACTTTGGTCAGTTTTTGAATTAAAACCACATTTTCAAATTTAATAACTGCATATAATTTTTAAATAACCAAATGAGTAATTTAAGAATATTAAGCTCCAATAAATCATTTCTTGAAATTAAATTTGATATTTTTCGTAATAGGCTTTTGAAAATTCCCGCGATTTTGAGCATTTTATTTATTAATTCTCGTATTTATTATCTATTCATCTTTTATTTATTTGTTAACAAAAATTAAATACATAATTCGTGATTCAATTACAAATTATACAGTTAAAGTTAAATATAGTTTCACAAAGCGACTTAGATGACCGGACGAGATGTTACATCCTCCAGTGAAGGAATAAAAATGCCATAGGCTGTGCGTTTCTCCCTGGTATGCGATCAAACGCCTAATTAATTAGAAACCGTACGAATAATCGCTCTGGTTTCAGAACCGAAGAAACAAACACGTGTTCCCATTATCAGAGAATTTTGTTTTTCCCTCTCATTTATTATTTTTCATCGCGGATGTATGAATAATGTCTACTTTGATGCGATCTTTTTTCACCGAAGGTATATAAAAGATAAAGATAATCACTGTAACGTACTACATTTGCGAGGGTATCATTATTTGTAATTATGCTACGGTAACCACAGTTCCAAGGCACACCTTCTATTTGTCGAGCTATGAAATGGAGCCGTATAATATCGCAGATTAAACGTGTAATTGAGATGTCAGTATCTTTGATATCTTCGGACAGGAATCTTGGATCTAATTAATACACACTGCATGTGATTTGAATGAGATGAGAAATTAGGTCGTTAAGAAACTCTACCTTCGAAAGAATAGGGAGAAGTCGGCTAGTCACACTGAATGTTGCAGTTTATTTTATGTTTTTATAATTACTGCTGCATCAGTAGACATAAACATTGAAAATTTCGAAAGGATCTTTTCAAAATTTTTGCTAACAATTACTTTATTTACAGTAATCTGCTTTAATCAAAATTACTTTGTAATAGAAATTATTAAATAAAATTGATAATAATAAAAAATATAAAATTTAATTCATAGAAATTTTTATATTATTCAAAAAGTTTGTCAATAAAGGGTTCTTCTTAATTAAATGAACTAGTCGAAATAATTTGGGAGTTGCTTGATTATTGCAGCGAATTAGTGTTAAAAAATTATAAAAATATAAATGGAAGCATCACGTTTACAAATGTGCTTTCTCCAGTCCATTCTAATTATTTATTCACATCAACCTGCCGAGAAAAAAAAAATTTTGAGAGACTTAAAAATTACTAGTAGCTCATTAAAAATTTGTATTATCATTTTTACTTGAAGCTATTAATTTTATTATTCAGTATTAATTATTTTCCAATAATTTATATTATTATTTTAACTATTTTATACCGTTAGGACCATTTGAGAAATTTGTTCCGGTAAAAATTCTTCAGTAAAACGGAAAGATTGTTTGCTCCGGAAGCTTGTTGATGAATTTTTTGGTTGAGACGGATTTTTGGAAATTTATCCAGAAAACGAGTAAAAAATTAAAGGAAAATATTTGGCAGCTTCAATAGAGGAACAAAGTAATACTCCACCATTTCCCCAGTCCACCTCGTCCTCTCGTTTTTTATGTTAAAAGTGTGTACAACTAATTTCGCTTAACATGACTGAGTTCCTACGAGTTTCCGGGATTGTTGAGTCGGAATTCCACGATCGTTCTGCCGGCTAGCCAGTGCCAAAAATGTTAAAATTACTCGAGCGCCGCTCACTGAATCTTCATGGCAACGTTGTCCTTCGGAATTCGCAAACCGCGTTTACTCGTGAATTCCGCCGTTTAATTAAATTTTGACAATAAATATCTTTGTTTTTCCTTTGTCATATCTTGCATCGTACTTTCCACAACTTAATAACGAGTAAGAAAAATCGTTGCTCGCCTTTTTCCCCCTTATTTTGATATGCAAAGATAACCGGAAGGAATTGCGGCATTTTTTTTGCTTTTTGTACAATGAGAGTGCGAGTTTTATGTCACTTTTGATAAAATTTGTCGTAGAAAGAAGACATTTTCTCAGGAAGTGGGTCATAACTTTTATTCTCGTAATAGTTATAATGCCATAAGTGGAGCAAAAGTTGCTTTCCGCTGTCATAAATTTCGCTATAACGTGTATACGTCACATTTTTACTGCTCAAAAGTAGAACAGTTGATGTATTTTCTTACTTTACCTATTAGAAATTTGAAAGAGGGAGATAAAATGCTTTTTTCTACTTTTCCAATAAAATTGTTGCCACAGTGGGAAAATTGATATTTGTTCCTCTTCGCTTCAGGCGAAGGAGAGTCATCTTTCGGATTTTAGTTTGAAGTACCAATTATTTTCTTCCATTCTGAACCTACACGGAAAAAAATGTGGGCACTAATTATTTAATTTCTAGCTGACTCAATCATAAAAATAATTTGAGTAACAATAAATATCCGTTTGAGTCCCAAGGGGTATTGAAAAAACACTATCGCGAACAGCGCTACCGCGCTTCAGTGCCCTTGCATTTCAAGTGTGCTGGGTTTTCTCGACATAAAATTGAACAGCGCGATTGCGCTGCTTGGGACTCAAACGGATATAGTTAGAATTACTAAAAAATATATTGTTGATGCCACATTTAACTAGAGCGATAGTTAGAATGACTATGGATTTATTTCAGTGGAAGAAATTAATTCCCTATATAAGGTGTTTTCGCCATCCAAAGTAAATATATTTGATTTTAGGGAAATTGCAAACAGAATATTTTCTTCCAGTTAAAACCATCAATTCCTTTCAAGAAATTATCTCCCCTTTAACACGTTGACTGCCATGGGGGTCACCGGTAACCGGCACTAAACTTTCCGTTCAGGCCGCGCTGGTTAGCACAAATGCAACAGCCTATACTCTTGCGACCCACGCGGCGTGAATAGGAATTTACGTAAATTCGACGTGGCAGTCAACGTGTTAACTGTCCTTTGCAAAAGTCTTAATAAAATATTTTTGTTCATTCCTATGCTGAATATCGATTGAGATCAAATTCTACCAATAAGTAATACTATTTTTAATAACACAATAAATTATAATACAATAAACAATACAACGAATAATCATTTTTCAGAATTTTCTATACTGCGAAATTGGTCGTTGTTACGCGAGGATCAGCACAAAAACGGGTTTAATTGAAATTCCTCCATTTTTCTTTACCTGCAATCTTTTTCTTCCGATCTCCCTTTTCGAAATACTCTTCCAATTTCTTTTATGTTTCATTGTATAACCTACGACCACTCTGATCTCTTCTTTGTACATTCAACAGAAGTTACATATTTTCTATTATGTCAGAGTGAAATCGGGATCCGTCTTTGCAACGATAGTGAATAAGAAAAGATCCAGGATCGCGAATAAAATGAGCAATTTTCAGAATCTTGTATTTTAAGATCCAGGGGTCCATGAAAAATAACTGTTATCGTAGAAATTTCGTGTTTTTGTGCCGATTCGCTATCGATCGAAACTCCATCAGCCTTCACTTCCTCCCGTATCTGGACCAGTGGTACGAAAACGTAAGACTGACTCATCGTCATTCATGCATCTATTTCAAGGAGTGCTAATTTTTCTTTAATTATAAATTGTAATTTATAGCTCCATGTGAATACGTTTATAAGACACTACGCTGAAGTGCCGAAACTCGCGTGTGTCATGTATATTAGCCGTGTTATAACGAAAGAAACATACATGAAGAGGAAGTTAAATAAGTTGAAAGATACACAACGCGCAAAAAAAGATTTTTTTTTATAACCAGTTTTATAGGAGTTTCAAGGCAAAATTTCCGCCAGATTTTTTATTGTCAATGAATCTTTCGCTTTCTGCATACGACAACGACCCTCGTGAGTATATTGTTAATAAACGTAAAAAAGAGAGCGAAGCGGAGGGAAGAACAGGCACTGAAAAAAAATTGTTAGTAATTCTAGCTATTGTTGAACAAGGCATCCACCATATATTTCTAGTAATTTTAACTACATTTATTGTTGTCCCAGTTACTTTCAGCATGAAGTGGACTAGAAATGAAATAATTAGTGCCTTTATTTTTATCGTTGGGTTAGGAGACAAAAAGTATCGAATTACCGCATAATTTTTGTTGCATTTTCGGATAAAATCGAAACCACGGAAATTTCGGAAAGATATTTATTTAATTAATGATATGTTGATCAACAGTACCCAAAAATAAAGAAAGAATTCAACAAAAATTGTGGTGCAATTAGTTTTGCTAATTATTACAAAATGATGAAAAGAAAATTTTCGGACGAAATTCTAAATTAATTTAAAATTCGAAAATAATTATTTGAGTTAATGTCACACCGATTTTACGCAATGTTCGCTTTTAACTCACTTAAACGGAGATCGTATTCGTCTTAATTTGTCGTTGTTTTATGAAAAAACATCCTTAGCGTGGTTTTTCAACGATTATTCGCCATAAAATGGAATGGAAGTTTTATGGGCGTGAGGTTGAATGTAAAATTAGAAATTCGTGAAAATGATTTTGCTATGTGTGGGGTTACAAGTCGGAAGAACTTTTACCCTCTACTTATATTCATTAAGGAGATTAGATTACGCCCTTCTGACTGTGAGAAGTTAATAGCGTACTCGTAAAGTTTCCGTTCGAGGACTGTAAAAAAGGTCGACGGAAGAGTTCAGCCGTTTTACGAGAAAACGTAAACGTAAAGTATTCATTGATTCGACTAAAATAGGGTCGTATGTGTATAAGTATCTAAGATCATTAAAAGTTGTAAATTAAATTTAAGGCTCCGTGCAACAGATTTTCATCGCTGTTTTCCTCTTTTTCCCCCGTTTCATATTTATTAAAAGAAGCGCTTGATAAGTTCTCATTAAAGCATAATCGGTTTCTCTAATTGGTATAATTAGAGCCGAGTAATTGGAGCGAGCTGGCTCTAATCAACCTCCTCCTCCTCTTTACATGCTGAAAAGTTTCTTGTTTCTTTGCGAGAGGGCATCCCGCTTTTATAATTTATCTTATTTGCATTTTTCTAACAAAACAATTTTACGATAATTATTGCGCGCATACAAGATTAAACATTAATGTGCATGCAAATAGCTAATTGCATTTTTGTAACAAAAGAATTTTATAACAATCGTAGACATCCCGCCACGGATATTTATATGTCGTATAGACTTGGCGTGTTTCTTACACGTGGCGTGATAAATCAACCGTTTCTTTTATTAACGGGAATTCCACTTTCTTGGAAGAAAAAGAATGTTACATTTTATATTGTTTTTAATGGTTAGAAAAAGAAGTAAACGGTTTTATCTTAATTCTACATAGCACTGCAAGGACTGAGTTTTTTCAGCTTTTGATTACCCGAAGATTCAACCCAGAATTGGATGTTACGAGAAAACCAATTAATTAATTGCCAGATCATTTTTTTTTTCTTCATGGGAAGGAGGTCGCATTGGGTGTTGACCTTTTAAACATTCTCCTTATTTTGTATATTTAGGTTATTATCGTTGAAAATATGTTAAAAAAATAACTAAGTAGATATATTTTCACTAAAATTATATTATGAAGCATTTCAATATATAATAGATTTTAATATATTTTAAGAAATTATTTTAGTAAATATATTTTAAATTATACAAACAAACAAAGTCAATACATTTTTACTACAAATATATTTACTTCATTTACTGGAAATGAATATTTTATGCTAATTAACCTTCCATCCGGCTAATTCTAAAATGAATTTGTCAAAAAAAAAATCAGTGTTGCTGATATTCAATTAAATTTAAGCTACTCAGAAGCTTTTGTACTTTCAAAAAAAATTGAGAAAGTGACTCTACAGGTTTGAAAATGTTCAAATTTTACAAAAATATCGCCAACAATTAAATTTGTCCAGAAAAACAAATCCTAAGTCTTTCGAGTTACGGAGATGCAAAATTCTAGTCACATAGAATTGTTCCTTTAATCTGATATGAATATAAAATATTTATTATTTTAGATTCATGACATAGGGATAAAAAATATCTTTGGGAAGAAATAAGGGACGCATTTGAAACGCATTTATTTTGTTGCGTTGCATCTATTATAAATTTTATCGCTTCCTGCAATTACGGTGAATATTGAAAGGGTTAAGGCCGTACGAGATACTTTATTTTTTATTTATCATTTCTCGGGTATTATACCCGAGAAATGGCGTTGCAATATTTCCATTTTGATTTTAGTAAGTAATGATTTCATTATCACCGTGGTATGGCAGTGACTCCGCATTCCGGTGGTTTGCCGTGACTTTATTATCATTATCCAAAGTTGCATGTATTTGGGATTAATAATGCAGTAGCTTTCCGTTGTCTTGAACCAGTATAATGGAGATTTAATAAGCTGAAATTGAAATGCGTCAATTAGCGAGATATCCTCCTACATATCGTTATCCCAAATATATTACTCATGGGAATACTCATTTTTTTATTTCCCAGCTTTTATCAATTCAAGCGCGAGATCTGTTGCATCCAATTCATTTAATTCATTTATAACGTAAGAAAAACATCATTTGCCGCTATACAATCGAGGTCCTAGTTTCTTTCGAAGCTCACAGAAGCTTCTCCACACCTCCACTTCGCGATAAGAATTTCATCCTCGTTCGTATCGACTGGAAATAAAGTTCTTATATCATTTTCCTCCGGCTATTTTATAATCACTTTTGCTGCGACTGCAGAAACTGCAATAGCGGACAATAACGCGAGAGAGAGTCAAAGAGACGAGGAGAGAGCGTTGGGAACAGGTCATCATCACATGTTTCAATACTGTCTTTGACCCCTATCCTTTATCGGTGCTGGTATAGATGCGAGCAAGTCCTTTTCTACATATCGTCGCATTTGCATTAACAAAAAAGGGGGACAAACGCAAATGGCAATGCCGGCACGCTGGGATCTCTCTTAAACGAGTGCGTATAGCGCGCTCACACACGCGTACAATGCCGTTAAGTAACAAACATAAAAGTTACGACACCGACGTCATCGTTTCTTGGTAGGATTATAGTCCAGTCGCGATACTTGGGGTCAAACGCCCTATTATCGTACACCGTACGTGCACTAATCCATATACGAAGTCAGTCGCACACAAGCATGTGCAGCTACGAGACATCTCTAGCGCTCCTTTTCTATAATAATGTCTATTTATCACTCAAACCTGCAGTCTTGGGAATTGTTAGGTAACACTGCAGCGTAGAAAAATGAAATTCTTATGTAAAATTCACGGGTTAGGGTTATAGGCAATACCTCTAGTTTTTATCGATCTGGTAAGATGGAAATCAAAGAATCAATGGGTTTATTGGATGTGAGTTGGAATTATTTTTCATAGGATTTTAATAAAAAGTTGTTTTTCCTTTAATTTTGTTTTTTGAACAATAAGATAAATTCTAGTATATGTAGTCTTAATTCTAACGCAGAGTTGGAAATTAATTGTACTTGCTCAACAATTTAAATTCTATTATAACTAGTAACTAAATTTGCATAGTCGGTAATCAGTGAGTTAGTAATTAGAGGAACTAGATTGTATATTTAATAGTTTAATTATATTCCATGGTGAAGAAACAATTATTCCCAAAACGCTAGTAATTGATAAATGACAGTTTTGTTACTTATGATATTTAGTGTATAAATATATGTATAATATATGAAGTTATTAAAATATACATTTATAAATTATCAATATATAAAAGTATATATTTAACAACAAACATACAAATATATTAAAATATATAAAAATATAGATTTATAAATTATAAATATATATTCACTGTATAAATATACTTGAGGTCTTCATCAGTTGGAAAAAAAAATGAGAATCTAGTTGACCCAATTTAATTTTTTCTAAGAGACATACAGAGATATCTTTGATGACGTAGAAATTCGTGAACCGGTATCGAGTCAACGTCGAATCTGACCTCTGAGCATTCGAAAAAAAATCATATCTGGAAGAAATGGTGGAGTAAATTGTAGGGGAAGGAATAAAAAATGTTATACAACTTGAAAATATGCAATACCTCGTAACATAACTTTTCATACGAAAATGTGCAGGGGCAAGTCTGAAAGGTTTTCGATAGGGAAATTCACAGGAATCCATCATTTATAAATATTGCAATATTCCATTCCGTTTGACGTAGCGAATCGTGAACAATTTGTCAGACATTTACTTGTAAACCAATTCTTCAAATATTGAAATGTCTGAAAGCCTCTGCGCTCTTTCCAATTGCATAGACATTGAAACAAACCATTTGCAGTAGCGAGAAGATCGCTTTTATCTGGAAAGTTTTTTTTCTCCTGGGAAAGAAAATTTTTGTTTCTTCTGGGAAAGAAAATTTTTGTTTTTGCGTATTTATTGGAAAAAAATTGTAAGATTTTTGCGCATTCTTATTTTCATATCATGTATTAAGTTTATTATGTGTCTCCTTTAGGAAAAAAATTACGTTGGAATAATATCATTCGATTCTAAATGTATTTTTATTGAACAAAAATCGAATGAATATTGAGAATTTTCCAGCAGAGTATAATAGATGTCTGAACAGTTTCCGGTTGCAATTAATATTAAATTGACAAATTTATTAAGTACAATTAAAATAAATATTTCATAAGAATTTAATGCATTATGCTAATTTTAATACGTAATTGTGTTACTGTTATTTACGTTCTAATAATTTCACTGTAAGTTAAGAAAAACTGAAACCTATTTCCTAATTTTTTTGTTTAACTACGAATGGGCGTGTCTTAAATTAATACGTAACCTTAATAAATAATTAATTAATAATATATATTAAATAATAATTAATAATATAAATTAATTAATATATATTGATTAATTATTAATACATAATTGATAACAATCAAGCAAGTTTGTTACGGTAACAATAATGAACTTTCGAAAAGAAACGTGAAACTGATTGAAAGCTAACGGGCGATTAGCGTCTAATTATCGAATGTTTCTTTTAACAGAAATGGAATGTTCACATTTCAAGTGGAAATTTATGGCACCCCAGCTTCAAGCTGCCATGTATAAATCCATACGGCGAATGTTGGTAATTTTCTGTACAAGTAAACACTGCCGTGTGTACAAAAGGAAAGACGGGAAACTTTGACTGAAACTTATAAATAGTAATCTACCGTTGGAAGTTAGTTTTCAGTCCCTTTTCTTATTATGAAAGACTTCGGTAGGAAAAGTATAAAAGAAAGGAGGAAAAGAAAAGGTACAGGGTGGTGTAGTGGTATATCGTAAAGAAAACATGGATGTTTTCCCTTACGTACGACCCACATTGCTTGTTTTTCTAAGATTCCTACGGTAAAACTCCGAGGGAAGAGATGGAATGATATAAAACTTAACCCCGTTTCATTGCTTTCTGGCAATCCAATTTTTACGTCTTTCGCGTTCTGCTCCTGTATGCAACTGCATTAAAAAAACGTAGAACCGGAGGAAAAAAATAGTGGCGTTGGAAATAAAAAAAATATCACATCTCTTCTTACAATTTGACGTTGTGATTTGTATGCTCGGTATATCCGCGTTTCATTACATGAAAAGTAATGTCATTTTTTTTTGAGATATTTGAAAAAAATTGCATCCCTTTGGTGGATTCTATTTGGCTCTACTTGGAGAAAATCGTGTTTGTAATAAAAAAAAAAGAAATGAGTGAAACATTAGAACTGGCCTTTAATTTTGGAAAGAATGAACGCTATTTTTTCTTTGCCGTTGGAACCAAACCCAAGGTACTTTTTTTTTGCCATTTCTGCTTTTGTTTATTTCCCATTACATTCCTGTGAGAGAACATTTTTTTTTCTCAGGAATAAGGAAAAATAATTGCGACGTACATCCGAAGTATTCGGTTGAATAAAAGAAATGGGCACGTTTGCTCCAAATGGATCTTATTTTAGAGCGAAAAGAAAACGCTAAGGGAAAGTCCTTACTGCCTCGAGAAATGAGGCAGATTTGTATTTTGTACCTTTTCTCATGCTTTTTCTACCATATCGTATTTTATTATAGTAAACTATATTTTAATATAATACTATAAATTATATTATAATAACAAAGGCAAATTAGGTATGACAATTATTTACGTGGTATTTTTATTAAATATTTCTATTGAGGCCTTCTAATAGTTAAAGGAATACATATATTTTTATCCAAACAATTTATTGCAAAATAGAATAATTTTTATAGTAACATATAATTTACTTTGCATTATTTTTTAAGGGAAGATTTCTCAAATTTATAAGTTTTTGGAATGAGAATTTGGTGTTGAAAAATTCCTTCTCCTTGTTCCTCTTTCTTTCTTTCTCTCTCTCTACCTTTATGGAAAAATTATCTGAGAATAAAATACATAATTTGTTTACGAAAGTATTTTGATGAGAAAGTTCAAATTATCATTGAGACACTTCTAAGAAAGTCTGAAAAATATATGAGAAATTTCTGCTTGCAAATGATAAGGAATTGAAAACTTTATCAAGTAAAATTGAGATAAATTATCAAGAGACGTTCCATGTATTACACTAATTTTAATATATGAATATTTATTGCCACTTAATACACACACACACACACACACACACACACACACACACACACACACACACACACACACTAATCTAAATACGTAACTGTATTTATTAATATTCATATCTTCTGCTTTTGCTTATTTCTCGAGAATTTCTCTAGAAGTTGAAAAAAAATGGCAAATTAACTTTTGATAATATTTTTATACAAACACGAATCTAAGAAACTCTGAACACTTACGTTAATTGTTTGTAAAAAGAGAAGATTCTCTAGTTTAGAAATTGAATTAGTGAAAAATTCGCCGTGGGAAATATGGAAACTCTAAATGTCAGAATTTAGTAAATATCTTCTTGCAGTCAGTTCAAAAAGATGTAATGTTTTTTGCAGTCTATAATTAAGTGTTTGTATAATATTTCAATATACACGTGTCTGGCGCCCATATATGTATGTTAAGTACTATTACACTTCAGCAGTGCACACATCCTTATACACGTATGTACACACGCTTTGGCTGTGTTCTAGACACGTGTCGACTTATTGCGCCGTTTTTAAAACGATTTAAAAGTACACACGTTTACATTGTTGCAGCCGTAGTCGTTCGGAAGAGCGATAGTTAACTGGTATCTATGTGCTATTAAAACATCCCGATGATATACGGGAGAAAGAGTGAAAAGTCAAAAATAGGAACGGGAAAATACAGAAGCGAAATGCAACATCGCCGGTATACCCCCTATTAACGTCCTAAACTATTTCTTGTAAAATTCTTGAAACTTAGGCAGTTTGCCAGTAAATTGTTTTCCTACCATTCCATTCTTTTTACGTGTTTTTCAAGGCACGTGCGGAATATCATTAGGATATAGAAAATGCCTCGAATATTTCGAATAATACACGTCAGAGATAGTAGACTTTTAATTGAATGAAACGCCGATAATTATTGAAAACCGGCATAAACAATATCCATAAACGATGTTTTATTTACATTTGTCGCCTCTTTATTTATATTTATGTAGGTTGTAAATAGCAACTTGTTGCTCATTGAATAAATTTCTCGCACGGCAGGGTCTGGTTCAAAATTTGCCTTTTATATTCCTCTTATCGAGTCCGGATCAACGTTTGAAGTTATTTGCAACATAGTTGATGGTAGATTTTAGATATACTATATATATATATGGTATTTAGGAACCTCTTTCAAATAAATCCAACGAATTTTAATATAATCCTCGAAACTCTCGAATACGCAACATCACTGAAACTCACTTTCGAGAGATATTCGTATTTCCTGAGGCGAAGATAATTATCGTGACCAGTATGTTCTAAAAAATAAATTAATCCACGTTTTATTCAAATGAATTTTCTTGAATGGAAACAATCTTCGCAGTAAGAAATTTTATTTTTTTTTTTGCTTATGTGAAACTAATATTTTTGTGGTTCTGAGGATCTTTTAAAACATGATTATCGTAATTAATTATCTAATTACAAAAATTCTATTGTGTCCCTGCTATTGTGAAAAGAGAAAAAAAAAATTACGATGTGAATAGCATGGAAATGTATGTGAATAAATATAAACGGGTTGTTGGTAAATAATAAGTACTTATATGGAAATAAATGCAACCGGGAAAATATTTGCAATTAGAAAAGCGAATTGGATAGGAAATTAGATGCATTTCGAGAATTCAACTTTGCACTTTTGGCACAAAAAATATTTATTTCATTAAACTATTTTTTATAAATCATTTACAAAATTTTTAATTTCTCATTTTTTTGAAAAATTGTTTGAGATATGACAAACAGTTTAATTAAATAAATGTTTTTTGCGATGAAAAATTATGAAATATTCAATTAAACTATTTTTCATAAATTACAAAATGTTTAATTTAATGTTCAATAAAACATTCTTTCATTTATTAGAAACAGTTTAATTAAATAAATATTTTTAGTAAGTAAGAAACCATATTTCAACATAATACTAACGATTCAAGAAATCCTTATTTTTTAACTTTTCGTATTGAAAATACTTTGCATTGCACGTAATTATTTTTCTCAGCGTAGGATAAGGTAATCCTCTGCATTGCGACTGAAGAAAAACTTATCTTAACCCTTTGACTGCTAAAGGCGTATGTATACGCTGTGACAAGTTCATCGATATATACGAAAGGCGCATATATGCGCCCTTAATGACCGAGATCTGAATATTGCCGCATATATTGATAGTTTCGTGCAAGAGTAAGCCGGAGTCAAAGGGTTAAAATTCGCTTACAATTAGCAAACTATCGAAATAGTTTACCATATCCTATCCTGAAAGCTACTTTTCCCAACTCGGCTGAGGATCGTCGCAAACTTCGTCTTCATTATCAAACGTAATGAAATAACAAGCTTACCAAGAACTCGCTAAGTTCTAAGTATACATATATATTTTTCGGTAGAAAGAACACAGTATCGCTGTTATATGGTGAAAACAGAAAAAGCAGTACCTGAAGTTCATCCCACTGACACTTTTCAAAACAAAGGCATCTTTTCTATTGGGGGGAAAACCTTTTCATAGAGAACCTTTTCGTGCAGGGATTAGTGTTTGTTGTCAGTTGCCGTGCGATGCTTATTTCTGGATACACAAATGGTGTACGAGTTAGAAAATCACTTTATCAGCTCGATTTTCGGTGCTTCGGTCTTTTACACGAGAGCTGATGGCTTGGTGCTTTTATTGATTGTGTTTCTTAAAGTAACGTCACTGAACACGGGAATCAGGGTAAACTTGGTGTTAAGTGCAGTGTATTTTGATGTACACCCAACTCTTTCTTTACACGCTTCATTTTTACACGAATGTAAAGTCAACCCATTCTAGACGGCGACTTTTTGGTCCCTAAGAGCAAAAAATTTTTTTTTCTGGTCCTGTAATCGATCGAGTAGATCATCATGGGATCTTATAAAAATATTATTTACCATAAGTGAGGTTTTGCCAGAGTTAACCCTAGCAAGTGGGATAATAGCGTTCCATTCTCTTGCCTTGGGTTCTCCTGGGACTTATTTGTCCTGTCCCATAACTTTCATAAAATTGTATTGATTAAACAAATTTTTTTTGGCTTTTTTTAATCGCCAAGTATAGAAAAACGCCGTTGATATAATTTTGACGCAATTTCTAACCTTTTAACACTTACCAAAGCGTTAATTATATTTTTTTCGGAGCATTGGTGTATGAAAAAAAGTGACACAACCCAGAAGAAAACTGTCTTTTCCTTTGCAATGGTTTCATTAAAAGCTCGTGAAAGATAAATGAAAATTTCGTTCATAATTGCATAATATATATATATATACACGTATATATAATAACGGTAAAGATACTTTAATAGAATTTATTCAAGCGATTAAAAGTACGTGGAAAAGCCAGCCAGCCTTTCCAAATGAATAAGCTTTTAGTAAGTTCTGCTGCCTGCATTTAAGTACACACTCCCCACCCGCCACTTAAATGCTATCCAACTTTTGCTACAAATGGAGTTCAAGGGAAGAAAGGATATAGTGATGAACAAGGAAATCAAAAGAGTTCAGCCTAAATATCTGCAGCTCGTTTAATCTCAAAAGCGTCGTGTAGGTAGTGTGTGTTTAATGGCTGGAGTAAAACATATTTCGCCCTCATAAGGGTTGCGAGGGGCCAACATATGTTGCGTTGCGATTGAAAAGCTTTCTAATTTATTAAATTGATGTTTTTTTTTTGGTAATGTGATATTTTCGCTGTATTTAGTGAAAGGGGAAAGTTGATGGAACATTTTTTCCTAAATTGATTAATATTTATGAAACATCGAATGGATCGCAAACTTGAAACGAAAATAGTTGCATTTATATGGGGCTGAAATTTTCTACAAATTGAATCATTTCAGAATTTTTTTCGAAAAATTTGCGAGCCATAAAACTTCGAGAAATAAAAATAGGGAAATGTCGGAAATAGAAAAAGAGTTAATTTGTCAATTGCCAAAAATTTGTAAGCGCCTAATTTCTCGAAACCAAATTTTTTTTTACCGTTTTCTTTCTTTTTCTTTTGTAAAATTTTCTTACCGTTAAAAAATATGCGGGAATTTTTATATTTTTTTCCATTCGTGAATTAAAATATATGACGCATGGTATGTATAAAAACTTATTGCAAAAATGAATTCGGGAGATGTTGACAATAAATGTTGAAACTTTATTGGTGTGAAAGTTTGCAATTTGGTTTATTCGGAATTAACTTTCCAAGAGAAAAAAAATATGGTTTTTTGAAATTTTATTCGCATTGATCAATTGTTAACAAATTTCGACAAATCAGGCCGATTGGAAATTTTTAAATATTTTTAGATTTTTACAATTGCTTTTAGAAAATAGGAAAAGTTTTCAAAATTTAAAAATATATAGAAAGTTGTACTTTTTTCGAATCCGACAACATTGTGGTTAGTCTCTTTGGATGTTTGGGTGCAAAAAAAATTTGACCTATATAATAAAAATCATTACGCAAGTGTTTATTTCTTTCCAGCCGTTCGTCTATCAGCACTCTCCTTCTATTTATCATAAAAATTCGTAAATAGTCGGAAGAAGCTCCAATCGCTATACTTCGATCTTAGCTATACCAACAAATCATACACTTGATTCAGACAAACATTTACATCGACAGTTTTTTCGTAAAACTTCGATGAACCCGAAGTATATTAATATACTCGCAAATTGATAATATTCATGTAAGATTCAGTTTGGTCACTGGTTTGTTACTATTTTTTTATACTTTCTTCTATTATACAGTAAAACCTCGATATAACGGACTAATCGGGGGGAGGGGTGTCCGTTAAAGCCGAAAATCCGTTATATAAAAATAGGTTTAAAATAAATCAAAAAACTTTTTTTTTTTTGAGAATACACTGTATTTGGATAAAAATGAAAAATATAAAATACAAACCAAATTCTATTTAATTGTCTTCGGACACTCGTCGTGAAGTGACGTTGCTGTTTGATATCCACGCGCTTGCTTTCAGTAATTCTACTTTGAAAAAGGAATCAAGTTTTGTTTGCACTTTTGAAGTTTGCTATTTTTTTAATAATCAACTCTCTAAAATTACGAAAATGCGTCTAATAAATTTTTTTTTACATTTGACCGCATTTTTTGTCCGTTATATTTGAAGTCCGTTAAACAGAGGTCCGTTATATCGAGGTTTTACTGTATTAGGTTGGTGCGTATGAAGTGTATGGATTTTTAAGTGAATATATAAAACTGCATATCTTTTTTCAAAAACTGTTTATTCAATCAAAATATCCACCTTTTCGCTTCAATGCACTTTTCCCAACGAGGCTTTAACCCTTTGACTGCTAAAGGCGTATATATACGCTTTGACAAGTTCATCAATATATACGAAGGGCGCATATATGCGCCCTTAATGACTGACATCTGAATATTGCCGCATATATTGATGGTTTCGTGCAAGAGTAAGCCGCAGTGAAAGGGTTAAAGCATAGATGGCTGTCTTAAAAAAAATTCTCATGTTTAGAAACAATAAACTCTGATATTGAAATTTTCAAAACGTTCGCCTGTAAAAAAAAATCTGAAAAATCCAAACGCACCAACCTAATATTATCATGTATTTTTATACATTATTGACTTTGCTACTTTTATTTGTAAAAAAAAAATTAGTTTTACTTTACGAAAGTAGTTTTATATCATCTGGCGAATTCCAACTGTCACAGCAGCATGGTGACTATTACTACAAATTTTTGCAATGTGGGAAATGATCCCCGTTTCAGCGGGGTTCCGTGAAAGCAGAAGTTTCATTTTCCATAAATTAAAGTTAAACTGCTGTACATTAACGATACAAACAAAACCAGTAATTCAAAACAGTAATTTTGCGAGGCATTAAATCCACGGTAACGGGAAATAGAAGTAATAAAGAAAATTGGAGTTCGGTTGAAGAACGATTTCGTTTGCGCCTAAAAAAGCACTTGCTTAAAGCATCGAATCGTTTCCAACGTGACAGCGGATTAATGACATACTATTAATCTTATGTCTTAGACGTGTTATAGTTTTTCCATGTTGCCCTCTCCTTCTTTTACGTTCCTCTTGTTTTCTTTCCATTAACGGATATATACCAGTTTCGGATTTTATGGACGTCGTTATATTTAATAAAGGATCAAATTCGCGAGCATGTGTACTTTTTTATTTTGCCGCGCGGATGTATGTGAATACACACCACACGTATACTTGGACACCGACTTGTTGGGTCCATATCGCAAAAATACACGGTAGTCCTCCAGACAAATTTATCGAACGGAAGTTATCGTCCGACAGATTTTGCCAAGGACGCGACTCCACCAGCGGCGCCAAAATTTCATGGCTTAGCCTGAATAGAAATAACTACCTACTAATAGTGACGCAATTCCGCTTTCTCGCGTGTTTGTTCACAATTCCCATGAGTATCCTCCGTGAGATGAAATTCGTCGTTTCGTTTGTTTGCCTTGACGATGGTATACAATGGTTTTATTCAACGCAGGTGTAACAGTTGGGATCTTATTTCACAAAAGGCGAATTTGCAATGGAATTTCGAACGATAGGATCTTTTTCACCCAAAATATGTGCGTTACCGTTTTTTATAACAACTCCTTTTTTTTATCTTACACGTGGAGATCTGCAAATTTGCATAGCCATTTTTGCTGTCAATAAACTCGCAGAGAAGGTTGTTTTTTGCAAGGCAACTCGACTGAATTTGAGTATATGTATCTCGTCGAAAACTCGATAAATTTCGATATAAAATAATCAGTAAAATAGCCAATTTATATATTATGCGAATATTAATGACTTCCAGGTAAATCAATATTTTCCGAATTGGTATTAATATTTACGAGTCGCTATTGCAGGAAATATTTATTAGGAGAGAGTGAACAGTTTGTTGGTATAATTGCTGTCCAGGTATTGCGATGGGATATTTCTACTATTACTTACGAATTTAAATGATAATCCGAATGAAAATGTTAAGAGATGAACGGACTGAAAAGAAAAAAAAGAGTTTGCCCAAATAATGAAAATTGCTGCGAAAAATAATTCCTTTAATTTTTATAGAATAACAAAAATTATTTTTTTGAATTCTATACAATAAATAGTTTTTGTCCGTAATGTTTTACGGGTAGACTTTTTATATTAATAAATATATATTTTTTAAAAGAAAATTGTCAACTTGGGAATTTTTATAAAATCAAAAATGAATTTTGATTTCAGTTTTCACCTATTATAAACTTCTCTATTTTTTTTTGAGTTTCCAAGAATCCACTTATTTCTCCATAAAAACCTTTGAAAGTTATCCCAGTTTTATTTAGAAAAATGATACTCGAAGTGGAAATTCTAGACGTACATTTTATTCCAGCCAAATACAATAAACATGTTCTCCAACTTGAAAATGACTTTTGTTGTTAATAAACTCGTGCAGAAAATTAGACGGTAGTTTTTATTAGACAACTTGACTGATTGTGAGTTTTGATTTGCATAAGAGTATAAAAAGACTTCGGCTTCTCTTCTACGTAACTTTTCTCGTTCTTGTGTAAACAAAGTGCAACATCTTCTTCGTTTCGCGGTATAACAGTAAATTTCGGCTTTATAGCTCGCGTAAAAGTAAAAGTGTTTCAAAATTCTTCCGATGACGTCACAGTCATGAAACGATGATCTCTGCGAATAGTTTATTAACATTTTTATTTTACAAATTTCACTCGACATCCTTTTATTTTTTTTACGAGACAAAAGTATGATTCTTTGCAATGAGGAAATAGTTTCTGCCCACACTCTTCTGGAGTTCCAAATTTCTGCACCAAAAATGCAGCAGAAGTTTCTGTACTCGTGTAAGGGTTTCGAGATATAATAATAATAATCATAATAATAGCAATGATAGGAATAGTAAATATTAATAATAAAAATAATAGCAGAAATAATAATAATAATAATAATAATATAAATACTTAAATCGAAAGTATGAAATTTGGGGACATCTGAGTAAAAATTTATTCTTGATAAGTTTCATGACCTGGTCAATTCTATAAATTAGTTCGTGACCTGTTCCTCGATGAGTTCAACAGAATAATTTGACTGATAAGAAGGCATTTTTAAAAAAATGAAAACAAGAATTACTGAAACAAAGCTTAGCGTGTATTTATAAGAATTCGTTAACATTATCATAAAAGATAGATAGGATGAAGGATACGTCGTTTCGTTGCCTTACTCGCTGCTTTCTACGCAGAGAGAAATACGCGTTAGGGGGTGGGGCAGCAGTGTTTCGGAAGTGTTAAATGGTACAAACGCGTTGCCGTTTTTTTCCTTGACGTTGATACATCTGTATCATATTTACGTATTCAATACTCGTATAACAAATGAATTTACGTAACTATAAAGAAAGAAATGCAGCGTAAGAGTGGAATATTGATAGACTATCACACGAATTTCGATGTAGCAGAGGAATCTTTCCAGCAGTTGTGTGTACATTATTTGTAATTCAGAAAACGGATTGTTCATTTGAGCTCCTACGAGTTCTTGAGACCCTTTGCTTCTATGAGCAACAATTCTTTTTAAGTATTACGCCATCTGTCGATTTCCTTAACACCACAGGCACCATTTCGACACTAAAACTACCGAAATTTCGTTCCAAATGTATTTCTTTGCCGTCGTTTTGACGAGTTTGGTCATTCCAGTGTTAAAAAACGTACATTAGCTTATGCCTTATAATTGTGAATCGAATGTCATGGTTTTTGGAAAAAAGGTGACAACCACAAACAAGCATCTTATGGTCGTTGAGAAACGGGGAGAATAAAAGCAGAATTATACGAAAATCTCAGAAAATTCGTTTTTCGCGTAAAATAACTTATTTTACCTAGCGGAGATCCGAAATGGGCTATATTTAATTTTTCTTTCATATTTATAATAGCAGTTGCCCCAATTCACGCCGGTAGTGACGCACTACACATTTTTCTTGCTCCCGGTAGAAAAAAGGGGTAACTGTACGTTATTAGATACTGTAGCAATTTTTCATTCCAACAATATTCAGGATCGCGACTACACTTTTTCTATGTCCCATAGTTTTATTAGGAAATCCGAAACTCTTATTTTAAACGACTATGCTTACCAGTTTTTCACAGCCAGTATTGGTCCGATGAATTTCGTAACAAGGGTCGCCTTATTTGAATAATACACCTCGAAGTTCTTTCTTTTTTTTTTAAATTAAATACTCTCATACATAGAATTCATATGCATATGTAAAAATCATTATTCCAAAAGAAGATGACGCAATTAGGGTAAATAATTTGTAAACGGAAGGCTGAATAACATAAAGGGGAAGATAAATTTCTCTATTATATCGAAACTCCACAGGATGTGTGTGTGTGTGTGCTTGTAGATGCTCTGAATTTCAACTCTTTGACTTGCATATGAACGTGAGATTATGTTTTATACATAACAATATGTGCGTATGATAACTGATGCATTTTTAGAACCAAATAGATAAAATCCCTTGTGTGTATTCTCCTTTACCAGAGTATAAAGAGACACGTATGTGCAATACAAAAGACTCTATTATTTTCTATTACATGCTAGAGATGATAAACTTCTTCCCTTTAATCTCTCACAAATATTAAGAGTTGAACATTATCTCTCGAGATAACAATTGATCACTATTCATTCAAGTCAGAATATATTTGTTATTTCAGTTTTATTGTTTTAACCCTCGGACATCGGGCAATAGTCGCATTTTCCAGGCTTAGAAATAAAAAATGACCCGACCACGGCGAGGATTTAGGGATTTTTGTTGTAAAATACATTGACAGTAACAAAATTGTTATCGACGCGAGGTTTACAATCTTTCCTCATTATTTTTGATAATTTTTTTTTGCGGTTATTAGGAATGAAATGTTCCACAAATGTACGAATTTTATTCGTTCACTACGAATTAATATTAGAACTGCAAAGTTTAATTTTTGAATATTCGTTCTTTGCATTTTGATGCTTTTTTATCATTTTCTTTAAAATAAATAAGTATTGGAAATTCCGTTCAAAATAGAAAAGAAAATTAGAATATATGTAAATTTATGTGCAAAGGGAAATATTAGTTTCCCTTGAATTTTTAGAATGTTTCATTAATTAGAATTTGTTTTTGTCCATTTTTAAAATTTTTGTGATAACGATGTTTTTACTGATATACTTTTTAATCGTTAATAGGTACTTTTTTTCCTAATTAGAATATTTGAAAACGAGTTATCTTTTATTTATTGAATACGTGTTCACCAGAAAGTCATTTTTCTAGGATAAAAAACTTTGAGTGCTCAAGAACTTTTCGATACTTTTTCATTTCATGTTCTTTTTCTACAAACATTTAGTGAATGTACCATTGCAATGTCCTCGAGGCCACTTTGGCATATCCCATAAATTTGTTTGCCATGAATGACTGTTGCAACCCTATCTTGAAATTGTAAATGGAAGGACGTATACGAAATATTTATGTGCATGAATTACACTTAGATTCTCACATTTGTAATTTTGATACCGCAAACGTTTTGTTTGCATTCCAAATGAGGCGATGTTGTTTTTTCAGAATGGCAAAATTTTATTCGTATCTTTTTTTATTCTTACATTTACATTTTTCTTCCGGCAGTTCCGATTAAGATATGTAGGAAAACGAGTACATTTTTTTTACTACAATATTTCAACAATTCCGTGAATGGTTTTATATGGAATTTATTGTAAAATCCTCTCTTGTTTTGGAAAACCAAAATTACGGCATTTTTTTCAGTTTTCGTGCCGGCTTCGAGGATTTAAGAAAAAACGTTTCGCGTTTTATGTAATTTTTATCCGACAATATTATAAATTACGCCAGCATATATTATTAAAAATCGTTAGTTAACATTCAGCAATACTTTTATTATTTCATAATTGAGGGACGCATTTTATAACGAAAGGAAAATCATAAAAAATTGCTCCCTTAACTCCTTTAGCCCTTAGCTAGCCCACTTCACCATAATAAGATAGTTGGCATACTGGGGCTTTTCAAACCGTACCCATAAAAACGTAAATTCCTTGAAAGTTATTGATTTTTTTAATTTAATAAAAAATTGCATGGTAGTCGTTAAATACAATAATTAGTTCAGCAATAAATACAATAATTGTTACATGCAATAATTAGTTGCCAAATGAACATACAATAATTAGTATGAAAAAAATTGTAGTAATTTTCTACCACAAAGATGCTGAAAGTGGAACTGAATTACGCTGAGATTTTGCGTCTCTAACCCCATCAATCCACCTAATAGTTAACACGTTCCGTGCCACGGCAATTTTCAAAGATTTTCCATTCAGGCTGCATGGGGCGTATACGACTCGCACTTTAAAGATTTAAAAAAGTTGTGGCCTGAACGGAAAGTGCAGCGGGGGTCGTATACGACCCACACGGCACGGAACGTGTCAATAATTTTTACGCTTTTTATTTATTTTGTAAAATTTCCCCATAATAACGTTATTCACTGATTTCTACAACCGCAATGTATATTTGCTTTCCGGCTCACTCACGAATCAAACAAAATGTGTGAAAAATGAGTTTATGGTACCCCCACAGTCTCTAGGATTATTTAGAATTACTCCATGCTACAATCGTTGAAATGTTGACACTCTTTTATAGAGCGTGCGATTACGGCTGATATAAAATGTGCAAAAATATGTGTGCACACATATTCAGACGACGCGTTGTTATGAACACGTGCGACTTTTACCGTAGACCCCGATAAGATATAATTCATGTCTAAACGAGGTGTAATTATCATTATTTTCCTCTTTAATTATGAAGCTACACTCGTGCGCGTCTGAGTGATTGACGAATAGATTATTGTTCAGCAACAACAGCCTATTTTTATTTTGATGCGTTACGGAGGAGGTAAAAATATCATTTTTTTTTCTTCCATATCAATGTCCCGTATTAGCAGATGCTTCGCGAATTCTTTTGGGGATACTGATCCGCGATCCTTCCGAGTCTTGGCAAATTTCCAAATCATGTGGAAGTATCACTTTTTAAAAAAAAATATCTCGTTTTTCGAGTAAAGGTTATTAGAGTCTGGAACCTTTAATCATGTCACTCGGTCGTTTTGAAAATAAATGGGAAAACAAAGTCGGAGAAATTAGAGCACGAGGCTAAAACCGAATGTTGGGAGATTTGTTGGATTTTAAAATCAAAATCACACTAAATTGGTTCAATGGCAATTCGGTTCTTCTTTTTTCCCCCCAAGTCAAAATATCAGATATCGATTCCAAACGTGGTCTAAATTATTAATTCTAATTTTTTCGAAGTACCTTTTTTAAAAATATGTTAGTTTATTTGCTTTCTAAGAAATCCTGAATATTTTCCCAAATATTATTCTTTCTATATTAACGTAATTAAATATTTATTACAAAACTACGAAATTCATGGTTTTTACGAGTAACACTTAATAAAAGTTTGGAAATTTCCCTGGTAATATAGTAAAATTTACAGTACACTTGATTAAACAAAATCGGAAGAACATTTAGATGCATTTTTTAGCAATGAAATTTAGAAAAGAAATTCCTCTACAGGTTTCCAAATGTTATCGTAGATTGAAATTACGAAATAGCTAAAATTTACGTAAGCTTGTAACGAAAGTAAGATAAACTTTCAATTAACTCGTAATTGCTATCAGAATTCGCTGCTTTCATAACTCCTCAATTCTGGTTTTCTCATTTCTTAGCACGTACATGACACCTTACATATATTTCTGTCCATTCTGGGTGTTTTATCAAAGGTATAAAGAGAAGGACAACGCGAACTCATGTATTTAGTAATGCATGAAACACATAAGTTACGTTTACATCAATAATTCTTACGTGTTCGCATGAAAGAAGGAAAAATATCTAAGTTTTTTCGATTACATGGATAAAATAAAAGAATACTGTTCCTAAAACGAGTTTAGCATATTTGAGTCACAGTTTGTAAACAGGCTTCTTTCAGGAAATACGCACGCATTCATACGTTTACTATTTTTTTCATCTCTTTGGTGAATGTATGCGTATATAAATTTGTTCCTTTAAATTCAAAGTTAATTTTCATATTCAATTAGGTAAGAGAAATGATTCATAGGTCAGTAGTAGTTACACCAGTCCTTGGCGACACCTATTGTTATGCAAAGCAAATATTATAATGGTCTTGTCTTTTTTTTTTATTTGTAAAAACGAGTTTTTTTCGATAAAGCTAAATTTCAGGATCCTCTGTAGGAAATTTTGTAAGTTTGCAAAGCACGAGATTTCGTACATATTTTGAGGATTTATTGAACATTTAAATAACGAGAGATTTTTCTCGCCTATGTTGTGCATTGATTGTTGATTTCTTGTCATTCATTATATCAAAACATTGCACATAGTAAACATAGTAATTTATGAATTGTATTGTACAATGTAAATTGTTTTGCAAAATAATTTCAATTTTGAGACTGAAATTTCGCATGAAAAATTGAGCGTATATATACGCTTGCGATGGAAATGGGTTAATAAATAAAAAAAAAATATTTTTAGGACCGCGACTGAAATGTGTTTGAAATTCAAAAATGTTAGAAATATTTTTGGAACTCGTCTCCTCTTTTGTAGAATTCTCCCATTCGTGGGATAAATGTTATCCAGGCGAAGCAACGTCATTTCATCTGATATAAATAACGCTCCTTTATGAGAAACAATTATCTGAGTAAAACGCAACTTTTTTTTTTTCATTCAATTTGCATAAAAAAAAGCACAGACCCGATAGAAAATGTTGACAAGTTTACAAGGCGTCGATAATTCAACGATACCGGTATTAAGGCGTTTAGTGATAAACAAGAATCGGAAAGAGCTGTGTAGGATATTAATTTGCATAATTGATTTCACAAGAAGAAATTCGCCGGCTTCCTAAAGATAACCAACTTCGTGGAGAGCCGAGTTATTTATTTATTTTTTTTCTCGAAAACACGCCAATTTAAATTAGAGACATCGATCTTGTATGTGTTTGCTTTAATTATGAGTTCATTGGGTTAAAAAACGAATGAATAGTGATAAAGTATGACTATAATTTTCCCCATGACCGATTGAGTTACTCTTATGTAGTTTCCACATATACTCGTGTATCCACTCTGACAAATATGATCATTATCTACGGCATCAGTGGTGCTCACTTTCAATGAAATTACTCAAGTGAGACTCGTCGGAAACCCTCCCTTGCACTTGGTTGATCGTGAAAGCGATCTTAATTACTAACGATGAGCTCTAATTATCATGCAAACTCGTGCTCTTTGACGAATGTGACCCAATTGAATGTGTCCCTCGCTTTAGCGGTATCACGGAGTCGCGCAAACTTGTCTCCGTTGCAACCAATTTTCATATTAACATTCAAAAGGAAATGTGGAAAAATCATTTTTTTTTTTCGGTAATTAGGCAAGCTTATCTCTTTCATTTCAAAGAGCTTTTACGAGCCCGGAACGAAAAGGTTGTGGCTGTTACGTATATTAAGATTCACAAAAATAGAGTCGGTCATTAATTAAGCGTTCGTGTTAAAGAACTCTCGGCATTGATAAAAAAAACAGCCTTGTAATTTTATCTACGAAATTACAAGGCCTTCCTTTTGCGTTTATTGTTGTGCATATTATTTTTGTAACTTTTTTTTATAATTTCTTTGTTATTAATTTTTTTATTATTCATGTATGAAATTTCACTATTTTTCATTACGAGCAGCGCGTCTTTATTGTTTTGTCAATTATTGTACTTTATAACGGATAAAACACATAAGAATTTTTTTTGCTAATTTTCGGTCCCAGAAGAGGTAGTTTTATAAGGACAATCGAGACATTTATAAGCAGAAAATTGCTAAAATTTCTAATTAAGGGGAGAGCAAAGAAACATTCGTGTCTTATAGGAGCCAAGGCACGGCTTCGTAACGAAAGTCGACCTAAAGTAAATTGGACATTGAATATATCGTATGAAAATCCCCCAATTACTTCCTCATCTCCTTCTCTCTCTCTCTCTCTCTTTTTCTCTCTCTAGCATTTATCGTTACGCTGCATCAGATGAAACCGTAAATTAAAAGTGCTATGTACCGAATATGCTGTATATCATTCGCTTTTACGTATAACTCCAAAAATAAATGTTGTTTTTGCCTGGCACATACTCTTAACTTGTGCTATTATATGCACACGCGTGTCTTTTACAAATGTATATATATATATTTGAAACTCTACATGCAGACCGACATCATGCGATATCTTGAGCCTGTTTACACTGAGGTTACGAAACCTTCTCTTCTCTGAGATTCATTAGATTCCTGCAAAGAGAGACGGAGAAGAGAAATAAAAAAAGAAGCGACGAGAGAGACGACGGACAGACTTTCAGAGAGTGGGTCGAATAAATTTCATTAACTTTGCTTTATATTATACGTACCGCTCTCTTATGCATCCGCGCCTGCATACTCACTACTGGCGCACACGCGTAAGCGAAAACTCACGCTCGCGGCTATATTATCGTAAAAACCAGCGAGAAATTACACAAAATAGGAAAAAAAATAACTGACAGATACAATGAGTGGTTATATATAGACCGAAATCAGCATTTTCATAAGTTTATCGCCTCTCGTATCATTAAAAATACATTTCCATCTTATCATCATCCAACGTACATATTCAATATTTTTCAAGCGTAAAATAAGGATAATTAAAAAGCGACGCGTAAGCTGATTTTACAACATACCTTTATTTTTATATACACTTGTTGCGGTGTAAGCTGTTAATTAAGAAGGTCTTTTTTTTTATCTTACTTCGAGAAACTTCGGTAATTATTTTAATCGTGTAAAACTATTCTTTGTTTCTTTTCAATATTTTATTATTATATATTTTCCATGCCGTTCTTGCCTTGGAACTTTTAGATCGCGCGTTGTAATAAAGAGACACGGTATGGCGTTACAATGTAATTAGATATTAATTATGCCTCGAATAAATTTGTAAAGTTGGGAATATTAAGAGAAGTTTTATGAGAATCTATTATTATACTCGGGGTATGACGACGATAACGATGTTGAATAACGACTGGATTTAAGTTTTCTCTTAATTATGCTATTTATTAGTTTAACATTGAAGTTGCTCTAACGATTCATAAATGCAGCTTTGGCCCGACGTAGGATTATTGAGCGCAACCAGACGACGGTTTGGTTACGATCGTTGCTGAGATTAGCGAACTATCGTAATAATACTTCCGGGTCTGTTACTAAAATGCGGGAAATTCATTGGAAAATATGCTCGATGATTTTTGCTTTCAAATTTTTGCAAAATTTGCCAATTTTCAAAGTTGGAAGAAAATTTCTAGTCCAAAAATTTCTTTAGGCCGAAAAAAATTAAAGCATAAATTATTGCATTTCCGGTTGACTCAATCATAAAAGCACTTGGAGTAACAATATGGTTGGAATTACTAGAAATATATTATTGATGCCATATTTAACTGACAATGGTTAGAATTATTATATTTTTTTGTAGCGTACACATTTGATAGACAAATTTCATTATTTTTCATCATATGTTATTAATACAAATTTCATCAAAATATGATTTTTAAATATAAAGTTTTATAGAAATAATTTGCCAGTAATAACTAAAGTATAAATTTAATCATTTAATTAGCTAAGTCAATTTCAATGACATATAAGAACGTGACGTTCAAAGGACAACACTTCATTGCACCATTGAGTCCAGTGGCTTGACTAGACGTAGATAAGGTGCAAATATTATCATTGCCCCCTACTCATTCACCCCTTCTACACTGTTTCGTTTCTTGTTATGACACTCCACGGAAGTAGTTTGTTATGTTCATAAATACTTACACCAGCTAGAGAAAATGTACTTACTCTAGCAATATTTGATGAGGAACTGAAATTGATCGACGAAAATTTCGTGTCGTGTTATATTGATAAATGTAACGGATCAAATTAATTAACACCGGGGTTTTCGAGGAATCGGATAAACGTGATCCTATAGGAAACTAAATTCTCCTAATTATATAAATGTTACGTTTGTTTGACGAAGAATTGTGTAATAAAATATTTGCTCTTATCGTGTAGAATGAAGGTAAAATTTTATTCGTACCTTATAAGTCATTGTGTTTTTGTTTTCAGCAATCGAATGTGTTTGTCTAATTCCGAAACTAATTTGTTGGTTAAAAATGGTGTGCAACGATAAAAAATAATGTACTGTTATTTTTGGAAAATATCCATCCATCACGACCAAATTAGAAATGAACTTTTCTTCCTATTCATTTCAAATTGTGCGTCACATACACTACCGGTCAAAAGTTTGGGTCCAATTCACAATGTTAAAATAAAGCAAGTGGACCCAAACTTTTGACCGGTAGTGTATGCAATATATACAGGGTGGGTCACCACATTTTGCCACCATTTTCCTATGCGTAATGGCAAAATGGCAAAATGTGGTGACCCACCCTGTATAACAATAAATGCATACTAGGGCACTAAAATATCTATGGAATTAAAATACATAGGAGAGAGATGGCGGAACCTAGATCAAAATTAAAATTACGGACAAAATTAGCCTCCCAAATATTTTCAAATTAATGTATTTAATTGAATAATTAAAATTGTTTATTTGTTTTAATTGTAAATCTGTTTTGTTTGAACTCCTTTCCCAGGGGTTTACCCAACATCCTAAATCTTTAAAAAATAAAAATATATGTTCCTGGGAATTAATTGTAATTAGTCACAATTAATATCCCTATGACGCAACGGTACTTTAAAATGACTTTGAGTGATTTTTAAAATTGGCTTGATAAAATTGCAATTTAAATGTATTTAATACAAAATATCCAATAATAAATGTCTATTCCCCCCCCCCCCCTTTTTTTTTTCAGAAAAATGGAAATTCTGTATTTTGTTGCCCAAGCTTAAATTCTTTATAGTAAAATTATCGCTGTGGTGATTGAAATCACAAAAAGTGTTGAAAATAGAGGTACAGAAATGTCTATGGTGGGAATGAAAAATTAAAAAAAATCTAATAAATATCTCATCCCTATAAATAAACATCCCTACAAATATTTGCATTTCGTGTATTAAAATGGGGAAGAAAGGCATTAAGTTGATTTAGCTAAATTTGCAGCAGTGGGTGGTGAAATAAATATTTGATCGAACGAGGTAAACAAGGACCAAATTGAATTGAACGAAATTGATTCCGACGCAAAAGTCCTTCCTTAAGCAAATATACGCGCAAAGTGAATTTCTAATACTTTTTCCAACCATTTCCCTCGGTATTCTTGCCACGTGCTATTTCTAACGTCAAATATCACATTATACACCCTTCAAGAATAACATTCGAATAAAAAGCAAAAATTATTTTATTGTCGATAAGGTTTTTCAATAGATTTTTGGGTTTCAATAAATTTCACTAGTTAGAAATAAAAAATAATTCAAAATAATTCTTCGCGCGAATTTCTTCGCATTTTTTCAGATGTTTTTATGAAAAACTTTACGGTTTTCTCGAAATTCTAATGACGACATGAATTACTGACCCCTTAGAACAAAAATTTGTTTATATAATTCAAGAACTCATTTTTTTAAAATGCTACTTCACATTTTTTTCAAAAAAGCTTTAAATTTATGTTAAAATTCTTCTCAGACGTCATGGAAGTATTATTAAATCCCTATAGAATTCATTTTTTTTTAAATTTCGGTAATTTTTATTATCAAACTATTTTTCATTTATATTATGAAGGATTTGAACACAGAATCTCGTGCTGCTTCAAAATCTGTCTCATATGAGAAGTAACTCTCAGCTTTAATTTTTTATTACATGGCTAAAAAATATGTTAAAAAAGAAATTCCATAGTATAGGATCTTAATAATTCATGGCGTCCAGTTACAATTTTTAGAAAACCTCAATTTCTTATAACAACGTCTCGAACATTGCAAATAATTCCAATTTTCACACAAATAGTTCTGGAAACCCGACATTTAGATAAAATTTGGCTCGCAGAAAAATGATTAACACCTAATATATGATTTGTTATAATTAAAAAAAGCAGATATTTTTCGTAAACTAACATTCCCAAAAAAAAAGACAAATATCTTTGGGTACCAACCGTTCTTTTCATACCAAGAATTCAATGTTTGCTGTTTCGAAAAGACGTGAATCAGTTCTGTATATTGAAAGAACGTAAGAATTGTTGTTTCCATGTTTTCTGCTAACAATAAATCGTGCAAAAAGAGGATCGTGGTCCAATGAATTCTTTCATTCTTGTTTTCGCTTCTCGAATAGATGGTTACAAGAAAGTGTACGGTGGTCCGGCTTTGTTTTTTTCCGTTGTTAGTTTGGAATTGAACGTTTCCGATGAAGTGTTTGTGCAAGTTGTTAGACTTTTGGTAAAAAAAAAAGGAAAGAAATCCAAAAAAATAACTGAAGAAGAACGGAAAAGGATCAGTGACTACATTCGTACACTTATCCCAGCGTAACGTATAACGTGCACGCGCGTCCACACGTTGGGACGTCATTTCGCACCGCACGTGCGTCGACACTCGCTTCTCACAGATTTCACGTGTTGTCCGCGTGTTACGGCATACTTATATACATAGGAATACATAAACTTTAAATACACATACACGCTTACATGCACACGCACACTATTACACTCCCTTGTTTTGTTAATTCTTTCTCTCTGTTTCTAAAACGAAAGGAATAGTTACGGTATATTATTATACTAAGTGGAAGAATCATTCGGTTAAGATATGTACACTATACCTACATTTTCGGTAGACGAGACAGACGTTAATTGAATTCAAGGTTGATTCCTCCTTTTGTTGCCTTTCCGTGCATGTATTACCCGCGATGGCTTACTCATGCCATCGTCGAAACAGGTGCAAGAAGTTTGCGTTTGTTTTTACTTTCATTTCTGCGGAACGGTCTTACACTGAAAAAGAAAAATGCTCCGGATTCCAACTAAATCAGCGTAATTGGAAAAAATAAAATCTATTCGATATCAATGACCATGCGTCAAAGATTCGATAGTTTTGTTTAACGCGTTAACTGCCACGTCAAATTTACATGAATCCCTATTCGCGCCGCGTGGGTCGCAAGGGTATACGCTGTTGCATTTGTCATAATTCAGCGCGGCCCGAATGGAAAGTTTAGCGTCGGTCACCGGTGACCGACATGGCAGTTAACGCGTTAAGAAATTTTGTCATTGGTTCAGTGACAAAATTGGATGCATCAACTGTCGAATGTTTGTGACAGCCCGCGACAATTTTGTTCTTGAATCAATAATATTTTTTTGTTCTGTGTACGGTTTTTCGGGATACGAAGATCAGCCCTTTCCCCCACCAATGCCGCTAAATATTCACTTTTTCGAATAATAGACTTTAACAAAGTTCACGCCCGGAAAGGGTTAAATGCTCCTTGTACGGTTAAAAAAAATGAGAGGTTGCGGTAATCATGGATTTACATGCTAATGTAACCTTACGGATAGTCGTGCAATTAACCCATTCGCGCTTGTTAAAGTTCCATTAGAGTTACAAATGGACGAAGACGAGTTAACTCGTCCAATGAATTCGCACCAATTTCAAAACTTCCAATTTGAATTTAATCATAATAAAATTACAGGATATAATTCTCATGAAAAGGACGATTAGAGATATCGAAGCTTTGTTTTAAGTTACCAGTTATAAATAAAAGGTAGCGATGATAATAATAATAAATGAGTAGATTTGTGCAAAATTGTACTGTGATATTTGCAACACTACGAATTTCTATTATCAATGGACTAGTTTTACTCACCCTGAGTAACCTCGTCATAACCAGTTAGTTAATAAGTAAAAGTCCATTCATGAAATTTGGTTATGCGACCGCAAGTGAAGTAATTGTAACGATTACGATCAAAATGTGGGTGCGCTTTGAATTAACCCCTATCCGAAGTCAGCTGATTTGAATCCATTCTAAATAAGTTTCCTTTGAATCCAACTCCCATTGGTTTCATATCTTTCGAGAAATTTTTGTTGGTGGTTAATTCGTGATAATTATGTTTATCTGCATCAAATTTAAGTTTTGGTCTGAAATAGATAAAGTTGAGAATGGAGAAAATATTGTAAATGAATTTATAGGAAAAGCTATAATTTTATGGCAATTTTTTTGTTTGTTTAGGAATTGCACTAACATTCAACTTCATTCTATTATTATTCCAACGCAAAAAAGTAATTTGGTTATCCGAAAAAAGGGAAAAACTATTTTTGAAATTTCAACACGTTTTTAAGTAAATACTTATTTAAACGAAACAACTCTTTCACGTAGAAAACAGTGCGAGAAGTGACGCGAGTCGGGTTGTTTGCTTTGGTAATTGGTGAACGAAAGAAATTTGAGTTATTTAACACAACACCTTTATACAAATAAGAGGTGTGCGTCTGTGTGAGTACGAATAGGACCTATCGGTGTTCAATGCGATAAACGATATATTTTTAGTTTCTATACACGTTCGCTTGGTGCACCACTAAAAATATACAAGTTCTGCAACCTCTTCACAAAGTGAACACTGCTATCTAAAATAACCCGCGTAACACCTGGCAGTCCCGATGCTCTCTATTCTCCCGTTGGATTTTTGCCCATAGTTTCATTCGAAATATCGGATTTCTGCGTCCGTCCGTTCTACTTCATATATGAGCCGTTTACTTTGAAAGTGGCCTAAGTCCATTTTTAAAGAGTCCTCATATATCGGCATAAATAATTAGTTTTCGGCAATTTAATTCTAAATTTTCGAGTTTTCCATTTTTTTTGAAAAATGGATTTAGGCCACTTTCAAAATAAACGGCTCATATAGTAGGCTAATATGCAGAAAATACTCTCCCTAGGAATAACGTATTCTCGTTACCGTAACGACACGCCTCAGAATTCGACTGTTGATTTTTCCAAATACCGCCAACACTAAATTACCGAAATGATCGATTGAATTGGACAATTTGGAAAGCTTCGAAAATTGATCACCTTCAATATTTCGTTATTGTCGTGGTTATAATTAATTGTGATAAGCCAGGACACTGTAGATCCAGTAGTTTTTACCAGTCGGAGCAGAAGGGATGAAGGCAAACGTTTTTTTTTTCATCTTCCGCAACATTCGTTAGCTTCGATGATTTACGATCTCGTGGAATTGCAAATATATCAAAGTTGTTATTAGAAAAATGGAGTTACTTCCCCTGAGAGCAGAGCAGAGTCGAAATTACCATGCATTCTATTTCGTATACCGGTGTGATAAAATGAAGTATAAGGGATGGAAAAAAGTGTTTGATAAAGGGGTAGCAGGGAGAAGAGAAAAGGCTGCGTTCGTTTAATTAAACTTTCGCGTAATCCTAAGGGAAATGGTTTGCGTCGGATTATCTTTAACCGCGATCCACTGTACACAGAAATTCGGGATTATTTTAATACCGTTTAGGTAGAAAACTAATCCCCGTGATCTTTACTTTCAAGAAATATATTAGACCTATTCCAGGAGATTATTCTATTTCTTCCGGAATTTACATGTTTTTTGAAACCCGGAACTGCTACACGTTCTTTGTTGCTAATGGAATGTGGATAATATATACGAAATGTTAATAATTAGACTTCATAATTTATTTGCAGAATAAACAATTGACAGAATTCTGTAGTAAACTATTTTTCGAAGAATTTCTCGGTTTTTTTTTTGTTCGGGAAGTCTTTAACGTTGACATTCACTTCGGTAGGAATAGCTCCCGTTTCTTTTCGTTGACGCTGTTAAATCGATATTAACGGAAAAAAAGTAAATATTACTCTTGACTACTTTTTGCAATGTGACAGAAAGCAAACACAATTAATTCAGCGTTTTTTTATTATACTAGCAACAATTCGCGCATTTTCTTTACGTATTATCGACTGTCATGCAAAAACTTTAGCGATTATAATTTGGAATTTATTGCATTAAAATTGAAGCTATGCCCAAAAAATAGAATCAACTTTTGGGAGATCCTTGTCCGATGTATTTTTTCCTGGGGAAGTCATTTGCATTATTAAAATCCCGGAAATCTCATCAGAAATACGATTTTTCCGCGAAAAACCTATTTTTTAGTAACTTTCCCCAGGATTTCGTCAAATTAGACTCTTGGAACCGATTCTTCGCGTCAAATTACCCCTAGAAATGAGTTGTCCAAGCACATTTTTCAAACTTTAATTTTAACCCCATCTTTGGGAGAAGGCCAAGGTGTACCCAAAAAAATGTAAGACTTTTTCCTTCGCCGAACTGACCAGCTGCATTGGAGTCAGAATGTTTTCGTCGCCTTAGTGGAACTGCCTCGTTTGAAATTTAAAGTGCACGGAGGTATCGTGGTAGGAAAAGTAGATGAAGCTGTAGGAATCTATTCGAGTCTCCTGGTATATGTTTGCCGTGAGTAAATGTACCTAGTATCCAAGATCTGTTTGTAAGCTCGAGAAATTCTTAGGAGCGCAGCCTGCTCGGGTCCAACACTCAGGTCGATGTACGCACGATCACCGAGGCTTTTTGGGTTAATCACCCGTGCATACAAAAGCTCGCATGCTGATGCTGGTGTTGGTGTAAACTAGATTCATACATGATTTCACACGTATCATACGTATCACGCGGGTTTGTAGTACGTCGATCTCAACCGCGCAGAGACATTTGTACATGCACGTTAAAGTTACTTTGTTATGTTGCTTAAGACGTAACATCTCGCTTTATATAAATATGCATGCACTTGTAATCCACGCCCGGGTGCTTTTTAGATCTCATAAATCTCTGCTGTAAAATAATATATCATTTGCAGAAAAACATTTGCTGGTTATTATAGACATGATGTCATTCTTCCACAGCTTATTCCTCGTCATGGTAAATTTGTAAATAAAAGCATTTGTTGACACCTTGCGGACGAGGGTGGTTTCTCTTAAATTCTCGATACGCAGGGCGCGGTTTTCTCCCCAGTTTATTTTGAACATAACTTCTGCAATTTTCAGCATTTTTCAAACATTCTTCTTCGCAGTAAAAAAAGATAAAGGCACTAATAATTTATTTGTATAACAATTCGGTACTTTGTAAAACAATTCGTCATCAACAATTTCAGCACTTCATCTTGATTTTTTAAAGGAACTTCCTCTTGGCATTGAATCGTTTTAAAATAAAGCTTTTCTCAGAAAATTTTTATAGCATATTTTGTAAAGAAGGAGAACAGAATTCCTGGGAACTCTATTTTTGCTGTAGTTTTACCTATTTTTTCTCTAGAAAAAAATGCCCGACGTTAAACAGTTTATTCTAGACGTATTTTATCTTTTAATAACGTTTCTGTAAAGTTGTGGGGCAAAAATGCAATTTTTGTTTCATTCGAATTGGGTAATTAAAATGATTAATTATTCTAATGTCAAATCAGTTACCCGTGCTTTCAGAACTTGTAAGAATTTTTATTATTACTGTTGTTATTATTATTATGTTATCACTATTTGTTAGTTAAAAAAACTCGATTTTTGATAACTTCTCAATCTGATTGTGACTAACCTAAACGAAACTGAAATTTTTTAAAATTTTCCCTAAAAAATATTAGATTCAAAATAATAAAATATAGAAATATATTAGTCAACTAGAAATACTGTCGATAAGTATTGCGAACTATTAATGATAGATTTGCTTTCCGAATCAAGCAGATATTGGTGCTTTGACTGGTCTCTTTTCATAAAAACCAGATTGCCCATATTATTCGAACGTTATTGACGTTTCCTACGATTAATAAAAATCATGAAGTTTCGGTTAACATTTAATTTAGAAACAGTGTCTGGTGCTTGATTATCACCAGTAATTTCATATTTGTTTGGAAACTCATTGACAGTATTTTTCATGATAAATTGCGTATCATACACGAATTGTTCACCTATGTTCAAGCAGCAAGCATCAATGATATATTGTATCCTTATGGATATGTTTATATGTATCTTAAATAAACATCAATTTGCTTTATATTTCGCTCTTTATCTGTCTGTCCTTCTCTCCCTATCGTTCGTCTCATACCTAATATTTCCACTATTTATGTAATATGGTACGATAAATAACGGTGGAATTTTATTCACGCGGCATATTCATCATAATCAGGATAGAATTCGTACCAGAAATGTTTATTTTATTGTGAAATTCAGCCAAGTTGAAATTAACACTTGGGGCGGTATGTTTACTGGTAATTCTATTACGCTCGATTGTTTGTATTATTTTGAGCGTGATATATAATATATATATTACTATACACATATAACATATTTATATTTCAAAGGACTGTGATATTTTTTGTAACAACAGACTTTGGAATTTTGGAAACGGTACAAAACTAACTATTAAAAAAATAAGGTTTGGTTCATTCTTTTTTTACCTCAACAGGTAAACTTCGAAATTTTATTTAAACCAAAGCGTTAATTTTCAAAAATTACTTTCACCCCTCGAATTTTCCGTCATTATCCAAATTACCAACAATAAGTTCAAAATTTCATTAAACGATATTTTCCATGACTTAGGAACTCTCTCTTTTCCATTTCGAAAAGAATCGACTATCCACCGATTCCCGCACCTTGACCATTTTTTTTTAGAATCGGTATTAAGTCTTAACTTGAAATTCTGGATGTAATTAAACCGTAACGCATTCGAAAGCTGAAAATAACAAGACTGTATAAATTTTGTTGTTAACCTTTTTCGTTGATATTAATAACGATCTAATAAAGCCGAGTATTTGTTGTCATTAATGACAATTTATTAGTTCTTGTGCAAGACGTTGGCACGCACGTAATGCACGCAATGCAGCAATAAACAATTTATAAAAGATACGTAGGTTTTTCTGAGTTTATGTCGACAACGTGAAATCTTTCGAGATAAAAAGAAAGGAGTTGCAAAAAAATATACGAGAGCCAGCAGCCTTGCAACGTACCTAATTTTGTATACTGCACGGAAACTTGACACATTGCGAAGTTATGTTGGCAAGAGACCAAGGTTTTCTGACCATGGGGGAACTCCCAATGGGACTAACTTACATCTCCCATAAGTTCCGAATGTGTATACAGACTTGTGTGGAACAAACAATAGAATAACAATTTATACAATTCCTTTTCCCTCCCTAAGAGTCGTAATGAATGTCGAAACTTTTCTCTTAAAAGCGAGGAAAGACAGCGCAACTTCTGTTTTTAAAGGCACGGGTGTGGTGGTGTATAAAATCACAAGCTCTTTTCTCACTCGAAATGGAACATTGGATTGTCATTCGAAAATATTGCCTATTTCCTGTCTACGATTTCTTACCGATATTTTACCAAATTGAAAGCTTTTTTCTGTTTCCAAATAAATTCCAAACGAAACACATAGAAATAAACCATCGCCCGGCAATAGGTTGCAGCAGAACGGGCGATATTATCGGATATTTCATTATCACCGGAGTTTCCTACTGGATCGTACTTGAAATATATCTCGAAAGTGCGGAATCGCCGTTCCAATTTTTACTCGGAACTTTTTTTAGGACCCATACACCAGAAATATCATGACGAGAAATTCCACGATATTTTTTTCGAATTCCTTCTCCTTTTCCTCTTTTTTTTCGAGCGATGATTCAGAGTTGGCTTGCGAATTATTAGCTCTGTTCAGTACCGATAGGTGCCCAAACTACTCTGTGCTTCGTTTATCTCCTATTGTATCGCAAAAAGGAGTTCGAAAATGAAAAGCAACAAGGCAGATATTTTATTGACTCGTGATAATCCATCTTCAAGGACGTGAAAGCGATTGTTACGTGTCTGTTTGCTTTCTTAACGTTACTGTTTACCGTTTTCATCCCGAAAGACAATTGCAGCACTGAATTCGTCGAGATAAAAACGCGCAATCGCACAGCTACTGTACGTTCTTTGTACAGAAAAAAATGTGGCACAAATCTGATATTCGTAACTACAAGATAGAACCTAGATAGTTTCTCCAAATAAATGAAAGTCCACGAGCTACAGAAAATAGGATAATGGAGGAAGAAAAACAAATGCACTCTCCTTTCTACCAAATAAAATTGTAGATATCGATAGCAGGTTAATAATTAACGTCAATTTCATACCAAGCATTTCCATTTTTTTATTTCATATATTATTTTTATAAGGAAATTGTTTTATTTTCGAAATATTTTTATACACCACCGAAAAAAAATAAAGGCACTAATTATTTTATTTTTGGTTGACGTAAACATGAAAGTAGTTGCAATAATAATAAATGTAGTTAAATTACTAGAAATAAATGGCCTTATTCAACTACAGCAATAATTAGAATTGCTATAAATTTTTTTTTAGTGTAACTTTAATTATTCTCGTATGTAATTTTACTAATTTTGTCACCAACGTGTTTGTTTCATTTTAAGTATTAGAAATTATTTTATTATAGTAACATAATAAGGGACAGGGAAGAGGTTTTCCCTATCGTAGTAGTAACCGTCAATATTAAGTTTTGGTGCATTTGGAAAAAGGTTATTCGCACATTGTTGCTGGTGTCTTTAACTTTTTTTCTTTTTAACAGTGAAAAAGTAGAGCTTTTCTAGATTTTAGAGAAAGAACAACTGTTTTTTCTTCTACCAAGTTTAAATAATTGCATTTCATGAAAAATTCATACCATGAATCCGGTGTTGAAAAATTTGTAGCGTTTACATCCAGTATTAAAGAACTATATGTGGAACAATATTGTTGTGCCATAATACGATGTCATAGCGAGATTTTTTATTTTTCAGTACACGTTTTACAATCCCCTTTTTCGCTTTACCGAAGCACTCAGGTGTCTTTCAAAAGGGAAAAGAAAAAAAAAATGCTTTTGCTTGCGCAACTCATTTTCGCTCCGTAAAAAAAAATTTCAATACCTTGAAATCCTTTCAACAAAGTGCTGTAAAAGTCAGAAAAGATATGTGGAGCCAAGGGAAAATAAATAATGAGATATTTCAATATGAATGTCACTAAAGATTTTTACAACAAACGGAAAGCTTGTAAATAAATATATAAATCTAAGCGAAATATGCGCGTACTAAGAATGAGAATATTTAATGGCGTGAATGAAAGTAAAAAGGTCTTTTGAAATTTATTTGAAAGATAAGGTTGACACGCCTATAATGATATTAAAGAAACGGACAAACAGATTTTCTTCATGTAAATTAATCATGGCTGAAAATTCTATTCACTATTACGAGATTCGCTCTCTGTCTCTCTCTATATCTCTACATGTAGAATCAGGTCGTAGATTTCTATTTCCGAAGTGTTTATTCTACCTCTGCCAAATCCAATGAGTCCACCTTTACTGATGTTAGATATTCAGGGCAAATTCGATTTTTTCGGTTTAGGTATTTCGCGATTTTCCGTACTTATTTGTTTTTATTCGATTTTGTTTGAAAAAGTTTGCAAATAAATTAACAGTTTTCCAACTCGTTCCAGTAAATATATGAAAATAAGTAACAATTTCACAAAGAGCCAAACTTGATGTAAGTATTGTTACGTCCTGACACAAAAACTATTTTGCATTTTTACACAGTATGACTTTTGTATCTAGACGACCCCCTTTTTTTTTTACATAAAGATCAGTACGCAAAGGCCCATGCACTCCGCATGCTACCCACTTGAGCCAAGGGACTAGCCCAAGGAATTAGGTAGAGAGAGAGATCATGCATTTTTCGTATACTGCATATTCTCCAACAGCTCGTAAAAGTCATAAGATGTACAAACTCCATATAGAAAAACTAAGAGACAAATTTTCTTTTCGACAAAGACACTAAATTAGACAGAGAGAAACAAAACGCAACGTCTATTTAAAATAAAGATAGAGATAGTAGTAAGAGACCGAGAAAATTCAAAATGTACAGAATCGATGAAGATAGAAGACAAAATTTTGACTATATAAGGGCTGAAAATCTCATGTATCGTCACTTACTCGCCTTGCATCCTTGGAGGAACATCTCCAAGACTGTTATAAGGAAAATAATACAGAAAATTCTTCTTTAGACCAAGTTTTTTTTTTTGGAGAGTAAGTCCTTGGTCTTTTTTTTTTAAATATAGGACGTTCAGTCTGAAGGTGTTCATGGGTTCCTAGCAAGGCCCTTGAAAAGCAATAAAACTGCGTCCAAGATGACGAACAAGAGTATAGAGAACAAACCCTTCTTTGTCCTATGCATATAATAATAAATCTTAACATTGATTGACAAAAAGGGTATGGTATACTTCACTCAGGATATTTTGAAGTTTTCCAAACACATAAATTTTAGACGGTCACTCTTACAAGTTTTATGTCTGTTTGAGTTTGTTTGGAAAATCCCCTCCCAGGGTTTTTTTTTTAACAGTTTGATACCCGGACCGAGTTTCCGGTCTGCGACAAGCGATAACGAAGCCATAGGAGTCGCGTGTGCTTTGAGGATTCCCTATGCTGAAGACGTTCCGTATAACCACGATCCATTACGCCCGGATAGCTCAGTCGGTAGAGCATCAGACTTTTAATCTGAGGGTCCAGGGTTCGAGTCCCTGTTCGGGCGGTTTTTTTTTTCTTTAGAATTATCACCACGAGCTTAGAATCGTGCCATTTTCTTACACCCAATAGCCGAAAACTCGACCCTCGAGTGCTACATTAGAGAAAATGAACTTTGTCTCGCCCGGATAGCTCAGTCGGTAGAGCATCAGACTTTTAATCTGAGGGTCCAGGGTTCGAGTCCCTGTTCGGGCGAATTTTTTTGTACAATTATTAATAACGAAAATTATTTCATTGCGTTTTAATTAATTCTTTTGGTGCCAAAAAATGGGGTGGGGGGTTTTCTTCGATGACGCTGTCATAGAATTTACCGTAGAAATGACGTCGATTTTCCATTCATTGCGATATTGAAATGCATTTTCATTATGGAACATTTACGGTTCGATTGAATATTTTCTTGGATTTCCTCTCGTGAATTTCCCACGATAATATGGAATGTGTTTACACACCGGCTTCCAGTCGCATATCCAAATTAATGCTACCGCCGCAGCTGCTGTATAAATTAAAACCGACGTGTTCCTGAAATTAAAAAAATATTTGATTGATTAATTGAACAGTCGAGAGGTAAAGAAGGAGGATGCAGATAACGGTTAATTTTACTGGATATGTTATTAAAACTTCTTGTTATGTAACAAAAGCTTTTTGTAGTTTTTCCAAGATGGAGAATCCCTCAAACGAATTGCATAATACGTTATAAATAATATAATAATAATGTATTTTATAATTCGAAAGTTTTAAAATATAGTAAAGTTTACTATTCGCTGGAAACAATTTTTTAAGTTTTAGTAAAATTTACTAGGTGACATAATAGATTATAGAATATTTTTATAGTTTATAAGATAATTTTTATGTTTGCCAAGTTATCAATTGTTTCCATTGAATTACCGCATCTATAATAAATTAGAATTTGAATAACCGTAGAATTATTTCATCAATTTTGTGTTATAATTCAAAAAATACCATTTTTTTTACTTCGGTGCATTGCGAATTTATAGCAAAATTTACAATTTTGGAACGCTTTAAAAAATGCAATATTGTGAAATTTATTATGAAATTTTGAATTTTTAGATTTTTCCGTTTTTGCACATTTCCTCGGTGTAAAAATGCAACATTGTAAAATTTGTAATGAAATTTTGAATTTTTAGATTTTTCCGTTTTTGCACATTTTCTCGATGTAAAAATGCAACATTGTAAAATTTATAATGATATTTAGAATTTTTAGATTTTTCCGTTTTTGCACATTTTCTCGGTGTAAAAATGCAACATTGTAAAATTTATAATGAAATTTAGAATTTTTAGATTTTTCCGCTTTTGCACATTTTCTCGGTGTAAAAATGCAACATTGTAAAATTTATAATGATATTTAGAATTTTTAGATTTTTCCGTTTTTGCACATTTTCTCGGTGTAAAAATGCGACATTGTAAAATTTATAATGAAATTTTTAATTTTTAGATTTTTCCGTTTTTGCAGATTTTCTCGGTGCAAAAATGCAACATTGTAAAATTTATAATGATATTTAGAATTTTTAGATTTTTCCGTTTTTGCAAATTTTCTCGGTGTACTGCATTTTTCAAAAACCAAGCGATTCCTCTTCTAGGTAATGAAGATGTCTTTACTTTAATGGATAGGAAAAAATGCTCGTTATCGTATTTCTCCGATAGCAAAAAAGACTCGTTTCATAATTCCTCATTTTTTATCCAGCGTCAACGTCAGTTCGTTTAAACATCCCGCGACGTTACATCATGCGGAAAAAAGATGAACGCTTTTTTACGTCAATGAATCATCACAGAATGAAAAATTGAACGATCGTTTCTTTTTTCCCTTTAAAGGGGAGTTATTTCTCGGTAAAAGGAAATATTAGTTAAGTGGACATCCATTTAATCCTTTTTCTTTCATTAACAAAAGAGCTTTTTTTTCGCGTTCCTTTGTTCTATTGGAAAGTTTCTTAAAACTTGCTGGTAATAATATAGTTGAAAGTAATAGGAGTAAATTAACAATAGCTAGTTGTATAGACATTGGCAACAGCAATGGAACTCTTGGTACATTAACTGATGGAATTGCTGAAAAGGGTCGAAGAGTGCTCGTAAATTACCGGCCGGAAATTGGAAACTCGCGGAAGTGTGCGCTTTCCCCGAGAGAAATTCTCGGCATATTTAACTTGTAAAACCGACAGTTCCTTTCTGTCTACGAGCGAACGAACGAATGCAGAAATGCATCGGAATAAAATTTCAGATATAGCTATACGGTTGCAGGTACATTTGTACTTTGCAGATTGCTTGCAATCTCTTCTGTACATACGCATATGCATGTGTGTGTGTGTGTCTGTGTACAGGTAGGTGTGCGCGCGCGCACATATATTCAGGATCATTCGTTTTTTATTCTCTGTGTATTAGAACCTATAGTTACTACGTATGGTAGAAATTTTGGTACGAGCCTCTGTATTTGCATAAAATGGAGCAGAAGCGAATCTGGGTAAAGGATCAGTGTCTATAAAGTATATTTCTTCAGCCAAAACTTGTGAAATATGATGTCACTCTTTTTCGATTATTTATCATCACGCGAAAGAACCAAAAAAACGCATATGTCACTAAATGTTTTTTTTTTATAATATCTCTAAACGCTAATTAAGAACAATCCGCTCACCATGTGAACGGGTCAAGCTTGCAACGCACAGTTTCCCGACAAACTGAATTTTTAATGCAAAAATGCGAAGTGAAGGTTGAAATGCAAAAGAAATGTTGAAAATATCATGGTAAGTATGGAATTGGAGTACCGATAAAATGTGAATGGATGTAAAATCGGAATACCTTGACTTGATTGCATTAAAAATGTATCGCTACAATGTGAACGTGATACAACTTTTAAAAACCAATTTTATTCGCAATGTATATTTATAAATCGGAGGACATTGCTTTCGAATTAAACGTGTAAGTTTCTTTTCTTGTGGTGTTTTTTTCATTTTATTTAGTTTTTCAGATACATATGACGACTTTCATGATATGTGTCGAAGATTGAAAGTAAAACGTTATTTTAAGTGCGGAATTAAAAAATTCGATTTTTTAATTTCAATCAAAATTCTTCGGGTTTTTGGGAAACTCTGGAAATATTTGCAACTACTCTGTTTTTCGAAAAAATAATATACGAAAAATGTACAAATGGGGAGTATGTAAAGAAAGGTTTGAAATGTTGTTAAAGAAAATTCTACAATTTTTTTATGGCAAACATTGAAATTTCATAAAATAAATGCTGCTATCTCTAAAACTAACATTTAACAACTGTTGTACATTTTTGTGTAATCTAAAAAAGGCAATAGTTTTGCAAAATTTTTGTTGGTAGAGAATGAGTGTTAGCTAAGGTTTAGTAATTGCAAAATTATTTTGTTGATGCAGAACTAGATTGAACAAATATCACCTTTGTAATCGATTCACTCGAAGTCAATATTACCGTAGCATTAAAGTGATATTACTTTGCGACAAGGGAATACTTATTTCGCTCTGGATGAATATATGCTTTGTTATCTGTAAAGAAAACACGTTCTTGGGCAACCTCTGGACTGGAAATGCCAGGTATCGAAATGCAATTTTGTTTCTTTTCAGGGATCTGGCTGCAATGTTAACCCTTTTTTTTTTATACATATAAAACAGCAAACGAGCAAAGATATAGAGAACGAAGGCAATAAAATCCTGTTGATTTCATCTTTACAAAAAATTATTAGATTTAAATCAAAGCAACCTTGTTATATATACGTATATACAGCGAAACGACTGTTTGTTCACTTTATCAGCGATTTATGCCCGAGTCTTTTTCCCCATTCCCTTTCCTTCAATTTTTGTTTATCATACCATGCAAGAGATTTCTCGATAATCACATCCTTTTTCGGAGTATACGATCGAATTGCAAGAGGAAGAGGTTTCATTTTTTTTTCCCACTGAAAACGCTGTAGTTGTAAATCCAACGAGAAACAGATAGATGCCTGAGGTTAATTTCCTGATTCTGCTTCTGACAGAACTGCAGTTTGTGGTATAAACTAATGTATTCATAACTCAATTTTTTTGTTTTGAACGAAGCTATATTCGTGTTCCATTAGAGGGTATTCGATGGCGGGGAAAAAAAAAACGAAACGAAAGGAAAAAATACGCAAACAAAAACTACAACTAAACTCTATTCTTTTTATCATGAAATATCGTTCTGAGCGGGACAGCCATGAGATTTACTTTGTAGAAGGGTTATATATTGCGATGCAACCGGGCATTGTGTCTCTGACTGAAATTCATAACTTTGGAAAAAATGTTGCAGAGATATTACAGGGTTGCTTTTAATGACCCCATGCGTCGTTTTTCACGTATTCGCGCTTTCAAACTCTCTGCCTTTGCCGACTATCAATACTTGTCATTTTTCGTTGATGGACGGAATCAAAACCTGCAACGTTCCTACGGAAGTCAGAAATTTGGTTTTCTTTCTTTTTTTGGTTTCAGTAACCCAAAAGTCGATACATCTATGTCAAAATAAAATTTGGTGCTCAATCAATTATTTTTTTAATTGATTTTTAATTGACTTTTTAATTGACGAACAATTGACTGTTTATTATCGTCAAATTTTTCTGAAATCGTTATTAACGTTTCCATTCATTTGATACTATAGCATCTTAAAGCTCGAGTCTTTGATCTCGGGTCAGAAAGAAAATGAATTAGAAACGATGAAAAATCCGAACACATTGAATTGCTGGTTTCCTATAATTTTAACGACGCAACAAATTATTTTATAAATAAGTAGCGCGCGACTGTCGATGGAGATAGGTACCGATATTGTCACATTTTACGCGAGTATCTCAAAGTTGATCTCGCGTATATGCAAATACAATTTTTTTTTCCGTTTTATGCATCTATATTTTATTGTAACACTCGCTACTATAAATATATTACGCGTTGCCGCATGTAATTTTTAAGCATAGCAACATGTTAAGCGTCGTGCAATGCATTAATCATAATAGAATTGAAATGTTCACGATTGGCTTCTGAAACGGTTAGCCTGTAAAAAGCAACTTTCGATTCTGAAGACTGGTTGTTTCTATATTGAACTTAATAACGATTAGGATTTAATATGTCTCTATGTAGCAAAAAGTTTTTTACAGCAATTACACTTTGCCGTCAAGAATGTTTTTTTCAAAAACTTTTTTTAAAATTTTTTTTCTCGATTTATTTTATCCGGAGTTTCAAGGAAGAGAAAATTTTTTGGACTAGAAATGTGTGCTGTTTTCTATAAATTTGAAATATAGAAAATGATTGTGAATTTTTCAAGAAAAATCGAAATTTACAAAATTGTTTCTTTTCCAGAAATCTTTCGATTTTTTTTATGTATCGATACGGGAAGAAAAAAAATAAAAGAATGTTCAAAAATTGTCGTTATTCCAACGATAATGTTAATTATCAAATGGAGGGGATTATAATATAATTTATCAACGGCAATTAAAAGTACAGTTGAAAGAACCGGAAAAGAGCTACCCGAGTCACAACCTGATATGATATTGTTGCAACTGCTTTTCTAATCTTTCGTAATATGTATATTTAATGAAATGATGCAAACGATAAGTTTGAAAATATGGGACCGGTTAGGTTGGTGCTTGAAATTTGTTCAAAATTATATGCAGAAATAACGACCAATAAGCGATTTACACTTATTGCCTTCCCCTTCTCTCCGCCTCCTCTCTCATTTTATAAGTCGGCGAAAAACGAGTTTTTTGCGGAAAACTCGTATTCTTTATTGGGTATCGCGAATTTTAATAATGGCAACAAAATAACTCGTTCTAAAAATTGAATTTTGAGAGAGGCTCAAAAAATTCGACTTCATGGTTCCCATTATCACCTATGGCGTAATTTATTTTTCAAGTGCAATATAAAACCTATTTGATACTCCACGGCACCCAACTGTACACTAAAAAAATCACTAATTTTTCTATATTTGTTTCTATATTCTACCCATTAAGTAATTATTTATAAAACTTAAGACTCTGCAATAATCGGTGACCTGCTGTAGGTTAATCCACTTTTATGCAAAATAAAAGCCGTTGTACTATTTTGCACATTCTATATTATTATTGATGCTCTATAAATATAATAATTAACTATATCGTCTAAAAATTAAAATGGAAAACTTCGTGGTGACAAATTAATGGCACTTACGGTAAGAATCTTTAATTGAAAGAAACGACATTTTTAAACGCACTTCTGGGTCTTCTTGTACTTTTATCTTTTCGAAATGCAACCTTCTTCTACGCTCTTTGATTGAAAAAAGTCCAATCATGGGTAATTGATCCAAGCAAATTTCCATTAAATTCCAGTTTTGATATCGCTAAAGGCTTTTTAAACATTTTGGTTTTATTAATATTCCAGAAGTAATTCTATCGCAGGTCGCAAATTATACCTACTTTTACGATAAGCAGTAATCCATTGAGTTTCCTCTACCAGGTAGTTGGAAAAAAAACACAAATTCTTACTGATATATGCTAATCAGAACATGCAACTTGAATTTACGATATTTGCGACTTTGTTTCGTTTAGATTCTCATATCTTATGCAGAGAAAGATGATTTGTAAGATTCGTTAGAAAACTACTAAATACGTACTTGTAGCTAAACGCAATAAAATTACCTGCAACAATAATAAAAGTAGTAGAAACATTTCCTGGACATAAATATATTTTTCTACGAGTAATATCTTAAATAACAAATACAAACGGTTACTACAAATGATAAAAAATGATAAAATAGCGATCGGAATATTTTTAAAATACGACAAGATTGTTGCAACAATAGATAATACGTAAAATAAGAAATTCAAGTAATTGTTATGAATGTGGGTTCAATTATAAACTTTCCGTAAATATCTACTATTTTTACCTAGTTAATTTTATTATTTCATGTTTATTATTTTGAACCGTTTATTTTGAAAGTGGCGTAAGTCCATTTTCTCTGGTTTCGAAAAAATTAAAAGTTAGCGTATCGGTCGGAGAAAAAATATACACCACTTTCAAAATTAATGGTTCCGCAATTTCTTTTATCGGTCAATTTTAAATTGGACGAAACATGGGCATTTTTAGCAAATGAAATACTAACTAGTTATAAATAAAAAGTTTACACTAAATTAAACATAAATTACGTGATATCTCAATTTTTTTTTCAAAATGGACTTACACCACTTTCAAAATAAACGGACCATTTAATATTATTGGGTTGGCAACTAAGTAATTGCGGGTTTTGTCATTGAAAAATCGGCAATTACTTAGTTGCCAACCCAAAATTTGTTATTTTTTCCATGCAATTTTCATTATTTCGAGGATTACTCGTTCCCCCTTGTAGCATCTTGTTGTTGTATTATTCAAAAGACACGGTTGCATATGATTCCTGAAGGAAAAAACGCGTTTTCGTTGATAAAAATGATACCTTTTTCTTACGAGTCCATTTAAATTGCAATGCATGAATTCAGCATCTACTTTGGTACATCTTGTATTATACACAGGAAACTCTGTGTGAAAGGCAGAGGTAGTATACCCTCGGCACATGCGTTATTTGCATACGATAAACATATTGCACTTCGGTGTAATTTACATATATGGAAATTCGTCACACACGTGCAACCCGAAGCCAAGCTATGTTGCACAAAATTACGAAGGTTTCAATCTTCGATAGAACCACCAAGTGTTGTCTATCTCCCTCTCCGTTTCCGTACCTTATACTTGCATCGTACCGACACTTGCTCGCTCGCGCTTTTGCTTGTTTGGCTGACCCGTTTGCTTCGCTTACTTGCTCAATCTTCGGCCCAAGTAATACCAAAGATGATGCTGCAAATTTCGATCCTGTCATTAACAAATTACCATCCCATTATTTTCGCATACGCTCTCACATGAATAACTTTTCAACTTTTTATCTCGTTATCTTATCGAACTTTTTGCCATTGATCAGTAAATATCGAAACGTCATGCGAAAGATTATTTTCACAGGTGTGGTTGACCCATTTTTGGTACCGTAAAACGTAACTATGAGATAAATTATTTCTGAGCTGTTCTGCACCTATTTATTTTTTTTTTGGCTAATGAATATTTAGATTTCTTGAATTTCAATCGATTTGAAAAATTGTCAAACTTTATACGAAAGAGATTCTAAAACTAGTTAAATTGTGAGAAGTTGCATTATTAAATTGCATTTAATAAAAATAGAATTTCTACTATTATCGCAAAACGAAATTCGCATTTTCCGTAGTAAAAATACCAAAACCCAATTTGAATCTTTTGAAAATAACTAAAGTTTGAGTATTTCAGGGAACACGTTCCGAGTTTTGAGAAAATCTACCCAATGTAAAAGCCCGATAAACCATGTCCCTATCGTAAATTAATTGAAAATTCAATAAACTGTTTCCCGCATCTATTAACAAAAAATCTCTGTTATGGATGTGACGACAAATTCATATCAATCACACGCTGATCGAAATCTGCCGTTGCATAAATGTGACGACACGTTTACGTAAAGTTGAGCTCATCGTGTTTCAGATCATTTGCATGTTATGCAAATTATTTTCAGGGGTTATTATTAGTAACAAACCGCGAGGCCTGTGTGCGTACGTGCGCCGGTGTATGCGTACACACACTTGTATGAGACTTGCATAGTTGTAGCTTTAATATGTATCACGTATAATGTTTATTAGTTCATATTACAATTGGGAACGAAGACAAGGTTCTATTCTTATCCAAGAACTGAGATGGAGATGAGTAATACTTTTCATTCTCGGCCGTTGATTAAACATTTTTGGGATTTTTAAATATGGAACTATTTTATATTAACATTTTAGTATACTAGCAAAAACGCGCGCGATTTTTACGGTTTATTGCCGGTCATGTAAAAACTTGAGTAATTATAATTTGGAAGTTAGTGAATTGCAATTAAAGCTGTGTTAAAAAAAAATTCGACTTTTAGAATCAACTTTCGAGAGACCCTTATTCTATGTATTTTTTCTTGGGGAATTCGCTTGCATTGTTAAAACTCCCGAAATCTCCCTAGAAATACGACTTTTCCGCAAAAAACCTATTTTTCAATGACTTACGCTAGGATTCCGTTAAAATAGACCTTTGAAATCAATTCTATGCGTCAAGTTACCCCTAGAAATGAGTTATCCAACCCCATTTTTGAAACTTTAATTTTTACCCCTTTATTTTTGGGGAAGGCCAAGGTATGCTCGTAAAATTTGACTTTTGGATTTCCATTTTCATTATCAAAACTTTCGAGATCTCATCAAAAATACGATTTTTTCCGCAAAACCCTATTTTCAACCAGCTTCTTATATCTTTTTTACAATAGAAATGAAAAAATTTCTTTTATTCGTGATAGACAAATATTGTTACAATATCCAGGTACAGCTGATGTTCATTCGCAAGTTTACCATTTCTACAAATTTTAAATCTAGAATTATCGAAAGTAAAATTCTTAGAATTTGCAGGCGCAGTTTTGTATAAGACAAGCAATTAAATTATAATACTAATAGGAAAATTCCTCTGTATTTATATCGGGTTGGCAACTAAGTAATTGCGGATTTTGTCATTTATTTGCCTTGAAAAATCGGCAATTACTTAGTTGCCAACCCAATATTATACATGTAAAGGTTCCACGAGTATTTCTGCAAACCAACTTTCTGCTCATCCTGAAAATAAATCCAAATAAGAGAAAATGGTTAAAGTGCGGCCAGAAACGTACTTTCTCAGGGTAATTTGGCACGTGAAATCGATAGCGGAGGTCCATTCTAACGAAGTCTTAACCCTAGGTAGGATTTTGTATGGGCGCAGAACTGGCTCGGGCAAGTAGACTTTGGAGCTGCAGTACCGGGTTACTATAAAAGCTTACCAGTTACGCAAGATGCACAATTTTTTTTTTTGCGGAAAATTCATATTTGCATTGGAAATTTCTATATTTCCACTTCTTGACTAGCGGAAGATTAGCGCGATGATGATCAACACCTGGAGCATTAGACAAGCGCGGCATAATGAACAGTAGCCGTGACTGTACGTGACGGAATGTTATCTGTCAGGTAACAGTGTCAAAGCAACCTTGACAGAGACCTGTAGTAATGATTGCCCCAGGACATTAGCCTTGAAAAAAAAAAAGAAGAAAAAACTGTCTATCCATCCGTGTATAGTAGGAATAGGAAATGTCAATTTCGATTTGCCAGTGATTCGTCAGCGTCAGTTATCATTGAGCTTATTCTTCAAAGAGTCGAATAAATCAATTATATATCGTATATTATATTACTGATCGGTAAGAAAATTAATCCGTATTATTAGCTCCTGTTGAATTAAATTTCTTCCGGCAGGTTTCTTTAGCTGTTGATATCAAATCGGGAATTGAATCGAAAGAAACTGTGTTTGTATATTGTAACAATTTTTTTTTTCATTTGGAATTTGACAAATTTCCAAATTTTAAGTTCTAAAAATGTTACGTTACGAAGGATAATTAGTAATACGTTATTTTTAATATTAAATTAGTTTGTTAATTTATGATTAGATATTAATAAAATTATATCAATAGTTGATTAAAATATTCTAAATACCATCATTGGAAAGATTGAAATGAAGTATTTCGAAAATTCATGGAATTATTGAAAATGCAAGTTTCGGTGAATACATTTCGTAATCGTTAGAGTATTTTTTATTAACCCTTTTTGGTCGTATTAAGTTTATACATAGGTGTTATGCTTGCCTGGGAATTAATTTCCCTTAATTGAACTGGAATACAAATATGTGCCCATAATTATGAAAGTGGTCTAAGTCAAGATTTGAAAAAGATGAGATTTTCAGTTATCTCGCATCATTTTATCTTGCAATACAATTTTTTTTCTTCATTAATCAAGACCAATAAAACTCCAACTTTCAATGTTGCAGAATGTAAAAACATTTTTTATTTTATTCAAAATAAATCCTTTAAATTTAACAATACAAAAAAATATGACTTAAACCACTTTCATAGTTATGGGCACATATGCAAGATTATGAAGGAATAATAACATTTATCAATTTAAGTTTGAAATTTATTTGAAACAAAAGTTACACTTGCTACATACCATTTTTTTTAAACATTAGATGAGCCGTTCATTTTGAAAGTGGTCTAAATCCAGTTTTTTTAATTTTTCAAAATGGTTTTTTATCAAAACTAATATCAAGGGGCACATGTTAGTACAGCTAACAAGAAAAAACTAAAAAATGGACTTAGGCCACTTTCAAAATGAACGGCTCAGATAATTGTAATCAGTATGGTTTTTTGCTATGGCGGCTAAACATATGACTGCAAAGGGTTAAAAAATAGAGAGAAGTAGTATTTGTAAACAAACTATTTCATGGTAATATTTTATAGCTTTTAACTATAGCCTTACTCTTATGGTATAGTTACTAGTATAGTTATTTTATAGTACAGTTGCTATCATAGTTACTAGTATAGTAAGTTTTTTTGGATAATTATTAAATATTTAATTTTATATTATAGTTACAATCGTTTACAGTGTTAAAAAGAAGGAAATGTGCATATTTCTTGAAAGTCTTGATGACGTTGGAGGGAGTTAAAAAAATTTCATTCCCCCTAAAAAGTAATTACACACACTTGAGGTGTTAAAAAAAAAAGGAAATCATGGAATTACGCAAAAAGGGCAAGAAGTTTTTATCATATGAAGCAGCGTGCTCAATAAACGTTTTGTCTTATGCTATTGAGCACATCTGTAACTTCCGTTTGCATGTTTCCTTTGTTGTTGAAGTGCGTGATGAACTCTCGGCATCTCTTGTGCAGCGAATCGCAAATGATTTGTATGACAAGGCAATGTACTTATTCAATGTAACTGGGTTAACGTTTCCGTATACTTTGGGTCATAATGCAAACAGTTTTACCTCGATGATCAAAAATGTTTTACTCCTTACGTTTAATTCACGTCTTTAAGTGGGTTTATAAATATACATACGCATTCAAACTGTTTATACCAAAGGAAACTCGTATGAATTATTCTTTGGTGTCGAGTAAATACTCGCAATGTGTTTCGCAAGCGAAGTGACGATTAAATAATGCGGACGATCAATTTTTCAATACCCACGGAATTTTGTTGCAAATTCGCAAATTTAATTGTTATATAATTAAGGTCACTCGAAAATTAATTTGAAAGTCATTCGACGCCTGCAATTATGGATGTACTCGAATTTTCCTCCGGGTTGTAAATTTTGATGAAAGTGTCGGTGATTTTAGTTAATTGCAAATTAGTTGCGCGGAAAATTTCAGCAAAAGCTAATTAAAATCGCATTATTTCGGATGACAAAGTAGATTCCATTATCCTCAACTTGGTTATATTTTTGTCAGTTTATTTTTGTTAACAGGGTTTTATAATTCTGCATATTTGCAATCTTTTGGAATTTCTTAACTGCAATTAAATTCGCGGAAGATAAATTTGTTAATCAAGAATTTCTCGATACTTGAGAAAGAAAGTGGATAACAAATATTGTCATATTTAACTTTTAAGATAATTAATGATTCTATTTCAAAAGAGCAGTTTCAAAAAATGTTTCGTGTGACTATTTTTTGAAAAACCTTATTTTTGCATTAGGTGCTTTGAATTATTGAAAATATATATTTTGAAATTATATATATTTGAAATTGTACAATAAAACTATATAGTTTTCAAAATTTTGATCCCATTGTAGTAGAATTTTTGAACAACACTGTTTGTTGTAACCAATCGAGAAACTTTCGTGTTTAGACTTTCTATTTTTTATCCGCATGTGATATATGTACATTCGTATATAATTTAAAAGAAAAATGGTATGTTGCCAAACCATCGTGTAGCTTTATTTCGAATATTTGACATTACAAATTCACGATAAAACTACCAGCGCATAACGTGTTTGTGACCGGATATTCCATAGCTCCCATTTCCGGGAACGTCAACTCTCGTTCATTCCTATTCGAATTTGTTGGCATCCTAACAGCTATTTGATTGTATAAATATTGATTCTACTTTTAACTCTTTTTTCGCCCTTTTACATTTTTCATCAGTACTCAAATATCATTTTATGAAGTTATAGGTAGATATTTTTGAATAAATAGCCTTGCAGCTTGTGTCCAACATTTCTTTTCGTATCCATTCATCATCAATATTCTTTTTTCTATTATCTTTTTTGTGTTTGATTTACAACAATTTCCTGTATACGGCAATGTATTTGTCAATTATATTTTTTCAGTATATATAGAATATGCAAATATAGATATGAACTTGGCGATAGTTTATTAACCCTAAGAGGTCATCAGGGGTCAAAATGACCCCAAGCAATTTTAGATTGTTGCGCAACTTTACATTGCATTGCCTCCTCCCTGATTTTTTTTCGCCATTTTGAAAATTTGATAAAAATTGTTTGCCACGATACTCTCATTCTAAAAGGTTCAAAGTAATATCCTGAATTTTTATGAGTCGTTCGGAATCATATTTGTAACGCGGCAATTGTTTGAACATGGATGGGGTCATTCTGACCCCGTGTGACCGGCACGTTATTTTTAAAACGTGTGACCTCTAAGGGTTAAAAATATGAAATCACTAGGTTGTGCTATATATATCCAAAATTATCCTATTTCTTCAAAATTAATTATGTAACCTTTTTTTCTAGTGCAAACATATGCCTACATGGAAAAAAATGTAGAGAAATTCTAATCATTCCTGTAATTGAATAAAGTATCAACCATATATTTCTAGCAATTGTAATTGCATTTATTGTAATTGCAACTACTTTCACGATTGACTCGACTAAAAATTAAATAATAAGTGCTTTTATTTTTTTCCATGCACATATAGGACATATTATATACATACATTAATTTTTATGAAGTCTACATAGAGATTTGTTCGAAATTAACAAATTACAAAAATGTTTTTTTTTTATTTCGCATCTGAATACCAAAATTTGGAATTTTTTTCGCAAACTTATCGACGCCTCGAATATTGTTCTCGATTCGTGTAAAATCACCTGAAACTTAGATACTTTGAAATTTCGCTCTCATTAAAATGCTAACGAATTTTTATTCTTTTTTTTTTATTTCAGGTAAGACTCGACCTTAGCGAACACGTTTGTATTTCAGTCTATGAAGCTGACGGGTGAGTTTTCAGAAGCACTTTTCTCAGTCCCCTTTAGTCACCGTACAGACCTTTCGCATTCTGAACCTATCGTTCTCACACTCAAAGTCCGTGTCAACAAAAAAGTTAAGCTTGACCGAATGCTGACGTAATAGAACTTTTTCAGATGTCAATTGGTTTCATTTTATTCAGTCCGTTACGAATATCGAATGATGTGATCTTGCTTCCGGTTTACGATAACAATCTATGCTATCTCATAAAACGTTTCCTAAAAAAGAGGGAAAAAAGGCGGAAGGAAAAAAGCACCCGTGCCTTCGTGAACTTTATGAGCCGTAGCAATCGGCGATCGCACTTAAAACCGTGTTTTATGAGCCGTCTTCTCCTTTGCCTTCTTTGCTCCTTTCGAAGGAATAGATCTGATTTAAATCCTTATTTCGTTCAGAAAATAGTGACATTTTGTTTTAAGTGTTTCACATTAAATTTCGCCTTTATCGATATCGCTTTAAGTGATTTAGAGAAAATCTGGAAAAGTTCGGAAATTACTGGCGCAAGTTTCGACTCAAGCTTACGGCCCAAATGAGTTATTTTTAGTTTTTTAGTACAATACCTGAGTTGGAATTATCTGGATCGGGTCACATTTTATTTTGGGAGTACAATTACAAAACGTTAGTAATTCTTCTTATAGGTATTTTCAAATATGTGCCCATAATTATGAAAGTGGTTTAAGTCAAAATTTGTAAAAGATGGAATTTTCAGTCGTCTTGCATAATTTTATCTTGCGATACATTTTTTTTTATCATGAATCAAGACCAATAAAACTCCAACTTTCAATGTTGCAGAATGTAAAAACATTTTTTATTTTATTTGAAATAAATCCTTTAAATTTATCAGCACAAAAAATATGACTTAGACCACTTTCATAATTATGGGCACATGTATCGTCTTAGCCCACGGTTTTTCTAATTTTTTCTTTCCACAATGAAACCAATTTAAGCGACACAAAGAAATAGAAACGTTTTGTTTAAAAGACAAAATTATAAAAAGAATTGAATCGGCTATTTCTGGAAATGATCGGTAAATACCTGATTTCTTTTCTAGAATTGAAATTATAATAATAATATATCGTTTCGTATCGTAATAAAATCATTAATATCATAAATTCGCGTATTCATCGAAAATAAATAAACGTAATAAAATAAATTTAATTTAACTTAAAAAAGAATATTATGTTGCAGTAAATTATGCCTATAGTTCCTATTTTTCGTCACCCAACGCAATACATTCCTTCAATGGCTTTCAGGGCTTTCGAGGAATATTTAAATTATTCAAATGATAAATAAATAGCGGATCAACACTTTGTTATCGAAGGAGGTTTTATAAATCTTGTTTATTTCAAAGTTTAATCTCTTCGATATTAATAAGTGAAAGATTCAATTAATTTAATTTACGTGCAGTTGTTATTCCCGGAGGTCAAGAATACGATTATAGGAGAGATAGCGTACAGATAAAAGAACTGTTAAATAAGGTAGATATTTATATATTTGTAATGTTGTTTTTTACGCGATCGCTATCGAAACATATAAATTTCACGGAAAAGGCAAATAGAAAATAGGATATTTCTATATAATTTGTCGCCAATTAACGGATACGGAAATGTATATATCTATATATATTTATAGTGTAAATTATACATACATAGTGCGACGCAATTTTCCAATTCTTTGATACGTGCACTATAATATCCGATATCCTCGGATATCAATAATATCCGAGTATCAACTATTTCAGTATTGCATTTCTATGCAACTTTCTTTTTCCATTAATTTTTTGTACTGTTACTAAAAATCCTAATTAATTTCAGTATCTGACATCAGTTTCTATCCTATCAAATTTTCTTATTTATTCACAAAAAAATGTTTTCAATGTGGGAAGTAAATTTTACCGTGTTTACGATACCTCATATTTCGCAGCGTTGGGAAATTTTCCGTTACATCATACAAATTTTTACCGAGCAAACAAATTGAATAATTCACACCTTTTTTAACGTCTTAACAAAATAACTAATAGCAAAAAATATTAATTACCTACTAATAATAGAAATTTATACACAATTATATACAGATTATACGATTATATACGAGATTATATACAAAATTACATGCACAACAAAAATTACTGTTAACACATTTTCAGTTAATGTATGATTATACACAAGACGGCTAATAATATAATTGGGTTTCGCTATTCATCAGATGTATCGAAAGGGTTAATGCAGGTAGTCTTACCAAACGTTTTAATAATATGGTTTTAATAATATTATTTGTGATTTTTTATTATATTATTGTATACATTTTTGACGAATTACGAAAGGATGAAAAACCGAAGGCTGTTATATTTCCCCGTGTCGTACTGAAATCCCTTGTAACTTCGTAGACTCGATCCCTTTTTGTTTTTGGAAACGCTCCAACATCCTTTTACTCGAAAACCTTTCCTCTGATCTTAACAACTATCGGGGTTAAGCTGCGATATTTCATCCCTCGTGTGCATATACTCGTCATCGGTAATAAATTAACCGATGGCAGTGCTAAAGAGAATTTAATGCGAAGTGATTTATGCATGACCAAAGGCGGTGGACGTAAGTAAATTTCTCTCGAAACCTCTATTGTTGAATTTAGTTTCGAGTGATGCGATTAGTTATAGCAATCGAGGTAGCAGCCGGAGCGAGTACAGTGGTGGTAGTAGCAGCAGCGGCGGTAATGGCGATGGTAATAGTCCACAGTAACAGTAACAGTAACAGTAATGCTAACAGTAGTAGTAGCTATAACATTCTCTTTCAAAGAGTTGCATGTATTAGAGAGGGAGAGTGAGAGAGAGAAGTTGGCACTGTTGTGCCAAAGGAATTCTGAGCTTAGCAGACCGCTTGGTGCCAGCAAACCGTTGCACGTATATGCGACATACGGTCGCAAGTCCCTCCGACGAAATCCTCTCCTTCTTTCTCACTCCAACGGTTTTGATCTTCGCTTCAGTTCGAATCCCTCCCTCTCTCTCTCTCTCTCTCTCTGACTGCTTCATAGAGGTCAAGCTAAGGGGAGCCAACTAAGCTAACCAACCAACCAACCAACCTGCAGGACTTATGTAACTTCACCTCCGATGCAATTGCAGCAATGCTCGCATACGTCCATGGGCATAAATGCAAGGGCGAGGCTCTCCTTGCTCTGCCGCTGCTTTCAATACACGGAAACCGATTAGTAGGGACACTCCAGTGCTCGCTCCTCATTTATCTTCCACTCCCATATGAGATTCCATTTTTTTTTCTCCATCTCCGACGTGACGAGGAAGGTGTAACGCGGATCAGATTCATTGACGTATTTCTTGGCACTGATGTAACCATTGTTGGAATTCTTCTTCTCTTCTCTGATTTTTTTATTTTTTTTTTACACGCGTTTACGATTGGCAATTAAGCACGTGGAATCTTTCCTGCAGTGTCCGTCCTACGATTTTGCAGCTGTAAAATCGTACCACCGCGTGTAATTTTTTCTCGAGGCGGTAATAATAATGGTTGTTAATTGCAGCGTCTCGTGATACGTTTCAAGTGTATTGCGAGTTCGTCATTCCATGTATGGGATTTTTTTGTGTTGCGATAAATGAGACCTGGGAGATTTCGAATATCGACGAATTCGGGATTTCAGCTATTTGAGCGTCTCTGGGACAATAATGGTGTCCCAACTCAGCCATGGAATAACCCAATGGCAAGAAATATCGTTGCCACCTACGTTTAAATGCTCGAGAATTATTCCCATCACGAATTCCGAAGGCCGGTAGAATTCCGAAATGTTTTCTACGAGGCCAAAGAAGTAATCGAATATCGAAGTGGGACTTGTGTGGCCCGATATTCTTCATTGGCCGTCATTATTTACAATTTCTTTAGAAAAATTTTAGAAATATTTTCTGTTTTTTAATCACTAATTACTTTCTTTTAATTACTTTTGGTTTTTAATTTAATGTCCTTAAATACTGACACAAAAATACAACCTTCGTATAAAGCAAAAAGTGATAATTTAACACTTTGCACTCGAGAGGTGCCTCAGAGTCACCAATTTTGAAAGCTAATCTCCTTATGTCTCGAGTGCTAAGGGTTAATCTTGAAATTTTGCAAAGTTTGAAGAAAATTTAACACTGACTGCCACGTCAATTTTGCGTAAATTCCTATTCACGCCGCGTGGGTCGCAAGGGTATACGCTATTGCATTTGTGCTAACCAGCGCAGCTTGAACGGAAAGTTTAGTGCCGGTCACCGGTGACCCCCATGGCAGTCAACGTGTTAATAGCATAAATTTGAATTCTTTGATGTATAGTTACAAATTAGAGGAAAAGTCAGAACCTTTTCATTATAGGTATTCGCGTTAATTTCATTACCAATTTATTATAGACATTTTTACACCACGTGAGAAAAATCTTAAAAAGAGTTATTTAATTTAACACGATAATATAATTTTTCTTTATTCTTCTTTGTTGTATTTTTCCAACCAATATATAATTTTCTTAATCTTTACTTTTTATACGTTTCGATCTTATGTTGCAGATCTTCCTCAGTAATATTTTGTATGTGATGAGACATAACTAATCAACTGACAATATAATAGTCGGAATGAATGAAATAACTTAATGATTATTAAAATTAAATAAAACCTTCATTTTCATTTTGTATGATGAAAACTGAAATTATAAAAAGAGCAAATATGATTATTGTTGTATAATATATAACCTCAAATCATGTGAATTATGTATTTTGTAATAAATAGATTATTTACATACCAGATTTATTATTTAATTTAATAATTTGAATCTTTTGTTATTTATTATCCCGTAATTGTATTGGTATTGATTTATTTTATTAGACAATTACGATTCCATTTGATTAGAAATTTACTATTAATTGTTCTATTCTGGTAAAATGTCTAATGATGTAGAATGTGTTCTTAATATAATTTTTATAAAGAATTCAAAAATTTTTTTTTACTATTAGATAAAAATTACAGCACCTGAAAATTTTAACCCTTTGAGTACTGCTTGCTCTTACACGAAACTATCAATGTATGCGGCGATATTGAGATGTCAATCACTAACGGCACATACATACGCCTTTTGTTTTTATATATTGATAAACTCGTGAAGACGCATTTATGCGTCTTTAGCACTTAAAGGGTTAATTAGTACACTTTCAAAATTTCCTTCCACATTCTAAAAACAACGAAAATTCTAGTTTCTCCCGATCTTTCTTCGTTCCCTTTACAGGTTAATTAGCGAAATAAAACAATCGTAAATGAATTTGGTGTTATTTTAACACCAAATTGTAATTAAGCTTTTTTTTACTAGGAATTTATGTAACACCAAAGTGTTTATCGTACATATAAGCACACCCCTGTAGGATAGGTAATGGTCTCAAAGATAAAGTGAAAAGGCATCGTTTGCAATTACACGCGCTAAGCACGATATGCAATTAGCAGCGTACTAAGCTGAAATTGTCTAATATTGCTTTACCTTCGTTTCTTTGTAGTTTTTTAATTTTCAATTTCAGTTATATTCTGAAATTACCATGGAAAAATAGTATCCAGTGTTTCCCCCCAGGGTAAAAAAAATGCGGATTCTTCAAAGGCATTCGCATTTTTCATAGAACATCTGTATTAATATGAAAATTGCGGTAATAACAATAATGAAAAACGCGGCACGTACGTAATTGCATTTTTTATATTGTTGCAAAAAAAAAAAATATCACAAAGCGTATGTAGAATTGCAAGCAAGGTTATTGCATTTTTGCCCAAATTAAGATCACAAATGACTCAATCGACGTTATCGCTGCACTTAATTTATAGATTGGCTTCTAACACGGTGCCAATTGTAAGGAATTACGTTTATCTATTTTTATTTAACCGTGGAAAAATTTCTTTGAACATAATAACGATAGGGAAAAAAAGTTGACGAATTATGCATCGTTTCAAGGCTGAGGCAACGAGGCGGTAAAGGGGTATTATATATATGTATGTCGGCGATGAGTCATTTTTTTTTTTCGAAATTCGCATGTATCCAAGAGAATCGCGGATGATAAAAAAAACTAAGTTAACGAACGAACGAACGAACAAAAACGATTTGCAGTTTATTCACACTTTTACCACTTACGTCACCTCTTCGACACCTGTTCTTCCATATAGAAACAATAGGAAACCGAACAAAGAAAATCGTATAGGGGGGAAATGCATGTATAAAGAAGAACAACAAAAGTATCATGGTCGCTATTATTTTGAAGGATATGTTGCAAAACTGGCTGTTGGTCATATAGAAGAGATTGGAGAGTGCTGGTGATATTAGTAGTAGCGATAGTGTTGGTGCTTGTGGGTTAAATGCATTTCTGTAGCAGTGGGTGGAACTTAAGGTGAATCATTATTGAGATTCTCTCGATTGCAACTTCTGCAAGTTGGGTATGTGTGTCTTTAAGTATATTTTTTGTCGCTCCTGCACACAGGGTGGGAGGATCGCATACTGCAAAAGATTAATTTTAAGGCCAGAGAGCCAGATGTCCAGCGCGATAATGGCAGTAGATGTAAAGAAAGTACGATTTTTATTTTTCTAAGTGTTTAGGTATATTTATTTTCGAGGAATTTCACCATTTTCGAAACCGTTACTGTATAAATGGTTGGTAAAATTAGAAATGTTGAGAAGTAAAATTAAGAAAAATAGTTTTTTCATAAACGGACCCCGAAACACTTTGTAGCAAAATTCCGTTCCACAAGATGAGTACTGTAATAATTAATTCAGTTAAAATACAATAATAATAATCAGAAGCATAGAAATAATCACAATTTTTAATATATTTTTTTTTTTTCAACAAACAATCCTGAAATTTGTAGTTTTCATCAACCGTATTGTTTTTTCTCAATAACTTTTTACACTCTTACACATTTTCCTCTCGTTAATAAAAAAAAAATTGTGACTGTTGCATTTACAAATTCCAAATCGCTCAGAAACGACAAATTTCGCGCAGTAGATATTTTTTTAACATAAAATAAAAAATAATTTTGTGTTACTCGAATTATTTTTAATTCCCAGATCGTTTTTCTCAAATCAATAGCCGATATTTTCTTCGTTTCTCTAACATTTTACTAAAATTTAAATTTCGTTTTGCACACCCGTTACATTTTTATATAAAGACGTGTTTAAAGTGCACATACGGTACATATGTGTAAAGTATACACGTCCATGTGTATCAGTAGAGTCATATAATGCACCGGCGTTGCAAAATTAGCTCGTACTGCCGGCCGGTTACTAAGCGGACTCATTCGTTTCCTCTTGAAATAATTTAACATCAAGACCGGAAAGCTGGCAAACGTTCTCGAAATTTTCTTCTCATTATTTATCACAATTTTTCGCATAATCTTATTTTTTCCCTCATTCTTATTTTCTTTATCGAACGGCGAACGCGTTTTCCTCGATTTGCATTGTTTATGGGTAAATAATAAAAATGTATTTTTAGCTCAAACGTCTTTTCTCTGTCCTTAAGGTGAATGATGATTGCACAAGAAAGTGTTGACGACGAAATAAATAAACTTTATTCGTTAGGGATCTCTTTACGTGCAGTTTCAGTATCCCCGAGTTTCACAGTATTAGCCAGTTAACATTTTTTTGTACCGAATTTGCAAAATGTACGTGTCAGATTTTTGGGGGTACACTTTTATTTTGGCATAAAGGAATAAAAGTTTTATTTTCCTTATTTTAATGGAAAGAAAAATTTGGGAGTAATTTTCGGTAAATTTTATGTGTTTTCGAGAATGTCAGAAACATCGGCTTTTAACTTGCGTTAAAATTTATTAGCGCTTATTTTTAGGTTTCTTCTTGAAAGTCACATATTTTTTTTTTTCAGAAAAAAAAATAAATGGAGAATTTTTAAAGATGCAGTCATATCGTGCAGCTCCTAAAATAAAGCTCACTTATTTATTCAGTTCGATAAATATTTTAAACAGCGCTTTTCCAAAAATGTAATCCCATGTTCTGTAAATACGTCACGATTTTAATTTGAGCTTTTACCAAAATTTGAATATGGCAGTTTTCTAAATAAAATAAGTTTACAAAATAGGATGTTTAGGATTATTTTTTTCCAACGATAGCTTTTTTTCCCCAAAAATTATCATTCAATCATTTCAAATATTATAAAGAAGCGAGTTTGAAATGAACACAATTTTTTTTTTGATCCAAGAAATTTTGAAGCAGCTTATTTTCACATCAGCATTCGTTATTTAATCTCCAGTCTTGATCGATAAACATATTTCTGATATTTATGTATCCGTCGTTGGTTTACATCATAATGTGCCAATGCAAATGACACAGAAATGAATTACAAAAAGTGCATACATGTATATTTATAGAATTCAATAAAATTTTATGTTGTCGCTCGTGTAAAAATACGGTAGAAGGTAACGAGGAAATGAAGTTGTTCTTTCCACAACTTGGAGATTTGAAAATCCATTTGAATACTGTAAAGCTTGTTGTCGTACTTCAAAGGAAACCTATTTTCTTGCTTGAATAACTTTTATAGTTCTTTCGTGTATCGATACGACTGTTATTTTATTGCAAACTTGTATTTTATTATTGGTGAAAAGACATAAAAAAAAGTTTTTTTCAACCGGTTTCATACCAAAGCAATACAGAACTTTGCATGGATTTCAACGACCAGAGCTCAAAAGTAAACCTGAATATTTGAAAAGAGCGAGAGGCAGAGAGGAAGGAGGAGCTGGGATATTATTATCTGTACCTTTCGATCTCTTGTAAAAATGCCGTATTTATATTATATTTATGAATTCATTTCTTCAACTATACCTGCAATTCTATGCAGTTAACCCTTTGCACTCGAATTTTTTTCTCGTCTAAAGCTCTTAGCAGCTCAGATTTTTTTTCCTGTACCTGGCTATGCAATGCGTGATTTTTTTAGAAGTAAAATTTGCATATACAATTTAAAATATAGAAATAAAATATACTGAATATTTTTTAATTGACAATTTTAATTATAAATTACAATCGCTTGATCTTCAGTGCAGTATATTGTTGGTGTGCGTGAAAGGCACACTTCGAGTAGAACGCCACACTTTGGCAGTGCCCGTGAGAGGTATTTCGAGTGCAAAGAAAAAATTCAATTATGTTAATTTCTTTATTTAATATTCGGTCAATATATCATTAAATAAATAAACGTCTTTCGAAAATTCCGGCAGTATGCAACAACCCAATACTATTTTGACGTTTACAGCTGCAATGGTCATTAACATTCGCACGCGATAATGTTAAATGCAAAGAAAGTCCGGACACCTGCGGGAGTTCGACTTCGAGCGATGAAAGACTCGTTCCGATGCGCCTGTAGCTTCTTCGCGTTTCATCAAAATTCACCTAAACGCTTCATAGGCAGATTTTTCAGATCCAATACATTGTGGCAAATGCGATGAAAGAAATCCTCCAGTGTTGTATCATTTCCTCCCTCTTGAAACCGAAGATCTTTTCTGCCGAACCCATCCACCGCAAATTCGAAATGCTTGCTTATCCGGGGAACCAGGTGATGGATGACTAACTTGGGAATTCCAAGTGCACAATTTTTCGGCAAACACGCAGTGGAAGAAATGCCGCATTTTGATCCGCGTAATGAAAAATGTGCAGTGCAGGAAATAGGAGACAGAAATGTTCTTTCTCCTCGTGCAGCCGGTAAATGCATTATTTGAGGCACGTAAATAGCGGTCGAGGAACGCGACAAGATGTTATTTAGGAAATTCAACTAAATGCTTGTCTCTACTTATCCTTTTTAACGTCCTGAAAAATAAGGGAAGCGGGATGGATCGCTGGAAAGAGCGGAAAGTTGCTAAAAGTGCTGTAAACACGTAACATCGTTAACAAACGTTTGCAAGTTGAAAACTAAACGAATTCCACGATCGCTAGTGCAAGTACTGCACACATAAATGCACGTGTACTTGCACTCTCGCGCATTTGCTCTTAAGGCTTTCTTCCTCTTTCTCTCTCTCTTCGTCGCTCGCTATATTCGTGAGTGTGAGTTGTTTTCACGAACGATAAGAGAAGCGCCTCTTTGTTTTCCTTTTTTTTTCATGTTCTTACTAGCACTCTTAAGGAGAATCGTATTTTTCCGACGATTCCGTCCGTTGCAATGACGTTACAACTGTTGCCGTAGTTACGAGCATGCGTGTGTGCATGAAAAGGAACGCGTTGTCTTTTATTCCATCGGTAATACTTTTCACCGATGGAATTTTATGTATCGTGTCGGAGCAGGGGATTAAGATGCACTTAAAGCAGCAACAGTAACGGACGGAGAGACCGGCAATTATAGCTTCTTGTTTTTTCATTCGAGAATTTAATGTCAGTTTAACGGCGAGGGTCATTAGCGAAATTGCGGAGGAGTTGTAAACATTACCATTTTAAGGAGGGACACTAAAGGCACTTGAGTGATACCGTGGACGTAGATATCAGGGTTATATTCCCTCCGACAAAGATGCCATTGTACCTAAATTTCATTCAGAAACGCATCGTCCGATTGGAATGCATCGCGTGATCCAATGCAATGGACCGATGCAACGTTCGTATGCGTTGCAAAAAAATCATTAAATTGCAACACTGTTGTATGACAAAAATCGGAGGTTCCTCAAATTTCGTCTAATCCGAAGAAATTTGTACCTTGTAATAAGTAGAATTTCTTTACAATTATTGTAAAATTCAAATGTAAGAAAGTTTCTATTTTAAGGAAATAAGGGATTTCATAATTAATTTTAATTTTTGAAACTCTGCAGTCAGTTCTTCTCGAAAATTAAAGAAAATGATTTTTTGCATCCAGCAATTATTTATTTTTTTAATATAAATACATTTTTTATTATTTTTACTTTTCGGAAATTGGTGATTCGTCATTAATAAATTTTAATCGGCGATTATCAACAATTTACTAATTGCCACTAATGCGAGTGCCAATAATTTTTTGTATACTTCAAATACAAGAAATTGAAATATTAAAAGAAATTTATTTAGAAAATTATTGTTTAAATTGTAGGGGAAAAAAATGGTATAATCTATCGGAGCTGGTTATTAACAAACTGTCGCCAGGATACTTAAATATAGAGAATTTTCTTTTATTGGACCGTCTTTGAAGTTATCGTTGACAATAATGGCTGGCATCGACTTTCCATACCGTTCTATTTATGGGACTGAGATTAAGTGTCGAAGAGATGGAGATAAATAGAGAAAGAAAGTGAAATGGAAAGAGTTTAGCGATTATTTTTCCCAGCGAGTGCAATCCCGCAAACGGAACAATGTCGTTTCTTTGCAGGAGTTTCAGAAATATTCGAAATATAAATAACGCAATTTTTTTAACTGGTTTGTTAACATTTCGCAACATCCTCTAGAGAAAAATCGTATTTCCCCTTGGATACCTAGAAATTCGACATTGAAAATGGATTCCTCGCGAAAAAGTATTTTCAAGAAAGAATTTTTTCGCCCCCCCCCCAGTTCAATTTTAATTTAATAAATTTCGATTTAAAATCACTTAAGTTCTTCCGTTACCGCAAATATCACTAGTGTTTTTTAAAAAGTAACTAGGTACATGTATTGCAAATTCACCTCGAGAACTTAATTGTTGTCACATTTCAATTATAAAATTGTTTATAATTTAAATTATAAATGAGTCATTGAAATAGATTAATTCCACCAATTACAAAACGCGAGATTTCTCAAATTGGAAGAGTTTTCAGGAAACTTGAACTTCTCTTCGTTAATAATGTTGCAAGTGGAATCTATTTTTGGACCTATTACACTTTCTTCCAACAATTAAGGTTTGTTGAGTTCAATAGATTCCAATTGAATCTACAAAGTCGTTTCAATAATTAAAATAAAGTAGCAATCGCGTACTTCAATTACGTGTAAAACTGACGATCGAAGTAGTTTCAAAAGCAATCAACTCTCCAAATGCTACGCTACGGGAAGGAGCAGCTTCTCTACCGGGTTAGCAAGAGTTACATGCAGCAAGAGTAGGCATAACCGATTATTTCTTTTCCAGCCTCCCCGTTATTCCACGTCGCTGGCGTTTTTGTTATCGAATAATCAACAGATTTATATGACCAACTCTCTTTTGTGGATGACTCTGAGCTCGAAAGATGAGCAATTATTTCAAATGTTGCTTTCAGGCGTGGAGTTAAAAGCTGTTGAAAGTTATGATTTCAGGAATTTAGAACAAAGTTTTTGCGTAAGAATAACAAATTGCGCAATCTTTCCTGCGCCGAGAGAAATTTTGAATTTAGAGAGAAAAAAATATCTAAGAATGTAACCAGTAAAATTTAAAAATATCCGATTAGCAAAAAATTTACTAGAACGAAATTTTTCAAGCGTTTGTCTTCGTACAACACTCGCTACATTGTGCTTTGCAACAAAGTATTGCGGCATCTCACGACACCGACGGTTCCACGTGTGTCGCTCCATTCCTTTAGAAATCGCACATAAAACATTGCATTTTTCTTCGAGTTACCCGATACCACAAGAAAGATATCGTCCGATGCGTTGCACGCAAGTCGTACATGCGATTGTTCGGGTAGCGAACCAGTGAAAGAATTCCAAAGCTGTACATTTTAATGGCAGCATCCCCAGGATACTGTTGTAACTTTGAACTTTGATCGATCTGTTGAAATTCGAACCGGTATTTATGCGTACAGCATTTTCCGCCCGAAAATGAGGGCTTTGCTAACGTATTTTCAAAAGGAGCCTGGGCATGTATAGGTTTCATTTTGGCGCTGGGACCTATAGCCTTTTTTTTTTTATACCCCAGCTTTACGTCGGTTCTTTTTTTTCGTAGGATTTTCCGAAGCAGTTGCATCGGAAATTACCCCCGCAGATTTCGTTCTTCGCCGCCTTCGGTGGAACTAACGTCTTTTCGGGTTTACCTGGGACTCCTTGTAGATCTTTTTTCACCGTTCGGTATTTTTCCACTGGTAGAATCTTTCTTCTCACAACAAAGTTGAAGGATAGAACTGTTATTACTTATAAAGGCTACTACGTGAGGCGGTTCTTTGTAACGAGAATTAATTCAGAATTGCTGCAGGGATTCCATGCCACTTTCCGTTACAAAACACGAGAGTTACTCGAAACATCTCCAAAGTTCTGCAGTTCATTTTAAAGCACTTTAATCGGAAAAGTTGTAATGCGTTTGCCGTAATGGTGATAATAATAATGACAACAACAATGTAGTTTCCAGATTCTCTCCGTAAGTCCGTACGAAGGAAAGAAGGCGTATAGAAATAGTCGATTTTATTGTTCATTTGCATTTGCTACAGAATGATTAAAAAAAATCATTATACGAGCCGTTCAATGTACAAATCGATTAACTCAATTTTTTTTACATTTATTAAATTTGTTATCTAAAAAGGATTTTAAAAAGCAATATATGCTATTTTGTAATTTTTGTCAACTTCATTTTTTATGGAGTTAATCTCTTTGTGCACTGAATGGCTCATATCGTGAAATACAAATTTCTGTCTGATATTGCAGGAATTATTTTATCTATAATCTAGTGAAACCTAATTATTTTCTCCGTTCTTCTACACGCGGGTATATTTTTTGTTTCGTTGTGATCTTTAAATTATTGGATTTTTCGTCACTGGCTATTTTTCATGTACTTTTTTCACCTTTTACGTTATTTCACATGAATCTATAAGAAATTCTGAATTTCGTAGATTTAAAATTTTATCGAATTCCCAATTTCGATGAAATTTCAATTTTCAAGCATTTGAAGTTTTAATGAATTTTGCATATTGACATTTTAGAAAATTCCAACTTTCAAAATAATTTCATAACTCAAGATGTAAGTAATATTTCTGTCTCTTTGAGTTGTGTCATTTTTGTAGCAACGGTGGTTACGGTTGCAGTTTATAACAAATAACGCATTTTCTCTCCTTACGTATTTTTGATGCCTCACGATTTTCGAGGTATAACAATTTTTTAATAATAACGGGGATAACAATTAAGTAAGTTTATCACAATAACGATTTTTAAAACCTTGTTCATTCGCTGTTTCCTTTTGAACACCCCTATATGCCATTAAAATACAGAATTCTAGTGCAACCGATACGCTGTTGCAATTGTTAACTCCACCTGTTGTTACGATCACCGGTAAATTTAATACCTTGCACGATTGGAGGAACCGTAACTTTATTCGTTACGTCGATTCTTTCTTACCGTGTATAAGGTCAGCTTTTAAGAGAGCTTTTTTTTTCTTATTGACGATTACATATTACTCACAGTGGTATATAGTGCATATGTAAAAGGAAATGCGATAATACCGATGCGCGTCTGTCCGTTATACGTCCAAAGACAAATAACGCTGCAGTTATTTCCCTTATTGTTGTCATAAGTTCCATTTAGTAACAATTATCATCAAATTGCACGTGGGCCATTTCTCTGAAAGTTCACTTTGTGATACCCCTTATCGCCAGTATATGGTTCGTATATACATATAAGTGTATATAACAAAGACGTATATATACGTACACTCACGCATGTGTGTGTTGTGTATGTACATGATGGACGATAAGTCGTTGTATGAATCATCATAGTAAATGCACGACTTTTATGGTGCAACAGCCAATGTCGCGGCTCGTTGAATCTCTCGTGTTCATTTTCATCGACCTTTCCACGATATACAGCTACGAGACACATTAACTTTGGGATAAAGCTATTGCCGATATTCCCTCCATGCTGCAACCGTTGCATGCGGTGTTTACGTATAGATACAGCTAAGTAAGTACATATTTCCTTTTACAGCCAGATAGAAAATAATCGTTTTGCATGGGGCCAAGATAATGCTCCCAAATGAGTTCTCTATCCTCATTTTACGCTTTATCATTATTATCATCCCCGAGTAAAAGCCCTAGACAAATTTTACGTCACTCGCGATAGGGTGTTTTAATAGGTTATTAAGAAGGTAAAGAAGAAGCAATTTTTTACAATAATCTTGGAAGCAATAGTTCCGCGGGAAATTTTTTTAGCAACGATGCTTGAAATTAAAAGTTCTTGGTTGAAAATATTAGGAGGAATCCAAGTTTTTCGATTTTGGGAATAGAGGGAAGAAGTTGGAATTTGGGACCTTGAATTTATGGGATTTAGGGTTAGGCAATTTTTGGAAAATTTGTTATTAGAATTTTATAACATTAAATTTTCAGGGTTAAAAGACAAAATAATTTTTTACTTTTTTTGTGAAATAACTCCTGGATCGAGACTAATGATCGAGAAATGATCGTGATCGAAAATTGGTTCCGTGGTATTTTTGGGGACTGACGATCGAACACTTTTTTAAACATTAATTTCCGTCTTAATTTCTTAAAATACCATATATTTGAAATTAGGAATTTGATAAAAATTGAAATACACGAAATTTCGAATTTGTTCAAGTTTCAAATATTTGAAAATTGAATTTTTTTTTAATTCTACGACGCAAATATGTATGTACAGCAAAAATACAAAATGGTTTCTATCTTTTCTCATTATTATTATACCTCGTAAAATTCGAAACAGTAATTTTTTTTTATCATCGGGACAAATACTGTAATTCGCCGACTTCTTTCTTCCCCTGCTGCGGTTTCGGCCAAATATCCAACTCCTCGTAACTACACGAAATTAATTTCCGTCCATTAATCCTCAAGTCAGACACGGTCATTGAAATTGTCCCGAAGTGCAGGAATAGGTCTCATAATTAATAGGAAAGGAGGGAATCCGTTACTTTGTCAGGGATCGGAAATAAAATATATTTTTGTCAAAAGGGAAACTAATTTCTTTGTCGTTAGTGTCAGTGACATTCTCTCGTCATGGTTTTCCAAGTGCACACGGTTCATTTGAAGAGAGTTTAGAGGTTAGTGTATAGAGAGAAACGTCTTTGTGAGAGTGAATTTCGCTGATGTACTGGTACAATGATTTAAAAGGACGATGCAGGAATAAAAAAAGGATATGACATTATTTCTACATCATCGATTTCTCCAACCTTTTTTTTTCTATACACAAGTCCATGTTGTTATTTGACGTAAGGGTATGGAAAAAAAAGATCCTTGTAACAACAGGGGGGGAGAAATACCATACGCGGAACTCCTGCTGAGCTCAAGGAAACAGGACTCAGGATTTTAAAAGTAGAGTGAGATAGAGAAAAAGAGAGAGAGGGAGGGAGAAAAGGGAAGGTTGAAAACAGCTAAAAGGACCCTTGAAGAAAAGAGAGAAGGGATCGAATGATTAGAACTCTTGAAAAAAGAGAGAACTGAAAGGAGGGTCAATACCCTACGGGATTTTGCAGAGATTCTCAGTATTTAAGATCCTTTATTCCCTTTTTCTAACGCTGTAGCTTTAATCTTCTTCATATATAGACATATATGTACACACAAGCAAAAAGTTTATTGGGTTATAAAAATTCGTACAATAATAAAAGTTAACAGTCTCAAACAAAAGGTATTAAATAGATCACAGATGTTTTCCCTTCTTTTATTATTCGAATTCTGTCATCGTTTGTAATAAGGAGGAACCATAAAGTTTTACGAAATTTCCGGATTCAAATGCGATAAAAGGGAGTTTCGTAACTGCAAGAAAGAATAGGCCTTTTAACGTAAATCTTTTATGGAGAGAAAAAATGCTGCCTTTGATTTTAACGCCGTAATGTTTGCGAGCATAAATTTTATTTTATTGTAAATAAACAAATAACACGGGAATTTCCTTCAAATAATAATGAAAGGCGGGGTAGGTTTCTCTTGAATTCTAACAACAATGAGATTTTCTAACGCGTAGGATTCCTTGTCATTGCGTAACGTATTTTTATCAAATTTTATAAGGTCGATAAAAAGAAAAGAAATTTGCGCATGTAAGAAAATATATTCTTCTATTTATTGCAGCTGCAGTTTCGACGATTCGAGAAAAATTGTAAAAACATTGAATTTTCATAGTAGACGAATTTGATTTCCGCGTCCAATAGAATTTGGAGTTTTGTACGAAGACGACTCGGGGAAAGAGCGAATTCTAGCGTGTAGTGGGAAAAAATATAAGTGGAAGAAAATTGCCTTGGCTGACAAGAGATAGAATTTTATATAGTTACCCGTCCTTGTACCGATAATAAAAAATGGTTGTCACTTGTGAGTCTTTTCGCACGCTTGTATTTGTCTCGTATCAAATTTATCAGATGTAATCAAAGTCTAGTTTCTAGTATAAAATTTGTACGAAAATAGATACATTTGTATGTACAAAAATAATCTACGCGTTATGAAATTACAATTTCTGTAATGAGCAATTACTCGCTATTACCATTCGCCATTTTTTTTAGATAAGAATGTCAAAGTTCTTGAAATTTTTTAAAATTTCGCTAATCGTTCTGCTTTTATCTGCAAGTATCTGAAAATTAGTTAAATCTTAGGATAACGATCATTTGTCCATAATTCCGGTACCATCAAAATTTTAACCCTTGGCGCTCGAACTTTTTCTCGCCTGAAGCTTTCAGCACCTGGGACTTTTTTTCGTGTGTCTGGTCATGTAATGTTTGATTTTTTTGGAGGTAAAATTTTCATATAGAATTTCCAATTTTTAACGTTATTTTATTATTATCATAATGTAAACATTTCGTAAATGAAAATTGCAAAACTGAAAATTACAATCGCTTGATCTTGAATGCAGCGTATTGTTGGTGTGGCTAACTTTGGCAGTGCCTGTGAAAAGTACTTCGAGTGCGAAGGGTTAAATAAATTTGGAATTGATATTTTGAAAAATTCCAAGACGATGGGAAGGACCACAAAATTCGTGGATTTATTCTATCGAAGTATCAGAGACGGGAAAACGTAATATCCCTGTTTTCAGCTTTCTCTGAAAAGTAGGAGAAAAGAAACGGGATGCACGTGAAAGGAAGGAAGATCTTTCTAGCCAGAGATGAATATGCGTAATAGAGAATCCCTGTAATCTGTGGCGCAAAAAGTGTATTTCAATTTGAATAGACCCCTTCCATTGTACTTTACACCAAAAACCCTTCTGTGCACTTATAAAAGCGAGCTCGATGTAACCTGCCACCCCGAAATGTGGGTCACAACACAAAGGGTACGTTTTGGAGTTTTGTTTCGTCGTATAGCGTCATTAAATAGAAACCGTCGGTCCAAATCTTGCCCCCGTTTAGTTCGACACCAAGTGCCAGCTCATACCTACGTGAAAAAAAAAATCCGAATCGCAGAGAATCGATGCAACCGCGAGAATAGGCACAAGAAAATAATTTATGAAAGCAATTTTATATCGTAAGAAAACGATCAAATATAGAATGAGGGAAACGGCGAGGAAACGCCGACGTTTAAGGAATCGAGGAGGTTAATTGAAACCTTGGCCTTTCCGACCGTTTTATGTAAGTAAGCGAAACTTTCTCTAATCTTGGACCTACTTCAGTATTTATACTGGCCACTGCGAAAAAGTGCAATTGCTACTGGCAAAAAAGTCTCGGGTCTTATTTATTGGATTCAACTGAAAATTGCGTTACTTCATCCTGTGCGGAGTTTGGCGAAGTACTATCTTCAGCCAGTGGAATAATAATAATAATAATAATAATCCATGTCGCCGTATAATCAGCTGAATACATGTTTTGTTGACTGCGATGAATCTTAATTACAGCGCATTCGAGTTTTGCACTTTTTCAATTGTCTCGCCAACTAGAAATGACTGAATATTTTCTGAAGAATTTTCGTAGCATCATTGAGTGAAATAAAAAAAAAACTCACTGAATAGTGTCCTAATCATTTCACATTAATGCAATAATATATATTGATAATAATTTTTTGTAACGAATTTTTGTGTTAATTTATTTAACAATGAATTCTTTGAAATTGAAGCGGATCGAGAAAACACTCTTAAAAATTTAGCATTGAAAATTCCAAAGAACAAATTATTAAACAAATTAACGTAACGGTTCGTTACAAAAACAAAAGATATATAATAATAGATAACAATAATCGTTACTATTACTTAACAATTATAATTATTTTCAACTTATTCGATATCACTTTGGCTTGGTGTTAACTTTTTTCATTTGTCCCCAAATAATGTAAAGTTTAGAAACAAATTTCTGTCGATACATATTCACGTGCGCGCGCGTGTGTGTATGTATATGAAATGGACATTCGGTTCACTCCAAAATAATCAAGCACAGGTCAAAGAAAGTTTCAACGTAATTACACAAAAAGGTCAGTAACAAACATTTGTTTTGTCTCCTCGTCGACTGCAATCACGACCCCAATAATTGTCGTCACGAAATGGGGCGATGCTCCCTCGGATAGAAAACAAAGAAACTGGGCTTTATCCTAAGTCCTATTTTGCAATGCTCTGAATCTTTTCCAATAAGTGCGAAAAAGTGAATTGGAATGGAAAAATGAAAAAGATGTAGATACAATAATTATGACCGATCAGGTCTATCAATAGAGCGATTGTGTGTCTATTTCAAGTTGCTGACGAAAGTGGCTTCCGCGTTGCATCAGTCGGAGTGGCCTTGTTTACTTGATCGATGATAGCTTCTTTCTTGTTGTCCCGGTGATGATTCTTTCGAACCGAAATCTTGTTGTCCACTTCAACAATATCTTTTAACGACTCGCAGATAATTTTTGGAAAAGAACAATTTACTCGAAGCCGGGACTTTTTGGCACTGGTACGCCGCAGAAGCCACGTAGTCATGACGTACGCGCGTTCTTCCGCGATTACAGAAAAATAATGTAGGTCCTGAATACTTTTTTAATATCGTAAAGTGCGCCGGTGAGAATTTCAGTGTTTCGCCGTATGCCGCGGTATCGAACCGTCTCTTACTGACACTTTTTTTTTAGTTTTATTGTTCGAGATGATAAGAATAATAACGTTATCACGTAACACAGCAGCTTCTGCGGTGATAACGCCGACCAAGGAAATTTATGACTTCGAACACTTTACAAAGTATTCAATTAAACTTCTATTGTATTTCCAAAAGTCTACCCCTTTCTTACAATTTATCGAAAACTTCTGTTTCGAAAATCCACGAAGTTTTCTCATCAATGTTTCTCAGATAGTGGAAAATTAAGGTGAAAATTACAGCTATCATTAGCAAACCTTGGACTGAGAAATGTCTTTTACGAGAACAACTGGGGCATTTAATTCAAATATGTAGTATTTAATTTTACAACGGTTCATTAAATACAGATACTGCTTATTTGCGTTATTAACATCCGATGGAATGAGTCGAATTATGTTTAAAGGCAATATAAATGACTCATTAGCATATATGTAAATATTAGAGAATAATGGATCGAATTTCATCGAGGTAACGAATTTCATTGAAGTGATTCCTTCGTTGGATATGACTTTTAAAAATTTTTCCATACGTAGGCTGCATGACGATACGTTTCGTTTTTTTTTTCTAACAATAAGACGTTTTCGGGTATGATCTCATATAAATTTGGCATTCAGGTGTGGTTTGGTTATTCATAAATTTTTTCAAATTTGCAATGAAGCGATAATCCGGTTACTGACTTTCACATTTATCGAAACTTCGAAACGTTAAAGCTACACTTTTCGGATTATTGTAATTGAGTATTTGTCGATTGAGGCTTATGGCAATTATAATAATAACAATTCGGTATCGCGATAGGAAAAATTTTAGACCGCCTTATCTAACCACTGAAAAACCAACAGATGAATTTACACCATTACGGAATAACTAAGGAATTTGTATAATTTATTGAAAATTATTGAATCAATAAAAGTAGAATTAATCGAATAATTTATGGAAACATATTATTTGTCTTAAGCCTTTTCACTCGAAGTACTCCTCACTGGCACTGCTAAAGTTTGACGTCGCTCTCGAAGTGTGCCTCCCAGGCCCGCAAACAACATTGTAATTTATAATTCAAATTTTCATTTGGAAAGTGTTCACGTCATGATAACAATAAAATAACAATGACAATATTTTGCGTTTTAAATTTTATATGCAAATTTTACCCTCAAATCAACCATACATTACATAACCAGGTACAGCCAAAAAAAAATTCCGAGTGGAAGGGGTAAAATTCAGTTTTGTGAATTCGAAGAAATTTTATTGTCCCAAAGAAACTGGCGTATTTAATTTTTCTCCTAATGCAAATTTTCGTTCGCTGTTGCGAGAAAAATTGGAAACGTATGAATTGAGTGTCGTTCAATTTCCCATCAGAGAATGATTCACGAAAGTACCAATTGCCGGTATTCGAATAAGTGGAAAAGCTGTCGAAGTCTTAGCAAATGAGAAAAAGGACGGACGAAGGGGGCGGGTGGAGGGTATTATGCTTTTTCCCTCTTCTCGTGATTAGGAAGTTAATGATTTTGTTCCGAGAGAAGACGGAGAGACGTCGTAATAAGTGAATTGGTGCCAGTGTGCCAGGAGGAAACAAAAGGTCTACATCTACACTAATACCCGGGGCACGCACCCTTCGCAATTCCATGACGTCACGACTTATCCCGAAGGCTCTTTTGATCATAAACGGTCTTTATGTCCATTGAGAATGACGTTTTATATCCACGCTACTGTATGGTACCAACCTCAAACCCGGTTTTTCACGTAACGAAGTAAGGACAAAGAAATGCGAAAGAAGGAACGAGAGGACGAGGGACAGAAGGCACAAGATATACGAGCCACACATATAAACATGTGACAGGGACATTGTTGCTTCTGCCATTCGTTTCCAAATGAAATGGTGTCGAACAAATTAAACGAAAAAGTTGGAAACATTCAACAGAGATATTAGCTCTTCTTGTTTGGCGCAAGAATACGTCGAACGAGCAATTAGCGTAACGTTTCAATTTGGGAAAGCCATTCCCGGAAATAGAAATTTCGTCGAACCGTTGGATTTTATTTGGTTACCTGTTCGGGATTTACCCTCTTAATTAGGATCCAACGTCAAGGGAAAATACGAATTGTAATGGTTTACAGTAAATGCGTGACCGAGAAAATTCAGGTACCCCGATTCAACACGATGCTGCAAAATGGTTTAGCGAAGAAGCGCAGCTATGACAAAACCATTCCAGAATTATAAGAACCAATATTATGATAATAAATTACTAAACAATAAGAAATTAAACCTAATCCATCTTAATCCAATAAAATCCTAATTATATTAGGTCTAATAATTATCAATAACATTGATAATACAAATAAATTCAATAACAAAAAAAACGCAAAATATTATAATCACCTATTATATAATCTAATCTATATAATAAAATCATTGATATAATTAATAAAACCGCTCTTAAATAAATAAAAACAATTCAATCCAACAAAATCAAATAATCAAATTTTAATGAAACTAAATTTATAAAATTTCAATTTAATATAAATATATAATTATAATTAAATATAAAAAACCTTATTAAAAATAATAAAATTCTAATATTAATTATTAACCAACTAAAAACATAAAATAAATATAATTTCTTTATTAATCAAAACAAAAAAAAACTTTTATATCTTTAATACCACAAATGACTCACCAGAAGAAGGCGCATGAATTTTTTTTAAGATGACGTCATATTGGCGATGCATTAGGATAGTTGCAATCCGTAACGCGTTTGGTCAATTTTCTTATAGATATATTGTTTAAATAAATACATAGAGGAAACGATTTATAGCGTTACAAATAATATGAAATTAATATTGTATCATTAATAGTAACATTGCTTACAAAAATAATAAAAGTTACGAGGGAATTTCCTAATTGGTTGGTATAAAAAAACGCCATTTCAAAAATACCAAAATTACTAATTGACGCGTTAAGAGCCACGTCAAATCCATGTGGCTCCCTATTCACGCCGTGTGGGTCGCGATGGTATACGTTATTCCATTTATCATAACCGGCGCGGACTCAACGGAAAGTTTAGTGTCGTTCACCGGTGACCGACATGACGAGCAATCAAGTCGATGCCGGAGTGACGTCAGATAACATTTGGACTCTACGTTTTTTGACAATAAGCGAGAGAAATAGTCGATATTCATCCAAGGTTAATTGTTGACTTTTGGGTTAAACCTTTCTTTGGATTGCCGCGAAGTACGAGGGTTGAACTCGAGGGAGGGAAAGACGGGAGATAAAGGGTGTGTGTACATCCTCTGTAAGAAAGGAACTCGAGGACAAAGGTCCGTTGGCATGATACGTCAACGACGTAACCAACGGGTGTGTGTGAGTGTGTGTATGCAGAGATTGCAATGCACGTTGTACTAGACAGTATGGGAGAATAGTATCTATCCGGATTTATGAGCCAATAGATGGTTACAGACGATAAAGAACGAGGTGATGACGATCGTAACAAAGAGTATGAAAGAATGAGAGGAGGAAGAAAAGCTTTGGGTAACGATCGTCACGAACGAACGGAATAGTAACGCAACCTCCATTTCTAAACTGAGTTGGGGTGCGAAAATGCTATACAGTCCCATATGTCAACAGTGTAATGGTAAGTCTCGGGCACGCATTCGAAATTGCGCTCGAGGCGTAATAACACCATATTATGTATAGAACTTCAAAGGCGATAAAAAAAAAAGGAAAGAAAGTATCCGAGGTAGGCAGAAAAGCTGGCGTACGTATGTTACATACACATGCGAGTTAGTTTTTCTTTTCTTCATTTTTATTGCTCATAAAGTAGAACCATCGCACAACGCTATTCCATTTTTCCCAAGGATATTTGACTTTGACACCCCATAAAAAACAGATATACGCATATAAAATATTATTACTCGAATGGGTTTCACCGAGATTTTTCTCAACGTATATTTTTTTCATCTATTCTTTTTTTCGTCTATTACATGCACTCTAAATCAGAATTGTCAATACAATGCAGTCGTGGCTGATCGAATTGAGAGAAACGTCAATAGGAATTGTAACAGTGAATTGATGCCGTTACGGGGTACAATGACGCTATTACTACAATAATTGTGCTACTGCAATTTTCTAGGGACTTTTGGTCAAGAGTATATTATTTTATTTCGGTATTTTTGAAATGGGGTTTTTTATACTTTGGTTAGAAAATTCCCTCGTAACTTTAACCCTTTCCGCTCCAAAGGAATTGCTCGTTACGTGTAAAATGTCGCCTTGGAGGCGACAAAGGGTTAATTCTGTTTTCTCTTCCACAAAAATGGGGTGAAAAAAGTGTCAGAAACCGGGTTGGGCAATTCTTTTTTACGGGTAATTCGACTTTCAGAATCGATTCCAAACGCCTATTTTAACGAAACCCCAATGGAAGTTCGTTAAAAACAGGTTTTCCGAGAAAAAACCGTATTTCCCGTTTGATATTTGGAATTTTGACGATGAAAATGGATTCCTACAAAAGAAAAACACCTCGGATAAGGGCAAATTCAGTAAATTCCAAATGATAATCAGTCAAGTGTAAAAATTAATATCACAAAGTTGGTAATTGTTATTAACGTGTATTGGTAATGTATTGCAATAACTGTTCTTCGAAAATCCAAGATGGCTTCCAAACTTTTGACTGTGTCATCAATTTACCATCTTGGGATGGAATCAAGGAGATTTGTATGATTCCGAGACAAGCTTAAAATGCCTTCTTGCTCGTGGCTCTTTATCTGCGATGAACCAAAAGGCACGGAGAAGCCACCCTTCATGTTAGCACTCCAAGTCAGATGCAACTTCCCGAGCTTTCTTTGATTAGCTGCAGACGGGGACAGATGGAGAAATGCATTAAAGCAATTCGCTGCCTGACTATCGCCTGATGATGATGATGACGACGAGTAATATGCTAATTTCGTCAGCGACGGATCCTAAAACGCTATTCTAGAAACTCAAACAATTCAGGGTGAAGAAAACACTCTCATTAAGATTTGAGGTTTACCAATTTGACACAGTTGCCGATTTTTTTTCGGAGAGTTCAAAGTTCAAGCGTGCAAAACAGATCAAACTAAGGGATTGGATTACACAAAAACTCGTGAGATTAGTTTCGAATAACAAAACTTATGGGTACATCAAGACACGAAGGGTTATAAATTCTACCGAGTGTCTGACGCAAGAAATGTTTCGTTTATTGCAATGGTATCGGTTAGAGCGAGTGAAAAAAAAATTGGAAGAGAAAAGATACGAAGTGGAAGGAAGCCAAGTGAGAGGAAGATGTGCGAAAAAGAAATAATAAAACAACAACAACAACAACAACGGTACGACACCTTCTTTTGGTACTTAGGTAACAAATGTGTTGTTATCTGTCGACGACGATGGGCGCAAACAAAGAGGTTTCAGTAAACAGATTTAGAGGGGAACCATTCATGAAGTCGCGCGAAAAAGAAAAAAGGGGAATATATTTATTCCGAGGATAAATATTTTTCTTTCTTGGCGAATTCTTTTTTTTACTGTATTTTACGATTTTATTTGCTGAATGTTGAATGTTAAATCGGCCTCGAAAATATTGTCGAAGTCATACCACTCATCCAATGGCGATATTATGATGCAGTTGGCGAAGTCCGTCATCAAGACGTGCATCTAGACACTTCGAAAAATTTGGAAGTAAATTGGATGTTATCGAATTCCAATGAATTTTTTACAACAATGTAAGGTTAAGAAAAACTGTTACTTTATTGATTGACAAGGGAATTTTGTTGTTCCACATTAAATTTCCATATAATTTTTGTTGTTTCCCCGAATCATGTACATATATTAAATATGGGGTTCTGTGGATGCCGATAACATGTAGTCTGGGGCGAGATTTAGATTGGAATCTTAATCTAAACCAACTGAAATCATTTTATTGCAAGTTTTGTGATGCCAAGAAAAAACAGATTTTTTAATTTCTCTCGCATTTTTTAAGAGAAAAAGTGATACATTAGAAAGTAACTCGCGACCTAAATGAAATTAATAAATTAAATTAAGTTTCGACTAACCATGAAAATAATGGAACATTATATTTCGTTTTTTCTTCGCATAGTAAATTAAGGTACTAATTTTAAAAATTACAAAAAAAAATTTTATGAAAATTTAATTTAGTTAAATTAATATTAATTTTACAATAAATTTTACTTTACTATCTGATAAAAATTCGTGTAAAAATATCAACCTTGCAATTATTTCCACGTCATTCTTCTGTTTTCTACACTTTTTTACGGACAAGGGCGGGGAATAAAAAAATTAACATTTTTTTATAAGTTTCCAAAAAACACCACAAATATATATTCTACGGACCGTGAAGTATATTTGCGAATTTTTCGGGTACTTATAAAAGAGTCCAAATCGAGTCGGAAACGAGTGACCCTCGTGTGCCATTCACTGCAAGGTTGAGGGTTAATATTAAATAACAGTGTGAACTTCCACATACACCCAGCGTTTTAGCACCAAATTTTTTACAGTGTGGGGCTTTAATGGGATTCAATAACTTCCTCTGCCTTGCGCGAAGTTTCCGTGAGGATTCCATGGGGAAAAGGGTGAGGCTTTGACGGGAACTCTACGTACGTGGAGTCTACATAGAGCTATAAAACCGCCACCCCTATAGTAACGCTGTATAGAAAACGTACCGATATGACATCCATTACTTTCCGCTGCAGCGGTATCGCAAAACATTAGACGTCTTTCGAGCTTCGGCGCTGATGCGAAAGAGGAGTTGTCGAATATTTCGTAAACAGCAGCCACCGTAAAATATATAACAATTATTTTAATGGAATTATCGAACGCAGCGAAGAAAATTCGTTTTTTTTATTTTCTTTCCATCAAATCAAACTCTGGTGTTATTTAAGAGTAATGGATTGGAAAATTGTAAAAAAAAAATAGTAAGAACACAGGCAATAATAATAAAAATAATAATAGCCATGAAAGTAACAATGGACACTCTGTTATAACGGACGATGATTTAAAAAATTAATTCTTAACGGTCAACACAGTTTTTGGTACCCACAAGTGTCAAACATGGGGTCTTTGGTGTCTTTCGGTGTTTTCGATTATCCAAGCTGTAGAAAAAATTATATAAAAATTCATGGCACTTATACCATAAAAATTCATGGTTTTAGGTATCCACTAGAAAATTCAAAATGTTTTTTGTTTTCGAAACAAAAATTTATAAACTTGTAGCAAGGTTATTAAAAAGTCAATTTTTGTTAAGCACAAAATACCCCATGTTGATTGTTTGGGGTTAAAAATCAGTTCTAAGAACTGACAGACATTTTATATTTATTTTTTACAATATTTCGGATATTTTCGTGCAATCGTAATTTTTATTCACTTCTTCTGAAAAATGTTGTAGTAAGAAAGTGGTGGAAAATAGTAACTTTGTTAAAAAATAAACTGGCGGAGGTACATATAAAATGTGCATCGCATATGATCTCTGTAATAAACAGATAATTTGCATTAAATTATTTTCCAAAATTTGTTATTATATGTTAAAAATGATCATAAATAAAATTCTTATTTTTTATTTTATAATATAAATAAATTTTTGGGGTGGCTTTAACTTCATCTGTTAATTACTTTCTGTTAATTACGAATATTGCACAAACTTACGATCCGTCATATTTTGTTTTTCGTTATTATTCGAAAGAAATTTAATAATAAATTCATTGTCCGACACTGCAATTATGAAATAAATCATCGCGTATTCCAATTTAACAATTTATTTACGACACGACGAATCCTCGGCGTTACGTAAGTAATCTGCCTGGCGAAGAAAGATATGGAATGAAAATCACGGTCTTATCGAAATCCCAGAATATTTGTTTAAAGAAAGATATGTGTATAAGTGTAGCGATCAGAAGGACAATGAATAAATGAGTGTATAGTTAGACGAAGGTCAGCCATATGTCCGACGATAATATATTCATTGTTTTTCTAAATGATATTGGATAAAGGCGAAAAAAGAAAGACGAATACATCTCGGCGAGTATTTACATATAAATATTATAATACAAGGGCTTTCTATGAGCACAACTGTGTGTGTGGACACTGTGGATGCATTGTCTAAAAGCTATACAAGCATCGAAATGCGTGAAATAGGAATCCAGTACTAGAAATCATCAAATCATGATCTATATCTCGTGACGGTCATTCGATTGTTATGTCCATGTTTTTCAAGAAAAAGATATAATTTATTGCAAAATACGGTTGTTAACACATTGGTTAGCGAAAAACATATTGCAATTTACACCCGCAACCTTGAATAACTTATTTATAATCGGAAAGAATTTGTAAACATATCTCAAAACAAGAAGAAAAGAAATTCGCTGTCGAGAGAAAAGTTTGTTTGTTCCACAATAGCCTAACAAATAATTGGAAGAGGAATTATAGAATTGTGCTTTATTTATGCAGGTTCGGACAAGGAAAATATTTCAATAACATTTCGTTGCAAAATTACGGTCGGATTTCTATTCTTAGAGGATAATAATAAATTACCCTAACATACTTTATCCGATCGAGTTACGAAAGTTCTATTAGATGAATAATACAAGATAGCTTCAAATTATCTTAATTGTAGTTAATTAATAAATAATCTCGAAAGAAAAAAAGATAATTTAATATTATTCATAATGTAATAAAATGATATTATATATTAAGTTTGTAATGAAAAGTTATTCGGTTTTTTAATATCTAGTTTTTTTATTAAATAAATTTAATTCAGATAATTTTTTATTCATAATTTGACTTAGAAATTTATTAATATTAGGATTAGTAATAAATTATGGGATTATCTATAATTTAATAACGAACAAAATTATATTTTAAAATTAATAAAATTTAATAGAAATAGAACAGCAATGAAAGTAGTTGAAACAACTATAAATGCGGTTACAGAGTTTCCCAAAATATATCCTTAACGCTATGTTCTCGGTTAAAGTTGCTGTAGATCCGACGAAAATAAAACTTATAAACATAACCGCGAAAAAATTGACCGAGGGCAGGAAGACATTTTTCACTCGAAAATATATTTTCACGAATTTCAAAAAATGTTGTTTTTACAATATAAATGGATGACATAAAAGAAATCGAAGCGAATATCAAGATAGATAAGATGAATGCTTACCTGTACAAACAAATTGTTCTTGCAAACGCATAGAAGCAGCTGTTGTTCGTGACTCTGATGATAGGGCATCGTGTCGTATCGTTTAACAAATAAAATAATACCTATCTGATTGAACTAACTTTTATCTTAATACCAAGTTCAATATAATATTTTTCGTTTTATATATTCATTTATATTTATTGCTTCACTTATTTTTCAGACGATGGAACGTTCCTGTATGGGATAAAAGTAGGTACATTTGGGCAAAATCAGTTAACTTTAACTTTATTTTGGTAAAAAATAATAAATAATTAATCCTTCAAAATAATTTATGAATTAATAAGGTGTTAAAATTAAATCGTTTTCCTAATTTCGAGATACAGTTTTTTCCTTAAAAATAAAAATGATGATTTGAACGAATAAGAACGATTTCGAATAACAGAAATTTTAGCATTCTGAAAATGTGAAAATGTATTGATCATCATTTTTGACCCTATTTATTATGAATTTATGTTTGCGAAATTCGTATGGAAATTAATTTCCTTAACAAGTGTACTCTTTTGGTGAAGACGATAATTATAATGATGATGATGATGGTGATTGATGACAACGACGATGTAAAGTACACTTTACTGTTTAAATATGTTTATTTTATTATGAAGAGAGTAAGAAAAAAATAACTCTTCAGGTACGGTATTAATATCTGATTAAATAATCCCAGATAAATAAGCGTTTCGTAGGAAGTAACTTCTTTATTATTGGAAGAAAGTAAACTTATTTGTTTCTTTTTCATGAATAAATAATGGATCGCATAATTTGAGTATTTGTCGGAGGTTTATTGCCCCGAGAGACTATTTTTTTTGTTTTACATTATAGTTAATGTATTTTTCGTTTTTTATGTTATTGGCACGTTTGCAGAAGAAGTCTTGTGTTCACAGTCTAATAATACATAAACATGATCTACCTCAAAACGAATGCATAATTTACTATATTCCGACTGCAATTTTTACATCCTTTCGCAAAAACTAGCAGGTTAGTAAATAATTTGCAATAAATAAATATTTTTCATATTTAGTAAATTTGCTTTGACAAGAATTATGGCGGTAATTAGGCATTAATATGAAATTTAGGGACAAGAAAAGATTCATATTCAAAAATACAGAAAATTTTTAAATCAAAATTTAAATCATATTAAAATATTTATTTTAAGGAAGTCAATAACAATTTGAATTTCGAAATTCTCGAAGGTCAAAGTATGACACTGAAATTTGGGATTTCAAAATAAGCTTAAAATCAATCTAAACTTTTTTAAAAATAATATATATAGGTATGTAATGGTATATTATGCACATTTTTTCACCTGAATTTAATATATTCATTATACATATATATTTTTTTTTCCTATTTACACAGTGCTTTAGTTTTGCAATAAATAAAATTTCATCCACCAAATGCTCCTTTTTTTGGATATCTATGTATAGTAGATGGAACGAAAAAAATTCCTTTGCAAAAAATATGTTTTATATAATGTATAAAAAAACATGAATAAAATCATAGACCCTTATTTATATAACGGAATTTTCGAAGTTAATACATCATGTATATAAGGACGTGTTAGTGAAAGTACTTTCTAGTATTTCATAAAATTTATCCCGAGGTTCCAATAAATACGATTATATATAAGACCATCTGAACAACAACTATTAGTGAATAATATATATACGTTTGTTTCTTACTCATTGTCAACGTAACTGTTTTATTCCTATCAAGGATTTTCAAGTACCTAACATTTATATACATATATGTACGTATACTGCTTTCATATATATATTTTTCCTTCGATAAGGAAAGTATCCTCTTGTGGATTGATTTCTGTTTCTTAACTTTGTAGAGTCACTCTTTTTTATCAACCAATAATGTGGCAAGACTAAATTACTTCTGTCTTTTTATTGTTTTTACAAGTTTCTTATCTTATCAAACAATTTTGCATTGCTGTCGATTCCTAAGCGAAGGTTCAAAATCTTAGTGATATAAAGGTATTTGTCTTCACTTATCAGTGATGTATCAGGCACTAAATGCTTGATATCAATAAAATTAGTATTATAGAAATTTTCGTATTCCCGCGATCTCAAGTAAACTTTTCTACAATTCGAAACTCTCTTTACATTATAATATCATTCATTTACATTATTTATAATTTGTAATCTTATTAAAACTCCTTTGAAAATATAAATTTTTTCGGTGGGGTCTGAAAAATCCCGGTGTCCCAATTATATTATTCTGGTAAAGTAGATCAACTGTGGCATAAATTATAGATTTAATACAATCTGTATATTTATGTACATAATTGTAATTAAAAAAAAAATATTTTCTTAATTATGATTGGCAGAAAATTCGTATTGGAAAAATATTATGGGGTTCTAATAAAATACGAAAATTTACAAGCTACAATACAATGGTAACGTTAAGTTACTATAGCAATGAATAATTATATTAATATTTAGTAAACCATACATAAATGACTATAGCAATAAATAGTCTAAGATATATTCGTTAAAAACTGTATTTCACATGCATTATTTGAATGGAGGTTGTCACCTCAAAAACGTTGTAAGGTACAAATTGCAAATTGTTCGAAAACCCCCGAAAATGAAAAAAATAATTTGATGGATTTTTCAAAAATCCATCCATTATTAAAAACAATAGTTTAAAAAATCCATCTGGCAATAATAAAATTTTAAAAAAGGTAAAAAACGGTAAAAATATAAGTAAAAAAATAACCTGATGGATTTTTTAAAAATTCATCCATTTTTAAAAACAATTGTTTAAAAAAATCCATCAGGTTATTCTTTTCATTTTCGGGGATTTTTTGAACAATTTGCAATTTGTACCTTACAACGTTTTTGTGGTGACCCATTCATTTCTCATTTTTTTATAAAATATAAGCGCACATATATTTTAATATATCCGAATATAATGAAATGTATCGGCTTATATTTCGAACTGTGTCCCTTCCCGTGGGGGTCGGGAACAAACGAGATAGAATTTACAAAATTATATAATGCACGTTTTTGCACCGTGGTGGACTGTCGGCACGAATGATGGACGTGCACGTGCCGTCAACACGTGACTCTTTGTATCTCCCTAAAAAAAAGGAAAAGAGAAATGAAAATGGGAGATGGAAAGATTGAAAGAAAACAATGAGGGAAAAATTAGGAGGTATCTCTGTTGTGGTTTTGGGTAGTTTTCCAGGGGTAAATGCTCCGTAAGTCTTTCTTTCTGCTTTGGCCCCCCTCGGAAGGTATCCTAAAAAGGATAGAACGCATTCTTCTCGTTTCTTTGTCTCTCACAAAACACAAATGCTACATTTGGGACCGGAAAGGAACTGATTCGCTCTTTTGTGCAAACGGGTAATAATAATACCTACCGTCGCTCGGATTCATTGTTAATGTGCCGCGTGTTTATTACAATATATACGTCTATGAATTTACGATTGTGAGTCACGCGCGTAAAGATTACGTTACTTTATGGAGGTCCGAAGTCACGAAATCGGGAAAAATGGCGAGAGAGTGAAGGAGAGGAGGACTGCGATGATAGTTCATGGCGATTATTGTTATTATTTAATCGTAATACTTCTGTTTATGCACCTTCTGTGCGCATATACAACAGGTTAAATGCGTTTTCGTTTCCATTGGAAGTCCTTATCTTAATGGTTTTGTATATTAGTGGTCACTAAGGTGAACTTCTTTGGAAATACTAACTTCCGGTCACTGCATTGCAAGAAAAAATTGGTTGAATTATTATCAGTTAAGGAGTCACTGAAATCTGTGAATGTAGGTCTTATTTTGGTTAAGTTTTGTGTGGCTGATTGTAAGTCGAAGGGTTTTTTTTTGTCGAAAATGTATTCTTTTTTAATTAATTAGGTAATAAATAAATGCGTAATTAATTTTATTTACATAGTTAATTATTTTTTCAACATATTTAATGAAGCTAAATTGCCAAGAGGTGTTATTTTTACTGTTAGATATTTCGTTTTGGTTGTTATTTTCTAATGGTTTATGATTTATTGTTAAGTTTGCGTTACTTATAATTGAGAGTAAGGAGTAAATAATGAATATGTAATATTACTGAAAAAGAAAAAATGAATTTTCAATACACAATGTAGAATATGTAATTCTACATATATAAATATATAAAAAATAAATAATATCTAAAAATAATAAATAATTTAATAATAAATAAATATCTAAAAATAACTATAATTTTCAAAAGTGTAGAACATGTTATTCTACATATTAGTCGAAATCTTGTGACTGACCAATAAGTATGAGTATTTCATCCAATGGGGGCGTAGCTCAGATGGTAGAGCGCTCGCTTAGCATGCGAGAGGTACCGGGATCGATGCCCGGCGCCTCCAAGGTGTGTTTATAATTTTTTTTCTTCTTATTTATTAAATATTTATTAATAACATTTATCTTCAGAACTGAATCTCACGTGTTACTTACATTTGTTATTCGTTACACATTTGTTGTTGCTATATTTCATTCTTATTTAAAATGATTGTAGCTTTAGTAGCTTCAACCTATAGAACAAAAATTACGGCGAATTATATAATTTCTGGTTGATTTAGTTATGAAAGTAGTCGATCAACTTTATAATTATTGATATTATTATTTTTGAATTTCAAAAATACTGTATAATGTTTTACAATGTACTCGAGTTACGACATACTCAAAGTGTGTTTGTGTGTGTGTGTGTGGGGGGGGGGGGGGGGGGGCAAACCAGGAACGTGTAGAAAAGCTTTCACGTGCGTAATTCTTCTAACGAGTGACCCACCTTGTTTTATCCACTCACACGTGGAAAGACTTAAGTGCGTCCGGTGCATATCGCGGAGTCACTCGAAGAGTGTAATAAAAGTTGGATGCGTTCAGGGGTTAATAACGCTGCACCGGTGTAAACTAGAATTATAGTCACAGATTAAGAAAACAAGTGGTGGTGCATTTTAAGAACTGGATCAAGATAAAATATCACGTTCGTCTTAAACCATGATGCAACGAGGCGTTTATTTTAATACACTTTATGGTACCGTTACTATAAAGTACATGGTAACGAAACAACAGGATGCTATCTTTACGTAAAATCGTGATAATTTCATAATCGGATAATATTGTAAATGTATTTGACTTATTGCAGATTTTCAAAACTGAAATTTCTATAATTAGAGTTACGAAGAATTTAGTTATAATTATAATTATAATATAACTATAACTACAATAATAATATAATTATAATTATAATAATATAATTTTATAATTATATAAAAATTATAATTATAATAAAAATTGTAATACGCTTATAATAACAGAGTCATTTTTGAAATTAAATGTTGAATCTTTTTAAAACTTCAAATCCATTGATCTAAATATTCAAAAATTCCAGATTTCGCGGTTGAAAATCCAATTATGATTTTCAAATTACGCTACAGTTAATAATAATTTAAGTGGAACAAAGTTTAATTAATTATTTCTAAATTTCCACAACGTATAATTTCAGGCAAAATTTTCATCCCACCTAAACCAATATTCCAAGAATAAAAAATTACGAGTTTAACCTGGACCAATTCTGTATTTCAAATTCTGGTACTTGATCGATGCTATAAACTGGAACCCACAAATTCGCTTACCATAGCCTAGATCTTAAAAATAGTGCTTCTCCTGAGAGAGCAGTTTCTGTTAGAATTTCTAAGTTTACGGAGCTCCTCAACGAACGCATTACGTTTACCATGATCTATCCTAATTACAAAACCGAAAAGAAGTGATAACTCTTTCGAGAACGTCAGAACGCAGTAACAGTTGCCTAATAACCGTCATAAAAAGTTGAAGCTATCGTAAAAGAAATTAACGTTCACTAGCAAACACTACAGTCCATTAAATGTTTATGGCGAGGAGGTACGTGTACATAAACAGTATGATTTATGCGCGAATACAAGGTGGGGAAGGAGAACGAGCTTTTATATATTTTACGAACGTATGCATTTCCTTCGAAATCATCACCGTCCCATTTGGTCTTTTTAATCATTGACCCACTTCTCCAAAAACGATCATCTCCGAGGTTCTTTGTCCCTTTAGCGTGCTGCATTTCCAGCGAGTCAATTTTTAACATAATTTCGAAGCTTTCCCGTGTCTCGTGACTCGAATCTGCTCGGATACCATTTTTTTTACCAGTTCCTGTGCCCATCGTGAGAAAAATCGGACCAAAATTTAGTTATAATTATAATTATATGATTTTATAGTTATAATTATTATTATAATAATACAATTTTATAATTATGCTTATAATAAAAATTTCATTAGAATTGTAATAATAAAGTGATTTCTGAAATCAAATGTTGAACCTTTTTAAATCTTCAAATCCATGGAGATAGATATTTAAAAATTCTAGATTTTGCGGATAAAAATCCAGTTTGGATTTCCAAATTACGCCATAATCAGAATAAAAGTAAAAAAAATTGGAGTAAAATCAAATAGTTAGTATGTTCATTTGTTGCAGCATAGTTCCCGTGTTGCAACAAATGAAATATGTGGGTAATACTTGGAAATCTCTTGTTCGCAAGGAAATCACTTTCCTCATACATTCGGTAGCTCAGAATTCGATCATTAGTCATTCGACTGAAGACTGACTGACTTGAGTCACTTGATTTTTTTGCGATTCTGTCGTTTTTTTCGTAGTTTTGATACATAGCAACTATTGATTTCATCGTTTTTCTTAATTTTGAAACATAACCACCATTGATTTCATCATTTGTCGTAGTTCTGATACAAAACAACCATTGATCTCATCATTTTTTGTAGTTTTGATAAAAGACAACCATTGATTTCATTGTTTCTTGTAGTTTTGATACAAAACAACCATTGATTTCATCGTTTCCCGTAGTTTTGATTCGAGGCGACAATTGCTTTCATGGATTTTCGTAGTTTTGGTAAAAAACAACCTTTGATTTCATCATTTTTCATAATTCCAACAAGGACCCTTAACATCATGAAATATATTATCATTTTGTGGCTTTTGTTCCGTGTAAGTGACGTCGCGCAACGAGAAGAGGACAGTTATGAATCAAACGAATATCCATTAGAACAGAATGATCCTAATCCCGACACTATTAATTTCTTGGTTTGGTTTGTTTACTTAATTTCCATACCCTTAAATCTATTTATAATTCTTAATGGACTCCAATTCCTGCTTTCCATCTATTACAACCGCATATCCTGTGATGCTTGAGAAATATCAGAGTCAAGCGAAGCGCGTGCGCGTCGAACCAGGGTCCCTCATCGGCTTCAACTTATTCCCCCATCCGTCGCTGCTCTAACTCCTTCTTCGGCGTGCGTCATCGCGTTGGGATGCACTGGCCATCGATACAGCTGCGGCCAATCGCGAATGCGAGAGCTCGAAACGTTGCAATACACGCGTTCGGTCTGTCTGAATTCACCTGCACCTCACGGTATACGAAAGCGCTTTCCCGTCCGTTGACCCACCGCTCTTTCTTCGCGATACTATAAACTCCGTTCGTTCTTCTCGGTAATACTAACCTTCCTCAACTTCACTTAAGATTTACTCTTCCTTCCTTTTGCTCGCGACGATATGAAATAATAGAAAAGTTTCATCCTGACTTTTCCTCTCGCTTATCTTTCTTTCATCTTCCGCTCTCGGTATCCTTATATACGTACTTCTGACTCATGAAACCCGACTTTTTAGAATGCGCTGTAAAGGAACTAAATAACACGAATAAATCCTCGGAGAGCAATTTATTTTTGAGCTTAGCAACAGCCTCGCTCGAAACCATATTTTCTTATTTTCCTCGTGAAATAGTGGGTCTCTTCGTTTTCAGTTTTCGATGGTATTAATCTCGGTCAATTTATAGGGAAGCGATATCCTCGCAAATGGGATTTTCAAATTAACTTGAGTGCGCGCAGATGCGCAAGACGGCACATATTTTCGTAACAAGTCGCGATTTTTCCTCGTTACGTCTCCGTCGTTGTCGTTTTCAAATAAATTGCAATATTTTAGGTGAGCGAAAAAGGTCGTGTGGTTATTTCCCATTGAACTCTATAAAAAACGAAGGGTCTATTTTAGTTATTTGATACAAAGCAAATTCATATGGTGAAGTTTTCTTAAATAATGTATAATCTATATTGTAAATTTTTTATTAATTATTTTATAAAATACGTTTGCATGTAAGGTAATTGTAACCAAACACATTTTTTTACTAACTTTGAGAATAATGATTAACGCATATGTCAGTTGTTACAATTGTTGATAAATTTTATTAGGATTCACAAATTTTCATATTTTAGGTACATCAAAAAAATTCGACAAAATAGTGTAGCACTAATATTAAATGATATAATATAAATAATATAATATTGGGTTGGTGCATAATTATCAGGCGTTTCTTGCCTGATAATATCGTTTAAAAACGCTCGATAATTATGCACCAACCCAATATTATATTTTTTATATTATACCATTTAACATTACTGGTGCATAATTTATCAGGCGTTTCTTGCATGATAATATCGTTTAAAAACGCCTGATAATTATGCACCAACCTAATAGTAATGGTAAAATAATAGTAAATAAAATCATGTACATAATCAAAATTAGGGTCAAATAGTTTTTAATGTAAAATAAAACGTACCTTGTCATTTTGAATTTTCAGTGAAATTAATTTTCGTCAATTTATAGATAAACTGTATTATTGCAAATTGGATTATCGATTTAACTCGAGTGTTTGTTGCAACAGTGAGTATGGAAAAAAAGTGTTACTACCGTATTACTACACAGTCTTTTCCTTCTTTCAATTATCAATGGCGGTAAATCTACTTGATTCAGTGATTTTATTCATTAACAATTTTCCCGGACGTTGCGTTAGTCACCCCTTTAAAAAACCCGCATTACCTTTTCTAATTCCTATCTAAATCGGGCGTATTTGGTATTCGAAATTTCGCAGTTGCATTTTCACATTTAACACACACTAATCTGATTCAATAGAGTTCTCTTTAGAATTCAATAATAGTCATGTAGAGTCGAGCGGATTGTTATTCAAAGCGAATGGTAAATCAAGAACAACATGGCTATCGACAAAATAATCAATCATTTGAATAGATCATCAATGAATGACCTGTATGCGCTTTATAGGCACGAACTATTGTGAATATCGATCAAGAATTTCGAGATGAAGAATATTATTTCCTCCATATAGGAACAAACTTTGTCACAGTTATAAATAAATTTGAAAAATAAAAAAAAATAATAATAATGTTACAGACGTAACTAAATTTTATTTAGTTATTTATAAGTAAATACCTAAAAATAACTAAATAAATTTTCAAAATTCACGAATTTTTTACCTGCCGGGAACATTTTTATAATTCAATGAAAGTTCCGGGTCGATCTAAAACTGAAACCTGATTAGACACTCGAACCAGTTCAAGTTCCAGTTCCACATCCGATGGGTTTATTTTGCAAAAGGTGAAACCGAAACCGGAGCCTTTTGATATGGGGGGGGGGGGGGGGTGCACTAGGTCCATGAATGTAATAAATTAGGATCGTGTATACAAACAAGGTAATTAGAGTAGTAGCAGTAACGGTTTTCGTTGTTGCGTGATTGTTGCAACAATGAAAGTCAGATAAAAGACTGCACCGGGAGACAATAGAAGTGTACAAAAAAATGCAAGCGTTCCCTGTTACCTCGGGAATCGATTTTACTTCATTACACTAATTTTTGTCGTGTGTTGAAACAAAAGGGGTTTTTTTTAATCCGTATAACTGTAGGTGTTATTCATCTTCAACGCGATGTAAGTGCTTTTTGTTACGAAAAGTAACGAGAAATGTCGTTTGCGTTGATTACAATTCTCAAAATTTCTACAAATATACTTTAAGGCAACAAACGGCTTATTTGTACGTACTAAAGAATTTATAAATATGGTGAAGAGAGACTTAATCAATTCTGTAATTGCCAAGTAAGGCCAAAATGCCTTGGTCCTGTCCCAAAAATAGGGTAAAAATGAAAGTTTCAAAAATGGGGTTGTACAACTCATTTCTATTTCTATTTCTATTTATTTGAGGCGTATGCCCTTGTTGCCATGGGGCAAAAGAGGATTACATATTCATAAGAACATAAATGAAATGATGAACATCACGAAAATGCAGAAAATAACATTTCCAGGGGTAATTTGTCACGGAGAATCGATTCCAAAGGTCAAATTTGATGAAATTCTAGCGAAAGTTTATAAAAAGTAGGTTTTTTGAGGAAAAATCGTATTTTCCGTTGGATATCTGGAATTTCGAAAATGAAAATAGGTTCGTTGGAAAAAAATACATCGAATAAGGATCTGCTGAAAGTTCCCCGAAGTTGGTTTCAAAAGTTGACTTTTTGAGTATGACTTGGCCTTTCCCAAAAACAGGGTAAAAATTAGAAATTCGAATATCCGGTTGGACAAGTCGTTTCTAGGGGTAACTTGGCGCGCAGTATCGATTCCAAAGGTCAGTTTTGACGAAATCCGTTTTAGGAAAATGGCTATTTCCACAAAATTTACAGTAACACGAGATCACTGCCGTTTCCAGTAAAAGCTGTTGCTATGCCATGAGCTGATTCAATCCGACTCTGGTTTAGTAATTAGGTGCCACTAGGGTTACGCAAATGGAGATAGTTAAATCGTGTGAATATACTTCATATATAATTCTTCGTAGCTTTGTTTGTACACCGAGGATATCTATTCTGCTTTTCATATTTTTTTGTTATATATTTCTAAAGAAATAGCTCCGTTTCAACCTAAAAAGAATACGTATATTGCATTTATTATTATTAAGATATGGAAATACCAACGTGAAAAGGAGATGAGGTATTCTATTCTCTTGAAAATACAGAACAAAAGAATTCACTCGGCTGAAGTTCCATTCGTCGATTTCCCAGGAATGGGAAATACTGATTCAGCAAACTTATACATATATTTATTTTGTTTCAACATAAATATTGAACAATTGTGTTCAATAAGTTTCCTCCAAAGACTCCAATGGCATCACTGTGGGAATTGTTTAGTAGATAACGGCTTAAGCGATAGTGGTTGCCACTGTTGTGCCTTATTTCTTTCGCACAGAAAACCTCTTTTCATCGCCAAACTTTTCAAGTCACAATCCCAATCGTATAATTCATTATTCAACCGGAAACAAATACCACGTAAATTAATTAATTAATTGAAATTACTGACGGACTGATAATTTTTCGACTATATTTTTTGTTTAATAGAGTTGCAAATAATTATAATATAGCAACTTTGACGTGATACCATAGAAATTTGGCAACCCAATGATTGTATTTTCCTAAATATTCGAATTTCTGATACATTCTTGTCTTGAACAGCGATACAATTCAGTATTCCGTTACTTTCGAGCTTTATGCAAATTAACATTTCTGAATTTTAACATTCCAAACTTCATCTACATATAAACTACCGTCCGTATTTTTTAAATACATGTCAAATATATGTTTTTTTTTCTTCGGAACCTCTGAGAAATTTAAATGACCACTTCATTAGTGCTTGTATAAGGGCTTCCGGTGGTTTACAGGCTAGAAGATCTGTATACGTATCTCTTCTCGATGAAATAAATGGGAAGGAACATTTAACGTATGATGATGAGCCTCTCCCAGAAAGCAGAGGCAATCGTAAAAAAATAAGACATCTAAGAAGGCCAAGAAAACAAAGAGGCGTGCTCTTTTAATTATTGTAATTGTATGGATTTCTATCGAATGTAAATCAGGAGCTCCAGTGAATAAAATAAAAACCTGAATTCAAGAAAATAGTTCAATTATCAAACTTCCCTTGTTACTATTTCTTAAAATTTGAGTTTCGACTTGTGATACTAATTAATTAATTGATTAACTAAATTTTATTTGTTGACCATTAATTATCAATTGATACAGGATATGTGATTGAATTTGTTATATGTTATTAATATACATCTATATATTTAGTCGTTGTCTAATGTTTAAGAAACATTTCGTTAAATTTTACCTAGACTCTAAACCGAATTTCTTACCATTTAGTTTCGGTCCCTCTATTTTGACAACCTTCGGGTCTTGTTTGTAAAAAAAATATTTTTCACAAAATAAAGTGTAATAACGTCATTAATGTGCTTCTAAGAATCGTTTTGCAACTGTCTGACGATTCACGTGAGTCATTAAACAGTCGTGTATTATGACTCTTTGTTCTTCTTCTCTTCGGTATTGAAATTAGGTTAAAAAGGGGGAACTTTTGTGTGCATCTTCCAAAAAAAAAAAAACAATTGCAGTGATTACAGTTGCTATTTTTAATTGTGACTCATAACTTACTTATATAGCGGTAGATTTTTTTGCGACCTCTCGGTCAGTAATGGCTGATTTTCGAAAATATTAATTTCACCCTTGACAATCAAAATGGGGTCTTCCAGGCTTTGATAAAAAAAAATGATTTTTTTAATGATTGCTACGAATTTATGGAAGACAAATACAAAAATGTATATTTCAAAAAAGCTTTCGAATCTTCTAATGGGCACCTAAAACTGGTGCCATTAATTTTTACAGAATTTTTAGCCAAAGACTCTGTGTTCATTGTTATGGGTTCCAAAAATCACGGTGACTGTTGAGGGTTAATATTTCCGACGATATATCGAACGTGTATCAATTTTTTTTTTAAATTGGGTGGAATTTTATTTTAAACATTCGATTACGAGTTTGTACAAAAAATACAGTATATAGAAAATATTTATAAAATATAATTCTTTGAACAAAATTTATTTTTCACACATTTCACCAAAAGTGGAATTTTGCTGCAAGACAAAGGCATAGATCCGAAATTTGATGCACATATATAGGTTTGCGTAACACTTTGTGGATCATGCTTGTCTCTACAAAGAACGCGATGGAAGAAAATTTATGTGTATTTCTGGGGCAGGAACATTCTGGCAGGAAGTAGGGAGAAAATAAAAACCGACCCAAATGTCAGCCAAACCTGGATGGGCACAAAATATGTCGGATCTACTATGGATCTGGTAGAGATTTCAACATTGTGTTATAAAATGTGGCGAAATAATTTGAAGATGTTGCAACTCTCAGCACCCTTTGACGAGACTCGCTCCTCCGCAACCGGTATTATTCGTGGACAAAAGCAGACACCTATAGCATATTTACAAAGTTCGATGTTTCAACTTTCTTGTCTTTTGTAACCTCGTTTTAAAAATACTCTCTCTGCTAAACTTTTTACCCAAATATTCAGCTTTTTCTTTGTTCTCTATATTTGGTAGGGAGGAACAAAGGCAGGCAGGCACTAAGAAAGAAAGGCCTCTTTACTACGTCCCCTGCTACTTCGCATCTTCATTTCTCGCTCATGCCCTTAGAAAACAAAGAGAATTTATGAGTTTCGGTAATGTTACATCCGTCGTCGTCGTCTCTCTAACTTCAGAGGATTCTTTCATTGATCCAAAGAAGGGCAGAGACGTGGAAAGGAAGAATAATAAGACAAAGACTTAATATACAAGAAAATATCAACTGTCTCTCCACCATTTTTTCCCTTCGTCATTCCACTTTTACTTTATTCACAAACAAAGTTGGATCTTACGTTACTTTTTCTCCTTGGTCCCCGGGTATGAAGCAGAAATGTGCAAAGATAAGTCGTAAAAGTTTCACGAGATATAACAAGGATGGAGAAAAGGTTTATACTATTTATTGGTCAAGTAACAGCGATTTCCTCGCTCTGTTTTTCATTGACTTTTTTTTTTATTGGTTCGGTTCTAACTTTGCTTTACCTCTTTGCAGAAATTCACGTATCATTAAACACTTGGTTTAACGAGGAAGCATAAGTTCGTGAAAGATTATTGCGTTCCAATCGAATAAAATCTATGGGATATCTCTCTTCCATGCATTCGCATTAAACAGGTTGTTTTCTCGAAGTCGAGCTGCATTTTGGTCTATTTTCGCCATTAACTTCTCTTCTTTTCTAATTCGCCATTTTATGCCGAGTTAGTTGGTTCATTGCTGCTCATAATTTGAAATTGAATGGAAGGAAAAGGTCACGTTTGAAATACATTTATTGTTGCCGTTTCTCTTCCATTCCCCGTTGAATTTCTATTTCCCATTCGTGGTTTTATCCGTTGGGAGTGAAAATTAGAACAAAAAGGATATTTTGTAGAGCCCCAATGTTAATAGGCTCTAATCAGGTAAATTCCTGATACTTATTATTAATACGGTGCAATATTTGAGAGATTATTAAAAATTTGCAGATACAGAATTATACATATTGTACAAACAGAATTATAAATATTTAACTTTAATTATAGATCTCAATGTATAATTAGGTTTTAAATACTTTAGTGAAGTCTGAAAAATCCAATCGAAATCCAAGAGGGTACTTGTAACAATTGTTAATGTAAAATTATGAATTTGCAATTGAATATCAATGAAAAACACATTTGGAATCGATTCGATACATTAATTACCCCAAGAAATTAATTTGCCAGCCTTATTTTTCATACCATAGTTTCTTCCTATTTTTCAGAAAAGAAAATCTAGTTTTTAAGATCAATTACTGGACATTTTCGAATTTGGATATATTTATTGTATTTTGTATAAATATTCTTTTATACATATTTATTGTAAGATGTACAAAATTATTATTATTATTATTTTACACTTATTGTACTTTTTAGATTGAATTAAAGAATTAATTAGATTAAATCAATTAAACGTCATTCTTTTGTAGTGATATATGAGCCGTTCGGTGCACAAATAGATAAACTTCATAAAAAATGAAGTTGACAAAAATAATAAAATAGCATATATTGCTTTTTAAAATCCTTTTTAAATAAGAAATTTTAAAAATGGAAAAAAATGGAGTTAATCGATTTGTGCATTAAACGACTCATATAAAGATCTATAAAACAGTTTTGTTTTGTTAATAAAGTAATAATAAAGAATAATAATAATACTAGTGTCTTGAAGTCGATATAATTATACTATATAAAAATGTTATTAACTTTCACTGAATCATTTTTCTGTATACATTAAATTTCACTACATTATTTATATTTTTATGTTATCATTTATCCAGACAAAAAAGTTCAATTGCATTAAATGATACCAAAATTTGCATCAGAAGCGATCAAGGTATAGAATATCATATTACAAAATCCATTACACCGTTCTAATGCCGAATTTTCAACAGCGAGTTGATTTTTGGAATTTCGAAATCGTTCCAAAATAGATGGAGATTTAATTTACTCTCCTTGTAAAAATAATGGTGCATTCTTTAAGAGACTTTTGAAATGCGTTCATTTTCATACGAGGACTCGAATCCAGGGATTTGAAATATATAGAATGAAATGGATAGCCAACGTCGAAAATTTGTTTGTTTTTTTTTTTACATGCGTTTTGGAGGATTCCACCGCAGACATGAGAAAAAGCAAGAGATAGCTCAAGTACCCAAGTAAAGATCTCAACTCCTCACTGTCTTCTGGAAGGATTTTCCAAATACATTTACCTCTGCGGACTTCAACTGGATTTGAAATGGACTTCTTATGTACTCATTCAAAGAAACCCTTTTATGGAAGGAAAGTCTATATGAAATGTGCAGAAATAAATGGAAAGTCCATTTCACGTCTAGAATTTTCTCGCTACATATACTTTCTTAAAAAGGCTTCCGGTGGATTCTACTCGGACACCATTATGTATATATTCTGGTAAAGGAAGTACATTTGTTGGTAGCGAATGAAAGCTAAGGAACGGAAACTTCTTTTGGAAATTATAAGCAGATTGCTTATATTTGTTTTTAGGAAATTTGGACAAGTTATTTTTGAAGAAGTTGTAGAGGATTGAAATGGAAAAAATGGGAATATTATTAGAAACAAATCAGAAGATTTGGGGTAGGAAAAAATTAATTGTTTAGAAGAGTTCAAAAAAGATAATTGCTATTAATTAAGGAATTTTCTATATTAAAATCTGGATGAAAAAAGAATAATTTGGAAGACGAGAATTTCTTTAAGAAATTAAAGCTAAAGAACAGAAACTCTTTTTAAATTATAAGGAAATTGCTTATATTGGTTTTTAGGAAATTCAAAATGTTATTTTCAAATTTTTCATTTTATTTTTAAAATTATAGAGGATTAAAATTGAAAAAAATAATAATGATGAAAAAATGTCGAATTTCTGTGTAATGAAAAAATTAATAATTTAGAATAATTAGAAATAATCACAGAAAGTTTATTAGAAAATTGTAGATATTAAAATTTAGGTACAAAAAATAATTTTGAAGGAGAGAATTTCTTTAAGAAATGAAAGCTAAAGGATAGAAACTTTTTTAAATTACAAGCAAATTGCTTACATTGGATTTTTGGAAATTCAAAATGTTATTTTTAAATTTTTCATTTTATTTTCAAAATTGTAGCGGATTAAAATTGAAAAAAAAAACAATAATAATAAACAAATTTCGAAATTCTGTGTAATGAAAAAATTAATAATCTAGAATAGCTGGAAATAATCACAGAAAACTTATTAGAAAATTTTAAATATTAAAATTTAGATAAAATATAATAATTTGGAAGAAGAGAACCTCTTTAAAAAATCAAATTTTATCTATCAATTGACAGAAATTACTAATTTGTTTTATTCGTTATACGAGTATTACAAAATAAAAATCGAAAAAAGTCTGAAAATAAATTCATACGCATGAAAGGAAATGAAATTGAGTGGGTGGATGGTCTAACCTACAAGGAAGTAAGCAATATCTGCTAAACAATTGAAGATTTATCGGGTTTTCAAAAAAGCAGTCTTAATCATATTTAAATCATTGGAAAAAAATTATTGGAGACACGATACAACCCCGGGGTAAGAACGAGCATATAACCATTGCGAAAATAAAAGAACGAATAATGAGAAAATGATCGTCTTTGTTTCTATGAATTCTAAAGTAAAGCAAAAAAGTAACGCAAAGTAAAGTAAAGCAAAGCTAAGCCAAGCCAAGCCGGCAAATGACAGAACTCCGAGAAAACCCGGCGTGTTTCTCCCCACCAAGGAGTAAAATCAGTTGTTTGCCCCTGCCATGATGAAAAAGGCAACCAGATGATCGTATACTGGTGCGACTGCTCAGAAATTCAAAGCGTTAAAGTAGGGAAGCGTCAGTTAGCAACCGGCGTTCTTATTGTGTAGACGATTATTTTAAGTAACTGTACAATATTAGGTTCCTCGTGATGTCTAGTGTTACTTGAACTCGTACCAATACTTGATTTATTAGAATTCGAATACGCAAGAAGTTGTTTTTCTCGTATTTCTAGATTACCACTGTTTCTTTATTATTTTTTTTTACTCTTCAAATGTGTTGTCGGTGCTGTGACGATAGTAGCAGTAGTAGCAGTAGTCATAAAAACAACGACGAGTCGAATACTTTGGAGATTGTCTGTGATAATATATTATGACTGACAATTTTTCGCTGATACTCTTCAAAAGTGATAACTTTCGGACGTCCTATAGTAGTAGTAGTACATCTCCTTGAAGGAATCGAAGGAAGAAAGGAAAAAAAATATATATATATATATCTCTCTCTCCAAAGAGACAACCAGTGATTTCGTTCATTATCGTTTTAATTACCGTCGTTTCGCTTTTATTTAAGATATCAAATATCGAATAGTAATTACTGTTTTTCGTTTTCAATATTTTACGTTACTCCGAACTTGGATTTTAATTCGTTTTTATACATTTTACGCGTGCGTCTTCGTTCACACAAAACCGAGAGATTATCCGAACCGGATTGTAGAAGTGTGTTGTTTTTTTCTTTGTTGTTGTCATCGTTACGAAGAGTACCAAAATTCCTGTGGCCAACGAAATAGGATCTTACCCGGAGGTGGATACACTTACGAATCGTGGTGCTATCGCCAGCATGGGTCAGATCGCGAATGACGTAAGTTTTCAAATACATACATACTTCCATGTTTTAGAAAGCGGGTAATGGGGTTTGTGGAAAATCGGGTACACGTTACGCGGCGGACGGTGGAAGTATCTTACAGATAAAAAATAATCTATAATGAAAAAACACATCTGATGCAAAACAAACCCAAAAAATTTTTAATTTACACGAAAATCCAAAATGTCCAAAAATAAAATATGATTAGATTGAAAAACGATAGAAGTATCTAACAGGTAGAAAATAATGAAGAGACGGAAATTCGTGTCCCGGTTGAAATTCGGAGAATTCCTTGTTTTTGAAAATTATTGTGTTTCTATGAAATGGATAATTGAGTGTCAGTATGTGGTAATTGGTAATTAAAAATCAGTATAAAACTCAAGTTTGATAGATTATGATTTTCGAAGTACTATTTTCATTTATAGATACGGATCTATCAAACGTGGGTGTCGGAAAATTTCGAATTTTGAAAGATTATGGTGAGTTGAGTGAATAATAATTCAATTAAATTTAACAGATTTTCATTTTCGAGATCCTACTTTTTTTTTATAGAAACAGTACCTATCAAATTACAATTTTGGAAAGTACGTGATTTTTGACAATTGCTATCTACGTTTTGAATAATAACTGTCGAGTAATTATTTAAAGTCTGCATGGAATTAAAAAAATTGGGTGGATTCTAAAACAATTTGATTTTAAATAAATTTGATGGATTCTGATTTTTGATATACTCTATTTTTTTATCAAATCAGTAATAGAGCATGAACATTTATTTAACGATAAATAAAAATCAACGGAAAATTTTAATTTGATAGATCGAATAATAAAATCAATATCTGCATCAATTGAATAACGATTAAAAATCAATATGAGATTCAAATTTAATAGATACCGAAGGTATAGGCAAAAAAAGAAAGACTATAATTGGATAAAATTTGAAATTGCAGCAATTATTTTTGGAGGTCGGAGTTTCCTAAATCTTTTCTTCGATGTAGTATCTATCAACTTTGAATTTCAGAAAACCGTAATTTTGGAAAATTATTATGTAGCGAATGAATAATTAAGTGTCAGTGTCTGGTAATTAGTAATAAACAAAAACAAAATATACTTTCAGTTCGATAGATCCTGATTTTTCTTACGTATACGGATCAATCAAATTCGAATTTCGAATTATTCCTAATTTTGGAAAATTATTATGTACCGTTCCAGCTCTTATTTTTGGAAGTCTTAATTTCTTTAATTGAATGAGTCACCACAAAAACGTTGTAAGGTACAAATTGCAAATTGTTCAAAAACTCCCAAAAATGAAAAAAAAAAAAAAATAACCTGATGGATTTTTTAAAACAATTTTTTTAAGAAAATGGATGAATTCTTTTCATTTTCGGGGGTTTTTTTTAATAATTTGCAATTTGTACCTTGCAACGTTTTTCAGCTGACCCTTTCAATTTCTCTAAATTACAAATGTTCTGTTTCTATATAAAAATGGAATCAATGAAAAGACACTATATTATATATTTTCTCTATGAAGTCAAAGAAAGGAAAGGGAAAAATAAATGAAATGGTTACGATATTTTGCGAGAATTGCCCAAAAATTCAGTATTTAAATCAATTACTGTCGAAAGACCAATTCGAGCTACACAACATTTGGTGTTATTTCCTCGTGTACCTACTCGGTATAAATTTAACTTCCCTCGAAATTGCCGTTTAACGGAACCCTAATTTCACGTCCGGTCCGTATGTGTTTTTACGCTAAACTGGAGCGTAAATTTTGCCCGAAGGCTTTCGGATAAATCAAGAGCAGATTGCGACAACTATTGTAGAAAATTTTGCCGACAATTTTCAAAATTCTCAAACCGGTATTTTTTTTACCACATTTTTTTGGAATCCGCAAACGTCAATGACGTTGTTTACATCACTGTCGTAATAGCCGTGAGCCGGAAGACACCCCCTACTGGGTTTACTGCCAGCTTTCACAGTAATCAAATTCGTGTTCTGGACAGTATCCGATGATTACCCTTTGAAACTTGAATTTTCCGAGGCGAAGGAAACGTTTGAAAGAGTTTTTACAGCGGAAAGAGGTTTTTACAGTTTAAATGGACTTTTAATGATGGAACATCAGTATGGTAATTTAACAGGTCTTCTGTCTCGGGGGAACCAACGATCCGTACATGTTGTTTAAATTTCACTAACAATAAGTTGAAACTAACACACTGCATAGGAACGTTGACTTGGATATGAGTAACTTTGGATATAAGTAAAAAAAAGATTAGTAAAATTTACCATTCTCCTTGTATTCAGTTTTTGGATCTCAAACTATATATAGCAAAAATTCGTACTATTTTATGATTTTCGCATAATTTTGTATTTCATAATTTGGGTAACTTTTATTAATTTTGTTACATTTGTATAAATTTTGTTACTCTTGGAAATTTTGCATTTTCATGAAAAATGGTGGTTCGACAGAATCGAAGGGAATCGACGAATTCCAAAACCCAGATCTTTTATTATGTAATTGCGAAAAATTATTGTAATTTGTGAATTACAATAATTTCGGTTTTTCTAAAATCACGCGCTGCGATGATAGTTTTCAGAAACTTTGAGAATTTCGCGAAAAATTGTGAACATCTCGCTCCAAAGTTGAATACAAAAGCCGAGCAACAAAAGAAATTGAATGGGTTCCTTATTTTCGGGTAATAAACAGTTTACGAGGAAATTGGGATGGTCGAGTTAAATGACTCACCCTGTATATCTTGAACTGTGGTATATAGAAATCATTGGATAGAACAAACAAACACGTTGCATCAATGTCCTCGATCTGCTAACTAGCTGATTAGGCTAACAAGAACAAAAACTCGATTATGTATCTGTCTGTGGCTTTTTTCTTTGACAATAAGAGGGAAAGAGAGAGAGAGAGGGAATACTACCAATCCGTTGTAGTTGAACTTTACTTTTGGGCCCGTTCTCCACGTGTAAGAACCCAAGCTGGATGAAAAAAAAAGACACTATTGGTTATTCATGCACGTGTCGCCCATGAACGTGTATTATAAGTTGAACGTTCAACCTAAAAAAAAATCTGGTACCTAAGATCCTACTTAAGAATAAAAACTTGGTAACCCTTAACTGGTCTGTGGGGTCCCAAATGCTAGTTCAGAAGCAGTTCGAGTATTTTTGGAGTAAGAAAATTCTGCAATTTTCTTTTTGCTACTTAACCCCATATTTTCATAAAATAATTTATACTATTTTTTATAACAACGTTTAACAACTGTCATACAATTTTTGTAAGTTAACAAAAAAATGAATAGCTTCCAATCAATACAAATTTTAACCACCGAGAGCTGAAAAGCACCAGTGTGCCAACTATATTATTTCGCTGGAGTGGGCCAGCAGCTAAGGTTTAGAAAAAAAATTATTTTCTGAGTGCAATCGTCGAGTTAGCAATTGATTCGCATTTACGGGTACTGGAAATACGAGAAAGCATGCTACAGGAATCTTTGAACTTTGTAATTGCGATAATTAGACTTGTTTATGCCTTATCAGTAGGCGACAAATGTATATGTAGATATCGAATTCCCCGTACAGCCCAAAGGAGAAGTATAAAAAGAATGTTTTTCACGGAGGATGTTAATGTACCCTTCGGGTTACATCAGCCGATTACGTTACTTGTTCCAACTTTTACTCTTGCATACCTTTTCTCCTCATTCAAACCTTCGCGTGGCATCGCGATTTTAAAATCGAAGTTTCATCATTTACCTAGAGATCTGCTTGAATGTCTATTGGAAAGGGAGTTGACACAATTTTTGAACTCGATAGTCTGGTATCTTAGAAGTGTAAATTAAAAATAAATTGATATCAATAATAATACAAAATACAATAAAATCATTAGGAATGTATCTAAGAACGCCAAAAATAAAAATGAAAGCACGAATTAGTTTAATTTCTAATTGACCAAATCATGAAAGTAATTGGGGTAACAATAAATGTAACTAAAATTACCAGAAACATATGGTTCATACCTTATTTAACTACAGCAAGTGTTGGAATCACTATAATTTTTCGTTCAGTGATAGTAATTTATTTTACGCTCTAGATATTGTCCTGTTTTATTAAGTATTAATGGATGCAGTTTGCATTTTTAAATATCACATATATGGACCAACGAGAATCGAGCCATATTAAAAAGTATTATAGTAAAAATTAAGTTTGCAATTTTCCTTATACCAAAATGCTAACGTTTGTGATTTTTATCACAAACGTGAATATTTAAAAATTTTTCTTAACCGTTTTTTCGAAAAATGGATTTATTTTTTACAGGTGTACATTAATTTTCTAAAATTGGAAAATAATTATAGTAATGGCACAAAAATATTCTGCACACGATTCATGCGATAAATCGGAAACTGACGTTTGGCGGAAAAAGACGTTTGACCTACGGATGAATGCGAATCCTGCCCAATCAGATCTAAAGAATTTTCCGAGATAACGGAGCGTTTCTAGAGAAAAAAAAATCAGGTTTGATAATAATATACAATGAAGAAGCAGCTTCATCGAGGTATAATCAGGTAGAAAGAAAATTAGGGTATAAAAGTAATCATACTAAGTTTCTAATTAATTCTCGAGTGCCAATGTACCCCATATAATTATACAAGTCACGTTTACAGTCAACGACCTGATAGCACGAGAGGTTAAAAAAGGTAGAAAAGGGGGTAAAAAAGAAATGTATAAAATAAGGGTAAGAGCAAAAAAGCGTGAAACAAACCTGTTATTCGCATAAATTATCCCTCGTTTTATTAAGTGTAATAAACTCTGATAGTTGGGCCTACTGACCAGGAAATTTTCATGTAAACGGTACTCATCAATTTTGCTCTTCCGCCTTTTGATAAACGCACGAAATGGAAACGACAATAAAGGAAAAATAGCAGATAGTAGGTACTACTATCGTGCGGATATTGGCGGTATTGCGAGTAGGTAACTAAATTGGTAAGAGTGTGTCAATTAGATTTTTAATTAATAAATTGCACTCGGAGGGAACTATCGTTGCTGGAACCGACGAAATTAGTTTCGCAGCTGATAATCCCACGTCACATGTAGTCGCGCTGATGGAAAGGTTCCGTCTCGCGAAGTTGATCGGCCAATTTTCGATAGAAACAAATTGTCGGTTTAATCCCACGGACTAATTCGAGGCCAATGCCAGATTCGTATTTTTCTTTTCCCAAACCAAAATTTACTATCGTATATTTATTGTATTTATTGCAAGTCATTCAACCAAAGACTCGAAAGTAGTTTCTTCAGAAAGATAATTCCATATTTATCCGATAGATGGAGGATCAAAGGTAATTTTATGTAATTACGTAAGAAGGTACAAATCCTTTTTAATATATTTCGTTACACTCACTCGGCCGCGCATTTTCGTTAGAATTTCCGCGTTTAATTAAGGCATTATGTAAATTTTCATTAGAGTTTGCGTTACTGCCAATTTGCGTCCTATATTTTGTAATATATGGCGGCGAAAGAATAAGAATAGAGGTAGAAGCGAGTGAGAAAAGAAGAAGTTATGACTTTAATACGGATTAGTAGCTGTTCGTGGCGCAAGAATTTCTAACAGTCGAATGCCAGAAATTGTACATTTCTCGGCTCGGTGTGTCTGGTCGGATAACAGCTATTGCGAGTGCTGGTATTAAAGAAGTGCGGGAGATCTCGATAGAAAGTATTAATATAATTTGCTCTTGATTGTCTAATCCGATGTTGCTTTAATGATATTGGCTTTGCTGTAGTAGTGTCTGGCATGAGAGCGAAGTCGGGTCGTACCACCGCTTTTAACAATGATAAGCAGCTTTTTTTTTGTTTTGTCCGTCTAATATTAGAATTTCTAATAAGTAGAGAATTAGATTCACATGTTCTTTATGAATGTTTCAAGCTCTTTGTTTATAAATTCAACTGCACGGTCGATTTGCATATATCTTTATTTTTAAACTTTCACGACTGGTGTTGGAAACAATTACTATCCCATTTATTATTATTATTATTATTGTTGTAAATATTATTGTTGTATATAAAAAAAATAATATCTCTATGGAATTTTTATTAACAATTTGAATATTACTGTAACTTCCTTTTTTTAAGTAGTTCTTGAGGAAGTTTGGATATGAATTAATACTATTAAATTGATAAAAAAAATCATATGTTAAGAAATTGACGCTTCTATTATAATTAGAATCTCATCCGCTTGAATGACACATTTATCTCTGGTACGCCAACTTAATCCTTTAAGGAATTAGAAGTAATAAATTTCCGATTATTCTTAAGCATTTATTGCCTTCGTGTCGACTCACCGATAAGTATCATAATTTCGTCACTCGCCTTAGATTTATGGCCACAAAAATTGAATTAGTTATCGAATAATTCGATATCTCTCTACCCGAGATTCCAAAATTTCTCGCACACTATCAAAGCCTGGCGGTCTTAATTTCGACTTTGTTCCAATTGTAATTTACAAATATTGTACCTTTGAAGGTATTCTCAATTGTAAACGGCAACAAAATTTAATATCCACTATTTTCAATTTTAATACAGACTATAATTTATAACTTATAATTGACATTCGTAATAAAATGTATAAGTAACTTGCAATAACAATAATTTCTAAATATCAAGACAAACAGCAACGAAATTGATATCGAACGATTTTGGGACATCGGATTTAACAAAATCAACATTTGTACAGTTTTATCGCTGTAACGAGAACCTCCTCACCTTCTTGCCGCGACTTCTTATTTTTATCAGCCAGAAAATGTTATTTTATCCCTTATCAAGAAGACTCCATCTCTACCCTTCTGACCTTCGAGGAATCGGTTAATTCCACGAGCAAACACTATAAAAAGTTTTTAAGACTGTCCTAAAAAGAATATCATCTTATGAAAACAACTCCGGGCACCTACAAGATATCAATTTGGAGACTGAAAATAGGAAAGACAGACTCGACTCGACCCGATTCGACTTGACTCAACTCGAGTCCTCCATTTCGACGTCGTGTAATCATCGGTCCTCAGGATTTACCTCATTTCTTCTCGGCGCCTTGTCTTTCCTGTTTTCTAAAATCAAAACCTAATAAGACCCGTTTCTTTGTAGGTGGCGTTTACGGGACTTCTTTTTTTCCCTTTCTTTCGCTTCTTCTCGTTTGGAATCAACTTTCCTCCCAGAGATCGTAAAATTGTTTTTCAAGCAGAAACCGGTTACTTTGGATATCTGAGTTCTCGTTTCCAATGTTGTTTACGCGCGGTCATAGGCCGCCTTCGCCTCCTCTGTCGAAGACCTCGAGGGGTTCCGAACCGTAAGATCTCTCACAGGTTCATATACTTATCTCTTCCCCCTTTTTTTTCCTTTATAAACATTTTTTTTTCTTATTTATTAATTCTTCATTTTATGTGTATAAAGGCCTTGAATGGGCGACGAAGTTCTTCTGCTGCCGGCCCGTGGTTATTATATACCAGAGGTACAAACCTTACGACGGAATCGTCCTTTTCCTTCTTTTTTGCCTTCCTCGTAAATATACTTTTTCGCTTCCGTATTTCGGATTCGCCAAGGGATTTCATTTGTGCGACGGTAGTATTTCTTATCGAAGATGCTTCCTAAGGATCTTCAGGAATTTCGTATGGATTTATAATCGTGATTTACGGCAAGGAGAAGGAAGGGGCCGCCTGCCAAGACTCCTAAGGACCTCGTGCGAAATATGTAGATTTGTTAGCAGGAACAAATGGTGGGCTGGCTCGTTCCTGACACTCGTACCCTCGTTAGAAACCGGAAAGCGAGGAGTTAGATTTGCTTAGACACCGAAAGGAAAATGATGGCGCCGCAAACGTCCCCATAATTTTGGAACCATTCCAAACAGCGAATCCAAAGTTCCGGCGCCAGCTGTACGGGGCCACGAATTCTACCTACCTTTTTTTTTCCCCCGTGGTTCGTCAATTAAAGGAAGGCCACGAGATTGCCTCCGACATTCCGGGGTATCAGAAAATGCGTTAAACGTGAACGTTTCCGATTGGATCGTGAGTAAAATGAAAAGTTGAACGGAAAGACGAAGAAGAAACCTCTCCGTACCCATCCCAGTTAGAAAGTCATTGTTTATGGTGTTGCTTACGGACCGGTTACCTTTTCGAGTTCTCCTCCTTCGACTCCGACTCTGTGTGTATTCTGTTAGCATAATTGTTGGTGAGCGAAATGAATTTCATTTCAGCAACGTACGTATTTTTGAACGTATCACAAAATTTTGAAAATACTCTTGAAATGATCGATAAAGATTTCGAGGTATTTAGAGAAATATCAATCCGTTGATCCATCACCTACCACTATTTCTACCGTGTTAATTATACGTAATAAAAAATCCAAAATCAAAAATATATTGGGTTGGTGCATAATTATCAGGCGTTTTTAAACGACGTTGTCACGTCAAAGAAACGCCTGATAATTATGCACTAACCCAATAGAATTATCATTCAAATAGATTTTCTTAATCGATACCAAATTTTTTACAAATGTTTTACTAAGCACCTCTCGTTTGTGAATTTCAAGAAAAGATTAAATTCAACCTCGAAAATAATTCAAAATTAAAATTCGAAACGCTGTCTTTTGACACTTTTGGTAGAAATAGTGTTGAAGTATTAACTGTTTCTCCGGAACTGAGCTAGGACTTAAACGTTTTAGACCCCAATAGGCCAGGTAAGGGTTAAAATTGCTGTGTTGAGAAATTGAAAATTTGGAATTAATGTTCTTGAACTAGTAATTTTATAAAATTTTAAAATCCCAAGTTTTAAAATAAGATAATTAAAGTTGCATTATCACTAAAACATCGGGTTATATATTTTTTAAATGTTTGTTGCTAATTTCTTTACAAAATAACTAAAAAAAACAAATTTTCACTTCCGTTCATTATCCATTTTTTATCCAAATAATTATATTATAATTTAAATAATTATATTATATAAAATGGAGTATAGAAAATTATTATAATTTTAATTAATGTTATAGTAGATAATAAAAATATAATTGATAAAATTTGTGCCAGCAATTGCGGTTAAACAGATGATTTAAGTTAATATTATTAGTAATTTAATTAATTAGTTAAAATTAATTTAAATAATTAAATTTTAACAAATAAATTCGACTTTCATTATTAGGCCGCTCATTGGAGTGACCGTACCTAAATTCATCCTCGTAACGAGTGTCAACGCGCATCGAAATAGATGTCAGCCAAAAGTATGGCGTAGACTTGAAAGTATGGCCAAAGAAATTTCGAATCTTTACAGAAACATTAGCCATACGTTTGTTTTTCGATGTGCGCAAAGCCTCGGTTGCCGTGTTCCACAGTGTGTCCCAGACTTGTCATTTCTACACGGTCGCTTTAAGTGATATTGATGCCAAGGAAATTACATGAACTTGTAATTAGGTGGGGGCACTTTAGAAAGGGCAATCGGTCGCATAAAGCGGGGGAAGCTCATAATGGGAGTCGACTGCATAGCAAATGAGCAGCGCGTTGACAAATTTAGGAGTTGTTTTCAAATTGTCTGGTCATTATTCCCCGCCACACTTTAATACTGCTACTTCCTGAGTTTCTCACTGCGTCGGTGACGGTTGCCTAAATTTTGGAAGCGATTACCAAAGTCTTTAGCAATGGCCCTCTCGAATTCCTTGGTCCGTCATCGCGTTGCAACATTCGCTAAAGTAGGAACACCGATAGAGTTCACGCAAATTCGAATTCCCAGGCAAACCGTGAAACCCGATAAGGCTTTCGTTTCTATATTTGACAGCATGCGTTCAAAATTCGGGTCCATTCCACAAAATTGGAACTTCAGTTGCGTTAATTACAGAAGTTATGAGCTAATTATGCCTATTTTTAGATTGTTACGATCGTCGTCCTTCTGGACTTTTTTCTTTATCACCATTTTCCTCGTTTGATAATATTCCAATTACCAGGCATTAATGTCCCTCTTATTCCGATATTATTTTCGAAGTATACTTTGCTATCGTTTCCGAATTCACGGAACGGTTTTTACGCCAGCAAGAGATTCGTACGGTCGAGAAAAAAAAAAGTTACGTTAATCTCGACGTAGAAAAAATACGTCGAATTCGTAAGGTCGAGGAAAGTAAATTAATCGTGGATTTTTTCCCTTCCTCGTGATATTACATCACTGTCGAGAATAATTCATATTAATCATGAAATTTTCATGAATTATTGCATATGGTTGGATAACATGGAAAGCAGTTGCGGCGCACCCCACGTGAAAATTTACGGCGGCCAATATTGGGCGAGACTAATGAAGCCCCTGTAGTGCAGTGCTTTCATAAGCCGCTATTAAGATCTCGACATTTTTTTAAATACAAAAAATGAGTACATAAATTCGAGATTTTACGCACACACGTGCATATAAGCTATATCGCGCGATATTATTATTCTTCGCTTTCGTCAGCCGAGGAAAAGAGGAGGTGGTCAGTAGTGTAATAGTTTTTTAATTGAATGGAACGGTAGGTTGGATTCTCACCGTAGCAATGCATCAGATGAAATATTGATGAGTCCGGGAATTCGAAAGTCATTAATTTCGTAAAAGAGGAGATATAGGTACGTACAGAGATAGCACGCATACACCATATATACATACAGATTAGTGGTGCTTAGGTATTAGATATTATTCGTTAATCTTTTTTGAATTCGATTGATTTATCTACGTCTTAAATTTTGAAATAATTGACGATTTATGGGTACCTGTAGATATTCGATTTTACGCGTCCCAGCGATTCAATAATTTTTTGGGGTTTCTGAAAAAATGACATATCCTGCACTGGAGTTGGTTTGATTTATGTCACGATTCGAAACGATTGATTTTTGGTATAAAATCGATCTTCAACAATAACTTGAAATATATTAAATAATAATTGTATTTCTCTTATTTTCCATGCACTTATACTTATCACATATTTTCTAGAATGAAGAACCTCATTTTCCTGTTTTATTATTACTTCAAGTTCATTTCATAATTTTATTCGAAATATCTGCCTTACATATTCAAAAATAATACCATACACGTATATCAATGTTTTATATAATTTTAGAGTATGATGGTGACTTTGGACGAGTCGTTATTCATATATATATATATACGTGTATATTTGTGCGTGGGTTGGGCGGACATTACTTCAATATCAAAGCCAGCGTCGATCGGTGCACACACATACATACATACGTACACTTATTCACGTATACACGGGCCTTGAGGTCAAAGAGATAATCGAATTTAATAATAGTATCGCAGTAACAGTATTAAAGACACGGGATTTAAGGCCTTGATACGCGTATCGCTAGAAAAGGAGAAAACGATGAAAATGCGAGATAGACGAAGATGTAAAGGGAGATTGCAATTAAAAACGCCGCGGAGTCCGATAAAGCCATGAGACGGATCAGACACTCGTTAGCTCGATTTGTGGCCTAATTATCCGACCGTTTTCCGGCTAATCAGTCAAGTGGTTTCGCGGTTTCGCTTCTCCGTTGCTCGGGACGTGCGTAAATCATCGACGAGGAAGATACGAGAGAAAATTGCCATGGAAATTAATAATATTAGATAGAAGTGCAACCGAAAGAAAAGAGATGTGAAAAAATGGGATGAGAAATAGAGTGATTTCGTTGAAAAAGTGTGAAAGGCGAGGGATGAGAACAAAGGAACGTGGTCTCGTTGAGTTCGATGCTCCTTCTTATCACTAGAAATGGTACGCTTAGCCTTCTCTTCTGATTGGTTGGATAACATACAGTTGCTGACGTCATCCTATCGATAATCTTCGAGCACGTGACAGGCGCAGTTGCCTGCCTATATTGCTTTTGCTTGTTTACTTGCACGTTGCGTCGTTTCGCTTCCTCCTTTTTCTATCTCTGCAGCTCGTAGTAGCAAATTCTGGGACAAAGGCCGTGACGCTTTTCGAGGCAGGAAGAAAGCGATTGCCACGAATCCCGAACTTTCTTCTGCCCTTTCTCCCGTACACTTTGTTTTCTTCCTTTGTCCGTCACGTACAACCCCAGTTTCGGGGCCAAAATCGCGTCAAGGGATCGATGCTTTATTGACATCCACTTCCTGCTTAAACACCGTAACATTTCTGCTCGATGTATTAAAGTATTGAAAAGGGTGAGGGCGAGTGGGTAGAAGCGAGTGAGGAAAATGCTTGCGAAGGAAAATGGCTGAGGTGATAATTTCCTGGGGGGAGGATTACGAATTTTTGCAGGAAAAGGGGTGTCTTATTTTGTGGAAATCCTCTTCCTGGAATAAAAAATGCCGACCCCTTAGTTGAATTAGAATCCGGAAGAAGGGTGTAGTATTTTAGCGGCGAATTTTCAAAGTATTCACGAAAATCCCGAGTTTGGGGAATTTCGACGGTAAAATTTTCCCACGGAATTCCAATTTTAAGGAATTTCGATGGTAACATTTTCATAAGAAATTCAGATTTTCTTTTTTCGACGAATTCCAAAAATTCTAATTTTAAGGGATTTCGATGGTAACATTTTCATGCGGAATTCGATTTTTCTTTTCGCGACAATTTCGATAAAACAGTTTCATCTCGAAGTTTTGAATTTCAATTAAGAAAGAAGTGAAATAACACCGTGTGCCGTGGATTTTAAAAACACCTTGACTTTAACATCGAGTATTTTTTTTTACCGTAGGCAACTTATTCCATTTCTATCCATCCTTGGACCGTTTAGAATAATTGATGACCCGTTGATGTTACTTTTATTGGCTTTTAGACCACATGTTGATATGTGGTCGAAAAGCCAATATTATTCAGTTCTCGGAGCAAATGGAAAGAAAGACGAAACTTAGAATCGGGTATTTATACTAAATTCAAGAATTTTCTTTTTTTGATAAAAGCTAAGAGGTTTTTCTGTAAGGAGAAGTGATTTCTTTTTTCGGTAAAGATAAATTGGTGATAACGTAATCTCACCTGAACTTACCTTTTCTGGAGACGTCCTTTAGGAATTTAGATATTTCTTTATTTATTATTATACCGGACTGTTAAATAATATACATCAAAATCTCATATATCAAGAATTACATTATATCTAAATATTTCCCATAACGTTAATAAATAGGACTCAGAATTTTCTCCCTTGCACCGAAAAAAAAATAAAAAAATAAAGTTGACATCAATACTACCTCTAGAAAAATGCTGACATAAATCTAGGAAAGTGTGAGACTATAAAATCGAAAAAAGCAACGAAACCGTGGAAATTCTGTTTATATGAAGCATCTTTTTCCCTGCAGCTCGGATATTTTGGAGAGTAAGCAAGAGGAAATTCCCTCTACGTACGCTATTATATCACTCCTGCAGAGCTACTAAACCTCGTAACTTTACGATCGTTTTCCTTCTTACCACGCTTTTTCTTCCACATTATCCTTTTTCGTGGCACATCTATGGATCCGACGCTCTGCTAGGACTAACTATCTATAGTAGGTGAACGAAACTATAAATACACGAGTCCCACGTGTTTAATTCTAGTTCACGTGGATCTCGGAGAAGAAGGGATTAAATTACCATAAAACGGAGAATACTATTGTGCAAGAAACTTTTTATCGCATTATTATTCAGTAAAAATACCTATGTGTAAAATATATATACGTTATATCTTTATCTTGTCGTATAAAAAGATTTACATAGTAGGACATAAAAGTGGTAGGAGTGAAAGAACTTTTACATACTTTTTCTGGGACTTGGATTCTATGCTAATTTTACTGAGCTATTCACTGCGCTCTTTTACTACGGCTACTGCCACTCTTATTATGGTTATTATTATTATCGTTTTTGTTGTTGTTGTTTCTTGATTGGTAACGGTAAACATCACGTAATAAAAAATGTGAAAATAGAAGTACAGAGGGAAATGTTGCTTTGGTACACAAATTAGTATGAAGTCTTACTTGTAAATGCATAGAAGCGCACGTTCGCTGGCATATGATTAGTATAATCGGAAATTGATTTACTGCGGTATGTAATTTTTCAATTTTTTGTTTGTTTTCGAAATTTCAAATGTAAAATAATAAAGTGTGGCAATTTTGTTATTTTACATAAAAAGATTAATACCGCTTTTTGCAGTAACAGAAAATATTCAGAATCGTCAGAATCGTAAAATAAAAGAGTTACAGAAATCGCAGAAGTTTTGTTTGTAGAAAGCTTGTAAATAAATAAATACATTCCGTGGTTTAAAATGTTCTAGAACGCGACGGATGACTCATTTTTGTTGAAAAATTAATTACCTCGTTTTTGCTATAATAACAAGAACACATATATGTATATATTTTCTTGATATATATATGATAATGTCTTATGCGATGGCTTATATTCAGACATTCACTTTCCTGTTTGTATAGATTACGAGTTGCATACGCTAGCGACAATTAAAAGGCATATATGCATGTACTTGACAGGGAATATGTTGTTTCAGGCTAGACAGGCAAATAAGTGCCATGACTTGACCAAGCCCCGTTTAATGCACGGCCAAAAGTAACGAGTGCGCTATTTATTATAATAAGAGAATGTGTTAATAATATAAAAACGCAAAACTTGAATTGTCTTTTATATTCGTAATCTTGTCTCGTTCGTGAAAGCTCGATTAATCATAAATCTTTTTTCATGAAAAATCGCTTTCCTTTAAATGTGTTTTCGTTTCCTATTTTAGATTTTTTTTTTGAATATGCAAATAATGGAATTATTTGAAATTGGTTTTTATTTATCTTAAAATTAATAATTATCTTCAAAAATTTACTGTTTTAAGAAAAAAAATTGTTAAACGACATTAATACGAAAATTTACCGTTTCCTGACGAATTTCCACATTTTTGCAATTGCAAATTTTAAGAAAGATGGAAATTCAATGAAATTTTCATGCTATATAATTAAAAAAAATTAAAAAAATTAAAATACAATAAATTTTATTGATTAAGGAAGGGGAAGTAATGAATTAAATGGGAAGCGTTCGTGTCGAAAATACCTCGATTAAGATAAGAATGCCAGTAAACACGTTGAAGTATTTATATTCGTTGAAAACAGTTTTCGGTAGTTATTCGAAGCGATCACTTAAGCTCACGCACTGTCAAAACATGTTTTCCGAATTGCCAATTTCTCGCTGTGCCGCGGTAAATCGAAACACTTAACGAAAATTGGATCTCCGTATTTTCCCGAATCAACCAATGAATTATGTACCTCCTCGATTCGTTTTTACAACTTTCTTACGTCTACGATAAGATTTGCATAATAAATTCCAGCAGATAAGTGTAGAAATCGATATCGTGCTTTTAGTTGACGTTTCACGAATACGACAGTTGATTGGCATAAAAGAATAGGTGGGTGGAAGTAAACATGTTGACGCGAAAGTGTCCTGCATGCAACAACACATTAATCGCAGCAACCTCTTGCATGATTTTTTTTTATAACCATCAGGAAATTATTCAATCAATTCGCGTCTTCCCATTTTCGTACTTAACAGGAGTAACGTTCTGGCATTTCCGAAGTTTCTGAATATTATTTTAAGGCAATTTTTTTCTTTTTTCAATTATTTTTTTTCCGATCAAATGTCACTTTTCGAAGTGCCAGTTTTCCATAGCGAATTTTAATCGAAGCGTCTGTTTCTTGATACCATTGATGCGAGATGCTAATTTTACTAATTTCATAACTGCAGTTCCAACGTCCACCCAAACTATGGTCGAACCCGAATCGATAATTGAAGTCCGATTTTAACCTTATTCCTTTGAAGTAAACATATATCGATAAACTAAGATCTGTTTTTGATCCATTTGAACCTAATTCTATCCCAACCACGTGAAACATTTCTTTCAAACTAAGCTGAAATGAAAATATAAAATTAAACTTGGTTCAATAAAAAATATAAAATAAATGAACATTAAGAATAAAACCTTATTTCGACCTTACAAGTTACCTCCAAAAATTGTTATTAACGTTAATTGTTATAAACGATAATAACAATTAATAAACCATTTTAAAGGCAAATAACAATTAAATAACCGTTAATACACCGTTTTGACGTATGTTTTGCGTATTCGGTGCAAAATCGGGTTTTATAAATTTTGAATTTCGACGTGGATTTGATCTTGGCTCATAATCGGTCTTTAATTATCGGTTCGGGAAAACAACCGCGCATGAACCCAATAAATATTGTTGCATAAACATAATTTCGTCATTATTCAAATAAAAGGGGTTAAAAAATGAGGAAACGCCAAAGGCTCGTCTGTAACATGTTCCTCGACGAGTCTTCCTCGTGTTCGTTAATTTTTCTCCATCACAGAAACTGTTACTGGACGGAGTATAAATGGCAGTCAGTCATTCCGCGGCAAAGGATAAAAAATAGCGAACGACGAATGAAGATTAATTGTTGTAGTTGGCGCGGCGTAAAATAAAGCTTTTTAGAAGCCCTACTAATTAACAAGACCGAGGTCAACTCTCGATCATAAATACACATACACGCCAATACATACATACATACTGGTATGTGCGCGCGAGCGCTATTTACACCAAGACTTAATTCCATGAGAGGAAAAAAAAGCAGCAGATGAAGCGAAAGGCAGAAGAGTTACAAAGGCATTAAAAGATGAAAAAAAAAAAAAAAAACGAGAAAAATTTTAACAACATTTCCAGTATGTATACGATCTCCCCCTTATCGCCTGTAGCAGTGTAACGTTTAAAAGTCTTTCTAACAATCTTGAGATTTAAATGGCTCTGCGAACAGGCGCAACTGTCACGTTTCATGAGAACCAGATGTCCCTTGAAATATTTACTCTCTCAGTTCAATGGGAATATTACGACAGAATGGACCAAAAAAAATTGGATATTACACTTACGAACAGATCTTCACTGTATTAGTTGTTTTTGCTGCGGACCATCCGTCCCAGAACGAATAAAATGATTTTTTCTTTTAAATTGTCAAGTTGTCGCGAAGAAAAATTCTTGAAACTACAATCGAACTCTTTTTTTTTCTTGAAAAATTGGCAAAAGTTTGACGGGTTTTAACTGAAACGCGGATATACTCCCTTGTTTCTCACAGTTCCATCATGTGGAAGTAATTAAACTGTTTTGCCTGTCTCCCATATTTACACGCTGTTAATTATTCCATACATTTAAACGATCAATTAACTTCGAATGTTTACTTTTCTTTGTGTAACAACTCTGTTATGGATGAAAACAGGGAAAAGTGAGGGCGTCAAAGAGTGTCATTTATGAATTTCTCCAAGACAAAGAATCGCAGTTTTAATGTTCAATTTTGATGGCAACAAGTAGAAATCATCCTAATGTTATGAAGTAATTACGAGTTTCAAACTAATTAATGAATAAATCAACTTCCATTTTTCTAGAAATTAATAAGCAATTGAATAGAAATTAATTTACTAATTAATTAAATAATCCCTATTTTTGTCGCGTCTATTTTTCCTCAAATAGATTCAGGATTAGAGAAACCCGGCATTAATTAATTATTTAATTCATTCATTACTCATCGATCCTAGTAAAAATTCCCAAAAGATTAAAAATGTTTGTTTTTTGGAATTAATTATCGAGAATTCCATATTTCAAATATTTTTATTATTCTATACCTCAGTGAAATTTTAGAAATATATTAATTAGTTAGTAATTTTTTGAGAAAGTTAATGAAATAAAAAAAAAGAGTTTTCTTCTATACAAATAATCAAAGACCTTGGCTTGTCGTCGTTCTACTGTGAAATAAATAAATAAATAAAAGTTTCCCTTCTTGGAAGAATAATTTCCCCCATTGTTACAAATTGAGGAGAAGTCGTGGAATCCGCAGCATCTTTACTGAAGCTTAATGATCCACTTACGTATTACGATCTTTTGTTCATCTTTCCGTAAATAAAAGCATAATCTCCTATTAAAATTTATGTAGTTGTTTATCGGGCTCGGTACATCGAGAAACGTGATATTTTCACATTAAGAACGGTATCCGAACTCTTTGCCAATAAGTTTTCTTGTAGAATTTAGAAATATATGTGTATCCGTGTGTACGTGCCTATATATAACTTACGTAGGCATTCGCTGCTTACACAGAGATCGTTGTATGCTTGGGTTAGAACCGCATTCTGCTATTATTGCCAAGCTTAATCTTGTTTACCAAAACCGAAGGCTTTCAAGCAACTTCGTTAACGACGACGTAAACCTCAAGAATTGCTGTAGATTCTTGATAGGTGGACTCCGCGTTTCAGTGGATTGATGATTGTCCCCCTTGTCAGGAAGTAAGTGGCATAGTACTTACGTTACGCTATGTTTTGAAATTTATTGTGGTATCATCGTTGAAAGTAACGAGCCCGTAGTTTTTTGTGCAATTAATTGAGAAGGTAAGGTAAGATCCGGTAAGGGAAATTGGATTTTAGTAGGAGAGATTTGCAATTTAGATGCATTTAGTAATGCAGAAATTAAATAGAAATTATATTAATTTTTGCATTATGAAATGCATCTGAATTCCAATTTTCTTTGGCAATTTTCTATTAATTTTATTTTATTCGTATTTTAATTAAATTAATAAAAAATTGCCAATTTGAAGGGTAAGAGTAAATGGATAGAATTGACTCTAAAACTACACCCAAATGTAAAAATCTCAATTTTTCGAAAATTAATTGGGACGTTCTATTAAAAGAAGTTTGATTTTAGAAGAAAAAGGAAATTGGAATTACGCAAAAATACGAAAATTTTTGCAATTTATAGAAAATTGTAAATTCGTAAGACGAGAGATGACAATTTTCAGACAATTTATAATTCACCCAAATTTCATCCATATGAATTTTTAAAAATTCTTCGAAATTACTAAAACATCCCCAGTATTTGCTTCGCTCCGATATCGCGTAACCACACATTTTTGAAATTTCCGTAATTTGGAAGAAATTTTATTTTTTGATCAGGCCCAAGTTTCAAAATTAGGACAATCTATCATAAAATTCATGCAACTTTTTATCCATTTCTATTTTTTTCTCGTTTACTTTTTTCCTTAAATAAATTCAAAAATTTAAAAAAACCCATAATTGGCTGAATATCGGGCCCTGATAGTACCTCGACACCCAATGACAAATACAATTTGCCCCCACAGGAAGTGAGTTTCCAGAAAATTGCACTTTTTTTTTCTACGAACCAAAGTATATTTGGTTGAAAGCTAACAGGAAATTTTAAACGGTTCTATATGTTTTTTGCGCGAAGCTTCTTCATTGTGTTTCCGGTGGTGTCGTGGTACTTCCGTTCTCTCGCCAGAGCTGCATTCGCTAGACGGTGCGAATTTATGTACAAAGAAAATCCGCCGGAAAGCTTTGCCACCGAATCTTCTCGGCTCCTTTTTTCTCTTTTTCTCTCCTTTTCTCAAACCATGTGGGACAAATGCCAGGTTTATGTGCCAAGAAAGAACGAGGGGAAAAATATACACGCAAAGAGACTCCCATGTGTCACTTATACGACGTCACGGAAAAAGAGAGAAATACTTTTAAAAAAAGGGGAAGAAAGAAGGTTGTTTTTAAAAGTCTCTTCTTCTTTCATCTATTTTTTCAACCCCCTTTCATGCAAACCCTCAACCGCATCTCGGCAGTGCCAACATACTTATATACCTATATGTACACAGTTTCTAATGTACACTCGCATATATGTCTCTTTTGCTTGACGTAGATCCATATTTTTAATTCAAGAACATATTCTACACGTACACACTCATGTACGTACTTACACACTTGTTTTTTTATCGTTATTCTTTCTTTAAATATGAATCTTATCTTTGATCTTTCTCTCGTCATGCCATATATGATTCTCAAAAGAAGTTTTGGTGGGTTAGTTGGATACATGGGTCGTCGTTATCGTCGTTGTTGTTGACGTTGTTTTTTTAAAGGTTACTACAATGAATTTGGAGAGACCACTTTCAAATATTCATGAACTCCGGAATTGGCGTGGAGGGAAGTAGAAACCAGAAGATCTATGGTTTTTGCTACAATCAAATAACCTCAGTTATTTTTATAATGCAAAAGATAATTTTTTTATTCAGCGAAGTAAAAAAAATACCGTAAAGTGTGTGTGTTTGTGTGCGTGCGTGTAGTAAAATTTATGTTTTCCTGACTAATATTTGTAAAAAGGTTTGCCAGGATTCTTCTAGTATTTCTCCAATATACATCTTTTGATTTTAGAATTATACGAGGTCAAAAAATTGGCAAATCAGAAAAATATATTAAAATACTAAGTTAATATAATTTTACAATTTTTACAAATCGGGAAGTCGGAATTATTATTTGTAAAAAAAGTTTGCCACCTTCTGGCATTCCTCCAATACATTTTTTTAAATAAATGGTTCTAATTGTTGCTTCAAAAAAATTTGTTTTAGTAATTTGGGTTATTTCAGTAATTTAAAATCTTCAGTATCATCTTAAAAATCATTTTGGACTCAGATTTTCAAAATAAACGAATTCAACAAACTTATACATGCCATTGTTCAACCTAAGAATAGAGAAACAAGATTTCGAGAAGTTAAGACGTTCTCGTTCTTTTGTCCAGCAGCCCGAAGATTAATCTGATGGAGAATAAAATAAAATCGGGGTGAAAAGTGTCCAGATTCCGAGACGCTTTTTTCTTCCTAACACCAAAAAAATATTCCATTAGAGGTCGGAGGAGCGATCTTTGCACCAGAAAACCCTCTCCGGTTTCTCGAACATTATTGCGGTCAATTTCACGGGTTCCCCAAATACGAATTTACGAGGGAGGCATCTTATCCCTTTAAAAGGAAATCCTATTTGTAAAACGAAAATAGGTTTTTGGCTTACTCTTCGTTCCACGGCAAAGCGAGTATCATCCTTCTTGTCGAAAGAGCCAAGATCCCGGTACCTGCTGCGTTATAAATGGACAAAACTTATTTGTCAGTCAATAGAGGACGGTAGCAGGTATCGTCCCTGCCTGATACATATATTCTTACGGTCCCTTTAAAGCACACAGATATAAATTCCCTGAATATCGAAAGACGGATCATTATCGCCAGTGTACGATCATCAACAATAACTTCTTTTTCCATCGAATACACCTGCGACGAAGTTCCATCATTTTTCAACTCGATTCTCCTTTTTCTTCCCGTTTTACGGAATCTCGCTGGTATTACAAACTGTTGTATCATTATTTTCGTTGACGTCGATCACGCATGACAAGCTAAACGTGACGTGTCTCCGATAGTGTCACATTTTATTATTAAACAGCGTTTGTTAAATAATATTTACTGAATTATTCTTAGCCTTCCGCAAGAAAATAAGAATCGGGCGGAATGAATGGTAAACAAAATTGGAAGTTAGTTGGCAAATTTCGTTTCATGGCATTTTTTATTTTTTTTAGGGGGGGGGGGGGATTTGAAAATAAAAAAGTGGAGTTTTTGATACTTTTTCTATTCTCGGTTCTTCAGCTGAACCAAATTTATTTTGTAAAGAAAGCGAAAGTAACTATTCAACGTTTTGAATTTTAGCCAATTATCCCACTGACGTTTGAAAAAGATCAAGGTTGCGGTAACTAAATTCAAATTAAGCATCGCTTAGATTAGCCACGAATGCAATTTTTTTTCTACCGTCAATTTCCCTATTTATACAAGACCTTCATGTTTAAGTAGACAAAGGAAGATTGCAACATTGGACTTGATGTCAAATAGAATTACCATTATTTGGATTTTCAAAAATTTTAACGATAGCTGCGATACGACGAAAAAGAAATTTGGAGAGAAGTTGCGAATTGGAGTTTTGCGATGTTTTTTATTTTCGAATCGCTCGAAAACTATCGAATTTTGAATTCACCCTATGTTACAGAATTATATTAAAATTTTATACTTCTTCCCTACTTTTCGAGTAATTTCGAGTAATTTTTGAAAATTACGTCCACCAAAATTTTCAAAAATGCACACTCAAATTTGGACCGTATGTTCTTTGCAGCATTTGAAACACAGGGTCGTTGCAGAAATTGAACGAAGGTCCCCATTGAACGATACGGGAGGTTTAAGTGTGTTTTAGTCGCATGGTCCGGAAATAGAGGGTTCGTATTCGGTAAATTTTATTTTCATTGTTGCCTTCCATTACGCCAATTAATTAAACATCGCTCTATAATAAAAAAATCAGTTCCAACGTTCAATTGCCCGATGGATTCCTAATTTCTAAATTATTAAAAAGTCCAGGAAATGGTAAAAAATTCAGGAAGCGGAGTTTTATATAATTCCATGTTTTTGGGGGATTTCTACAAATAAAAATAAAATTAAAATTGCAAATTTCAGCAGTTCTACTTTAAAAGGGATAAAAATACTCCTCCAGATATAAAATTCTTGGATTTCATAGACCTCAAAAATTGTACGCGTCGTTTCTGAAATCGTGACAGCCCATGTTTACCGAATTTCATATTAACGGAGTCTTTCTAAATTTGTACCAAGAGAAACTTAAGCTGAATCCGTTATCGACGGCTGTCTGCTTCACTCAAACAAGGCAGTTCGTTAGAGCGGATAGGGAATCCTGAAAGTTTAACGGCCCTGCAATCGGAGTAGTTGCGTAAGAGCGTCGAGCCTCAAAGAGGTCAAACAATCTATAAAATTGATGGGTTCGAAAGTAGTCACGGATTTCAACAATGCCCCAAACGCTACGCGCAAGTTAACGATAACAATAGGAGTCGAACTACTATCGAACACCTGGATTTACGTACGAAAGAAGAAATCGGAGGCAGAGCTATCGAAATTTTTATTACGCCGCACGAAAAGTAAATATTATTAAAACTGCGTTATCGCAATTATTGAACATGACGAGTAGAAAAAAATTACGATGGAATATCAACCGGTTAAGCGCCACGCTAAAAATTTCCGTGACTCCTTATTCACGCCGCGTGGGTCGCAGCGGTATACGCTGCTGCATTTATCACGACCGGCGCGGCCTGAACGGAAAGTTCATCGTCAATCATCGGTGACCGTCGCAACGTTCAATGTACTAAAGTCCAATATCTGTCAGTGGCTAAAAATTGCGTGAAATGCCAAAGTCAGCGCGTTAACGCGAATAAAATGGACCGACACAACGGTACCAAAGAAAGAACGCGATGATTGAAAAGTACAGAAACCATAGAAAATATGAAACGTAAATACAAATAGGTCTTTCCACCACACTTCGCATACAGAGACCATTTCGAAATTTCAAATTACCACATTCCCTCCTTCTCTCTCACCTTCTCCGTAACTTATGCACGGCAGACTTGCGTAGGAAACTCTTACTAAAGTCCCAGTGGCAGTTTTACCATCGTATCCAGTTTAAAGGCACGGGGACAAAAACAAGCAAACAACCAGCATACGTGAGAAACATTATTTCTTACATCCACGCAATCAATTCCAAAATATTATCATTATTTTTCCATCTTTTTCAAGATTTCCAACTCGATTTCATACCGATAATAGCAAAAACGTAGCAAAACCCTAGCAAAACCCTAGCGAAATTTTTAAAAAACCTCCTTTTTTGTACCCATTTGGAAAAACTACCTCAAATTCGAGACACATTGGAATAAATAGAACAAACCCTGTGCAAGGAAGGATTAAACTGCGATGTGCCATTTAACGCTATTTTTCGTTGCAATTGATCTCAATGCTCTTTTTTCTTATTTGTAGCAAAAGTTCCCATTCCTTTTCTCATTTCTTGGCCAATTCTGTGCAATAATTTTCCATCTCCGTCTCGCATTCGCTTATCTCTTACCCCCGTTTTACCTCGTGCCCTGGGGGTTTCTCGTAGGAAGGAAATCGCATCTGATATGTGCACGGGTTTTACACACACATATGAACACATTCGAACTCGCAAAGGCGTGAATTAATATTCTTTTCGTGGCGAAAATCTCGGCGCCGGGTGAAATGTTATTCGTTTGGGTCACCGACCCGCTACGAGGACCGTGTGCGTGCGACATATCGTTAAAGTTTCTCAATTGCTATCGTATTATACCCACGTTGTCGAGTGTACGGTATCGCCTTTCGTGCTTTGAGAAAAGCTTCTCTTACTAACGGAACTCTTTTTTTTTTCTTTAAACTTCGCTTTGATCATCATCAATATCGGGAGAAAAAAAAGAACAGAGGACCTATACCCGAGCTCCACTTCTCTCGCCACCGCCACCGCCGCTGCCGCTGCCGCTCCTCCTCTTGAACACGAACCGAAAGCTTTTTTAACGCGAAAGGACTTTGCTCGGTAGTTTCTTCTCGTCCAATGAGACATTTCTTCTTTTCGGTACTTCCTTGATCGTATCATTTTGGGTTCCTCTCGTTCTGTTTCTCGTCTGTCCTCCGTGTTTGCCTTTTTTTCCGCGTTCCATCCTGCCGCTCGCCTCGTTTCTCGGCTGTTTGACAAAGAGGAGAGTTAAACGCTCGTAATACTGTAATTACACGAAGCCAACATCCATTACTTTTCGTGGATTTAATTGAACGAATGCAGTGTAAACAAAGATAATGAGATAGTAAATTAATCAGTTTGCTGTCTCCGGATAGTCGACGTCTGCTTGGCGACTGGAAACTAGTTTGAAACGTGGTCATACGTATACGGACACGTGTGTCTCGAAGATTCCGAAGCAATCATTTATGCATGCGTTCGCATTGGAAGCGAATTTTACTAACAGATCCATAACTCGGGTTTCTTTGCGTTTATTGAGAAACGGCAAAAGTTGATTTACCGTAAAACTCGCGATCTAATCCACAAACGAGTTCTCTTTTCTCTATGCAGTGCAGTTTCTTCGCTGCATGGACTTTTGCATTGGCACCTGATGTGGCGACGGAATAAGTCGTTTATGGGGGTTCTTTTATTGATTTCAAAAATGTTATGTAGATTATATAATAAATTAAGGCTGGAACTATTTTTTGGATCCCTTTTTTTAAAGCATAGGATTATCTGTTATATAAATAATTAAAATCGATGTAATATATAATCTTCTGAATTCGATATAATATAATATTCATGTCTTTTTTTATAAAACATAGCCTTTGTACCGATTTGAACGTTATTTAAATTTGACTTCTTGTCGATTTGCTCGAAAAATAGAGAAAATTTTACACTAAATAAATTCTTCTATAAAAATATAAGAATTTATTTAGTGTAAGATTGTTTGTATTTAAGCCGATTATTTTGAAAGTGACCTATGTCCAACTTTTTATGAATTTTGCAAAATATTTTTTATGACAGCTAATGTCAAGTGGCACATGTTAACGTGCAACGAAAATTACACAATTAGCAACAAAAATTCACAAATGGACTTAGGCCACTTTGAAAATAAACGATTTATTTAACCGTTTAAATACCAATCGGCACGATCGCGCTTCTTCTGCTACATGTCGAAAAATGTTAGAGTTTTGCTAGGGTTTTATATATAGCGAAACCCCAGCATTTGTGAAACACGGGATGAAAAGAGCGCTACCGCGCCGCTTGACAATTTTCGATTCGGAAACAACAAGGACCCGTGGCACTCAAAAGATTAATTATAAATTTTCGAGAATCCGAAGAGAAAAAGGGAATCCTAGGACAAGCAATTGAGTAGGTAGTCCTTTACTTTTCTGCTACACGGGATTTCAAGACCAAAATAGATTCCATTTGCACGGAAATTTTATTTCCAAAAATATCACAAAGTGGGTTGGGCTTATATATAAAGGCTGAATTATGATAAAGCGACTGAAAGTAGGAAAAAAAATGCTTATTGGGTCGGACAAAAATAATCCCACCATGAAACCTGTGTCTATGAGTTATTTTGATATTCCAAGGTGGCATGAAAAAACATCACACGGTGCATATGTAAGTGTTAAAATGGCGGGGCACTGTTTAAAAAAAGAATACGGTGTTAAATTAGAGAGTATCGTATTAAATCACGTTCGACGAATTATTTTTTTTTTATCATGAAGTATATAGCGTTTCGATGATGGCTTGGAAATGGGTTCTTACGAGTCATTGCCGATTCAGTACACGATCTTAGTTAGGTAAGTCCCGGAGGGAGACATTCACAAACAAATAAGATGTCTTTCAAAACAATCCCTTCGAAATAGAGTTTATCGAAATCACGTTGAATTCTGTTAGAATTATATCGAAAAGGAATAACGCTTATGCCTGTAAAGGAAAATACCGTTTTCCAGGTACACATTTAATGGATAATCCGGATCGAGGGTGAAAAAAATAGAGTTTTTTGAACCTAGAAAAGCTACTGGAGTAGTTAATTCCAACACGCAGTACTTGTTTTGAAGGCAGTAGCAAATAGAACTGATTTGCATCAATAACAGTTCTTAGAATCAACAAAATTTGAAAGGCAACGAATGGTTTATTTACTGCCTTTCGTGGAATCGTGTTTCTTAGAACGCTGCATTGATTTGAATAAGCGAATTTTATTGAATCGATGAAAGCCTCATTAATTGGATCGTGCCATAACTCATTCGCAAACGCGTTGCTTGATTCAAGCAATTTCGCGCTTCTCACTTGATTCTTTAAGGGGAGGTTCTCATCAAGCAACCCAAAAATGACCCGTTTTTCTTAATTTTTTTTTTCATAGAAGGAAGTGAATAAGATACTGGAACTTTTTCACACATATGTATGTATTCTTTGAGTGTACAAAAAAACTTTTTTTATTAAAAAACAATCGTTTTATAATTAGTTAAACACTCGTTTATGGGACCGCCTGGAAAAAAAGTTTCCGCATGGTGCGAATTCTAGAGCCTCCAATTTTTATCTGAAATCAAAAAAACAAAAAAGTTTTAGAAAATATATCATATTCCCGGGAGCTTATACCAATAAAACCGAAAAAAAGTCGAAAATTGACAAAATTGCGGACTTGTGAAATTTTTGTACCGATTTTTCACGTTTTTTTGCTCTTAAAATCGATATATAAAAAAAATAATAACAAAATTAATGGTTTTATTGGCCACTTTCAATGGTTTTATTCACTCAAAGAATATTAATATTAACGAAAAATGTAGTAGTGCCTTAAAATCGAGTTAAAATTGAGAAAAGACATGAAAAAATATAGTTTCTGATTTAAGATTTACATCTTAGAGTATTTTGATACAGTTAAATAATTCCTACATATTAGAAAAAATGAAAGAATTTCTGACGCGAACCTTTTCACGAGGGTGGAGTTTGAATCGATTTCAACCCTCTGTTGCATAATTTGCCCGATCAGAAACCCAATGAAGTGAAATCCCTCGAAAATTAACGGGGTTCGCGTACCTTGCTACTTCCCCTTATGGGAATTTAAAAAGCGATTTTTGCAAAAATAAAGTAACATTCATCCAATCGAGGGTTAAATCGAAACTGAAAGCCAAAGATCCCGTTCTACTGATAAAACCAGCTGATTTTCAAATATTTCAATGTCAAATAGAATACGTGCCCTGAAATTTTTAACATTTAACGAGTAGTTATATTTCTCAAACTTGGGATGTTCAAAATATATTTCCTGGGGTTTGCTTAGAAAAATTCATCCACTCGGTCTTTAATTAATACAGCAGAGTCACTAGATAATCTTCCATATCCGAGCGTCGATTATGCTAATTTAAAAGCCTGTTTCGGTCACGTGTAGAAATGAGGTTGTTTGGCAAATTTTTATGGCGGTTCCAAGCTGGAAGTTGGTAAAAAAATGTTCGCCTATAAACGCCATGTTAAATAAAATTTATGTTTCGGTTTCTCCGTGAAAGTAATTTTAATGCCATAATTCTACACGAGGGTGAACTTTAACTTTGCGCCGAAAATAAATGTGTTATCCAAGGATTCGTTTCTTTTGTGATTCAAAAGTTTTTAATTATAATTATATCACTAATTATAATTAATACAGAATATCGTGTCATAAATATACGGAGAAAATTATAATCTATTATTTTTTTAAGAAGTAAATATACATATTTACGTTATATCTAACTGAAAATTCGAAAAGGTATATTAGGAAAAAATCCATATTTTAGAATAATGGAATAAGACCTAGAAGTGCCTCATGAGCATCGATGAGGAAAACGTTATTCTTCCAATAAAATATGCAATTGTGGAAAGAGTAAAAAGTTATGCGTTTTCTACTCATTTGAATGCAGATTTTTTTTTGCAACAATACACGCCTGCATTTTTTAATACACGAACGAGAAATATATTACGAGATAAGCGATAGAGAACGTCACGTGATTGGCTAATTAATCATTCACTTGCAATTGCACATATATACATTAAAGGAAATGATTGTCTTGCGAGAGAAAGATATACCATTAATCAGGATATTAGTTACGATCTAAATACTGACAATCGCGTTAGTTTGTTTGTTCTCTCTTACAAGCCTGTGCGTATAATCACACTTTCAGTTTATGTATATATTTATCATTTTTCTCGTACTATCACATATGTGATGAATATGTGAAGGATATGTTATTTCATAGTTTATCATAATTAGATGATGCAACGCAAGCACCTGATTGCGAGAATCATTTTATACCGAGGATTTTATGACCTCTTATTTTCTCGTACTTTATGCAGATATTCCCTCGGATTACAAATTTTCAAGGCAGGAAGACCGTCGCTGTTAAAAAATTCTGTCAGTTATTTAAACAAACCTTCGGTCGTTACCTATAAAATTGCGAAGTTTCAAGTTAACTGACGTTGCGACTGCAACGACTGCACTAACACTATTATACTTTTTTAATTTTATACTATTGTAAAATTCTGCATCGTAGGAAATCGTGTCGCAAAATGCAGTTGCAAGAATTTCGAAATCGATTAAAAATTGCTAATTTCAAGGCTTGAAACAAAAAGTATCAAACGTTTCCTCGCATCGTACAAAATTTTGTTGCCAAATGTTATAATTTTCAATTTCATCCGAAAAATCATTTTCAAATAAAATCTTTTTTCCCCATTTTTTAATAACTATAGAATTTATAAGTAAATCTTTGTATCCCATATTCTTTAAATTACTTTTCCAGGTTATTCTGGGTCAACTAAGATTTAATTTGTTTTTTTTTTCACGGTTTAAACGTGTCACGTCGGAGGTGACTCAAGAGTTCTTAGCGTTGTCACGTCAGTAGTGAATTTCAACCGTAAGGGGTTAAATGTTATAACAAAAGGGCTTCACTTTCTTGAAGTCAGCCACGAAACCCAGTCCCTTCGCTCTGACGTTTCAACGAATTCTTGCAGATAGGAATTGATTGATGGAACGAATGCTGATATTTTGCTCTCCTTTTCTGGTTACAGACTCACATACTGTTGATGGATGCGTTCCTTCAGAATAACAGACTGGACCATGTCTCCAGGGTGATGTCCTCACACCCTTCTTACTTGGAACATTTTCTTCGGACACAACACTTTATCCTCAGGGGCGATGGGCCTTTACCTTACGAGTATCGTCATCTTATAGCCATTATGGTGAGTTGATGATTTCGTCAGAGCAATCCTTCTTCCAGCGAACCGTTTTTTTCTTTTCACGTAACAACATGTGCCTGCTTTTAACCTTTATTGATTTACTTCTACATGATTGGGTTACACGGTTTACCCTTGGACATTAACGGAACTTAATATCTGATTCGTGATATCATCTAACATGTATGTTACATATTAGCCACGTTACGATATGACCTTTAATTCTTTTTTCTATTTCGAGGAAAGGAAATTATACGATTTGTAAGGCGAACCTGTGGTGAAATAGGATTTCCCTGCTCACGTCAATTCATTTTTTTTTCATGACAGAAAGGGGTAATTTTTCGTTAGCGAGACAGTTAAAGAAGCTACGGAGTTTCTCAATTTTTTAAATTATTGTAGTTTGTTTTCCTATTCTTTTAGAATTTTTTTTTATTAAAAACGTTAGAAATTTGTATATAAAATTTAAAAATACCTTGTTGACAAAAATTCGTCATTTTTTTTATCACTTTTGTTGTTACACTGAAAAAAATATAGGCATTCCCCCGTTTTTATTTATCTTTTCCTTATGTTCGTTGTATTTTAGTGATTCTTATTGCTCGTGAATTATTAATTTACAAAATATCCCGAAGATTATTAACTTTCCTGTACTTATGAACAAATTCTAAATTTTTACTTTTTGCTTATATTCTATTTCGCCCAAAGATTAGGTATAAAATTAATTAATTATAATAAATATAATAATTATATAATATAGTTTGAATATAAATATTTTAAAGCTTTAATTATAATTATTCTAAAATTTCATTTCTCGTTCACTGAACGAAGAAAATAAATTTGAAAAAAAAATAATATAATTAGTTGAAATTACCGCAGAGTATATCCACGGTTGCAATTACGAGTTTTCTTTCGAGTGTAATCCTTAAAGAAATTTATGACCATCTTACAAAATTTTCATGGTAATTTATTACGCTCATTGTCAGTGTGAAAATTATAAGAACTGATAGAACTTCATCTTGCAATACTTTTATTTTTTTCCTGTAATTTTCTGCTACACTTTATCAAAGGTTCTTAGCAAGGTCAACTCTTGAATTACTCATTCTTTGATTTGCTTCATTTTTATACACATACATTGAACTTTCTCACACATGTTCACTATAATCTCCCCAGTCTTTAATTGGGTATGCCCAGATTACCGACGAACAAATAAATAATTTGGATTTCCCAGTTTTAAAAAAATCCATTTTTTTTTCATATTCGCGGACTAATTTATATAATTTCTTTTAATTTATCCGCGAATCTCGACATAATCGTTATTTTTAATTATAACTTTCCAAGAAATAATTTGGCGGACGATCGGGAGCAAAAACGCTAACGTACGTTGTTTTTAGGTCACTTTTTCCATGGACGAATTTCAGGTGCTGCAACTTTTCGGTTCGGCATGACTTATTATCTTTATTTTGACTTATTATGATTTTTTTTTATAGTCGAACCATACGGTTACGTCTTGCGAAAAGTTGCATAACAGTGAAGTCTGATTCTAGAGTATGAGGTAACGTGCGAGCCCTTTGTTTTACGATAAACGGATGATCTCGTCGATAATAATAACATTTGCAGTGATAGCGTTACGTAATTGTTCATATAAACAATTATAAATGACACTGTCATTGAATTCGATTTATCATTTATTTAATTTTTCGTTGGATTCCATTATTGATCATATTACCACAAGGAAACGAGTCTATTGGCCGAACAATTGTAACAAAAGGAATACAAACATTCGAATTTGGGTCGAAAAAATTCTAAATTATTTTTCTCCGTATGAATTTTTTGTTCCTTGATAGTATTACGCAATTGTTAACCGAAACAATTATAAATAGTACTGTCACTAGATTCGTTATGCTTTTCGTCGGATCCTATTATCAATCGTGTTACCAAAAAGAAGTAAAAATCCATCGGTCGAACAATTATAACAAAAGAAAATTGAACATTCGCAGTCGAAATCGGGTCGAAAAACTGAAAATCTATCTCTCCGTATGAATTTTTTGTTCCTAAGCCGGCTACTTGATTACCAGGATTTTTTTCCTTCTCGAAGTAAGTAGGGTCAGCCGGGTTATCAAAACATTGAGAGAAACCGAGAGACGAATGCAGTCTCACTTTCTTTTTACCCGGAGAATATAAAGATGAAGCAAACGAAGAACCAGGAGAGATATTCACGAAATGTGTGTCAAAGAATTCGATATATAAATCTCGAAAACTGGTAACTTGCATAATAGCGTAGATAAGAGAACATAGAGATGCATCACCGAGATGCAAACGAACCCGACACGCTTCCTTCTTTGCTTCGAAATTACGGTCAGAGAAAAAAGTTTTATCAGAAGGCGCGTGTGGTTTGAAAACTTGACTGACTCAGATAATCAGTCAGTAAGTCAGTCAGTCATTTGGTTTTTCGCTTCGTTTTATTTTCAAACGTGGCTGCAACGTCGTCAGGTTCGCAATAAATGATTATCTATTTGAAAATGGCTCAGCCTTGATGTTTCTGCTCATGAGCAATTAATAATCCGCCAGATCTTCAATTTAAAATAAACTTCTATGCTCGAAGCTGGCTTGGAAAGAGAATCGATGAGGAAACTTTATTATTATAGTCTTGCTTTTTGGCTGTGTCCGTACATGAAACTACTACGAGTAGAAAGAATTTGATGAAGTTTACGAGAAAATTATTGCCAGTTTGTGATTATAGCTCCGAATTTTAATGATCCCGGGTAATATAAAAGAAATATTTATTGGCAGTAAAAGATGTCTTGCAGAATTATATTTTATTAATAAGCCATTAATTTTTCAAGCAAAGATAAATCATGCTTCGAATTTACCAGTTGCGGTTCAATTATGTGTCATAAGTTGGTAAATGCAATTATAATTTCGCGTTTCCATCAAGACCTAGGGTCCACTTTTTTCTGAAAGAAGTTTACTGGAATGTTATATTATTATATCATTTTTAATAACACTATTTTTATTATTTTTAATTATATTATTTTTTCTAATCACAGCAGCTTCCCATTTTTAACCCAAAATTTAGATGCCATTTTTATAAACTTCATATTTTCTATTTTTTTTAAATTACCTTAAAAATCGATTAAAATATGAATACGAAACATTTCAAAATTAAATCACTTATAGAAGCATTCGAAATATTAAAATTGCCTCGTAATTATGGAAATTAAATTCTTTCGTAGTTTAATTTTTATATCTAATTTAATTTTTGATAATTGTTACGTTTATAATTTTAATCTTACCGATACAAATTTTAGAATTTGCGTACCAAAAATATCCGTCAAAACGTTGAACGACGTGGCTAATTTGATATTAGCCTACTAACACTTAAAAAAAATAACATTCAAGGATATAATTTAGATTCACGATAATAAATTTTGCTAATCATTGCTTTCGTGAATAATTGTTCCAAACCTCAATTACAGTGGGAATTACATTTGATTAATAAATAAGTGACTTCCTATTATTCCCCCTTTTAACTCTAAAAAACCACCGATAAATAGATTAACATCACCTGATTAACACAAATTTTCTTTAATTATCGTCGCTCGTAAATCTTATCAATAAATTGTTGGACTTTTAAAAACAAGTGTTATACGTATACATGTACTTCAGTCTGTGTGTAATGAAATGAGCCTATGTAATTAACGTTTGAAACGTCATTCAACGATTGATATCATTCAGGTATTTTTTACGTCTGAAATTATACGTTCCCAGGACTTTCATGACTTAATACCGGTAATTTGTGCGATATTATTTTCATTATATGATTTCACTTCGTGTATGAAATGCAGAAATCAGAATCGATGTTGAAACCTTCCTTGAGCATGTGATTTTCAGAATCTGCATTTTCGCAGCTTGGAATCTCTCTAATTTTCGAAACGGAAATTACTGAATTGATCCCGATATATAAAAATTCATAATCTTTAATATAACTATTTCCAAAGGATCCAAATTTCACGATTTGGAAAAATAGGATTCAAATTTTAAAATTTCGATTTCAAAATCTTCACTTTCCAAAATATTGCTCAAAATACACATTTTCATTAACAATTTGCGTCAATTTAGTGCTTGTTTCGAAATTTCAAAACTCTGATTTTTAAATATCTTAGGAAAAATTATAAATACAAACTTTTTCATGTAAAAAAAAATAATATCTTATGTTCAGTAATTTTTCCGAATAAAACCCTTGATAGAGGATTTTTTAATTGTAGTACAGGTTACGAATTTTAACAATTTAGGGTTTTAGTAAATACCTCATATTTGGAATCGCATAAAAATAACACAAATGTTTTAATTTGGATAATATGGAATTTTCCCACATTATAATTTTTCATACATTATTTATGCATTTACAGATTTTTTTATTGCAGCCTTTTGTACCAACAAAAGAAAGTCTAAAGCACTCGAACACCAAATATGCCGAATTTTTCATGTGACCTTCGTGAATTGGCGCATTTGGTGAAAGCAATAATTTTACAGTTTGTTGTTCTCAAAATTGAAGTGGTCGGAAATAATGAGCAAAAAAGATTAATGCGGAGTACGAGGAGATATCTATAAGATAGACGTTTTGAAAAAAGAAGAACTCATCTCAGTAATTGGGTCAACCGAAAGTGGATAAGATTAAAGAATTTTTTTTTTTGGCGACTGCTGTTAGGCTTAAAAATAAAGTAAAGAGCAAACTCGAAATACAGGTGTAATCCTTCACTTTTGTACTTTCGCGTGACGTTCAAGTAATATCGTCGCAACGATCCGTTGAAACCCTTCTTTATTTTTATCACGTAACATCTTATTTTTATTACGTAAGCTCTTCCGTACCAACTTTTACCGATAACCATCTTTTGCGAGATTTTTTGAAAAATACAAGTACCGTCAGCTTTTCCTCACAGAATTGGATTTTGTTAGTAAGAGCACAAATTCTAAACCTGTCGAGAATATAGACTCACTTATCTCTCGTAATTTAGGTACATACCGACTAGACCTTAATTTATGATAAGATAAAACCGGATGGATAATAAATAAATAAGCTGACGTTAGAAATCTAGAAATCCACTTTTGATAGTAAAAGGAAACCCAACATTTGATCTTTTTACCTTAAATAGGGTATGGATTATGGAAGGTTGGACTTTCTTTTTTTTTGTCAAATAAGAAAAAAAGTAGGTTTTGAGAAACGTAGAAATCGAGAGAAGAAAGTTAATTTTTTTGTATTTCACTGAATCGTATTTTTATTTTATGTCAAATAAAGAGGGACTTGTTAACTAACATACAATTTAATTCGTTGTTTGTGATTTGATTAACTTGTGCCAGAAAATTTTATCTAATCGTCCGGGTATCCAATATCCCGAAGCTCCGTAAGTAATCAGTAGACGCTACTTGTAAAATGCAGATAAACACCAACTTGGGGAGAAGAAAATTATGATACATTGTAGAAACTTCGTGAAATACATTTTAGTTGGGCGTTAAATCGAAAGTTTTTGAAAATTTTTTTGTGTTTTCAACATTTCAAGTTTTGGCGATAGTAGCGAAAAAATATCACAAGTTTTAATAATTGCTAATAAAAAATATTTTGAACTTAGTGATTTTACATTATAGAATTATGATTTAAAATTTAGTGAATTTATCTATTTTTCGAAAACCGAATTTTCGAGAAGCTCGTGTATGTTCATAAAAATCAAGGAAATCATATATTAAAAATGTAGCGTAAAGGACCAAAGAGAAGTAAAGTAAATTCAAAAGATATGTTACACAGAAGCCCAACTATTTTTTTAAGTCGTAGTAACAGGAAACATGTGAAATATAATCTATGAACTCTTTAATTCCTATCAGTGATGAGGTTGCTCAAAATAACTATTAAACGAAGTTCCCTTATCGCATCACATATACATAGAATGCAGATCTTAAACCGCTGCATGTTGATGAACACGCCTTTTGAAGAGATGCATCTCCCTACTTTACATTATACATATACATACATTTACTCCAGTTTGAAAGATTAAAACCATTATTCTGTCCCAACATGCGCGTGGAAATTCGACCGTAAGGGGTATTTATTTTTAATATTTCCCAATGATACAAATGGAAATGAAAAACGCTAAATTTTTACACAGAAAAAAAAGCTTCCTAAACACGAATTAAATAAAAATTCTTTTTTTTGCACGTTCTTTCAGGCCGCGGGTAGGCATCAATGCAGCTATTTAATAAATCTACAGAAAGGAGAATTTCTTCTCCAAGGAGGGGATCCGCTATGGCTACAAGGTTTGAGGTCCATTCCCGGGAAGCTTCAAGATCTCTACGAAATCAACAAAATTCTTGCCCACAGGCCATGGCTTCTGAACAAAACGCACATAGAGGTAAGATTCTCGATTCTGTCCTTCTTAATTAAAACAATTGCAGTTTCCCATTCGAAAGAATATTTTCAAAAATAAAATTCGGCTGTCTTCGAGTTACTGTAAATATATTTCCTCAAAATGGACCATTTCCACGTCGGTTCTACGAACCATGAGCTTGGAAAGAACGGCTTTCTTGATCAATCGATTGTTTACTTGAAACAAGAGTCACGATAGTCAATACAAACAGCTTTTGTTGTTTCACTGAACCCGAGTAGCTGCAAAAAGATTGCAATGTTTCTCTGAATTTGCGTCCAATATTTATTAACCCAAAGAAGGACGCTTTTGAGTGATAAGGTGCTTTGAAGGATTCCAGTAACGAACTGCTGAAGAGGGCCTTTGATAAGATAAAAATAGAAGGGGAGAGGAATGAAAGAGGAATGAAAGATAAATAAAGAGTAGTCTCTGTTCGAGATGCTATTTGAAGATCGTTATTGAGATTGCAATTGATTTCAATTGTAGAAGCTAACGAAGGGTGCGGATAACTGGTCTCTTGCCGAGGTCGTTCATGCGATCGTCCTTCTGGCTCACTTCCACTCATTGTCGTCCTTCGTCTTCTCTTGTGGTATCAATGAAGAATTGGATAACGTTACGGGACATCATTATAAGGAGAATGTCCAGGATAATAGCAATAAAGTGCAACCTGCCAAAGATAAAATTTCTAGCAGCCCCAAGAAAATACCTAACGGCGACGGCAAGACTGGTGAGTGCTTTCGACGAATTTTTTTATTTTTCCTTTTGCTCATTATCAAACAAAAATTTTAATAACGAAGAGCAGTTGTATTAAAAGAAACTACAATTCGCGGTATTTTTGCTCAGCAGAATTTTCAGGAACTAAAAAATAAATTAGTATCATCTTACAATTTTCATGCGCATTTACTCAACCGCTAGTTTGTTCAATAAAAATATTTGTTTGCCGTTTCTTTGAGCTGATATCGTTATCGCATATTTATACAATTTCAATCGAAACCCAATATTGTATATAATCGCCCTTTGACACGATACGAATTGAATTGAAGTTTGAAGAAAAAAAAAAATGTAATATTTTTTAGATAACATCCCGTCGCCGCCGTCTTCGCCTAGTATAGTTGGTGAGCAAGAGGTTGGCGTAGAAACCTTAATGGAACGTATGAAACGTTTATCTGAAAAGTCTGAGTCGTATCAAATCACGCAAGAAGAACTATCAAAGAGATTCGAGACTGTTGAAACACAATCAGCTGAATTGGCAGCCGCGCCCCAAAGAAGTAGTTCAGTTCTTGATTCTGACATTGGACTCTTTATTGAGGATCCAGCATTCATCTATCAAGATTTTGCAAAGGTAGGTGTCAAAAGGAAGCAACGCTGAGTGTCGCCGCTAATCAGACGAAATTGCTGTGTAATAAAAAAAAGAATATACACATAAAATTACTCTAATAAATAAGAGCAATTTTAAAAGTTGTTTGTACTTTATATTTTAGGAAATATGGTTCTGAGATAAAATGATGCACTTTTTAGTAAGTCTAAAAAAAATTAAATGTACACGGTAATATTTGAAAAAAAAGTACAATCATGAATAGTGACCGTGAAATCCTCGAATCCTTAATATGCTTGATATTTTAATATTCATTATGAAAAGTTCGCGACATTCTTTCCTTGTATCACTTTCCCTGATTACAATTCTACTTTTCTATCGTTTTCCATCCAATGGCCGTTTTTCTGTTGTTTTGCAGGAAGAAATCAATAATAGTTGTATTTATTTCAATAAAATTACCATTAATGGTCTCATAAGTGACACCATTAATGGATGATAATAATGTCTCCTTTAGCCCCTAAGTTTTATAAAATAGAATTTTCCGTGTTTGTTCCAAAATGTCTGAAGACTTTGGGATATTTCCAATATAAAGTTAATAATTATTTGAAATAAATGTAATCAATTCTATAGTCCAATATTTTACTTTTTGCATAATTTCAAAAACTATGTGTTTCAAATCATGCTAAAAATTAGAAGGTTACCAGTTTTCAGCACATTTCTGTAGAAAATTGGCATTGGATTAAGGAAAATAAATTTACTTTTTTTTTTATCAAAGAGGAATTCTGTGAATTTCGAAAATTTCTTAATTTGCAACTGTGAATTTATGGATTTCAAAAATTTGGTTAGAAATTTAAAACTCCTTAACAGTTTCACAATTGAAAAAAAGGATGATTCGCGTTATTTCGGTTTCCTACTTCAACGAACCCTACCAGAAAATAATAAATTTTAATAGCGACACTTGTTCTAATATTATATCTTCAAATAGCGATGCCCGTAAAATTCGAATGATTGGAGTCAATAAAACATCAATTGTTTACCGTCTGTTTTATTTCCAGAGGGGCCAATTGAATGATATACCAACATTTCGAGTGCAAGATTATTCATGGGATGACCATGGTTATTCATTGGTAAATCGTCTTTATAATGACGTTGGTAATTTGCTTGATGACAAATTTAAGACGGCCTATAATTTAACATATTATACTATGGGTACACATAACAAAGTAGATACGTCACGATTCAGACGAGCTATTTGGAATTACATTCAATGTATGTTTGGTATAAGACACGATGACTACGATTATAATGAAGTAAACCAACTGCTTGAAAGGAGTCTTAAAACTTTCATTAAGAGCGCCGTTTGTTATCCCGAACGTGTCACCAAAAGGGATTATGACCGAGTCATGAGAGAATTCAAACACAGTGAAAAGGTTTGTCGATTTTTCTATCTTTTTTCCGATCTTCGTCCATTAACACCTTCGCAGCCGATCATTATTTTTTCACATTTGTAATTGATTCGTAATTGGCTAAAATAGAAAAAAAGTAATGCAAATACTGGTTCTCGCGGACATCTGCCATTGAGACAAGGATGAAATTAATCAGATCTGTTTTTTTCCAAGTATTAAACTTGTAAGATATTGTTTTTAAAAATGAAATGGATGTAGAGTTACGTCAACGGCTGCGAATATGTTAATTTTTGTATTTTGCTTTTAAATACCGAAGGCATCAAAATGTTTTCTTTTTTTTTGGGATGATCAAATATTACTTTAACGCTTTAGCATACACTTTGTGATCCAATTTCGAGCTGAAATTTAAACAAAATGTACATTTTGTTTTTACCAGAATTTAATTCTTTTATTATTTTTTAATTATTTTTATTAATTCTTTTTTTGCGGATGCAAATTTAGTGTTACAAATTAAAATAGATACTAGTGAATTTTAATTTCGACTTTAAAGCCATTCCACGTTGAAATTTCATTTAATTCTTATCAGAAAATATTTAAGAATTTTAACAACGATTTTGTCGGGAAATGTTTACATTAAAATTTTAGTTTTGCAGTAACTTTTAATTATCATGGGGAACTCGATAATGAAAATAGCTTCGATTGAATCTTGCCTAAAATTTCAGCTTTTGTATTTTTTTCCACTTTTATTTTTCAAATAAACTAAAGTAATATGGAAAAATTTTTGATACAATTGAATCTTGCTTAAAATTTCAGTTTTTGTATTTTATCCACTTTTATTTTTTAAACAAACTAAAGTGACATGGACAAATTTCTGATAACAAATGATGTTCCTTCCAGGTCCACGTGAATTTGATGATATTGGAAGCACGTATGCAAGCGGAATTACTTTACGCATTGCGTGCAGTGATGAGGTACATGACCTAAACGGATATATTACGGCCTCTTCCGTTTGTCAGAGAAAAAGTGAGTGAGAAGAAAGGGGACAAGGAAATTTGGATCAAACGAAATATAAAAAGGAAAAGAAATAATAAGTAAAACTTTGTTTATCGATTCCTTTTTTAACGTATGAAATTCGCGTTCTTCACTTTTCCACTTGGAAATGAAGTACGTGAAAGTAAAATTGTGTGATGTGAAGAAATCGATGATGCGAGTGGATGATAAAAGTATCGTTCGTCACCAATCGGAAAAGGTAAGAAAAATTAGGAGTTACAAAAAAGAAGAGCGAGGCGGAGAAGAAGAGGAAGAAGAAATCAGAAAAATGTGATCTCAATCAAACTGAAAAGGTCGTGGTTTAAAACATTGAATTAATTTTTCTTGAAACGGAAAACGAGAGTGAGCTGAAATTTTCCTTTTCATTGCGATTTGTGAACTGGGCCGGCACGTGCGAGGCATGGATTTCAAAAAATTTCCGACTTTACAGTCGAAGCAGAGGGTCGTCGCGTTAGAGAGGAAAAGAAACCACGTTTCTTTTGTATTTTAACGGGTACCGACTACTCCTTTACGTTTTTCGACCCCGAGTGTCACACCGGTTTCAATTTCGATGGAAACGTATGTTAACGATTGCAACGGAGAAAAAAAGAGGGAGAAGGAGCGCGTTAGGATTGAATTTATTATGCGCACGAACGTCAGGCGATTGATGAATTGTGGAAACGAATGGAAGGAAAAAGGGAGACAGAGAGTAAAGCATCATAACGATACAAAGAAAAGAAAAACAAAAAAAAATAATGCAAAAAAAGAAAAAGATGATTATAACACAGCTTGTATTGGAGAAAGTTGGGGATACGAGGAAAAGAGAAAGGGAGAGATTTTAAAATATTATTTTTTCATAAAAATATAGATGAGATGGGAGAATAGCTTTTCTTACATCGTTCATTTTGTAAATATTGAAGAAAAAGAAAAATATATAGTTTTCTACATTAGGGTTGTTTCTTCTTTTCAAAGGGATACAAATTGTCGAATGGAGTGGGCAGATTTTGAATTTCATTCAAACGTTTACAAAGAGATGGTTTTTTTTTGTCAACCCTCAAAATCCATGAGATTTCGTGAATTTCAAGGGTGAATTCGGAAACCACCGCGTGTCTCCTTTGTCGTCAACGAACTAAACTTGAATTCTTCATTTCACAAGAATTGAAGTTCAGTGCATGATTTTAGCTTGAACTTGGAAAGGTTTGAATTTAATTCCAGCACTTCTTGATCGCATTCGCGTGTATCCCTTTAGTTATTAAAAAGTTAAATATATACGGAAATAAGTAGAAAGCGATAAATGGTAACTTTTATTATATTTTTCAAGGAGGAAGCAAATTTCGCATTGCTTCTCGACTTTTTTTTTACACGTAGTACTGCGAAATTTGCTTCCCCGCAGGAAATGTCCCACAAGGAGGATTCTTTGATGAAAAGTCCCAATGCGTGAACGTTTATCGGGGAAAGAAGAAGTGTTTGTAAATCTGTAAGAAAGCAGTTTCTTTGTATTGGGAAGCATTTTTTCTGTATAGCAAAACTTACTATCGTCTGCTTTCCTCCTTTTTTTCGGTGTGCTTTTTCTTTCTCGATGTGACGAAGAAAAAACACGCGATTTTGTCTTGTTAGTTTGACGAAAAAAAAAAGAAAGGAAGAAAAGATTTAGAACATCATCTAATATTTTGCTTTACGTATACATGCTTTTTAATTTATGGCTATGAAGGAATTCAAGATTATAAACTGTAATAACAATACACGTGTTTGTTGAATATTCTTCGTGATCCGTTTTTCGTATAGTCATATATTAATTCAAATAGGCTGATGTAAGACTTACGAATAAATATCCATCTGTACATAATTATCACTCCCACCAACCACACCGACCGTTATTAATTAGATTATTATTCACTTGCTTCATCTTCTTATTTCCTTTTTTTGGAATCGAGTAATGTTGAATTTTAAGTACAGTTTGAAAAAAGGAAGTTCATTTGTCTTAAACAAATTCGATTAATGTAATTTGATTCTTTCAATTTTTTTCAACCTTTTAATTAAACAAAATTTCTAAATTCTAAAAAAATTATTCAAAATTGTTCAACTAAAGTCAGCAACAAAGTAACCAATGAAATTGAGAGTTATAGAATTGAGATTACAAGTATAGTCTTTATTAAGTCTTTTCGCTTAAGTTACGTTCTTTGGTAAAAAATATAAATCGAGTTTTTAATTTACTGTTTCATAAACTCTTAAAAATGCAAATGAGGAGAAAAAGTATCAAAATTCTGATCCTAAAATTACAAGTATAGGCTTGAACGAACTTATTTTTTTATAATTGCGAACAATTCTTAAAATCACCTATAAAATAAATTTTTCAAAAATGTATGAATTTTCAATCCTTAATGAAATTTCGATTCGATTTCCTCAATTTGAAACGAAACTATTACAAACTACGAATGTTACAGTTTGGTAAAAGTTATTTTTGTTTTTCTCCTTGAACTTGAGTAAACATGAACTACTTCTTAGATTGGATTGAAACTGTGCCAATATTAAAATCGTACTGAAATAAACTTGAAAAATATTCACGATAATCTCAATAGGATTTTATAATAGCTCAGTGTCTAAAGTCGTGGTTTTTTTAATTTGGTCCAATTCTGGAAAGAAGCCTTTTTTTCAACTTAAATTAAATGAAATTTTAACTCAACATAAAAATTGATTTCGATTTATAATCGTACAAAAGCAGTTTAATGGATTGTAAAAGAATAATTTGTTTTGTTATTTGCAATTTTCGTATCATCAAAAGAAGTTTCGCGATTCAGTAAACAAAATTATTAAACGAAAGTTTGATTTCTTAAAATCTTTTGTGGAAGAATGAGGGAATAGAATTTTTCATTCTATAGGAAAAAGTATAAAATGTCAAAATGGTTGGAAACAAACGAAAATTAGTGGGCTGAGTTTCGACGAAGGTCCTTTTCGACGGAAAAATTAATCGTTATGTCCAGTTTTTGTATAATGACTCTCTTGATTTACACATAATTTATTTACCGAAACAAGCCGATTTGTTTATACAAAGTGGAACATGCTTCTAATTTTTCCGTATGGATTTCAAGTACAGAATCGAGAAAATTGTGAAATAATAACAGTTTTGCGAATATTTCATTATTTTCGGGAATTCGTATTTAAAGTCATTGTATATATAAAAGTAAATAAACACAGTGTATCCCATATTTTCTTCAGCGGCTATAATATCTATGAATAATAAGTGAAAAATACAGAAAAGTAACAGATTTATATGTTGAGAATCCAATCCCATGTTAGTCAGAAACAGTGAAATCTAAAACGAAGAAACCAAAACTCTGGTGATTGTTTATTTCAGTTTGAATAAATAAACAAGATCTTGTTTCTCGAATAAAACAGATATCAATTTGATTTTCGATTTCATTCGTTTCGAAATCATGGTGAAAATCATAAAGGATATAATTGAAAACCAATGTGTGTAAAACAAAATAAGATGTATCAGTCTGAGCTCGAGTCAAGCTCCTTTCCACAGATAAATAACTGTCGCTGTCAACAATTTTAAAAAGAAAAGAAAATTACTTGCAACGTGGATTGCAAATTCTTTTTTTACTTGGAAGGAACAACTTGGTTGCAAAACAATATTTAAAATGTAAAAGAAAGCGTGTGAATATGAAGAAAATTCGTGTGATTGACGTATGAACTTGAAAATCTCAAGTGTTGGATTTTTAAACGATGAACAAAGAATTATTCTGCATTGTTTTTATTTTTTTATAATTTTCTTACTTTCATGGATAGAAAAAAAAATCAAATTCCATATTTATTTATATATTGTTTTTAGATAAAAGAGAGAGAGAGAGAGAGTTTTTGGATACAACTAGGTCGGCGATTTGGTCAATTTATGAATAAAGTTTCGTGTAAAGAGCCAACATTTCAGTAACTGTGAAAGCAAATGAATATCTTGAAATAAGATTAAAATATTACATTATTACAATATATGAGCAGAAAGAGCGAAGGGAAAATGTAGAGATTATTGCAATGAAGGAACTGAATTTTTCTCTTGAGAAGCAAGTCACGCTTGTACCAACGAAGTTTTTTATGCCTTTGGTGTAACAATTTAAGGGAATAATAGTGTAACACAGATTTCGTTTAGAAAGAGACGACAAGTTGTAGGCAATAGCGTTGCAAAAACTTTGGGAGTCTATAGAAAGGATGCCAAGTACCTTCGGAATATTTTCAGGCACTTTGGAAACAGTTCTCATTGAAGTAATTTTTTCAAATGTAACGATTTGGTAGTACATATTAATTTTAAATCGATACTCCAAAAGAATTTTTTTATGGTGGAGTACTTTAAAGGTATTAGTTTGATTCGATAATTGGAGTAAAAATCGATTTTTATGGCTTATTTTTATTCTCAGTTTTTACACAAAAGATACGAGGTGAAGTAAAAATAGAATCGTAATTGGAGAAAAATATCAAAAGTTTATACTTTAGAAGTAAAATTTTTAAATCAATCATGTATTTTTAAATTCCAGTGTCACAAAATTGAGGTGTAATAATTTTTTAAAAATTGTCGAAGATTTTATGTCAAAAAGAAGAACATTTGACGATTTTATTATTTAAAATTGCCTTTGTTGTTGCATGAATATTTTAGATTTTAGGAAAGACATTGATTTGTAATTATCTTCGGAGCGTTGTTTTCAAGGTACTTAAAAATATCAAATTGCAACACAAAAAATGTTGTGAGAAGAAAGAGGCTGTTTAAAACAAAATCAAAATGTTGTATGTCTTAAGATTCAAAAGGAAGTAAACAAATAAAAAAAGTAAATAAAACGAATATATAGGTGGCACAAAAAAACATACACACGAATTATACATATTCTGTGATCGTATATTACAATGTAAGCCACTAACACAACCACGTACACAAAACTTACACTCGCATCTTAACGTATTATGCAGACATTTCTTTTCGAAAAGTTAAATTATCATCTTTCTAAGCGTTTTCCCCAACTAATTTTCATTTTTCGTAAGCTTCTTATTTCAAGTAGAATATTTATTACTCAACCCGTCAATAATTTCATATTTAGAAGATGAGTTTTAACGGAATGTGGATAAAGATGAAACGACAACATTTTTATATTTGCCGAGAAAATAAATAATAATCCGTTTCAAATTAATTTAAGAATAATTTCGGAAATGCCTGTAAACTTTAGAGTGCAAGGGGTTAATAATTTCAAACGTTTTAATTAAAAATAATTATTTTCAAATTCTAAATATGCTTAAAATTGGTGTTTTCCAAAAACATCCATTTCGAGAATTCTGAAAAATCTTGATCTTCTAAATCCACTTTACGACAACAACATTAACAACAAAATCCGTATACTCAATACACGTGAAACAGTGGAAGAAAAAACATAAATAATCAAGAAACAAAGCTAAGTACGGCGACACTAAATGTATATATAGAATTATATATTATACATATAAAATACGTTAATGTGAACGTCTCGGAAAGAAAAGCAAATGAAAGATTAAAAAAGGTGAAAAAACAAATGACAGCGAAAGGGAAAAATATAGAAGAAAAGGGGAATTTTATCAGATAACCAGAAATTAAGGAAAAGGGGTCCTCGTGTCAAGCTGAAGTAGTGTTCTGTAATAAAAGATAAAAGCGTCTCTTTACATAACGTAAACTCTCAGATATGTGCTCTCGAGTATGCAAATACTATATATATATATATAAATATATAAAACAACAAATCATGTACTACAATATAATTAATTACAATTCATGTGTACGATTCTGAAAAAATGGAAAAATAATTGAAAAAAAAGTAATGAAATGAAATGGAAAGAATTCTCGACGTTCCAAGAACCACGTAGTTAACAAAGGAATGAGTTAAGGAGGATTAACAATGGTGAGAGTAACAGTAAATGAAGCGTTAGATAGAAATTGCAAGAAAATGTAGGAATAGAATATTTAAGGTAATTTAATGAACAATTAAAAAAAAAAAGAGTAGGTGTAAATGTAAATTTATTTTATTTCTTTAAGAAAATGTTTATTTACTGTTACTTTCATTGCGAGAAAATTATAGAAATCTAGAATCTTACGAAGTACTAACGAAAAAAAATCCCCAGAAATAATAATACAACTTTCGACCAATAGCGATGCCATTCAATGCGTTTTTTCTAGAAGACATTCATCTACATATCAAACTTTAAAAAATAAAAGGAAAAAAATGCAAAAAACAAATGGAAACAAATTTTGTAAAAAAAAAGATACACACTGTGTCTAAATAAGAGTGTGTTTGAGAAAATAATTGCAAAATGATGAAAGCAGGGGAAGAAATGACAAAAAAATACTTAATCGCTTTAAGGGATGAAAATATGAATGTCAGTGAAATGAAAGTTATGGTTATTTCCTATTCATCAAATACGATTTTTTTTTTCCACAAAATTAAAGAAATCGTATGCGAACGTCTTAGTAACTGGTGTGAAAAAGGAGTGTAACAGTATTTTTTTCGTTCTTTTCTACAACAATGGGGTTCCCTTTGAATAATTGAAGTTGGGAGCAAAGGGTTAAACAATTTTCGTGACCAATACCAACGTATGCTTTTATTAATTGCAATCCCAATTTGTTTAGTCCTCCAGGAGAAAGGTTTTGTGGATTGGGAACTCCATTATTTTTTCTCGTGGATAAACAGTGTTCTCTGTCTCCACGATTTACTCTTCTGTTAAGTTTTCATTTGCTTTACTTGGTTGCTTTTGCAAAAAGAAAAAAAAAATTTTTTTTATAGTTTTGCTGGGAAATGTAGAACTTTCGATTTTATGAAAATCTGAATTTTGAGTTTTATGTTCCAGTTTCAAGAAATTTTGTACATTTTTGGGTGAATATAGCGTTTTCGAAATTTTAGTCCAAATTGTCACAGAAATTGTTTCTAGATATTGTAGTAAAACTTCAGTCTTTTTCCCAATGGTCTCAAAATCAGAATTGTATCAAATTTATCTAAATTTTTCCCTTATCGTTTTAAAATTTTTAATGTCAATGTCAGTAAAAGAACGGTGGGAAATCTTGAAAATCTGTTTTAGGAAAAAGATAATTGTTTTTAACGAATTCTTTTTATATGCTGCCAAGTGAAGTTTGAAACTAATTTTTTTATAATTTGTTGTCGTTAAAAAAACTCTTACTCTCTGTCCAGTTTTCGTTAAAAAAAAACTTGAAAAAAGTAAGAAAGGATATTTTGGAAAAGACCAAAGAATGTTATTAGTTCGTTTATTCTTGCCGATACTTTGGAAGATAAAGCTGAAATTTTGTAATGGCGAAAGTCGTATTTCTTACTTTCAAAGAAATATGAGAATTTGTATTAACTTGAAAGCGAAGCGAAGTAGAAAAAATATCTGCGAATCCAATAACGAGTTTCACAAAACACCAAAAATTACGGATTAAATCAAAAAGCGTATAACGTTCTCCGAAAATGAAATAGAACCGAAGACGGATTCTTTTTTCCTTCATTTTAAAGGAGTGATTTCGGACTTTCTAGTTGAGACTTGCAAAGTTCTAACACTAACTCGCTTAAAATTGCTACTTGGAATGATTGATTTTGTGAGGAAATAAGAAAATTTCTTCCATTACCAAAAAAAAAAAATAAATAAAAATAATGTAGAATTTCAATAGAATATCGAATTTCAAAAATATAATAGAAATTCACTTTTCGGGTGATGGAAGAGAAAAGAAAAAGGGTGTTTTGCAAGCAGATGTCAAATTCGAGAGCATAAAAAGAATTGTCTTCTTCGTTGAAACGTGTAGAAGAATTTGTTTGTTCTTCGTGTCTGTCGATTTGAAAGCTTCATTAAACTCTTCGCGGAATGATCTCATAATTTTGTATAAAAGGAAGAAGCCATGAAAGAATGAGAAGGAGGGAGACTATAAAAAAACGATGGAAAAAGCGAACAAAATTATTAAGGAACGTTTTCATTTCGAGGATTTAATATAATTGATCGCTTCAAAAAGTTTTATTTTTATCGTTCGTTGATGATTTTGTTCTTTTTTTTTTCTCCACTATCATAAGGAGTAAGAAGGGAATGAATTAAGATTGTAAAAATTATGATTTTTTCATTCTGATGTTTTGAAGTCCGAGGCGGAAAGAAATGAAATCAATGATAAGCGGCAGAGAAATTATAATTCAAAGAAAAGAATGCCTGGACGTAATGGTCTAAAAGTATATGGAAAAAGGAAAGAAAAAAAAAATGGTAAATAAAATAACCCTCTGGAGATGAGCAAAAAACAAAACACTAATTTTCTCTTTGATGTAAAGATTCGATTGGACGGATATTATTTGCAATTCCTCGATTGGATAAGAAGAAGCGAGTTTACTGCTGTGTGTATTTTCTACCGTTTTAATTATTATTATTATTATTATTGCTATTATTATTATTATTATTATTATTGCTATTATTATTATTATTATTATTATTATTATTATTAATATTATTGAGTATTTATATTATTAAAATGACGCGAATCGAATTTAAGAATGAAGTTGAGAAATAGAAAACATCAAATTCTGTACTGATAGTAACTTGCTTCTTCTTCGAATATTTCTACGGCTGTATCATTCATTCGGTTTTTGTCCTTCTTTTTTTTGGCTGTTCTCTGTTAGATGAAGCTCATCTCTAAAAGTCACAAAGTATATTAATAATAATTTTACATGCCACCGCATTATTGAGTGATAATTCACAGTGATTTGACTTTGACCCTTCAAATGAGAAGCAAGCATATTGAAACAAATAGAAAATAAAATAATACGATCGTACCATTATAGAAAAGAGAGAAGACGAGGGAAAAATGTGTTGTTGCATGTAAATTCGATTACTGTTTCTTTATTCGTCTTTATTTTAGACATTGAAAATCAGGGGACGAGAGAAGTTTGTGCGAAACAGATACCAGGGGGGGCAAAAACGTATAAGTTTGAGAACTTGCATCTTTTTGAAACATCTCAGTTTTATTGATTGGGTTAAGCTTGCGGTCAAAGCCTATCCTTATCATGGAACTCATACAGTTTGGCTACTGTCTATAGCGAAACTTTGTAAGTTTGAATTTCTTCGAAGGAACGAAAGGTCCAGTTGTAAGTCTCTGTAGAGTTGATGAGTTTGAGGGAGTCGTAAGCAGTGATACCTTTTTTTTCTGGAATGAATTGATAATGGAAAATTGTGATTTATGGTAACGTCAAGAGACAGTGATCGAATTTTTTATGTACAAGCACAGGAGGGTCGTATGTGATGTGATTTCTTTTATATCGTAACGAATAATGAAACACTCTAAGAGATGTTACAGTTTCATATAAGTGATATGTTATTTGTCATTTATTTTATCCCTTAATAAATGATGTTATATAAAAAAAAATCATTGTGCGTTTTTCCTAATTTTATTTTATCCCATTCCTTAATTAACGATATATTCGCCAAATAATTTTCTCGCAATTTATTTCCAATCTTTTTTAATTTAATTTTCTGTAATATTCTGTGACTTCGAATCTGATTTTTTCAATTTCTGTTTTTTACCTCTAAGATCCAATTAAACTAAAAATTAAGAATATTGAGAATGAAATAATAAATTAAATTTTTAAAAATTCTATTCAACTTTTTTTTTATATTATTCCATTATTGATGTTTACTACTTTTAATTCTTTTTGAATTTTCTTAAGAAGCAGAAGTAAATTCACACTATGGAGGATTAATGAATAAATTGGAATGGTCTCATTGTTTTTCTAAATAAACCAAATAAATAAATAATGCAGAACAAGAGTGCATTTTAAAGGTAACGTGATTATCGAGGAAAAAGATGTAGATGTTTGTATTGTTTTATTTATACGTAATTTCCAATCTTCTACATCGCAATCACTTTGTTCTTGTTAAACATTCATCTCGTTTAGAATCACACATTTCACTTTTATTGCAATTTTACATTTACAAAATGTACGTGCATACTGAAGTAACATTCATTTTTCATACACTGGATTCGTCCTACATTTAAGCATTTCCTTGTTTCTTACACATTATTTTATAATATCACTTGCCTTTATTACAGTTATATTAGACTTAACAGTTAGACTTAATTCTGCCTTAAACAAATTATTCTAAGATTCACTTTGTATCATATACATTAATAATGAAAAATTACGCTTTTTCGAATCTACATATACTTTCTTTTAATACGTAAGTTACGGATACGAAATTTCTTCCACTCAATTACAATTTGTTTACAAATCGTGAGATCCGAAGTCGGATAAGATCTTTCTGAAATTGTCATTAAAAATGGGATACCTAATTAACAAAAGGAGGCAATTTTTTCAACATTTAGTTTTTCTTTTTTCTTTTTAATAACGTATAAGAGCCTTTGGAACTACTTTTCGCTATAATTTTCAGAATTCTTGCTGAATTTTCAAGGTAGAACTTATAATATTTTCAACATTTCTAGTACTCCAAGTGAATAAAATAAAAAAAATCGCTGTTAGTAATTTTTTTACTAATTTTCACTCCGTAAGTGTCAACAATTTCCAAACTTGTTTCCAATTTCTTTTTGTACTAATTGTTCAATTGCGTGAAAATAAATCAATTGTCATTTTCAACGAATAACATTTGATGCAAGTAAATGTGAGACTTTTATTAAGGGAATAAAAATGCAGGACAGTTTCAAAAATATTATAAATTATCCCTCCCTGTTGGGTAACTTTTAAACAAGATCCCGTGGCATCTTTATCCGAGACTGCGTATCTTTAATTAATTCCAAATTAAAGATGTTCATTAATTTCCATCATATTCATGTTGCGTTGCGTGGGGATGAAGATGAATATGAGGTGGCAGTTCAACTGGGGCTCCAAGGCTACTTCTCTGCAAATATCAATTAAAAAATATCACTTTGTTAAAATATAAACATAAATTTCTAAACAATGTATTTTCTAAATTTTAAGTATTGCAATTTTGAGAAAAAAGTTACAGAAAATCAAATACTTATGGTTACTAATTGTATATTTAAGTTTTCCGCTGAAGCTTAATTGTATAATTTAAAAAATTTTATCTTTAAAAAAACGTGAGATTAAAATAAATATCTCCTGTAGAAAAAGAAGGTAAAGTAGACGATGGCGGAGAATAACAATTTATGAAATTCGCTATAACAGTAATAATTGTTCGTTCATAAAAAAAAATTAATAAAATCATGTACTAAAAAAATATTAAAAGTTAACAAAGAATCTCGAAAATTCACATTTATTTACAGAAATAATATAGCTATTAATAAACGTAAAAGTTCAAAATAAAATTGAAGTGGATTATTCGTTTTCCATCAATATTCCCTTTTTTCCTGATGGATAAATTGCATTAATTTACGTCAAGAGCGCATGTTTATTATTTCTTTTAACAATTTTTCATTATTTTGACGAGTCCTCTCTTTTTAAATCTGGTTTGAGTTGTGAATATGAGATTTTTCGAATATTATTATTTATTTTGACTCTTTGATTTTCTAGTAAGTAGCAACAAATTCCTTTTTTTTTTACTGTTACCTCGACATGACACGGTATAAGCAAATACCGTAGGGGCATAGATTTTACTGATAATTAGTGCTATATAGCAAAGTTCATGTAGACTACCGTCTGTCATGGTAATCGAATCAATTAATTCCTCACCTGGGATCTCATCCCGTTAATAGGGGTTGCAGTAGGATTATCCGGGGGATATCCTATGACATGTGTTGAGCATTTCTCGCAAGCTCGTCGTCTCCGAGACGAAGCATGGCAGCGTAAAGCACGACACAATTCTCGTGCCATTTCCGAGCAAAGTGATTCTTGAGAACTGTTGGATTGTTGCTGTTGCTGTTGTTGTTGTTGTTGCTGTTGTTGTTGTATTGTTTGTGGTATTCCTTGAAGCGATCCTGAACACGTTGGCGGTGGTAGTGGAGTTTGTTGCTGGTGGAATTTAATTAACGTTATTATTAGGAAATTGCTGTAATTTTATTCGTAATTTTTTGGTGTTAAATTTGCAACAATTGAGATTCTTTTGTAGTTTCAGAAAATCATGCAATTGATAAACTGCAAAAAGAAAACAAAGCAAAAACCATTGTCAATTCAGAAGAGTTAAACGAAATGTAGAAATAATAAATATCGCAGGAAAACATGGTGAAAATGTAGAATTAAAGAATTATTATAGATTATATTGTTTAGAATTGTTTTTTTAATAATTGTTCTATCTTTAGTATTTCCATAATTATTTTTTCATCTTTCGTTTTTAATTTTTTTTTCGTTGTATCTGACAGCAAATTTACCGAGTAAATACCTATAAAACACAACAAGTAACGTTGTCAAAGAATTTTGAAATGAAAATTTGCATACTTTAATATATTTTCATGTATAAAATAGTATAAATAAAATAACTTGCAAAATCCTCTTTATTTTAGTGACAAACATCCAATTTCTGGAGTGCTGGAATATTGGATCCTACGCATATAGGACACATTTTTTAAAAATCCACGAAGAGGACAGTAGTGTGAAAAAATTCAACAGTAAAATTATTGTCTCCTAATTTTGTTTAATAAATTTTCAAAAATGTCTCATTTAGTCAAAGAAGTCGCAAAAACTATTTATTCTACTTTTAACCAGTCAGAAGCAACTGTAATTAATATCTCATTTTGGACCTATAGTATTTCTGCGTGTTATTTTTTTCAAATAAGCTGTCATCACATATCTTGTATAAATATGCATTTTACTAAAAATATATAACACATTGTCATACAATTTTCTACAGTATTCTTATTTTTAAAAAATAGAAACATATAAATTCAGAGAAATACTCTTTGTTGTTCAAATTTTTGAAGATTCGGGATAAAATGTATTTTTTATAAAAAGTGTTCCTACTGTAATAACTAGGTGTGCAATTTTCTAGTGGTCCACTTAATCTATTTTTTTTTTTTTCATCATTCAAGAAACATCTGATTCAAAGTTTGCAGAAACTTGATATAAAATTTGTTGCTAGAGAGATAGAATCGTGCGCATCATCTTACCTTTTTGAAAACACGTTGAGTGACACTTTGCGATAATCATTCCATTTTCTTGTTCAATTGAGAATGAGTTCATGCTAAAATGCAAAGAACGTTGAAAGAGCGTCATGCTGATGCAAGCTAATGTAAAGTGTGCGCATTCACATGCTTCATTTAACGAATAAAGGGCCTAGAAAAAGGAAGTCCATAAAGTGACTTACGCGTTCTGCTGGTGCGCTTCTTTTGGAAACGTAACAGAACTCGAAAATCGCGACCAGTACGGAAAAGGCCAATCCGCATAACAAAACGACGAAGACACCACCTGCAATAATTAATAACATTTGTAGGAGATTTTTCACTCGCAATCAGGGAAAACGAGGAAATGAAAATCTTTGGAATAACGAAAATTGGGGAAAATGATTTTATTATTCATTTTATTATTTCAATATTTTGGGACGAGATTGATTTGAAATTGAAAGTGAAATTTACTAGAAATATAGTGGATCCTGATTCATAGGAACTCAATTGTAATTGTATGGCAACTATTAATAATAATAATAATGATAATAATTCCAATTTTATAATAATCCTAGGTATTCGTATATTTTCTGTTTGATTTGACTAATTTTCGTTCCAAACAAATTATTGTTATATTCTTTGTAAATTTTTCCAAGCACTTTTGCATCAAATTGTTTCGTCTGGATAAGTTTGACTCCTTAATAATAAAAAATAATATTTCAAAAAGGCGGTAACACCAAATTTCTTCTGAAAGAAGTACATAATTTGCCCAAAGGTAATATTTTGATGCTTTTGCTATTGTAATTTAAAATTACAAAATGAAGTTATTCCACAGAAGTAGATACATTTTAATAAAAAATATTTGCAGAAATTAATTCTTATTTCTCCAGTTGGAATTATTTATTAACTACGTTAACAAGAAATACTTCTAATAAGCAACAAATTATGCAATTCTACAATTTTATCTGGAATAACTTATACATATATTTAAGATATTTAATTTTTTATGCACAAGATAAAGTTGCATCCGATAATATTTACCAATATTATCGACTCCTAGAGCATTCGCTTTGCTTTCTTTTCCCTTTTCCGTCCTCATACAAGTGTCTCCAGGAGTTTTCCACCATTTGTCATACAGCATTTGGATCTCTCCCTTTTCTTGCAGTTCCAAAATAGCCAAGGATATTTTATCTCTCCACGGTGATCCTGCGTGATGGATGTGTATATTGGAATACATTTTTTAAAACGATTTCAAATGTATTCTGCAAGCTACTACTCTCTTTTGCGAGAGGGCTTTAAAGCCATGCATTTGTAAACACAAGTAGATAGCAGTTATTGACATTTTTCCGTATTCTGAGCTAAGTTTAGTGTAAACATTTCTATATTCTCTTCACACCAATGTGGAAAACGATTGTATCGTATGCGGGTGCTGTTCAATCAATAGCAAATTAAACATAGAAGTGGCAGGATAAGGGAATTTTTAAAAATATTTTCGCAGGGTACGAAATGAGTCAATTACTGACTACGTCAATTTTTGAATTCGTTATACGAAATTGTTTTTATAAAAAAATCGTATAAATAATTCTGTCAAGTAGATGCGATGCAAAATGGTAAAATTCGATAAAAGAATATCCCGTTCCATTTTTTGTGATTTGAATTTTCACCAATTGCATTCACCAATTGTGATTTTCAATAATTCTACGACAGAGAGAAAGAGTTACTTTTGTAACAAATTTTTTTATTTTGCTAATTTTTTTTTTTCAATGAAACTGAAAGCCTTCAATTGCAAAAAGTTTCGTTTAATCAAGGCTAAGATTTTTTGAGATTGAATTAATTGTCGATTATTTCAATTTTAATAAAAAATATTAATTCTTAAAAATATTAAATTCTTTCTTGAATAATCAAACGTCGTCAACATTATTGCAATTTTTTGAAGGCGTGTATGTACGTCTATCGCAGCCATAACATCACAGGAGTGAGTAGTTGGTATGATTTCAAATAAATTTGCGATTATAAATTAACTTAAAATATTTATTTATAAGCACAGTACGAATAAATATTGAGTGAGGCGACTTTAAAGTTGCTATCCTTACCCATAGGGGTAGCAATCCCATATCCCTTGCTATCCAAGAGTCCGCTAATTTGCGTAAGATTACAATCCCGTTGGACGATGTAATCCAGCATCGTCGATTCCATGAGAAAAGCATAGTCCCCTTGGAGCACCCTTCTTATACCCTCTTCGTAAGTCGGTACGAAGACGGAGGGTTTCTTATTTTCCATGAAACGCCACATTTTCTTGTAAGTTTCAATCATCGAATCCTACATTGGAATGAAATTAAATTTCTCAAGAAAATTGACTTGCTTAATGTATATTTCTGATAAGATTCCTTCGAAAAAGGGAATTTATATTTAATTTCCATAGGAAATAATATTACACTATTTTTTATCGTTAAATTTCTTATGATTTTAACTTTGCTTTAATAATTTATGCAATGCAATCAAATAAAATGCAAAACTGCAAATATTATTGCAAATGCATCATAAATATGTTATATTCAGCACAGGTTATACAGAAAATATAAAATTTTAGTACCGTTAATTGTCAACATGGGGTTTTTGGTGTTGTGTAATATTTTTGGATATTAAAATTGTAACAAAAATTCTTAAAAAAAATTCGAAGCACTAGTTTTAGGTGTCTACTACATGATTTAAAACGTTTTTGGAAAAAAAAATTTTGTTTTTCATTATTTTTCAGAAATTCGTAGCAAGGTCGTTAAAAAATCATTTTTTTATAGCATGAAAAATTATATCACAATAAAAATGACTCTAATTAAATAGCTTTTCCAAATTAAGCCAACTTTTTTTTATTTTTTATCACGTGGGAGATTCAGATTTGAATTCTAAAAGTACGGAAAAGCCGGATTTTCTCTATTCTTTCGTAATTTTTACAGTACTTACCCTGAAGAAAGTCATCGTACTTCCACTTTCGAGAGTTCCATAGGCAATATCCGTTTGGCCCGCCAAATCTTCCGCATTTTCAATAGGCGTTATCATCCTCTCGACTGTTAAGAATGCAGCGAGATTTGCGGTGTAGGACGAGATGATTATTAATGTGAAAAACCACCAAATTCCTCCCACGATTCTGGTACTCGTTGCCTGAGGTGAAAAAAATATCGTCCTTTCCGGTAATTGCTCTTACTTTTCTTGGACCTCAAGTCCCAGAAATTTCAGATTTGAGAGTAACATGATTTTTATAGAAATTAATCGGAGATAAATTTTTCAATTTTAGGTCACATTTTTGGACAGTTTGAATTTATAAATTTCGAAATCTGCTTTTTTTTCGTTTAAAATTTAAGAAATATAAATATAACTCTAAAAATAATGTTTCAAATTCGCTAAAAAATTATGAAAATGCCTTTTTTGATGAAAAATACCAAAAATACGTATTAAAGTAACAAAAATCATAAGAATTTCTTCATAAAAATGACATATAAAATAATAAACGTTTAATGTTCATTACAAAATTACGGCTATTCATTAAACTTGTTTGAATATCTGTAATTCTGCTAGTTCATGTGATTATTTCGCGTCACGGGCGCATGTAAATTATTTTCTGTAACAATTTTCATTATTTTCGCGATGACTTCTTTTTCAGTGTGCAGAGAAAAGCTCGTTCGCGTTGTATCGACAAAACCCTAGCCGTATAATAATGGGTCGCATTATTTTATGCAAAATTTATATGATTTCCAAAACAGATGGAAATCAGAGAAAGAGAAGTACTGGAAAGCACAAAAATTCGATCGTTACAATATTTTGCGAGATGTTCACAGTTTCGTGACAGATAGTAATGATGCCTATTTATTTCTCTTCCATGCGAAAACGTAACGCAGCAATCAATTTCGAATGTCTCTCTTTCCCCCATGGATGTCTTTTACATTGAAAATATGAATAACGATGTACGTTAAATATTAAATGGAATACTTGATATTTAAATTCTTTTGCGACTGAGTTACACAGGTATTCACAATAAAATTGATATATATGAAGAAAATGTATGTATTATTTTTTTTGGTCTCCGCTAGAAACTTCGCGTAAATGAAAAATGGAGTTGAAGATTTTATGGTTTCACACTTTTACCATAATTCATATGGCGACTCGCGGGGTAATTTATAACCTGATTCCAAATTCACGATGTAATTTACTCGCAAACGTACTTTACATGTACAAGCTGCATTTCAGGCGAATAAATTTTCGGATTGGTGATAATCCGTTTTGGAGATAAACTGGAAATATCATCAAAAAAACATTTGTGTGTTATTCTCTGGGAAACTTTATTTGCATTAGGCGAAATTTTGTTGTAAACAAGTAATTTTTCTTTCATGCGACCAAACGTGTTCGTGGAAGTAGCTTTCGGAGCCACCAAACTTCTGCTTTTACCGAGAAAAGACGAGTGTAATGTAATAACAAATTTTCCTATGATATAGTCAAAATATGACATATAAGATTGCATCATATTATAATAATAATAATAATATTTTTAGAAATTTTTAATTTTAAAAAGATCACAGCGATTTTTATTAAAATAGAAAATTCGAACATAATTCAATGTGAATAAAATAATTGCTCACATGCGCGCTAAAATTCCTGTAACATTATTAAAATGTAAGGAAAGATTGCTGAAAACTGAAAAACTGAGCAATTATTACTTAAGCACACAAATAAATGAATTTTCAAATTTTAATCTCGCATCAATTTGGTCGCAGTGTTATGTTGGTGCAAAAATAATTGCGCTTTTCTTTACCAAGTTTCAAGCAGAAACTGCAACTATTTATGCACCAATACAATAAAAAATTATTATTTCTGCTTAAAAGAAGGTTCAAAAATAATATTTGTTTCTGCACCAACTTAACAGTTTCGGCTGATATACGGGTTACCCATTCTCTACCAACAGGGTGTTGTCGTATCCAATATGTTAATCCGCCTCGAAGTTTATTAGGGGTGAATTCCAAAGTGGACTTCAAACTGTGATAAAGGATCAAGTCTAATGGTATGAATACTCGCTCCCAGGGTGTTCCCATACGTTCTCTCGTATATGGGAACGTATAGTCTCTCGGTTGAATGATAATATTCATTAAGTTCACTAACGCTATGGGGTATGCAAGGGGAGAATCTCACCTTAGGGTTTAAATCGCTTCCTTGTTGCATCAGGGTGCCGATGGTGAACCAGAAACTGTTGGATAAAGAAAATTGATTTTCCACAATTTCCGATTCCGAATGGCACGGATGCGGATTGTTCCATTCATAAGGACTGAATCTGGCGACGACGAACATTGTGACCGACACCAACACGTACGCAGCGAATACATACAGCCAGATCTCAATTGCCAGAGGATTCATAAAAGAAAATAGACGTGCCGGATGACTGGATGGAACCTATATGGAAATCAATCATTTTATTGTCCTTCAGAGATCCGTCATAAAATCGCGTGCAATTACGATCTTGCCTCAGAATGACATTTTACAGCTTTTTACGGAATTTCATTTCTGTAGGTTAAAGCTGAATCCACATTATTTGCGTATCTCTATATTTTGCGAAATTGATCTTCCAAAAGAATCGATCGTATTGATTGAGAAGCCTTGTAAAGGTATTTGATAAATACTATACTTCAAAGTAGTAAACAATTATGGGCAAAATAACAATAAATTATGTATGTAAATAATAAATTAAAATTGTTATTACATTGTATGTTCCAGATGAACTTCTTATTCTTACGTTTATCTCCTTTTTGTAGAATTCAATTAGATTTTTCTAACCCATTAACGCGAAACTTATATTACAAAATTGTTTTTAGAAATTTCGCATATTTTAGTGAACAAATTACATAAATTTGTATATAAATTATACAAATTATTGTTAATTATCAAATGTCGAATTGATCTCACCAATTTTTCTGAAACCGAAGAAATCGTGTAACTATTTCTTGGAAGAATTTGTAATTACTCAAGATTCCAATAACTATTCAATTGTTCACAATTTTTTAGAAGAGTATTTTCTTCGCAGTCCGGCAATTTTCGACACAAACCCACATAAAATCTTTATAATAAATAATTAGTAGCCTCTAGAGATTATTAGTAATCTTATTTTTGTCCCATTCGGTGTGATATTATTAGCGTATAATTAACGACGATTACTTTCTTTGAATTTGGCCAAAACAATAGTCGTTAATTATACACCAACCTAATATTATTTTCGCTAAAAGCGAGTGAAATTGGAAAACAATTTAATCTTTCTTTGTTCCCAATATTCCTTACCTACGAATGTCGATATTGAGTCTAGCTTGTACTACTTAGACGCTAACTAACTTCTGTAGTTTCCTACATCCTATTCTTTGCTTCGTTTCACATGGCGTAAAGAAGAGGTCATTCGAGCCGATAACGGCGAGAAGCCGGAACATCACGTGTTCGTTTGCAATGATTACCTTCCTTTATGAAACCTAATTTAGCATTTTGTCTATATCCGATTTCCCAATAGGAAAGTAGATTGAACGGGATAATTGCAGTGGACAGCTTCGATATTAACAAGTAATTTTTTTAAAAGATGAATTTCTTCTGTTTCCTAGTTTTCTATTTTTCTTTTGCGAATTAAAAATTGTTTCCAGATTGATTTAGGGAATGCAGTTTATCGTCTATAATTTTTTTGCATTTCTTTTATTGTCCTACGAATTGCACGTCTAATTAATAATAATAATAATAATAATATTAATAATAATAATAATAACGATAATAGCAATAATAACAATAATAACAATAATAACAATAATAACAATAATAACAATAATAACAATAATGACAATAATAATAATACTAAAAATTTAGTTTCTCTTTTGAAAGATTGCAAATCATTGTAACTATAAAATAACAATAGGAAACGTTAAACAAAAACTGAAATTTTTCAGTTTTCAAGGTGACTCCATTATTATTATTATTTTTAATTTTTCTTTTACCTTTTTCCCGCTTTTATCCTGTTTTTTTTCTAATTAAACTAAATTAATATTAATTGCGCTGCAAGTACCGGTTAATATTTGATTTGCTAGTAGCTGTACCAACAAACTATGTTGATTTGGAAAATTATACATGGCCATCGTATACACGAGGTAAAGTTATTTGAACGCGATACGATAGCAAATTATCGAAAATGTTATTGGCAAGGTAAACTTACTTTTAATGCAAAGTTTACTTTACTGGACGTAAGTTTCATGCTTCATTTCGTGATGCAACGACTGACAAATAACGATTAACATTTTGTAGATGCACTGCCGCATGACAATAGTATTTTCATCGTTGCGCAGTGAGAATTAGACGGATGGGATACAAGTAGCCTGACCACGGTTTGCATGAAATTCGATAATTGTGTAACTCGAGTTAGCCGACATTGACAATGGGTTGAGTTATTATGAGCGTGTTAATTTTAAGAAATTCTCTTTTTTTCCCCTCAAATGCTAAGTGGGTGACATTTGAGTGCAATTTCGATCCAGCGAAAATATTCAGTTTAACTGAATCTATCGTGAACTGCAATTTTGAAGGAAAAAGTTGGGAACCAGTGGAATTAATCTTCTTGCCACAAAAATGCACTTTATCGAAATGTAGTTCAATTAAATCGACATTTGAGTGTATTTAAGGACGTTCACAACTTTCGTTGCGGGGTATGCGTTTCAGGGGAACGGGAGGAAAACTCGTTAGCGGGCAAATGTTGGTAGCACTGCATAGCAGAATACTGGCTATATAATACACGGAGAGAGTGACGTGCTTTATTAACCTACGCGCCTTTTCTGCGCTTGCGCAAAGACGTTCGTTTCACAATACCAACATAGTGAAATTCGGAAATACTATTTTGTTATTTATTAAAAAACTACATGGTAAACAATGTCCATTTTAACAACATTTGTTCCTTTTAAAAAAACCAATGATTTAAGCCAAAAAAATTAAAAATCGTATATGTTGATCGAAAGATATAAACTTTATAAAAATCGCCATAAGAGCACATGTTAACATGTTAACTTTATCCTTTTATATTAGCCAAATTACACGGTAAAAAATTCTGAAAAAATTTGAGTCTTCCTTTTTCATATCAAACTACAACATATCCAAATTTTAAACAAATCGTATATGTTTGGTCATAGGTTGTGAACGTCCTTAAAATTCAAGTAAGTTATTGTTTTTCATTACGCAGCATTGGAACAAGAAAAGTTCGTCTGACTACGAAATTTTAGCACACTAGAATCTTCTCCCTCTGTGCATGCTAAAAACTTCCCTCTTTTTTTGCATATTCTTGGAGAATTTCTATGGCTGAAGCTAATAAGTAAGGGGGTAGCAAAACGGAAAGATCAAAGGGGTTGGATGGCTCTCTCGTTAGAAATAACGAGACCTAATTACTCAAAATATCTCGTGTTTATAACTTCAACTCTACGTTCACCACATTTCATAATTACTTTAGCGAAGTGATATAATTAATATACATAAACTGGAGGGAAGTTACTGACAGTAATGCAAACCAATGACGATTCAATTGTAATAACACCGAGAGAGGGACTGATGATTGATTCATTCATTAATTATTCAATCCTGTATCATATTTCGGTAGTACTATGGGGCAACAGGTATACCATTACGACAATTATTATATAAATAATCCTGTCCCAGTTTCATATTATACCACACATCGTTATGAAACTTTCTGATTATCACCCGTAATGAAATTTAATGAGTCATAATTGGCTCGTATTAGTTTTTAAAAAATATTCTGGTCAGTAACATGGGTTCCTTTGAGACAGCTTTAATAATAATTCATGATACACGACTATTGAAAAAGGGGATTATTTAAGTGAGTTAAAATGATACTCGTTGTAGGAATATTATAGAAGATAATGCGAAACAGAGAAGCAATTAATAATATTGTTACGAAATTCGAGACGATGTGCTTTATATTTTCTCGAATTTTTAGCTGGAGCTTGAAAATTAAACAATAACGCAGCAATAATATTAGTTATATAACATTTCAATAAAGTTCAGTTTAAAAAATGAATATTTTTTAGATGAACATAAAGTTGATAATAATTTAAAATAATATTTTAACACGAATATTTTATATACTAGAAAATGGGACAAAGGGAATACTGAAATTAGAAATATATAATATAATTATATATTTTCTATAGATCTAAAAATTCGAAAATCACGGAATATCTAATTTAGCTAATCTTAATATTATTAGCGGCAGATAAAAATATTTTTGTGGTAAATTATCTGTTTCGACAGCGACAAGTTCTCCAACGTAACAGTACGAAGGTATTAAAATGAGTTCTTTTATTTAATTTACTTCGAAAGGAAAAAGAAGACACATAATCGAAGAAATAAAAGGTTTCTTGTACCCATAATTCTTTGCCTGTCTGCTGTCGTTTCTTATTTCTTATTCTAATTCTTCTGAAATAAGAAAAAAGCGGCAAAACGGAACGGCGCGATAATTAATAAAATGCGAGACTTTTCTTATTACACCCTTTTCGTAAATGGCTGTTGAGTGGATCTACAAGTAGATTACACTTCGCAAGCCCTCTTTCCATTCAACTGCACTCAAAGTTCTCCGCTTGGGAAATCTAGTTGATATAAAATTTAACATCCACCAATAAACCGTCCATGTTGTGGCGAAACTTTCTTTGTCATTATTCGTTGTTGCGGCTCCTTTGTCTTCCGTTAGCAACTCATTAGAGCATGACACATTGGTAACAAACTCCAAAGCCGAAGATTGCGACTTTACCACAAAAATGTAATTTCTCAATTAAAATCTTATGGAAATTGGCAGATTTTTCATTGTTACAAATAGAAGGATTCTGAAATTTTCGAAAAAGTCTTTTTTTTTTTTCGAAAAAGTCTTTTTTTTTCGAAAAAATCTTTTTTTTTTCGAAAAAGTCTTTTTTTTTCCGAAAAAGTCTTTTTTTCGAAAATTTCTTCGTTCAGGTAAAATCAATTTTCTAAAAGTAACGATCGTTTCGAAATTATCTCGACTCTGCGAATCGTTTTTTTTTCATCATTTAATTTGAACTTTGGCATTTACAATGTAACATATATTTTTTTAACCGTAAGAATTTTAAGGGGTCAGGCCACTCTAGGATTTTCGAAAAATCAATTTTTCTTTTTTGGTCTTAAATGGTCCCTTTGTATCTCAAAAATGATGTCCCAAAAGATTATGGCCGGGACGAATCTCAAAGTACTCGATTTTCGAATTTTAGTACACGGCCGCTCGGTCCGCAGCGAGCTACTACTCAAAACTTCAACCGCGTTTATCTCGAAACTACATTTTTCAAAATTGCCGGAAACGGAACTCGGACAATTTTCAACCGATTAACTTGAAATTTGAAATATATTTATAAAATTACATTACCCATAAAAGTACGTATCACTTTTTTTTTATATTGCATAGTTCATTTGTTATTAATAATTTTCTGACGATTTTTTTGGCAATTTTTTTCAGAAGTGCGCCATTTGGTCAAAAATCAATATATCGAAAAAGTGATATGTACTTTTATGGCTGCTCTAATATATAATCGAAAAAAAGTAACTGACTTATTATAATTAAAAAATTACAGTCGGTGCGTTTCCGGCAGTTTGGCCTGGAAAAACGGAGGCGTCTTCGCAAAAACGCTGCATAGCTGCCATTTTTAACATAATCGCTTCAAAAAAATTAGTGTATACAGTCGATGATATGTATAATAAACACCCTTTTTCGTAATTGCGATTTATTTTGTAATTTGTCTAAAAAAAATTCCCAAAAAAGGCCTATTTTTTCGGCCTCTAGAGCGGCCTAACCCCTTAATAAGAATTTAGAAATAACAATATTCGTAACTGTCTGATTCCCTTCTAACAGGTATCGAAATTTATGACTTCTGTTTGAGCGATAAACAATTGAAACAAGATAACAATAACGTTCGGCTAATCGAGTACTTCAATTAAAACAGTTCCACAACAATTCCGAACGAGTTCACCATCCTGTAACGTTATATGACAGTTATAAACCTTGACGAAAGGATATACCTGGTAACGACTCATAAATTTCACCGTCAAATGGTTTTTCGGTTAATTGGAATTTGTTCCCGAATTAAAGGCGAACATCAAATGCTGGAGTAAGTCACGAAGTTAAATGTTATTGGAATAGTCCAAGATCAAATCCTAAGAGAGGAAAATCTTTTGAAAATTATTCTTTATCCTTTTTTAGTTAACACTTTGTTTCGTCTTACGCGCTGAAAAAGAAAAAAATCTCTAAATGTGGTAGCAACTATTATTATGATGCAAAATAAAGATTAGTGCAAGAAATAATTTACCAGAATTTATGGATTTTGAATATTTGTGAAATTTGATTGGCGAATTCCTGACAGATTAAAATTCTTGAAATATTCTGCTTCGAAGTAGCGTAAAAAAGAGTTCGAGTTATTTTGTTTATTTTCCAAAATCTCTCATAATTTTCTCAAAATAATTGCTAAAGTTTTTCAAAATACTGTATTTTTCAGGCCATTCGGAATCGTTTTAGGCTGTTTTGGCAAAAATTATTAAAGTCATTTGGAGCTTCAATATTTTGCTACAGTTTTGTGTAAAACAAAAGAAAATGCGACCTCACAGGGATGTGTAAGAGCATAAAAATATGAGTTTGACTTTCAGCCTGAAGCAATTTTCGATGCTTCTCCTCATGTTATGCGATCGTATAGGATTACAACCAAAGTTTATTTGGGGGTTTGTCACAGAGTTTAAGCGTGGCTTCGGCTATTCAGGACAAAGGTAATTGCCTGAGTGTAATAAGATAAACTCCGCTGTACTACATAGAGAAAGACACCGAGAAAAACGGTGGTTTGGGGTGGAGAAATGGAGGAAACTGGAGAACGTCTGGAACGATGAAATGTTTCAGTAAACTGGAAAACTTTTACGGAGTAACTCGCACATTTTCTTAATTGCCATTAAACGCTTTTGAATCTGGACGTGTCAAGGTAATTGCTTTTAATTAAGTGTATATATGTATATCGAAAATGTGTATGCGTTAATAGCCTGTTGCTTCTTCGTACTTTCATTTAAAAAATACGAACAGAGGAAATTTAAATATGTAGGTCCAGAACGGTTTGAGCTGCTTAGCAGAGATTCCTCTTGAAATGGTACCTTTCCGGAGATAAATTTTGACTGGAGCTTTGTATGGGAAAGTAATGGAGTAAAGTGTTTTCAAAGGGATTTTTCAGGATCGACAAATGAAGGATGGTTTTCTTAATTGGACCGTCTCCCACTATTGTATAGCGACGTAGATTTTGTTAAGGCTCTATTAGACCAATTGTTCTTTAAAAGTTTATAAATTATACCGTAATTCCACTTTCAGCACCGTTACTGATGAGAAATGATTATTTTAAAAATCGAACAGGCAGTTGAAAGGATTCAGAAATAAACTTGGAGACTCTTGGCAGGAAAATTTAAAGTTTTCCAATCCAGAACAGGTCGTACCAGCAACTAACAGGTTTCGAATCCGGAGAAGGTTTAAAAATCTAAAAAATTATTATATGTTTTCCTTCATATCGAAAATATTCTGCGAAAATTCTCGAATTTTTTCTATCTTGTCAAAATTTGAGAGCCAACATCGTTATTTCGTAGTAAAGGGTGACATTTCTCAGTGTCAACTGTGCATCAAATCCTTCCAACTCTCGACTTTAGAGTATCAATCCAACAGCATATGGGGTGCTTGCAATGACAGCGTCTCTCTCTTGCCTCGCTCAAAGCAACAAACATTTATTTACAAAAAAACTACACCTACCGTAAGTTAATATTGGGTTGGGAAATAAGTTCGTTCGGTTTTTTAGAGTTTACACTGGAACAAAAACCGAACGAACTTATTTGCCAACCAAATATTAACTGGACCTTTACGGACACGGGTGAACCGAAAAAAGTTCCAGCAGCTGGCACTCTTATGATAGTTATTGCCAAAGTTTGCGTGTCATTTGTGCAAAAACGACTATTTTCAAATATCTTTACATGAAATCTTTGTCTGGGAATGATTAGTATCGTTTAATTGGAAGAAATCTTCTCAGTTGCGACACAATTTAATGTCTAGGTACTGATGAAATTGGAAACGTGTTAAATTTATCCAGGCTAGTATCGCATCCAACAGAAATTTGCACGCACTAGCCTTAGTTAGTCAGGCCGAGGCTCAGGTTATAGACCATTATTAGCATAGACAGGGCCTCATCGGATTCTCAATAGAATGCAGATTGATGTATGCAAATTTCAAGTAGGGTTATCAAACCATAGTAAAAATTTGCATGTATCAGTGTCCGTTGAATGTTACGGAATAAACATGCATCTTAACATAAGAAGATTTGGTGTCACTTCTATGAATAAAAATGTGAAATGTGAAAAAAGTTTGGACATGCGCAAGATTTAATTTCTACGTAAGAACAGTGTTTTTGCGTGGTAATTAAAACACACAGGAAACGGTATTGAATTTCTATTTATAATTAATTTTAAATGTTATTAATTAATGATTTTATCGAAAACTAATTATTACTAACAGTGGCGTAAACGGTATTTATTTCTAATTAAATTTTCTACAATACACGAAAATTGATATTTTATGTTTTTGTATTTTATATTTTCTGTAGTAAACGAAATTTCTAATAATCAGAAATATTTTTGTCGCATTCTATTTGCCATGTTTTAAATGAGTGCAATATAAATAACGTGAGGCCACTCGATGGTGCAAACAATCTAGTGAAATTCAGAGTTGTTTTGTTTGCTATGAGATTTATAGGAAATACCGCAATTCAAATAGTAAATATTACAATCCATTATCTATGAGAAGAATAAAATTGAAATGTACACAGGAAAACCAAAACAGTAAATCGAACTCATAGAAAAGATCATAAAGCTGCACATAATGCTTTTCAATGCTCCGGTGTGAATTGCATTTTCAACAATAAACATGTAGATTCCGATAATTACGATAAATTTGACAAATAAGCTAATTTACTCCATGAATAGGTATTTTGTATAATTTCGAGTATATTAGTTCCAATTTTTTAATATTTTGCATAATTTTTTTTTCTACAAGAAATGAAATTCCTTATAATTGATATTTTCCAAAATATGAAAAAACATTGTAACACAAATGATTTGATAGGAACAAGTAATTTTAATAGAAATATTAGCAATCCCCGGAATTTTTTACATTTATTGTAATTTGAAAATTTGTTTATGCTAAATTTAAAGTAGAATTGTTAATATAGGAACTTTAACCTAAAACAAATAAAAAAGAACAAAAAATAAAACCTACCTTGAAGAGTATCGATATCCCAAGATTCATAAATGGTTTGGTGAAATCAATCACACTTTCTCGTGCATAATTTATTGTCATGGAACCCACGGCTAAGTCTGCTTTCTGTGAAAATGAGAAAACAAACTTCGAATCACTTGCAAGAATTTTATCGATAACGAAACAACATAAAGTTTATTATATTGCAATTATTATTTTTTTGGTAATTTTTTCGAACCGGTAGTAATAATATCGATAATACGTATTTCTACAAATAAATATCACCGCTATTATTTCTGTTGGTTCAAGAAAGTTCAAAGGAAATTAACGAAATTAATTACATTACTTACGAATTAAGTACAATATATTACATATAATTATTATATTAATATTATTTACGGTATTTCTATTAAAACATTGCAGATATATCTATAATGTGATCATTATAAAGCGCGGATAGTTTTCCTGCAGTTTTGTAAAAGCATGACGAAATACATTTTTATAGGAATCATAAACCTTCATTTTAAAGGGAGAAAGTAAAAATAAAATTGTTTTTTTATTAAATACTAGTACTGACTTTTGTCAACTTTATAATGCTCACCGTGTACAATAAAAATAGACATTAATACCACTACACATACATATATACAAAATTTATATTAAAAGAGCCTACGTAAGAACATTGAACTCATAAGCATCACAAAATTAAAAGCAGTTATACATTTTCACTGGTAATATTTCCATTTCTACAAGAGGTTTGTAACTACTCACACGAAAAAAATTTAGTATACGTGTTATTACCAAAAAATGCAACAAATTCTCCTAAAATTTGCAATTATAATGACAATTCGAAAAACAATGGCATACAAATTGTTCAAGAAGACAAAAGAACACAAAATCTACTCTACAATAATTTGAAATTAAATCTTAAAGAATTTTTGACCGTCGTTGAGAAATGTTTTTTTTATATCCAAACCCTTACGAATATGATTCGTTTTCTTTTGAAAGGGAATATCCGCTTACTTTTTCATCCCGCAGTTTCTACCTCTTATTTCCTGTTCGCCTTCTTTTTGAAACTGTTAGCTAAAACTTTTGAAATGTTAAGAATGGATCTCTCCTCTTATTTCTGTGCTTTGCCAGCCGACAACGGCGGAGTTAATGATCATCTGACAAAATTAATACGAGAACATCAGGGATGACATAAAGCGGCCAGTTTGTAATACTGCACCTACACGCGAAGAAAATGTTACAGAATGGAAAATAAAAGAAAAGCCTCATCCCTCCTCTTATTCATCTTCCTTTTGGAATTTCACGTTGCTGTATAGCACAAATTTATGGCTGTTCCTGAAAAGATAAAAGATTATCCGCCATTTGGCGACGTTCACTTCAGCGGCCAGAATTAAACCAACGAGCTCTTAAAATTGAACGTTGTCTTAGAAAATTAAATTGTGAATTTCGTGGATCATTTTCTCACCCTAGTATTGCATTTCTAAAAGGATCATTTAATATGCAAATCTGCAATTTCAGTGTAACGACAATTATATATTTCACTCCAATGCTATATATTTTATATTTTATTTTCGACGGTGGCATTAGTATTTTCCTTAATTTGAGGTACCAGAACAGGTAAAAAAAAATAAAATTTCTTTATCTGAGATGAGAAATGGAATTTCTCATCTATAAGAAGTTCTTTAAGACACAGTGAAAATATTGCTTTGACAGTTGACAGAGGTTACGTTGTAATTCCGAGGAACCATAATTAATTAACTTTCTAATTTGAAAGTAAATTGCCGTAATGTAAGGGTGGTGCAACAATCTCGAGTTCATGCTGCAGCGTTACGTTCGCCTTAAAATTAGTGACTTTCTTTACCTGCCGAATTATTTTGGAAGTTCTTAGATAAAAATTTTGCTAAAAAAGTAAACAGCCCGTGATGAGAAATAATAAAGTAAACTTTAGAAATAATAAAAGTGGTCAAATTTTCAAAATACGAAACTACTTTTCCGGTAGAATGTATAAAATAATAAATGCATGCGGTGATTATAAAATTAGAGCTACTATTTTTCTAGTTAATATTATTATTTTACATCACGTTTTTGTTTTTACTATTTTCTTGCAATTTTAAATAATTTTGTTTTCCTGCATGTGCGAATGAATGGCATTAACGAGCCCGAAAAGACACCATAAAGCAATAAAGTGATCGATGTGCGTTTCATATGAGATAATTACTTAGAATAATTAGTTCGGCGCTTTGTAATTTGTAATCGATCACTGTTAAATAACGTGTTCACCAATGCATGCATATATCTTATACCACCTGTATCGAATTTTTTCCACACAGACTCGGATTGAACAAGCATCCCCTTTAAGCTACAAACGTACACATATATGCAATCTCTATAGGTGTAAACATTTCGGTACACGGCTCTACTCCATTGGAAACTGTATATAGGATTTGCATTGCAAACGCATCGCTTGCTCACATTTCTATGCGATATTCCGTATCTATGCTCTATCGGGTGATACCGATGTCAATCCGAAATTTCCAACATGAAAAAAAAATATTGTTTGTCTCGTATGTATAGCAAATATGAATTTTAATGTGGATATTCTCTTGCGCTCAATCGTTACAGAATATACAATGTTATTTCAATTCTTTTGTCAATAAGTAATGTGACAGAAAGTTGACACGCAGCAGACAGGGCGTTTCAGGATAACTCTAAACTTTTTTTCGCATTTCGATAATAACGTATTGTAACATAAAGCTATGTAGATTCTTTTAACCCTTCGAGAACACACCTCTTTTTTCAAGCATGGAGAACACTCTGGGTCAATCTGACCCGACGCTAACTATAAGAGTACGCCATTTTAAAACGACAAGTTTTCTTAGCTTGAAAAAATTCCTAAGTATACTTGAAACACAGATAAATCATGTCATATAATTTTAAAGTGTCATTAATATTATTTATATATCGAAAAAAATTCTCGAAAAAAATTTTTTTTTTTAAATTAAAATTTACAAAAATAAAATAAAATATAGAGGGCGTTAAACCCGCCAATTTTCAAAATTTCTTTACGTTATTCTTAATCGAAATTGAGGCACGGGTCAAATTGACCCAGAGTGTTCTCGAAGGGTTAATACCGATATTCCCAGACCGTGGAGATTCATGCAAATGCAAATTTCTATAGAATGCAAATAATAAGAACCGAAATCCATGAAAAATGTTTTGTTGATTATTGAAGAATTACAAAATGTGAGAATGCTTTATATTTGTGTACTCCATTTAACAGAATATTCCATTGCATCGACAAAATAGTTATTTCTATGATTTATACTGAATGTATATTTCATGTATCGATTTTTTTATAGCTACTTTTTAAAGAAGCATTTAAATAAATATTTGTTGGATTCAACCGGTATTTTCGAATGCAAAAAGAAAGGTCGCATAATTTATTTTAATTGAAGTTACAATTATTGCGACCAAACAATACACGTTTCGTGGTTTCTAGTACATGCTGATATATTCCTGCATATGTTGACGTATTATACTTGTATATTTGACACATTCTATTTACATATTTTCACATATTTTACCAGTACAAACACACGCATAGTCTGGTTATTACAGAATACATTAAAACGAAGCTTCTTGGAACATGTTCCTTGGATTACATCTGTATGTTGAACTCGTGGATCCAAAAATTTCCACATAAACGTTTCCTACTATTTATAGTAAGAAATATTTTATATTATATTCATATGGTAATATGATCGTCGTGAAATTGTAACAAATTTTACTGTGTGTTTACAAAGAACGTGGTAACGATTAATAAAATTTTAGACAATTATATCCAACTGTCTGAGAATGTTTAATTAATCATTGCGAATTTTCATTTAAAAAAATACTATTTTTTTATGGAAGAAGTCAATTATTAAATTCTATAATTTCGTGTGTCATTTCCTATTTTCGTTAAAAAATTATATAACAGTCTGACTTTTGAAATATACAGGGTTTTCAAAAAGTAACGGACCCACCCTGAAACTGGTGTCGAGTCATTTTTCCCTGTAATGCATAAATTCCGAGATAGAGAGTCTGTTACTTTTTGAAAATCCTGTATAAAAAAAAAATGGAACCAATAAGATTATTATTTACTCCTGTATATGTTCGAAACTATAAATAATAAAATAGCATTCTCTTTTGGAAAATTACAATAGATTCCCTCTCATTTTTTAAAAACAAATTAAAAGAAAAATAAATTTAGGTAACTTGTAATTTACGCACGATGCTGTTTTTTTTTTGGTCATTCATCTAAAGCTTTTTCACGTTGCTCTGTCTAATGTTCGGAGGCATGCTACGAAAGAACATCCGGAAGTATCGTGAAAGTATCTTACCTTGTCCATCAACTGGCGTACTATACCATTCCACTCTCCAGTCTCGTAATCGTAAACACCGTATTTGCCGTCCGGTACCATCTCGATCCTGTAGGTGAAGCCCACCATATGCGCTATTTCCTTTAGGAGGTCGATGCAGAAACCCTCGTAACGTGCGTTACCAGTAAAATTCCCTCGGTTTTTCAGCATTACATACGGTTGTTCCTACGAGGATCATAAAGCCTTCGTACTCTTTCATCCCCCATTTCCTCCATCCACTTTACTTTTTTTTTTATCCTACCTCACATTTTTTTTTTTCGCCTCCGTTATAACGTAAGAACTTTATGGATTCTTATCGGATCATTTTAGAAGAGTGTAACGGAAAAGTGTTGCTTGCGTGTATCGTAACGTTAAAACACCTGATAATTGTAACTATGGCGTTACGTGTAATCAAAGATTTACAAAATTAGATCTATCTCACAATTAAAGGAATCACACGAAGAATAGACGTTCACCTAAATTGAGTTTTCAAATTATATCCGAGAGGTCGGAAGAAAATTGGAAAGACCTGGAAAGTTTTAATTTGAAAGTCAAGTATTTTCGGGGTTGTATATTTTATTTTATCTTTATACGAAATAAAACATACACCTAAGATTGAATTAAGTTGTAATTTAATTTTTGCTTAAGGGAATCTTTCAGAAATGCAGTAGAATCTTGTACTCTACATCTAGTTTCCCAAATTTGAGCGTTCGGTGTGCAATAATGGAATTTTGGAACGAATTGCGCCAAACTCAAGTATTTTCATATTTTTCACCTCTGCTTCTGTACTTCCCTGAGTTCAAGAAACTCTTTTTTATGAAGTCTCTAATATGCGGTATTATTTCGAGCCACTACAACTCCTAAAATAATTAACTTTTACAATATAATAAAATGTAACAACGAAAGGAAATAGTAGAATATTATATCCAATAAAATGCATTGAAATTGTTATCGTGGAATGGCACACGGTTCATGTAAAATGCTTTTTTATTGCGTCCGGGTAATTTTATAGGACAAGTAACGTGCAACCTCATTTTTGACGCCTGGTAGAAGTTTAAGTCGAGTTGGCTCTTAAAGCACTTTTATGAAGAATACTAAAGTTTTAATATACCTCATTTATATCCTTTTCATAAGATACATCACCCAGGAATTTAAGGACCTACGCTGCGGTGTAGCTTCAACTCTGACAATAGCGGAACTCGCAGTTTCTTTTACGCAATCAATGTAGGAAGTTCTTATTTCCACTATTGCATTACGTATTGGAAATTGTCATTGGCCGTATGGCAGGTTTAATTGGTATTTGCAATGCCAGTATATATTGTGTTTCTATATTTCATGTACATACACACATTTCTACATATGGCTCTGTAACCGGCTCCATGGTTGTACCATTTACTTTCCCTCTCGTACACGTGTATTGTATGTAATTCTATGCGGAAACATACATATGTACACTTCACATGTGTGCATATAACTGCTATCTTCATTTACTGTATGCTGATTACCAGTTAAATGGATTACTCTTCGATAGACTATTACCTCGGAGCAATATCCCGTGGGTGTGAATGAATGTAGGCATAGTTATCCGGACAATTGTCATGGGAGATCTTCGACGAATTTGCTGTGATTTCTTTCGTTTGTTAAAGTCGCACTATATTCCGATTTTTTTTTCCTAGAATTTCGGCGGACTTTAATGGGGACCTCAACCCCGAGACTGAATGTTATGTGAATCCAAGTAAGAAAAAAACCAGCAGTATTGAAATTAACACCGATACACTTTCGTAAAAGAATTAGCAAAAATCAACGATATATTCTGAGATAGAATTTTTTCCCAAAGAGTTTTTGGAAGAAGTACTTACTTTCTGGATGGAATAAAAAATCTCTATGCATCGTAAAAAACGTTTATCTGTAATTTCATAGTAAAGGATGAAGGCACTTAACACTTACATTTGATTTTGAAATTTCCAACAAATTGTTGTTGAAATTCTAGGAACGACTGAGGGGGTAAAAAATGCTCCTAAACCAAATTTCATTCACAATAGACCATTTGATACCTTTTCGAGAAAAATAAACTAATTTGTACCGGATTTCAGCTCTATGTTTTAACATAGGGGCCAGTAGTGGCGAAAATGCGAAAATCTCGTTGTTGCTAAATTTTGCACATATCATCGTGAGACGAATTTTGAAAAAGATCAGAGAAATTTGGGTACAAAGACATGTATTACAGAATTTTTACAGATTTTTTAACTCAAAATCCAAGTCATCAAAAATTAAGAAATAGAAATATGAAAATTCATATTTTTTGCTTTTTCGAATTCGACGCGATTTCCATTTTTTAAAATTTAATCTGCAATTACCTGTAGATTAAAATTCAAAACTTTTTTTGTAATATATATGCCGGTATACCACGTATAGAGTTTCCTTGGGCATGTGAAATGTGTCCAGAAACGATCTGAGGAACAGGGTGGAAGGAAATTGATACGAGTAAAAGGAGAGAGAAATTTTTTGAATTCGATAGAATGCTTATTTTATATCATGGTAGATTGGACTTTTCCGTATTTTGGTTACTCGCAAATCCGAGCTACTTTTTTACAGTTCCATCTCATGAATTTGATGGATAAAAATACTCAATAATTCCTGATGTGGTTTTCAATTCTGACCATAACGATTCTCGACTAATTTCGCATGGGTTACGCATCCGGAAATAATGTGGAATGCTATATTGTGGAGGCTATTGTTACTCCCTTTCCACAATAATTCCATACTAAGTTTCCGCATGGATTGTTATAGCGAATTACGTGGCGATCGATTAAGCAAAAAATTGTCACACGAGAAATCAGTTAAAATTAATTGACTTCTCAGATGGAAATGTAGAGCCGTTTCTCAATTTTTTTATTACACTGAAATTTTTCTATAGTTACCTAATGGGTAATTGCATCGTAAATCGTCTACTTTGTGATTTAATATTTGAGGAATGGTGTAACGAAAAGTTTCAAAAGAAATCACCCGTATTTGGGGCACTTATGAGTTCCTTCCGAAATTTATCCAGATTTATAGGAACATAAGGAAAGAAAATAACAAAAAAGAAACATTTGAGGAGCGAAATGAAACTCGGATCTTTAGATCGCCATCTTAATGTGGTAATAGAACTTGAGATTTCGTAAACGAGGGGAAGAGAATCCGAGTTTGAGTGGTAATGGAATTTCACAGCGTTTCCTTTTACTATGAATTTCATTCTTTTCATTCACACCTAGGTAAAATGAAACTTCATTAATACGCTACAGCAAATTTGAAATATTCCTGCAGTAACTGGAAAGTTCCTCAAATATAGTTATTGCCCTTTTATTTTTCATTGAGTTATTTCCAAGATACTAAATTTCATAGTAGACGACTTCCTTTGGAACTACCCAGTATGAGATAGTTTTATTCGTGCAGTTATTGCAAGGAAACAATGCAGTTTAAAGCGGAAACATAACGCGAGTATTTAGTTGTATCCCTCCAACCACAAATACTATAATAGATGCTATAGTGACCAGAATTCTACATGTTGTAGGAACCAGTTGAAATACAATTGAAATGGTTTCGGTCAGATTTGACTTTGCCTAACCGCAATTGAATGTATCTTTGTTATAACCTCAAATATGGCAGTGACAATTATTGTATCTGATGATGGAGCTACTATGGGTAGTGAAGAAGAAGAATTAAGCGAATCAGGAACTTTAGAAGATCGTAATATAAATTACAATTTATTTTATAACCTTTTTTCTTTGTTTTCGAAAGGGATTTTAAAGAATTGGGTCACTAGTATCGTTTTTTGAAGTCACTGTAACTTGTCAAGTTTCGTGTTACAATGAGAAGACTACGAAATGTTATTATTTTTAGAACACCTTTTTTTCTGGTTAATTTAAGAGAAAAACTATACTTTTCACTTGTTGAAAATTTGCTATCCATCATTTTTTACATTTCCTGATAATATAAATTCATTTCAAGTGACTACCACCTTACATTGCTAATATTCTACAAAATTGAACAATAAAAAATAGTTCCAGTGCTACGTAAATTGTTATTTACATTCAAATACTGTAGTTTAACTATATTCTAGCAGTAGCAAAATTTATTACTTCTTTATTAAATCTTTACTAAGGCAATGCTGAACTTACTAAAAAAATCACAGGAATTTGTATAATTCATCGAGGTTGCGGTTTCAAAATATTAAATTTTTTCTGCAATTACTGAAGGTTAAATAGAAGGGTTTGCGAGAGGGTTTCAAACATCGCAAAATTTCCTTTAAGAAATAATGGTCGTGCGGGTGTTAGACCTTTGAAAATTCCCTAGTTTTGGAGATATAGAGGTTAACTAAACATAGGGGGAATGTTTAACCGGAGTAATTAAATAAAATTCAGCATATATTCTATTTTTTAAATCTACTCGAAGGGGTTTAGGAGAGAAGTTGGAAAATGGGTGATGAAACATAAATCTTTGTAGCCAAAAAATTTCGAAAATTAATTTTTAAAATTAATGGAACTTTCAAATGCTCCTTTCTTAAAATGTAGGATATTTTGCGATTTCTAAATTTTGCAACATAGCTACAGTTAAATATTTTGCTTTATTTATTTTTATTTATATTTAAACATGTTTTTCATATTCCACTCGTGTTTTTCATTAGCAAGAAAATTGTGTAGCAAAAAGTAATGAAGTATTGCAAAAATTTATAATTTCGCTTGTCTTTCAATTCAACATTTTAATAATATACATGTATGCGTCTTTCGTATAATATATGAGCGTACATATACGTTTTTTTGTAAACGAATGGTTAGTAACAGAAATGCAATTGCTTAAAACGTATGAATTTCGTTGGGTCAATCCAGTTTTAATTAGACAGTTAATTGTTTGTAAATACAACTCTGCTATAATTGAATCAGTAGGAAATATGTGCAGGATGCATAGTGCATAGCGATAGCCGGTCGTGTTATGAGTAGGGTCATAGTGAAATATAACGTTATCATGAATTTCCCCGAATTACCGCAATCTTCCACCATGCACCAATAAATGAAAAAAACTTTCTCTTTGTACTCTTGTTGTTAGAAAATGGGGAAAATATTCTGCATTATTGAACATACGATGTATTAACGAAATTTCAAATCGACGCTGTCTACGGGTGACTTTAAAGCAATTTCGAGACGTTGGCATAGAATTATTAAATAAATTAAGTTTGAAAATAGAGGTGTGAAGTAAAAAGGTCGTATATTTACATACTGTAATTAATAAACACCATCTACGCGATAAGGAACATAATAAATTTTAACAAAATTTACAATATTTAGTGCAAATTACAAAATCATAGGATTTCCTATTTTTTTCTCATTTGTCTACTCATAATAATAATAATAATACCCTATATAAATATGTATTTAATTGATATTGATTTTTTAAGACTTTTACATATGTACTGAAAAAATTATATAGTTGAAATGCAATAATTTACGGTAGAATAATTTAAATACAGTAATTTTAATTATTGCCGTAGTTAAATATAACTACTTTCTTGATTGAGTCGACCAGAAACTAAATAATTCGTGTTTTAATTTTTCTTTTCGGGGCAGACAAGATGGCTAAATGTTAGGACTGAGGCAAACCTTGTACCAGAGCTTGTGGCTTGTAACTGGGTATATATCGCAGTTGTATCTGCTTCAGCAACTACCTTGTCGATATCTAAAAGCTATTAATTGCCACCTGGTGACAGCGTACATTGAATAAATCATGAACCAATACATTGAATCCGGCTGCACAATCAACCCCTCTCTCTCTCTCTCTCTCTCTCTCATTTCGATTCTCTATAGCTAGGGGTAGTATTCTTGTGAAAACAGCTACGTTATATATGTTTGTCTGAGGACTTTTTTCGGTCAGCGTGGTTTGAAATTATGGGTATATCCACGTTGCATCTATTCTTACACGTACAGAATGATTTACTGTTCGCACAAACACGGTGTACGTTTCGAAAAAAAAAAAACTGGTACATCCATGCTGAAAGTACCATACATAAAAGCGTAATTTCAAAGTAGCTTGAAACATCGCCAATTTGTTGCGATTTATTATACGAATTTCGCCTACACAATTTTCATCACGCGTCGAATATGAATACAGGCCTTTTGTTGATATTACGTGGTATATTATGGGGATTCTGTTTTTTATTTGTGGACATTTGAAATTATTACCGGCAAACTTTACTTTTCGAGCAAACTACAAATACAAATGTTGACACTTTAAGTGATAAGAGCGTACGTATGCAGAGTGTGCATTTGACAAATGCGACGCATTTTATCGCCTACCGATAGCTCGATACGGGTGCAAAAAAAATATTCCGGCCACAGAGATACCTATCCCACGAGGCTGGTGCCGTTTCCGGGATGCTTTCGGTTCTAAAATGCTACTCGAAGGATGAAATGGATCGACGGATGAGTTGTAAGCGTTGCAAATACAGGAAACACGAGCAATATTAAGTATGGGGGTGAATCAAAAGAGGGATTGATTGATGTGCAATTAAATATGGGGATAGAGGAAATGGGCGTCGATAAAGAAAGGGAAGTATAAAAATATAGATAAAGAATAATGGAACCAAAACAAACCAAATCATACATGTCGCATGAGCTCCGCCACAATCCCATTCCATTCACCCGTTTCAGGATCACGTGCTCCGTATTTACGATCCGGCACCAATTCCAAACGGTATGAAAACCCCACTTCCTTAGCGATAGTTTCGAGTAGATCGATACAGAATCCGTAAAATCTTGAGTTTCCTGTGTAATTCTTTTCGTAGTGCATCATCACGTAAGGCGTTTCCTGTTTCACCGATTCGCAATTTTGTTTTCATGCGGGATGTGGTTACGATGTACGAGGAAACGGTATAAACAAAGAACAGACGATTTAAATAAACTGAAATTGATGTCGTCATTGAAATAATAAAAGCAATTTTCCCGTTACAAATTCAGAGCGAGAAAATGTGAAATTCATTAGACCCTTTTGCTAAACATATGGTGTTTTTGAGCAGGCAATGGTATCGCAGTAATTTCTCCTGGCCGAAAAGTGCTATGGATTCGCAGTTGGAATAGAGCGGTCGCAGTTGCTGCAACTGGAGTAATGTATGCGATAGAAGCATTTTGCAGCAACTATGTGACGTCAAATTGTGGTAAGTTTAATTGGAATTGCAGTTTGGAGAGGAATGACACTTTTCGCCTTCAGAATTTCGTATCGCAAATATGACCGTGAATGCAATGTACATTTCTGGTTAGTAATCAGAGGAAGTGTAGCATAATTTTTTGCTACCCTATTAAATTTCCGTTAAATTATATTTGCAAGCGTAGGAATTCCATTGATTTTTTTTGAAAAACAAAATATTCTGCTGATTACTGGAAAAATAATATTTGTGGATACAAAATTTTTTAACATAAAGCCAAATATGTTATTTAACATTATTTCTATTGTTGCTTGTACCTAGGAAACAATCAGGAACCAGAAATATAGCGTTTACGTTTAAATAATATAGATTTTCTTATTCAATACAAAACTTTTTGCAGAAGTTAAGAATTTTCCATTTGTTGATAACAAAAAGTTACTTTACGAAACATGATTAAATCAAAATTGGACGGTAATTCCAAACTGAAAGGATAAAAGGTTTCTTTTGATATCTTCGGTAGAAATAGTGTTAAACGAATGAAAGAAATTTTTCCAACGAATGTTATAAAAAAGCAATTGAATTAAATTTGTTGTTTTGTTGGAATTTTTCCTTTGCAGTTGATGAGGTTTACCAGAAGAAGAGAATAGTCATAAAAAGGTTATACGAATGAAATAAATCCATTATGAGCAGCAGCAGAAATATGTTATTTCCAAAAAGACATTTAATAGATCAAACAAAAACTTTTTGATAGACTCAATAAGAGATTTGATATATAAAGACGGACAATGCAATCTATTTTCTCTCCAGAGTAAAAGGATTAGGATAGTTATGTTATATAAGAGGAAGTGAAAGGAAAGGAAAAGGATGAGCAAGAATATACGAAGGAACAAAACTCGAATGGAAAAAAAATAACTAAAAATAATATTTCTTTATTCTAATGTCGAGTGAAGTAAGTTTCTGCCTTCGCGTAAATTGAATCTCCGGCTTTTGCAATACCATTAGGAGGGACTATGCCAGGCCGTAAGATGTCTCGTTTCCGCTTGCGAGACGTTACCGATAAAGTTATTTCTTTTAGAGGGATAATTTCTATCGCGTTAAAACGGATGTGGGAGTATTTTACATACGATTGCGGTGGTAGTTGGTTCATCAAATGTTCTTGGAATTAATTTTAGACCCTAAGAAAAGAGAAATTAACGAAGGGGAGAATGATCTAATTTGATTCGTTAGTTATAATATTTTTAATCGTAGGGTTTAAGGGAAGTTAGGGCATTTAATGATGATTGTAGATGGTCGATGCCGTGAGTAATTACCCATCTATTAGGGATTCGGTGCCAGCGGTTGCGCGGTGGTCCGGTGCCTTTAGAAAGGCTGTCTGCCAGATTACCAAATGGACCAAGCATTCGAGTGAATAAGGCTTTTATATACTTGTTATACATGTAACATACGCGAAAAGCTCCGTTATTCGAGATATCGTTTTTCGGATAGTGCGATAGGTGTCCGTCTGGATGAGCTTTCATCTAACACACGAAGAACTTGAATGCATCAAAATAATACTTATAGAAACGAAAGAACAATTGCGGAATGATTAGGGAATGGAAATCAAATTTGCCCGACATTATTTAATCGATGCGGGGAGGTCCAACAAAGTTAACCGACGTCGACAAATAAATAAGCTCCCGAAATCCTCATTTTGAAGCTTTTCTTGGCTTAAAAGCTTTCCCAAAGGTTTCTTGTATATCGGGTTGTGAGCTCACGACCTTTTGGGTCTGTGCTTGTTCACTATAGATGATGTGCCTTAACGGCTCGGTGAACAGAAAATAGGGACGCTGGGGATTTCGTCACGTAGTTATGCATGATATGCGTGAAATTTAAATGGATGATGGAAATGCGAATTCGTCCCATGTCCGACGCTGAAACTGGTATCACGTTGTTGTACAGTCGTCTGGAGTCGAAGATTACCTTCAGGTAATCTCATCAGTTTTCAAGGGTTCCTTTCACCCTCCCACGAAATCATTTATACTCATTGTCGGTAAAGGAATACTTCTATAGGGAGCAAATTAGTCAAATTTCGCAATTACGACTAACATTGGGTTTGGCATCTAAGTAATTACCGATTTCTTCAAAGCAAATAAATGACAAAATTCGTAATTACTTAGTCGCCAACCCTATAATGTAGGATCTTAATTTGAAGTCATGACAATTCTCACCAGTCGATTTTATGTGCGTAATGGAAAATTTTGTCTGATGACGATTTTGTCGATTTCATAGCATACTTATTAAATACAAAATTGTGTGGAGTCGAGGAGTCGATGTTTCTCTATTTTGTAGAAATAGTTTGAATTAAGTGTGGTTTAAAGCAAGAGCAAGTCATGAGTTGTACTCACCAAAATCGTGATAACTATAAGAGTAACGTTTGCAGATCCTGGTTCAAAAAAGGCTGCTTTGTCCGTGACGTTGACGCCTACGCCGGGTCTCCACTCACCAACCTGAAGATAACAAATATTCATTGCATGATAATTAATAGTCACGCATTTTATAGAAAGTGGACAATTTAAATAAATTTTTGTAAGGCGCTAATAATAAACATATGGAAAGACTATACTTTATAATGCCTCGATTTTGTGGAAATAATTAAAATATTCTTGGAATAACCGGAATTGATTATGCCTCAAATCGTATGTAAAAATTATACCTTGACAAGAGAATGTTGTTTAAGCTTAAGTAGATCCAACTTAAATTTGATCCTTCTTCCTTCTTTAAATTCTATTGGTCCAGAAATACCCTTCATTTCGACCTGGAAGCAAGAAAATCGATGAAATAGTAGCTCCATCATGAAAAGGCAATATGCATAACAATGTGCATTTTATAACAAGATTGAAAAATTGATTTTTGATTGTCTAGAAAAACATGGAAAAGTATTTACAGCTGTGGTTTATTTCGATACCACTTAATGGCTTCCGGCAGTCGTCAGGTTTTTTATTTTTCTCGTAAAAGCCTTTTTCGTTGAAATGATACTTTTCTTCTGTTAAAAATACCGTACTTAAAAAGTCGTTACAACTATGCGAAGCTTGGGGTATCATGTTGTTAAAGTCATCAGGGATCAAAGCATTTCTTTATGTATATCTTGAATGTATATTCGCCTCGAAATGACTCAACTTTATACTTCCTTCAATTTTATGCAGGTTTAGAATGACTGTCTTTCTGTTTGAATCTTCTTTATTACACTTTTTATGTCTTGAAATGGAGAATTTCATATTCCGCATGAAGTTGCATTGCATCAGATATTTGTTAGTCACGAAAGTTTTACTTTTGAACGTACCGAAACAGGTGTCTCACTTCAGATTATGATTCTTTTTTAAATTAAGTAAATAAATGGAATTAAATAATGTTTAATTGAAATTAGTAATTACTTGGAGATGTTGATCAGGGAAATTTATGAAGTGAAAAATTTGTCTTCGAATCATGTCAATTTCTCTTTGAGCCTGTTGGTAATTTTTCGCTAATTAAATGTCTGACGTGCGTTACTGGCAAAGAGAAGCTTCTTTTTATTTTTAACATCAAATAGTATGAATTTAAATTAACATCGAATTTTATTTACAGTGTAATTATAAGAATATCGATTCTACTTCATCACTCGGGAATAGAACGGGTTCATAAAAAGAAATTTGAACTAGTTCATCTGATGTTATTCAATATACATTGCTGGCTCGATCGGTCGTAAGTACTAAATTTAATTCGAAGATGACGTTAATTCATATGATATCGAAAATAAAGTTGAACTTTAGAATGAGGACAAACTAATAATTCTTTTATATTGAAGTATTACGTAGAAGCGAATCCAAGATAGAAGCAGGGAAAGACAATCAGGGCTCGTTTTGGATTGGCTAATTTATCCTAAGTGACAAAATGTAATTTTAAGGAAAGTGGATTGAAATTCTAAAAATGAACTACTTCTGATCAGACACTTTCGAATGAAATCGTAATTGACGTTTTTATAAGAAGTCAAAGGAATAAAAGAGGCGTTAAATCTGCATCTATATTAAAAGATGAAATGAATTTGTAAATTTAATTAATTAAAAAAAAATTTTATTGTATGAGAGAATATTTTTTTATCAAGTGATCGCTCGCTAAAGTAACACCTTGTAAAAGTATCTTAAGGGAAGTTATACATTTCTTTATAATTATGAATATAAAAGTTTGGAACTTGGTATCTGTTTCATTTTTTATTTTTGGAAAGAAGTTTTCATGATTTTCACTTTCAAATGTCGAAAGAAATTTATACAACAAATGCAACGAAGTTTATTGTTCAGGTACACTGTTCCGAAATAATTGAAAAATACGTTTAATGTAGAATATATGCACACGTCACAAGTTTGTATTCTGAAAGCTGTTGTCCATTTTATGGTGAAAATTAATTTAGATAAAACGCCAGGATTGTACTTGATGCACTTATGCATCCATATGGGGAATGTTTCGGAGAGAATTGCTGCGTTCGGTGCAGTAATGGATACAGCTCAATGCACTAATGTTACCTCACTGTATGTGTCGCTTTTCTCCTGCTACAGTATCACTATTACCAGGAGTAGCTCCATTGCTACTACACTACCACTGTTCTCGCTAATATTTCCACCTGAACTCTCTGCCAATCGATCAAAGATACGTCGACAGGAAAAAGGTGGACAAGACAAATAATTGGGAGGATTTCTATTTGAACGAGGTACATTCGATGGTCATTCACGTGTCTTGACAGAAAAATACTTAAGACTTTATTCAATAGAATTTATTTTTGTCGCGTGGAAATTGCTGACAGTGGTGACATTGTTTATCGATCTCTTCTATGTCCAATAACTAGCAATCGTGAAATTTACTATTTCGATATTAAAATGACTAGGGTACTTCAGTCTCATTTAATATGACATTTTTTAATCTTACACTAATAAATATGTAGTAATTCTAACTATTGCTATAGTAATGTGGTGTAAATAATATATTTCTAGTAATTCTAACTATTTTTATCGTTACTCCAAATATTTCCATGATCGAGTCAATTAGAAATTAAATAACTAGTGCCTTTATGTTTTTTGCTATAAGCCAGTCTGGCTTAAAACTCTTGGCCCATAAACCCTGGAACTTTTCAGACTCTACCGATAAAAATTTGTTTTGCGTGGGAGCCACACAAAAATTGTATAATAATGTTGTCTTAACAGATATTATAGAATTCTCTCAATACAAAGATATGCTCCAATTGAAGTTAAGCTAGGGACGTCCCAAATCACAGTAAGACCTCGTACACCTTTCTTTTTACTAGATCCTTAGATTCCTTAGGATTTTTTTATACTTTTCTTTTCTTCCTTGTTGATCTCATGGCTATTTTTTGTATACAACTCAGAGCTATCTGTAATTTTCTTACACCCTGTAATTCCATTAAAGGTTGTCCTGCGGAACTTCACGGGGACAATCACTCTTCTCGAATACCACCTGGGCATCTAATCTCAGAATATCCGAGACTTAACCCACAGTTACCCCTCGACGGTCAATATGGGTCTACACGTGTTTCAGTTTTTTTCTATTATTCCTAATCGAACAAATTTTGTATACATGTAGTTCAATAAACTTTCACATTTTTTAACTTACGGCGATTTAACGAATACAGTCTTTTAGAGCATGAAATGGGATTTTAATTGAAAAAAGCTTTGAAAAAATTGATCCCTTTGTACCCGATTATGCGTCCTGTGGTAGATTATTGCATCCACAATATTTCTTTTTGCGTTCCTCTAATATTTGCGCTGCAGAAGACAATATTAATGAAGATCCAATGTGCAGCATATTTAGTAGCAACACATTTACTTGATATTTGCGAACCCTTTGTCATATCGATCAGCAGAAATGCGTATCGTCAACATTGCGAAACATTCATATCACGTTGTGATCGAAATTTTCTCTCGCATGAATGTAACCACGCGATTATGTAAATTTGAGCCCATGTTTCTTCATATATCTGCTTGGAGACATTTGTAGCACGTGCGAAATTGTATTGATTTTTCTAATACTTTTCTTCCACCCCAGAACTACGAGGGCATTAGTAAAAAAACGGTTCGCGGTACAAACAACGCAGTTGAATTTTGCGATCTAACCTCGGACAATGTTGCAATAACATTTTTGAACATTTGTGCATCTGGGAAAGTGCTATTACAAATGTACGTTTAAAAAATATATCAATTTTGCATCAGACAAAATTTGCGGTATTTGCCATCATCCCAAATGTTTGCTTCTCAACGATAAAAATCAATTTATCGATGATAAATAATAATCAATGATAGAATCATTATAGCAGGTATGAATAATTTTCGCTTCTCAATTTTCTAGTTAAATTATCATCAAAATTTCTGAAACATAAAAATTTATTTACAAAAAGGAATAAACAAAGTCTTAAACAAATTCTGTCAGTTAATTTCCATACTTTACGTCATAGACGGATGTATTTATTATTTTTTTTAGCAATTTTCATTATTTTGGTGATCACTTTTATTCTCAGTGTCAGAATCTAACAATTACAGTTTCATGAAACATCAGATAAAAGTCGGAAGAAAAGAAGTTCTTTCCTTTACGGAAAAAAAGGTATGTGAAGAGATGGAAAAAATGCTGAGATCGTTTAAAGGAGGATACGCGGAGAGCATGTCGTCCTTTTTGTCGCGATCAGCTAATTAGAGAGGAAACGGAAGTTACCCGATACGTGACTTGAATGAAATGTTGATAGAGAGCGAAGGACGACGGAAACAAATGGATAGTGGAGATCGTTTTCGTTCTATATCGCAGAAAGCGGTATGTACGACATACATACGTGTATGCGAATACGTACTTAGTGAATCACGGAGACTTTGATGTAATTGTAAATTGTTATTACGTAAGAGAGGAAAGAAGTTTTTTCCCTTTTCGTAACTTTAGCGAGAACTTGGATACCCTTTCTCATGGTATTCCAGAACAAAAAGAAACGTACGTTGTCACCCTTTCTGAGCTTTTTTCTCCCCGTACGTGTGTATATACGTATATAGGTATAGAAATATCCTTCGAACGCGCCCGGAATATGAGAACACAACTTAAACAGACGGTGAGGTCTTGGTACCTCATGGATTTAACTTGGAGACTTCGAGTTACGTGACTTAACTCTTTCTTTTTTTCCTTTCTCTTAAGAACGACCGTCCGAAAATTCATGGCTTCTCCTGCATTATTACTTCTTCCATTCCATTCTGACTGAGTTATTTTAGTAGTGGATTAACAAAACTTATCTTTTACAATAAAGTACATTTTTCTCGAAAGAATTTATTTTTATTTTTTTCTCGGGCCAAGAAGGGAAACTAAGTGTCTTCGTATATCGCACTTTTAAGAGAAAATGCTAAAAAGTGGTGTTCTTACCTCGAGAACCGTACTTGGTGTAATATACGTATATATTACACATTTGTTCCATTGCACCCAGGTCTGCTAGACATATATATTAGACCAACGGCGTTGCTTGGGTAATAATGGAATTAAATAGTTCGTAAATATGGCCTAGTATGTAATTTAATAGTTTTATCTTGCATAAAGACCAGCGTCTTAATGAAAATCCAGGATCTGGATTCACTCCCCAAATGCATCGGCATAAATCGCAACCCTTATTACTTTCTGCATTTAAGTGTTAGAAAGAAGGTATAATTACGTTAATTTCCAGGAAGACAATTTTACCAAAAGTGGTTTGATGTTGATCAGTTTTTAGAAATATGCGTAACGAAGTGTTTTAATATTTTAGAAATAAATGTAATTCGATAAAATCAGAATTAATGGGTGAAATATTTAAATGCGAGTAAATAAAAAATAGTATGATAGAAATTGCTATTTAATTTATAAAATTACAGGAAATTATGATTTTCGTAAACCTCGATTCGTTATCTGTGGACTGGAAAAACACTATGACCACCCACTCTTGACAAATGTCTGTTGTGACATTTAACCCCGTAAAATTTGAAAAATAAATAAGAAAAATAAAATTAATTAACACAAAAATCTATTTTTTGAACGCTACCTGTACTATTGTTTTCAATATCAGAAGGATCTTTAAATTGGTTCTGTTATTTGGAAATGCAAGGAAATATTAGGACTCCGACCATGAATGTTTTAATAGAATTATCAGGCTTGCCTATTTCCCAACAACCTCCAATCAGCATGTTTTGCGTGAAGTTGGCACGTAAAAATAATACAATTACATACATACATCCAAATTATCAGAACCATTTCCAATTATTTTCTTAATAGAGTTACGCAACACTCGCACGTAAAACACGTGTATTTTCGTGTTAAAATGGAGCGACAATGATAACAAAGTATCAGTCTCGCTTTCGCCCTGGACCATTATAAAATGGAACATACGGTACATTGATATATCGTTTGGCTTCGTTATCGTGCATAAATTTACTGATTTCGTTGAAAAGTCACGTATATGACAGGGGAATTGATGATGAAAACTGAAGATTCCGGGAGGATTTTTTTTTTATTTGTGGAATTAATGACCAGCCTCCATACGTCACGAATTATTTTCAAAACAGCCGATTAGCTGCAAATTTTGTCTTCTCGTGACAAAGAAATTTTTATGCAGAGAATTTTGCCTTTCGGAAAATTATCGAATTCTAATTGCGATTCTATCGAAATAACCATAGTCTGTTTTTTGGTTTCGGGTATTCGTAAAATCAAAAAAGAATTCAATAAAAATCTGAGAAATAAAGTTTAATCGCATAATTGCTTAATCCATAACTCCATTATTACTTCAATACCTGCAATGAGCGAAACTTATATTTACCAATGCAGGATGCAAGTTTTAATATATATGTTAAATGCTAACTATTTTCACGGAGCGAGAGGGAAACACTTCCTGGGGAAACCCGGGATTATAGGAGTATAACAATGTTAGTTAGCAGGTCTCTAACGGGCGTTTCGACATACTGCTAAATCCTCCCCCGAAAATTACCCTAGCTCTCAGCCAGTGACTTAATTGAACTCAACGAGAAGTAATTGCTATGGAAAACGTACTGGTGTAGCCGCTTTAACGTTGAAATCACCATAGCCCGCTTTAAATACAACCGTGCGAGGATGTAACAATGCCTGTAATTATACCGTTAAATCATTGCCATTTATTCTTTTGGAAAATCGTTTTCTTAGTTATTTATATTTTTATGAGAAGATGAATATTTCCGAAAAGACTAATCAGGTTCAGATTTTAGAATCAATAAAATATTTTAAAAAAGACACTAAAAGAGACTTGAATTAAAATTTGGATTATTTAACATTTTCATTAATTTATTTTGTTGGCGTAGTCAGGTCTTTTAAATGGGAAATAAATATTTTCTTATTTATATAAAAAATTTACAAATTTTCGTAGAAATGAGCACAAAAATACGAAAAAAATTTTCGGAAAAATAGTCCGAGAACAACTGGTAATTTTAAATATAAATAATATATTTATTTTAATTTGTAGCGGTTTTTTAACATTGCACTTTTCGGAAACAAAAATAATTCAACAAATATAGATTTCCGGATTTTTACCGGAAGAAATTTAAAAAGAGTAAATAAAAAAATGCCGGGGAAAAAAATCATGAAATTGCAGTTCAAAAAATTGAAGCAGTCGAAACCGAAAATTATAAATTCCAATTCATTAAATTATGATAATTTCTTAATGTTCAGTTCCATCCTTAATTTAAAGAGCATTCGTACACTCGATTCAAAAACTTGCGGAGCATTTTTCATTATTTTTAAATCTCCTTTCGTCTCAGACTCTTCCCACTCCGGATTATAGTTTTCAACTGCAAAATGTTTAAGAACCTAATTACATCCTTGTAAGCATAAAGGATCACGCGAGGTTCATTATATGAAGATTAGTATAATAAGAAGGCGGAAAAGTGTCGTACACGGTGAACATTTTTTTTTTCTCGTCACTAAAACCGTTTATGCAGTCCGGTGGCATACAAGAGTTTTGTCTTTGGTAAGTGCTTCTTTTAATCCACCGTCTTTCAAAGTTAAAGCTCACTCAAGTAAGAGACGAGAACAGAGATTCTTGAAAGTATGAAGGCACCCTTTCCACATCCCTTAGACTCGGTTAGGGATCCAACAAACTTGTAGTATATGCATGTAAGTGAGCTACTAACTGCTCTTCTTTTAATTTATGTGTTTAGTTATGTAACCATAGTTTCAATTGCTGTATACTTTCCTTTTATGCATTCATCCAAACTTCCGACCCTCTTTCTCTCATAAATAATTTTTACTATACAACTTAATTACGTGCATTAAAAGTTCACACCAGACTCTTTGAGTTATTTAATTACGCCGGAATTGAAAATACTTATTCGATGGCTTTGAGAATATATTGCTGAATATTCCAGAAAGACGAACTTTTTGAATTTCGTTAACAAACTTCAGAGAGTGGTAAAGTAATATTAAAATTTATCTCGATTATATAATTTAATGATGTACATTAAAATTTCACATCCTACATTTCGGGCCGTTAAAATATTTAGAACCTAAACATACATATCAGATTGATTTGAAAATGATCGACGATTCTCGCGATTCAATTTCTCCATGCCTGTTTTTAAAGCTTAAAGGAAATACATAATGATACTAAACTTAATATCAGAATAGTTACCTCAATATTTTCTAATTGTCAATTTTCCCATAAATATAATACTCCAAAAACATAAAAATTTGGACACACCATTTGTTCACGTTATTTCTAAATATTTCATCCAAAGGATTCCCTTTAGGGAATTTACAAAGGTTTGTTATCATAAATTGCATGATAATTACCCAATCTTTTAATTACGCGCTGTAATTCAAACTGCATCTATTAACCCACTAAATCACTAACCTTTATCCCCTTGCACGTATTATTTTACGCGTTCAGTGAATAAAGAGTCTGCTGCAAAATAATATGAAGGGCCCTATTTCCAAAATTGATAAGAGTAAAGAAAATAAAATTTCTCTTCTTTAGATGTAATATCATACGTAAAAACGAGATGATTTTAAATAAGTTTTTAATCGTTTTTTTACAGCTTTTTCACACATACATAGCTACAAATATTACTTAGGATCGAGAGAAATATGCAATCTCGTTATAAGAAATATTATATTCTTTCCCTGAGAAAAAAGGAATTCCTAAAATAATGAAAATTATTATTATGGAAAATAATAAATTACAAATAATAATACGCAAACCTAAAAATCAATAATGCAAGGATCTAGCGAAATAATAAATATTCATAGAAATTTAATAAATAACCTCAATTTTGTAATGAACATTTATTTTTTGTAAAGAAATTAGAGAAAATTAGAAAATTCCTTGTAATTTTTATTATTTTTGCCTTCATTATTGCATTTTCTTAGCGAATTTTACAGATCGTTTTTCTCTGTCTATGCTAGGGCCTAAATAATAAGACAAACGTTATTGGAGCTGATACGACTGGGAGGATTATTGTCTGACCAAAACATTGTACAAACTACTAGAGCGAGCAGCATTGCAAAACGTGGGGTAGTTTAATTATGCATACGACGACTGATAGAGTGACATGACACGAGGCTACGTCATGTATCGATAACTGGGATATACGGCCGTAAATTAAATGTCTTTTAAAGAGAGAGGACAAAATATGTCCTTTTGAAGGCTTGAATTTCGGCAGAAAATGAACTTTTGATGCCGCCCAGCGTGATTGTAACAAGATCTGTGGATGCCATAATAAAAGGGCGATATTGGACAATTCCAATTCTTTACCACCGAAATGCTGAACTTTAGTAGACTGAACATGATTTGACTGTTCCGCTCGTGACACCGACTACGAAATCACACGCTTCGGAAAATCCGTTTTTAACCATCCACGATGTAATAACATGATAAAAAGTACCTATTGAAATCACTAACCTCTGTCCACATGTATGTATCACACGTCCGTCACCGGCAATAATATCAAAACCAATGAACCGATTTTGATTGAATTTAGTACAGGGATTCCCAATGTAGCGAGAAATGGACCTCTACTGTTGTCAAAAATAAAAAGCTTACCCATCAAATGTTTGTAGCAATATCGAGGAATGGTCACATTACAGTAGCTTATTTTCCGGCAAATGCTTGCATTTATTATTGGATGAACATTAACGAATAACAAGGAAATCAAATAAAAATATTAATTTTCGCACAACGTGATCACACTTTAAGGTGTAGCGAACTGATAACTAGGGGCGTGAGGTTTCGGAGAGGCGCGAAGATTTTGGCAGCGGTGTTTGTTCAATTTACGATTTGATACGAGCTGGTATAACATTGTCAGAGGGTTCGCGCAAAAACAAATTCTGTTTGTTCACTTTACGCCTCGATCTAAACGAGCTCATCATTTCCTTGATATTTTTGAACGATACAAAAACAAGTTTGTTTATAAAACCGTAACCAATGTTTAGATTATAATTAATAAATTCATTGTAAACAACGTTGAATAAGAAATTTGCTATTTATTATTGAACACCCGGAACATTTAAGAATGTCTGTTTTATAAAGACACGATATTTCAATATTATTTTTTGTGTTTTTAGAAGAAATTATAATACTCAGCTTAAGTGTAAGATAATTATTTTCATTCGAGTATTTTTTTTTAAAAGCTGTGATATTTTATTAAATTGTATTGGGTTGGCAAATAAGTTCGTTCGGTTTTTGTGTTTTATTCCGCTGTTGAAAACCGAACGAACTTATTTGCCAACCCAATAATATTCAACAATATCGAAATTACGATTTTTTGTCTCCATTAAAATTGCGCAGGGCCTTTTATTATATTCTAAAAAAAAATTATAAGAATGGTTGGATTTGTCTGACTGACGCTTTTGAATTTTTCAATTCATATGCTACTTTTTTAACATTCTTTCCAATACCTTCTGATTATTCCCTTCTTACTCTCTTTTACTGAATTCCACATATAAATGGGATTCAGCATTGAAGTGAAGCTACAATAGTCTATGCCACAGAAAATTCAAATACAATAATAAAATTCAGAAATATAACTTTACAAAAAGCTTTAAAACGTTGACGCATATCAGCCATTTCATTTATAAATACTTATTCTCTTTCCATTTGTATAGATACGCTATTCTGTATCTACTTGCTGCTGTTCTCTGGTTTCAAGCGTTATTCTTGTTGACTTTTGATCACATATTCCATTGATTCTGTATTAAATAAATAACCAATATGCATTCTATCGGTTTTTTGAATTCTCAGTTTGGTTTCAAAGTAAGCTCTGGGATATGCGTCGATATATTTCTTTAAAATGCAAATTTTAATCAGTTTCATTCAATATTCGTTATTTAATGTGTTGTTTCATATGAAATTTTAATTTAACTGATTTCAATTATGGCATTGTAAATTGTAGAAATTTGGAATAGGGAAAAATTTCACGCTTGTGTTGATTTGCAATAATAAACAAGTATTTCTGTTCAAAAAACAGGAATTATTAAATCGCCTCCATTAACTCCAGCGGTTTAGAGTTGTTACATTTTTTTCAAAACATATTTTATTTTTGAGTATTTTATAATTAATTTTTTATATGTAAAAATTTAATCTTCATTCTATTTCGTCCTGTTCCTCTTATAAAAACGACAAAGCGCCATTTTCACCCCTTTAGAATTTTAACTTTCATTATCTTCGTTAACTTATATAAAATTTGTTACTAAAAATCAGTAGGTTCTGTTAATATATGTTTCTACATGGTAAAATGTAAAATTGAACATAAACAAAAATCACAATTTGGTTCTCTTCGCAAAAAGTTACGTCTGAAGGGGTTAAAGGGTATTTGTATTTGTTTTTGTAAAAATGTTCCGGATTTCAATCGCATTAATCTAATTGGAAAATAAAATAAAATTGATATAGCAGCAACAACGATGCGCCAGGTATTCGACAGATTTTTCAAGAAATTTTACATTGCTTTAGAAGCAAAAGAAAATAGAATAACTATCATAATATGTTTGTGGCAGCCCGTGATAAATTTATTCTTGAATTAATAATATTTTTCTTTCTGTGTAGGTATATAATGTCCACAGTAAAATGAACCCCACGTGGTTCAAAGTCTGATTTTCATTTACCCTGGAAGGAAATATCGAAATTCTTCCTTTGTACCCTTACCCCCAGTTAAAAACCTGCAGCTTGCATCATGATTTTCTTGGTATAAAGTTCATTTTAAATGTAAAAAGAGAGGAAAAAGTATATGGGAGAGTCGTGTGACATTCCAAAGGGCAGTGCAAATATTCCGAGTCGATTAGAGAGACTGCGATATTGGAATCTCGTTGCACGGCTATTAAATTAATGGTTGCTCATAAGTGCCTTTTGACTACGGCTATTCGGGTCTTGAATGTTGGTTACGAAGCGCAGATATTAAGTGTTCTTCCACTATACCACACCTTCACGCTTCGATCTTTAACACGAAACTAGCTACGTTACATATTCGTAACAACTTTGCCTCATATGGACGTCTGCCGTTATTTTCTATTCATACGCTCTCGCCTTTTATATCCTCTGCATCTTAAAAGCTTATGCGCTTCGTTAATATCTACCAGGGAAATTGAGATTACGGGGTATAAAAGCTGGTTATTAAAGTGCAATTCAATTAATATCACTTGCTTACACAGACTACATAGAAAAAATATGAAATAAAGTCAAAATCGTAGCCAATAAACATCCCATTGATTTTGTTCCCTAATTTCCCTACACTTAAGAATTTCGAGCTATTGAAAATTTTTGCGTTGTTCCCCTAGAGTATTCTCGAGTAACAAATTATTAACCGTTTCAGTACCAAGCGGCGCAATCGCGCTTCTTCTGTTCCATGTCCAAAAATGCTAGCATTTTTGAAATAAGGAATAAAAAGAGCGCTATCGCGCCACTTGGCAATTTTTTATTTGGAAACAAAAAAAGACCCTGGTACCCAAACGGTTAAATTTCAGAAACCGATGGATATTGTGAAAGAATCTTGACATTTTCTCGATTGGGTGCCACCCTTTTCAGGAGATGAATCCATACAGCACCAATTATGACACAATTCATTTACTGCGAGAAGATTCTACGTCTCTGCAAATACTAGCTCGTTTTTATCATTGGGATAAAGATTTTCGCATCGTATTGCTGAATGTGATAGAGTTTCCTGCTTAAAATTCAACAGCCATCGCCACATCAGCTATAATTGCCAATTAATACGCTCCGGGTATTAATTTAGTTGAGCTTAAAACTTTCGAGCAGACATCGTAAAATGAAATTAATCTGTTGAAATTGGAAGCTGGATGAATTAAAATGACATTCGAATTCTCGAGATATTTCTCTTATGTCTACGTAGTTACACGCGAAGTTTACATAGGTACACATACAAGTACACACACACACATAAATATGCATGCATATGGAACAGCTCCACATCAGCAAGGGTAACATTACCATAATTATGATTTTCCTTCCAGGTTCATATTCTCATACATGAGAGCGTAATTCATATTATTCAGACTGTGCTTACACTACTATAAAGTCTATACTATTACAATTTCTCTGGTGACCAAAATTTCCTTTTTATTTCCCCTCGTGTTCACGAATGTAACTTCTTTCTCCTTTTTATACACGTTCTTCTAACGAGCGACGCAAAAGTCACGCACGGATGGTATCGTGCTGGGGAGAAGTGTTCCCTCGGGAATACCCCCAAACCCATTCGACGAGCACGAATGCTTTGAACAAAACTATGAATTACTTTATTAATTTGCGTTTGGCAAACACCTACCGCTTTCTTTTTTTGTTAATGGAGTTTGAATGAATCCGGCTGCATTTTCTGTTTGTAACGCATTTGAATAGCCTCCTGCCCGTTTGCAAAGAGGTACAAACAGCAAAAGATAACTCGTAGAATCAAAAAGCTGTATATCCAAAATTTCATCCCTTACGAAAAAAAAAAAAATACTATATAAAATAAAATATTGGGTTAGCAAATAAGTTCGTTCGGTTTTTTAGAGTTTACACAGGAACAAAAACCGAACGAACTTATTTGTCAACCCAATATTAATATAATAACATAAAAACTGTACTTACGTAAAAATTAATTCTAGAACCAGCTCATTTTTTGTTTTCATTTTTATAACAATTATCTAATTATTTCTAGAAATTAGTACCTCTGGTGAAAAAAAAAACGAGACGAGTTTATTGTATTATAAGCGATGTCTCTACAAATAGCACATCTGGTGCAAATAAACCCGAAAACCACTTCTATTCATTTCTAGGGGTAATTTAACGCTTGGAATGGATTGCAAAGGCGTTCTTCCGAAAAATAGAAAATTTAAAGTTTAAAAAGGGGGTAGAGACACTCGGAGGCCTATTTTAATGATACAATATCAGAAATTGGGGAAAAACAGGTTTACTGTAGAAGAATTATGTTGTTGCTTGGATATCGAGAATTGCAATGAGGTGAGTGGATTCCTCGTGAAAAATTCTTTGAATAAAGGTTCCCCGAAAATCCCCAAAATTTGAATTTTCTGTAAATCGAACAATAGATAATATTAATTTTATAAGAATACTTATTTTTTGTGCTTTAATTTACTTTATTTTTTGTATATAATAAAAATAGAAGTTTCATATATATGTGTCCTTTTTTCATTATTACAGGAACAATAGTGTAATTTCATAGGAAAAGTATGAATTAATGTGAAAATTGTTATAACCAAATTTTCAAACAGTACAATTCATGGAAAAGTGAATCACACGTATGTGTACCTAAGTACTTCATGCGAAAGTTAATTTATCATAAAAACTATGACTTCGGTGCCACAATATACAGTATATATTTTCTTTTTCATATTTGTTTAACTTCGTTTCCAGCAGTTTGCATGGTCAGAGGAATGCAACCGCAATTAAATTAGCCCTTAGGATATACATTCATGTTTGCAGGGCCACTTTCTATTGTAACTTTCTTTGTATTTAATTTATTTTAAATTAAAAAATGTGAAAAAAATCGTTTTTGTGCGCTATAATTACTGCTTTCTTACGTATATTATTTTTCCATTCGCCTTTTTGGTTTAACTTATATTAAGAAATTTCCATTTTCCTTTTTTCCAGCGCGTACCTTTTCTATAGTTTCCTAGTTAGTAAATAAATAATTATTATCCTTATACGAACTACGTTTCCATATTTCTGAAGTTTTTTTTGTTTAAAAATAAAACACGTATGCATAAAGTTTTCATTATCAAGATATTACATTCAAGGAGAAAATTACGAGTAACGGTGCAGCTGTATGGTATTTTTGCGGCGTTAGTGGTTGCCATTTAACAACATCGAGCTTAGATCAAATTAAAAGATACTGTACAGTAAATACAAAATATATTTTGAACATACTCATTCATAAAGAATATTTACATGTAGGATTGTAGTATTTTTCTTCTTTCAATTTTTCTCTCGGCAGGAGATGTTACTTTTTCAAATTTCTTTAAAGGTAGGGTAAAAATGGTTTCATCTTGCAATCTTCCCTTTTTCTACATTTTCGGTTAACATTATTCTTTGTTTTTACTATCTGCTAAATATTTTCACACGAAACGGAAGTTAGTGTTCATGTAGAAGGGCCGGATATCGTTCGTTTTGGCAAGACGCCAGATCTTTCCGGTGGTAATTTACGGTAAGCCGTAGCGGTATCCATACGTTTCCGTAAAGTGGACCCTGACGCATATCTTAAAGTTTGTCTGTTCTTTTTTTGCCTTTCAATTTTTATCCTTCAATTTTTTTAACTTCCGATAAGAAAAGAAAGTAACGATAAAATCGATGGGCAGCCACTATTTTTACATCCTAATATTTTGATACACTCAATTCGACATGTTTATATTTCTATATTATCTCTACAAATTTAATTAACTGCTAATTACAATATTTTTGTAAATTTTTGTTGACTTTATATTTTTCTCTATATTTTTTTCTAATTTGTAATTTATTTTGTATTCTTTTATAAATTCTATTTATTTAAACTGTCAAGTTCCGCTACTGGTTTTATTTTATTACTTTACTTTTCAATACTTCGTTTTTTTTTACATTTCGTCCAAATTTAATACATTTCCGGTTTATCGAATTTTTCGAACCACTCGTTAAAGACAAATTTGTTGCATTTTTCGGCAACAAATGGGAACGTTAAATGAAGGTGCGAATTCAAAGCTTTTATCCTGCAGAGTGGACTACTACATATGCAAAATAATCCAATTCTCTACTGAGGAAAATTTATGATAAGAACCGCCTTGATCCAGTGGGTTTGATAATCGATTCCGGAAAACCTGGATTCAAATCCTGGTGAAACATCTTTGTAACCTTTTTTCCTGAATGCTTCTATCGCGGTTTCGGTGGTTAGAATTCCGCCTTAAACCGTAAGCCCAAGGGGAGATACTGTGGCCACATAGTAACATGCTTGCTGCCTGTTAAGCTCCAGATAACTAAGACCACGGTATCACAGGAATGTGTTACCCCTTTCAGAAAATCATTACTCACAGGTATCCCTAGCGTGTTGCTAATAACTTCTGCTGTTGATGCAACTTTAAACTTCCGAACTGGAGAAATTGTTTTTCAGAGAATCTACTCTTTGGAGTTTTTTGAAAATGATCTTTTTTTTTTAATTTCTTGCTTCTCATTTTACAGAAAATCAAAAAGTAATGTTTTTACATTCACATTTGAGAGAATTTTCTTGATGCTATGTTCATACCTCTTGAGTTAGCAAATGCAGCAATTATTCACTAATTCTGAAAATAATGGCATTAGTCGAACCACAGAAGCTGGAATTTAGATTTCTTAAGTCAATACTTTGTTAGAGTAGAGAATCCATTGACATAATAGACCTCGAACCCTGAGCCAAACCAACCGTCAGATTAGGGATTCCTCACCATTCTTTATCTTTCCGATTCCGGGTACTTAGAAAAACATGGAAAACTCGTAAAATGCTACTAATCTGGCAGCAGTCCAAACTCCGGCTTGATATCAACAGGAGATTTATTACTGTGTAAACACTACGCTCTCTGAGAGACCTGTAGTAGACTTTAGCCTGACTAGGGATCAATTCCGATTATAAACTTTATTGGAGATTTCTGAAATACTCCTATTTCTATTTCGACATGAATTTATCAACGTGTAAGCTCGCGATTGTTTCATTTGTCTTTTTCGACATCGAACTAAAGTACAATAGTTTTGCAAGTTTAGAATAGTTTGTTACGTTGCAAGCTCTAATCCAAGAAAAAGCTGCTCGTCAATATTCAACAGGGTAGGCAGATTTTTTTGAAGCAAAACAATGCGAAAATATTTTAAATAGTACAATTTAGAGACACTCAAATATATGTCACTTATACGATGGTAATCGGCATGGAATTCTTATCTAATACAATTTTATTTTCTGAGAGCTTTCATAATTAGAAAAATATTATCGTAGTATTTTTAAACAAAAAAAAATGGCACCTTCTTCCTTCGGAGATACATATCTTTGATTAAACGGTTTTCGTATAAGAAGCGTGATGATCTGCTCGAATGCAACTATAGTACGCCTTTAAAGTAGAGCTTTCCTGCCTTTTTTCTCTTTTAAACGAAGCACCTGCGCGCTAACGATAAAGAAAGGATAACGTTCTTCATTTTCCCTATGTTTTTTCCCTTTTCTTTTACGTTCAGTTCTCTTAAGAACTAGAGCTTTCGATATTTTCCCGGCAGGAATATAAATGAAGGATCGTGCTTCGGCCACAAAAGCTTAATTGCCTTCTACTTTATTTTCTGCTGTAACGTTGTCTATGGAGTGTTGCATTATCATTTTCTTCATTTGGCTAATTACTTATTTCATTTATTATATTTATCATTTGTCCGAATTCCAGCCTATGAAAAATGATGTGTATTAAAATTGTTTAGCAAAAAAAAGTGGTGCAAACATGTTCTCAAAGTATACGAAATGGGGCATTTTAATGAATTTATGCCACTGCTTGACCATAAATTGGATATCTTTCATGCTGAAATATTTTGGTTGGAAAAATAGTAGTTTTGTAACTAAATGTAGACTTTTGTGGTACATTTGTGGCTAAATGACGAGTTACGGTGACCCGTAACTCGTGATTTAGTTGTATTCTACTGCAATTTTAAATCCTTTCCCAAATTGTGCGAAGTTATGACGGATAAAAGTCAAAAATGGACTTTATCAGCGATTCTTTAAGTTTCTCGACTTTGTCCTGTCTGACTTTCATGTTTTTTGGACATTCGACAAATGTAGTATTTAAACATATGTTTAATTCCATTAACCAAATGATTTTTGATTGTTCTTGTTTCTAAGATAACTAGTATAACTAGTATAATTACGTTTTAATACTAGTATAATTACCAGTATTAAAACTAATATAATTACGTTGATTTGTTAATAACCATTCATTTACTGGCGCTATCATTCTACTTTTTCCATGAATTTCAAATTTTCAAAGAAGTTTCAGAATAATCTTCAAAGAATTCACCAAATTTTGCTATTACGACGTTACCCAAATTTTAATTAGCGGTGAAATGGCAAAAAGGTAATTAAATCGTTGGCTTGAAGTTCAAATAGAGAAGCGCTAAAACGTGGGTACGTCAATGTAAAAACCGCTTAAGTGTGACTAATTATTTCCCTGCATTTTATTTACGATAAAGCTGTTCTTCCCTTTTTCCGCCCAGACAGTGATAAAGTGACATAAGGTAACCGTAGTACACTCGGAGGAATGAGAGAATGTTAAAAAAGACGAGAAGAAACTTACAGAGTTGATGTAGTTGATGAGGGAAAGTCCACCATCCCATGGGTGTTCGAGTTCACAAGAAAGATTCGCTGGTCTCAATGCATGTGATTGCTCGAGTGTTCTCAAACCAACAGCAAACACTTGCACGCTGTCGTAAATAAGTGCAGGCTCTGCCTGTAATTAATAAGAAGGCAGAGTCACAAACGTTTCAGGGAAAAAGCATTATTTCCTGTAACCGCTTCATTTCAGAAATTTTAATTCCATTTCCCTATCTTTGTATAAAATAAAGAAGAAGGCAAGGCAAAATTAATTTTTATTATTTATACCCTGAAACCCCCCTTTTTCCATACGAAGATCTCCACCTTAAATGTAAAAGCTTTTGTCTTTGATTTTTTGCTTCCTGTTAATCTACTGCGGTTTGACCCTTCTTGTAATACGTTTTTCTTTTACATTTATCTCTAGTATACATGCACTCAATTTCAAAGCACGGTTTGCTGCACGTTGAAGACGGGGAGGCGGGACTGTTGGCGTATGGAAATAAAGAGTACGGTGAGAAAATGCAAGGCAAAGGTGTGGGAGGACAGAGTACCAGGGGTCTTCTTTTCATATTTCCTTCCGTAAGATATAAAAAAAAAGGAAGGGCTGAATCAACTTGGACAAACGCATTTTCTTTTCTATTTCCGCCGTTTCACGCCTCCAGCTTGAGGTACTTTTCAACACGTCGCCTCAAGCGTTAATCTCTTCCAATTCTTTTCTGTCTTCTTTGTTCATTCTGTCAACCTTACGTTAATACCTTAAAAGCGAGCTTTCATTTATCTGGTTTTGTCGAAAGGAAACGGTTCTCCAATAAATCTCGAGAAATTTGAGTATACCAGTATTTGAAATTCACTTAACCCTTTGACTGCGGCGCGCTCTAGGAGGAATCCATCAATATGGACGGCGCGTTACTTGCATGTGAGTGAGTGAGTGAGTGAGATTTAAATAATTGACCAACCTTAGAGTTTAATAAAAATAATAATTTCAAGTAACCCTAACGATTACCGATACTTGGTTGTTATGTTATGTTACAGAGGGCGATAAATTCCATGTTGAATCAATTGGTAAAACAGTAAAAAGTTTTAGATGCAAAAAATATTGATGGATTTATTACAGCGTATATATACGCCTTTAGTAGTCAAAGGGTTAATAATATACATATACCTAAAAGTACCCATTGTTAGGACTTGCAATTGAACGCCATGTTCACACTTTAAAGGTGAATTTATTCGTCCACCAATTTTTCAAAACAGGAATGATTTTTACGATCGCATAAAATGCTGAAAAACAGGACGCACGTAAAAATTGGTCGTTCTTGGAATTCAATAGTTTATATAATTTTTAAGAAAAAATGTCGTAATTTATTTTTTATACAATTTTTTCAAAAATCGCAATATTTTGAGCTTGACGAATTTTTCAAATGAATTTCATTAGAAAATAGTTCAATAATTGAAGAGGTCACCTCAAAAACGTTGTAAGGTACAAATTGCAAATTATTCAAAAACCCCCGAAAATGAAAAAAATAACCCGATGGATTTTTTTAAACAATTTTTTTTAAATGGATGGATTTTTTAAAAAATGGATAGATTTTTAAAAAATCCATCGGGTTATTTTTTTTCATTTTCGGGGGTTTTTGAACAATTCGCAATTTGTACCTTATAACGTTTTTGAGGTGACCCATTCAATTGTCGGATAGGTGAAATTGAAATTCTTTTTCATTGGAATTTAATGGTTTTATAGCATTTTCGAGGACACGTTTTATAAATGAAAAATTATTTCCCACAGAGTGAAAGAATCTTTTGTCTCCGACATTCATAGCGATCATTTTTTGTTCCAAATTTAAATTGAATTTTTGATTGAATTTATTGTGCTTTTTTCGAAAACTAGGCTGACGGAAAAAATGATTTCGCGAGAAATGGAGTGACATAATTACATTTTGCGAACAACAAAAACGTCTACGGTTTGTTAATACTTTTTTCATATATTTTACTGGCTTGTCTCTTGTTTTTTTTTTGCAATTTAGTTTACAGCCATATTTCCTAGATCTCTGGATTACAGATATGCCGGTTTTTACCCTCCTTCGAATTTTTCTCTTCTCCCCGTAATTATGAAAATTTGCAATTTCAACTTTGCAAGTTTATAAGCGACACATACAACTTGGGTATAATAGGTTGAAACGTTGGACAAAACTGGTTCCGCTGTAGGTTGTGACATTCGCTCTCATGCAAAACGGTTTCTCTGTAGCCTCTACACTAATGTTTGGTACTATATGTACGTATCTGTTTATCTCCTTCTCCGCTTCTCATCCCAGGGAACGTATAAATTTCATTAGACAAAATTCATTAACTTTATCGTGTGACAACGAACGAGAATTCCCAGAGTGAGTTGTTACGTATTATACTGTAACTGGGTAGCAGAGACTAACACTTCAAAGTACTATGCTCTACAACTTACCTGTAATTTCCAAAGTACGTCAAATAATATATGTGTTCCAAATGTTACTACACACTAGGATTATGGAAGTACAGTGGAAACCATGTGTGGTGACCACTGTCGGGAGCCTGTCTCGGAGACGAAATTAGCGTACGGGGCTGTGAGTAATGAGTGATGAGAGTACGGCCACACTGGCTGCTGAGTACTCCTGGTGATTATGTAGGTGCATTATTTCGATAATGGTCTTGTCACTTAAAGATCCGCGGTTAGAATGCGAAAATCGAGAAAAGCCATGAACCCAAGATTCTACTGTTAATTGCAATTGCAATAATGAATTTTTTCGGTTATCGGTCAAATTTACCTGAAATTGTGTAGTGATCTGCTTTACTCACATTTCGGAATAAAAAATTTATTCTCCTATTATTATTTTCAAAGTATATGCAAAAAAATTTTTTTTAATCAATACATTTTTTTAAAAACTCTTATTTTCCGGAATCAGCACTGGAATGTACAATCAGCAAAGTGAATTGTACTTATATTAAAATGTATTGTTTCTTGTTATTTTTAAATAAAAAGGTGCAAATTTTGAAATTTTGAGAACACCATAAAAATTGTAATTTTCTTCAGTAAATAATTTTTATTTATGCCTAGGTTATAAATGTTGTGGTGTTTCAAATACCGCCAGAAAAAGTTTCAAAATTTATTTGTAACATTACTTTACCAATTGCATTCGTTCGTGAAAAAGATCGAAGTTCTCAGACAGTGAGAATATATTCAAAATTGAAATAAAAATATTCGAGGTTCAATCGCGAAAATCGTAATGTTAAATTACTTATTTTCAAATTATTAAATTTTCGGAACATTAGTATGGAGATTTTGAGCAAAATTTATGGGTAAAAGATCCCATTTCTGAAAGGGTTAACTAAATAATAGATTCATTAATTATTGAATAAGGCAAAGGTTAGTTTTTTTTTCTCAAAATGATAAATAACTAAAATTGATACGTTCACAGCGGCAGAAAATTAATATGCAACATCGTGATACATCGCCGCATGGGGAATTCGTTGAACGAAAATCCTCCCAATGTTCTATCACCCTATACACCTACAGCATGGGTTTCATTAAACAAACTATGGAAGTCTTCCTGTTGTAAGTAACTTGTACATCTCCTGTGTACGTAACTACACCGTTCCCTAAAACTTACACGCGACATTTTCATCGGGTTTACAAACCCACGGTGAAATTGGTTGCGAATGTTAGCCAGATGGGAGTACAGCAGTACTTTGGGTTTCGCTTTCACAGGATGCCACAAACTCGCTTCGTCTACATTTACAATGTTTCAAGTACGATAAATGTATGTATCATTTTCTTAACTTTCATTGCAATTGTTTGTTTCGCATAAATTTCGAATAAAATCCTGCATGTGTGATTTCGAAGTACGTAAATTCCACTAGAAAGTAAATCGTTAACACATTCGCAGTTGCGAAACATAAATTTATGTTCATTTTTTAATATTTTCTATCTCCGAATGTCGACTAAAAAATTTCTTTAATTTTGAAAAACAATTCCCTACATACTGGATACTTTGAAAGAATACAGGTAATTTCATTGTTACTTTAATAACAGAAGTTTGTCGAAAATTTGGAATTTACAAAAAAGATCAAGAGAAATTTCGAAAAAATACGAAACCGTTTTCGTGTCTTATAATTTATATAAATTACTATGCTCTTCTTTATTTTTACCACGTTTATACTCATTTTTATGGAATTAATTGCCGTTTGTGAAAATAAAACAGATTACCTCTGCAAATGTGTTAATGTAGACATTATAAAAATCTTTTCGTCATATTCTACTCTCTTTGAAGCTAATGATGAGCTTTAAAATGTAAGCGGATTACAGGTTAAATATCATTAAAAGATATCTAAAATTTTATAGGAATGAACGAAAGACTTGGAAATTAGTTACAATCAGCTTATATCGCTATTTCAAAGAATATAAAATATGTAAGAGCGAAAGATCAGTGGAGAAACGACGCTTGATAAAAAATGAATTCGTCTGACTGGCATTCGAATCTGGATTGGTTACTGCAGCGAAATTGATGCATCGCATTCATATTGAATCATTTTTGCGGCGCCTAAAATACTTATTTATATTTAGTAAATTTAGTAGAGTAGGTCGCTATTTGAAGCTAGAGGGAGAGTTGAAATATAGATAATAACTAATGGAAGGTATTTCTTCGTGATTGTTAGTGATGAACATGGGCTATGATATAAATACAATAGGATTTCATATAAAATTGACAGAATTTTATAGTTCCTTTTAAGAAGAACGAATGTTGTATCGATGTTTCCTATCAGAATTGTTATTCGACAACAGTTTGATGGAAGTAAATCCGTAACAGTACTTGAAAACTTAAGAATTCGCTTCCGACGTCATTGTTAAAAATTCTTCTTCGAGGAGCATGGTATTGACATTTCAAGTACATTTGATTCGCAGACTTATGAAACTTCGCAAATCAGCGAAACTTTTTCCCCTATGATTTCTTTCAAATTTTTACACAGCGAAAAGGGAATAACGAATTTCTTCCTCATGCCGAAGAATATCTTTTTCCCTACATGTTCGAAACTCAAAGGCAGTATGCACGTTATAGGACCTTCGCAAAAAAAAAAATAATAGAGTTCACCACGATGATCTGATTTATGGGGCAAACAGAGAAAAAGCTTGGGAAATCTAAGTGATTCATTGGTTTTATTCAAAGAGAAAATGCTCGAACTTATCCTTTATCACTTTTTTTTTTAACATTTCTTTCTCTTCGTTAGATTTTCTTCTGTAACACTTTATTCTTTCGGGATATTAATTCAGTTCCCTGATACGAGTTATGAAACATTTTTTAAATATATTACATTTGCCTCCATTAACGAAATTCAATATCGTTCTTTACGAATGCTCGATTTCTTTGTTACATTTCAGAAGAAGTTTGTAGAATTTATTATCGTAATTCCATTGCCATGAATCCAATAAATGGCAAAACTTTTATATGAAATTTGTTGCAATTTATTCCCCAAAGAAGGGCACAAATGTGTGGCAAAAATAAGGAACAAAAAAGTCATTCCACGTCTCTCGAAAAAAATTTTGGGAAATTTTATTCACTCTGGGTGATACCTATTTTTTATTGTTAGTATAATTTTCTTATGTCGTAACATTTAATGCATTACAATCTTTCTGAAAATACAAAAATTTCTCATGCGATTCTTCAAAATAGGAGTATCTCATTTCTGTTTTCGAAAAGTTAAATATATTTTGATGAACTTTTATTCAATGCGAGTCGACCAAATAAACTTATATCCGCTTCAGTAAATTCTCACCGGAATTCTTACCTTCAGTCTCAGCTACAAATTGGAGAACGACCTCAAATCCATGCCTAATCCTCTTCATAATAATTCTCTAATTAACAAACAACGAATTGTCCTCCATCTTAATCAACAAGAAAGGCATTTGGCAGACCCAAAGGTGCCTTGTTTCAAAATGTATTATCATAAAACAACACCGATTAAGGAAACTTCAATTAACGAAGAATTTGTAACACTGATTACCAAGAAAATTAAGATAAAACTGCAACAGTAAGACAGACAGGGAGACAAAGATAGTGAGCGCCTTCCCCTGAGAAACTCTTAAACGAGCGTTCCTTATCTTTTCTGAGAAATAAGAGAGGAACAAACATGAAATCGAATTGAAAGAGTTAAAAAGAAGATACGAGGAAAGGTGGATGTTCGAAGTTGCAATCAGTATAAAACTCCGTCCTTTCTATATCGTAACAAGGCCTCTCTTTTCGGCTATTGTTTTTTCTGTAGTTATTTTACACCGTATTATCCTTTATCCGTACCTTAAGCTTTTAAGGTATGGATAAAAACCTCTATATTTTTCAGATTCACCGCCTATTTTTGTCTGCATCTTTCGGTTACAACGGACTTCTATATTTTCGAGATCTAACCAAGCTAACGACGGTTACCCTCTACTTATCTCAAGAAAAGCTCTTTCCTTGCGTGTTTTGTAAAAATAAGCCAAGCAGAAGGTAAGGTTTCCCTACTCTCTCTCTATGTCAATTTTACCATTCCCTTTTCCTCCCTAGCCTTTTTGTTTCTGTATGCTTTTCTTTAGCTCCTTTTCTCTTCAGCAGCAACGAGGACGTTGATTGGAAGCCGACTTTTTTTACGTTTACCAAGGATAACTTGGCCGTTTAACACAAGTGTTTAAGAAAAATAAAGAAACAAAAAAAGTCAAAATCTTAAGAGGATAACCGTTGATATCTTGTAACTTTTTACGTTCTTGAGATTTAACAGGAGTTGTAGACGGTTTTATAGCGGCGACCTTTTTCCTTCGTCAAGAAAAAAAGGGAAGAATTGCGTAAGGGGAAATCCTCAAGATTTAAAAAACTTACCGCAGAACTTTGGAAAATCTTAATTGCAGTTTCGCAGAAATAGAATGCTGTTTCGCTTAAATGCATTCACTCGAATTTTCTTTTTCATTTGATAAGTATTTTACGAAGATTGATATTACAGTATTTTTATTCGCCCAGGTGGATTTTCAGCAATTTTTTTTATTGTTACGTAGAAGGAGACTTGGTCACGGAATTTTTGTTTTTATCGATAAGTTACTATTTTTCTAGTAAATTTCATAAATTTACGTTACGAGCGCATATTTATTATTTTTTTAGCAGTTTTACTATTTTGACAAATTTATTTTTCTCGGTGCACACCTGAATCACACACTACCTACGATCCTTAAAGGAAAACGACTCCCCTGTTTCGAAGGGTCAGCAAGAAAAAGGGTCTTCCATTTTCCTGCTTTCTTTGTTTCTTTTTATGGTTTTGTATTACGCGTGATTTATTAACGGTTTGTTTCTTGGGGTATCCGCTTCCGTTATCTGAGATGAACCTATACATAACTCTCGCAGGACACTTTTTCATAACTGTAAAAAGCAAATCCTTTCTCGCACATATTTTCTCCGTACACTCACAATTCTATATTATGGATTGCAGAAAAGCCTCTTCCTCGAAACGTTGACGCTAGGTGGTGAATTTTTTAAGAAGTATACTCACATGCGCTTGATACCCTACCGCTTTAGAACGAAGAAAAAAGGATACTCGTGTCCTGAGAGGCAAGCATCTTATACCTGATCCATTCCAAAACTATTTGCGAGGCATGTAACTAATAATGACATTCATGTCATCGATGCCATTGATGAATTTATTGAATAAATTCGATTTTTGGAAATTTTTGGGGACTTTCGGGAGGCCTTTATCCAATGTATTTTTTCCCGAGGAATCCAATTCTGTTATTAAAATTCCTTAAATCTCGTCAGAAATACGAATTTTTTCACAAAATACCCATTTTTCAACAACTTCCGCCAGGATTTTCTCAAAATAAACGCTTGGAATCGACTCCACGCGATAAATTACTCCTACAGATGAGTCGTCTAACCACATTTTTTACAATTTTAATTGTTACTATAATTTTGGGTGAACGCCAAGGTATGCCCAAAAAACAGTTTGAAATTAAGAAGGATGTTACTATTTGTTAATGACACGCATTTGTTTATCGTTGCTGGTTAATTCTGTACATGTGAATACTGCCTAAATGTAATTATAAAGTGCAGTATTCGGATAGCACGTGAAATTTCTGCAGGTGATGACACGAATAAAGCTCGAGAGCATACTCATCTACATGGAAATTGGAGGAATGTTAGTGCAAGCTTCACTCATTCCCTCCCAAACGTTAGGTTCGCTTGGTTAGGAATTTCCTTTTCTTTTTTTTTTCTTTCTCTATTTTCACCATTTTCCTTTTTTATATTTTAGCATCTACTTGAAATACTGCCGCCGTTACTCCACTATTTGCACAAAAAATCGGCGGTACTTTCTTCGCAAGTGGAAAATGCCATTAAAATGAAAATGAAATTTCTATCCGCAAATTTCACGTCCGGTTTCAATTAACTTTTGACAGAACGCTAAGAATCTATTATGAGGCTGTTAGGAAATCTGTTTGCGCTTATTTCACAAACGTGGTACGATGAATTTTTGAAAAATACAAAATCTTTAGTGTTTGTTGTCTGTTTGTAAAAAATTGCAGCAATAGTGGAACAAAAATTGGTTTAAAAATCATTTTGGTTGACAAAAAAATTGAAGCTGTCAAAAATTAATACACAAATTTTATTCTAGACATTCCGTTCATTCAAGACATTCCACAGAAATATAGAAAATGAACTTACTTGTATAACTTGTGATTTATTTAAAATGGAATGACCCGCCGGTTGAAAACGCTCCATGTCTCGTAGGATACCACGTACTTCAATGTCATCAGCGTCAACTAATCGAAAGGCAGTGATATTGACGAAATTGTACTTAAAATCCTCCAAATCGAAGGTTTCAATATCCTAAAGTGGGATCGAAATCAAATTGTTAAGATTGTTACTCATATATGCAACACGTTTGTTCGTTTTTGTATTTTAATTAAGGTGACCATTATAAAGAAAATCTTTTATTATACGCCGACCGTCTTTCTCTCTTTCTTTTTCATATATTTAATTACAGATAGCGTTAAGCGTAACGTCCCACATAATGGAATTTTCTCGGATGTGCATTCAAGAATTTTCCTATTCGTTTTACAACGTCCAACTATTATTCTAGAATAAATTTTGTAAGGAAAAATTTAGATAATTTCTGTGAATCTAATTTGTTTGAATAATTAGTTATATTAATTAATTATCATTTATTCATTATTTTTTAATCAAAATTATTTTACGTTCAAAATTGTTTATCAGCATTATTTTCTTGTTATATTATATAATATTTTTTAAATATTATACAATAATTTAAGCGTCTTAAAAATAAAGAAAAAAGTGATCAGGATACAAAAAATTAGATTTCTTTATTTTTACTGAAATTCTTAAAACACATCAGTTGAAATAAATGTGTCGACATGGTAGAAATCATTACAATGGATATGACGATGAAATTTTAACGGAAGAGCAACAGGTGCTGTTGGCTCTACTAAAATCAGTATTAATTAAAGAAATAATGAGACCTGAGGCGTGTTACACACAGAACTTTTGCGCTCAACGAAAAACGTAGACGATACAAAGGCACGTTTACAGCTAAAGATTTACAAATCTGGACCATTTTACTTGGCCCTGAGGTAAATTAATATCTTTAGAAGCGTCTTTAGAAATGTTTTGTCCTATTAAACCGTTTTCCGTGGCGGAGAAAGAAATGAGAAATTTTATGTAAAAAGCTCTACTGGGTGTCTAGAATCTAATATACCGAGCAGTCAATGGTTTCGAATTCATTCCAGCAGTTTACATTTTTTTCTATTTTTTTTTATACTGACAATGAAGCAATAAAAATTTCTTCAATTTATCTGTCGAATACTTGACGTATCGTTGTTGCCATTGTTTCAATTCTATTTATTTAATTAGGCTATGGTAATTGAAATCCAGAGCAATTTTTTTGGTAATAATATTCGAAATGCTTTTGTCATTGAGGGATTGTCTATTGTATAATTGGAAAATTTTAATTATTTACACATTATGTCAAGGATTGGAACTCAAAATTAGAATCTGATTCTTTTTGAGATTTGCAATATTTATTGCAACAAAATTTCAAATACGTTTCTAAAGATGCGGGTATTTGTTAAAGCAGAAATGATTTCCTTTATAGAAGTCACCCAGTATGTAAAATACAATTGGATTAAACGAGCTTTACAAATATTTCAATGATTACTTACAAAAGTTGTAAAGAGGTAGTGGTACTTGTAGTCATTCATTTGTAACTGCAGAATCTGAAGAAAGTATTAGTTTAAATCAATTGTATTGGAAAGTAAGAGGCGCTATTTTTTTTAACAAGATGAGGTCGCGAAGGAAGGCTGGAATGAAAGCTATGTGGGTCTTGTAAAATAGTGGAAATTGTGAAATGAAATAACATTTCTTACCTTCAAGGAGCGTATCAAAATTTACAAAATAATTTATTAATTTTTTTACAAAATTCAAAATAAGAGGACCTGCCATGAAATTGAACAAGGGGAAAATTTTTCTCAAACTATCATAACTACTTTTCCCCAGTTTTTGGTAATTCTATCTTGAATTTTATGATTTTGAAAATGAAGGATGAATTTATCATTTTTTTCTTCGAAAAAAATCAGGATTTTGTATGTTTTCTTTCCATTCAGGAATATAATATCTAGAAGTCTCCGAATACCATGAATTGGAAATCGCAAGAGAATATGTGACATTTTATTCTCCAAGCTAGAGTTTACCAAGAATTCGATCCGATCCTTCCACGGGAATTCATGTCCTTTTGAAAAACGTACTAATGAAAAACTCTGATTTGAAAGATAGATACCATTCGTAAAAAATGATGCATGTGCTGTGGTTTTGTATCAACGATAAGGTTTCGTATTTCTTTAGTTTTAATCTCCGACAGGACTTGTCGGTATGACTTGGGATCAGCTTGCCGCAAATGAACTTCAATCTCTTGGGATCGACGCGATCTCACGAGCCCTCGAAGCTTTACTAATCCTGGAACATTTACAATGAAGAACTATTTGTCATACAGACACTCTTACAAATAGTAAGGGGATGCACAGTAAATAATCTACAAAAAAATTAATGTAATTGCATAGTTCATAATAAAAATTCTCGAATGAAAAATAAATACAACATTCTTTCAATTCGATGGAAAATATATAATAAATAAATGATTGTCGTTATACAAAGTAATAAAATGAATTAAAAATGATTTACTTTAATATTTCTCACCGAATAAATCCTTTTACAACGGACTATTATGACGTAAAAAAAATCTTATTTTAAGAAAGACGCGAATAAATTATTTATTTATATTTATTCTGAAAAATAGATTCCCAGAATCCTGTCAGGTGAGAGTCATCTAAGGATTAATTTTGTATTAATTTTTTCTGATGGGGATAATCCATATCTTGAAGCATTATTATAATATTTAATAAAATTACATTTCTATTCGTCAATTTTTATAATTTCCTGAATTTTTATACAATTTTTACCCGAATTTCTGTTTACAAGGCAACTGAAAAATATTATAAAGCGTCTGTTATTTTAAATGTTCGATCCATTTTCTTCCTCTTCTTTCGATCGAATAAATTAATTAAATAACAGCATATTTCGGAAACATTTCACCATCCTGAGACTAAAATTATTAATTTTACCTTAAAATTATTTAACGAATTGACTTGAACGTCAAACAGATACTTTCTAAAATTCGAAAAGAGTTGGTAATTGCAATAGAATTCTTCTTTCGCTTCGTCTTATAGTACATAGTAAGAGAATGGACTCGCTTAAACGAATAGAAACCCGTGAATTGCACGTTCCAATGAAATCAATATTTCACAAGGCGTAAAGTAATCAAGGTATCATCTCAACTTGTAGGATTTCTACATAAAAGTTTATTCCCTCTTTAGAATTTTTTCCTGAGAAAGAGTTCCGGGTGACTCAAACCCATGATAAACATTTTTTTCTTTACCGAATCACAAAATTGACCGAAAAAACAGCACCATTCTTACTCGAGAAATTATAAACGTAACTCAGAATTTCTATTTGAAAGATTTTCGAAATTTTATTAAATATATCAACGATAAAATTCTATAAAAATTCTCGATTCATAAGTAGAAAAATGTTTTGCTCAACAAATAACATAATAATGGAAAAGATACAATCTAAGTCTAAGACAACGATTTTTCGGGGGTAAACCTCCCCTTCTAGGGAATCACTTATTCCAGTATCTTTAAGATCATGATGAGCTTTTATAGTTTTCTTTTTCGTTAAGTGAGTCGTTAAACTTATCTTTGAAGAACGAGAAAAAAACCGTCTAAGTAATAAACTAATCTTTCAAGATAAACTTCAACTTACGTAAAGTTTAATGAAAGGAATCTTAATCCCAAAGTTTCATTCGTTTTAACGAAAACGAGGAATCTGACGAGGCTAATTTTTTCTTTTACTTTGTCTCAAGCTTTTCGTGTAATTTATAATATTCACTATAGTATAGTTTACTTTAGACTAATAACAAATCGAATAGCTAACTTAAACTGTAATTATACGTTGAAACATTCGTAGAGAAAGTTTCAACCATCCAGAATTCAAAATATTTAAAGAGAGAAGGAAAAACGAAACATTTTATCATCCCTTTCGTCTTTCCTCCTTTTTACTCTTATATGTAATAACGAAAAAGAAGACGGTATTAACATGGTGTTTAAAGATTAGCCGGGATTATATTAAGTGACGTTATTAGTTGATGTACTTTCGAGATTTCCAATTACTAGGATTTGCATCATGTAAATTGTTTTATCGTGATTTATACTCGAGTTATCTCCATGTTACCTCGAGCGAAAATATATTTCATCTCTCTTAATTTGATAAACATGGGATAAGAGTGTGTTGAAACAGCGAAAGGGCTGAAAAAAAACGAGAATTTAAAATTTATATACATGAACTGAAGTTTGTCTGAAGTGTTCTAGAAAATTAATGAAATTATTGATATTTATTTTTAGTAAGTTTAAAAGATGAGAACTTGAATTAAAAAATCCTTTTATTACAACTGTAACAAAAAATTTATGAAAATCGACGTAAATGATGTGGAAAACTAGAAAACGAAGTATACAATAGAGAACGTTACAGTGGAATTAACAATAAGTTCTTGGCAAACATAAAAATGCAACTAGAAAATCATTTTAAAAAATTCTGAGTTTTATGGTAATAATTCAAGAAAGTAAAATTCAATTTAAAAAAACAGCAGGAGTATCCCCATTCTTATTAATTGGAATTAATATTATTGTTGTTATTATTTTGTAATAATTTTAACTTTTGATGTTAATTGCATTCACTTTTGTTAGTACTTTAAAAAATGTGTTATATTTCCTAAGCTATGCACTTTTTTTATATGTTAGCGTACAATTATGTGCTGCATTTGGGAGTTCATTCCAGTCGAGTTCTAGGTGTTGAATTTTATGCAATAAATATATCAACGACACCAATAAATTTTTTGTCATTGTGAATCCTTCGAAAGGAGGAAACGATGTAATATAATTGGCTGAGTCGCCCGCAGGACTAAAAAAAAAAACTTCGTTCAATAGGAAGATAATTTCTCTGGGGACAAAGAATATATATATATACATTTGGAACGCAGAAAATTCGGTTTTTCATTTTAACGAGTCTCTTTTCCTCCCCTTTTTGCATGGTATGACGAAAAATTTAGAAAACCGATTAAGACGCAGTATAAACGGTTAATAAGAATGAGATTTCTATAAATGAACTGAAGTATAATTTCCTTTTATAAAAGTAAAATCCTTTTATCTTTTTCTTTCCTGCTGCTAAGTGTAATCCGTGAATTATGGAATAGAAAGATTTTCTAAGACCTTTAGTATTATTTCTGAAGTTCGAAGATTTATATTTCGAGAATTTTTAAAATAACACCTGCTGATTCCACCGCCTTAACATTTATTTTCTTAGCAACATAGTAGTGAGAAATTCGAAATTAGACTAGAATCAGACAACTAGAAATTGGAAATCGCGAAGGTTAAAGAAAACGTTAGAAATGATTACGAAAAATTGTAACTTCTTTAGAAACTACGACTAATTTCTATAACAGATGTTGCAAATGCAACAATAATTCCCGAGTATTTAGTAACCGCGCTAAAAATTGTTCGTTTATCGCTTAATTACTAACTTTGTTTGGAATTAACGGATCGTTACTTCGACCTCTCGTCGTTATAAAGAGCCCTATAATTACCTGCTGCGACATGATCTCTGCTTATTGTCCGTGACTTTAATGCCTTTCCAAAATTTCGCTATCATGATGGTAGATAAATGATTTTCTACCGAATTCGATCAATAAAAGGATACATTTGTTTATTTATAAACTAAATAAATGCCTTTCGTTTGTATTTAACTGCACAATATCTGTTTCAATTGTAGGGTCTTTTAAATTGAATAGGCAAATACAGTTATTACGTATTTGATTGGGGATAAGCTACCGTTCTATATTGATCTTCTGGGACCGTTTGTTAATTCAATAATCCTCTTAATTTGTGTGCCTGCGTTTTGTCGAGATTTTGTCGTAGCCAAACAGTAAAATCGTTATTATTTAGTTTTGATACTTTTTTTATAGTTTCAGACAGTAAATATTCTAAATCCTACTGAATACCAAACTCTTAAAAAATTCTTGAAAACCTTTCGGTTTCCAGAGCAGTTTGCATAAAAGATTTTGCTGTTAAACTTTGTTTGAAAATGTAGAACTAATGTTTCGCGATACTTACGATTTTCAGCGTAAGCTATGAGTTTTAACTTGCGGGCTTTCGTAGTAAAAACAGGAGTACCATGAAAAAGATAGAAAACTTGATAAAACTCTAAATAAGGAACTGCAGAACATTGTAATGTGAGAACTTAGTGCTCGTATAAAGTTTTGCAAAGGATAAGAAAAGAGCTAACAGCAAAGGGGTAATTCTTGTCTTAGCGTACAAGCATCCTCAAACGTTAACGTTTGTTAGTAGCGTGAAAGTTTCATTTCACCGTATCGAAGTAAGTTTTCAATAGGAGCTATATGTGCAAAGATGCTACTACTGAAAGCTCCGAACGTGCGCTGTAAATGAACCTCCGAGATAGCTATCTGGTGTTTGTAGAGAAACACGTATACAGCAGGTGTACCATTTGCTCTGTTGATTCGATTTATTTATTTGATCTTAACTCGCTTGGTTGTTGCTACAACAACTATGTACCCCGTTTACCTCGTCTGCCTCTTATCTTACACGTATTTACTTACAATTCGAGCGGTACCTGTTTGCTCTTATTATTTATTTCCTTGTCGCGCGTTATCGACTTACAGATCATTGTTATACTACCAAAAAGCTGTTGCTAGCACATTTCGCGTTTGTTGTCTTACAATTAGAGGAGCTAAACGAGAAACAAATTAATTATAAAAATTTAGAGAAGTCACAGTTGCCAGAATTTAATCCTGGAACTGATATTCCCAAATTCCCAATTTTCTTTTTATACAGTAGAAATTAAATGGCGAATGACATTATTTTGAATACTGGAAAATATATTTTGTTGACAGAAGGACAATTATTTTTACAATTATGCTAATTGCAAGAGCAGCAAGGAACTTGCCACAAACTGGAGACACTGAACATAGAATCACTTGTAGGAACTTGAAGTTCTAGTAACACGAGTGTACCAACTCATCCAAAATTTCACCCAGTGTAATTACACTCTTATTTCTATCGCCAAGGATAGTAATAATCATTTGACAAATGATATTTAATTTTAGTATCAGAATTTCTATGTGAAGATAAATCACAAAAGGAAAGATATCGCAAGTCTCAATGCTCTCCAACTGGTAGAATGGCCCACGTTAACAATGAAATCGGAAAGCAACTGCCATTCGTTATTGAAATACTAGATCTTTTTCCGAGAATTGATAAAAGAGCTGACAGCGTCTCTCCTAAAATATTCAGTGGATTTTAACAAACAGGGAGCGAGGGAAGGACCTGCATAACTTCTATAAAACGTTTGATCCATCGATTGTTTGCACCCGATTAAAGGGATGAAAGGCTTTAGTACCTACTCAGTATATCCCCTCAACTCAGCCATACTTTGCTACGAACTTTTACAATCTCCATACAGTTCCTCTCCTTTTTCATCCTTTTTATTTACCTTTTCTTTCTACGTTTTTTGTCCCTTGATCTTCGCTTTATCATTGAACATATCTCCAAAAGAATTCGGCGCACGTTTCGTAAAAACACCCCTGGAATTTCGATGATCAACGCGGAATTTTCGTTTTATTAATACACCCCCTTTTTTCCGGATGGAATTTTATTTGTTCTTAATGGAATAACGAAAAGTGGTTTACGAAATTTTTTTTGCCGGAAAACAAATCTACCAAATTTCTGCGAATGTATAAAGTGGAAATTGCGTTTCCTGGAAAGGATAAAAATGTTGAGAAATAATCTTTTATTTTTTTGGTTCAACATTTTTTAAAAACTCTTCGGTCCCGTTACCCGTTATTTTTGTATTTCCTTCTCAGTCTTTAAATATTCGTCAGTTTGATTGATCATTTTTTAAGAAATGATTTGATAATAATTATTTATTAGACATAATTGTACAGAATTTTCTGATCGAAACGTTATTCACGATCTATATATATACATATGAAAGCGAAATAAAAATAAAGTTTTAATTGAGGTGTTCCCGTCACTTCAATATCACCGTTAATTTTCAAAAGAAAGGGAGATGTTTTGTACAAGTTTTCTGTTAAATTCATGGTCCTGCATATTTCATCAACCGGAGTGAGAATAGCAGAATGAAATAAAGAAAGGGTGGTAGAATGAGTTCCTTGTGAATGTCCAGGAATCCACTAAAGTTCTACAATAGAGACTTGATGTTGAAGTTCATTGGCGATTCGTAAGACGTAAGGAGACGAAAATCAAATGGGTTGGGATATCTGGGAGGCTATAGGAGAAAGCAATTTCGTAGGGTCGCTTCAGAACGAAGGAATCAACCGCTATAATTCTAAGGGCTTTACCTCTCTTGTTATGTTCTCTCGCTATTCTTTAGCGCCGTAATAACTTGAAACCACAACTTCTCCCGACAGTTGGTATATACGTTTCTTGGAATTTTACACGTTCATTAAAATTCTGTTTTCTAAAAATGCAAATTGGCAGAGAACCTTTATGGTAACAGACAATTTATTTCTACTACTCACTGGTTATGCAGTTGCAAGACAAATTTCAATCCTTTGCGATTCTGTGTCGTATCTTACTCGATGTTATATGTACTTCCTGTCAAAATAGGAATTATTACCTACCTAAAAGTAACCTACCTACCTAACCATCCAAAAAATTCTTTCAGAAAACTTATCATTTCAATTTCATATCGTTTCCTGCCCAATAACAGTGACGGGTGGAATTATTGATAAATAATTATTCCAAAATAATATATTAAAAAATTGTTAATTCAAAATAACAAATGCTTAAAAAATGGAAAGAAAATACAGGGACCAAATAAAGTATGACCTATCTTATATTTCTGTAGGTCTTAAAAAATGAGTAGTAGAACTTTAATAGTTATTAATAAATTACTAGAATAAAGTTCCTTTGTTATGTGATTTGCAAAGTCAATTCGGCAGGTATGATGAATGCGAAGAGATATCAACTGGTATATCATATCCATATATGCAGGGTCTGATTCCTTCATAACATTTTCTCTCTTCCTCCGATTCTCTGTATGACTTATGCATTTGTATTGTTAATTCTATACCATCGATTTTGTCACGGTGCCAAGGCATTCCCTGGGCTATATTTCAACTGCGTGATACATAGCGACGGTTCTGATAAACATTGCTTGACACCATTGTGGTAATTGAAATTGTTGTTATTTTTAATACTGTATTAAAAAAAATTGCAGTATATAACGAATTATTTCACGTGCGAGACCTTCTATTTATACGATTAATTCGATTTCAATAATTAAGCAATTCCACTATCAGTGGCAACATGAAAATCTTGAGGTCACTGTAAATCAATGCAGGTAGATTGTTTTAATTGATACGAAACGTTAGGCTGTCATGAGACATAATAAATACTCCCGAATTAGTCGGTACAAAATTGTTGCGTTAATCAAATTAAATTTATATCTCATGGTGATACCGCTCAATAAAACTTTATTCCGTAGCTTCATCCGATATAATTTCGCTTAACTTTACAAAGGCATAGCAGCCTCGTGTAATTGAAGCAAACAACATTTCTCAAATACCTCATAGAAAGCAGTCACTTGCGCATTTCATAATTACTACATAACTTTATTATGTTACCTGTTTTTGTTTGAAAAAGTGTATAATCAAGACTCTTTCGTTTTCAGATTCTTGTAATTTTAGAAAAAGAAAAATTATACCAGAACTTTCATCGTAAAGATTCTCATGATCCATTCGAAAGGTTGAGTTCACCATAAAAAACAGCCTATTTGTCATATTATCTATGAATTTTACTGAGTTGGGTTGACGTAGCCATGGAGAGTAGGTGTTAGCACTATATCAGGCGTTTAGAATCCACAAGGAATACAGCTTCAGCACTATTCTTATTGAAAGTACCACTTTCTTTCAAGAAGCACACGCTTTACCATAAGCATCCGAATTTCCATTAATTTCGACCAATAAAGTTGGCGATTCTTTTAATAAATTTCATTTCGGTATGCAAAAGTTTTCCGGGACCGAGGGTGTACGGTGGCATAAAAGTTCCAATTAATTGCATTGCACAAACGAGTAAACTGACCTTTAATATTTAACTTGAAAGGATTTTTGAAAGTAACATTTGAAATCACTTAAGGCTCTCAATTTACGGTGATATATATTATTTAGAGTGTGTCGTATTTCATAAAGTATCTCGGTGACGTGATATACGGTACGATTATTTATTAAGATCCTTTTATCGTTATAAAGCTGCTACATATAATCATTTCCATAAAAACGGCTCGGGTGAATACATTTGCTGTTCGGATTATTCAGATTATACTTTCAATGGGGGGTGGCACCGTAAAAGAAAGTGATGTTGAATGATGTTTGAATTATTCAATTAAATTATTTTCAGTCTCAACTAGGGACATTTTGTGGTACGTTAGATCAGGTTCAGCCCCATTAAACTATTCCCGTTTTCCGTCCATTACTTGAAATCAATCTATTTGGCGTTAATGAAAACAGAAACTACCCCATATATAGATTCTTGTAAGGGTGAACACAAATTGAATCGAGAGACCGGATAATTTCGGGGTGAAATTGGCTCGATCGGAAATAGCTGACGTTAATATGTATATAACGAAATATTAAAAGAAAAATAGATGACTCGCTGAAAAGGGAAGCAGGGGTCGTTAACCAACCATTAAAGGGTAATTTATCCAGAAAAAATGTTGTTTATGTTAGCAAAAATTATAGATCGAGCCTCGTAGGTGGGTAAAATCCTGTAGTGTCAGACGATATAAATTCATTGATATTAATGACACTCTACAGGTCATTTGCTAGCGACAGTATGAATCCAGTAGATTTATAGTAGACGCAGTAGAAGAGAGGGTGAATTTCATGCATATTTCGTTATCTCATTCTGTGATATTACGGTATTTATCATTGGTGTAAGTAAATACTTGGCGGAACTCTAAAATTGTGGATTTTTCCGGTTAAGAGAATTTTCTACTGATTTCGGGAAGAAATGGGGAAGGGGTAGCAGTTATACAAGCAATGTAATTTTGCATCAGTTTGAACGTAACTCATTTTATATTACCAAAGCGTTCATTGGGAAAGTAAAACAACGTTTACTTATGTAAATGAAGTTTGCAGCGCTTCAGAAGGAAAAATGTACGAAAAAGTTAGATATTGAAATCAGAATTTATGCAGCATCAGGGGCTGGCAGACATAAATTTGCGATTTCCTGCACATGGAGTAGTATTTTATATAAAGCGGTTTTATAATGTTATTTTATGATCGTTGCAAATTTTAACGATTCATTAGTTGCAGTTTAATTGTGAAAAAATATTTGGTATAGAACTTCTTTTACTATAATATATAAATTAGGTAAAAAAGAAAATTCAGGACAGTAGGTACTACAAATTTTGTTAAATCTACTGATTTAAAACTGTACTCCACGTGATTTTATTAATTTAACCGAATTCCTTTGTTTGTTATGCTCAGTATACCGCTGTAAATTAGAATTTTATAAAACTTGTTTAACGTAAACGAAACATTTATGAGGGTTTCATATTTTTTAAATTATTGCAATGGAAAATACTTTTCATCCAAGAATTCAGAATCGGATAATTTGTTTCTGTAGTTCGTGAATACAATATAAGGGTGGTTTTTGTTTCAATTGGTAGACTAGTATAAGGTGAAATAATTTTGCACTCGAAAAGAGTATCGCGACAATAAAAAAGTCATATTCCCATTTTTCTGTTTATGCAAACGCATGATGACGTCTTGTTTTATTAAATTATTGTTGTATTATTATCATCGTCTTCCCCCGGGGCTCTAGAGATACACTTTTCATTTCTCTGTGAAAAATGCGGAATATAAGGAACTTTTGAAACAGCTTAAATAGAACATCCCTCTTCAGACAGGAGGAGACATTTCAGTGTCTCTGTAATATCTCTCTGGCTGTGTATCTATGTTTTACATAGGAATGACCCTCAAGAATAAGTTACATTTCCATCTCAAGTTCTTTTAATAGTTGCTAAGATTTCTATATCGGCTATCGTTATGAATATGAATTTTCGACTTAATACTTTCAAGGATGAAAAGCGAGCATTAGGAATGCGTAAGAGCTCTTAGGCACTTCATTAAAAAGCCACCGGTTCTTTTCCTCAAGATTGTGAACTTCATATTTTATCTTCAAGATTCGGAATTTCACACCTCTCAGGCGTGAATACTCGCAGGGGTTTTTAATTAAAAATAAGAGTCCTTACTTATTAGAAGTCCAATTTAATTCTTTGCAGAACTTGTTTCTTAATATTTATAATGACGACTTTCGAGAAAGTTGTTTTTGAAATTTTTTGTTTTGGATCTTTTTTCGAAGTTTTTATTGCAAATTGAATTATTTTGGTAAAGCATAAATAGAATTAATAAAAACTATAATGTGATTAATAAAAACCTGAGTAATAATCAGATGATTGATTAATACGATGAACTTCGTATATGTAACGAATCATCAATTTTTTTTCAAAACGTGACGGATTTTAACCATTGCGTCGTTTACGTATTACGTTTTTGCCTACTCACCATAATCGTCCTCATAAATTATAGCCACTTTAGTCCAATTAAGGAATGCCATAACGTCTTGGTAAGCCGTGTTAAGTAATGTTTGTGCGGGGTGCAGGTTGATACTAAATTCTCGTGCTTCGGCATCCAGGTCCAGCCTGGCTTCCAAGTGCGGAATGTCCAATGCGTCGCAAATGCTGTGTATATGCTGACCCAGTACTGGATCCGATGGTCCAAAAACTGCTTGCACGCCAAATTTAACTTGCTGACAAGCTGAAACATTGCAAACAAATATGTTTCCCTTTGAATGTCAGTGTTTTATTGTATTTGCAAGCATCGAAGAGACAAAGCTGTATTTCTTAGGATTTCAAAAGTCCAAGATCAATATTTACGCGAAAAGGGACGAGGGTACGTTGACGCTTTTACTTGAACTAGAAAAAGAGCGTAGTCATTTTTATTACGCTCGAGAAACTACGTATTACGGCGGTGTTTGGAGTCGGTAAGTAATTTTCGATAATCGTAAAGGAAATTGAGCGTGAACATGCATTATGAAGCGCTCTATGCTATAATTAATTGCGCGAGAAAGCGGCTTCAATTCAATGCCGAAGTTTGACTGACTCTTGTGATTTCTTTAGAATATTGACAGGACCCAAGGTGTAGGATGAAAAATTACGATTTTATTCATAAAGTTCCACAAATCGAAGCTAGAGGATCGTAATTCAATTAAATGGTTATTTAGTTCGATTTTATTTTATGCAAAGGCTGCGAAAAAGAAACAAGTAGGTAATACTGCGAAATTAAACTCAGATTGACGGCAGTACCGACCTTTTTCTCGAAACACCTGACGGACCTATAAAAAGCTGCCATGTGAATATTATATATTCGGCATATATGTATCACCAATGTTGTATCTAGAATACACTCGGTAAAGACATCTAAATATATCAATAACCCTTATTCCTTTCCCGATGTCCCACATATCCACAGTACCAGCAAACTGTATTCATGATTCATGTGTTTGCAGTGTGACAGAATACGTGAACTTTCTATTGTTGCGTCACAGCTGCTTTTTCACTAGAAACAAAACTGGAAAAAATTTCCGGAAATACGGTAGATAAATTTCTTTTCTTTGAGAATACTGTTCCTTCATTTCATTTGGTTACTCCCCGTTTCCCAGAATTTTTCTTTAATTGAAGGCAGTGAAAGTGCAATTTTTTATGAATCAAAGAAATGTAAATTCCCTTTGACTGAACGAACCACTTTCTCTTAGGATTTTTCTCTCTCAATTTATGCGCAACCCAACAAAAATTCATTTCACAGAAGGCACATTTGGAACTTTGCTTGTAACGAAATTAAATATTAATTAAGAAAGCCTTGTGATCATTATGGTTTCTTTTCATAATTACCATAATTCTGTTTCTCTCGTTGAATTTGCAGAGGCTGCATGGAATAGTAATAATGTATACGGTTAGACTTCTTTCGTAAAAGCAAAGTTTCACGTTGAAAAAGTGTGGTGAAGACTTCACGGTTGTACTCGGTGAAAACGTAAACAGGAAACGCACTTAATTTCCTTCCGAGTACTTAATTATTAATTAGTTTTTTTAGCAATCCTCACAACCGCTCTTGCAATATTTACACGACATTGAAGTACACGTAACAAAGAATTGCAGAATGGCCAATGAAAGATGAAAATTTTAAAACATGGCTAAAAATAATATTCAATTTTTTTAAAATTCCTTTAGTTTCAATAATCTCGCAATAGAAATAAAGCTTGCGGAAGTTTGTGACATTCGTAAAGAAGAAAAGCTGTAAAAGAACTTCGCAGTTCTGGCGATTTTGACGTTTGTAATGCATCTATTAAAATTATTATTCACTAAAATTCGAGAATCGTCATACGTAGTAATATTTTATGTTGGACAATTTTAAGCTGCGGAACAATTTGGGTTCAAAACTTTCCAGAAATTGTTTGAAACTTCAGCTTTATTCGGGTAAGCTCTGTCACACGACTGGTAAGCTGCGCTTAATTGGACCCACGTAAATATGCTTAGATTAAATCTAATTAAACATATTAAAGGGTGTAAAAAAGCAAGGGTATAAAGCCGTGCTGCTTGTGAGTGTAGAACGAATTAATAACGGAAGTAAGAAGGTTATCAAGTTTATTTTGCAATAAACATGTACTCTGGAAAAGAACTCGAGAGGTAGGAATTATAAATGTTGATGTGTTTATGAAACTAGATTTTATTTTGAAAATTACGTTGGGAGGTAGCGTAATTATCGGAAGTCAGGTGACTACCTGGATGGGTTGCCAGAGAAATTTTGATTTCGAATGCAGATTGCCAGTATAAATGAGAAGAGTAATCAATGAAAATGAAAAATTCAGAGCCAAGGCAATTATTATACGTGTATCAACGGGGATTTTGCTGGAGGATACGTTTTAAGTATTAATTGAATTCGGGGTTTAACATTACATTTATTTTCGAGATAGTATTCGTAAAGTTCGCCTTTACGGATTGTTTCCGGGTCGTAAAGTGTTAATTTATGCATGGCACGTGTATGTAAAGTCAAATAATCTTAAAAATTCTCGATTTCAGGTAATGAAAAACAAATACGTTCATATTATATGATGCTGTTTTACCCCAGATGATTTATTGTATCGATATTGGTACGAATTTTCCGGATGTATAGAAAAATATTGTTTGCATTGCGGCCGTAAAACTTTTCGGCCTTGCGTGTGAAGTTCTATTTTACGGCCTAGGTGCAAAAAGTATTATTTCTTTCAATGAAACAAAAAGTATTGATTTCCATTTCAGCGAATAAGTAGCAGATTTTTTTCAAAATGATTATTAAAATTTAATTTTTAATTATGTACCAGGTTTTGTATATCATTTCCCCATTAAATCCTCATACTTTCAAATTAATTTACGTCATGAACTCCATTTTGTAAACAAAAATCTCCAATGTTCCAAAGGAACTAATTATTTATCACCAATTTGTATTTACATTACCTCCTCTGTTCGTTTAGTTACACATTCCAGTAATTCTTTTTGGTAAAATACACATCTGTGAATGCCAGGGCGATTTATATTTTTGATAATAAATGCCCTTTAATTTGTATACGCTAATTGTAAGAATACAAATTGCAGCAGAAAATGTCGCGGGAAATTATAAAAGTAATGTAAAACTTTGTGACAAAACCACGATGCTTTTAAAAATAATTTACGATTATATATTAGGTAAAATAATTGTTACAAATTCATTCGATATATTTTCCCAATGCAATTTCAATACTAAAAATTTATTACAGCAACTAAAAGTTATTCTTAAAAATTATAAATAATACGTAATTAGATTTTAGTTTCGTTATAGTGCATCAAAGTTTCAAGACTATAAATTGTATTAAATCCATGAGTAAGAAAACTTTTAAAATTTTAGAGAAATGGTAAAATATGTGCCGTTAAAAGAAGCGTTAATCCATGGTTATAACCAATTAGCAAGGAGAAGAAGTTTTATATGCGAAGCAAGAAGAGTACGGTGAGAATGAAAGAGGGAAGACTGAAAGAGTAAAATGTAGCAGGCGGACACTTTGAAATTTTCATGAGAAAAGCCCGGGGGGTTGTTCCGGTACAGTATTAGCGTGTAATAGCAGAAGAAGGAAGAAATCGCTTTTGCGTACTTCTTCTATCTAAACTAGCTTTTCACGGAAAGGAGCTATATATATAATGTATGTATAAAACTTTTCACCGGTGAACTAACTTTTTTGGGGGAACTTGTTTCTATGAAGGAAATGTTTACTCTCTTTCTCGTTATGCACATTAACACTAAAAAGAAACAGGTAACATTTTCTCAATTTTATATTTTCACTCATGAGTTTGACAGAAAAATTCCAATATTAAAAACAATTACTCGTTATCATTTTTTCTGGGGACATCTTGAAAGTTTAATTCTACTGTAAAAAAGACGCCACGATACATTTCGCAAAACCTTGGCCTTTCCCCAAAAAGGGGGTCGAAAAGCTCATTTCTAGGGATAATTTGTCACATAGAATTCCGAGGGTCTGTTTTGGTGAAATCTTAACGGGAGTTGGTGAAAAATAGCTTTGTTGTAAAAAATCGTATCTCTGATGAGATATCGGCAATTTTAATAACAGAGGTGCATTCCTTAGAAAAAGAATACATCAGATATGGGTCTCCCGAAAGTGTCCGAAAGTTGATTCTAAAAGTCGAATTTTTCGGGTATACTTTCAATTTCAATTCTCTGAATTTCAAATTATAATCACTTAAGTTTTTACATGACCTTTAAAAACACGTTAAAAGCGCCCGTGTAACGCGCGCGTTGTTCCTAATTATTCATAAATTTTGGGTATTTGGGAATTATGTTTTAGACTGATTGCATTGAAGCTTTAATTGTCATGTTAGTTTTAATGATTAAAAACAGAGCTTGGAATTGTCGTAAATTTTCAGTCTTGTGTCCCACCTTCTATACGAAATTAACTGCAAACAATCTGTACTCTAGTTTACACCTCTAATTTCCAAAATGAATAATTTCGGATTGGGAGAAAATATTTGGAAACAATTAGAACCCGTATAAAATCGGTTCCCGCAAAAACTAAACTTATTATACATTGTAACATTACCTTTAGCAAAAATATGAAATTTCAACGAAATAATTCATAGCGTTTTTAATATTAAACACAGATTTTTCTTCAAATGAGTTTATCAATAATTTCTATATTCGAAACTACTCAAACCTGACTCCAAATTGCTAGTTGTGCGTAAAGAAAATTTTAGATAGAAGATAATTGTTTTAGTACGCTGTTTTCTGTCTTACCAAAGAACAACCGTACATTTTTTGAAATTTAGTGTCTGTCTTGGGAAAGATTTCTGTTTAGTGATGAACGGCATAGAAACTCCTTTTTACGAGCGTGTAATAATTATGTCTCCCAACGCAGCACTTAAAGATATATTACTGCACCGAATTCCAAGTTATACAGTAATTCTTATAATTTTGTTTTTTTTTTTCATTTTGATACTGTCGTGGGCGAAATTTAGCATATTTTTAAAGCAAATGGCTCTTTTGCCTGAAAAACTGTCATTTTTTCAAATTCTTTTCGAAGAAATCCAATAAGCTCCGTTTTCTTTTAAATTTCGGCCTCGGGCACCCGCGAAATCCCGAAATTAGACTAATATGTCGATTGGCCTGCATTGGTCCTATTATTGCCTCACCGGGCCCTCCATTTCATTTGAACAATTCAGTTTGATTTCGACACAGAAGAAGAGGATTTAATGGTGTGACGTAAAATCAATTTCGAAACAATCCCTCTGTCCAAAGATAGATCGTATAGGTAACAAACAATTCCTGGTTAAGAAGATTAGAATTCCTATTTCACTTGGACGTTTGCATCACTTCGTCCAAAGTTTCGAATGTTCTTTTTTATGGTCCTTTTCGCTTTCTCTACACACACAGCAACACGCCAACAAATCCTCCCCGGCTATTTTCCATTAATCTCTTTTCCTGCTTGTCTGTCTCCCCTCCTTTCCTTCCTTTTGTTTTATTTTTATGGTTTGTTTTTCCGATGTTTGTATTTCTTCTTCATCCACAAAACCTACCGTTTATCCTCGGCTCTGAAGGTTTCATTGATCTCCGCTACATTGAAGCTGATAGCATCATGTATGATTTCGAACTCGGTAAAAATGCTGCTCAAAGGAATTTGACACTCGGAAGACTTGGTAAGCGTCCTGATACGTTAGCTTACAGTCAGAAGATGGCCAACCCCAGGGGGCCAAGTTTATAGCAAACATTTCCATACTTGCTTGGACAGCAGCTTCAAGGCAAAAGCGGAATATGACATTTCGACATAATTCCCAGAGGAATTTAAAGTTTTTTGTAAAGTACGTAAAGGGTCCATATACTTCAAAAAAATGTTGTTTAAAATCCCTTCTTCCATTTTTTCAGGATTTGTAGGTAAATTTAAATGACATTCGAGAATCCTTTTGATATTTCACAACAAAATGTGCTGCTAAGTGTAAAATCATATTGGATTCGATATGAAAAAGCAATTTGAAAATTTTCTCCCGGATATTTTATGCAATTCCCTTTTAATTAAAATCGTACATTTAATTGTGTTTGAACGTGCACAAACGTTTCCGTTAATATGTATATAACAAATTCGGTCGTTAATGGAAGATAAATACTTGATTTGATGCGACTGAAGGAAAATTAAAAATAGTACAAAGTTCGATTCTTCAAATAAACGAGACAACTGTCACACGTTTGTCTTAAAGTTACGAACTTTTGATAGTTCATTTTAAAACAACTTTTGCTCCTCTCAATAGCCACTGAAATATCCATTCAAGATTAATTTTGATGGTGCTGTTTTTGCCCCTTTTTACCCGTTTCTTTCACAGCCATTAGAAGTAACTTTTAACGAGGAGTGGAAGTGGGGAGAAAAGAAAAGAGTTTGATTCTTTTGAAGTTGGTAATTCTGTAAAAGAAGTCGGAGGTCACGAGACTCGTCGTTCAATCAGAGTAATTGTGCGTTAAATCTCTTTAGCAGTATAGCCACACAGAGCAATTTGCACTCTCTTTATGCGACGCAAAGGATTCCGCTACATTGCCCTATCTAATCGGTTATTTTAAACCCTTAGAGGAGAAATTTATAGAAAAATTTCTCTTGTTCTCGAAATTTTGTTATCTTTTTTTCTAATCCCAGTCTATAAGATACTACAAATAAATTCAACTTTTTCGAAGGAGAAATCGTCCTGCCTCCAAAAAATATCAGATAAATCCTTCGTTTTTCAGATGTAACTAAATTTTAGCGATTGAAAAGCGATAGCAAGAAAGGAGGAGATTCTGAAATTATGGAAATAAGGAAGTAGCACGCGAGGAATCGCAAAAGTGAAGCTCCGATAAACCCCGAGGCGATCTTGAAATATAAAAATGCAAAATTTAGCTTTTCTCGCAATAAATTTCTGAATCTGAACCGTTTCCCTTCGTTTGTATGTGTAAATAATAAAGTATATATATGTAAAAATAGAGAAGCTTACCTCGCAAATTTCTTAGAAAAGGGTGAAAATTTATGAGATTCATTTTAGACAAATATTAGACCAAAAAATATCTAATGAAAAAATAACAATTCAATTATATTTTTTGATTCAATATATACATGCGAATCTACAAGAAATTTCTAAGAATGTCCTTTTTGAGAGATTAATTTCTATAAAATCACTCATTTAAGTTTTATTTTCGAAATTATATATTTATCTGTAGTGTGCAAAAAATAATACCAAAAAAATACAAAATGAAATAAATTAATAAATATGTTTAATGGTACAAATATAGTACGCTGTTCATTTATGAAATTTTAGTATTGTAGCAAAAGCTTCGTGAAATCATTTTTGTGGTAACTTATTTAAGTTTCCAAAGCTGCTTATTGTATCTAAATTCCTTCACCTCATACATAAAATCCGAGCCCATTTCCTTTATCCTCTGAGACAGGTTTCTTTTTCCTCAGCATTGTGCAACATTACGGGATTGAAATTAAGAATTTAGTATGAACGAAAGCGAGGCGTGTGAAGAGAATATTTTTCCAACAAATTGGTAGGATGAAGTTCGAAATATAGAGAAAATAAAATCGATATATTTTGCCAAGGGCGGAATAACTCGTTGGTGTATGTAAAATCTTATGGAATAAGTACGAAAAACACATACACCAATATATCCTCCCGTACGTGTATAACTGCTCTATTCAAAGTGGATAGATATTCAATCTGTATGCATCGTACGAGCTTTCAAATATATACATGTAAGAAGAGAATGCAAAAGGCGATTTTTTCTTTTGAGACGATTACAAAAGCGTCTGCATATAAAATGCAGGGTGAAGGCTGCGCTATGAAAAATTCACTCCATTGCATATCCATTTCCAGATGTCAACTAAAATGTCGGATTTCATATTAATACTACGTCCTTTTGATTCTCAAACCTCGGGGCATGTGCATACACATTCGCGAAAGCTCTGTTCGGAGAGACTTTCGTCTACAGAAGAACGTCTTTTTTTCTCTCCTTTTTTTAATTCGATAGAAAGTAGACAAATAAATTGTTTTTAGTCCGTCTTTTTGTGGTAGACGATTATGGTGGAATCATAAAATCTTCTCAAATTATTTCTAAGGCAGAAAGAATACTGTCTGTGCTCAATCTTAAAGATTCGAATGAATTCGTCTTCACCCTTAGTTGGTCAACCAAGACTTAGACGGCCCAGCCTAAACGTCTTCGTAGCATACAATTTTCACAATTATTTTTCATACTAGTCGTTACATTTTTCATAAAATAATTTGTATTATCTGTCAAAACAACTTTTAACAACAACAATGCAATTTTTTTTCGCTAAAAAAGTCAGTGGATCCCATGAAACACAAATTTTCATCGGTGGGGTCTGAAAAGCTCCAGTGTGCCAACTGCGTTATCCCGGTGAACTGGTTCAACTGAAGGTTTATATTAGGGCGTTCGGTAAATAATTTCGAGTTACACGCAAAAAAAAAATATTTATCGAGCAACTCGAAAATTTATAGAGAGATCTGCGAATTTTCTTTCCTGAGCTTACGACAACCGATAGGATTTGTGCAGAAACAAGAGGCAACTGGGGAAAAAGAAAGGAAGCTTAGAAATAATCGTTATAAAAGAGGTTTAAGCGCGACAGGATTTCGGAAAGGGTTGGTATTACTGGCAAAGTTGTGGCGTAAAAGCATAGTCATGTTGAACTTGACGTGTTCTTGGAGAATCGATTAGAGATCGAGGCCAACGTTAAAAAAGTGCTCCAGAAATTGAGAGCAGGTCTGGAAGAACAGCTCTTGAACACGTGAAATGACGTCACATAGACACCTCTTGTGTCTCAACGACATCCGGCATAAGAGTCGGCAGTGTCCTCCGTTTCTGCCTTGAGAAACGTATCAAACTATCTCGAAATCGATATCCTATATCGTATAGGGAATGACCCTGTTGCGATCCGAAGTCCCTTAGTAACTAGTTTCCGTGACACTTTAAAAACATTGAAAACTTCAAAGCAAACTTTTCGAAAGTCCTTTAAAATAAACATACAGTGCCCAATTTTTGAAGATGACGAGGGATGACCCAATTGAACACGCCCCACCTAAAATTTAATTTCTTCTTCACCGGTCTTCTGGATTGCAGTTGACACAAAGTTTATGTACATACGCTTACGGATATCAAAAACTACGACGAATAAAAAATATTGCGAAAATAAATTTAAAAACTCAAACGTTTAAACGTATAATTGAAAACAAATACGTAAATTTAATAAAAAACGATCGTTGGACAGACCAATTTTAATGGATGTAGCACACTTTGCCGGCAATGAGTAGAATTAACCTAGAACAGAAATGGTTGGCAAAGTTTCCATAGATGCAGCAATGAATTTTGAAAGGAGTTCCAAATGGCAGCGAATAGGTTCGTAATAGAATAGTCATAAATCTGTAAAGTATGTCAAAGAATAAAAAAGAAAATAAGAAAGCTGATGAATTTTTATGACCCAGAAAATATATTTCCAAAATTCATGTAGCAATTTTTTATGAACCATTTTATTTATTTTCGATAATTTATTTCGAAAATAAATAAATTCGTTCATAAAAATTGCAATGTAATTTTTATTATTTCATGTCTTTATATCAAAGGAATTCAGATTTTCTTAATCTTAGTCTTATTTCAAAGCATTTCAGTGTTTCTTGAAAAATTTAATATTTTCTAAATTTGATATGTGGATTGTAAGAGCGTCTAATTTAGCATCTATTGTTGTTGCTTTCTCGAATTTCCATTAAAACGACAATGAAATATTCAGTAGATAAAAATTTACATCTCAGTAACAAAAGGGCGAATTTCGAATCTACTTATTTTTTTTATTGACGATAATGTAACTTTTTTTTCACCATGTACTATGAATTTTTGATTAATGATCATTTTTATCCTTAACAATAATATTGGGCTATTGCATAATTAACGACGATTATTTTAGTGGTCGATGATGCAAAGGAATCGTCGTTGATTATGCACCCACATAATAATATACAAAACTGTCTTTGTTCTGATGATATTATTATTAAGAAGTTATCATCTCAATAAAAATGACAGAACAAGGTAGTGGTGAAATTCCTCTGGAAACTATCTTTAAACGACAATTTGGAACAATATGTACGCCGACATTTACATAAACTCCATGCTACCATAAACAGAGTCGGATCTTTACACACATTTCACGCTATAAATAGGAAATGGTGTAAAAAAAGCACTTCATGAATTTTTACTACACATGGAAATTGTATAATCGCGAAATCCAAATAGCACAAATGTGTTCGTTCCGATAGAGCTTGATACATCACGGATGGGCGATTCGCCAAAGATTATCATACTCATCCCTATTACATGCGCGTATAAAGTGCAGAGGATGATGTTGTATAGGCATTAACATTTTTAAAGTACAACTGCCTTCGTGTATCTGTATACGTACAACCTTAATCGGGTAGGTTGTGTAAATTCGATACTGTAGATGCCGTTTCAAAATCAATGTTATTCAGGTTTTAACGGAATAGGTATGTAATTTAACAACCTTATAGAGCGTTAAATATTAATTAGAGCGTTAATAAAATAATTATAATAAATGGTGCCTTGAGTTGAGGTAATTGCATTTTACCAATTTTAATATAAAACGATTTATGCTTTCACGGAAGTTTGACGATAAACAATTATACACTTCGAAAGTGATTGCAACTTGTCGGAAATCCATTCATAATTTAACTAGAATACATAAATCGTATTACCACGAAATAAAGTTTAGGAACTGGTACATGGAACAACTTTCGTAGTAATACTTTCGTCGATGTAGAAGTAATTTGAACAGGTGCTACGGTGAGGAAAAGAGATGGCGTATTGGCAATATATTAAGAAAAGCACTGAATAAATTTTATGGTAATAAGAGTGACATTATTAAACTAGTCCTTGGACTAATTACGTACGGCAAAGTGATGACGGGGAAAATGTAGAAAAGTATCATCAAAATGTGTCAGTGGTTAAACTTTATAAAGGCAGGTTTTTTATAATATTTCTGGAGAAATGGAATTTAATTTTTTGGATAATCCGTTGATTAAATATTAATTATTACCAATTTCGGCCAGAATTTAATTGGGCAATTAATAGATTTTTTTACTAAAACCACCATATGTAAATAAAATTTTGAAATTTTTTTAAAACAAATTCTATTCAATCGGTGTATCATATTAAAGCGGGTTTTTTTAAATGATTCTTTAATACACCAGTAATTAAAGATTTCCTTATCTCGTAATTTATAATAAACGAATTTTATAATAACAAATTGAATAACACCAAATTGAAAGGATCGTTAAATTGATTTCCGATAGATAATGTTACGAAAACTCATCTGTCTTTTACCGAGAGTTTGAGTTGACGAGAAAATCATGTAGAACATTTAGAACAGAAGATAACCTGAGGATTTGGACTAGTGTCGAGCGAGCATTTTCCGAAATGATCGCGACTAGGATGGATGAATAATCGTTCGTTAAACTTTAACGAATTTCGCCCTCTTTATATTTCTCCTACATTTTACTACAAATGCTGAGAATGTCGGATAAGGGAGTTCGAATGAATACGCATTTTTCATCCAACAAAGAATTCTAATTAGGGTTCTTTTTTTGTGATTGGTGACAATCAATTGATAACACCAATGAATTTTTTATCTCGGCTATATACAATACAGTCGTTAGCTTTGCACATAATATTCTATGCATAAACGGAGGGTTGCTCTCTAATGGCCATCGTAAAAGATGCAATTAACCTGATTTTGATTTAACTATTAATTAGAAACAGTCCTTTATCACCTTCAAATAATTATGCAAATCTGAAGGATGTAATATCATCAATGTTGTTGTTAATTTTTAATAATAAGAAATCATTAAATTTGTATTACTTCATTTCCTTCCACGTATTACTGCTGATTCGGTTGTTATGTTCTACGATATCTCGCTGTGACGTGAATTTGTCACACCAACGTGGATATATCTCGTGCTTGTTAGGGAAACAAATAATAATATTCCTACTCTCTTGGCATATTTTACCCACTGATTTGTCTGCAATATTTTTCTGGTTACTTATTGGGTGTGAGTTATTGATTTTTGCTACGAATACGAGAAGATATCAGATACGCGTATGGCAGTTTTATCGTATTCAAAAGCTGACGCTTCGGAAAACCGCACGTAAAATTCAATATCCCTTTTATAATACAACGTATGGACAGCTAACCAACTATCGACTAATACTTGCGTATAATCCTTGGGAATAATAGGATCATGAAATTCATAAGTTTATCTTTTCTCACTTGCGTTTAATCCCACAAATTCATTTTTTAAGACTATTCAAACATAGCTCGATAAATCTCTAGTGATTTATATAAGGTTGCCTGTATACAGGACGTGTATGTATGCACGATAAAATTATAAATTTTCCCATAAAAATTTTGTTGTTTTTTATTTACTTGTAAAGTTATTGGTAAAGTAGTTAATTGTGAAAGACGTGATAAAACTTGTAAAATAATTAAGTGTCTATCACACAATAAAATGTGTGATTGTCTTGAATTAAGATATCAGATCGTGTTTCGATTTGTTTTTTATTTTTTGAAAGCATACACCTTTAACAATATACTGTAAAATTATTCTGTCAATATTCTAAAAATCTTTTTTTCTATTTTTTTCTATTAATTGCTCTTTTTGATTGCCTTGAAGGAATCAAATTTTAAACACATTTTTTTCGGATCACAATTTTCCAAAAGGGCGGGATTAAAAGAGAGCTATTAAACCGAACTGAAATTTGAATACGCTTTCCTTTTTGGTTTCCGTTAATTTTTTTGTTATTTTCTTTATTTTTTTACTTCGACAGCACTAGTGAATTTCTCGCAAAAAAATTCATCCAGCTAACAGCCATCACTGCAAAATAGAATTTGGGTACTCAATAAATATCAGTTCGATAAAGATTTTTGGGCAAATTTTGGTCTATCCCGAAAACGGGTTAAAAAAAGAAAGGATTTAATGGAACTCCAATAGGATTTTTTTTGTTTAGAAGTACTTGGGTATATAGATATATATATATTTCATACGCTCGGCTTTTACTGTTTCAATTATCAGAATTCATTCTTCCTCTCTCGACATTCGGCTAGTTCGCAATTAGACAAATTAAAACACATCAGTGAGAAATTTTAGTTTATCCGAAAAGAACATAAATTTTACCGGATCTAAAGAATTAAAATTTTCATTTTTTTAAATCATTTCATCCCATTTTCGTGATTGGTACCTATTGGAATGGAAGAAAGTACATTCTAAGCGATTAAATTACATTTACCCATCGATTATTTGACGTTGCAAGATTCCACGAATAAAAAAAGTCGTGAAATTATATTCACAGCTGATTTCTTTTCTGTATTTTGCATAAATAAAACGTTTCTCTACCTTCTTCGAACGTGATTTCTTGGGAAGATATATAAAAAATTCCTTTGTCGTCGTTTAATACCATTACCGAATTGTTATCGCGAGCTGAAGTAGGATGCGGTATATGTGCAACTACGTTGGAGCCTAACTGTCCTAAGGGCAATTGGTTCTTGACGATCTTGTCGAGCATACTACTCGAGAAATCGGAGCTCGATCACGAGCAAAGGGCGTAACTCCTGTATATAAGGAGTCGGGTTACGTCCCTCTTGTCTTTTAGTTGCCGATATAGTAGTATCAACGACGTTGAGTAGATATACATATATTAAAGGCACACTTTAGCTTCAAGCTATAATAATAACGTAATTAAGAGGTCAGTGACACGACATTTAGATACAGGTATTGTATAATTATTATTCCTTTTTTTAAGGTCAATTCTGCTCATTTTTGTAAAATTTCCTATATTACAAAAAATTTCCTGAACACAGAAACAATTTTTGTATGATTGAAAAATCGAGGTAAATAAATAATCCTTGTTAACTATTTTTGCAATTAAAAACAATACTCAAATTAATTATTTTACGATTTATTTTTTGGATTATCGACGAAATATTTTATAATCAATATTTCCGTATCACAAAGAGCAAAAAACGCATTAAAATTCGTACGCATATCTCCACTGAAGGAAGTTACGCTTTCCATGGTTCAGCTCGGAAATAGTAAATTTTAGGTGGCGGCGAAATGTCACGTTAATATTTTTAAATATCATGCAAAAATTACTGGTCTGACGTGAATTACACTTTTGCTCTTGCTTGTACGTTTAAAAATATAGAATGTTATGGAGCTTTACGTGAATTATATTTTCAGTTAATTATCAAAAGATGACTCAATGGACGAAAGCTTTTCAGATTTAAAACTTACTGCAATTAACTCCCGCAAAGTTTCTGCGAATTGAAAGAGTCGCTATAGAAATGTTTCTCTTAATGCGTTTAATGGGAAAAGCGTTCAGGTTGGAAAGTAATTCCTGTGTATCGACGCAAGGAAATACAAACTGTGAGAATATGGCTATAGCGTATAGGTCTGTTTCTGAATCTTCAGTAATTTCTTGCATGTAGCAATTACGATACTTTTAAACTATACGTGTTGAAATTAATAGAAAGTTGTACAAGAGGAATGGAAAATAAAGAAACCCTCCAGGGAAGTGGGAAGAAGATGGAAGATAGACTCACCTTTTTTTGATGCGTGGAACGAATCATCTTTTGTTACGTATTGTATATCATAAACCAATGTTGTTTTCGGAAGGATAATTTTGTCTTTGTTGATCTTGTAAACGGCGTATTTGAAAGCCAGCTCTGTGCTGCTATCCTTTTGGTCATGAGTGAATATGGCACCTGTAAAAAATTTGGAAGCAATTCAGTTGAAGGAAGCAATCGATTCATTTTGCAATAGCACATTTACACGTCTTATGTTATTTGATATTTTTACATTTAGTGTTTATTTAATGATATAATACCTAACCTCTATTTATTAACTTAGTGTTTGCATTATTAGATCGGTGCATAATTAAGGACGATTATTTTGCATGATTGCTTTGAAAATTATCGTCGTTAATTATGCACCAGCCTAATACTTTTGCAAATTTAAGACCACGGCTAAAGTTGTCAGGAATTCTTTTGGTTGTATAGATACAGCTTATTTCAGTGATGCATATGAAGCAATTTATGTTCCTATAAAGCTACGCTATAGGACATTGAACTTGAATTGCAGTATAAAAATTTCAGAAAAATTCCAGAGACACTTTTCTGGAATTTGAATCTAATTTCACCATATCATAGCGAAGTGACAAATCTATCGAGTTATTGTTGCTTTAAATTGAATTTTCTCGAAGGGTTATGGGAATGGCATTTTTAAAGAAAACTCTGAGTTATCGGAGAAGAACGAGAAAGAACAGAAGTAACCAAGTTTAGCAGAACTGATGAATCGTTGAACCAAGAACTGGGTGAATTATTCAAATAGAAATATTGTTCAATTTATTGGCGATAATAACGTTTTTGAAACAGTAGTTGCAGTGAAGCCATTTATTCGCATGTTTATCATAAAATGAGGGATTAATTGAAATGAGAGTTTAATTCAATATTTCTTTCATTTATTTGTGAAACGACGTATTCATGGATTCAGTAAAAATCAAATTTTTTGATTTAAATTTTTGAAATTCGTAATTTTATAATGTATAAATAAATAAACTGTGTTTTATCAAATGAAATGTTATTGATTCCAGGAGCTTCTATGAATCAAAATAAATTGCCTGGAGTGATAAGTAAACTTTTCACCAAGACTGTTTTTAGTTATTGGGAAAATTCTTGATTTCAATGTTATATTTTAACTATTGCAATGGTAAATCATCAAAATAATTAAAGCTAAAGTAAAACGTGATTTAATACTAAAAGTATAGTGATATTGATGCAAAATGTTGAAAGATATGTTAATCCTCTGTGAAGGTTCAATATCGATTCAACTCTTTAAATTTAAAGCTTTGAAGAAATTTTCGTATTAGGTCACGAAGTTTTCAAGTGCAACATTTTTCTCTGTTTCCCTCACAATTTTCTGTCGCAAGGTTATCCTTAAAAATTCCCAATTCACGAAGGAAACATCTTACTTCCTTGAAACAGCTGATTTTACAATTTAAAGGAAGCTCTTGCAAATCTCCAAGTCTAAAAATACTAATAATTTTTCATTCAAATTTATGAAGAACGAGATCTTTTTCTTTAATCTCATCCGATCTGATTATTTTTTTATCGAAGGGAACAAAATTATGGTATTTGTATCTGTTGAAATTTACATTTCTGTCAACAAATGGTAACACCAACTAACAGGTAGGAATGGTCGATAACAGTGCTGAATCTACTGATTATTTTTAGAAAATTGAAAGTTAATGCAATTATTGTACATTATAGTATGCACCAGGTCTGAAGGGGTTAATATTTGAACAATTTTAAATTTTGCCTTTAAAAAAAGAGTCAAAGTCATAAATCCATTAGTTATGACGCTTCAATTTTTTCGACTAATTAAATTTAATTCTAATTTTTCATATATGTATCAATATAAAATTCCACGGTGAAAAATGTAGCTTATAATAAATTTTAGGATACTGGATAAAATTATGCATGATAGGAAAAGAGGGTGTAATGGTATATAAAATATTTTTGTAATTTCTGTTTCAAGATTTTCCACGGTGCATTCATCTTCAGGCTGTTTCGTGCAGCACAGGACACTCATTTTACTAATTGCTGATCGATGCTATGCTCCCGAACCAAGTGAAGCGTGAGGGTTTGCTATCAAGGACCGCGTAATGATTTTCGGTCTTAAGAAGAATGTACTGCATCGTTCAATTCTTATTAATATAATGACATAAATATAAGCGATTATTTCGATAACATAATTGCCATTATCTCCATTATTCAACGAAGCTCTCTTCGTTCGTGTTTCTTCGGAGTCTACGATCAATATATTTCGGTGATATTAATAATGACGTATAAAATTAATTGCTCTTCACTGGCAGTAATGAATATTAAAATACAAATTGTTATGCAAAGTTAATTTAAATCGTTATTGTTCGAAACAAGGTGGTACATTTTAAAGAGGCGCTGAAAGATAATATCAACGTGTAAAAGTATTTGATGACTAAGGACAACTTCGTGCTATTCTTTACCCAGTACGTCATTTATTTATGTCCCAAATGATTAGTAGCAAGTACCCAGCAACAGGGATAATAGAAGATCGGGATAAGTTCCGGAGGCACTTAACGAGGTACTTAATGAAAACGAAAACAAAATAAAAAGGGAATCGAAGAACCACTAGCGTACTCGACTTACTCGGTTGGAGATAAATGAATTAGTTCCGTAAAACACGAAAAGGGAAAAGGTTACTAACAACTTGCTAGGGAAAAGGTCGCTGTACAAGGCGGGACGCAGAAAATTCTGCAAATTCTGGAACAAACCGGTAGGATACTCCCATCATCGGTCCAAAATAACTCTCATCCTTCAATGTTCTGCCTTTTTCGAATTTTTTGCTGCGTGGAAATGACAGATCTTGAGGAAACTACACAAAAATCGTCTTCTCAGGGATTACAAATGCTTTCGGAAGTTGAATTTCTTTTTTATTTGATGCATGAAACTGTAGAATTTTAAATGAAAATTGCAATAACTTATCCCCATTGACGGATGAAGTTGACATGCACGAGAAGCAAAAAAGAAAACAGTTTGTCCGAGTGTTTTACGATCAGTCTGTTAATGTATCTCTAACTTGATATATGTCGGGTGATATTTTACTGGACTCTCCCTTTTAACGGGCACTTTTTTCCTACTGACAAGAAGTATGAGAAAATAACGTTTTATCTGAACCCCTACAAGTCAAAGATCTAGGAACAATTTTTTGTTACACGAACCTGATGCCTCGAGTAAAACGTTCATACGTAACTCACAGGCATAAGATAATCGTTTTTTACGGCCACCTTTGCTTTGATCAAAAGCTTTACTGGTGGTCAAAAAGCTCCATTCATTGCCTTGATGTTGATCTTTACAAGTTTTTAAAAAGGGTACACATTTTTTATGGTAAGCCGAGGGAACTCCATTAACCTTTCTAAATCGCCAGTGGCATTAGGTCAGAGAGTCTGCTTATTTTCCAGCATATATATAGATTTTATTGCCCGAAGCTTATTTCATGAATTGACGTTTAGAGACGGAAAAACATGAATAGATTTTCAAGCTGAAAATAACGTTTACCTTACAGGCAATGCTACTTCTAGGAAATTTGAAAAATATTAAACAGTCTATTCTGTTCGCTATGCATACACAGCGGGAGTGTATGAAATAAGTTCAATCAAAACATTTTCTATGATATGCAAACAGCTTTGCTCTATTGCAAGACAGCTAATTAATTCGGTTTTCGGAAATGCGCACTATAAAAGGTGATTTTATACCGTTGATGCGAACTTAACTTTAATAAGGCACCGAGTGAACACGACGAGGAATTTTTTTACCCAATTTTGACAATTGGTACCAAAAAATTCATAGATTCGATCAGTGATATTATTTTTCAAAAGAATTTCTTCATTTAAAGGTTTTTCCTCGAATGGAGAAAACTTTTTACGAAAATTCGTGAAAACGTTCTACTCTTCTCAAAAAATATAATACCAACTTTACGTGTGTCAAATTTCATATATATAGACAAGGATGACAATTTTTGTAAAAAAACAAATTCAAAATATCCCAAAATCGAACGCTTCCAAATTGGAAAATTGTCCCACCAGAAAATTTACTATTCGATCGGATCCATTGCAAGTATAATATAATTGTTAAGTGAGACGAAATATGTGTATAATAGAAATAATTCATTGTCCAAATTCATGATTTTTTTATTTTCTGAGTGGTAGCAATAAATTATCAAGTAGTATAGCGCAACGTTGCTGCGGACGTCGTTGAGCCTCCACTGTAAAATGAGAGACTAGGCAATATTTCATGGTCAGTTGAAAACTAGATCCATTCATTCTACAATACTGTTGAGACACCAAGTAGTTCTATGGACACAACCTATAATCCTAAGAGAATTAGTCTCTGTTCAGCTTTCCTCTTAGAAGGATAATCCTTTCAATTTATTCGTTTCATAGAAACCGTGTTAGCCTCTAATTCCTATAGAAATAACTGAAGAATTCACATAAATTTTAAGTTATCCTTCAGTGTCTTTGTTTAATTAAATTTATTGGAACTATTGTGTTTAAATTTTGGTAACCAACATGTAACCAATCCTAGATTAATTAAGTGAAGTAAAATTTGAGATACAAATTTTTAAGAAAAAATCAATTAATTATTATAAAGAATTGAATGGTATATTTAATACTAGGTATATATTAACTATTATAGTGTATTTATATAAATACTTACAATAAGGAAGAAGAAAATAATAAACTAAAAATTGCAAAAAAATGTGTTGAAGATTAATAATTGGCACGGTTACAAGGAATCGGAAGCAACTTCAAACTTGGGGTAGTGGAAAGTTTTTCGGAATGAAATATATAAAATAATTTGTAACACTTGACAAGAAAAGAAAAGATAATTTATGCAACTTTCGAAGGAATAACACTCAAAGAATAAATTTGTTCACGACCAGAGAGATATTTTAGCTGGAGGCATAATTTTCTTTTTCATCTTTCGCACCCTAACTTTTGTTACTCAGCTTGAAGAAAAGAAAACTTTGGTTCTTGGATGGTCTTGTTGCTACTTTTACTTTACCCATGGGGTGTATGCAAATTTTCATTTACATGTCTTTGGAATTTAATCGGCACTCCAGAAGACCGGTAGCAGATTTGCAATATTTCAATTGCAAGCGACAACAATAGAAATTGATTGCATTTTGTGCTGCGGGCGGAGTAAATTTATTCTCGATTGCCATTTACAATGTTTGTCAATTCAACGTCTGAAGTTTCGATTGTAGGAATATAGTTGTAAAGTTTGCTAATATTATTAGTCGATACTTTATCGTTTAATTTATGAGCGCTATTACAATATTCGAGTTAATTGTAATTTTTTATTGTTAATATAAATTAGACTTTTAATTTCTTCGTAACGAAATAAAATAGGATAAATAATTTTTCCCATTGACATTGATTTCTTTGAGTCTTCTACGACAAAAAGTTTGTGTCAAAGAGTCTTACGATGGTTGTGAGTGGAAAAGTAGGGAATTCAAACGGAAGTCCTGGCAAGCCAAGAGATTTTCCGGTAGATTTATGTGGCCATAACTTCTTAAACTTAGGCATTGGTAAAGTAATTCTCTCGCTTCATCTTTTTTGACCTCAAGTCTTTATATTCTTCGAACTCCGTTAAAAGAAGTAATTCAGAAAAGAAATTACATGCAATGTCAAGAAGTATGTCACCCGTTCGACTACACTTTTTTATTAATTACGCGAAAAAGAATTCAATTCCTGTAAAGTTCCTAACCAGTTTCTGTTCGCAGAACTTTTTTTCATGGAGAAACAGAACATTATTTTTTCTTGGTAATTACGATTTATTGATCGTCTCATTAATTGTTAATAACGATTGGAATCAATTTGTAATTCAGAGTCCGGTGGTTTCAATTTTCCAATAATAATTATTACCCTTTTTTTAAAAATATTATTCAAATTTCTGTGAAATTTCGAAGAGGTATTTGTTAACAGAAATTTATAGTAATTCCTGAAATTAAATCTAGATCATTTTTTTTTCTTTCTTTTTGGGAACTACTAGCAAAAAGATGGCTTTGTTGCGAATTGCAGACCAGCTGCCATTAATTCCGCATATGAAACTTTCAACCATATGTTTCCTCTATCTTTTTATAGGCTGCATTTCCGGTTAATTCGCATTCGTATCTGAATTCTTTCTTTTATTTTGCTCTCTTGTTGGCTTTTGCTTTTTCATTCTGAATATGCTATTTGTGTCTCTCCAGGTTTCTATTTATGAGGCATTAAGGAGATTAACTAAATGTGCCACGAAAATCCCAAACGATCTATCTGGGATTCTATAAGTTGGTATGAGGTCACTATCTGAAAAGATTTCCCATCAAGATTAATTGAAAATTTATGAAATTCGTTAACATAAATTTGATATCCCACAAACTTTGCGGTATTTTCTTTCAGCGAACTTTTACATTACATGTATTTCATATTTGGTATTAAAGAAAGTAAACTGCATGTAACGATAGAAATGTGCATATTTGTATAGGTTATACATTACAAAAGAATGTTTATATGTTCTCGAAAAAAGAAATATAAGAACGTTGCTTTTATTAATCTATATGCTATAAGACAAGAAAACCTTGGTAACTCCTGTAAGGTGATTTAAAAAAAATTTGTTTTCGTCCAAAATACGCAAAAATACTTTAATAGTTCTATTCACATTTAGACAAATTTTAATTTCTTATTTAATTTTTTCGAAATAATTTTAACTCCAATTTATTTCTCTTAAATTTTGAATTCTCGAATACGGGTTTGGCGAGAAGGTTAGGAATTTAAAAAAAAATATATATATATATATATATTCTGTACCAATTATCGATTTCTAAAGAGTCTATTGCCGACAAGGTTAACTGTCGTTCGAGTGTTCTTGCAGAGAAAGGTCGCGAATGTCGTCAAAAAAATGCAAATTTTATCATTTCTAAATGAAGAAGCGCAATGTAAGATTGAATCTAGCACAGTTCGAACTAAGATACTGCCGTTTGGTAGCATAGAAAAAAAAGTACATCGATGCTCTCATTTCGTGACCTTAATAATTGCAATGGGGTCTAGGAGCGAAGCCCACAAAGTGACGGAATCAAAGTCAGGGATACTCAGAATCTGGACCTTTCTAACACATGGCAGGATCAAGGTCCTCTCACTTCAAATTGTCCCACATTTTTCAATTTTATTTTTTGGTGTTAAAAAGATATTTTTCTATCACCGTTTAATTAGAATCGAATTAAAAAACCTCACGAGTCGTGTCATACGTATTTGCATGAGGCATGACAGGGATGCTGGCTCATTCCTCTCGGATGCGACTGGATATAAAAGAGAGGATCTTGCAAGAAATATGAAAGATTTATATTGGACAGGCTTGGAAAGAAAGTAGTGGCATAACAATAAAAACTTTGTACAGTTTGACTTGTGAAAATAGATAATTCCTTTGACGTAGATTTCTTTGTAAAAAAAAAAACATGATATGATAAAGGAAAAGGAAAATATTCCACGTTTCATGTGTACATATATGGATGAAATAAAATTCATACGGAAAAATATAACCATGGCTACGTTTTTGGAAGAAAAATATACGATCGTAGAATTTCTTTCACAAATCTTTCCTTCCTCAAAATTCTATGAAGGGTTTTCGTACACTACACTAAAGCTTTCGCAGACGGAATTTCACTTGGGTGGTGAGTAAGTCTTCTCTTCCTTTCTTTGCCTATATAGAATTATTATGTAAGTATACGTAGCCGTTGTCGTCTCGTAAGACTTGAAACTTGATTTTCACCCTGGCAAAAATTCCGGTATCGACACTAAACCATTTTTATGCTTCGCTTATTGGATCACAATTTTTATGGTACAGTGAGAATGAAAAAGATTGCAATTTTTTCACCTTATTATAGAATAAACTAGTGACAATAAATTTGTTTGAGGAGAAGGTGATGTTTTGTTCCTGATATCGAACACTACCAAAAAAAGGGAATTGAAGTTGTAATTCTGCCAAAAATCACCGTTTACGGTATAAAAAAGAAAATCTAAGAAATTCGTTGTCCTTTATTGTCGGTGGTATAAATACGAAATAAATATGACTCTTTGGTTACGTAGATGTAAAAATGTGTCGGATATGGTGTAATTCAAGAAGATAGGATTCAACTCAGCATAAAGGAATCCTTAAGAATCGGGATAAAAACCTCTTGAAAAACTTTTCTCTTCTCTATACGTAAAAGAATATCCACAAATACCTGAGAAAAATGTCCTGCAAAGTATTCTTCAGAGGGAAAAAAAAAGAAATAGAGGAAAAGACGATCAAAAGATTTCTCGACTTGAAGAATCAGACATTCGGGCAGGAAAAGGATAAGGAGGAAAATCCTTTTTTTCTTATCCCTGGAATAAATGATGTTATGAAACTTTGTTAAAATATATACAACTGTAATTCGAAAGAAAATTAATCTCCTTTTTGTTTGTTAAGATTTACATCGAAATTACAAATTTGTAGAGACAAAAATTTCGTTTTACTCTCCAAAAAAAAATTGTAGAAGTTTAAAATAATTTCTTTCCCTGGAAATCAAAATGAAAACTGTCGACTTCCGATTTTAGAAGAACTGTACAAAGAAATTGCCCACAGAAAAATACAGAGCAAGCGAAAGGAAATAACTTAAACTGAAATTAGGAAAATTAAAAAAAAAGTAACTAAGTTTTAATTTCGGATTGAAAGAAAATATTTAAAAAAAAACCCTAGCAAATGCTCGAGTATAGATTTGACGTTTGCTCCAATTCTGTCAGAATCGTTTGTAGATTTCGTAAGATGTAGCCCTAATTCAACCTGATCGAAACCGTATCGGTGTATAAGTCATTGCCAAACGGTTGAATGAATGTGTAACTGGAAGTAAAGTGTAATATGATTGTAGAAACTTTTTTACGCATGATAAAAATGTATGTTCAACTTTTTGTAAATCATACCGACGAGAAGAGTAGAACTTCGAAAATTCATGAATACGAAAAACATAAAACTGATATTTCAATTAGTGATAAAAATGAAATTAGTATTTTTTCTATACTTTTTCATATCTTAAATGTTGTGTTTGTAAATATTTATTCTTGGATAATTAAAAACTTGAAAATTCTGATTGTTTGTAATTTCGATGTTTGTGTTTTCTTAAAATTAACATATTATCGTCATTATGATAAACTAATATAAAATACAATAGAGGAGGGGATCGAATGTACACTTTGCTTGCAATAATCATGGTAACAATAATAATCCATAAAAAACACTTTACACTTTTGACATATAACGAAACAAAGAATACTTGGTATCTTTAATTAAATTCCCTGCAGGTTCCAACTCTGCTCAAGTACCTCTGCCACTAATTTCTAGATCTTCCAACATAATTCTGTCGCTTCGGATTTCACGTTAAACTGTCGGTTCAATAGAGGATATCTCTACTCCGTCCCGTTTAGAGAAATACCTAGTATTAGTTTCGCGAACAATTTAGCTGTTTATATTACATTAAACTTCCAGATAACAAAAATTAGTTTCCCATAGTTCCGTTCACCCCAACTTCGACAGCTATCGATGTTTATTGTAACTGTTTAAATCTATGTCTTTAACAATTTCTCGAAACTACGTGGAACTCTGATCCCAAGTAATACTAAAAAAAACCATACAATCAGCTTCGTAATACAAAAATGATTTCAATGAACGTCACAAACACTGAAGCATGGGGCAAGTCCGAAATTGTAACAAATTTGATAACAGCAACGTATAAGACATATCAAAAATGCTTATTGTAGCAGAAAACTTTCCACTTACGGGATTTCCTTTTTCCTAGAGAAAAAAATTTCCTTTCCTACCCGTAATAACACTTCCTTCGTCTTACGAAGCATTTCTTTTTTATAATATAACAATTGTGGTGGAAGAATCCCACAAACACAAATACGGTAGCGTGTAAATTATTACATGAGTGATTATTTATGTCATTAGTACTTACGATCAGGAGTTCATAAATCTAAATTCCTGAGGTGGAATGCGCTGTTAATTAATTAGTTCAAGTTTCTACTCTGTTCGCACTTTTAAACGTCAATTAATAGACAGCTTTCTTGGAAGCATGTTCTGAATTGCTACATAACAATCATAGTAATTATTAGTCCGTGTTCAAGGATCGCAGTCGAAGTTACGGATAGATTGTATGTATGAACGCGATATTCGCTGGAATGTTGTCTTCTGCAACACTAGTCACTTCCGGTAATAACAAGTTGTAAACTAATGTATCTCGTTAACGATCGCTTCACACAGCCGACTGGTTGCTTCGTGAAAATTTCCTATATTTTGCATGCGATTTTATTCACGTACTTGTAAAAATAACGTACCTCTGACACGTACTTCTACAACTTTTATGAGTGTTCAACTTTACAAATTTTTTTTTTTTTATACACTCTAGACATATTACTGGCTTTCGCGACTGCAAACTTTAATATAAATGTGTGCAAACAGGAATACATTATACATTCAAATTTTATAGAAATTTCATTCCAACTTAAATAATGACATTAACACCGCTCCATTTATATTTATTTTTTTTCTCCGCTCTCCCACTCATGGACGTCGGATTTTAAAGTTCCCATTGTAATTAATAGACCATAATAGCTTTATATAACAATTGAAGCTTTCATGTTATGCAAGATTTTGTAATTCTAAACTGAATTCTCTTGAAGTTAATAAAGGGTCCGGTGTCCGTTTACGCTTTTAACGTCTTTCGCATCATTAACGGCCCAACATTATCATCCGGAAACTCTGAACTTGGGGCTGCGATGGAAACTTAATTGCCGATATCGGAGATCGAACCCACGACCCTTCGCATGAAAGGCAGGAGCGGTTCTGACTCATCGTCGCTCTTCTCGAAAGGGATATAAGATCGTAAATAATGAAATTCATATAAGATACGGGAGAGGATTTCTCTTCATCGCGATAAGTTCGAATTTACGAAATTGCAGTAACGTGGTGTGGAATGTATGAGGAGGTTTTCAGGGCAATCCAATAATATCTCAATAAACTCGATCAATATGCCATCGTTTCTTCGATTCGACAGGAAACTTGGCTCGAGAAGAACACATGCCGCCAAGTAAAAACATTTCTTTCTTCCGAAGCTCCTTCTACTTTTCAAACTTACGCATGTCTCACGCCATTTCCTTTTACAGAATCATGAGTTTGCGATATAGACTATATCACGTTTGCATACTTCTCATGAATACGAAATCAGTCACCAATGTAAGTACTTCTGCGTTCGCTCCTCTTGTTTCGCAACGATATCATCATCGCTCCACTCGATTACTTTCTCAGACAATCATTCTCGACTTTTTATTATAACAGTAATGGTAGAAAAAAAAGTCGTACTTATAGAATTTCTAATCAGATTTTATATCATTGAAATGAAAGTGGATCTATGTGAAGCAACTTCCATCAGATTTGAGAATGTTTTCCACGAATCTTGTTGATAAAGATTATGAATTTAGCAGAGCCGCTCTTGCGATGGTTCGGCGGCGATGGTCTCACTAAGAGCGGAACAATTTAGTCTCGGGTTCCTGAACGTAATAAAAATTTAAATTTTCTGGGGAAGTTCGTTCCAAGGAGGAATTTTTGTGATAAGATCTTGCTTTTTTTAGAACCTTCCATTCGCTGAATCGAGATAGCGTTAAAAGGTAACGGCGATCGTTTGCTACAAAGCAACAATGTTTGAAGAAAAAAATCTACCAAAAATCTAAAATTAAATGCCTCAACTGAAATTTCGTTAAATTTCTAATTTTTATTGCAAACCAAATTATAACTTGAAACTTGGTGGTTTTTAAAATATAGGAAGCTGAGAATTAGAAAATCTTGCGGTGGTTGCAGATACTGTTGAGGTACCTCGAGATATCTGGTATTCTGGTGGCAATATGACACAATCACGTTGTGCCGTGACCTTAATTACCTCGGATTGGTCATGGGGCTAATTATGTTACCATTGGAGTACCCTATCTTCTGTTGGATGTGGAAAACCGACAATGAAATTGGCGATATAAACAGTTGGAAAAATGATCATAGAAGTATTTAGCTGAGTTTAATCTCGGTTCTTCTACGGAACCGAGCATCAAATTTACTGAACTACCTTCGCTCTTCCGTGGATTTCAATTCACGTAAAATTGAGCGTTAAGTTAGTCACATTCGGCAAAAGTATATCTTCGATTCGTATCTACTACTAAAAATATAGCAATTGAGTTTTTTGGGGATACCTTGGCCTTCCACCAAAAATGGGGTTGGACAACTGACGCGTAGAACAGATTTTACGCGTAGAATTGATTTCAAAGGCCTATTTTGACGAAATCCTAGCGAAAATTGGCGAAAAATAATTTTTTTGCGGAAAAATCCTGCTCTGATAAGATATTGAGAATATTAATAACAGAATTGGATTCCTCGGAGAAAAATACATCGGATGACGGTCTTCCGAAAGTCCCCAAAAGTTATTTCCAAAAGTCGAATTTTTTTGGGCATAGTTTCAATTTTAATTGTATAAATTTCAAAGTATAATCACTTCTGTTTTTCTAATGAGACGATGTTTGTCTTATTAAGATAATGTTTGTCTCTGCTAATGAGACGTAAGAAGCATGTGCGTAGTCTGCGCGTTGTTGCTAGTCAGATAAAAACAGTATTTATATAAAAATACGAAACGTAATACAGAAACTTTCTATGCTGTCGTTCACGCAGGGACCCTTTTGACTCCTTCAAAGTCAACACTATCTATTCGTCGCAACCGATAACACATCGAATGCGTTTTATGAATGGTATCGGAAAAAAGGTCTCGTTATTAGGTATCGACTTATAAAAGGATACATATTCAGATTCGAGTGGATAAACTTTCGACCTACATTTCAGTCTATTTGGATTTTAATAAATGGAAAAGTTTAATATAGCATTGGATGAACATTGTAGTATAAATTAAGAGACAACTTAATTTGCCAATGCATATACCAATATATTTTTTCATGATTTTTGGATCAATTGTTAGCAAAATTTTTATCACTTCAAATATACATTTTTTAATTCAATTTTGTATAATAAAAATGGAAAAGTTAGTAAACAAAAAATTTGCAGCAAAGTCAATAATTTTTTTACAAGCTTCTTTTATTCCTGCAATATTGCACGTTTTGGAAAACATTCATAGAATTTCAAAACGCATGCGATTAAGGGTGCACACAGTGTCATATACAGATACGTATACATGTCAGTTTTTTCGCATTACTGATAGACCCTCACACAAATTCCTGTGAAAACGAATAAATTTCAATTTGTAAAAGTGAGCCCCTGGTATAACTTATTGTTAGTCATATCGATCTTAATCAAAATTTGTGTCTGGTAAAAGCACGACGCACAGAAGACTGTTGTATCGTGCCATGTAGCCAGAAAACTAGCAATGTCGTTGTATGTACGACATTCTGGTAAACTAGGAAACCAAATGCAACGATGAATAATGCAAAGGTCTCCGGCCTAACATTAACGTCCGTCGTGGGATAAACTTCGTTCCGTAACAGTAGTAGTACGTACAGCAATGTTACTCTTGTGCGATAATATTATTACTGCATGGGGGCCGACGGAAGCTTCGTAAAGGTTGCAACGAGACGTAGAAATGCAGATGCATCAAACGTGTGTAAGTCAACGCAAAGAAGGAAATAGAAAATTTTAGTTGGGACGTTTATGTATATTAGAGCTGCGGCAAAATGCTTCTCGCTGAAACTTCTCATTGTGTTAAATTTCAGAGGACAAAAGTGCATATAATTGCAAACGTGGATGAGCTGGAATTATTTACTCCCGGCAGATGACAATGAAGAAGACGTAGCGTTGCAATTATGCCCTACGTGTAACGCTGGACAATCCGAAATTACAAAAAGAAAATGATATCGAAAACCCTCGCAGGGTCAACGCTCGAAATATAACTCTGGCTAACATCCAATCTTCTCGCAAAGGGTATACTCATTTCTTCTCCTAGAAAATATTTACCGACTCCTTCAGCTAGTGAAGTATCAAAAATCTATAAAATAGAGTGATTGTGAACCGAGACAAAAAATTATTGTTTATTAGAAAAAGAGGAAACTATCCTTGCATCAGGAATGCTAGTCACATCAGTCATATCGATTTCAATTTTATGAAACAACGTATACGAGCACTTAGAATTAAAAGCAGAGCAAACAACTCGGATTTAATTTATTTATAAAATTCTTTGGATCCTGTGAAATTTCCATTTAATTTTTATGGGTTTAGGTAATTAGTTCGGATCAGCTTGTGTCCTACGTTAAAACTTTGGATAATTTTATGGATGCATATGTATCCAAGCGAAATCGATGCAACAGTTTGCTTTATTCGCATCCTTTTACTCGCTCTTGCATGTGAGAAAGAATTGGTTTTTTGTTTCCAAAAAATACCGAATACACTGTTAGTGCAGGTAATAGATAATACAAATTTTGCATTTTCAAACCTGCATTGCTTGCAATTATTACTCAAAATGTTATAAACATTTTTTGAAAGTCCAGTAGAGTGGTAAAAAGACTTTTCGACTGCAAGTGACAAGCGCCTTTTCGTCGTTGTTGTGTGAAATAATATATTTCGTGCGGATAAGCAGGGAGATTAGTGTTTCAGACATTGATGTATTAACAATAAATTCTGAAAACGGTAGTCGAACAAATCACCACGTTTTTTCTTCACGTTTACAGGAATGCAAAGAACTAGTTGACTTCACTGAGGCCCAATGAAATGGTAGATACTGATTTCCTTATTTTTTTTACAAATATTATATATTTACCACCCCTTTTCATTTATTTTGAAGGTTAGAACACTTTCGAAGGAATTTGGTACGATCCCTTTGTAAGCTAACGAACCGTCAGTGTCAATATTGAGGAAGTTGCAGCAAATTTACACAATTGAATCATTGTGAGCCGAGACCTAGCTTCTCCTTTTACAGAAATATCAAAATTTCTACAAACTTGGCTTCTTTGAATTGCTGCTAATCAAATAACAGTTTCTTTTGTTAATTAGCTTTGTTAGCAGATTTTGTTATTTATTTAGAAAATTTAGGGGTTCAGAATATGTAATAAATGTGTTTGAAGAATGTGGAATTGCAAAAATCGTAATTAAATAATTAAAAATTTACTAATTTTTTGATTACGGTTCAATTGTTTTATGCTTGCGAGAAAATGGTATTTATATTCATTTTCATAAATGTTCGCCATTTTTTAAAAATTATTTTACCAGAGTGCAATTTAGGGAACAAGCTGACAATATTTTTCCATTCGAAATGTAGTAAAATAAATAAAAAGGTATGTATAATTAAATTATTTCATTAGGGTGAAAAAACGCAGTCTACGATAGCATGAAAGTAAACAAAATTTACATTTACTCCCAGATCATTTTATTTTTTGAGGTAGGAAGAATAACAAATTAGAAACTGCTTCGATGGAGGCAACTTTCCTTTAGATTTCCTAGAAAGTTGTACGTACCGTATTTTTGTTATATAAAATTTACTTGCTTGTTTACCGTTCGAATGTTTCCACAATCCCTCGGAGAAAAGAGATCGGAATATATTGATTTTCGAAGCACGGATAGAATCGTATCTTAAAGACTTGATTTCCGTCAGATTGAAGAAAAATGTTTGACCGGAAGTATTAAGAGAAGCGGGGGATAAAATGTTGAGAAATCCATAGGGTTCAGGGGTAGTTGGCTGAAGCCCTCGAGTGTAATCGTGTTACGGCCCTCGCGTACAGCTCTCATTACACTCCTTAGTGGTACTCTATCACCCTGAGGGTGAAGCTTTGTCATTAAATTGTAGATTCAACGTCCGCCACGTCCTCCACTCTTTATGGAGATGCACTTTTTTAATAAAGTTATTATTTATAAATTTTCATCCCCAACGAAGAGTAACGGAACGGAAGTGGAAAATTGCAATTGCAATAAAATATGGAATTCTCAATCATTCAAATAATTCAGTAGCCCATTAATTTGATGGAATTTATCCAGGGAAATGGTAAAAAAACAAGAGATGAATGGAAATTTCTCATAAAAATTTAAACTTATTGTTGTAAGTTGACTTCAAAATAAATCCATGCTTTTCTAGCTTGGAAAATTCACATCTCTATTTTTTTACCCTTAAATTTAGAAAAATACAGTTAGAAAGAGCGGGAAATCATAATCATAATATTGTAAGAACCCAGAAACTTCCAAACTTCTCTACAGTCCAGCTGAAACTACTAAAATCTCAGAAACCCTCGGTATACTTGTTTTCCTGGGTTGCCGAGGATTCGGTTGAAAGTGAAAAGAGTAATCGTAAGAAAAAAAGAGAGAAAATAGATGTAAACACTAGTGGGTGGAGTAGATTGCAGAAGTTCGGAAAGAATTGCCGAAAACTAATCGAATACTGGAAGAGCAATGAAGCGAGACAAGTATACTAGGAAAATGGGAGAAATAGATAGATATAAAGAAATGGGGATAGAAATAGAAATCTAGGGACACAGGAGCAGGATAGAAAGAAAACCACGAAACCAGTCTGTAAGAATATCAATGCAACGTCAGTTCTCCAAAATAGCTTTAATAAATAATTAGCGAGTTTCTCGTACTGGAAATGGAAGTAACTGAGTTGTTTTCGAGGAGTTTCCCATTATTTCACTTTCGAAAATAAAGTTTTTAAAAGCTAGCTTTGTTATTCCGTATAATACGTGCTCGGAATTGCAGAATCACTTTACTTTAGTCTTACAGTATCCTACCTCCCTTTACCTCTCTTGCTGTACGTATTTCTGACATGCTCAACCTTTCTCAAGTAAATACCGAACTTGGACTTCGTCACTGTTGATAGGATAGTCATAGTTTTCACCTAGGCATCGTTGTTAAGTTTGCCAAAGTGATAAGCTTTCTGTTACCAAGGAAATTTAATATCGATAAGCTCCAGTAAATTCAGAATCTGCTCCGGGTTATGAACCTCATTGGCAAGTGATGTGCAAGACTTTTCGGCTAGTCAAACAAGACACGCTGACAAGCAAAGTTTCCGCATAATTTAATAATAATACGGGAATTAAGTTCGGTAGGAAATTCAAATTTTCTAACTTCCCAACTTCCTTTCTAATGTATTCTTGGTGTCATATTACAGTTGGAAATATTTCTCATTTCATACACTTTCATTTGAAGTCGCAGAAAATGCGATGACGTTAATGCTCAGCATTATCCAAAATTTCCCAACATCTTAATGACAGGCTAAGCAGTAAGTTCGCATTTGAATGTAGTGGAATGATTTGAAACTCGAAAATAAAAACTTTTAACATTTCTCTAGTTTTGAATAAGAAAATTTTAGGAACGATAAAAGAAGGTTTTAGATATTTTTTAAAATACGAAATCGTTTTAATCGAAATTTCATTTAAGGAGTTTTCCAGTGTCCGATTTTCTAAGTTATCTGAGTTTGGAGACGTTTGAAACCTACCACAAAGGAATGAATATACAGAACTCGAGCAGAGAATTGATTTCTATGAGCAGTGTGACCAAATTGCTAGCATTTTTGTGGTTTCCTATCGTTTCCACACATTCAATTATAGTCAGCTACAGAGAGAGAGAGACAGTAGATCTCTAATCTGATAACACTACTTTTAAGAGTAAATTGATTTCTAGTGAAATTTAAATCATACAAATATTTTGTTGGTTGATAGGAAATACAAATTGTGGGACTTTAAGAAACAGAAATAATATCTTTCACTTTAGATCTTCTTAAATTACAGTTTCGAATTTTTTTCGATTTAAAGGATTTCTCTTCTTTCAATATTTCTTCGAATACCACAAATTTTGCACCTAATCTTCAAGAGCATAAACGTCGAAAATTCGGTTTGTTGGAAACTACAGCTTTTGCGTTTAAACTATTCAACTGCTTCAGTGCATATTTCCAACTTTCCAGATTTTCAAGGTAGGAGTCTAATTTTTAATCCCAGATATACTGAGACGGAAATCGAATTACGGCTTTACGTTTTCAAACACAATGAAGAAAATGAAGCCCCAGTTATACGTACTTTGGCCGAGTAAGCATGAAGGGGAATCCCGTTAATTGGTATAATAAATTCCAGCAGATATAATTGGAAACTCTATAGATTTATCTGGGGACCAATTAAACTAAACAAATTCCTCTCAATTTTTTCTTTAGGTAACATTTTTTTTCAGTACCCAGCATCGGATGCTTAGGTATTGAGGTTTATTGCCCGTGGCGAAATGGCAACGTGGCAAGAGCTTGTTTGAAATAGTAGTTTCCACGTATTCACGAGAATTCAAGATCTACGTATTTCAGAGTGCTGTTTTTTCTACAAAAATTCCCAAATTGTGCAAGAAAGATTCTAAGCTGCATTTCTATGGAATCTTTCGAAAGTCGAACCAATAGAAAAGGGAAATATTAAAATTAATCCTTAATATCTATCATTGGGAGAGTTGCCACTTCCCCTACAATTTATTAATCGTCACTACGCTTGACGTGATTCAAATGTATTCTGCAAAGCTTTGTTAATTTTCGTTTTGTGAAATTCCTACGAATCAAGAATAGAACACTTCATGGAAAAAAAGTGTGTAATAATATCGAACCAAGAGCAACCAATTTGCATTTGCTGCCTTTGATATTTTATTCTTATCAAATACATGAAAGGGCAATTCATATCGATAAATTATGGAATGAATGCTAATTGTAATTACCATGATACCAACGAATATTCCAACAATGGAATCGTCCAATTGTACATTTTACAAAATTAATCTCCCACCGTCGCTATTTATCCGAAAATGAATTAGAGAATTTCTATGAAATTCAAAACCATATCACATTACTTCGATAAAGTCGAGAATTTCATTCTCAATTTTTTCTCCCTCTCACAGTAAAGGAGAAAAAAATGTTATATTTTATCTGAAGTCTGGAAAGCGCAAGATATAAAAATTGTAAAAATACAGGACATCGTACAATTTTTACTGCCTTTGAATCTATCTCTATGTATGTATTTACATAGCTTACATTTTTGAGAATTTCTCTATGTATAGTGGATGAAGGAAAAAATGGTTGTAAAAAATGCAAGAGGTAGATATCAAATGACATAGCCTCCAACAGGAATTTAGCCGGTCGTTTAAGATTCAGCGCGTGAGGAGCAATAAAGTTGACCGGTTGGATAAAAAAAAAAGAAGGAAACGAATCATTTTTAAAAGGGTTTCCTTCTTCTATGAATTCTGGTAGTACGTACTAAGCTGAAAAGAAATGTTACTACCACAGTATAGGTATAACATCGTGCCGTGAATATAACGTATAGGTATAGAAAAACCTTTGTCTTCCTTCCTTCCTTCCTTCCTTCCCTTAGGCTAACTTGAAAACCACAAACTCCTGCAGGATAACATGTCAAGAGTCGTGAATTACGGAGTCTGATAACTTCACACACGTGTATTTATACTTCTACGCAGACACTTTTTGCCGAAATAAAATTATATCTTGCAGAAAACCGTAGGTGAAATTATATATATCTTTGAATTTTAGTTCATAGAGGGTATTTTCAGTCGGGATAATTCTTGAATAATTAAAAAAAGTTATTTGGGTTAGGGCCAATTCCAGTTTCAGGAGAAAATTTATTACGCTGTTTGAAAATAGTCTATTGCAATTTCAAGAGAAATAATAACTACACGATATATTGCTAAATCAATATAGTTGAATTTTAATGACATCAGAGGAAATTTTATTACAACATTTTTTGTTAATGTGTTATTTGTATATTAAGTTTTCGTGTTCATATAATGTACATTCTTTTAGAATACTTGAAGAAGAATGTAAAGGTAAAAGGTAAATTCACAATTTTGTACGAGAAAAGTAGAATCATCAGGAATAGCCTCCTCAAATTCAGAGTAGAGTTTGTGAATTGGAGCTTTATAAGGATTTCATTTGTAATAAGAGGAAGAATCTCTACTGTTTCTCCTTCAGTCGAATTTATGTACTAACTGTTTGTAACAATTTTCATCGCATGAGTAATAGGAAAGTAATAAAAAAAGTAATAGGAAAAAAGAACCGCCTAAGATCAGCAAAATTGCTGCAAAAAACAACGGTAATGCGCTTACAAAGAAATGTATGAGAGTTATATAGAAAATAGAGAGAGTTACGTAGAAAATAGAAATTACTGAAGAAATGATGGGAAAATAAGGATTTCGTAATAATCTTTGGGTGTATTATATTGCATTTGTAATATTTTTCAGAAAAGCTTCTACATTTTATTGAATTCCTAAATTACATCTATAATTTATCTTATAATTTTTTTCTATCACCATACAGCATCTTTATCACTTTTTGAAGAATAACATTTAAAGAATTTTTTGTGCGAAAAATTAAAATTATTTCACACAGACTTTTGTGATATGTTTTTCTGGATGTATTATCCCAAACCCCTGCTTTCACTTGCCAAGTAAACAAGTAAAAACAAAGGTCTCAAAGTTGTAAATAACAGAGAAATGCGAAATTTAGATAGAGTAGGTACTTAATATTAATGAAATGAACGAACCTCCCGGCACTAAAAGCAATTTGCTTTTTAATATAGAAAGTTATTTAATTTGTTATAAGAAAATATTCATGAAAAAACAACATTGTGACCAGGCTTAATGATGGTAGTAAATAATTCCCCTGAAAGCATGTAGGAGTTGTTCATAATGAAATAAAAGCTTGGTCGCTATAATTCAGGCGGTTAAAGCAAGGATCCATAGGCCAAGTCCTGGTCACGATATTTTTTTAGCTTAAATTATTTATAACCAATTCTTTAGCTTAGAATTACCTTTCTAACCTGAAGAGTCTTTTGAAAATAACCTCACTTATATCTTACTATGTAAATTCATTGTGCAATAAATAAATATAAATAAATACTTATGAAAAAAATAGATCAAACTGAAATGTAATATCACGAAGTTAAAAAAAAACTGTATTTATTTTTTTTCCGCATCTTTTCTACTGATTTTGAATTTTAAGGCGCCACTAATCTTGTAAGTTATAAAAATATTGCCCCTTAGATGGATATAGAAAATATTAGACGTGCGCATAAATCATGAGTCGCAAATTAATCGTTGATCCGGAAACTTGCTTTGTATGATTGCTAACATTTTTCAAAAAATAGAATTGTTTGCTTGATTTGCCTTTACTCAAAAGAGAAGACATTTTGTTTCCACGTTTTCTCTAGGTGATATACGAGAGTTACTCACATTTATTCAAGAAATTTGATTTGCTACTACAAATTGTTCGTATCCATTGTAGTGACACGGAAACATTTTGAAGTCAAATGGCGAAGATAAATCTTCACGGTTTCATGAATCTAAGTGACTGCATTGTTAAAGAAGGGCGTTTATGTTTGTAAAGCAGGCGAACATGAATGGTTAAATGGGTGGTTGAGCTCAAGGAAAAAGAAGCACGAGGAGGAGAGGGTGTTAAGATTTCTGCTGTGTACGAGAAAAGGAAAATGGATTTTGATCTTTGTTTATCTAACGCGGTAGTACACCCTTCATTGTCGTAGTAGGTACAAAAGATGTTGGGATCAGTCTCACTACCACTGAAAGGGAAAAGCGTTTCTGAATTTTCATCTCGTTGAAGAATGCCACCACTCGCTACTCCTTACGCCACATACCTATTTTATTCAAGAAAGTGCATACCTTGCCACTCGTAATGGACTTTTCGGAGTAAAAAGAACGCAAGCGTTGATTCAAGGACGTGATGTTACTCGAGATGTATAGTAAAAAAATTTTACGTATATATATGAACATTAATGCAAATATTCCAAATTTTATTCAAATGAGAAGTTTTACCGTTAGTAATATTACATGAACTTTCTCAGTACAAGGTTTGTATTATAATTATGAAACATTTTTTAACCTGTCACTAATATTTTGTAACGAAAAACCTCAGCTTTACTTAGTGCAATAAAATTCTGGGATATGTGGCAGAAAAGGGAGAAAGAAAAATATAATTAGCATCCAATTTCGTCCTAATGTTATTTGCCTTCAACAAAATCCTAGTAATTTCGAAGCAACTGTAACAAAATATCACAGTTGCAATTTCATACGAAGTAGAGTCTCTTTGAAAGAAAATACAACGTGCAAGAAAATATTCATGCCAGGGTATAAGGTGCCAGAGAACGTACGTTGATGAGACTCCTCGGCAAAAAATCCGCTGAAAACCCATTGTAGAATATTTCATATATCTCGCATTGCATGATACGTATTTTCAACCTTTTACTGTACAGAAAAAATACGGTTGCATTAAATGCGAGATTCAAATATCGAGCTCTTCTCCAACGCAGTGACATTTCTGTACAAAAACATAACCTGAGCTTTAAAACGAAGCGTAGGGAAATCGATATATGTTGCATTTATATTCAAAAAGAGAGATTCCGTATAAAAATGTAATAAAAATATTTATATAAGGTTTCCTTCAACTTTTATAGATTAATCTTTCAGAGTGCCTTCTACGTGGGATATTCTGTTTATCGAGTGTTGGGATACTACTCATAATCATAAATTTCAGTCTCAGTTGCACCAAAGCCTCTACTTCATCTTATTCATATGACAATGATTATAATTAAGTCGAATTTCAAAAACTATTTTTTTGGAATTCGTTTTTGACATTTTGAAGTTGGAGTATCTTTTATTTCCGAATCAATGGGTATCCCCTCTCGTGATTGAGCAATAATGTCACGGAGACATCAAAATCGGAAATTTCACTGTTAGTGACCTTAAAAAAAAGACATTATCGAAAGATTCTTCTCATTCACTTTTAGAGAAATGTATAAATATTTGCAGGTTTTATCAGTACCGCAGAATAAAACTGTATGGACCTTATTTACGTTCCCATAACGGTAAAAACGAATCCTTTTTGGTGACTGCCTGTGCTTCAGAGTATATGATACGAAAATCAGGAATGAGTCGAAAAGTCTGCGTTATATGGATCCGTTATACGTCCTTTGCAGGGAAAAGTACTGTTACAGGTTCTCTATAAATACAGAGCAGCAAAAGTCGGTAATGCGAGTTGGCAAAAATTTGACTTGGTAAAAATAGGAGCCCAGGAAATATACTACCCTTTAGGAAAGTTAAAAATCCTTTATTTTTCTTTGTTTTGTTGTTCAACCGATATTTTTAATCGTTTGTTCTTTATACGTTTGGATCCATTATTGCAGATTCTTTTCAGTAATTGTTTGAAAGTTGATTTCGTGATAAAATATAAATCGACAGATAATATAATTTTCGAAATAAATAACATAGCATATATATCGAAATTAATTTAAATCCACATTTTCATTTTTTATGATGAAAAATGAAATTAAAAGAAAGTTAAAAATGAAATCACTAAGTACTTTTTTGCACTGTGACATTTTTTCAAATTGTTGATATCGTTCAAGTTTTACAGCAACAATCGATTACATTTTACGTCGTTCGTGGCCTCTATTAATATTAGACATTTTTTTTGCAAAATATATATCATTTGCAATACTTTGAAAACTTTCGTGTTAACGTTACTGTAGTTGCGAGTGCATTTCTAGTGCCAACGCGTAACTCTGAACGTGGTTCTGAACACCACCTTTATGGTCAAAATAACAAAAGATAATATAGACGAGGACTCCTTTGTTCGAGTGTCATTGTTCCTCTTCTACATTTTCCATATAAAAATCTCTCCACTAAATTTGCTAATCCTCCTTTTTCTCCATCACACCCTTTATGTAGGAGATAAATTAACCCAATTTCATAAAGACTGCCTACCTAGAAATTTATATTGGTCCACTGTTAGATTAAATGAACAAACTCCGAAATCTAACCTAGATCGTGATTTCCGCGGAAAATAAGGACTCTAAAAATAAATAACTAGTTCCTTTGCGATGATTGTTCCGAGTAACCGCCAAAAAAAGGATCCTAAGCAAAAGAATCGTAGATGTAAAAGACAAGACAGTAGACTCCGAACTTTTCTGAAGATTCTGCAAGGAGAACAACCGGTAACCCACTTACATGCAAAACTATGCTTCCACTTGGTTTGTCCCAAGAGTGAGGGTTCTTTTACCGGATTCCTTCCTTTTTCCCTGCCTCTACATTTTCTTGTCCTTCTGGCATTCTATTTCCTTTATTTCCGCCTTTCCCACTGCGGCGTAAGATGTTTCAATTGTGACAAGATGTACTCGAACACGAAAATGACGTTCCGTAGGTCTAGGAATGTCAAGAAATAAATAAAATGTATGACATAAATTTTATGCCAAATTTGCTTTACTTCAAGCACACAAAACTGCTTTCAGGAGTTTCTTTTTTTCTCCTTCCACTTCGATAACTACATCCACTTACAATTTCGTTCTTAGGGGATCCATACGCTTAGAAGTAAATCTCCAAATATTGGATTTAAGGATTATTCTTTTCTTATCTGTTACAGAAAGCTTTTCCGATCGCGGGAAAAAGTTCGGAGGAAGCACTTAAAAATGCGAAACTGCGATTCAGGAAATTGAGAATTTCGAGGGAATTATTAAAAGCCTTTTCTTGTTTACTTCGACTGCTTTAACTTTCTTTATATTTTTTTGCCATGAGTGAGGTGAAAAACGATATCTCTCACGGTTCGCTTGACCAAGGCACTAACGTTGTAAGTTTCACGGTCTACTTTTTGCAATAAAATGAACGGAAAAAAGAAATATCTAGGGGAAGTAGAGGTACAGGAAGAAATGAAGTCATCGCCGCCATTAAATTCCGGTGAAGGAAAAAAGTTGTGACGGTGACAGGGCGAAGAAGGGGATGGTAAGGATTTATCTGTTCGAGTATCTAAAAGGAATATGCGTCGGACAAAAAGAGCAAGCGAGTCCAAAGACCATTCGTAGAGAATCGATTCCAAGAATATAGTCATGATAACGTAATGCGCATAGTTCTAAGTGCAGCTTCGAATCAACTGTTTAGTAGTAAAATGAAATCTGGTGGAACTGGTTTAATAAAATCCCAGATTACATGTATCCAGTATAATGTTGGATTTTGGACGAAATTCCATTTATATCAAAATGATCGTAATTCTGGAAGTTTCGTTGACATTTTATTAACATGTTGTGGTAAGCATATTTTCTATTCGAAATAAATTCGATTTAAGAGAAGCAAATATGGTAGAAATTACTAAGCATCTCGTCAATAATGAGATTCTTAAAAAATATAAAATATTCACGTTTGTTCATTTCTGGATTTCAAATTTTATCATCCCAGTTTATTTTTGAAGAATTCCTTTCAGTTCCAATAATATTTGACTCTAAACTGATAATCGAGATTTAAAAAAAATTTGATTGCTACCATCACGCCTAATTAAAACGTGAATTCCGGATCCATTTGAAACACAGCGGAAGAATACCTCGGTATTAAACGGTAGCTTATTTGCGCATATTATGTTAATGACAAACTTAATTTTCCTGCAGGAATTCAAGCATCCATTAATGGTGAAATTCCTGAAATAGTTGAAAACCACTGCGAAAGATGAGCGCGGAAGTATTGAGGCAGAGGCGAGAGGGAAAGAGAAAGATCGAGGGAAGCAATAGTGCGCGAAGAGGGTAGATAGTTCCACAGGCGCCGTAAAGTCGACGCATGCTCATCCATTTTTCTTCTACTTATTCTTCTTCCCCATTTTCTTCTTCTACTTGTTCTTCTTCTTCTTCTTCATCATCATCTTATTCTTCTTCTTCTACTCTTAGCAGGTCTTCTATAACCCTCTTCGCCCTCAGTTGCCATTCTATTTGGTTGTTCTTTCTAGTTATACGTCCGTGCAAGACTTTCTCAGTTAAATCTACTGCAGTTCACAGAGCTATCCGCGAAAACTCCCTTGAAGTATCAGGAGAGGTTGATGTTTCATGAAAGTGACAAGAAAACAAGTAAAAGAAGGAAAGAAAAAATATTAGGGGAGCTTTGCATACATTTACATACTTTTTTCCGATCCCCATTTTAAAGAAGAAGAAGAAGATGAAGAAGAGAAAGATGATGAATCTGAAGTATTTTTTTTTCTTTTCCTTCGCCCGTCGTAATTTATTTTTAATGGACTTTCGTAATTCAATGTTGGGAATGAAATCACATTTAACTTAGAATCTCTCGTTATTTTAGTGGAACAACAAATGTTTGATTCCTCGTATTGGAAAATCGATCCATTTTATATTTGAAGTATTCAATATCTTCTGAAATTTATGAAAATGACGAAATTTTTGTAAATCCTTTTTTTAACCTTTTGAAAAGTTTCTTATTAATCAATATTTTTCCAATCACAGATACTCGTAAATTCTAAAAAGATTTGAAAAACTTCTGGTAGACATCATGATTATTTCCACAACGTTCAAATCGGAATTATGAAAGGTTTCAAAAATGGAAGTTTTTCAAATTTAACAGGTAGGAGAAAGGGGGTTAGCCCCGGCTAACCCTACTACGTTATAATATCCATTTTAACACCTATTCGACGTCTATCATATCTATAACACCTACCACGGCTCTGTAGATATTTTAATTTTAACAAAACAAATTAAACTTTTGCAATTACCGCGGCTACCCACTGGCCGGGGCTAACCCCTTTTCCCCTACTTAAAAAATGATTCAGTTTGTAAAAGCATCGGAATTTAATAATAATTTAAGCCAGTATTGGGATCCTACAAAATCCAATTATGCTTATATTAATAATTTTTGAAAATATTAAAATGAGTTCGCTTCTGGTCAATTATCAATTTTTTATACTGTAGCGGAATATGAAAGCAAAAAAAATAGTGAAAAAAAATGTTGAAAAAGCGTTGCTGTCTACTTTTCTTCAACTTATCCGAGAAATAACATATTTAAACAATAAAAAGTAACGAATTTATACATTCCGTCCCTTCTTCCATTTTCAGTAGCCACATAACTACAAGTATGAGACTGAAACTTTCTCGTATAGATAAAATCTTACAAAGTTTTTCATCAAATTCTGTGGATTACCTTTTTTTACGTGGCTACGAGTTCCTTCTATTTTTTATAGCATTTTCAAATCTACTTCGTCAGTCTTGGAAGTAAAAAGATAATCCAAAGGAAAAGAAATAAAGAAAAAAAGGGGAAACAAGTGGTGAGCCAGAGAACGGAAAAAGGATACCGAAAGTTATGTCGAAGATCGACATTGTATTTTTCCCATACAATAAGACGGAAACAGAATACAATGTGATTTCAGTGTAAAACAAGGGAGGAATCGACTCAGCAGTTCCGGTAGAGGGTATTTCGTAAAAAGGCGAGAGAATGCATTAAAAGAAAAGACAAGAAGAGAGGGAATAAGAAAAATTAAAGTGAAGATTTGTAAACATTGCAATACGTTTCCTCGGAATTGAAAATACCTTTTACTGATTTTATTTTCTACCCTTGCTAACTATTTCCTGTAATACTTTTGCTTTTCGGATTTTCTTTCTATTTGTCTTGACTTATGACGTAATTGAAAATACGCGGAAGTGGGAAAGGATTATTTAGTATCCCTTGACGTTTCTCTGTACTTCTCACTTATGTCTAATCGCACTTTTTCTAATTTTTCTTCCTTTAGTGGATGTATTACCTAAAGCAAAAAGATTTACAGGTTCCAAGATACGGACGATTAAGTCTGGAATGAGTTTCTGTAGTTAGCTCCCTTTTTACCGCTTTTGTAAAGTACGCGGGGGTTTTGGTTTGAATCGTTAAGCATTGTAGTAGCATACGTAGTTATGGCAAAACTACACTACTTGATTCTGTTCTACAATTTCTGCAGACTACTGCCGATGTCAGTGCGCTATAGTTATAGCAACGATACGTATTATTATCCTCATAAAGCTGATTTTCGTCATTAAAAAGCAGCGGTCGACAAAATGTACGTACAGATACGTTCTCTTTCAGTGATAATCGCCAAATTTTCTTTGCAATATCATTAACCTCTTATAGCCCCAACTATCTTGGATACAAAAAAAAACAATTTTAATATTTGAATCAGAAATTTATTTAATACAAGAAAAACATTAACTAACATTTACTAAAAAGCTGTTTACGGTTTATTAGACTTCCCTACAGAATTTAATACTTATGGAAATTATATTTTACATCTCCTTCAAAATTACAGTATTTTTTACTTTCGTGAAAATTCCAGAAAACGAATATTTACGGTATAAAAGGTACCTCAAATGATGAAACGAAGGATGGACCACATGAAGTTTTCTCTGATTCTTGAAAAATGTCTAACAGGGCGTGGGTTCATATTTTGTTGAATTTTAGGTGACAGCCTTAAAGCGAGTTGATCTCTTGTTTGTTGGAATTGAAAGAATTGTGAGGGTCAGAGTTCGCAAAGGGATGATGCTTTGCTGAGAATAGTCAAAATCTTGCTAACCCTTGGCCAAATTTATCCAACCCCTATGACAAGTGTCACCGTTAATACGCTGGTGAGATGCTGGGCAGTTTCAGTAGAAGAATGTGCGAGACAACTTAAGAATAAGTAGGGTCGCGTAGCTTTAATCTTACAGAGGTCAAGGGTCAACTCCCATCTAAGACTTGGATCATCTTAAAAAAGCCCTAGGGCAAAATAAGTGGCAACCATTATGAAAATCCCGGTAATTCTTTTTATAACTCCAAGGGTTTTTTAACGCCTTACTCGTTGCCTCGCTCTCGTGGCTTTGAGACATCGAGTGCCATAGCAGAACGCTTTTTTTCTTGTAGCATTCTATCATAATAAAGGAGTCATTTCTTTACATGGACACGTAGACGTAAATTGCACTCACGACTTGGTACCTACACCTTGTAATCGATTTCGATTACCATATAGAGGTGAAGCTGTACCGGCTCAAATTTTAGTCATTCTCATCAAGGATCTTTTTGCATGAACTGCACTTGGAAAAAAATTCTAGTAATTAGAATTCTGACATGAATTTGAAAATTCATCATCGTTGCAAGTGGTGTTGGAGTTGTACAAACTACGTTACAATTGTCGTAACTGAATTTGAATATTACTGAAATTGACAATTAGCAAACGTTAGAGTAATTGATGTTATTATAACTCATGGTGAAGAGACAATTGTTCTGAGATAATTTGTCGCAACTATTAAGATATTTCATAGAATACTATATAAACTAGTATTTTGTGGTGAGATAAGATATATGGTAGTTATCGTAATTATGATTCAGTTGAAGCCAATGGAACTAGATGTTTTAGATATGTGCCATATCTAAATACTCTAAAAATTTCTTGATTTACTTTTAAATTTGCAGCTGAGTGTAATAGAAAAATATAATAGTTTCTATTACAATGTTACATTTTTTGTAATTAATGTGGAATATATAATCACGGCGCCATCATCTGCACTCTATTTGAAAAAAAAAAACTGGTTACTGTCAATATTTTTCTGCATAATCTTCTAGAACGTACATATTTAATATAAATAAATTAGAGTTTTGTTTAATTCCTAAAATACGATACCGAATGTATTTGAATTTTTTGCTAGTTTTCAAAATACTAGAATCTACTTATTCCGAACGGGATTTTTTTGGCATTTTTTTAAATTTTAATTTTGTGACGTAATACTGCTTTTGTGGTATGAACAAAACGATTCGCAAACATTTCATTTATATTTAGATACAAAGGGAGTATATGTCTTCCAAACAACAGGATTTATGTGGAGTTACGATGGTTCAGGAGTTAGGGGCGTCGCTTGCCAGGACGCCTTAGACTGTACCGCCCTTTTATCAAAAACATTAATGCCGCAGGGACTGATAACAGTACGAAGCGCCAGTATCATAATCACTCATAAAAAGCAAGACGGAACTGGTACTTGCAAAGGCAACGAACAAACCCCATTGTTATTAACGTTCAGGGTCAAACAAAAAATAATGCTTATATGTGGTGATAAAGGGCTATGGGATTTATACAAATTTTATAACATTTTTCAGAATTTGTTAAAATTTGCAAATAACTACAGAGTATTTATAGACAGATTGCAAATAAATATTTTTGCGATTTTCGGTTCTTTATACTTTTCGTTCTACAATTTTACGAAAAATAGCTAACTATACCTTACGAACAATATTGTCGCAACTTGCAAGGGGTTTGTTCTTCCAGTGTTCAAGACTTGCAAATTAATGTTTTCGGTTTCAAGCGAATATTGTCGTACTCGACTCATAACATTGCTCCTTTATGAAAATAACATGGAAACAGAGTAAAAAATGAAGATAAAAAATGTACGATCTTTGGTTAGAATATTCGCATTAAAGCGAATACGCGAGTCTATGCCTCATTTTATCGTCAGTGATATATAAAAGTATATTTACATGTACCATAAAAAAAGTTATGTTTTAATGGATTTCTTCCTCTCTTTGACGTGAAAAAGCTACTAAATAAAATATTATACGTGCTTTCAACCGTTACAGCATTTGAAAAGTCTACGTTAAAAAGGAAGCATACATAAACACTTTTGTTTATAGCTATACATTTTTTCGTCCATATTTATATATTATATCAAAATATAAACTAATAAACGAAGTAAAGTCTTTAAGGAATTTTCTAAACACAATATAAAGAATATTTCTTTTGTGTAACAACATTGTGTTATTTGCTACCTCTTTCAGGGGAATAGTTTGCATTCTTCAGCGGTGTTCGCATTTCTTCGACCTCTTGAACAAGAAAAACATAATTCAAAACAGTTTATCTTGGCGGACGAATTTGCGGGGGTGAGTTTTTGTAAAATCTTACATACATGCAATATATAAATCATCAGTGGCACATATTCCATGTTTCATGTCACCTTTTCTCATCGTATACCCAATCTTGTCTCATATTTTTGTTGAGATCCCATAAATCTCGTTGGTTTACTTTAAAATTGGTTCCAGTGGTTTTTATATATGATACTATGTCTGTTGCAGATATATTTCGAAATGTAGTAACGTAAAAAGATTTTACAGCAGATGTCGTCATTATGCATACTTAGCATTTTTAGTAGAATAATTTTGGAATCTCGTAATCCTTGCGAATAAAAAGCAGCTAATTTGAGAAAGTCGCTGAAACATGTCGTTTGCTTTCATAAACTTCTTCTTTCATCTTTTGAGGAATATACATTTTCTCCCCAACGAGATTATTAGTCAAATGAGACGTCTACGGTAATACTGTGTATCGAGTTACTAGCAAAAAAAATCTCTCGCAAACTAAAATTTCCACGTAATGAGGAAAATCGTCCTTTGAAATGTACGTATTTATAATAAACCAGTTTATAATATCAAAAATAGGTTCATACAATTTTTTCATATTTTCACTTTAAAAAAAAATATTTTTACATAATTAAATAATATCGACAAGCTTCAAATTCTAACAGTACCACTCATTGAGTGATAAACCAGTATTGTACACGAGCGCCTGTCAATAGGCATTATGCTTTGTAGAATTATGAGACTCACTTGTAGAGGATTGCTAAAGAGGAACGATCAGAAATCAAAGGATCTCTCGAATTCTGTAACACTACGGGAATATAAATTGACCAGAAATATAAAAAAAAAAGCAAATATAATCAAAATGCATTCCTCTACAACAAAAAAATAAATTGTTTGTACGACTTTTAAAATTCCTGATAGTCTCCATAAAAAATCGTCCTGACAAATCTGAGGGTTTTGCTAGGGTTCAATTTATTCGAATTGAAGGATTCCACTTTCGAAGAAAGTCGAAGACGTGCAGGAGCGACTATAAGGCCACATCCAATTTTGGATTTCTTGGCAAAGGAGAATTGATTCCTACGAAATTTTTTTTTTAATTTTCCTTCATGATAGTAAACAGTTTGAAAAATATTTGAACATTGTTCCCAATACGTGTATTTCCTCACGTAAAATTCCGTTCCATTCAGAGTTTTTTCATCGTGTTAATAAACACTACCGTAATTCGAGCCTTATGGTCGGACAAAGATACAAAAGTGTCAATTTACCATGAGTTTGCAGAAAGATGGAGAATGCCGTTCCGAAAATTGCCAAAAAAGGCGTAGAGATAAGACAGAAAAAGAAATGTATAAGAATGGTAACGACAGTGGAAGGTATCAGTGAGATATATTTTTGCATAGCAGGGGCGTTGTCATCTATTGTTACATGTATAGAAGCAGTTACATAAAGATGTGTGAGTATCTTGAATCAGCGGTTACTAAGTTTGCCAAGTAACCACAATGGAAAGTGTGCGCAGTTTGCAACCTTAACTAAAATGTTTCTTTGTGAATATGTATCCGTCTGGATGACTCCACATTTCCGTATAACTTTACCAACTGCTTTTTTAGCTTCTCAAGGATGACAATCTCATCGTTTTTCGGCCAAACGATTTTTACAAAGTTGACACTGCAGTTTAATCAAAAAAACTTCGTGCTATTACTTTTTACGCACTGGAAAAAGAAATAAAATGAGAGAAATGTGTATTTCAAAACTACGAGATAAACGTTTCCGAAACATTAGAAGGGTATCGCTCCATTTGAAGTGAAAAGGGAAGAAAAAAATATCGTTCCTCATAATTCACCAAATATTTATCACGTAGATATAGTTGATCTCTAACGATATAAAAATCAGATACTCTTTCGACTTGAATAATAAAATACTTGCTTACATATTCGATGAAATTTGGAAGTGGAAAAATCATTGCCTTAATCTCTTTTATTTTCAGCTAATTCTGCCTATTTCTGATTTTCCCGAAACTTAAACAAAAATTTGGGACGTTAATTAATCGTGGTACCGTTTCCGAATAATTAATGGGGGTTATTGCTTTATTGTATTATTTAAGAGTACAAATATAGGATGATAATAATTAAGGAGAATTAAAGGAAATTCATTAACTCGTAGAGTCCCAGACAAGTACAAAAAGTTTGAGTAAAACGGAAACTAAACTTTCCTCTATATTTTGTTTTTATTCTTCCGTTAAGGGAAACTTGATCGAAACTACGACGAAAGTTTGACTCAGTTCTTACGTAGGAACTAATCTTTCTTAGGATTACGCTTACGAACTATCTACGGTATTATATTTTGTAGCCAAGAATTTCCTAATCTCATAAAAAGTAAATAAAATTACCAAAAAGTGGGAATGGCCGGAAAAATCAATGTATTGGTTTGGTTCATAACTGAACATAATTATGTTGCCATTTTTTTTCCACGCAAAGTAATCTTTATTAATTATGCACTAACCCAATAATAATTTAGGCATGCCAAAATAATTCATGTCCTATTTTACTTTGAAGACTTTACTTTGATTTCCTACTTCGAAATTCTGTTTGTCTCATGCAAAATCAGATGGATTCATTTTTAATAAGCCACGACTTGGAAAATTTAAATTCTTGTACTGTCTGTGTACCTCTTTGGAAAGTGAGCAAACAAAAGTTATTTGTGAAACTCGGATAGAACTTAAAACAATATGCTGCAAATAAAACGACACGTGTTGGAGCTTTCAGTTTCAAAATCCTTATTCTTATCAGTTTACTCTTTCAATTCTTATTACCTGTGTGATAAATTCTGCTATCCGTATAATGGGATAAAACCTGTTACTTTTTCCAGCAATTGTCACTATTTTCGAATGTTCTTTATCTACATAACGTTTTATCGTTCCCAGCTGTGCTTCATTGCCCGATTTTCTCTATCCGACCCGCAAGAAAAACGACTATTAAAAGCTATAAAGAATCACTATTTCCTCTACTATCCAATTTTTACAATAGTTTTACTAGTACCGTATTATTTTCAAATTAGTATTATTACTACCATTTATTATAATTCTTAACACGATACATTCGTATAAATAAAACATTATTTTTATACCGTTCAAAAGCAAAAAGTTGTCACCATTTATCTATTAAGATCCGACCAAGAGACGTTAGTGCTTCGAGTGCCACGCTATTTTTTTTAATGGATTTACGAAAAATGCCATTGAAATATTCGTGAAAATGCAGGGTTCTAGCACTTTTCGCGACTAAAGGGGTTAAATGAATTTTTCTTCCTTTACTGGCAGTCAAGTTAAATGGAGCCCCATAAAAAATGTTATCGAACTTCATAATTTTTGCGCGACTTTAAATCTCGATATTTCGTTTTTATTTTTAAAAGATATGAAATATCCTTCTGGATAGCAATTTCAGAGACTTTAGGCTCTACTTTCATCAAATATTCATGGCATCGATATAGACAGTTGGTTCTGCAAAGCCAGTGCGAAAAGCGCTATACTACTTTTATTGACGAATTTAATGTTGCATAAACAGTGAAGGGTGTCACCGATATTGAGTTGTTAACTGCAGAAGAAGCTTTGGAAGAAGGAAGCATTCGAACTCGAATTATCTTCTGTTCAATTGAATAAAAAGAAAACTGTCTTTAGAGCGACAGAGAAATTCTTCCACTTGTTTTGCCGTGAATCTTTGATGACAGTAAATGTTGCTTAAATAGATAAAAATCGCTATCGTACGAAGCAACACCGAAGGAACTTCTCGCATTGTCCTTTTACGGTACTTTTAAACTACACTCGAGCAATTCTGATACTTTTCTCTTCACGAAGCAGATATGTTATTATATGGATTCAGCATCTCCCGTCGAACTTTCAGTCGAGTGTGGCACTTCAACTAACACCGGAGTGCCCCCAACAATAATTCTAGAATATGTTAGTCCATAGCTTCCTTCCCCGATTTAATAAGATAATTGAATTTTAGTTACCGCAATCCATTACCTAGCAAAAACTAAATCCGAAACGTCTGTCGCTGGGACAAATCGAATATGTAGCAGCCCTTAAAGGAATCCTTCCTTTATAGCCAACGACACATAGGTAAACTGCGGCGGTCTTGCTGGACAAAACCCTTATGCTAACGGAAAATCCAATTTCGGTGATAAAGAAGGGAAGGATGAGATTCATTGTATTAGTAACGATTTCAATCCTCGTAGTAATTGTACCAGCATAGTATTAGTAGTAGTGATAGAAGTAGTAAAGATAGTGGTAGCAATAGTAGTGGTAGTAGTGGTACTGGGGTAGTAACAGCAACGGCAATAGTACCACTAGTAATAGCAGCGTTAGTAGTAAAACAGCGCTAGTTGTAAAAAAAAGGGAGGAAGGAAAAGATTTTACTCTCAGTAGAATGGAAGCGGCAGTGGGGTTTGTAGAAGGTTAAGACAAATACAGCCTCGTGGAGGCCACGTAGCTGAAATCATCCTCGCTTGGAATACACGTGTAGAAGTACACAGCATTACTGGATGCTGTTACCCTGGAGGTTTCCTGAAGGAAGGAAATAACGGATTCTCGGAAAAGCTTTGCAGTGGGACGCCGAATACAAATACTACTCGTACAACGAGGATCACGATTTAACTCGTAACACGGAAATATGTATATGTTCACTAAACTACTCCTTATACTACCCTCGTACAAGAAGGTATGTTTTCTGGGGTGGTTGGTTGCCTGGTTTATCTATAGACATGCACACACAGTAAGGTTAGGCAGTAGCAGCTACTCAGCAAGTATCTCTCTTGCTGGTGGTGGATATAAAGACCTATAAACGTTTTCCGGTTGCCCAAATACCTCTAGGCAATAACCTCGTTTCAGCACCACCCCGAATCTACTGTAAATATATGTGCACCCACAGACTGGAGCATGTATCGTCATAGGTAAGTATAGCCAAACGTATAAGCAAATGTATTCTGCGAAATCAAAAGCCAATTCGCTATATAAATACCATATAGGTACAGTCTGCCGAATCATCCACTCGTAGGAGATCTTAATTATTAAGTACCATATTTCATTCAAAGGTTCAGGAAAAATAAATAAGCGAGTGTTTATTCTGTTGCGCTAAGTGAGCGCTTACGCATGATCTTATCTTACCGAGATTCGATTAGGAAATTTTCGAGGTTTCGCTAGAATTTCCGTTTACCGTTTGGAATCAGATCTCAGGTACTTATATAACCGAAAAGTAAATGGATGGAAACCGGTAATCTAGAATATTATAATAGATTACCCAATAAGTAATGTAGCTTTTTGAGCTTGCTTTAAAACAAAAATATATTAACATAAAAAATGACATTACTTGTGGGATGACTTGATATTAGAAACATTGTGAGGGCATATATTTTACTGCAGTCGACGTCCTCCGCAGGATCAGTCAGGAGAATGTGATATAGTGGCATCCTGAGGAACCTGGGTAGCAGTTTATAAAATATTGTTATTTTCATGGTTTTAGGGGAATTCTTTGGAGAAATTATTCATATAAAAATTGTTTCATGGCTAACGGTGGGGAATGTGAACTGAACTTAGTTGGTAGTGGTTATTCGTCAATTAATAATTTTGAATGACTAATGCTAAGAATTAAAGATGCTAAGAATAAAATTGAATTTTGTGTTGCTTTGTAATAAATATTAGGTAATTTATTTCATATGTAATTTTTTTAACAACTTCTTCAAAAGGGACTCTACTTTATTTTACTCTAAAAAATATTGTTTAATTTAATTAGTAGTGAAAATTTAATAACAATTCTGAACAATAATTTAAGTGCATGAAGTAGTATTCTTTTTTTCCAAAATAGTCGTAATATATGTACAATAAATATATAATTTATTATTTCTCGAGTAATATATTTATTCTGAATATTCCTATTGTAAAAAGACGCGTCATGATTTATTACGAAATAGTGAAGCCGCTATAAAGAAACAAATTTATCCACTCTGATCGTTTCGGTGCCATCTTCGTGTCAATCTTGAACCTCAAACTTACGACTTTGATAAAAATTGAAGCTTCAAAAATGGGGTCTCAAAAAAATCTTTTTTGACGAAATCCTGGGGAAAGTTGGTCAAAAGTATGATGTTGGTAAGTTAGTAAAGATTCCTCGAAAAAAATTACATCGGGACAGAGTCTCCTGAAAGTACCTAAAAGTTTATTTCTAAAAGTCGATTTTTTTGGGCATAGCTTTAATTTCAATTCAATATATTCCAAATTATAATCATTCAAATTTTTAAATAACCACCAATAAGACGTAAAAAGCGAAGCGCGCGCGTTGTTCCTAGCTTGAATTGAACAATTAATCTATAAAGTTAATAATTATTCAATATGTCTTTAATTTTGGCATGAACAGCATCTAAGTTTTAAAAAGGGGAATGACCTTTTAGTCGGCAGCCTTACAACAAAAGTTAAATAGCTTTTTCCTCCTAGAGCAGTGATATAATCGATGCTATCACCAACGTGAATACAGAAACCAATAGGCGAAAGGTAATGAAAATATTTTTGAATAATTCGAAAAATCACGCAAGCGATTTCTCCGGAGTGCTATTAAGACTTTCCCGTCCACACGTCTGATCGGGATTCTTTCGTTTGGCGCTGGTATAAATCTTTCTGTATGAGACCAACGTGGTGCCACCGGCGCTTGCCCGATAATATTCGCATGGCACCAACGTGGTGCCACCGGACGGCATAGTTTTAATATAGTTACAATTTAGATAAGAAAATATAAATTTTGTTGAAATTCTAGACGGTGATAAGTGATATGACGTTGCCCGGTTAGAGTGTACACTCATGGTTTTCTAAACTTTCTACTTCCTGACTTATATGAAACCTACGGTTACGCCCTTTCGCTCGGCAAATTTAATTCTATGATGGAAAAGTTTTTCCGCTGTTTTTTCAAATTAAATGGATTGGTTTGATCGAAATTTGTTTTCGACAGTGCTCGTTCTGCTTTTGTTCGGTTAAAAGTTATTTATTATTCCACTTTGTTTACACTACTACGCGGTATATTCTCACTCTGTATGTTATCGAAATGTTGCGTAAATAATACGAAAAGGGATGCAACATATCTCGAAAATAACTACCATGGAATAGGAACATAGTTTGATGACTATATTTATGAAAATAAAAAACCCACTACATTTGTTGGTATGGGAAACATTCAAATTTCGTAGATTCCATAAAAGCAATTGTTGCATTGCTGTTTTTTTTTATGAACACAGTAATTATTCAGATTTTTTAATTTTAAATGTATCAAATTGTTTTTAAATTTTTTTTAATTTAATTACTTCAACATAAATGAATCCAGATCTTTTCATCTTAGAGGAAAAGCTCTATACGTGAGAGACAATTAATAAACTAACAACAGAAACAACTATAGAACTTTAATAGTGTATATCTAGGAGAGTAAGTAGCAGTAACAAATACTTACTCACTCAATGGTAATACGTACATAATGTATTCATTTACGCCACCATTATATTGCAAAGTAGAAATACAATTCCTCCTCTTCTTTAGAGTGAATGGAAATATTCTATGGTTCATAATACGGATGCAATCTTCCAGAACAAAACAGAGGTACGTAAAAGTTTGACTCACCGATTTTGACAATTGGAGGTAAAGCCACAACATTGAAACTCAGTTGGACCAATTGCAATGTGAGTACGATGGCTAGCAGGAAGCCCAAGTCTCGCTTCATAGCTCATCTCGAAAACTCAGCCTTCCGGTCTTCCCACGGCTTTTCACAAGCTTCACGCTGGATCTGGCAAGCACAAAAGGACGTCTCTTTAGGGTCACAAATTTCTACGCTTACTTGCCCTTTGTCGGAAAGTTTATTCATAATTAATTTACCACGAGGAAAAGTAATTTTTTAGACTCTCTTAATAAATATTGGTGATGCCTTTATGATAAAAATTAGTATGGTTAACTACAAAAACGATAATCGCCAGACAGCTTCTACTGTATGGAAACATTTTTGTGAAAGTCATATAAAATAATTAACAATTAATTTTCTTTGTTTGCGATTCGATTACGGAACGTAAATATAGTTCTATGAGTTGAAATTGCAAAATTGTAGTTTATTGCTTTTGCTACAACAATATTGTATTTTTCAAAATTGTATTTACAGCTGTGATGCGTAATAGAAGTTGCAGAAATGTAGTAAAAGGTGATCTCTAAATTGTTGAAGTTAGGTCGTAACAAAGAAATTGACACTATATATTTTCCTTATATGCCAGAAATTTAATAGAAATTATGAATTTTTTAGTAAAATGCTCAATCAATAAAATAAGTCTTTGGTTATATATATTTTTAATTGAAATTTATATAGTTTACTTAATATTACATAAATAATTGTAAAGATAATTTTTTATATTTTGAAATTTTTTGATATTAAAGACTAATAAGGAATTGGAATAGTGTATAATGAATAAAAAATAATAAAGTATAAAATGAAAATAAGCTAAATATATGTAATACAAAGAGAATAATGCTTCTCTAATAGCTATCAGCATCTGTATCATTTACATATTACATTTCAAAGAATAGGACGAAAGGGAAATGACTCTTCCGAAACAAAAGTAGCTTCGACGGGAAAGTGTATGAAGGTGATTGCATTTTTATTTGCATACAAATCTGTTGCGATGTAGGTAGGTACAACAAAAAGTAATATGATTATCCGTCTGCTGAAAACTTTGTGTTCTTTATAAATGAATCGTAGAGTACCGTCGTGACAAAAACAGTCAAAGGTACCCTTACAAGCTTTAGAATTAGTATGAGCTGAAGTACTTTTACAGAAACTCATAAAGAGAGGTTAATATTTAAATTTCATTTACTCAACTGTTCTAATTAAAAGTACGTAGAAACGAGGCAACTAAAGTTCTCAGGCGAGGAAAGAGCGAGGCAACGAGAACGAAAGACTGAACACTTAAAAGAGTATAAATGAATGGTCTAATAGGGATGATATACACTCTTGAAATTATTAGAGGCTCATTAATAAATCATGAACAGAAATTGCATTGTATCATAAAATGGTACATAAATTACAATCCAAACAGGCCTTGGGAGAAGTTCAGACTATCTTTTGAAAAAAATCAAGTATCGTTTCAGATTTTATCACTTTTTTGACAGCGTTTTAACAAATATGTCGATAATGGTATTGGTCGACTTTCCTTCAAGCAGAAGTAGAAGAAAGAAAAAGTTAAGCCGCTAAATGGATTGGCTTTAAGAAGGGTGAGAAATTTGTCTAGGGGATGTTCATTCAATTTGTTTTCCCCTTTGTAGTCGTCTTGTGAGATTCTGAGACTAGTTGCTTTTGTTATCGATTTACTATGTGTGAATCAGCCAAATGTAATTGCCTCAAATTCTGGAGGATCAACTTGTCCGAGAATCACTTACAAATAGTTTTCAGTTTTTCGAGACTAACTGTAATTCAATTATAGCATCAAGCAAAATTGGGCGAAATTTTACTGATTAAATAAATTTGGTATAAGAATTAATAATTACTTGTATTTTTTAAAGATACAGAAAACATATTGACCTACGAGTATAGAGCATGAATCGAAAAAAGAAGAATTTCATAAAATGAGGGTCTATATTTTAGAAAGTGGGATAACTAGTGTGATAGTTAAACAAAGTCCTCCACTTTGCTTTTCTTGGTGATGGCGTATTAGAAGGATAAAAGATATGGCTGGCACAGCTTTAATCGTGCCATTTTATTCAACGATAATTCGTCTCCACCATAGAAACGCCTTAATCACGAAGAGACTTTCCTTCTTTTCACTTTATTTTTTGTTCCTCCCTGGAAACCACCCTAGCGTGGAATATATTTCCTTTACCAACTCTTTTTTCTCCCTCTTTCCCTTTTACAAGACTCTCGTCCAGCACTTTCTTTGTGATTTATGACTATTCTAAAGGATCCAAACTATATCGTGCCTTCTTCTTTCTCCAGCTCACTGAAGAAGAAATATATTCGTCGTAGAATATAATATCGATTGTACTTTTATTTATTTTATTCTAAACTCGACAATTTACGTATAATAAAGTTATGAAGATTTAATTGCCTTTTATGAAATTGCCTCATCTTTGTATTCATTAAAAAATTTAATTATCAGCATAAATTCGAAAAGGAATTATTCACTTGAATACAACGCATCAATTAATTTGTGTTTGTCGTTCGATTTATGGGAATTTTCCACCACCTTTTATTTCCTTTTCCTAACCAATCACATTTTTCTATTGAATGATAGTTCATATAAAAAATGAATTTAAACCTTGCAAACATTTTCCCTGTCTCGGGTGAATTTGTTTTATCGAAACATCCATTTCTGTCAATTATGGTACGTTGTGTTCGAACGTCATGCGTTCATGTGGGCCACGTTTTTATTCACAACCTTGTTTTCGCAATACGCTGTAAATTTCGTTTAAATGTTGGAACTTTTTTTCCATATTTTTTGTGTTGTGGAAGCAAACAATAAAAGCTTTCAATTCGTATGGCGAAAATTCTCATTACCATTTGGAGGTATTGGAGGTTAGCGAATGGTTGAAGGTTCACAGAGGTAGAAGGTCACAGTCAAAACTTATTCGAACCGAAGCTATTGAAACTTCGGGTTGTTAGTTCAAAGCGTTTCGGTTTACTCGAAATGCGTAAATCGCCGAGGAAATTTTTCGTTCGCTGGGAAATAATGGTGGAGCGGAAAATAAAAGTGCAGCTGCATACATACGTGCGTCACATGAAAAAAAAAGAGTAAAATTTCAGGAACCAATGAAAGGCCAATTTGAGTTCGAGCTTGGTCTACTCCGAAAATCGCTAAAAATTTAAGCGTCTAAAACGATTTTGGCACAAATAATAGAATGGAATAACCAACTTTGTAAAAAGTTAGTAAAACGAAAGGTGTAACCTAACATCACAATTATTAATATTTTCGAAAACAAATTCTTTTGTAAAAAAATTATATTCTACTGTAAATAACTTCCATTATTTACATGACTGCAGATCATTTGTTTTGAAGGTAGTAAGTCAAATTGATGAATTAAAAGGGGTGCAGTCCTTTAGATATCCTGTTTTCTACTGCTTTCTCCCACATATACGCGGAAAGGAAGGATACAGACGGTATTATGGCTGTTGTGCCGCAAAAAGGAAATGCAGGATCTGAAGGTTTTTGCTCCGTGTCACTACAGAATGAAATTCACCAACTGCGATTAAATTTCATAAGAAGAAAAAGAATGCACCCCTTTTATACCTGCTTTTGCTACAAAAGGGAAGTACAAAAAGGGAAGCAGAGGTGGAATGTCAGAAACGCGTTACATTTTAATCTTGTACATTATGGTTGCGGTTTGTTGCGAGGTCGATTAAAAAAAATAAAAATGCAGTGAAACGTATTTCTAGCTGTACCGTTACAAAAATTCATGTCCTGATAAAAATATTGTTCCCGATAAATGCACTAGGGGAGAATGTGAAAAATATTATGGTATTGGAAAATAAAATTTGTCGGTTGTAAAAAATGGAATTTTAGTGAACAGGATGAAACAATACTGTGTGTTTGAATTATAAATAATACAATGCTAGCTTGTCGGGTATGAGATTAAATAAAGCTTCCTTGTTTTCAATTGTAGTTTTTCTTATAAAAAACTGATTTTATTAAATAACATATTCTATTTATACAAATGAATTTATTACAAAAAAAATGCTTCACTATTTCCAGGCAGTAAAAGAACTAATAACACAGAACCCCGTTTCTGATTCTCAAATTTTTTTTAATTCAATTTGTATTTTCATGAACAATCTATTTTGATTATCAAAATAATTGTTATTCAAACGAAAGTAGGATTTTTCCGGAAAACATTTGCTTTCATTAACTTCTTCTAAGATTTCGTTGCAACAGACTGGAGCAATTGATTCTGCGCGCCAAATTACTTCTAGCTATAAGCTTGCAAACCTCATTCCCAACGTTGTAATTTTTGCTACATTTTTCGGGAAAGACCCAGCCAAATTACCCCTAGAATGTACTTTGCTTGGGTTTTACTGAAGCATATGAAATATGGATGTTTCTCATTTCGCGATACGTTTAGATACAAAAAAAATAATGTTGTATAAAAGTAAAATAAAGTTTTGGGTGGAAATCGATTCAGTATAGATTTCTTGCCGGTGGCATAAATTGCACACAAAATCCTGGGAAGGCAGAGACGTGTACTTCAAAACTTTGCAAGCAACTGATGCTGTGAAAGGGTAATGCATTATAGCATCCTGCTTTAAGTTACCTCTTGGAGCAACACGAAAATGTCGCGGTTGTTCCAAGGAACGGGATGGGAAACAATAAAATATACTTTTTTAAATATTTTTTTATATTAGGCAAGATGTAAAAACGAAGTCTTGTAATGTTATAGCAATTTTCACTATTTAATGCTTTGTTTGAAATTATGAATACAAGCCCGAAACACAGAAGATGAAGTCTGTAATTGTTCAACATGTCTCATATTTTTATTTTTTTATTCTCATGTGTCCTTGTCTGTTTGCATTATCCAGCATACGATGCTTTTTTCCCACTGTAATCATTAAAATACAGCAAAATTTACAACTTCGCGTTTAGCTGATGAGCGACACTGAAGAATTTCTCTGGTGGTAGACCACGCCGACTTTAAAATTCATGCACGGCTGATCCATTTAGAATAAAATTCTTAGCATTTCTGCGAATGCCATAAAAAAATTCTTCGAAAATAAATGCGACGACGCCGGGTTTGAAGTCACTGTCTTCCAAGGTAATCAAGAATTAGTGGAAAGGCGAGAACTTGTCATGTCTAACGATCGATACCGATAGTCAAAGATTTTCTCATGGAAATATATAAAGTCAGTGCGTTTATTCAAATAAATCTATAAAAATTATAGTAAGAGTGTACCGGGTTCCCCTCGGAGAAGACATATTATATTTTTTCGATCACAGAACACACTGTGGGTCTTCGATAGTATGTGCTCTTTTTTATGGGTTACCATTTCATAACGACTCACCTGATCTCCTCGAAATAATTTTCAGATATTCTTCCAATAATGCAAAATTATTCCTCGTAGTTCAAATGCTTTGTTAGAAATATTAAAACTCACGAAAAATTTTGAAAACCAATTGAAAAAAAGAAATTTTGTAAAAAAAATTGTTATTTTTTTAAAGTAATATTTATATTTTCAAAGTAATTTTATTTTAAACACTGGAATCTTGTTAATACAGGATCTTGACAAACCTAATGTGTACTCGGAAGGTTAAAAGGTAACGTACGCGAAACATCAAAATTATTTATCTTATCAAAGTACATAAGCAACTGCTAAAACGTCTCACACTTCGAGAGATATTCTCCGAAGTCGTATAGTTTCCAATAAATTCAATCGAGATTCATATGCAAGCCACGACTGCGGTTGACTTGTGAACCTTCGTACTCTCGCCCAAGGAAATTTGTCGAGTGAAGTCGAAAAGTGCATGTGCCATTTTCAATGTTTGCATTTCAAATAATTAATTTTGTCATGCTCTCTATTCGCATGCATCATGTTGATAGCGACACAGACACGTTATATATTACTCTATGTTTAATTATTTCAAATGTATAATATCTCGCCGTACAGTCCGAGTTATTTAGTTGTTTTTACATATGCGTGTGCGTGTACGTGGGTGTGTACATACACGTAATGCATGGCAGAGACATTCGCATCGAAGCGCAGCGAGTTTACTGCTTATGCAACGAGGAAAGAAACGTAACGAAGAGTGCACTTGTAAGATTATTATTATACACTCGTAAATTTGAAATGCAGGTTTCAGCGATCCGCGTTATAAATTATATCCGGCACTAAATAAAACAGCAGAAACGCACTTTGGTTAAGTGAAACATAGTAAACTGAAAGAGAAGTTCACGAGAACGTAGGAATTATCCTCTGTATTGCAAATAAAGTAAGAATTTTCACGATTCCTAATTTTACTATTAACATATTTTTTTAACAACGACAGAAACTGAAAAATGGACAGTTGCTATTTTTTAAAATTTCATGACGGTGTTTTTAATAGAAAAAAACAATCGCAATATCATTATACTATTATAAGTAATTACAATATTAATTTATAATTCGAATTTGAAACGTAAGAAAAACGTTTTTGTTACGTAACAACGTAGAAAAAAAAATAAAGAGAAATTATTGAAGAATTTTCTGGCTTACCAAGACGAACGGGATTTGCGGCGATAAGTAGTTTCCTTTTTCCTTACTTAAGAAAATTGAATGTGACGTTTCGTAATGTACATTCGTTGATTTTAACCACACGTTATTTATATGAATGCCGAGGGGTAATTTCAAAATGAAAGGTGTAACGTAAAACGAAGGGAATGATCAGAATAACGCTTATGTATGAAAGAAAGAGAAAAGAGAATGAATGGAGGAGTATAGATACATGAATGATGTGTTTGTCAAGTTGGTAAACATTAAACCCCCCATAGGGGTGGATTTTCACCGAAATGAAAATACATACATCCTATCGTGTCAGCGGCCGGCGCGCAACTGTTCGACTTACAGCCCCCGCAGTGGTGTCTGACCTAGTACGGATTGTATCACTTAAATTTTTCACGACCATGTGCTCTTCGAGCTTCTGCGCAAACTCTACACGTGCTTTTGCAAATATGGATATTCTCGATTTTAGTATCAGCGGAAAGTGTGCTGTTTGAACTTGGGGTAGTAATCGTTATCGAGTTTATTTAATTATCAAATTTCAAGCCACTCCTCAAACCTCACCACCACTGTAAATTCGCTGAATTTCCAGTTTCTCGTGCGAAATTACTTTTGAGAGGATTTAGATGTTTCAGGATTCAATATACCTCTTTGGTAATTCGTTTAAAATGTATTTGTTTATCACTGTATAAATTACTCACAAAATAAACAATTTATTTTTTGAAATATTTTATGCAAAAAGTTGATAAAAAATGATTTCCCCTACAATTTAATTATCAGACTCTTAATTATTTAATTAAAAGTCTGATTTTGAATTGAATTATTATTATTATTATTATTATTGTCTGAATTTAATTATTTAATATCATCTAGCCACTGTAGTGGCTCAGATATTCTTTAGGATTTACTAATTTTTCTCTCTAATCTGATTCTAATCGAATTTTCAGACTTATGTGTGTGAGTTTTATTCAAAATCCTACGATTTTTGGAAAACAAACAACGTAGCAAGCTAAAGAAAAATTGAACAATGGAAACGTTGGAATTATTAAATATTTTTTGAGCTTTCCAAAACTAGACATTTATTTGAAAGCGTCCGGCTACACGTAAGTAAAAGAAAATGAGAGCCAGAAATCGATACAAAGAAAAAAAAGACTGCTCTTGTCTGGTTCGAACTCATCTTATAGCGACTTTTGTTAAAGGATATGTTGGACCGTGAAAAACCATTGATTTTCTCCAGAAGCTTAACCGCTTGTGCGCGAATGTCAATAATTTGAGAAAAACGTGCATTTTCCTCAACACTTTTTATAAATGTCTTTAAGACGTCTTTTATCCCGTTTTACCTTTTTCATAAAATTACGAAACTGAAAATGGAAATAATTATATGAAGCGAATATTTTCCTAAATAAATTAAATTATAATGTTCATTGTAGTGCAATTTATCAATGCAATACAATTTCTCTAGAAGTTCGAGTAATTAACCCTTGGACTGCGGCTTACTCTTGCATGAAACTATCAATATATGCGGCAATATTCAGATGTCAGTCATTAAGGGCGCATATATGCGCCTTTCGTATATATTAATGAACTTGTCAAAGCGTATATATACGCCTATAGCAGTGAAAGGGTTAACGTTAGAGTTCTTTGTTTCGAAAAATAATTGTCAATTTTTCGAAATAATTTTCGGATTTGTACAGAAATAATTGTCGAAAGGTCTGATAATGCATAATAATTACTTTGAATTTTTTTTCTCGTACATTGAATTTGTCGTGGATTTTAATTTACGACGTAAAAGGTTGCCACTCGACGTAATGCTCCCGTGAGGCCTTTTGCAAACTGTAATTTATTGGCATTGCTTTCCGAAAGCTCATTTCAATTCGGACATTCGCTTGTAGAATTTTATTGGATGAATGTTAAAGCCGCGGCCATAAAATTAATTAAAGTATGTGATGTGCGTACATTCACTTTATTGGTAATTATTTTTCTCATGCATTTCACATTCGGATTCAAAATGAAGAAAGTAGTTTTTAATTATAATTACCATATTCATGTTCTCTAATAAATTTCTGTTGAAGGAAATTCAAGTATTATTGCCACAAATGTTAGCCCCAGAAATGTGATACTTCTAAAGAGAAGTGTAAATACCGCTAAATTTTACAAATTTCTGGAATACTACGTGTTATTGTTATTCTTTTAACTTCGTTTGCTATATCTCCATGAACTAAAATAAGAAATTGGTTTCAGAAACTTCATATCTTTCCCTATTGCTCCATTTCATTTCTAAGAATTGCCTTTTTTGGTAATAAGAAGTTTTAAAGAATTTCCTCCTTTCATTCCACATAATACGAAACTTTCTCTATTTTAAATTTGATATACGTGTAAAAATTTCAGTATATTTCTGTAGGGGGAGAAGTGGATTTTCTCGCAATTCACTTTTCATTTCATTCAATTATGTATCAATTTCAGTAGAAGTACAATGTGAAATGCGAATGGAGTAATCTCATTGAGGTTTCTCAACCCCTGTTCGATTCTTTTATCTTAGCAATTTCTTCCCTTCTCTCTTTTTTCGTCCTTTCTTGCCATTATTCTCTGCTTTTATTTCATTTTACTTTATGGTTACAAGTAACACTTATTTCTACAGATGAATTTTTATATTCATTGCCCGAAGTAATTTCTTTTTTCCAATTATTTTTTTACTGAAATCGTTACGTCTTTTTGAAAAGTTTCATAATTTTAGTCATGGAGACAAAATTTCGGATAGAAATACCAAAAACGAAATGGAATGTTTAGATAAAATGCAGAAAAATGTAGAAAAAGGGACAACACGAGATGGAATGAGGAACACATATCCTTTGATATTACAAAAATCGTCTGTCAACATGCTGTACGGTTACTGCTACGTTGCCTTTCGTTTGATTTTCTGTATTTATATCGTAAATAAATGGTATTTAAGTTTTGCTTTAAAACGGGAATTTAAAAGCAAATTTTTATGAAAATACATAAATGTAAATATGTGATATTGGAAAAATTGACCAAATATTTACTATCGTTCAAAAAGCTCTAATTAACGAATCGATTAAGTCAGTTTTTCATCGACTGAAGGTCAATGTTTCTTTCACTGCTTTTGAAAGATACGAATTTTTTAATAAACTTATTTTGTAAAAGTTCCGACAACTCAACAAAAGCGTAATCAAAAACCTGCGAAATTTGGCAATTTCAACAACCGTAAATTTCAGTATGCTGAAGCTACTAACGTTAGAAACATATCAAGAGGTACACCGAGCCTTTAAAGTCTAATAAAAGAAGACAAATCGTAACATCCAGTCAATGATGTCTTCTAAAGAAACATAAAATAAGATATATAGCGTCCAAGTTTATCGTTCCTGGTTCGTTCCAGTAAATTAAGATATATCACTTTAAAACAATCCGATGTAAAGAAATAACTTTTACACTAAGAGACAAATGTATGTTGCCATAACTATCCACACACTGCCTGGAAAAAGTATATCAAAGTAACCCTCGAAATAATAAGTAAAACGAATGGTACGATTTACAAGAAATTTTGAAATTATATTATAGCAGTAGCAAAGTGTGAAACAAATATCACTCGCAGCAATAAAAATTACTTATTTATACTTCCATGCAAATGAAAAATTGGAAGAGATAATATTAATATTTATATTTTTTTATTATTTTTCCATTTGTCACTTTTCGCTTAAAAAATGCGAATTGTTTGATTTAGATTAAGTTTCCAATCTAAATCTCGACCCGGACTACATTCCACCGGAATAGTCTCAATTAATAAAAAATGTCGATCCAAGAATTAAATATGTAAATATTTATATTTTTTAATATTAAAAATTTTTTTAAGTGATATTATCATTATTTTTATCTCATTGATTTTGTTAAAAGGATGAGTTCCGATACTTCAAAATTTTTGTGTATTAAAGTTTATTTATAACAAGTGCTGTTTAAGAAAGCAATGATTCCAGTAATTATATTTGTTATCCACACTAATTAAATTTTTGCCAACCACGTCAATTACCTATAAAATATTGCAGCGAGAATCGCGTTTATAACAAATGTTGTTTGTAAATCAATTATATTTTAACAAAGGCTACGAACAGAGTTCTAATCGATTTGTTACCGTATCAATATGTGCTAATATGCTATTCATTATATGCTACAGATATTTTTTTTTTGCAATATACCAACTGCAAAATTAATATTTTTATTTTGCAAATTTTTAAAGAAGGCGCGAAATATAAAATAATTATTTGTGAATATTTGAAAATATTTGGATGGTAATTTTTGAGATAAATGACCATTAATTACTGATTTTTCATACTTGTTTTTTTAAATTATCTTTAAATCGGTCAAAATATAAGTGGTTTTAAAGAAAAATCTTCAATTAGTGTACAACCTATTCAGTCAAGAATTAATTCGAAACATTCTTAAATAAATGAATAGTGTACAAATATGGACCAAAAGCTTTTTTATCGTAAACAGTATATGTACTTCTAGAAAAATCTTCAACAGGATTAAAATACCTGATGCTATTCTTTCGAAAAAGTAGTTTCACATTTCTGGCTAAATAGCACCAACGTACAAAAAGCGTGATTTCATTCTATCGGCGGTCAACGTGGGAGCTAAATTCAATAAATTATTATGATAGCGGTACGTTCTACCGTAGATACATGTCAAAAGAATGATCCAACGCTCTCACAACAAAGCACTTGACATAATTCTGTATGAAATCTGAATGAAAAGAAGATTTTTCACAGACAATACAAATTTTTATTTTTCCATCGCTTGCATGTGGAATAACAGAGGCAAGAGTTTTCGTTGTTGTTTTTTGAATAAAAAACAAGAACTCAGAACTTCAGAATGACCTCAACTTGATTTAATTCAAATTCGAAATTAGTTCTGCCACTCAATAATTCTTTACGTGTTTTTGATTCACTTCGATTTCATTTGCAATCGAATTTTTTACAATATCTCTTGAAAATTCACAATTTCAAGTCGCTTATCATTGATATCATTTTCTTCCAAGTACTTGCGTGGCCTTCTGTTATTTATTTTTGCAAATTTTTCTACAACCTTATATTTGCGGGTAATTAGTAACAATAATTGTTACTGTAACCGCGCTAAAAAAATTGTAAACATTTTTTGCTGAATATTTTTATGTTATCCAATAGCAAACTTTACGGTCTTCTTGCATACAAGCCATCTCTTTTAACGTCACCTTATGTATCGTTAGATTCTGGGTAAACTAACATAACTTTCTACTCTGACACTTGCATGGTAAAGGTTTTACTTGACATCAAATGGCCGATCGGTTATAGAGCGTAAGTCTACGAACGAAAAAGGAACAAGAGACGTAGACTAAATATATAATTTAAAAGTTTCAATGAGAAACTATCTTATGGAATATTGATACTTCAAGTTTTAGTATATTAAATTTGAGTTTCAGTAGTTGATACTTTTGACGTAAACCTCCCCGATGGAAACTTAACGAATTTTCCGAAGACGAACGAAAATCATTTTCGTCTTTCATGTCTTGACGATATGGTACCTTATCTAACATTCCTTTTTGACGGCATTATTAATTTTCTCTGCGACTAGAAAGTTTTGTCGCAGTGTTTTCAAATACTTATGGGGATATTAGCAGCTACAAAAGTTTTGAAAATGAACTCAACTACACTGAAAAAAATTTATAGTAATTCTAACTATTGCTGTAGTTGAATAAGGCAGCAACCATATATTTCTAGTAATTTTAACTACGTTTGTTGTTATCCCAACTACTTTCATGATTAAGTTAACCAGAAATTAAGTAATTAGTGCCTTTATTTTTTCCGGTGCATACTTTGGTTTTCATATTTTGTTTGGTATAATTTATAAATGTTTTTTCTAAGAAAAACGCAAATTTCCCCGAGTCGGAAAATAAAAACTGGTTATGACCTAAGAATAACATCAAATCCAGAATTTATAAGACCTGATTTTTTAACGGATACGCAGAAACTGTTTTCAATCTTATTTATCAGGTCAAAACAAGGTTTTCGAGAACTGATATTATCCTAATCGTTAATAACAAGATTTGGAGGTAACCTGTAAGGTCGAAATGAGGTTTTATTTATAAAGTTCATTTAATTTATATTTTTTATTGAGCCAATTTTAATTTTATACTTTTATTTGAACCTTGCAAGAAATGTTTCACGTGGTTAGGATAGAATCAGGTTCAAGTAGAACAAAAATACATTTTAATTTATCGACATATCTTTAATTCAAAGGAATAAGGTTGAAATCAGACTTCATTTTTCGCTTCGATCTAAAATTTATTATTCCAGTTAAAATTTGCCGATACTATAACAATTTTGAAAGTGATCGACAATGTGAAAACGATTACACTTTTTTTTTTAGAAAAGCATATTTTTTTTCCGGACTTTCTCGCAATTTCAACTTTTATTAGATTATAAAGTGGAATCCGTAAAATAATTTCTAAATGTCCTATTAAGGGAAGAAAAGAGCACAGAAAGAAAATATAAGACCTAAATCCACTTAACAGTTCGTTCCTCCGAATGAAAAATTCCTCCAACATTCTAGTCGAGATTCAAACCAGAGCGTTCAATTCAGAGCTACAGTGTAGTTCGCTCAAACGTTTCGAAAAATTTCCAAGGGATGGCGACACTCTCGACATCGACCAGCACTACTTGCACACACGCTAGTATCACTTTCATCCCTTAGCGCGGGGAGCTCGACGAAATAATGATTTCATTCAGGAAAACTCGGGCTCTCTTATTCTTTAAACCCCATAAAAATTTGTTCTAACCAACGCAACCTAACGAACCGCTATTCAAACACTTCCCACATAACTTTCGCGAAAGTTTCCCTTCAAGTACATTTAAAAAATGGGCGTAACAAAGAGCAGCAATATGAAAGAAGCTCGCAAAAACGTAAATCACTTTGGCATCTACCGCTCGCGGGTTGAAATGTTGAAATGCCACATCGCAGATTGCGGTTTTGTGGATTACTGTAGAAACGTGTATAAAACCACCCCTGATCTCATTCAATAACACGCTCTCACACACTCTTGCTTTCGGTAGCACATTTTGCGTCCTTTTTCTTCCTCCCTTAGCGGTAATTCATGGAATATCAAGCCAGCCGGAAGTAAGAGAGAAAGTATAAGAAAATGGGGAAGGTGATTCATGAAGAAAAAAGAGAGTGTGATAAAAGACAAAAAGGGGAAGAATGCGACGTCTTCTAAGTTAGTAGAAAGATATAGTAACGACGGTTTGCCCTGTGCTTTCGGTACAGGGATGTCTTCTTTTAGCACGATACCAAAGTTCGCTTTCGCGACTTCCTTGAAACTAAAAACTTTCTTTATTTCATTTCCGTCTTCCTCCCGCTCACACTTTTTCGCTTTCGTTCTCTGTCGTTCAGCACCATGGGAAAAAATAAGGCGAATGCAACCGAATGTTACCATTACGCTTGATGAGACCGATGTACATATATTTGTACTTGCAAGGTTGCATTATCTTTTGGAGGATTATACGAAGGATTCGCTAATATACGTTCTTTGGAATTGTTGCTTCTAACAAATAATTTGATGTGTTAATAGAGGTTTTCAAATATTTGCGGGGTTAGATAAAAATATAGAAAATTATATCTTTGAATTGAACTTTTAATTAAAGTTTTTATATATTAATTAAATATTTTTTATTATTACTCTTCACATATCTGACTACCAAATATTTTGGTGGAAGTGACTAGATTTTAATGGAATTGTATAAAATTTTAAATAACAAATTAATTTCAGGTTTATCTAAAGAAATTGCATCGATAAATGTTCTACTAGGATATAATTTCTGTTAAATAACATTAAGAAAGTGAGGTAAATAAATAATATGAGGAATTTAATTACCGACAATCATAATTTTAAATTCTTAATAAATTAACGCCAGTACCAATTTTTTTATTTACAATAAGAACAGCAGATGGATATCTTTTGTGTTCAAAATTTTGTGCAGTAGTATTCTAGTGATTTCAGCAAAATCGATACGACGTAATTTCTCTTTCTTGTATTTTGATTTATTTTTAAAATTATTTCTATAACGTTATTCACGAAATCATTGAAAAGTAGCTTTAGCATTACATAAAATTTCCAAATATTCAGCAATCAATCTTAAAATTGGGAAGGCATTGGAACGAGTATTTTTTCGAGGTTACTGGTTTTAGGGAATAAAAGTTTAAAAATACTACCAAAGTCACTTCTAGTTTTTTCTTCTGTCTGTCGATGCGTTTCATTCGGGAAAATTATGTTGGGATTTCAACCCGTCTGGCACCATTAGTAATGGTTTTAATTTGTACGGCTAACTTTCTACCCAACATTCTGCGAAATCAATGAGAGAGGAAGCTTCAGGATTATTGGGTATCACGGTTGTTTTAAAAGAAAATTTTCATCGCATCTCATTAGGTGCCGCCTTTTTCTTCCCTAGCTCTTAATGCACTCTCTTCTCAGAGAACATTCTTAAATATTCAACGTTTAGAGAAATTGCATAAGTTCAATTACCGCTTCGATGATCTAAGTTGTTTACAAGACACAGCGCGATAAACTCTAATTGTTAGCATTATATTTAGTTCCATCTAATACTGACTATCAAAAGTTAAAACTCATTTTAAAAAAAGATTGATATGGTTCTCAATTAAAATATTTTGTTATCTCTAAAAAAGTAATTAGTTAATTGGGTTTATTAATTCTTATTTTTTTTCGGTGAGGTTCAATAATTTCACCTTAATATCTGTTATTATTTTTATACTTCTCATTCAGAAGAATAATGATACAGGAATATATTATTAGAGTAGGAAGAATGAGGAAGAATAGGAAATAATAATACAAAAATAATATACATATTGGTTGAACTATAAAATTAATAAGAAAAATAATTAATATACATTTAATTAATTACATAATTAATATACATAATAAAATAATAAACATTTTGAAGAGCCTCCATAGAATTGTTCTCTGGAAAAGTCATTAGTTACTGGAAACAGTCGATTATTTCACTTTTCACACGCACTCACTAAGATGTCTTTCGATTTACACACACTCGATTCATCTAAACTATTAGTAGATATATTTGGATTTGTTGTCACTTCTCTTATTAACCACTATTTTACAAATATTACGTTTTAAATGAAACCTTTTATCGTAAAGTTTAAATGCAGAGGACAACCATTTGTTTAACAATTTTTAACTTCAGTTATACCTGTAATTATGAAAGTGATGCAAGTACAATATGTGAGAAAATGGATAAGTTTTATTGAATAAATTATGGTATGCATTGTGGAGAAAGTTTAAGAAAATCACGTAAAATTTGTAACCAAAATTCATTATTTTCTAATTATTTTACGTAATCCTCCAGTCATTCACTTAACTCTTGAAAGTAGCTTGACACATTTAGCGTTTGAAAAAAGATCAATTTTTTCTAAGTTTTGTTAAAAAATTGTACAACCAAAGAAAATATTTACATTCGAAAAGTGAACATTCGATTACATAATTTGTCGTTACACTGATGAAATATTTTTTATAAATGTGGATGCAAAAGTTAAAAATGCTGAAACTATTAATTTTTAAATTTCATAAAGGAACAAAGAAGAAACAATAACAATTACCGAGTTGAAGAATTTTAGTCAGCTGCTCTACTGAATCAGTATTCTTTCTACTAAAATTACTGTATCTGATGTCAGATCTACATTATCATTATTTCAACATCAAAACTGAGCACTAGCATCAGCATCAATGATCACTTCTCTTAGCGAAGGGTACAAGATAAAGAGGCTAATTGGTACTGACGGCTAAGAACTAGATAAGACCTTATATGTTGTCTGCTTACGCGGATTTGATCCCTAGCGATTATGATACCTGAAAAAGGTATAGAAAGAATCTCTAATTAAGCGTCATAGTTTTTTTCAGCGCAATTATTTGTAAAACACGTCCGTTAATAATTAAACCCCCGTGAAACAACATAAAGATCAGGATCTGAAATTACCATTGAGAATATTTCTCTTGTTGGTAAAACAAAAGCGTTAAACATTTAATGATATTAAACGTAATCGCATTAAGCCAAATAACACTCTACAACGCTAATTATCGTTAAAACGTGATATTTATAGCACTTTGGTAATACAAACGATAACCGTTCTTTCACGTCACTGCATTTTACATGGCATAAATTTATTCCGTAGGATTCTGATGCATTTAAAATTTGGAAAACACTTCAAATAACACACACACACACACACATGCACCGACACGAATACGTCTGACCGGAATGACAACACACGGAAAACTAATCAATTACAAGTTTGACTCGTGTAAATTCGTGTCTATGCCATCCTTTCTCGTGTTACGTATATAATAATTTGTCAAAATTAATGTAATAACTTGTCAACAAAAATCATATCATTTCTGTGGGATTTCGAGAGTAGAATTATAAATAAAACAAGCCGTTTAAAAACATCGACGTTAGCAGTCCTTTCGTTTCGTAATGTACGTATGAATGAATTTCGACATAATAATGTTGTAATAATCCACACCAGAGCCAAATATACAGAAGTGTTTGGTTTTTTCTGTTTTTCAGAATATCGATTACACACAATTTTGTAGCTATAGAACTGCGCTGTCAATTTTTAGAAGACAGCAATTGGCGAATATATTTTCAATTGACGAAGAAAAATATATTTCGAAATTATCAAATTTGTCATAAATTATTTTTTGAAAATTTACAAATTTCCCATTAAAAATCTAGAGAAAAAAATATAAAATACAAAATGAAAAAAATATAAAAATATAAAATGAAATATAAAAAGTAGAAGGCAACTTTCAAACACCTCCGTTACAAATGTTTTCCATTTTTTGCTGTTTCTTTTTCAAATTATACTATTCTTACAGTTTCAATTTTTGAAAAATTAGTCCTAGATATTATTCTTCTTTTTTCCTGTCTGCTCCTGTTTTCAAAATGAATTTTAGAGTTTTTCCGTACCCTTATAGATAAATCTTGTATTACAATTCGTTAATTATAAACTTCTTATTATGAGAAGATTCAGTAAACATTTTATACAACATAATCACAAAAATATAATTAATATTGGGCAGCACTGGCTTGCAGCACAGATTGGGTACAAACTAGAAAGCTTCGAATCGATGGGTACTACTTTCTGTATTCTAGGGTTTGAGATTTTTCTTCAAAGCTTTTATTTTTAAATGTCTTTAATTTGTTATTCTTCTTTAACAATTTGTTTTCAAAATTTATAGTATTTGTTACTTTAATAGAAACAATGTGACGCAAATCAATCATTTAAAACAATATGAATAATGATGTTAATTAAGCAAACTTATTATTATACTACCTATTCTTTTCACAAATCCGTTCTTGTTATAACTGAAACGGGAATATTCAGAACGAGCAAGCACAGTGCACACTGCCTGCACATGTATAATAATAATGCACCGGTTTGCGACCTGCATAAAATCACTCGTCAATGTCTTTCTGCTGATAAAATTCCAAGTTAATCGCACGAAATACAAGCACTTCTCTTATTATTAAATTGGCGCATTTTTGAAAACCGGTTTCAATGATTACTAAATATGAAGAAACAATCATGAAGATGCCGATAATAACTAGATTACCTTTCCAGGTTTGCACTTCCAGTCACGAGTTGAATGATTTCCTTTATATCTCAGTTGGCAATTTGAATATTAAAAAATGGTCAAAAATTTCATACTCTTTCTCAATATTTTGAATTTTCTGTCCAATTACTCAATCACAGCAAAATTTGTATTTTCTCGTGAATTGATCCTCAATATTTTTTGCTTCTAGTAATATTTTATATTACAGGTTGAGTTCAGGTCAATCTGGAATTTTTTTACTTAGAGGAATTATTATATTTGGAATTATTTGTAAATATTTAGAGTAAATATTTGTATTGGATGTTATAAAACTTTTCGACCTTTTTAAAGTAACGTAGGTGTATGTGAGAATTTCAATAATTTTGCATCTGGCTCTAATTTGTGGGTCCAAATATAAATATATGCTGTATTCAAAGTATTTTATGCTACGCGTAAATATCACCATGATAAATCATCCACTCCTACATCAAATACCAATACTATGTCGCTATCACGCACTTCGTCTTTCCTCTCATCATCAAAATCATATCACTTATTACATTACTATTCTCCCCTTTGATATATTAATTAGTTCAACCTCTTGGAGATTCTTAATCCTATCTGACGGTATTTAACGGAATACGTCAATCAGTATCAACCCGATAAACAAGGAAGACGAATTAATACGTCGTGTGATAAATCGTACATGGTTGTTAATGATGAATCCACTCGTCATGGGATTCGCATGTAATATATAAATAACGTATTTCCAAAATAGGTAATATTACTGAATAAATTTTCTTATTAAATATTTCAGAAATGATTGCAAGTAAATTGCATCTTTATATCAGCATTCTATTGGGTTGGTGCATAATTAATGACGATTGCTTTGCATAATTGGCTACGAAAATAATCGTAGCTAATTATGCACCAATCCAATAATAATTAGATTTTTATCAAATTTGTTTGATAAGTATACCTTGCATGGCTTGTTTTTAATTCTGCAATCAAGGGGCGCTTTTGAAAAGAAAATTCTCTATTGAGAGAAAGTTATACCTGTCGAACAATAGAATGATTATATACTTGCTATAAATTTTTGTATATCTGCACAAACTCGCTGCTAATGAAAGTGCCTCTTACAAAAAAATAGCTAATTGTATACTATGGTATTTCACCGCTATGAATTTTTACTGTAAGAATTTCGTAAGAAAATAATTTCTTGAATCTTTTTTGATTTCAATAAATAGTTGGTATTTTTATATTACTATACTTATAAACGGAAGTAACCAGATGAATATATTACGTGTCTGTTTCAATTAATTAATTATACTTTTATAAATTTCAATCTATCAATTTTTCAGTCTAAGCTAATGTTATTTAATACCTAAAATTTTGAACAGTTGTATTTGTGACAAAAAACAATTTAAAATATACCGATCTACCATATGAAATTAATCTAACAGAAAAAATTCTCCCTTTACTCTTTTGAATAACTAATATCCAAACTTCACCCCACAATATTTATTACAATTCAGCCATAAACTATTAGCGTTGACAAATTTCAAAAAATATTTTTACATATTCCGTATGCTAATTATAGTTTAACATCACAATATCACAAGACTGAGCTTTGAATATAACACTTGAAATTGTTTCGGCGAATTTCTATCGTCATAGCGTAATATACAACAGCTATAGAGTGCATTAGAGTAAAGTACACAAAGACCTATATTCATTCCAGTTTTGTTGGCTTCCCATTGCTACTGTTGGCTGTTAAGCCATTATGAAAATTACCAGCAGTGCCATTTCTGTTTTTCTCACGTACGAAATTACCTTGTTTATTGCGTAATGGTGTCCTCGGTTTAAGGAGGATTTTAATACGTTGTCATAAATTTGACCAGTAAAAAATTTGTGTAAATACTACGAAACCTAATTAGAATATTAACTGTATCGTAAATTTTACTAGATACAATGTCGAGATGAAAATTAGTGGATAAAGTTTTGAAATTTCTGGAAACTAAAAAATTCTGATACAACGTAAACTATCTTGCTGCCTTAATCAACAAGAAAGTTCGAAGTCCTCCATGTTAAAAAAAAAATAAGCAAAACAGTTTACCTGTAAATTAAGAATACCTTACATTAAGTGACTCACTTCTGAAAAAGCCGAAATGTGTAGATTAATCGAACGTGCGGACGTGTCATCAACAATTTGCGGTATTTGATTAACTAAGTTCAAAGATACTTATATACAGGACGTCCGTTACTCTCCTAATTCATTAGTCGTTAAGTTTTCATAGTATAAAGTAGGCAGTAATTAAAGTTTCAGTACGCAAGTGACATTTTTGCTTCATTAAGAAAAATAATCATGAAGCTAGGAAGTGTTTTCGCGCTATATTTAAGCTGCATCCTCTGGTTTAACGTATGTTAATTATTACTTAAAGAACCTCATTTAAGGTCCTTGGTTTGGTTAAAAGTTTCTTCTGCTTTACAAGTAACTCTCCAAAGTATTTATGAATTGTTGATTAAAAATCTCGAGATTTTAGTGAGTTACTTATTTTTCATCTTAATCTTAATCCGTGCCAGTACTGCGTTCGACTAGAAACGCGAAAGCTATTTTCTTATGCAGAGGAAAAAAATTATGTTTTTTAAGCGAATTGTTACGGATTTTCTAATATTTATATTTTAAAAGATTAACGAAAAAAACGAAATTGTAATTTTGAAAAATACTTTGCTTAGTTCAGATATAACTTTGAGTTTCCAAAATATAACATTTTTGCTTTGAATTAAAATAAAATCAAAATTACTAAAATTTGTTTTTCAGATTATTAATTTTCCATTAAGCTCAAATTTGTTTGCCTAATTTATAATTTGTCAGAAGAACCTTTTAACAAATTAAAAACTTATATTTAAGTTTTGAAGAAATTGAAAGTTACATTTAAAAAAATTGACTCTACAGATTTCATAATACATGAACGCGTTTCTTTTTCACTTCTATTTCTATACCCAATATCCTTACATTTTCAGACAACGAAATCAGAAGGAATAGAAGAAGGTCTAGTGCAGGTACTCAATCCTCAATTATTCAGTCACTTTGGAGATATTACAAAAACAGTGGGAACCAGTGGATCGACTGCCTATAAAGTTCTTCGAACGGTAATAGCGGACAGAATTGCCAAAAAGGCGATATCATCCATTCCAGGCGTCCCGACAGTTCCAGGTAAAACTTTTTATTGAGTTTCTCAATAATTTCATAATATCTTTTTATGTCATTATTAAATACATTTAATACGAATTTTTACATTTATTTATTTCAAAAATATATATTTGACTTTCCATTGTAACATAAAATGTCTTTTATACACGTATGAAAAAAATTCAGATAAGAGTACAATTTCAGCACCCATTAGCTACAACCAGGAAACGTTATATTTACTTGGAAGATATTTAGATGCATTGCATTCATTTTTCTCCAACTACAAATGGTCAAATGGGAGTTTACAGCATCTCAGCATTGTTCGGGTACAAAATAAAAGGTGTAACGTGTTTTCGTAATGGATAAAAAGTACGGGCAAATCTTGTTTGCCCTGCCATATATTTAGTTGTAAACTCAATTTATGGTGCGTGAAAGAAGCCTCCTTCCGCCCTATTTATCCACGCCAAGTTTCTGTTTAATACCAAAAGGGGAGCAAAATAATTAATCTGCGTATATTGTTTAGAAATTGCAAATTTTTTCCGGCAGTGATTCAAAGCCCTGTCCTTATTCAAAATAATTGGAATCGAAGATTTTCAATGACAAGATTTATGAGACTTTCGTAATAAAAGAAAATTAGAAAATGTGTCAAGTCTATCCGATTTTTCGAAAACGATTATAAAAAATATTGACGGTGGTTGCTAAATAATACTGTGTCATAAGTATTCGGTTTCTTTAATCGGAAGCGATATTTAACACATATTTTATTTGCGAAACGAAGTATCATGTTTCAGCAAACATGAAACGACCTCAGGAAGGATTTAAATTCATACGACAGTTGACATTAAAACCTGTGGAGTTTAATAAAGCGTCGAGTAAATGTGTTTGTTGAATCAACATGCCATAAATATGAGAACACAATGCATGTACGTGTGCTGGTGTAGGTGGCAAATGATCCACAAAAAGAGAAATTGTGAAAGAAAGAGCAAAAACGAGAGACAGATAGATTCGTTAGATAATCCACGAGGACATTATGGTTAGAATCTGGTTCTCTTAAATCACACCGTACACAATTAATGGCAATCAATAACTAATGGATTTGAAAGATCTTGATGTCCTTGCATTTTGCTTGCGCCTCTAATTCCAATCTTAATCTAGTGCAGTGTCAGTAAAAGTACATTTTATGGGTTGTTAATATTTACTATGTTACTGTTACACACCTTGGGACCAGAACAATGCAAATCCTGTGCAGTTGCCTCGACCTTCAGCATAATTGTAGAACTTTCTACGTAAAATAGGGAACAGGAAGAAATAAATTTGCATTTGTGCATGCGAATACATAGAAAATGAAGAAGGGTCGAAATGACGCTATTACTTATTAATTAAAAAATGAATGATAATGGAATTACTTAATGAAACGGGCGAACAATTGTAGACCTTTTTCTTCATTTCATCAAAATGCGAGCTAGAGTCGGTGACTGATAAAATGAGGGAAGTCTGGGAAGGAATGAGATGATGTGAGAGACAACTAAGGAAAAGAAATATTCTCGGAGAAGATCGTCAATTACCATAAGAATAGAGACAACCTACCGTACTCGTAGCTGTCGTACTCGTTCTTCTGAAAACGAAGTAAAAAAGGAGAGCAGAAAAAGACTGACTTTGAAGAACAAAAAAAGGGAAGCCTCTAGACGTAGCGACGGGCTTAAGTGCGAATGAACTGGAATTAAGGAGGCGTACAGAAGATGTAAGGATGGAATACGGATGAACAGCAAGTAGATAAATGAAGCTGAGGGATCACTGTTCTCAATATACCTGGGGAATCTTGTCTTACCTTTTTTTTTAAGCTTTATTACCATCCGAGAATGTAGAGAATGTAAAATAGTGCTGTTCGTTAAGATATTGCTTCCCTTTATTCATTCTTTTTTTTACCATGCGTTATACAACTGTTTTTTATATACCCACGGTAGCGAGTTAGCTCCTGCTGTTGTGATGGTTCCTGATGGGCCAGCAATTACTGTTGCTGGCGCTTGGGGTCCGGAAACTTGCACATTTCCAGCGACTGGTCCTGCAACAGCGACTGGTGGGTGCAGAATTGGCGATGGTTTAATTATTCCGATTTGCGGTGGGCAGATTATGGAATTCGTAGGCACTCTTCCGATTATAATTGGCTCCAGAATTGGTCCTGAAACACATATTCCTGTTTTTACCATATACTTGACGAATCTCAAGAGAATTTCGAAACATTTTTCTAATTCTTTTGGAACCCGTTTCAGCTGTGCCTGTGGAACCTGCCGTGCCAGTTTTACCTGTGGTCCCAGTTCAATCTACCCCGGTGATACCGGTACAAGAAACGGTTCCAGTTCAAGTGGTGGAAACTATTCCGGTGCAACCTGTGAATCAGTTACCTCTCGAACCGGTGGTCGCTTGTCCCCCAACGATAACACCTCCACCGCTTCCTCCGATAGCGATAGTTCCACCTTGTCCTCCTTCTGCGACACCACCACTGCCACCTCCAACGATAACGGGTCCGATATTGTCCAAGCCAATTGCTCTTCCACCCTGTCCGCCGCCAACGATAAGTCCATACCCTCCAGCGCCGTTAACTCCGGACGAAGTTGTTATAATCGAGTCCACGGCAGTATCAACGGTGTCCACTCCACGTACGTTCCAACCATTCCCGGTAACGGAAGTGCCAACAACGGTTCGTCCCACGGAGGGTCCAATTATTGTCGTGTCACCTTCAGCAGGCCCGACGACAGTGACGTGTCCCCTGGAAGGCCCAACGAGCGAAACCGTGTTGGTAGTAGGACCAAGTAAAGCGGTTGTACCTGTTGCTCCACCAACTACGTTAGTAGTTGCACCAGCACCTGTAAGAGCAATTTCAAGTAGAAAATTCATATTATAATTGATTGTTCAATTTTTGTTTATTGTGCAAAGGGTAATTGACAAATTCTTGGAACCCATACTTAGTTCAAGTAAATTTTCCCTGGTTTCTCTAAGTTTGTTTAGGAGAGAATTGCAAAATTTTGTTGTTTTTGCTATAAAAATTGGTATACATATTTTATTAATATATAATATATTATATAATAAATTATTAATATATTATTTTCTTTTTATATAATATATTATTTATAATATATAATATATTATTTTTAATATATAATATATTATTTTCTTTTTCTTTTACAGAAACCCTGTCACAAGAAGAAAATTTGTCTGTTGCTGGAAAAGAAAGCATTAAAGTATGGCACCGGTACTTGTGTTGGAACGGACAAGAAATGCTTAAAGAAGGCTAAGAAACTGGCGAAGCTCTCGAAGCTCCTTCAGAAGAAATGTATTTGTTAATTAAGTAGTGATTTAGTCATTTTTTTGTAATTACTCCTATAATTTATACGTACCTGCGACCACTGTTCCGTGATGCGGCCAGACACTGCCGTATGCGGAATTCAGGAATAACATCAACAACTGTAAATCAATAAATAAAGTTATGTTTGTACTAAAATCAAAATTGTTGTTTTTAATCACCGTCAAAATTCAATCGTTAGGAAGGTTTAATCGTTTCAGTAAGTGCTGTTATTTAAAAAAGGCAGAAACATTTTATACAGGGTGTCCCAGCTAACTTGACCACCTTGAATATCTCGCTTAGTGTTGGTAGATATATTCAAGGTGGTCAAGTTAGCTGCGACACCCTATATCTATTTAGGAACTCAACGAAAATAGGCACGAATTTCGCAGTTCCTTTAAACATTTCGAATGATTGAAAGTCCTACTAAATGTAATTCTAGTAATGCTGCGAAAATTCGCTAGATCCTGGAATTTTGAAATGTCAATATCTGTATTTGAAGTTTTTCAAGTTTCACCAAAATTAACGTTTATGTGCTAACATCAGTTTCATTGGGGAACGTATTCCTGTGGTGATTTATTTGTGGTTTCAGAACAATAACCATATACTCATCATATGGGTCCACGAGAATAGATGGAAAATACATAGATAGCTTTAGATAATCTAAGGGTATGTACATTTATACGTGTGTATCTAAAATTTGCATAACGTGGTTGGTGCATGATACGTGCATAGAATGGAAGAATCATGCCAGTAAACTTAACTGAAGATATATATTTGAAGTTGTCATAGGACTTTTATGATTCTACGTGAAATGCATCTTGCACTTTTCCATCTAGCTTAGAATTCAAAGTGAAAAGAAGCAAGAAGCGGAAAATTTTTCTATAGTCACTTTTTTCATATGCGCTTCTCTATCAGCCGGAAATATTTCTCCTATCTGTTTATAAAACTAATAAGAACTGGGCCAATCGTAAAATAGAAATGAAAGTAGTAAAGCTCTGTAAAGTAAAATGCAGTAGGATTGAACTATTTTTATACTACTACAAACAATTTTATATTGAAAAAGTATGAATTTTCCCAAAGAGCATAATGTTTTTTTTTTCAAAATTTTTCAATTGATGTTTCAGGTGATATTGTTCATTTTTTATATAAATCCAGCAGAACAATAAAATACACATTCAAGTAACAGGTATTAATAAGGAGACTATAATGATAGTGCCTTTAATGACTAGACTAATTGTTTAGGATTATGATTATTTGCAAAATCAACTAACACAAAGAACGAGAGTCTTTCACACAAACGTTATTTTCACATTTAAATTAACTTAGAATTTCAATGAATTCTGTTCGTTTGCAACACCTACGACGCATATAGCCAAGGCCTTATGCCTTAACTCATGTGCGTAATAATCGTAAAAGTTGCATACAAAATGAGAGCTTCAGATAAGTAACAAACCGTAAATGCTCCCGTTGTCGTAATAGGGATGGGTAAAGACTACTTTTTATGCGATACAAACCATGTACGTTTTTGGTTATGTGAGTCATGATTGTATGCTGTATCGCTAGAGCTTTAATTACGTAATCTAATCTAAGCCTATATAGATCGTACTCAATACTGAAAGTCTCTATGTCGGTAGTAATGTCACCATTTTCTTATTGTAAAAAAGAAATGTCACGATATATCTCAAAATAGTGAAGCCGCTACGAAGACCAATCAGATTCGCTTTGATCGTTTCGGTGTGAACTTTATATTAATTCTAAACTTCAAACTTTCGATTTTAGAGAAAACAATGAAAATTAATACGAAATCGATTTGTAAGCATTTAAATTAGACCATTTATATAATTACAACGCATAGAAATCCTATCGGAAATTGGAGAATAACTGTTTCTTTTTTTGTGGATAATTTTTATTTCTTATTGAACATCTACAATTTTAATAATGGAAATGGGGTTGGGCAATTTATTTCTAGGGATAATTTGAAGAGCTTTTTGCAGAAAAGTCTTATTTCTGGTCAGAGATCGAGAATTTTAATTACAAAATTGGACTCCTCGGAAAAAAATACATGGGATAAGGATCTGCCGAAAGGGCCGAAAAGTTGATTCCAAAAATCGAATTTTTTGGACGAAGCTTGAATTTCAATTCAATAAATTCCAAATTGTAATCATTTAAGTTTTTACATGACCTCCATTGAAATGGAAAAAACGTCTGCGTAACGCGTGTGCTGTTACAAATTAAATAGAAATTGTACCTCTTAGCAGCAGCACCGTTATGCATAATTTCAATAACAAAGAAGTACTTATGTTTTGCATCTGCCGAACTACTTCGCAAAAACGTCACTGATTAAAAGCGTAAGGATATTAAATTTTATAAAAACCTAAGGACTTTTATAAAATATCGAATATTTCTCGAAGTAAAGTGTACACGCAATTCTTTCAAGTTTTATTTCGAGCAGCCAATATTGTTCTCTACCGCAACCTTTCAAAATACCTTCAGCACTGAATCAATTTCAATAAGATATAAATGTGACATAGTTATCTGCAACTTTACTTATTTTTCCAAATTTTGTGGATTTTGCAAAAAAAGTAACGTCGGGGTTACAAGAAAATGCATTGTTACAGGCGTACCAATAATTCCATTTTTCGTCACAACCTCTTTCACTGTGCTTATCGTTAGAACACCACTGAATCCTCCGTAGGTGATTTCCATCTTTTTATATATACCCCATGTAACATCTAGTAGGATGATTGAGAAAACTTCTCACCACGCCTTGTTCCGTAAAGAGTATCAAACGAGGTAACTAGCTGGCCATCATACGTTAGATGGAATAAGGATGACACAACGGTCATTGCGCGACGAGGCTGATGATTATAATGACGATTATGATCGAGTTTACTTTCTTTGGTCATATGACTCATCAATTCACTTATCATTTCAATTTGCATAAGCCGCTTGCGAATGTCCTGTTATGTTCTCACGTTTCAGAAGCAGGCGTTTTCTCAAGTGGCTGAAGCCGCCTCGAAACCTACATTTACCACTTTTAGGATTGCCTTCCGGTCCAAAGATAATCTTATTACAAATTTTAAAGTTGAAATTTGGCCATTTAACACATTCGCAGCCGCTTACATTGACTTACGTCAATTCATATTTTCTCCTTCTGGATTTGTAACGAGAAAAAATTCGCCGAATGCCTCCTTTTAATTCGTGTTTTTGTTTCCAAGTGTAACGGAATACTCAAGGCATTCTCCTGTTGAACATAAACCGGTAGATTATCTGAATATTGAAAACTCAATAAACGTCACTGTTATCGGTACTTTCTGTCTGTTTATGTTTGTGTTCATGAATCGTGTGCAGTACAATGAGAGTCAACAAAATCCGTATTTTTTCTTACGATTTACCCACGTCAACAAATACTATTAATCTACTTTTATTGTCGTATTGGCACTCCTCCAGATACCTAGTGGAGTCTATATTCGATGATCATTCATCATTCGGAATAATCGCTGAAACTGCGTAGGCAAGTGGCATTACTACTACCCATTCATGGATTCCTAACTATTGAGAGAACAATTCAATTGAAATATTATACCTTTTCTCCCTTTTTGCAAGAGTTTGCGAGTGGTACTTAAGATAAAATATAAATATTTGTAAATTCAACCGAATACACATATGTTTGAAATATTTCTGTTTTCGTCCCACTAAAATCCAAAGCTCGAATTGATATACTGGTTCATAAGAATTTTCCCATGCTCTAGTATCATGAATCTAACCCCTAAAAACTATTTAAAAAGTTTGGTCGATATTTATTTATTAAATCTTTGATTTTCTTAATTTTCTTTGTACTTATTTTAGATTTTGAACTTAATGAAGCAGAATGTTTTCTCAGAAAGAACTCATATTCAAAGTAATTTTGTCCACGATAAAAGAGAATTTCTCTCGCAGGGAACACTCGTTCCTTTCTGAACGTTACAGAATAGTTCGAACAAAATTAGTCCTAAAATTGACAATTTGTCGGAATAATTTGCAAAAAACATATCCTCAAAGTTAAGTATTTTTATATTCTCTTCAAGCAAAAATGGTGTAACTGTGACGTACTAAAAAGGAACCGCGATATTAATACATCAAATCTTAGCTAAATCAGTTCGTGGCCTTTTCAAAATTTTCCTGTTCTGATCGGGCAGTTGTGCGGCGAATTTTAAGCTCTAGGTCTAATCGTACACAGTAAAGCCTTACAATAACTTAATCCACTCTATGTGCAATTCGCGATAACTAAGACCACAGGATTACTACATTATGATACAGTCCCTTCGGAATACCTAATGTCTTAACTTGCCCAAGAAAGACCACAATAATTTTAACTTTTAGCAAGACTTGATTGTCGCGATGAAATGATAAAATTGTTTTTCTAATTTTATTTTAGCACTAACAACAACGGTCACGCTGCGTGCACGCTTTTAACTTCTTACAATTAGTGGCAGTCACATAAAAATTTAAGTGTTTATAGTTTGGAATATACTGAATTGAAATTAAAAAAGTTATGCCCAAGAAAATCGACTTTTGGAAACAATTTTTGACAGCTTTCAGAAGACCCTTATTTTTATTATTAAGATTTCCGATATCTCATCAAAAATACGATTTTTCCGCATAAAACCTATTTTTCACGAACTTCCGATAAGATTTATTTGTGATTGACATGAATATTCTGATGCAATAAAAGTATAAAGTTGTCTAAACCTTCTATGCAAGATCCTGAACTATATTTCTTGATCAGTGGTGGGTTGGCCACACCCCAACAGGTGACAACGGTACACGTGTTCTATAAGTGATAACATTTTGTCATTATTTTTTTTATGCAAGAAGAGACGACCTTTTTTTCAATTTTTCCTTGCCGTGACCTAACTTCGGTTAAAATCATGAAAATGTAACTGCGAAAATCTTCCATTTAATCGTAGTCGAATGTTAGAGCTAAGAATTCTTCACTGTTGATTAGTTTTCCGTTGAGTAATCCTTCCAATTTCGAGCACGCTTTGGAAAACTTTCGAACAAAATCCTGAACTTTAGTACAAGTTTCTTTCTTCCCTTCAGTCGACACGAAATGGACTAACCAACGAAGAAATAATAACAAGGCAATTACTTTAGCTGGATTTCATGGTATTGGTAAAGGTCGGATCCGTCACTTTGATGTCTACTGCAGTTCTTCGCCATACTCTTATTTCTACACGGAAAGACTGTACGAGAACTTTGAAAGGCGCCTTTTAATGAAAAACGCTTCAAAATAAACCATGAAGTTTTCTTATGCGCCTTTTTGATGATTATGAGGTTCTTATAAGTTGGGAAAACAAATAATGTCTGTGCCTTTAATGTCTCCCTAGTAAGATAATAAAACTCGTCATTTTACGATACATTTTTATTTACCAGATCATGCATCTCTTTTGTATAAAAATTTCGTAAGTGAGGTATAATGTGTTCGAGTGTATAAGAAGTAATTGAGACGAGGTCCGAAACCTTCATGGGTACAAACAAAATGAAACAATTGTTTATAACGTAAAAAATTACAATTTAAAGAAATAAGCTTTCGAATTTGTTAATCATTAAGTTTTACAAGATTCGTTATCGAAGAAATCCATTCTTTCTCCTCATTTCTTGCGTTATCAACTAAAACTATAGATAGAAACGAAGTCATTTATCCAAGAAGGACACCATGGCTCCCCCAACCTCCAGGAGAAACAACAGTCCCAGACGGACCAGCTATCACAGTAGGTGCTGCAAAAAAAAATGAAAAAGAATAGGACCTTTTCGACAGTACACGTTATTTTTAGAAGGTTGGAACGGATCCAAACCGTAGTAGTTTTCACCGAATACTTTTACTCCTCACAGAAAAACGTAAATCATTAAAAAAAAACAATTTTTTGGCATAATCAGATTCGATAACTTACATTTTTTGTATTTGATTTTTTAAGAATAATGACTTCAAAGTTTTGTTAGAAACTATTCCTTTGGGGAAAAATATTCCTACTGTTCTGCATGAAATCGATTGAATTCCTGGTTTTCAAATCTCAATGTAAGTAATAATTACTTACAAATAATGCGAATAAAATATTATCTTCTGTACTTGGTCCTTTTTCCACTACTATTAACGCTACACCTTTTCCCAGTTTTATTATTGGTGACAAGTGAATTGTGACACCTTTCTCTACCTGACCAGGAGACATGGGAGTGTCTCGAGAGTCGTTCATTGTGTGAAATTGGCGCGAGCCTACAGTATATCTTTTCACTACGCACGGCACAAAGGAAGCACCAGACAATTCCTTCGAGCAAGATAGAAGCGTAAATTTTATCAAGTAGAGAAAGATAAGAACTATCTAGGGAGTGATATGATGAGAAATTTTTCATCCTGAATAATTCCTCAGAAAAATGTTCAACTATAAAGGCCTTAATTACAAGTCGAAATGCTATTTCAGAATTATTTAAAAATATGAAAATGAAGAGTACAAACGTTTAATTGCAAATTTTTACTGTAAATTCTACCGCAAATTGGGTTTACCATCAAATTTGCTTCGTTTGTCGGATGAACACTTTCAGTTTCCGCAGTAGAATTTTGTTACAATATTTATGGAAAGTTCTTAAAATTAGTTTTTTTTTAAATCATGAATTTGGTGACGTATAAAGAAAATTAAGAATCATTATAACCGCGCAAAGAATTATTACCAGCGTGACAGTAATTATTATCCATATTATTAAAAATAATCTATAAAAAATTGCACACATGGTTTTGGAAAAACAAATATGTTTCTTTCTAAATTTCTGGAAATAATGGATCGAAATTGCTCACCCGCAGCGGGTCCGGAAACAGCGGTGGATCCAGCAACAGGTCCAACGACAGCGACAGGTGGGGAAATAGGACCTGCTATTGCTACACCTGGTGCTACAGGACCAGCGATACCGATCCCATGTCCCCAACCTAATCCCCAAAGTCCAAGGGAACGACGTTCACGCTCGGGAGCAGCTAAGCTAACTGCTACGATTGCGGCAAAGATAATCTTGAAAGAATAGAAGAGTTAGACTAACTAAGGAGATGGCTATTTGCAAAAGGTATCGATTAAACAATGTTCTTCGATTTAGCCAAATGGAATTGGGGGAAAGTTCAAGCTTATGTTCAACGTAACGTAACTGAAGTCGAGTATTAAATTTAGAAGATGCGAAATTACGAAACTCAACCATTTCATTATAAATTCTGCTAAATACGCTGCCAGAATTTCTTTGGATTATTTAAAGCTTTTAGTGCATCTATATCATGTCTATTATGTCGATATATATTTAGAAATATACTTTTTTTTGTCTAAGTAATTACGAAACGAATATATTGGGTCTCAAAAAAAGCGAAAAAAGTGCTACGAAGTTTGCTGACAATTATAACAAAATTTAACAACAAATGCATAGTTTAGAGAATAATAAAAATTAGACAAAATATTTAAACTTACTAATCAGAACTTACCATGAATTTCATGGTGAAAGAGTTCTTTCAGCTTCTTCCTCAACCTGACTAACCGATTAACCCTTACAACAAGAGTTTATATACCCAATCGCGGGACGAAATGTATTCATCAATTCAACCTTCAACCCTATACACATATAAAAGCAGGCATTACAAGGTGTGGTTTAGGAAAATGTTTCCTGTTATCATGCAACCTACGTTCTATTGGTAACAACGCTTTTTTTTTTAGATTCTTCTTCTCACTATAACTTGCTCTCTCCATCGGCGCAACAAATTACAATTCTATCTATAATTGCCACAATGCAACACAAGAGATTGTTTAAAATTATTTGGGTGAAATATAACTGCATCAGCCTTTTCATTTATTAATTCAACGAATTCCTCGTAGCAATTGTGAATTTTGAACAATTCCATTCCTATCGACATGAGTATAATTGTTCAGTCATACGATTATGGGAAAATCCTTTATATTGTCAACCATTTGTGGGAGGATAAAAGAAATTTCGGCTGATGCGTATGAAAATCTGTATGCTACGTGCTTATAGCGACCCGAATATAATGCACTTCAACAATAATCTCTCGAAACAAAAGAGAAAGGGAAATACGTCGAAATGAAAAATTTTTTCCAGAACAACGCGTGTCTTGCGTTAAACAATACATACTGCGCATTACGAAATGTAATACGATTAAACCCGTATTTCAAAAAATTTATGGTTAAACGATTTTTGACCTACTTGTAAAAATTATGAATTAATTTCTCAATATTTCTCAGTCTCGTTATCAAATGCATAAACTATCGAGAGAGTGAATGCGATAAATGATCAGATGACATATAAAAAAAGTAACTGCGTTGTAAATACAATAAATACAGGCTTCTAACGAAGTTTCGAGATGCAGTTTGTGTATAAATATTATTTCTGATTTTTTAGTATAATTAAAACTATATGGTATTGAAATTTGGTACAAACCTTAATGAATATTGCATGTATCACAAAAAATCCGGTCTGTAGAAAATGAACTAAACTTCTCACGTTTGTTTGATAATAAACTGGCGCGTGTTTTGAACAATTATGGATTAAACATTTTTGATCTATTGGTGCAAGTTTTCTACGCTACGAAACTCCATTCTGAATCAATTTCGTCATCTTTCCCCTTCCCCTTATCAAATTGATAACCTACTGAAAGAGCGAATGTGATAAATACCAGGATATTATATAACAAGAATAGCTGCAATATCTGCATAATAATTGTTTTTAAATTTTCGATAAATTCATACATTGAACACTATTACTCATTTTTGCATCGAATTCATAACATTGCATTTTAGTTTAACCCTCAACGGGTACTCTGGGTCTGACAGACCCGAGCGCAAAATCGTATATGTGAATATCTCGGAGGGGCGCAGGGGAGGAGGATTCGTTATGGCGGGGAAAAATCCTTCTTTGTGTGCCAAATCGAGGGAGCACTCGTGCCATTCCAGTGCGACGTCACCTACGGAGCTAGGAGCATTGAAAAATTCGATTCGGGTCTCCTGGACCCAGAGTACCCGTAATGTCAGAAAGTAAGTTTTATGAAAAAATTATAATTATTTAGAATTTATATTTAAATTACTTAATAATGTAAAAATATATGTTTTAATGTATAGTGCCCGTGAAAAAATTTTTTTAATAGCTTAGTTTTTTTTTTAAGGCAGAAATGGAGACGCGGTCTCGCACGCGGTCCGTCGCTGAGTTGGCAGCAATCGAGAACCGTAACGAGGAGGAAGTTTACGAAAATGATGCTTCTTCTGGGGAAGAAAAAGATCGAACATACATCTAAAATTTGATCTGCTTGTTCAACTACCGATATGTAAAAAATAATTACAATGTTATAATGATAATAGTTTTCAGATAATAAATACTTTTCAAATAATATATCTCGATTTTTGTCTTTCTTTGCCATTGCAACTCTTTAGCAGGTACTGAAAATTTCCCAAAATTTGCATGCAACTGAATAGAAATTATCATTTTCTTCATGCCTTTGCATCACCAATCCCCTTTTTGCTTCAGCAATCTGGTGGAGGAAATTGTACCACTAGAAATTAAATGAAATTAAAAAGTTGTGAAATCTCCGCGTTATTCAAAATCGGTGCATTTTAATTAGGGATATTTTCATGTAATTTTTAGTATAGATACTTGTAACAAGATGATGTCCCTCCAGGCAGCAGCTTTAAACTTTCACCTCCCGATTTGGTCCAAGTAGGATTACGGTAAAGATGCTTACGAACATTTTCAAAGTTTACTGTTCTACAATGAAATCAGCGTTAAGTTGAGGAATCGTACTCGTTAGAACCTCATTATAATCTATAAAGGGTTGTTGTTTAATCCGTATACCTGAGCCCATTTGCTGTAGGGGGATTAATTCAAACTGCAGTGTGTATCTGGTGCCGATGAACAAAGTGTAAATTTCAACATTCGCAAAATATGGAATAAACGGAGCATGGCAAATATTTCTCGTTGAATGAATGAACAAATGAACATTGGTCATAGCGAAGTGAGTGTGAATATCGAGTTAAATGTGAATAGCTGGACATTTCCATGCCAGTGGCATCATGTCGTTAACGCGACGACGGCGGGAGAAGTCTACAACAATATGCGAAGTAGCACCGTTATGAGCTTTGTGTTATCATTTTGGTACAACACAGCATGCATCAGCGACTGGAACCACTGTTTGTTTAATTTGCGAAACGAACCAACCACCTCTGGACACAACCGTGCATTAACAAACACTGATACATAACATATATTAATATCATATATGTATAACGTAACTTTTGTCAACATGACTCCTGTCTGTAAGAGCTATGGTTACATAAACATCGCAAATGATTTCCAAAGCTTGGATTCACCTCACCTTAGGAAGGCACAGAAAGCCGGAGAGAGTTTTATCTAATTGTTTGTCCGATTGAAATTTTTCATGAAGGAAGGGGATTCTCGTAGAACTCATTGGAAAGCAGAGACGCATTTCAAATCCGATAATAGACAGAATTTAATGAAAATTCAATCACCAAATACTGAATTCATAAGGAATTTAAAAAAATGGGAGAGAAGAAATTTATGATAGAATGAAATTGCCAATAATTCAATTGCTGAAAAATTGGGATAAAAAACGAAGCGATCACTAATTCATTCATTTATCGTTCGGGGTTTCTGTCGTTTCCAAGTCTCCATTCTCTGTTATTCGTATATTCTGATCTATGTATTTGATTGAGATTTGACTGCGGAAATGTGCTTCATACCGTCGCATTTAAACCAAATATTGGATATCTTTAATAATGAAAATCTGCTCTTTTTCCCCGAGCTTTAATTTTTACTATGCCAACCTTAGAAACGGATAGATCTGTTTGTCGGAGAATATAGCTATACCGTTAAGAGTCCTTGATTTCGAGCTCCTGTAATCCTTGGAGGCAAAACTGTTACTTGTACTTGGCAATGAAGTAATTAGAAAGTCATTTAAATAAACATTTATGATGCAGTGTGCAGCTATTTTGTCATCATACGTTTTCTAAGAGAATATATGATCACAAGAAAATTTTCTCCATGTTGAAACATAATTCCTCCTCTACGGAAGCCGTAACTGCAGAAAGAAACCTTTATCTGCTATGGACGCCCAAAGGCGCTCGACGACACTCTCACTGTGTAATATCAGCATTTTTAATCGCCCAGTATATTCAAGAATGTTGCGTTTCATGCCCACATTTTTGAACATATTTCTGAAAATATTTCAAACGTTCAGAAAATATTTACGGTCTCAGAGACTTACAATACAAATGTAGAACATTCTAGAAAATTGTAGAAAATAAACAGATCTTAAAGACGTGGCTAAACCCTTCTACAAAAATTTACAATTTTATTTTAATTTAGTGACATTCGTATTTTTCAATTAGTATAAGATAGTTTAATTAATATTAATGAATTCGGCAAGGTTTCTTATGTAATTAGGATCGTTGGTCATTTTTCAAATCGTTGAAACAACAGTCACATTCGCAGAGACGAGTGTTTTTAGCGATAATTCAGGATCCCATAACGCAGAACATTACGCTTAAAAAGTTCAGTCTGAAAGTAGCGCTATATTTTTGGAGGTGCTAAAGAGATGAACCCTCTTCGAGCACTGACTCGATCAGTGGTTACAGACACGGTTGAAGCAAAATACCTTGAAACTAAACTGCAAGTACTATATCGGCTTATTTCCGTTTCTCTTGCTTCGGAGAACAGCTTAAGAGTAACGTGTAGGGATTTGCAGCAGCCCTGTACTGGAATAAACGTGTAGACAAAAAATCTGGAAACAACTTTGTACCATGTAGTGATAAAATTCCAGTGTTTAAAGTCTAGCTCACATATTTGGCATACAATCTTTTCTTTATAGATATGTATAAAGCCTATTATTTGGTATTGTTACTTTTTTAATTGTTGTAAGTTTTAGAATGTATCATAAAATCTATGATGTCTTATAGTTTGAGTATTTCGTTGAAGTTTCCTAAGATTCCTAAAATTAGTTGAAGACCTACATTAACTTTGAGCATTTGGATAATAATCTAATAACATTAATTTATTGTACAAAATGATGTTCCAATGTATCACAAAATAATAGAATTTACGTTTCACACTTCGAAACCTGGATTACCATATAATACGTAGAATTGTCACTACGAATATTGTCAACGTTCCCTATTACATACAATTCTCGGTGGTTACGATTATGGTCATTTCGATGGTCATTATCCAAGAGGACATGCTATTATGGGAGCAGTTGCTAAAGCAACAGTGGTTAAAGGACCTAACGGTTCTGTAAATAACAAAGCTCATGGTTCTAAGCAGACATACGTTTATGCTGCTGGATTCTAATTAGCTGTATTTGTTTTTGTGGAGTAAAAGAAATAAGTAAATTAACATTTTTTCAATTCCAATGACAAATATTTTAAGTAAAAAGTTGCATTTAAATTATTACATTGTTTCATACGTATAAAAACTATACCTTCATTGTAAGAGAATAGTGAACGTGAATCCTAGGTAGAAAATATTCAACAGTCGAACCTAACAATGATGTATTGATTTGGACTTGAAATGTATTTTTTACAGTGAATACGTTTTTAGAAAAATGGTTCGACCATGGACTGTGACTTTTAAATTTTCCACTAAGAAAATGGTTTGATAGTTGCTAAAAAAAATAATAATTGCTAAACAAATCTTTCTAATCGTTGTGATCTTTGGTTCTCTGTTAATTGTTCGTTTCTTTAGCTGAAATAAAATATCAATTTATTCGATTGTATCATTATTATTTCTCCACAAAATATATTATTCAGTGTTACGAAATAGGTACTATCAATAATTATGAATAGTGCTGCGACCACTGTAAATAATTATAAGGATAAAATTAATATTTGATTGTAGCCTATTAAAATGTATTTTCATTCCGGAAGCCTGTAAGTTATTCATGCGAATATAATTCGGTATTATTATTTTTCCTTTGAAAGACTATACTAATTTCTACGAACAAAAACGCCCTTTCTCCCTCGAGGCTATATAATATTTGTAAATTTTTGCGCCATTTCCTGAAGAAAATGATATTGCGCTAAATCGAAGACGGAACGGACGAAAGTTGAGGTACGATTGAAATTACAAGAACAAAGACACTGACCAAAAATGTATGAACAATAAGGAAACAGATACCGAGTTTATAGTGAAAGAAGCACAGAATGCTTTGCTGCATTGATCGGGGTGGCGCCAGAGCAATTTCCTGCAATTACTATCGACACTTCGGTTATTGTCTATCGCATCTTACTCATGAGATCCTTGCATTGTCATCGCGATGTTGCGTGTAATAGATGCACTTTAGTGTGTACAGTAACAGAATACCCTACCGATTCTCATCAACTTGGTATTTGTGCTGCATTAAATCTTATAGACCATTGCACCGTGTCTCTATAGAAATTTTGTACCTTCTAAGACATTTCAGTCTGAATAGCCTTCATTGAAATAAAATCCTTAATTGGAATGAAAGAGACAATAAAGTTTCCATAAATAATGCTGTTAGTAGCAGCCTCCGCGCGAAATTGAATATACACAATTCATAACTTCCTAGTTCCATTGAAATTCATATTGATTAATCGCTGTTTCATTCGCCTATTTATGTAATAGAAAATAAAACAACGCTTGAAGCAGATTTCACAAAAATATATCTCTTTTTTCTGCTGCCTCCATTTCATATCAATAGATTTTCATTTCCCATTATGAAGAATAATTAAAGAAGTCATTTCTACCGTGAGAGTCGATTTGTCTTACGCTTTTCTTATGCTGTATATTGCTTTCTCCCCCTCAGTTATATATGTATATTTGATGATAGGAGAAAAGTAGAATGGTTCAACTATGAAGGGTGTGTCGCCCCTACTTATGTTTATCGTCCCATAAAAATGCAGGCAACTGCTTCCTTTTTCTTTGTCTGGCATATTTTTGGGAATAATGCACCGGCGCGGTGAAATCGCAGATAATCTCATACAAATTCCTGCCTCGTTATTAATATTTTCAATTTCTCCTTCCCTCTTTTCCTAGAGTGAGGTAAAACGATGTGGACCAATTTATAATTGAGGTATCCATTATTCATCAACCGTATTTAATTACTAAGAATAATATAAAAAAATTGACGACTTATGGGAAAGTTTTGAAGGGTTTACACCTTTTTAGGGATAAAAACGTAGGAAAGCAGGTAACTGTAGTATGAAAAAATACGAGAACTGCAGAAAACAAAATCCTTTTATTCATTAAAATACAACACCAAACAATCTCCAATAAACAAGGAAGGGCTTATAAGAGCTCTGTAGAATGAGATAAGGATTACATTGCTTCCATTCGGATTTCTTCAGGTTTTTGCCGTACAGAAATTGCAAAGGAGCTTATCAGGAAATGCTAAACAAAAGGTAGAAGAATTAGGTTTGCGACTACAAGATTTAAAATGCGTGCTACTATGTTGTGATATGTAACAAGTAACTAAGGGGTACATTCATGTGCGTTTTTTGATAAGACATAATACGAGTTTTCAAATAATAAAGAACAAAAAAGAATTATCTCAAAAATTGACATGCATTTATTTTGTATGAGGTATATATGCTTCGTTATGTACAACACACATAAGACGTAAAGAGGTGTTCGTAATAAGAGGTACTATAGCGGTAATGACGGAGATCATCGTGGTTGAAATCTTTTTAATGGCGTGCGGTGGTCGAGATCAGTCAAAGTGGAAATGGGTTTGCTCTAATCCTTTGTTCTTTCGCGCAAATTATTGATTACCAGCCAGCGTGCACTGCTCCTGGAGCAATAAGCCCGGCAGCGATGCTACCAGATGGTCCTTTGATCAATGTTGGAGCAGCAATTGGCCCAGCAAGGGAAGCAGGTCCAGCATGTGGACCAGCCAAAACGGCTCCTGTAAATTAGAGGATTCAGTTCTTATATTTAAATATTCGTATTTTAATACGAATCAATGGATTCATGCGATGCTTTAATACTCATTTTTACAAATTGGTTACATTATAACTTGGTATATCGTTCACCTGTTAGTGCGTTCCATCCGTGACCAACACCCCATGGTGCAGCGCCCCAAGGAGCTGCGCCCCATGGTCCACCCCAAGCGCCAGGTCCTCCAACGGCTGCTGGGCCAGCAATACTCGGAGACACGACTGCAGGTCCAGCAACTGCACCAGTTACGACGGCACCGCCATCTACTGCTCCAGAAAGTTGAGCTGGGCCCCTAGCTGGCCCAGCAAGGGCAGACGGTCCAACGGAAGGTCCGGCCAAAGCAGCTGCTCCAAGGGCAGGACCGGCCAAAGCGGCACCCCACAAACCGGATGGGGCTGCTGCCGCAACGGACAGAGTTGCTACCAGAAGTACCAAAGCCTGCATTTTGTATGATTTGTTGTTGTTGATAGGATTTGTTAACCCGTATACTTTGGTAGCTGTCGATGATTTGCTTGCTGTTACTCGAATCTGCACACCTTTTATAGTCGGAACATTGTCTCTCAACACCCCAGGGCGGGGCTGGACACGCCAAACATTCTCTCCCTCCCAGCATATTACATATATCTCTAACGTACAAGGCTTATCAGCATTAAGTCAGTCGTTAAGTTAGTGTCACTTGTACGTTATATGTATACTAGCATTTGCAACGTCCTACCCAAGAGACCCACAGGTCATGGTACTTTGTTTCTGCTGCCATATATCAGCCTGCAGAATCCGGGTCTACATTTTATGGACAAATTAGCCTTGTTCATCCAACATACAATTAACTCCATTTTTGTCCGTTGAAAATTGATAATCTTTAGAAAATTCCTGGATTGCCCACATTCCCACTTTGCCGCTCTTTTGTTTATCTCGCAGTGATTACGCCTTTGTTCATTGTATGTAAATTTTATACGTATAATCTTTTTTTCCGAGATTGTCATAATTAGAGGAAGATATTTGCACAGATATCTGTATGCTTTATTCGCTTCTCATTTGTCAATAGCTGATTAACGATCGTCAATTAGGATAATCATGTTCAAATTAAACTGATGGCATATGTGACGATTTATCTAGGTAACCTGGTAAATGATGAGATCAAGGTCTCATGCGAAGATTTCTCGTCATTATCGACCTTGAAGCCGAGGTGTAACATCTCAATGTAAAAGTAGGAGGATTTTTAAAGGCGTGGGTTGTATGTATCGACGGTGTTGCGTTGCATTGTGCATCCGTTTGAAACAACTTAAACGGAGTTGCTGTACCTACGCTATTAAAGGCATGTGAGGAATCTATTGTACTCGCAAACATGTCACAATGAATATGCAGTTTGCAATGGATCAATGGTCCTGCTACAGATCCTACGGAATAACATTAAACTCAGGACACTTTCTACCTGCATACCAAACCGAATGACCAAACTGGATATCTGCATATTGTCCTTTGATAAAAAATACCCTACATATATATCCTTTGTATCAAAATTTTTTGCTCTTTTATATCAATCAACTTTATCTCCGCTCTGCTGTGATCTTTTTGTAACAACGAAAGGTTTCAATCGTACCGTAATTGGATAGGTAACAGATAATATACAAAACATTAGTAAAAACTCCTAATCATAAATTAGCGTTAAAAGACTAATATATATCGATCTACCCTTTGGAGTTACGTACTACAAAGCCTTTCTACATTGTTCCACGAGGATTAACAAAGTCATTTACAAGCATAGAGTGGCTCCACAAACTTCCAGATCGTTGATGGCGATCGAGTCGTTAGAGGAAGAGACGATGGAAGGGTGGAGACCGATGTCTTTTGCATTATCAACGTTATTACCATTTCTACGTTGCAAAGGCTTCATTAACGTCAGTGACATTAAATTAGCATCCAATTAACAATATTATTAGTGCTACGTATGAACATAAACGTCATTGTAAAATTTCATATACCTTTTCCTTCGTTGTTTAGGAGCTACATTAATTTCAGAAAATGAATTACTCCATCTTTCGTTATTTCGGAGTCAAGCAATTGACTGAGGCCTTCTGAACTCGTGGCTTTATTTTTTGCTGTTAGATAAGAACAGGGAATAGAAAAAAAGAAATAGAAAAAAATGTATAGGTCTTTGGAAAAATTTGTGTACTGTAGCAATATATATGAATATTTATATAAAGCGCATTTACAAGTCACTTTCATATTCAGTTACATGAGAAGCAGTTCTTCTTTCATTTTTTGTGGATAATTTTTTTATTTCAATTAGTAATCATACAAGATCATTAAAACTCTTTTTGCAAGTAAAATTAAAAGTTATATACCTGGAACGAAATCTTGGCTTATACAAAAGTAGTCGCACAGGAATTCACTTTTGAATTCATTACAATTTCAGTATCTTTGTGTTGCCCCCATGGGAGGGTTTATTTGCATAAGTGAAAATGATTAAAATAAATGGCAAAAGTGTAGCAAAACTCTGGCAAATAACGTTTTTTATTATCAAGCGACGGATACTCGTAGATAAATGCGGATAAAATGATTGTTGCACATTTTAATTTTTTCACACTTCAAATGCGATTATCTTGAAATCTCGACATCCCTCGAACTTCAACATTTTCATTGTAACATGCGGAAAAAAGTCTTTTAAATGGGAGTCATGAAATTATCGAAATAGTCGCTTTGTCGAGATATACAAAATTCATATGCATTTATAGTTTCGCACAGAAATTTTTTTTACCGTTAGGTTGAGCTCAATACTTCTAAATTCATAAAACTTATATAACAGAGGATATCGAAATATTCAGTGTATGGATGCATGTATGAATTATCTGGAAATTGGAAATTAATATTTGAAATTGCTTTCTATTCTTAAAAGCTCTTTTCGTCAGACAAAACTCGGGTTTTTTCTATTGAAGTAAAATGCTTTAGGTATATTCACGGAAATAAGTTTTTTAAAACAAAATAATTTTGAGTATTTCTCGAGCAATATCACGTTCAGGCACGTTTTGGATTATCGGATAAAGGAAATAAATATTCAATTATTATTTCATAATAAAATTAAATAAATATTCAATTATTATTTTCTTTGGAGCAATTGAGTTTAGAATCAATACCATTTTAAAAATTAGTCGAAAATCATTTGGTTTAGAGATATTTCAAATAATTTCTTTTAGAAACAAATTTCTGTATTCTGCATTTTTTAGCCATAATATGGTCCTCAAAAATTTTTTAAAAATACTTTCCAAATGGTAACTGACGGTGTTATAAATCATAGTTTAGAATACAGTTGATAAATTTTCATATTGCATAAGCTGAAAATTTCAAATGAATCATTCACCGTTTTTCCTGTGTAATATGCTTGGATCATAACTAACGTAATATTGAAGGATAGTAATAAGTGAAATCACAACCTTGGAGAGGTTTAGGTGGGACATCAGAAATTTATTACTTAAACGGTACATTCTATATTAATTTATCCACAGTCATTAAACGTATAAGTATCGGAAATGTGGTTGCAGGATTTTCATGGATTAAAGGCGGGAGGGGCTCTAGAGCAGTAGTTGCAACAAAGGCGGTAATAAATGTAAATAAATGCAATTGTGAAAGGAGTCATAAAAATATTTTAAATCTTGTTACAATTATTTTTCCAATATATTTTAAGTTCGCTGCATTTTGGTATTCGTTATTTTTTGAAAATCCAATACTGCAGCATTCTTTGTCTTGCCCTGCAAAATTTTCGAGAGATTTGGAAGTACAATTTTCAAAATAACGCCAAGATTGTCCAAATTACTAAAGATTTTTTAAAGCAAATTACTATAATCTTCTATTTTTTAAAAATAAATTCCCAAAGCAAATGTATACTTATATTTTATCATAGCGACTTTTTTTGATATCGGATTATTGTCACGTGCGCGACATTTAATTGTCCGAGGTGATAAAAAATGTAATCAGATTAAAACCTGTACCGATATTGCATCAGCCAAGGATCTTTTCGATGCATTAGATCAAAGTTCCTCTTATTTTTTCTCTGTCACGGCCCAGCAAATTGCTAAGCAGCCCCGCCTTTACCCCCGGTAAGTTCGCCGACCCACGTGTGCTGTACGTCCCCTATAAAAGATCAGATAGATTCAGCTAGTGAGACAATATTCCTCAGGATGTCGTTACGAAAGTCATGACAATCGTAGCTGAAACGGTGGAAGTACCCGGTCAGAGAGATAGTCGCGCGTCTTCTAAAACAACAACCCTTCAAACTTTGCCCCAGAAGACGGCAGTAACAGTAAACCTGAAATTGTATCATCCTATTTTCAAGGGAATTATACAGGTAAGTGCACATAAAGGAGAATTAAATAACTAAATTAAACTTAATGTAGTACTTAAGAGCAAGCGTTGAAAGAGAAAATTTGAGGAAGGGTGCGTTGGTTTGCAGAATTAATGTTGCTGCTTTCATCCCTTTTTTCTTCTTGTAGGAACTTTCGGGCGATTGCTAACCTTCTCTCCGGGTACTTCCACTGCTTTCTCCTAACGGTGGATGACTATTAAAGTACCTCCTTGCACGAACTCCGGGATGTCTGAGTAACCTGCTCAATATAGTAATACATATCGAACCCTATCTACCTCAATATCAAGAACCACACCTCATTCGGTATTATAACAAACAATCAAGAGTAACAACATATCCGCGACACTGTGTTCTCGTTGGTAAAAAGCTGTACAAAAGGAAATATAATTCCACATCATAGCTTGTTTCGTCACACTCGATAGATTGATTACAATGATCTGAAAACGGAATGCTGACTTCCACTTTGGTAGTTGTCATCGACCTGATCAATACTACCAATCTACACAAGTATGACCTACGAAATACGTTTGACAAATTTATACGATGGTTGTAATTTCTTCTACCTGTTATTCTACAGCTCTTTTTGCACGATTATATGTTTTTTTGTCTACAAGAAATAATTATTGGAGCATCGAAAATAATACAAGCTAAAAAAGATCATTTATCAGAAAATTGTATATAATTAATGAATAAAGCTATTGTCATAACAATTTTCTTTTGCCAATGGTAACATTTCCATTTACCCCCATCGTTAAGGGCGTATAAGGAGAAAGACGTATTGATGAACATATCCGCTTGCTTCATTCGTTGTTCGATTACAAGTGACCTTTTAGAATTTGTGGAGGTTCAGTGCACTCTCACAATGTACCTTAGAATTTAGTATCACGATGATGAAACAAAAGAGCAGCTGCACTTTATTCTTTATGCCTAATACAAACGCTGCCTTATAGTATGAGGTGCATGACAACCTCATATCGGGCACGATTTTCCCATAGAACTCATATTTGAACACACACCTTAAGATTAGGCCGCTCTAAATTATTGTGTAAATTATTATGGATATCAGCAGAATTTCTATGATTTGAGGGAATCTTCTCATTTGACTTTTGCTGCATTTGGAAATTTTTTTATAGATTTTCTATAAAAAACAGAACAACTTGTTTAGGCACAGTTAGAGATTGGCGATTACATTTTTTCCAAGTCTAACAGCCATCACGAGAAAATGTTGAATAAAAAACATAACTTCAGTAAATATTGTTTTCAATTTTTTACTCTCCTGGTACTTGCATGGTGCATCGCAGAAAAATGTTATTTAAAGACTTTATTTAATCATAATTGAAGATTCAAACTTTTAATTGAAAAAATTTTAAATGGTGGAGGTAAACACGGGAAACAAAACCACATCTAACAAATTCTATTTGTATTTTTGTGATTGAAATTTTATTCACTAAGGTAAAATTTTCTCATAAAAAGCAAGCGATTATTAGAAAATATAGATTTCCACTATTTAGGATTTTAATATTTATTATTATCGGATAAATGTACCTCAAATAAACAATGGAATATTTTTTCTCTATAAAACAAAGTAGATTAAGTTTTTCCTGACTGTGGATGAACATTCCGGGACGTCAGCAAGGTAGGGACACTGGGAAAAAAATTAATGATTTCAGAATTTCAAAAAACACGTAAATTGAAACTCAGAAAAAAAGTCTTTCTCCGAAGATAATAAATACAACATATGAAACAATGAAACCTACATGCAATAGGCTAAACTCAACTTATTTCTTACGTTTTTCCTTAGATTAGCTCCTTTTGGTATTTGCAAATGGATTGCTGACACTTTAACATATAACCTAAACTCATAATAGTTTCAATCAAACCTTATCTGTATCCAATAATCAGAAAATTAATCACCTTTGAATGAACAATGCTACATTCAACTGGTGACAGTTATTCAAATGCTCTTTCCTTTACGCAAAATGCATTCTTTTGAACCTGAAGGGTACGAATAAAAAGGAATTCGTCCAATTTAACATTCAGAGAATAATCGGAACGGTATTATTATTTTAAAAAAACTTTTTATCTTGTATCGTTTACCAAAATAAATTCTACAATAGATTTTTTCTTTAGGAGTGCATCGCTATTATAGCGTTTTGAAAAAAAAATCAGCGCTATTTGTCACCCACCTGCAATTACCTCGAATTGTCTTAAAATCTTCATTTCCTCCAATTTTTCAAAACACTCGATTTCCGCTGTTACTTGAAGACCATTTTATAATATAAAGAGAACAACAAAGTTGAAGAGGCGATCTTACTCCGGTGGTTTACTGTAATCAGATCCCAATCAGATCGGATGACTTGAACTGTGTGGTGATAGGATAATCTATGTTATAGCACACGCAGAAATACATAAGGCTTGCTAAAGTTTCCGCACGAGTGGCATTGGTATCCTATCAACTTGTTACAAATGGAACCTGTTGTTGTTAATTGCGATTATGATTTATATGAACATAGATCTACCTCTTTCTCAGCATGTTGGAGCTTTTAACCCTCTTTTATCATTATCAAGATTCCTAAGAATATTGTGGTGCCAATATGTACGTTTTCGATATTGATCCTCCCGTATTCTTTTGTCGCCTATTTTGCATGTACGTTAATTTCTCTGTATGGAGTATCTTTCCTAATGGACCCAATTTAATACCCCCGTCGATTCAACCCATTTGCATTACGCATATACGCGCTTTAATATCGTGGTCGGCCAAATTGCGCATGAATATGCGCTAAGTAATGCACTTGGGTTAATCCTTGAACATCAGTAATTGATCCACGTATTTTTAGAGTTTATTTATCTATGTAGCTAATTCATGGAAACTAATTGCCTCATACCTGCAATACAAACTTTTTCATAAACTTTTCGAATGTTTAAATTCTTCATTAAAAAGTAAAGATAGAAAAGTATAATCTATCACGAGGTGGCCACTGATAAATTTAATTCGTGGATGTACCTGTTTAACTTTCTTGCATAATTTACGTATCGACGGTTCCAATTCACAGGTATTATCCTTCTGCACTAAAATTACATTTTCAGACCATTAACATGCCGTATTAATCTGTATAATTAAAAAGCAATCATTCATTTTTGTGAAAAAATAATATCAAGTCATAAGAAGAATTCACGTGGAAAAGAAAGATCCATTTATTAAAAACACTGTTTTACCAGTTGTATGTACATAAAAAAGTACGAAAAAATAGAAAATGAGTATCGTTGACAATCTACATGGTAATCATAGATAAATTATCATTAAATATGTTGTAATAATAATAGCAATTATCTCAACGAGGTACATGAGACCGGGCAGAGGGGGTACAGCGTAGGTTTGTATACTTTGGAACAAGTTTTGAGGTCACAAGGAAGTACTTTCAGATATTCTTTTCAATTTGTCGCATTGTCTCTCCAGTTTCTACCAATGTCCATGCCCAGTGTGAATACCAGCGCCGTACCCTGCACCATGGGCTGTGATTTTGCCCGACGGTCCAGCGATAACTACGGATCCCGCATGCGGACCAGACACTGCGGCACTGCCCGAATGTGGTCCAGAAACCACAGCACCGTGGGATGCAGGTCCGGCGATGACTGCACCATGCGCTACTGGTCCAGCAAGGACTGCACCGTGATGCCCGGGGCCTGCATATACAGCTCCATGAGCCGCTGGACCTGCGACCACTACTCCATGGGCTCCATGAGCGTATCCTGCTACACCACCCAAGCCGTATCCTGAAGAAAAGAAAATGAAAAATAGTAAATATCAAGTTTGAGGTTATATCGCCGAGCGAACTTTGATTGTTTGGCTCTTTGCAATTTTTTTTATCAATTCTGTACTCAATTACCAGCGTATCCGTATCCTCCCTCGGCTCCGCCATATGCTCCGTCATAATATCCATCGTAATCACCCTCAACATGCGCAGGACCAGCAACGGAAGCTGTGATCGTAGCGGGACCAGCAACGGCGCCTGAAACGTGTACTGGACCGGAAACAGCACCGGAAAGGTGAGCTGGACCAATAGCGGGACCAGCTAAAGCCGCGTGACCAACATGAGGTCCTGCGAGACTTGCACCACCTAGCACTGGACCGGCCAAAGCTGCACCATGAACACCGTAATATCCGTGAGCGCCATAACCACCATGCCCACCGTATCCACCCCAGTGGGTATCACGCCGTTGCCGTGGTCGAGCAGCAACAATGACGAAGAGGGCGAAGAAAAGGATCTGTGAAGTTCAGGTAAAGGTAAGTCCTTCCACAAAAGATAAGTTTAATACAATAATGGTCTGTCAGTAAATGAAATTAGGAAACACTTAGGTTGATATGGTGGATGATACACAGAGCAGTTTCCCCAGATCCGCGCACTTCCGTTACCGTTTCTTTTTTTGGTACTTACAAAAGCCTTCATCTTGTTGACTGCTTAATGCTGAGTGTGCCGCCGAACGGTCTTGATGCATTTATATACAGTTCTAAGATCTCTGCCGCGCCCCCGCTGATCCCTTCAAATCATATCCGTTGATGGGAGTCTCACCCATTGTGTAAGAAGGTCACAATAGACACACCCCGGTATAGGACAGGAATCTTTTCTTTCTTTATTTTCCCAGAAAGTGACAGTGCTACAGTTATCCTTATTTTTCTGTTTGTCGAAATAACACCTCAGGTAGGCTCCCGAATGAATATTATATGATTGTTATATGTTGTATGAGCCCAATGTTGATTATAGTTGCCCAAGTTAGAATTTCAGTCATTGTTAATAGACTGAAGAGACAATAGTGAGGGATGACTCATAATATTAATGAAGAATCCTCCAACAATGTCCAAATTTTTTCAATGTGCGGTTTAGTTTAGTTACTTTTGAGATCTGAAACGGTCCTGAATAAATGGAACGAAATTGTTAAATTTTGAATTTTTGTCTTTTTTATGGTACTCTTGGTTTTTCTTTAACACGGTTGTACCTTTTCTAATATTTATAATATTTTTTACCACCATTTAGCCTTCTGTGGTAAATTCAGAAGTTTCTGCGGAAATTGTAAATTAACTTTACTTTCTGAAATTTTGTTTGCATTGAAGGATCTTTCCAAAATTTTTCAAAAATTCCAATGAAATAAATTCTAAAATTCAAGTTATTCTAAATTAATTTATTCTTTATATTTTTTTCATACTGTCGAATTGGACGCAATTTAGCAATAACCATGTCAACCCGTACAATAGGTTGACATGTTATTGCTAATTTGCGTCCAATTATCCCCCGAAATATTTATCAAAACTTTGGATAACTCATAGTATTGGACAAGGTTATACAAATCTGTTAAAAAAGTAGCCCTAAATATTTCTGTGGATTGGAAATGGTTCTGTAATCGTATGACCAATTCTAACAAACTGTATTAATCACGCATTCCCAGAAAAATAAAGTATCCTTGATATGAATCATTCACGTCCAAAATAAGAGTACGTAAAACGTGAGAACAATTAATGTCGCTTTTTCCTTAATTCTGTTGTTTCAAGTTTCAAAAAAGGATCATTGAAAGTTTTCAATGGCTGCATACAAGTACAGTTACTTCAACTCTTTCTCCTCCAGACACTATTTAATGCAAGAAAAAAGTACAAAACAGACAAGATAGAATTTATCTACCTTGTACTTTAATAAAGATGGTATTCCTAGTCGCAAATCAATGGCATTTGCCGTAAATAGAACTGGAATGACTTTAACATTAATTTAAATCTTCAGCTGAAGAACTTTATTCTTTCCAGCGACAAGGTAATCTTTCTAAACGTATAATTATGATATCTGCTATTTTCCACAAAAGAAATTCCGCCTGATACGTTTCAATACACAAGATTTGTATCTAAACAAGGATGAAGAATTAGTTCTACCACCAACAGCTATTCAGTTTCCTGTAAATCGAAAAAGGTATATAAATATAGCGATTTTTTGTGCTACAATGAACTGAAGTTAGAAGATCATGAAGTTCACACGGTACGACTGTATGAGAAAAATTGGAAAGGGTATGTAGACTATAAAAGACGTTCCCTACAATTAATACATTTATCCCTCGCGGGTAGGGATGGGTCCCAGTCGCGAACTCGACCTTTAAGGATGAAAGTGCAATCTTCTTCGCTCCAGTTGCCGAGATACGTTCCATAGATATTTTATAAACTAAACCACTAAGGAGAGGAAAAATAGTGACGTGCGAATGATTCTTACATCTTCGAATACTTACACATATATATTTACCCTGTAAATTTGAGTAATCCACTTTAACATTTCTATACAATACCCATAGAAAGAATATCAGAGGAAGGGTCGGCTATCGAACGTGATCCATGCTAATGGTGAGACTGACATTTGCAATCATTGTCTGCCGAAGCTGTGTTTGTAATGGTTTATGCAGCGGACGGATTGTTGTAATTGCAAAAATACCACCTCAAATGTGCAATACCAATAAGATAATTGAAAAATTAGCCTCATTGAGTGTTTTAATGAAATCGATTTCGACACTTTGCATTTCATGCATTCCGTAGCACGGAGATCCTCTTTTTACAGTGTCCCTTTTTTTGCAATAGCTGATTGATCAGATAGAAAATTACCTTTCATAATGGTACCGTAAGTCACGAACCTTGAAAACAACCGGAAGCTCCTAAGACATCGTGGAAAGTGAGGTAAAAGAGGGTACATGATCCATATCCTTTCTGTTGCGAGAAAATGACCTTGGCCGCAAAATATGTAGGTGTTAGACGTAAACAAGTCGGTCTAAGAACAAATCGCACACCCCCAGGAGTGAAAGGATATCACGCTTTATGCTCCTTCTTTCTGATAGGTTGACTGGGTCTTCGCATAATCTTTCTCAGACGATACTTAAACGATTTACATTCTGCTGACTGCGACAGTTTCAATTGAAGAGTTCAATTGGAACGTCGAGTTCCTTGGATCCACAATGTGCTGAACAATGGAGGTCTTATTTTTCCCACTGAGAAAGTAGCAGCCATTTGAGTCCGTTGCAATGCCCTGGATGAAGTTTTCATAGATTTGTGGTACTCGAACACCTTTTATCTGACAGAATCGTGGACTGGAAAGATTTAAAAAACATTTATCTGTTCCATACATTTTTTTTTAGCAGTTCAAAACAAAATTTCGTCAGTGGTATCAGCCTCTAGCCTTTTGCAAACTTCGTGGGGTAACAAAAAATAAGCCCAGCTCACGTGTAGCGATACTGTGTTAGAAAGGACGGTAGTGAAAAGGGAGACTCTTTTAATACTTCCCTTTGCAAAAATGATTTACTGAAATTTCCATGAAAACGATTTTATTTTAAAGATGTGAGATGATCACTGTTTTTCTTTAAAAGCAAAAAATGTCTCGTTGCTCTCTATTTTTAATTCTTATCGCTGAAAATTTCCACAATGGAATATTTCGGTAATCAAAAAATATTTCATTACACTATAACTATTTTTTTGTAGCAAACATTATTTTTTTTTGGAATTTCTGGTTTCCGTTTATAAAGAGCAGAAAATTTGCATGCATTTCCAAAAAAAAGTTCTTCGGCATAGCAACTTCGTAAGCATATTACGAGTATATTTTCTCACGTACAATTATGACGGTATGATTGTTATCTACTAACTCGCATAATGCGGTAACTGCAGAAACTCTTTATCATGAGAAGCATATTCTTATTCTCGACGGTACTTTTCATATGTAATAAGCAGTTTGATTGTTAATATATAGATGGCAGTAATTTCTAGGCATGTATTTAATCATTATTTTTCGTTAATTTAATGTCATGTAAATGAATTTTTATTATGCTAATTTATAGAGAAACTGACAATCTTCCTTCCTTCTTCGTTTTCGGTTAAAGACAGTAAAAGAAAAGGTACATATCAAATTTATTATTTGACATCCTCTTTCTGTGTTGCGAGAAACATGCCCTACATTTGTAACGAAATTTTCTCAATATATAAGTGAAGGAATGAAGACTGGTGCTAATTTTGATAATATTTTTTAATTCACTTTGCGGTTTTTATAAAAAAGACGGCACAGAAACTAGATGTATAGGTGAATATTAAAACGCGCGAGGAAGTGTAAAGCAAAAGCATGGGCAAATAAAGGCAAAAGGAGAACTATGTACGTTTTGAAATGAATAGGTATGATATGATACCTTGAATTTTTACGTTTCTCCCAGTTTCGTTGTCTCACAGAGCATCATTTTTTATTCGCTTTGACAAAAAAGTTTCCTAGATACATGGAAAAAATGGGCGAATCATTTTCACTAGATGCTTTCAGTACATTTGAAAATATTGCCAGGTAACTCGAGTAGGAAATCTAACAGAAACGATAGTTTGGCTGTACCGAAAAATATTGACGTTAAGGATGAATACTTGTAGTAATATATATCGTCAAAGCTCCATTATATTGATTAATTGCAGTATTTTCACGAATTTCCAAATACGCAAATCTATCGGATGGAAGCAAAAATGTATATTAGGCAGATGTATGAGAAAATTTGTAATTTGAAAAGGGTGTTTATACGATTTTTCGAGATCTTTTGAATCTATATTTTCATTCATACTAAAACAAGCACATTTCGAAACATCATGAATCAAGCCCATGGTGAAACTGCCAAATAAACATGCTTCTCTTGCAATAAATGTCTGGCACCTATATACGTTGCGGGTAGAGCTAGACTGGTGCAATTCAACGAAAACTATAATCGGTCGCAAATCAGGTTTTTGCAACATCCGTAATCTGTCACTGCTCGATAGAAGTCGCATTGATGATGGAAGAGTTATTTAGGAACCCGCGATAGTAACATCGCCTAACCAAAGTCGATAGAAATGTGAATAAAGTTTAATCATTTGCGGGTAGCACAATATTTGACCTGTCGAAAGTTAGACTTTTGAGCGTGCCTGAAAAAGATCAGAGAGTGGACAAATTTGGATAACACATTGTGGAAGACCTAAGCCGTCTAATTGAGGTTCTCTTTTCGTTTGAAATTTCTATTTGAATCGAGAAAATTACAATATTTTAGGTTTGTTGTAATCGATCGATTTAATAGGGATCAAGTAAACTATTTAAATTTTCTCACCCGTGAAATAAATAAACAAGGATTTACACAAATCCTCTTATCGTAATTGGCTGATTAACAGTTAGGTAAAAAAAAAATGAGACGCAGATAGGTACTCGTTCGCTTTTGGGATTAAATCGTATCTAAATATATGATGTTTATTAACTTCGAGAGTAATTGAGATCACCGAACTTTGCCCTTTAATATCATTACACAGTGCCTGACTTGAAGTAGTGCATGCCAGTGAGGAACGGACTCGTGCCGCTTCACAATTTCCACACGAGATGATGATCAAGTTACTTTATGGATCTAATGAAGTTCCGAGGTAATAATTGAGAACTCGTGCAAAAGAGGTAGTCCCAGAAAGATTGCAACAAACTTCAATTGGTTGTCTCTCCAAAGGAATAATTTCTCTATTTCGCAAATAAAATTGAAAAGTGTCTCGTCGGAGTAGGTAATGCCCTCTTCTGTTACCAAGATTTCTATCACACGTTGTTAAAATGTACATTTGTCTCCGAATGCCAATAAAGGATTGTTAGAAACAGTTTCGAAAAATGGGACAATCACATGTACATGTATATATGTATAATTCGTATTGAATTGGAAGCTTAGCTCGGATTTACCAAAAGTTTTATTTTATTCACGGTCGAATGCCGAACTGCAAAAGCTCCTGGTCCATGCATCTCTCTGTTCTCTCGGTTCCAGTGCGGACGTAGAAAGAAAGCTCGAAAAGATTTAAAGCCTTTTTGCGAGCACTCAAAGAGAGTCTGGTTAACAGTACCGGCGATGTAACCGGGTAACATATAGACATGAAATGAAGAAAAAGGGATGGAAGGATAATGACGCTCGATTTATCCTATCAGCTCTTGTACTCGTGAAAATCCTGATAGAAATGTCGTATTGGTTAAAGTAATTGTTCATTGGCTCCATCTTTTTTTTGTTAACTTCATCTTCCCTTCATTCTTCTCTGGATCTCTCTTCAATTATATCCAGTTGAATTCACCTTTATCGTGAGAAATTGATTCATTTAGTTTATTGATCAAATTAAAGAGTCACAGTTGACTTCATTCTCTTTTGTCAATAATGTTTGAAGATCATGCATTTGATATTTTCGTTTCTCCCTCATGGTCGGACAACGAGAGTTTTAAGGTGGGTTTAACCCCGTAGCCTATGCTTTCGGGTGACTTGGGATCGAATAAACTTTGTTAAACGATCCTCTTTGGTGTATAGGACGTCCTGCTAATTGTCATTAAAATAATTAGAAGCCTGTGTACTAATTTCTTGAATGGTCAAGGATGAAAATAGGACGATGAAGTCATCCCTCTTCGTAATTCGTTTAGAAAGGAGCGACGGAAGATTTTAGAGGGTTTTTTCAAGGAAACTTTTAACGAGCGTTCAAGAATAAAGTAGAGGATCGTTAACAAACTGAATTTGAGTTCAAGCTTCTAGTTAGAAGGGGTACGTTGTCCAAGCAACAGGCGGTCGATTTTGAATTTAATGTCTCGTTAAAAGGATGTCGTCGCCGTGAGTAAAATATCTCGGTGAAATTATTCGACGCATTATCAGGAACCTTACGTTGGATCGTATAGGTATTTCAAGAGCACGAAAGACGAAAACCTGGGGCATTATGGTAATTTAAACAACACCGTAGTTACGCTTCGAAAATCTTATTAATTGTGAACTCTAAATCTTCTTTTGCCTTGTTTTATCGATTCGAAAATGCGTAAAAATTGAACACTGGTTTCGCAAAGATAACTAACTCTACAGAGTACCTTCATCATCGTCAGAATTAAATTACCATAGCCTCGACGATGTATGAATACGTATAGGTCATAAGAATGTTACGCGTTATAAATGTGCCACTTATGGAAAACAAGAGAGATCTTATTAACTGAAACTTTCAAGTCTGTATTGTGAAAAGCACTTTCCTTAATACACTAGTAACTCTATTGCGCCCTCTTTTATACCCTCATGCCCTCCTCCCTTGTGTGAACGAAGTTCTCCATGAGCAAAGTCACCTATTAAACGCATGTATATTCACCCTACTTTGAAGTTCATTGTCATGCTTTTCATCCTTAAATTTCCAAGCGACGCTTTTCCGCTGAAATACGGGGAAATTTATAACTTTTTCAAAGCTGCTTAACAAAGAAGGAAGGCAGTCACACGCGTACGTATTTACATTAGCCCTCCTATCAAGTATTTTGTAAACAATTGAATTCTGCCGGGAAAATCGATGAATTTCTTTGCTTTTCTTTAAACCATTAACACTTTGACTGCCATGTTGGTCACCGGTGAACGACACTAAACTTTTCGTACAGGCCGCGCTGATTATAACAAATGCGATAGTGTATACCATTGCGACCCACGCGGCGTGATTAGGGAGTCACGTAAAGTTTACGTGGCAGTCAAAGGGTTAATCAGTAATTTCCATTGCAAATCTACCTTCTAAATATCACTCCAGGCTTCGCTAGTAGATTTATAATATTTTTTGTTTGACTTAAACATTAGGCTCTATTTTTTCTTAAACATTCTGTAGATCTCGGGAGTTCTGTCTAATGGATAATACAAATCTATTGCAGCCACACTAGTGTTAGATGTTACTTTGTTTCTGCTCGCGTCATTCTTTTGTGAATATATTTCTTGTTGTTAAAGTAATATCTATGAATTGCATACGACCCTTTAAATTCTGTCATACATGAAGTTGGTGTACTGTTAAATTTAGATGTATAGCTTCGAAAGTATACAAAATTTAAATATATTACTACATATGGAATACTAGTAACAAATGAGCCAACACGTTCTGTAAGTTATGCTTTTCAACAACAAAGATATATTCTTTTAACTGTTAATGATTACTGTATGCAGATAGCGAAACAATGTTCCGAAGTTGTTTCTCATTCACCCAGTATGTTGACTTTGATAAAAGTGCGAGCAATCCTCTATTGATCTCAATATATGAAAAATGCATTTATTTTATAGCAATTTAATTTATCTATAATATTTTAGTAACTCCAGTGTTGCACTATTATAAATATTATAAATATCAAACGCAGGTTATTGGTAATAAAAAGCCAGTTTCCATAATTTTTAAATAATTCTGGAGCCTAAATAAAATATTGCTAATGCGCATCATTTTCTTTGGGTGAAAATTTACATTAATCAGTACTTAACTGACACTTAATTTTTATAATATATGTACGATAATTACTTATTCTTCTTAAATTACAACTAGCATCAATCCAATTACCGTGCAAGTTATCGACAACATTTCTTGAATAATAATTCTCAAACAGGTTTGGTATAAGATTGAACCGAATATGGAATATCTCTCGATACAAAATTATTATTTTGTCAACATATCGTGAATGTAGACACCGACCTCAAAGCTCAATCTTGGTATGGGTTATTTTGCCAATCACCAGATGCAATATTGGCTCAGCTCTGGTAGTTCTTGCCTCAAATGTTGGGCGAAATACAGATCGCAACGTCAGAGCGTAGATTATCACGCTCTTGTGGTACTATAAGCCAAACTGGATCGAATCAGTGGTTCTCAGGAAAAGCAGTGCTTATATTAAGCGCAACACGAAATCCCTCTTCTCTCCCATAATTAAATAAATTAAATCGATGTAGTTATGAACGAGCTAACAGTTCAATTCGGAATTCAGATAACCTTTTTATCGATAGAAGAGGTTTCTCGAAGCACGTTGCGATGCTGTTTCCCACTTGGAAAGACTGTAACGTGTAGATCCTAAGAAGCTATTGCAGTTCTCACGGTAAACACTCTTAAGTGTTGCAATGACGTCACGTAATACTAGAGAATGGTGATAAAAATTTCTATGGAGTGCCAGCAAAGCACAATAGACAGCATTTTTGTTCCACTTTATGATTTTGTACTCTGGGGTTTTGAATTGATATTCTAATTCCCGATACTTTTCTCAGCAGCGCTTATGCAATGGGTTACTGCGCTCGCTTATGACTTAGAACTATTACGCCTTACAAACTATTTCGTAACACCGTGCAACACGAAAACGCATTGGAAGTGGGCATTTCCATCGTAGAATGTAAAAGTATAGGAACTGAGAAAATGTCAGTTTCTTTACCGGCTACTGCAGCGCATTCGAGGTATAGGAAAGCGAGTGGAGTCGTGCGAGCGCTACTGAGCTGGTCTTAAAAGCTAAGGGTAAGAATAATGAAGGTACCAAGAGCAGACGAAAAGTTGTGTTTTAAATACTGATGCTTTATTTTATATAAAGTATTGTATAAATGTATAAACGCTATAAATACGTGGTATCTATCTATGGTGGTGGGGTGCTAGTCGTGATCGAAAAGAAAGGGTATGACGAGGGCGGGCGGGGTCGGGGGCCGGCGGCGGCGCGCCATATATGTACATTCATTCACTCACGGGAACGGCTGACTTACCATAATCTATTGGTCTCCTTCACTAATATAACACAAAAATATATGTGTATATTTACGAGTACACATAAAAAAAGAGTAATAGAGGGTGTGTGTATGTGTATTATATGCGTGAAGAAGTAATAGTATTTATATGCAATGCACATGGACACGAGTATGTAATAATAATAATATGTATGCTTGGGTGCGGCAGTGAGTATAACAACTGTGAGAAGAAACGTATGTTTACAGGGTAAGTGTATGATACGATTCATCTCATCGGGATAATAAAGATGTGCGTGAGAGCGTCCTACGAAAGATGGAAAACGTAAGAGTATATAAAAAGTAGTCAATGTTGGAGCAACGATAGGTGTTCAATAAAACAGAACAAACCCAGTTGGTCCGGTAAGAAAGCTACCAAAACCTGTCCACTTTCTAGGTTCATGGGGTAAAGTATATTAACACCGGAGGTATCCACTGAACAAGAGAAGGTCAAAAGTTGTGTAAAAGATACGTATCAAACTCGAATCATTGATTGTATCAGGACTGATGGTTTCGCTTGCCCGATCGTGAATGTAAAACCTGACGGATTCATATAACAGGAAGATGTTATTAAGAATTGACTAAGTTAAACTGTGATTCCTCGGCGTCTGGTTTTACGTGTAGTAAAACCATGGCGCTTTGTATTTATATAAATCGCGCCAGAAATTGTTTCGATACAAAGGTTGATCTATCTTTTGAACTTTTGATACTTTCCTTATTTTATTAGACAATTTGACTTTAACTTGACTATTGATCGTTTGACTTGACTTTTTCCGGAAATTCAACTTATGCCATGCTCCAAGGTTGGACCAAGCTTTGGGAAGAAGACGTTGAGCGCGTTGAGGATCGTTGACCAGTTAGACTGTGGTAAGTTTGCCGCCGTCGCCGAGCCGAGATCGCTGTGGTGTTAAATCGTCTACCACTTGCCAATACCAGCTGGGATGATAGCTCCGTGAGAGCCGAGTCCGGCGTGGATAGCGCCAGATGGTCCATTGATCACAGCAACTCCGGCGTCGTGTCCGCCGATGCCACCAGCAATACCTCCAGCACCTCCTCCGATGACAGCGATGGCACCAGCTCCTCCGAGACCTCCTCCAAGACCACCTCCAAGACCGACTCCAAGACCACCAACGCCGAGACCTGTTGAAATTGGCAAATGTCGAATGTAAATGAAGAACATGAAGAAAAAAGGTGAAATTGCTAACAGGATTGTTTTCTTTACTGATACGTACCACCTGGGGCAGCAGCAGCGGCAGAGCCAGAGCTACCATCGTCACCGTTGATTCCACCAGATCCAGCATAGAAGGCTACACCACCGTAGCTTGGTCCAACAAGGTTAGCGGTGGCTTGGGATGGTCCCACAAGGGTGGCAGTTCCTTGGGATGGTCCTACGAGGGTCGATGGTCCGGCAGCTGGTCCAACAAGACTGGCTGGTCCAGTACGTGGTCCTCCTACGGATTTGGCACCTTCTTGTGGTCCAACGAGATCAGATGGGCCGCTTTGTGGTCCAACATTGGCTTTGGGTCCCTCAGCTGGTCCGATGTCAGACCTTCCTCCGATCACTCCTGCAAAGAGTAGATGTTCGCTTTGAGTAACAGTCCTACGGATGAATGCAGCTGCTCGACGCGGTGTTCGTCGCAACTCATCGTGGGATATTAACCTCCGGAGACAATTTGTTGCACTCCAGCAGCTCCAGCAGCGGATGCAGCTCCAGCAGCGTAGCTTGCGCCAAGACCACCGGATCCCAAGCTGGATGCACCTCCTTGGAGAGATGCAGCGGTACCTGCACCAGCTGCGAGTCCTCCACTAAGTCCGGCACCACCGTGGCCAGCGGAGAGAACAGCTCCATGACCCCCGAGTCCGCCGAGTCCGCCATAACCACCATGTGCGATACCTGCACGGGCCGTCGCCACAGCTAGACAGGCGAACACAATCTGCAAGTGGAGAAAGAATATACTGTAAGTAGGATGGAAATGAAAGAACTGGTGGAAGCGTTCGTTGGAAAAAGTAATTCGGATCGGCTACTAGCGTAGAAATTATATACTTGAAATCCATTCGATGTTGCACTATACGGAAGTGCGGAGAAGTCATAACGCCTATTTGAAATGCGTTTGCAAGTGAAACTTTCACTTTCAGGCTAATCTCGCAGTAAATAATAACTTTCGCGAACAAACCGGAAGGTATATCGAAATTTCGGGAAGTATTTGAAAAATTTCCACACCGGCCAATCATTGAAATAAAATGTTGCAAGTCTGTTGAGGTATAAAACGAGAAAGTGAATTGAACATAAAAGTTTGGAAATTATTGGATTAGCAATACAAAAGTAAAACGCTTGTAATTTAGAGGGTCGTTATGTCATAAAAGTGTAATAAGCAAGTAGCAGCACCGGTTGGCAATAAATTTATAGAAACGAAGAAGGAGCTATTGGTAACGTCGTGCTGTAACGTTTCGTAATTGGAGTGATAGTGGACCGATTGCATTTTCGCATAGTTAAACGATTCCCTTACCACGAGCGACTCCACATCACTTTTATATACCACGCCTAACTTACTTTCCCATATTAGGGGAAAACATTCTTCGTAACTACTAATAGCATTGATCTAATCACGACGCCAATTGCGTACTGGTCTACCCGAGACAGAAGCTTTGCAAAAAACAACCATTATATCGACATAAGGATTTCATGCCATCAAACGTACATTTAACATAATTAGGCTAACGGATTTATAATTAATTGGAGCAATTTCGAAACAATGTAATTTAAAATAGAACGGTCTCCAAGTTTGTTTCGTCAATTCTACCAAAAATATTGAAGTTCAATATTTTTGGGGATTTTTGGAATTTTGCTTTTTGGGGAAAACGCGCCCGCCCGATTTAGATTTTCAGGTGAAGGAAACGGAGAGTATGAAAAAGTAGATTAGCGTGCGTGTGTCATGCTTCGCAATAAAATGGTAAGTGCAGTCTGAAATTATTTCAAACTTTCACATCCCGTTTTACGGACGCGAATATTACAGAGACTTTTAACGTATGTGAGAAGCGAAACCTATGATTTTACTTCTTTTCAAATCTAATGTTTCATAAAAATTGGGTACTGAAATGAAATAATGATTCGGAATTTTCTGTTCCTTGCAGAAACGTAGCTGCTACACATCTCCATGTATGAATGAAGATGTACAGAGAATAACTGGTTGCCTGCAAGTGATGATTGTACTATAACCGGTTTACGATAATGGAGTAAAAGAACGAGCTTCTTTTAAGCATTCATGAATGAAAGTCGTAAGAAAAAACTTTCCAAGCATTTTTTCTCTTGCAAATGAAATGCAAAAAGGAGAATCAAAAGAGGCGTAAAGGGAACGCGATTTTTCACAGTGACATTGAATTTGCATCGCGAGGAATAGCAAAGAAAGAGAGCAGTGAAACTCAAACAATGGTACAAGAGCGTTAACGATCCTTAAACCAGAAGAACAAAGCCGTAGGAGCTTTTCTCGTGTTTTTCATTCATAAGATGAAATCCAAAAGGATTTCAATTAGACTTTGTTCACGGAATTTAATTATTTATTTGTTAACACCCTTGGGAAATGCTAAAATATTGAGATATATTCAAATTTGCAAGAGAATAATAGAAACTTGGCAATTGTTGGAAAAACATTCAAGAAATTTTGATTTTGAGAGTTAGAATTTCAGAAAAAGTGGTCGCGTTAAAAGGATATACCACCCCGAAATACTCACAAAGGCCTTCATGTTTCTTGTGTGTGTGGTGGGCTGGTAGTCCGGTGAATGACTGACTTAGGCTGGGTCGGTGGGCCTTATATACGCCTAACTCTACTCTGGCCACGCTCCACAATCACCATCCTTTCGAAAGCAAGGCGCTCCTTCCACCCTCCCCCCAAGAAAAACTATAATCCTCCACGCTGTGTCGGTGGTCGTCCACCATAGGTAAGGGGAAATGTGGTGGAAGACGGGTGGTTAAGTTGTAGGTAGTTCGTCTTAGCAAGCTCCGATACCTCTTTCCCCCCTGAAACTCACTTGGTACCGTAAACCCAAGAGAACCAAGTGCACCAGGTACCAGGTTACCTGGTCACCTATGATAGGTATTCTTTCGTTCAGTCGTAACGATACTTTGATACTGCAGCGGAGTCTCCCGATCATTCGAAACATCACAAGATTCTGCACTGATGAGTGCGGCAGTGATTCATCATTTATGTATACATCACTAATGCAATCTTATCACCGATACACTGGATGGTGTCTCAAACTTGCAATCTAAAAACCTTCCCCATCAGAAGATGTTGGAGAACACGGGTTACCAAATTTCATAAAGAATTCTTTTCGAAATTTCAACACATTCTGGAATTCGTATATAGTTGATTTTTTTCTCGCAGATGTGAGCTATTTCAATTTCATGTAACTTCCATAAACATTTTTCTCTGAGGTAATAGACGAACGAGTTCTGGTAAATAATAATTAGAACGGTATTTTTTGTTGGATTTTTTATACTTCGAGGAACGCGTTTGAAAGGAAGAAAATGTTACGCTTTTCTTTGTAACAACTGAAAATATCAATATAAAAGGGGGGAATTCTTCAAATTTTTAAAAACACCTTAGCAAAACCCTAGATTCCTTAACAGCAATTTTCAGGGACTTATTGTAATACTATTTTTAAAAAAGTCCATTAACCAGCCAACGGTGTTTTTCTTTGCTCAAATTCGCTGTTTGACTTTCCACGGGATTTTTGAAAAAAATTCCTGTCATTTTTTTTTCTAGAGTCCTCATTTCGAAAATATGTCGATATAATTTCATAAAATAATGCCCTTTCAAACATATATCATGCTATTTCTACTTTGTTTCGTCATACTCGGGAATTTTCATAATAATAGAAATAACTTAGTGCTTTTTGGATGTGAACTCTCTAAATGTTAATATATTTCACGCTTTCGTTCCACTGTGCTGCGGGGAATTGTGAACGAGAAACTGATGCAATTTCTACTTTGAATTACGCCAAAATTGCATTTAATAATAAATTCGCGTAGATTTCAGCAATTAGATTTTCTACCATTCCTCAATTTTCCAATGGTTGTATAATTTAACAAATAAAATGCTTTTTCAGTCTTCTGGTCCACATTATTTCACGAAATTTGGGATCTCAACGTACGAACTGTTATTCCATTATAATTATTAGATGCTATTAAATTTATGTTGCGTAGGTGCTTGTAAATATTTATTTACCGTTCAAACTGTACATTTGATACAAAGCAGATGGCCGTATAATATAATAATACCCTGTACAAAATATAATAATCGCATGTAATATAATATAAGCACGAAATCAACAAAAACATTGCTAAAATTTAATCATAATGAATTTACTTTGGTTTTGCAATAGGGGGTTGCATTTACATGGTATTCATGTATTTTTCTGTTTCCTTTTAGATCAGAGGTGATCGTTGCATGTGGTGATGTGGTGACTAACGCAGAACCAACAAATTTGTTTTGATGTACTAGTATTTTTTTAAGAATCATGAATAAACTCGACCGCTTGTATAATGATTCTGCGGAGACAATTATTAAACGCAATAGTAAATAGAAAAAATTTCGAATATAATTGTGCATGGATTAATATAGCTCCAGGTTATCAATGCATTGTGGTATTGAAATGCCACAACGTCACCATGAACGTCATCACGGCAACAGAAGGGGTTAATTACTGCCATTTATAATTTTACAAGATTGCAAAATATATATTAAAATTGTTTAATTACTCGTGGAAATTTTTCAATATTTGTCATAAGAAATACAGTTGTGTAGGAAAAACACCTTCAAATTTTCTTCCAAAATTTCTTGAAGGAAAACCTTATAGTCAAAGCTTAGAAAAAGAAAAGAGGAAATAATTGTTTTACTAATACAACGATTTAAGAGACAAGTCAATAATTCAATTACGAAGTAAAGTCGCAAAAAAGGGATCGAAAAATTTCTATAGGAAATTCTTTATTGTGAGACCCTATTATAAGATGTTTTACCTCGAAAAGAAACGTGAAACCTATAAATTCAGAATTACGGGTTGTCCAGTGGCCTTAAGAGACCTAAATTCTTTTCTAAATAGATTGGCTGCTACCGCTGTTCGTTACTTATTACCTCAACCTACTAATTCTAGCAGTTGTTGGTAGCTCTTTTCTACGAATACATATATCTATAGAAACAAGAAATCCTAAGTTTCTTCGGACCTAAGAACAGGGTTGTATTTCAACCTTTAACTTCCACACGAAGTTTCAATTAGATACCTAACCTTTTTCAATTTCAATTGATTTACGCCTGTTCAACCTTTTTGTAACGTAAGACAATATTCAGTTTTTGTAACAGCGGCAAAAGTTAATTAAGTTATATCTTAAAGTTGTGGTCGGCGCAAGTAGAAGTTCGCTAAAGTTTGTAATTCCATAATAATGCTTTGAATATTTTCAGCGAGAGAATATTTTCCGCTTCAAACGTTGTTACTGTATCGGCATTGTTCTCGTTACAACCTAAATTTTGTTCGGTATAAGCTATCTTTCTTCACTCGGCTTCTACAGTCACTCTTAATTTCAGAAAATTTGCACACTCGAAAGTAGGAAGGAACTTTTTTTTAGGAATATTGCCTCTATTACATGTCGAGTCTCAATTAAAGTTATGGCAAATTTAACATTACGTAAACCTGGTGACATTAATAATCTCAGTTTTTTTTTAATTGTTAGCAAAAGTTATATTGTCGTTTAATGTAACGAATTTTCTAGTAGGAATTTTTACCAACCCAATCTCGAGCGAAGCTAATAAAGATCAAACCAGTAATTGACGTTTCTAAATTCGCACAAAAGTATACGAGTACTAATTACGAAAGGAAACTGTGAGGGAACTGTTCGATGGTACGATTAAATTTTTAATTTCGAGGTAATAGAGAATGCACTCTTTTACAGCGGATTAAATACTCACTCGAATATTAAAACTTTCATCTTACATTTATTTTACAGACTATGTGGAAAAAAATGATTAAAACAAAACCTTTATAAAATATTTTTGTTTTGTAGATATTAATCAATTTTGTCATAACTTCATTTCATATAGAATTACTAGAACTAATTATCAGTTATTTTATCTAATGCATTTGATAATATGATATTATTGCTTTTCAAATTCAATAAACTGTGCGGGTTATACATAAAATTCTATCAATATGGTGTAATTTGGAAAATTAATGCTTCTCCTGTTACTTTGAATAGGAAATAGATAACAAAGAACTTTAAAAATCGAAAAAGCTACTTTCTTTAGAAAAGTTTAAATTATTTCAATTGATTTTCAATCTTAACGGCACTAGTTTGTTTGAAAGAGTTATTTGATAGTTCGAATACGATTGCAAAAATTTATTGAATAATTTAGTGTCTTAATTTAAAGTTTCAGGACTTCTTCCAAAGAAAGAACCGGACATGCTTAAGACTTTTAAACTATAGAGAGCTTCAGTGTTTTCAAAGCGCCAAAACGAAATCGAAAATACTGTGTTAAATTTTTTTATACGTTTAATATTGATGACAAATTAAATGGAATAATTTCGAGGAATTTTATTTCACTTATTTAGATATTTTATAAATTCGTCTAATTTAGAGGTATACGATTTCAGTAACTGTTCTTGGAAATAGTAGCATGCTTTTGATTAAAAAAGAATTGTGCGAACACAATGGATGTTTTGCTTTACATTTTTAAATCAGATATAATAATTCATATTTATAAAAAATATTATCATCTTTTCAAATGAGACTTATCGAACTTTAATTCATTTCCCAATAGGAAAAGTTACCCCTGCAGCATACTTATAGAATTTACTGATACTTGATTAACATTTTTGCGCGCGTTATATAATACGCGTTTCGCTTCCTTCACTCTAGAATATTTCCAAATTTATTATGAACAATTTTGTGACATAACTCCCAAAGCACGAGTAACAATGATTTTCAAGATGAAACTTTACATTTTCCGAGATAATGATTTTTGTAATTTTGCTGAATTTTCGTCATTGATTTTTCTTGCATACAGTAAAACTATTGCAAAAAAATTACATTTACCAATATTTTTCTGAGTAGAACTCTGCATTATTCTGTATTTCAAAATTTTCGGGCTCTGAAAAGTAGACTTGAAAATCGATTTTGCCAATAAATAATATGATAAGCGGAATGGAAATATCGGCATTATTTTTACTGAAGGTATGTCGTAGATCAAATGTGACTGAATGAAAGTAGTTAATGGATAAGTGAAAAATTGCCACAGGTATATAATAAATAGAGTTGTATCGGCTCGAGAATTTCACGTGATTCTTACTATAATAAAAGCACGTCGTTGATATGATAAATTCCTTTTTTTAATTACACTTATCGTTTTCCCCTCATTTTTAAAAGCGCCTCCATCGATAAGTCGGTAAGTGAAAGCTATTACATTATTTGGAAGTGGCAAAAATATCATACGTTGTCCAATCAGGGCGAGAGTTGTATTCCAATCTTTTTCATACCAGCCCTGACCGGTTTCGATATAAACGAGGTGTACCACGACACCGTTTCTCATTCGCGGCCACCCTGAAGAACCGCGCGTTAGTTACTTTACATTAGTTAACTGTTAGATCACAGTTAGAAAGTGAAAACATAATCACGGCAGATTTTTATCCTTCAATTAACATTTTTCTGCAAACACTTAATTTAACCTTCAGCGTTACCTTTTGTACTCATTAATATCCTCTTTTGAAGTATTCGCTCTTCCCTTTTTTACTGAATTATTGACCTATTTCTGACATATTAGATTTAAGTGTTTAATAAATATCAAATGGGAATAAAAACTCTATAGACATTGTGTTCCTTTTTTCGACCAGAAACCAAATAAAGACGATTAATTACCGAAGCGTTAAATGCGAATAAAGCCAATGACTGTAGGTTTTGCATTGGATATCAATTTTACCCACAATAGTCTCGTTAACCGCATTGTACTTCGTTAATACAGATTACCGGTGAATGTTGATCTTGACTGGTGTTAATTGATATTGCGTTAATAAAAAATGTCTTTTGAAATATTCACGTGTTCTTTTTTTGCTTTGATAAAAATTACACAATGTAATTGTTACCCATTAACACGTGTATTTGGGCTTAAACTGTGTTTTTTCAAGTTGTAACGTTCCTGGAGGGACCTCAATTATCTTTTATAAAATACAGTTCGAACTCGAAAATCGGAGAACGATCGAACCCAAATCCTTCCATTTGAAAAACTTGTATTTTGTAGTTCAAAAGAGGCAGCTTTATAGAAATTTTATTTTGAAAGTATCCGTGGAAAGTATGAGATTTTATGAGTTTGAAATTTCTGTTTTAGATCTCGTTCGTCTTCGTATAAGTATAAAGTAAAATTGAAAAATAATGCGATAATAAGAGAAGTACGAGCAGATGAAAAAAAAATCTTAATCTTTAAGTTTCAAGGAAAAGTATCTCATCGTTCGTTCAATTCCCACCAAAATCCTTCAAATTTAATGAAACACCTTCCACCCTTATAAAATTGGATGTATTCAGATTTTTGCCATATCGTTAATTCTCAAGAATGTAGGTACAGATGTTTAAGATCCTGAATCCTATTTGTAGTTTTTATTTTAATTGAATTCCGGTATTGTTGGAGTACAGACATATTCTAATTATTTTTAATTTAGTTAAACATTTTTTTATTCCTACAAAATTTAATCTCGATTTAAAATTAGAGTAAAGGTCAAAGCACTAAAAAAAAACAAAAGTACTGGCACTTTTTCAAGGGTTTTTACCCCTTTTCGTACATTAGCAAAAATAATTATGTTATATGATAAACTTTTATGATTTTTATAGTTAAAAAATAGTAATAAAATAACCCTTGAATTCGCCTCCCATTCAACGGAATGTTGTTTAACGGATTCCAAGCAGTATTTGTAAAATAAAACTCCTACCCTTGAAAAAGAACTCTCTATTTATTTTTGACAATTACAAATCAATTTACCATGTACTTTTGCAACTCAAAAGTCTATCGCTTGCATTGAAACTTAATGTCGTTCACGGACAACTTTAGCCCACAGAACTAAATCGTCCAAATGCAACAATGGATTTAAACGCTTTGATAACTGCATCAACGTGTTTAATGTATACCTAATGGACGAGATAATTTCAACAAATAATGCAACAGTTTACTTTGACTTCTAATGGCATAGACATCAATTTTCAGCTCTTTCGGTGAAACTGACATTTTTTTATACATTATTTTTTTTAAAGATTCAGGAGAGTTTTTAAAGATTACACCATTTCGATGTCTCCGATATGCGGAAAAAACAGCAGTTTCTTACTGTAAATATTGTATAAACCGCACCGTGTCTTCAAATATGAATGTTTTTTAATGCAATGTACTCTCGTAGATGTAAAGCCATACGTACTTCTTTTTCTCTTTTTTCCTTCGTAGTCACATTGTTAAGCGAAACAACGTTTTTCAGAACGGAGTACCTCTTTATTTATAAATTGGACAAATCACAAAGGGAATGCTTTATTGTGTTGAAACGTTTTTCTTAGGGTGAGTTAAATTATGGTGAGCCGTATGAAAAATTACCTTGCTCTGGAATACTTCGATTCAAACATTTTCTGTTGTGTTGGCGCATAATTAACGACGATTGTTTTGGTGGACCACGATGCAAAGAAATCGTCGTTAATTATGCACCAACTCTAATTGAATACGATAAACTTTTGTTCGTCCAAAGCAGAGGAGTTCGACCCTTCGAAGTATGCGAATACATTTTCGAAAAGGGAAAGTTTTGCAAATACTAGAGAACTCACATTCAGGAATTAATAATGAGTTACTTAATAATATTAATTCGAATCAACAAAGCAGAGTTACCAGGGAAAAAGGAGATAATTATACAAGAATCGAGACGAGAATGAAAAGTGTACTAACATTTCATTTTATTCCACTTATCACTGTTATTACAACACGTATAATACATTCATAATTCTTTTCATCTTTTCCCTGTTGCTGAATTCTATTCCTTGCCCCAAATTGTTATGTGGAACTTATGCATTACGTTTTCAAGGGAAACATCGTTTGAAGTGAATGACGCATGCACATGTACAATTACCTGTACGACATATGCTGTAAGAGAAGGAAAGTGAGACGCTACGAAGTAGAAACATCTCGGTGGTGGTCAGACATTTCTTTCGTATTTCAAGTTCGATCTCTCCAATTAACGCATATTTATATGTACATATTTTAGCTCCAACCAAAAGATACCTTAAATTGCACTGGAAAAAATTTTATCGTATTTTTTATCCTATAGGGTACGATAGAAGGGAGGGAGGATTTGTAAATACATTTTTTTTTGCACAGTGTGGTCATAAACATACGCGGAATAACAATACAGTAATCTTCGCGTTGCTATACAGTAAATAGTATCAGGCATGGTTTTCCAGTCAATTCACGATGCTTTTTCAGTAAGCCAATAAGTGCAACCTGTTCGGAAGCTCTATTTGTCGAAACGCAATCATTTTTATTTGTGTGAATTGTGCAGTATTTTTATTGTAGCTTTGTAAAGGTTATTGCTACGCGTGTATCAAAAATTGAATGTATCGAAAATACATAAAAAAGAAATTCGTAGGATGAGCTAATACAGAAATAGTTAAAAAACTTAATACCTACAGTTAATTAGTTTCGAAACCAATTTTTTACTAATTAATAATTGTTTACTATTAATATGAAAAACTCTGAACACGTATTTCTATCGTAAGTTACACGTTTTGTTTAAGGCAATAGGGATTCATGGTATTATTAAATCTCAAGAACATGCAACCTTAACCTGCAAAGGTGCATTAAACCGGTCTCTGGTTTAATGTATGATGATTACGATGATGATGATAAGGATGAGTAACGTTTATAACACATATTTGATATTATGTCTATATAATTTCTTTGGAATCTATCGACCTAAACGTGAATATTGACTGAGAAGTAAACAAACGAGAACTATTATAAATAAATAATTATAATTTTTATTAATTTTTAAACGTACTTTCGAAAATAGTTACATAAAAGCAAATTATAAAGAGATTCACTTTCAGCTAAAAAGGTATTATGTTTTTTTAGTATTATATAATTTACTTTATTCAGGAGGCCGAAGAGATCCGTAAAGATAATCTTAAATTTATTCATACGAACCAAAGTAGACAAGGATGGTTCATGTAAATATTTAAGATACGAGACTAATACACTTTAAACGTATATTTTTAGACAGATTTGTTTCGCAGGATTTTCTTTCTCATTTTTGTTAATTAGAGGGGACATGTAGGAACAAATATTATGGAACTTTAATAGGATCTTACAAATCGCGTTGTTCTGATAAATAAGGGTATATATCGAGCTACCACGTGGGTTGAAAACCCCCGGGGTCTTTTTATTAGACAGGTGTTATTAAAGCATTTTTGGTCTTAATCAAATTCTTAATCCACCCCCATTAGTAGGATCGATCCATTATTGAACCACGCATGTAAGGTCTGTGCCACAGAACAGAGCAGCTATGATGTTGCTGCTGGAGTAAATATTACATAGCTGAAACTAGTAAGTATTTGGTAAAAAGGTAAGAATTTACATGCAAACTTTTAAAAAAGTTCGATCACTCTAAATTTGGTGAAAAGTTTCGGAAGAATTCATATATGAAAATTTTACTTAATTGGAACATTCGCATCACGGATTTAACCACTTTTTAATTACAATTAAGGAACAAACAGATTCTATCTACCGCAGTAAATCTTTATACATTTCTTGAATTTCACTTTTTTATTATACAATTATTCGGAGAAAATGCTGTTTGGTTGAAGAAAAATTTCTTGATTAATTGTTATTGTTATTCTGAAATAATAAGTATCTTGAAAAATTAAGAATTGTAAAATTTAAAACTTTTTGAACTTCTCAAGAAACTATTTATATAAATAAACTTTTTGTTACATAGGAAAAAATATACACACAGTTTACAACAGAATAGAAAAATCCTCCCTCTCGAAATCACAGCAAAAGTTCTTTTTTTATAATACTTATTTAAAATTTGATACAAAGAAGTTATTTTACAATAACATTCTAAATCTATTATAAACGAAGCTTGCAGCAGAAAATACTAAAAAATTAAAATCTACATTATAATCTTCTCGCGTTCTCAGATAATATTTTATTCTGTGGATTTTAAGAAAGTCGCGTTAAAAGAATCTGCAATTTTCCAAAGTCGTGTTTCCCATTTCAATGAGAAAATGATTTAAAAAATCTGTTAAATGATTTAATTGCAGTTGATGAATTGATCATTATGCTGCAATTTATTGTTCGTTTGAATCCCAGCGTATCTGTGGAAAAATTATTAATCTTTAAAGGAAGAACTAACTAAATAATACAAAATTTCAAGAATAGAAAATTCTATAAAAGTTAAAATTACAGATTCATAACCTCGTTGTACTGAAAAGCAAAAAAAAACAGGTAACTGTAAGTCAGATAATGTAATGCAGTTTATAATGAAAAAGAAATGTCTAGTATTTGCAAAGACTACATTGAAATGTTGAAATTCATCGAGATGCAGATATGAATGGCCTGAATTATGGATGGCAAATTGTTTTTGCTCTAATTTTTACGTAATACGAGGATATGAAATTGGAGAAATTTTATTCATGAAACGCACGCCCGGATCCATTGGAAAACTTCCTTCTACGTAATATCAAGAGTGAGTATTACAAACTTCGTTATAGACGTTTTCCTAAATGTTAGTTTGCGAAAGTCCGGCTACGTGTACTTAAAATTTTTACCCTTTTTGTTTAAACCATCGTTCCGCTTTTTTTTCAAGACCATGTAGAAGGATAATTAATAAAGGGAAGGAATAATATTCAGGCATGAGAGAACAGAATTATAGAATTGCACAAGATGAAAACCAAGATAATTACGTTAAAAAGTATGTAAATCATCCATCCTATTTTTATATAAAAAGTATTATTTAATACTGATAGAAAATATTATAAAAAATATTAGATGGCTCAACAAAAGTTACAAATGTACAAAGGGTGTGAACTGAAATTTTACCGTTGTAATATATTGTAAGGCAACATTCTAAATATAAAACGGAAATGATGGTTAATGAAAATAAGATTCAAATGTAGGCTTCGCTTAAAAGTTACGAAATAACGAGAGTCAGATGCTGAGATCAAGGGAGAAGGGAAAAAATGTAATTCAATTTCCATTCATTTAAAAGTCTTTCTAATTAAATTGGAATAGTAAGTTGCCGCTTAAAACGTTAACGCTGCACCTACTTTAATCTTTGTGAAAATTACAAGATATTTCATAAAGTTTGCTCCTCGTTAAATACATATTTTTTCATTTTTTCCCGAAAAAGTTACCCAATTTCTTCTGCCTCTAACAAGAAAGCCTTCTTTCAACATTTACTCTTGATACAAATTTATGGGTTCGTAATTTCTTAGCAGTACACTATAAAATATTTCAAATACCATTTTTAAACAAATATACTGAATCTTGAAGTGTTTTATTTGATAACAAGAGACTTAATGGCTTACGTCATCAGGATATAGGAAACCTCCCAAGGAATGAATGAATAACGGCATAGCGTTCATACAGAAATTCATATACCATATTCTATAGTGAAATATTACCAGAACTCTTGTTAATATAGAAAATAAATAACTACTTTCTTTAAGGCAAGTAATATCAGCAGAACTTTTACGTTTTGATTGTTAATAAAAAACTTCTTGGATTGAACCGAAAAAAATTGATGCTCTTTACTTCCCTACCCATACAATAGTGCGAACCACGCATTGTTATTTCCAAAACCATAACATTTGATTGTAAAAAATATTGGAATAGAGACAATATTTATTTCTGAAAAATATAAAAAAAAATATAATTTCGATGCACCCAGAAGAAAAATGACCACGAATGTAGACAATTTAAACACGCACAAAGAACTTCTCGAAACGAATGTTACACTTCACTTCTGCAAGTATGACTCGAAAGTATGTTATGTAATACGTAGAGCAGGATAAAGTATGTAGGCTACTTTACTCTATATACTACTTGCCCATCATTTCCGTGTTCCAACTACTCGTGCATATATTCGACGATATATCTTTAAACACATTGTCCCTTGTGGTTTCTATCATGTAATCGTGTATCGCTAAAGTTTACTCCTTATCTGTCTTTTTTCCTCTGTCTCGGTCTTGTCGTAGATTTTCTATTAACTCGCTGTTATAATTCATTTGATAATGTTCCGTACTGTTGCAGTTCCTCGAGAAATATTGCATATAGGCATATTATTACATTTTTCATTATACCGTTGCATATTACGCAAATTATCAAATTTTTAATCATGCATATGTATATCGATTACGGATATCGCAAAAAATGCGTTGCACCAATATATAACGTTGGTATTTATAGAACATGAATTTTACAATAATTAATATTACAGGGTAAAAGAACAATTCGCTGGAAATTTATTATTTTTATTTACAAATTTATTGCTACCATTGCTGTTCCTACCGAAAAATTTCTCTTTTGTAATTCTTTAGCCAACCAATTTTTCCCGGTACATTTTTTTCATCTCTCTTTTCCAACGATACTTTTTTCCACTTCTATGCGGGGCTATAAAAATTATATGACACTGAGGTAGAATAAAGCTTCTGTTGACACACATTTGACTCTGTTCAAAATATCGAGAAATTTGGGAAATGTTCTGATGAAATATCTCGGATTGCAACTCCCAAAAGTGGTAGAAATTCCCAGAGAATACATCCTACTGTAGAATCGGCAAATATTGGTACGAAATAGCTTTTGGGAACGTAAACAAATTTCCAATTGATACACTGACAAAATTATTCGCTATAGCAAGAATCCCTTGTTTTTAAATAAAAAGGTGATTTTGTTAAAAGTCCTCGAACCTTAAGATAAAGTAAAGACGAGATAGGATAAAAAATGATTATCCCTTCAGTGATTGTTGTAATTCTTCGCTGCGCGATTTTTCTCACCTGCCTTCTCCGTTTTCTTACCCTGGGGGGCTCTTAAGGTTTGCATTCTTTTTCTAGCCATAAGGGAACGCCTCCTACATACAGCCGAGTATTTTTACCGTACATAAAGTGAAATTGGAAGTTTATGGAATCCGTTTAGCTCGAGCAATTTTCATTTCGCTGCACCGAAGGTAAACTAAATCGTTTTGTAATAATACAAATATTGCAGCGTGAAACGTTCTCTAGTATTTTCTTCTTTCCGGAGTGATAATAATAATTGTAACACCGAATACTTTAAACTTCGAGAAACAAAGTATTACCACAATGCCCTAGAAAAAAAAATCCATTAAATTATTCAGAAAAAAATACAACCTTCGTCACCTTTCCTATAATAAGTGCGCGTAAGTATGCATTAAAGCATATATATTTTTCCTAATACCGGTGCTACTGAACCAAATAGTTTGCAAGCAGTGAGAGGGCGATAAATTAAAACACACGACGATAATGATAAGTTACAGTTATTTTTAGTCATTAAGAACACGAGACCTGATCTCATACGTATATGCACACTCCAATTTTTCTCGTTTTATGCAAATTATAGCAGTCTTACAAACGCTCGTACAATCTAATCTTAATTAAGAACTTGAAAAATAAGCTCAGATTAAAAAATAGCTACTATCTATTGAAATCATATTTCAAGCGTTTCTCTATGTCTTTGAATATTATCTCCGCTCCTTCTATCTTCTTACGATGCCTGCAAATACTTGCATACAACGCTAGGGTTAAACGAAATCCATAGTAAACGTATGCTAATTGATTGCACAACGTTCTTCCGGTCTAAAATGAAACGAATAGGGTAAAGTGAGTAAAGGTAAAATCATGCTAAGTTTCTCAGCGTTTCATTCTCTTAGACTTCTCTCTTTTCTATGTCGTTCCTGCCGTATACTTTGAATAACAAGGCACGCCTATCTTGTGCTTATATAGAAAAGTGTACAAAAAAAGACAGCAGCTATATGAACATGTACTTTTACTGTCAACTTTTATGTCAATATGACATAAAATTTACTATGGAATTAGTTTTCAAGGATCAAAGTAATTCCGGTACATCAAAAACTTGAGGTGACAAAATATCAGTCACTTGAAGTTAGTAGGAGGAGTCTGATCTGAAAAAGAAAAAGAGTAGGAGAGACTGTTGGCTAAAATAACAACTGCAAATTTCTCATCGTAGGAATTACAGTGGCATTTGAATTAAACAAATTTTTTCCCCATCCCAAACTCTTATATCAATGATTAGCACTATTTGAAAATGCTAAATATTTAAGAATTTTCAATTATGGAATAGCTGATAAACAGAGCCATTAAGTCTAAAAATTGGTATTCAACCCCGAAATATCTCATCATACATCTTAGTTTTATTTGTAATATTTTCAATTAATTTATCAATTTAACCCTTAGGCAGTCGCTTGGCCATTCTAGTGGTACCGATATTGATCCAACCTTTCCTTTAATAGTTTCTCAAATATACGTATATGAGTTTTTCCTAAAATCCTACGATTTTTTAATATACAAAAAAAATGCGATAATCTAAAGGCTAGATAGTTGTTTGTGCATTTGTATATTTTATATCCACCCGTTAGAGAAATTGTTTCCAAGCGTTAAATAAATATGAACTCCAACTCTGACCCATCAATTATTACTGTGATACGAAATATAAATTTCTATAAAATAAAACGAGTAAACTTCTAAGCCATTTTCGGAAAACATATAAATAAATTACGTAAATCGAGATTTACCTAATTTGCGGTACAAATTACTCCTGAATATCCTATTAGAACTTTGCAAACAATTATTCAATACAAAAATTAAAACTACAAAAGTTACCATCCAATCCCCTGATGCCGCATGTACCAAATATCGTAATAAACTGATAGGAAGGTAATCAAATCATCAAGAGTAATCAGCTTTCCAGTACCAGAGGGTCGCAATCCCAAAGCACTTGGTATACGTTTTTTCCGGATGTTGTTTGGGACTCATATGTAACTTCCATTAGCTATCGAATTTGATACACAGTTGAAGCCTCTATGGCAACATACCAACGAGTGGATATATGCGGTAATCGACAGAGTTCACAGTGTAACTTCATCCATTACATATATAGGTGCAATCTAAATTAGAGTACACAGAAATTAGCCGGTGCAGCCCCACAAACTTGAACTTCTAGTGCTACCCTTTACAACCCCCAGATTAAGTTACGCTACTCATCCAGTGATCAATCTAATCACTGAAAGCATGCAGTTTAAAAACTAATGGCGCTTCATAAGCTGGAATACCACTTTAATGTTTTTACGGATTTTTTACATTAACAAAATCAATTTTCTATCTTCCAATGTAATTGAAAGATCTGCATAAGTGACGTCAAATAAACTCACATAATTGAAACTGATTTTTTTTTGCAATTTTAATTATTATCAATCGATGCAACTTGTAGAATTTCTCGTGACTGTGAAATTTTCTGCTGGAAAGCCCGAATTATCTCGATACTCAGTAAAATAAAAATCTATTTTATTTATTACATTCTACGAGGCACATTATTTAACAAATACTCATTGATTCGTATTTAAATGCACGTTAAATATATATGAAAATTTTAAGCGCGAACATTCGTCACCCCCTGCCTGTGAAAAAGTTCGTACAATGCTACAAAAATTGTTAAAAGCTCTATGAATTCTTATAAACCAAATCGTCCCTGAATTTTAACAGCCACCTCCCAACGAAGAAGGAAACACCTTCCTTTCAATATCTCTTGAAATTCTGCTGTTGATTGAAGAGAGAAGAGGAAGAACTTTTCGCGACATATTACCTACGGAATTACCCTACTGTACAAGAGCCTCGTGACCAAGTTCGCTGGAAGTACTTTCCAAAGGTATTGCAAAGCCGGCTAGCTTCCCAACATGGCTCGTGTATGGCATTACTCTATGTCTTTTACTACATGAAACATACGCGTATCTCACATAGTATATATATGTACGTAACTATGGGAATGCTTTCTGTCTGCCTTGACAGAAGAATGAAAGAATTTCATTGCACTTGTGTCGTCGAATTGTCTCAAATAGAGAGTTTAAGGTTAAATGTTTCTTTCTGCGGAGGATTACTTTTAGCAATTATTATTGGACCAGCCAATTTCAACATATTTATCCACCTTTCGTCGAAAATGTTTTTAATTTTTTTTTGTAGTCGACGGTTATGTAATATAATTATCTGGTTTTAGTGTCAATAGACCCGTGCAGATGGTAATAGTAAAGTCATTGTTTTTGATTTATTACTCATTTTGTCTGAGTCTTCCTAGTGCTATTGTTAAACGTTGATGCTGCCAACAATTGAAATTTTTTAGATCGAATGATAAGATGGGAATTACGATTTTTCTACATTTTTTATTCATATCAAATACATGCTGTTCTACGATTATTTTTCTATTACAGTTAGAATCTTTCCGATGGTTTATTATTTTCTATGAATATTATTCGTTACCTTATAATAAAAAGGAGATACTTGAAAAGTGTTTTAAAAAACGAAGGAAAAGGAGGAAAGAGGTATAGGACCCCGCTTCAAGTTCTGGCCAAACAGTTTTTATTTTAGTAAAAAAAATTATTATTATATTTTCTATAAAATTAGAACATTTAAATATTAACGGAAATAAAATGTTCGTTAGCATTTAAGTGAAATTTCATTTAATTTGGATGAAAATATATGTCAATTTTAATATGTTAATGTGGTGTAAGTAAATACATTTTTTCCTTCGGGGCAGGAAAAATTACGATAATAGCTTAAAATTTGCTTTCAATTTTATATGAACTCCTAAGATCTTTTTGATACCCCATCTTCTTTCCGAGTGTTTACAAGAGAACTCTTTAAATCTCAGTAAAATTTAAGTGTTCGTAAGGCTCGGGGTGTTAAAAGATATTCTTAGAGCGGTCCTTCACCATCTGAACAGTCTCGTAAAGAATTTAATGATCTCTAAAAACTCTTACTTGAGGTGTTAAAAAACGGTAGTATGAACTGTTACGGTTTTGGTGATTCGAACTTTTACCGTTCCACGTCCAAAAATGACTATTCTAAGCAACAGTAATTCGGGTTCTAAACATAAATACAACATTATTGATTAAAGAAAAACCGTAACACAGTTTTATTTCCCTTAAATTAATTTTTCTATAAGTCATTATAAATTTCTTCAGAAATTCTATTCTTTATCAGCTGTTAATCTTAATACAGTAGAAGCTGAGGGATGAACCACATAGGACTGGTATGAAATTTATATGGGAATACTAAAGGCAAAAGCTTTGCATATTTTATAAAAAAGAGACACGGCGTTGGAAAAACCTGGAGTATTTTTATTTACTGAAATGTTAGACAATTTTCAGCCGTATAAGTTTTACAGCGCTGCGTAATAAAAAATAAAATGTTTCCTTGTATCTTCTTAGTTCGTTAAATTTTCCAGTAAACGTTATTTTTTATTTTTCTACGTAACTTCCACGTAACTACGCGCTTTTCCGGTACATTTAAAAATTAAATATAAAAATAAATATTGTATTATCGATATCGATAACCTCAACAAATGTATTCAAGAAACATTAAAAACGTACCATCGCTCTAAGACACGATTAGAGACACAAGATTGTTTTTGTGAATTTTTTTGATTAAATTGAATACAATTAATTACTTTTTAAGAATAAGCGAATTCGTTCATAGATATAAATGCAAATAATGTTATCTCATTAGGAATAGAATCCAATCTGAATTTCGTTTGTCATGCAACTTTCTCCTTGGCATCATTGTTCTTATTTGCCTACAAATAAATTCAGTCGCAATTCATTTATACTTTTATTTGCATTTTTTACGTTTTTTTATACTAATAAAGATTAAAGTCATAAATTAAAAAATTTTCGATTTCTTATAAAATTATTCAAAAGTCTTTTAAAATTTACAGTCAGGATAATAAAGCAATGTGAATATTTTTCCATATTAGTTTTTTCTCAGACAACTTTTTCTTCATTTCAATTCATTAATTTAATTTCTAAAATGTTCTGGAAATCAGCATAAACATTTTCATAAAAATGACTTTATCAAAGCATAGGATAGGAGTTAACAAATTTGACAGAAGAAGTAAATTTAGTGAGTATCATCAAAAGTGGTCATTTAAACGACCATCGAATGTTATCTCATCCTAGTATAACCATATATGACATCGTCTAGACTTGCATCATTTATCACGAGTTTCCTAAGAATTAGAAATTTCTTTTAATTGAATCTGTAAACACCGTACACTGTAGATAGAATATTCAATTGTATATAAAAAAAAGTATAATCTATTTTGAATATTCCATGTAGTTATCACATACTCTCGTTTTATTTAACATTTTTTTTTAATTATCTTTAAACATATACTGGATACGCTACAATTCTCATACAAGTCGGCATATTAATGAACCCAATTTAACGTGGCAACTTGGACTGAGAGCAGGCGAGCGTGTCGCGTAAACGTTGAATAATAACTGCATTCCATCGGTACATAGGTGTATATATATTGACGTGCAGGTTGCACCAAACGTTTATTGGCCTCTCCAGAGTCTTGCTTGTATGGACGTTCTTCTCCTTTACTCTTATTTCCTCTTCACTCTGGAAAACTCAATTTTTCTACTGTTATACTTCTTTCTATTAATTTATTCTCCAGCACCTTTCCATCGAACAAAGTGTACAGAAAAGATCAAATGGAAACTGGAATAAATTCCTCCCTTTTAGAGCGTTGATATTCTAACTTTGAAGAAATTTTCGAAATAGTCACGGAAAGGAAAGCAGAACTTTCACAGTTACTCCAGTGTGGACAAGTTAGGTTTTACACACTGCGAACGAAATACAGTTGCCACCATTATGCATTGAGTTGCCATAAAGTTTATCAATTTTATAGGAATTTTAATCAGCTTTTGCTTTCTGCTGACCTGTTTGTAATTATGGATACTACTTTAATCTCATCAAAAACGTAAACGGTTGAGGGAGTTTTTGTGAATGTTGGCCCGTACGAGCAGAAAACCTTTCGCATAATCTTTTTAAATTACAAATAAAATCAATAGAAAACAATTTTTTTTCGGACCTAGGAACTTTTCCCTACCCTTAAAAATTCGGTTTTACGAAGTTCTTATAATATATAGACAAATTACTGGAGTACAGAAGAAACCTTGAAATGTTAGGAGTGTGATCCGAATGCAGTTATTTTGACATTTGTAACTTCGTCTTTTCCAATACAGGAAAGTTCAGCTTCGTGTATAAAATTTAGTAGATTTTATGGTCAGTGAATTTATTTATAATTTATTCTTCTGAGAAGATGTAAATTTTCACCAAATTTGTGAATCCGAGCATTTGGTCGATCCCAAAACTCCCTCGAGACCGCTGAGGGACGAAAATGGGTTGGAAGTCTTATTAATCAGACGGAGGTGAACTTTCTAATCTGTCTCAGCCTTGCAAAATGGTTAACACACTTCTGTAAGACTTTTCTGTCAAGGGGGCAAATTTTTTCTGCTGTGCCGAGGTTCTTCTAAAAGTAATGAGTTACAAATTTCTCCCTAGTCTCAAAAGAACATTTTCAATGACTTTCATATCTAAGAACTTTCGACAGACTCTCGCAGTACTAATTTGTACACTCGGGGAACAGGAATTATAGGGTTCCGTCGCGGTTATGTCTAATTAGTTCATGCTAATGGTAAGATTCCAGAAAGTCAAAGGGAATTTTGAAATACCTTTTGACGTTTCCCTAAGATATTGCTAACTCATAAATAATATTTACAACAATTTTTACAATGTTTGCTGATATTTTCTATTTCCAAAAAGTATAAAATTTTACGAAAACTGTTTTTGTGGTAATTGATAATAACGAAAATATCCAATTATTAATTTTTCTTACCTATCATTATTTGCTTACCTATATTTAATACGGGGGTTTAATTAAGGAAAGGGAGGGGCCACTGGAGTGTGTATATATATCACATATAAAAATAGGTGTTTCAGTGTTATAAGACATCGATGGAAATTTGACTACCAGCAAATGTGGAAGGGAGTAACAATATTTTAATTTAGAGATTACTGCAATTTACACGTCATTACCGCAATTTTGGAAATTACTTGAAAGAAATGTAGTGAATGGTTAGTGTGAAAAGTATAAATTAAAGTTTTCGAAAACGACAAACGTAACCCTAAGTTTTACGTCTTTATGCCCGTAAGAAAAAAGAAGGAGAAATTCTATAAAAGATGAACTGTAATAGCTAAAAGAATTTATCTCGAGCGGATTAATTAAATCAGTATTAACCAGACGATTTCTGCTTGCAAAATAGCCTCGTTGGAAAGAAAGTAGAAAATGTCTAGTTGAAGTGATACATATAATTACATATACCATATAGACTACTTTTGTAAGTGGTTCGGTATAGCTTTTAAGGAATCCTAAATCAATGTAGTCTGGATTAGCAGAATCAGAATGGGAACCGATACCTTTCCCTATGCAATTTCAACCGAGTCTAACCAATCCCATCGACTCTTTTTTTGCTGGACTACTGAGCCATTGTGAGACGCGGTTGCACAATGATAGCGGTTCTCCCGATAAGTTCATGCTCTAGAATCCAGATTGAAGGCGTTACTTTACTTACTCTTACTTTTAGATGATTCTAAAGTACGAATGTTGATTATTAATATCTTTTTTGCACTACTGATATCACGTTTTCATACTATGCAATTTTCTTTTCCTAGCCGTCGGGTTTTCTGCGTGCAGGAAGGAAGTACATTCGTGAAGGAATAAAAACAGCAAATTATGATATGATGTAATTTTGTTAGAATCGAATTAAATATATTTTGAATCATTACCAGCAATTATCAAAGAGTTCGAGGGCTTTTATTCAATTCTTACTATTTTTGAACCAAGATATTCAATAATTCTAAAATATTCTAATAATTTTAAGATTTTTGAAAAATAAAATTATTTTTTTTTAAACGGCCATTATTCTGTACCTGTTATAAATTTATCACGTTCTACATAAATATATAAATGAATATGTTTTTGTAAATTTTTTTATAATTACATATCATGAGTTTTGAATTTTCCAAAACCGGTATTTTTGAAATCTGAGTTTCTAAATGTTATAAAAAATCGATTATTACGTCTGATCCATATTTATCAAAATGAAAATTCCTTTTAAAAAAATTTCAGAAATATGTTACTAAAATAATAATCTATGCAACGAAAGGCCATCCAATACGTTGCTGTTAACGCGAAAACAGCGGCCCTGATGGTTAAGATTATAAGATAGTAAACATAAATGTACCTAGGTGTATGCGTGTGATTACTGTAAGACCTGTTTGAAGTATCTTTGAGTCAGGTCACTCTCACAGTTGATTTCTTCCCAGGAGGAAAAGTATATCCAGTAAGATTTTACAAAAAATAAGCATGTCAGCTGCTGAGAATCACAAAGGCGTTACCCCATTATAAAGGATTGAAAATGTGTCCTTTGGACTTCCATTGATATCAATATATTATGTATTAGTCTTTGGTCGTTGCATAATGACAGACGTAAAGAACGTGTATTCAGATTTTAAATTTCGTTTTTTATTAAATCATTTAATATGTATACTATGTGCATACTATTCTGCAGGCCCTTCAGTTTCTTTTTTAAGACGTAGACTAAATGGAAAATTAAAAATCCGTGCGTGGGAAATTCATAGTAAAAACTTAATATGCCCTTCCTAATTAAATGGAAATTACAAGAAGTTTCGTGGAAAAAATTAATTAGCAGAGCGTGTGCCAGTAATACAATTTTATAAATTATAATTAAAGTTCTCGTCTCTAGAAGGATCACGAAACTGATTTTATCTTGAATTTTGCAGATACGCATTATGAATTCAGCTGAAACTTTGAATTTAAAAAAAAAATAGAATCAAACATTAATCGTACAAATTCCTTCGACTAATTTGCGCGATGAAACTTGATGTGAAATCGAACTCGATATTCAATATTTATGTACATCTCTGAAGTAACAAAGAGTACATCCAAGAGGGAATATTCTGCCTTGAGCTTAAATCGCTTTAAATAAACTCAATATTAATTAATACGTCTACGGTCGAAGCTATCATCAATTTCGTAATAACGATGAGGTCTAATTAAGATAAACATTAACTTCATACAAACATAATCTAAGAAACTTTAAACCTATGATGCATCCGAGAAGATACTGTGAAACTTACTCTTGACCTTTGAATAAACTTATAACATTTGTCCGCCTTTTGCAGTTGTATTTAATAAAAAAAAAAGTTGTAATTTATATTCCGCAGATGAAAGTTGAAACAGGATTTCAAGCTTGACTTTCAAATTGCTTTCTCTCAGAAACTCTTTAAACTCAATCTTATTTCGAGGGATTATCCTTACATTAAATCACTTAAGAGATAATATAGTATTTTTTTACACTGAATGCTTAACAAGTTTTCACAGTTTTATTGTTATAGAATCGGAAGAGTTTTATGCAACAAATTAATTTTCATGAAAAATACCGTACTTTCTGACATACCAAAAATACGAAGAAAAATTTATGCCAATTACAACCGTAATTCTAGACACAATAGAAACGCTATCGTAATATTTATGGTATCTTCTTGTTGTCTGTAGCACTCTCTAAGCTGTAGTGGTATTCTAATTTGTAGTTCGTAATTTTGCTAGAATTTTGGTCTACTAATATTGAAGCCGAGAACCTAATATTTTTGAACTAATTAATTTTGTTTTTAGTATTACTTCAAATTTAGAAAAGCTTCTTCTCATACATTTCCTTCTTTCTCGATTTTTTTTTTCCAAACTCAGATTTCCCTGGTCTCCAAAAAGTTTGAAGCTAATTATTCTTGTCTAATAAATAAGCGTTTAGAAGTCGTAACTTAGTAACTTCTTTCGCGATTAAAAAAAATTAAAGTAGCCAAACTGCAATTTCCATTGCTTTACTTTTGTTATTTCATCTGCAATCCTTTCTAAGTATTAATGTAATTTTTGACAAGTACAAAATCCTCAATTACTTAAACGACGCATTAATTATCAACGAATCTTTTGCAAGAAACAAAATTTCTCTTCCCAGAGAGTCGAAGTCTTTGGAAATACCAGTGGTAATTAATTGTGCAATATAAATGTAAATAGAAAAATAATGAAGACAAGGTGAAAAGATCGCGAGGGAATCAATCAGAAATTACAATTGCTAAATGGTGCCAGAGGATTAGAAAACGTTGGTGAAAAAACGGAATAACTTGAAAAGTAATGGAAGTGCCCCTGGCTAATTCAAAGACCGTTTTTGCTACTGTACTATATCGATCATATGAAATCAAGCGATCACGAGTAGCTACAGGGTATATAAGAAACGTTGGGGATTTCTTGTCTGTTTTATGGTGTACCTACGTGATCATAAAAATGTCATCCTTGTTATAAAATTGATCAGGAGTCATAAAAAGTACACGTATAAAATATATGGATGCAATCGAATATTTGTAACATTTTAGTTAATTAAGTCGAAGAAATTAGGTTCTTTCCATAAAACACAAATTTACAAGAGAATTAGCCTCAAATCGGGTATAAAAGGACCCCATTTTTTTTTATTGAACGTTTCATATTTCCTAATGTAGATTCTGTAGCTATAATTGTATCGGAAATTGATGTTTAATACATGAAAGTCACAGCGCTACAGGGATAACGTGATTGTATCGTTAATATCGCGAAGTATTGAGTCTCAATTCATATTTACGTACTTTCGGTAGATGAGCTACATAAAATGAGAGACTTGCAATCACATTAGATACAAACTTTAGAAGCTGCTATTGTCGTAAAAGAGATTTTTGTGCCCAAAGGAATATCTACAGACCTTAACTAATATAATCATATGTGAATCGAATGTAATCCCAATCAAAACTAATCTGTCTTATTATCGACAAAATTTATTACAGCTCACGACAATTTTAATAACATGGATAGTAGACGAATTTATAACGAAGATGATACATCACACTGTTGTTACAAAAGTGACACAACTTGAAAAGCCCCATCTCTCAGGAAAGAGAGGAAACAATTTCTAACTTCAGAAAAAAAAACTGTAAAGAAATAAAGAATCAAGCTTCGATCACGTTACCGTCTCAAAAATGCTCCTGTCAACAATCACAATGTCACTTTTCTTGACTAATGGAGTAATATTTAAGGGTACTGTTCGAGGACATAACTGAAAATTGCTGTTACTTTTGTAACAACAGTGGGATACAATGCGAAAACTATTATTGGCAAGTGTAGTTTCTCGCTACTTTAAATCAGTTTCCAGTTGTGAGCTGAAACCATACTTGTATTATATCCACCGTAAATTTAGGAATTAAACATTTACGCTAATATTCAGAATTTACAGCCCGACGAAGCTTTAAATTCAATCCTTATTTATCATTGAAATTTTCATCATTTGCGTAAATCTGAAAGGGAACCTCGGTTTTGTAGCAGCAGGATCGAATTCCCTTGAATTAGTTTACCATTTTCGCATAGAAAACTTCATAATGTTGTTCGCAGTAGTCATTAAAACGACCCATGAGCGTATGCGGACGAGCTTCCCGTTGGATGCTTATTAAGTTTGAAACAATTAGTGTTCCCGTTGGCAAAGTGGTTTACCCTTACGGTTCTTTTTGTACATTTAGGTACGTTGACCAATTTTGACTGTGCTCCGCACTGGGTCAATTTTTACGTCCTCGCGTGCTACTATAAACCTACCTTCCGCAGTAAAACCTCATTTCGCTCGAAATTTATTGCATATTAGTCATGTTTTCCTTGAAAATTATTACGAAAGTTTCGAGGAAATTCGTGGTAAGTGTTATGTTTTGCTTAGTTCTAAGATCCCATATGTAGAGTACAGCGAAATATACTTCCTGTATATCAAGTATCATTATGTAAATGAAACGTAAGCCACTGTCAGTCAATCGACCAGAAGGAAATTCCTATATAAGTTCAACTGCATGTGTGCATACTGTGTCTGCATTACATACAGAAATACTGTTGTGTAGAGAGTTTGATCGTGCGAATGGAATTGAAATCTCTCTATAGAAATTAATGTATGATCGCACATTTCACTCGTGGGTGTTCATAGTGTAAAGCTTACATGTTGCATGTATATATATATATATAATACATACGTAAATAAATGTAAGAGACCTTTACTTATTTTCACATGTTAGATAGAAACAGGTATATGCTCTTTTCTATACTACATCAGCGATAAATAGATATACAAAAGTGCATAGGTATAACGAGCGAATAACTCGCTCGCTTTTAGATTACGCAAGAACCACGCCTAAGAGACTGAGAGTTTACCTGTGTATATACGTACATATACTAGTGATGTTGCTGGTGCAACAACCAACTGCAACTAGCGGCAACTCAATTCATTTTATTACTGTATTGCCATGCGTGAGACGGAAAAGCATTAAATGTTTTTTTTTCTTACTCTAATTTTAAATCTGAAAAGTATTTTTTTTTATTTCATTAAAAGCGTTACATATCGTAGACGTATTATATACAAGCTATTGTTAAAAGATTTATTTTTGTATTCATGTAGACGTAAATAGCATTGATATTTTAAATACGCGAAGGGAGAATGAGTCAACTCAATTTTGCCCGAATATATGTTAATTAACCCTTTGACTGCTAAAAGCGTATATATACGCTTTGCCAAATTCATCAATATATACGAAAGGCGCATATATGCGCCTTTAATGACTGACATCTGAATATTGCCGCATATATTGATGGTTTCGTGCAAGAGTAAGCCGCAGTCAAGGGGTTAATATTTGTTTTAAAGTTACAGTTATTTATTAAACATTCTTGGACGAGTCCCCCAATGCGCAAAAATAGGATATAAAATATGGAAAATTTTTAAAACAGTATTAAACAGTAATCAACTGCACAAAACATTCGATATATATGAAAATAGGTTAGGTAAAATAAATGTATAAGTAAATAAATAACGTGCAGATTAAAATAGGCAAAAACACTAACGAAATTTGTACACCACCAGGTTATCGTTGGTTCCTCGTAGAATTTATTATATAATCATAAAAGCTTTTTTTTTAAACAACAAGAGGAGGCTAAAAACGTAGCCCAATTAATAAAAAATAATTGATAAAAAATTTCACTGTGTGCTAGTTGAGCTGGTGAAAGAATATTTGCAAATTTCAGTTCGAAATTTGGGTATAGTGAAGTAAATGGGTCAACTCTCTTATTCCTATCGATAACCTGGTTACGCTAAATGAACGTTTCGAACATATGCACATGTAGAATATATGTAGAATTAACGCCTTTCTTCTGTACTAAGCCAACCAAGTTCATAAAGGTAAGGTGTTATACGTTCATCTCTGGGAATATCAAAGACGAATCTGAGGCAATAAGTCATCACTCTTTGTAGGATCTTGTCATTTTTTTTTTAGAAATTCCGTACATCGCTGCGCAACAATAATTCGAATGGGGGAAACCCAAATATGTACGTTACCAGATAATCGTTAGTTCCTCGCAAAGGTTATGTCATCATAAAAGCTTTTTTAAAACAAATTATTCACTTAATTTTAGTTCCTTCTGCAATTGCAGGCTTCTGCATCAACTAGAATATTATAAATGTTCAAGAAAATCTATTTTTCATGATTTTAAGTTGCTACTTGAAAGAGAAAAATTCAAACTTATTTTCTCTTAATTTTTTCAAACTCAAGGAGATGAAAAAATTTTTGGCTATTCGCGTATCAGTTTTCTTCATAAACAAGGATATTTTCACTTTGGGTGTCGTGAATTTCAAATTTCAATAAATATTTGGCTTTACATTTGTTGTAAGATTATTATGAAGATTTTAGTACTTCATTGCAATTTATTAAATTGTTGCTGTTACACGCAAACTTTATTTTCCACATGCATCGAGTTGGTAAAAAAATCTATACTGCAGACAGATTTTTTTAAATATTGTATACTCCCATGCATTTTAGATTAAATTGAATATTGGGATCATGTTAGTAGGCCAAATCTATTTATCTGCCGTATATTTCTGACACATCAATTGTACAAATCTACTGAGATGGCCAGTCGACCTCTGTAGCAACCGGAGAATACCGCTGGTAGAGGAAATATCACGTTCATGTTCTGATTTTAGCTGAAGTTTGACTGTCGAGGCTATGAATTTTGTATGGGATTTGCCAAGAGCTCGAATCAAGATTTGTTTTATTCCAAGCTTTTTTGCAATGGATATCCCATTACTAGGACGAAGGCGAATGTCTATATAAAACAGTTCTAAAATAGGTATTTTTTTTATTGCTGCAGTTCATGGAGGAATAGGGCAAGCAAAGTGGAGCAAAAACCACTAGGGTGTCATACCACTTTCAGAGCCAGTGAAGCGTTAATCAAACAGAATTCCACGGGAAACTTTGAATTCCTGTTACTGTGATTCGTAATTAAACACGTTGCAAAAATTCAATTTAAATTGGACGAGCGCAGAATTGATCCGGACTCCGTTTTATTTTATTAGACGTCCTCTGATTTAGCCATTCGCCGTCTAAAACTTTTAGAATTCGTTCAATCTGTTTCCTTGAAAATAGCGTACTCGCATTTTCATTCATATCTTCTTTTCATTAAAATTATAATTAACACAGGATTGGAAGAATGAACTTTCTGATGTCTTTAGAAACGTTTCTCGAAGACTCAATTAACGTGGCGCTCTCTAGAAAATTAAGCGCGATTACCTTTCCAATTCATAATTGAACCACGTCTGTGCAACTTGATGATCCGTTACGTGGTTGAGCTTCTGATCTTTCTCTCTCTCTCTCTCTCTCTTTCTTGTCGTTTACAGACTGGGCAACTACCGGCTATTACCATTAACATTTGTAATCATTCGGCTTTCATTCAAATTTACTTAATAAAATTGATCCCAGTAAATTTGTCTTTCCTATCAAGACGAATAAACAAATTCAATATTCGGTGAACATTAGTTCCTATAAATCAGATGTTAAAGAGTGACCCTATATATAAAATCGAATATTTCATATCTATCGAACCTGACCAATTTGAGGAATTTCGTATTGGACTGTAGAAAAATCTTAATTGCTAGGAATTAATAAGATTATATTTATTTATTTCACAAAATATCATTTATTTTACAAAATTATGGGGGATAAATTACAAAATCGAAATTTACTACTGTTACAAATTTTTCTTTATTAAATATATAGTTAATATTGGAAATTATTGAGAGAGTAAGTGACAATAATTATGTTACTCAAATTAAAAATCCATACATCATAAACATAATATTAAACGACAAAAAACCATCCGGGTTCGTAAATTTAAATGATAGCTAATGATTGCAAGCAAAATCCAGTTGCAGATTAATCGAATTAACGTGCAGTCAATGTTTTGCACAGTCGAATTACGGTGTTATTAGCTCATGCAGCACAATTCGTTTACTTACTCATCCGTGGCTGAATAGGTCGCTGCATTAAATTGTTGTTACCACTTCCAGGGTAACTGTTCAGCCATAGTTTCAAGAATTTGTTTACGATCAAAATTTGTTATAATCCTTTTCGCTGGGTTATTCACATACACGTGTATACACGCCAACGTGAAATTTCTATTTGTTCAGCCTATTAACTCAACAACTATCTAAACATTCCTCGATATGCATTACATTATTTATGCTTGTTGCATTCTATTTATTTTTTACCTAATTGTTATTACAGAACTCTTCGCAACATGCAGCTCGTGGAGGAAGCGTGCATGCAATCCGAGCAAGTATATGAAACCATATGAAATTTTACAATGTGTGGATAATATGTTTTATGATTAGTGTATAAATGTTGTAACTGTTTGTTATTTACGAGTTTCACACTATAAATCTCCTAGCATGGAATAGTAGGTTAGTATGGTGCGAAAAAATACTTGAGTACGTAATATATATTAAAATTCAAACATTGCTTTTACGGTTATGGTATTTTGGAATGATTATGCGTATTATTTTCAAGTATATTACATTGCCTATGTTCTATAACATGGGTGTGAAAACGTCGACTTTTATATTTTTCTGTATTTATGTTGAATATAAAGTTTTCGCGATTCTATTGGATGACGTAATGTGTGGTAAACTTCTTGTTTAAAAACTGGATATTGAAGAAACTTGCGAATTTATTGCAATGCTCTGCAATTTGTGATTTACTATTTCAGGTACACCTGTAGTCACAAACTTCGAAATGCACCAAGAAAATCTACACGACGCAAAAGTGAAGGTCGTTACTTCGAAACCGGGTCAGAATTTATTTATAGAAATATTTTTCTCAAGGTGTAAAAATATTGTTGGGTTTTCCCATGAAATTATATCATATCATTAAATGTTATATCTGCGAGATCGATTGATCTGGAGTTTTTAAAAAGTAACGAACCCACCCCTTATCGCAGAATTAATTCATCATAGGGAAAACTTACTTGACACCAATTTTAGAGTTTACGGGTAGGTCCGTTATTTTCTGAAAACTCTGTATAATAGATCTCAAAAAATAATTTGAATTCAATCAAATTTCGTGACCCAGAGTAAATTTTTAATTCATCGACATTTTCAAGTTTTTCAAGATTCAAGAATTCGTTTTAAAAACTTATACGGAAGCCAAGAAATGGGAAGCAATATATAATTCGTTGAAAAATATAGCCACGATAGGTAGATCATTTTCTGTGTGAGAAAATTTCTGAATACAAAAAGGCAAGATTTTACTCTCTATTGAAAACACGTAAGATTGTTCCTTTGTACCGAGACATAATGCAGCGTTGTTTATTAGAACACAAGAGGAATTACTGCAATATAGAATGTGGATATTGCTGAAGAATTTGCATCTTGTTCATTTGAGAAATATTCGTGCTTTATAAGAACGACACCAGAAAGACCTGCTAAAATAAAGTACATCCCTCGTTCAATTACAATACTGTTAGCAAACCCCTACCTGTTCATTATTTACCTGGAGAAAATGTATGAAAATATTTGAATATTTCCGTGGATATTAAATTCCTGTTCTAATAAGTACTTTAAAAAAATTTAAACCTTATTTCCGTTATATCTTAAGAATGGCGTCAAACGCAAGGTTACATTTAAAAACAGAACGTTGTTTTATTAGAGAGAATTTCCTTTCATCACGAATTCATGGGGATGCTTTGAAATATAACAAAGGAAACTGTACGTGCGTCTCATTTTAAATATTGCTATTGTTCCCATTTTTAATTAAAATTCTCAGTTTTTAGTAACTGATATTATAGAGATTTAATACATCAAATGTGACAATTTTTATGAAAATGGCAGACAGTGGTAATATTGACAAAAAGGATAAATTATTTTTTTAAATAATAAAATTTAATAAATTGTGTATAAATCCGGAATTGTGGTTGCATATTCTCAGCTTGCAAAAGGCTAGGTGAGTATGTAAGTGACATGTCAATAATATATTTGCATATATAATTTTCCTTCATGTTTTTGTACGATACGTTTCGATTGATTTGCTTTCTATTACCCTTTTTTCATAAAAGAATTGCATAGGAAATTGTCAGAATTCAATTTCCTGTAAATCCAGTCAGAATTTTCAAGATACAACGAAGCAATAGACGTTAAAAAGGAATAAATGTAGCTAAAAAGTATCACAATTCAAAAACCACATAGTTTCAGTTGTAACCTGGAATGTTCGAATTTTACTCCAATAGAATAAGAAAAATGGCTTCAAGTTTGTTGACAAAAACTTTTTTTTAAAAGCCACTACGGGAAAGGTTCGACCAATATCTGGGCCACCAGAGTGGCTAAACAGCAGTATAAAGGTGAAACTTTTTAAAACGCGTCAATTCCACTCATTTTCAACTTTTTAAAAAAGTTCTGATTCTAGGTGGATGTTTATAGAAAATTCCCGGATTAGGACCAAACTGAAACTCGCACGAAAAAGCATGATTTTTATGAAATAATTTTTCTTTTTTGTAAAACGTCATACTGTCAATGAAAAAGATGCACGTAAACGAAACTAGAAACACCAACTTTTGAAAATTTCGAGCGGGTGAGGGTTAATTGAGATTGGAGTTGTTAAGCACAAATAATTTCGGAATTCTTTGAGTTATAAAATACACCTAATTCTCCTTTTACACGATAGGTACGTTCCCAAAAAATTCATGTAAAAGGAGAATTAGGTGTAAACAATATTAAAAAATTCTTGTTAGAGTTCACTTAATTTATTTCGTGCTTACACATTTCAAGTCATTAAATATATTATAAAAAGTAAATTATACTTTGAGAAAAAAAATTCGTGTAAAAAGAGAATTAGGTGTATAAAAATGATCAAGAGCAAGATAATATTTTAATGCCATTGGTTAAAACTATGAGTAATTTCAAAGGATGAAAGTTCAAATCTGAACGTTTAACTCATGATTTATCACGCTTTTCCTTCACCCACCTTCATGAACTGTACCCATTTTATGCAAAAATTCCATCGAAAAAGACGTAGAAGTACATATTGGAACGTATGACTCACGTTCTAATCTAAAACCCTTCTTTTTTTCTAACCTTACGTAATCTACTAATTCGATTTGCACGAACCTTCCATAGCTTTATTAAATTTGGCGAGGCGAATATAGAAAACTTAGGGCTGAAGATTACCACAGACTTTCGTTTTCCGTTCAATACATTACTGTGGTTGCGCCCGAATGCATTATGCAACCGCATGGTTCATTGAATGTACAAGGTCCTAATCCGTAGAAAAGTTATTCAGGCATAAGAAACCAAAATAGAGTAAAAAATACTTTTTTTTTTTCATTTCCTCTTTCGGCGGAGAAATTAACAAAAGAATCGTTGAAGTAATAAAGAGCAAGACGAATTCTTTTCGCTATAGAAAATGCGTCGGGGGGAAAGCACACAGAAGGATTGCAATGAAAAGAGGGAAGCTGGAGATGAGAAGGAAAAAAAACGTCAGAAGATCTACTCTATCTTTATTCTTACTTTTTAGCTTTTCCTTTTTCCACGTTTTTTGTTTTATTATCCAACACCGTGAAAATTAACGACTCGGAAATTCTAATTCAATGGCAAGGCCACCACTGAGCCTCGAGTAGCTTTTCTCTAGAGGTTTCCCTCTCGTTCGTTTCTTTTGCCACAAGTTATTTTGTATTTTATCAGAGTTTATTGTTTTTCCCAGAAGTAGTCGGCAATTTTCCTTGACTAATAACGTAATTTATAATTATGAAGTGCGATCGAAGACAAGGATTTAGGCTATTTTTGAAGACGTTGAATAAATTATTTGACAACAAAGAGCTTTTCTTTTTCTCCTTGATAATAAATAAAGTTTTCTTTATAAAAAAAAATCGATGATAAATTATATTTTTTCAACGAGGGTGACAATTTTCAAGATTTCAAAAACGGATACGAAGTAACTTTATTATTCGTATACTTGCAATTAATAATACGAGAGATTGATTATCATTTCCATATTGCAATTGTCCCTGATTCAACATAAGAACGAGGTTTATTATTTAAAGGCCTTTATTATTTGAAAGAAAAAAATTCGATTTATAATTTCGGTAATTTACTTTCGGTAATTTCCTTTTTTCTGTTTATTTCTTTAAATTGTTAATGAAAAATAGCGAAGTCTATTATTTTTATGCACAATATAATTCATTACACTGTTATTGAATTTTATATTCGCGCTTCAGGGGACTTGTCCCAAAGCGTCAAATAAATAACTCCAACATTTTTCCAGAAAAAAAAATTATCCCCCGATTCTATTACGAAAGAACAAGGTACATCAATTTTTTACGAAAGTCTCTCCCCCGAAATGAGTTTCGTACTCATATATGCATACACTGTGAACCATTGTAATTATAAAATAATTTACAATTCTCATTTCTCTTAACATTTCGTATAGATGCGAACGAAAATTCGTGTTATAGAGGATTCAAACATTAATAAAAGAATAGTATTATAATGAAAGTTCAACAACAAATATTACTCATGCAATTGAAAATGCATACAATTATGCATCAAATGTATATAAAACGTGGTTCACGGACAAGGTAACTCCCGAGGTTGTTAATACTTTTATCCATATATTTTAGAGTTACACTTCCCGTTCTTACTTTACATTAAATAATGGTCATGTTGTAACGCATTCGGCCGCCATTATTAATCTGCTATTGCAAAATTCCAAATTTGAATTTCAGATGCGGAGTCAGCGAACTGGAAATTCTACATTGATGCCAACTTTCCAGTTGGCAAATAATCTTCAGTATGAAAGAGACAGAAAGGTAGTTTTACTTTGTAGTTTTAAGAAATTAAGTTGATGAACTTTCAAAAAAATATCCAGCCGTCGTGTAATTCTTAGAACGTTTCAAAGTTTTTACATCAGAAGCTAAAGTGGTAGTAGATCTTTTCTACTCACTATACCATTTTTTTGTATCTCAGTTTTGAAACTAGGATATTATATTTTGCTTCCAAATTTTACTCGAGGGTGTAATGAGACGACGGGGTCGCTTTAAATTTAACCCGTTCGAAGAGAAGGTCGTATCTTGAGAGGATCCTCAGAAATTAGAATTTTTTCTTCGGTGATAACATCAACTGTTCCACAGACACAACCGGTGCATTGTCGTCTTAAATGGGTTAAATCTTCCAAGATTCTTACGTTAAACGTAACTGTCGCTCAAATAAGTGCAGTGACGGTTGCAGGTACGTTGCAATTTACAGTAAGAGAAATTTTAACTTTCTATATCTGTAACATTGCAGTACAAATCTACGGAATTTACGAATTTCGCATTTCCAACTGAAAACAAATGAAACGAAATCCATGAAATTTCGTTAGAAAATGAATGGTGATTATTCGTGTTCGTAATGTATGTTTAACCGATACGAGTGCAAAAAATTGCAAAGCTGTAATCGTGATAATCGGTTGTGGAGAGTCACGCAATAGAAATCCATAGAGCATTTTACTCTCGCTATAGGTACCCACACACATATCGGCTGCAAAATGCAAAAGGTAATAAGGAGAGGCCTTTAGTTAGACTATTCGCGTATATTCTGGACATACGACGGGGAGTTACCTTTCTACTATACTTCTATTACGAACTATAACCAGCAACAACGAGTTGGGTGGAGTTCCTAGGCATAGAGTCTCTTACGCAAGAAAATTTCTCGAAGCATTATTATGTTATCACGTCGCTACTTCTTTCCACAGACTGCGTTTGAACACCGGGATTTGCATTTCTTCCTTTCGTACTTAATTTTATAATTGCATATACGCTAAAACTCACGTTCCTTGTCAACACGATGTGTCGTAAGGTTATAACCAATCATAGGAATACCTCTAATTGAGAGAGAAATAATTTTACTTGCAAGGAAGGAAAGAGTCAGAACTCACAATTTTTTCTTCTGCGGAAATTAAAATGTATTATAGTCCCCCCTCCTTCCCCCGAATATTTTTCTCACTATCTTTTTCGATTGATTCAATAGTTGTCCCGTTATAAAGTTTTAAAGGATATCGGTTAAATATCTTGATTGCAGTCCTTGTAATAAATTTATAAAATAATTCTACTATCTTTCGAACCTAATTATTTCTCTAATTATATATATTCCGTTAGATTCTCAAGTTGTAAATATTGAAGACTTTCATTCCGATGTATCTCGACTTTAATATATTTTCAAATAACTTGTTGATGTCATGCTCTTGTCAGAATGCATGTAAGCAAAGTCGAAAAATCTTGCTGGAATTTCAATAGAGTTATCTATAGAAGCGAAAGTACGTGTGCTTGAAATTCTTCGAACTATGCTTTGAATAATTTCTGCACTGATATATCCCTTTAAAAATGATTGTGGTATCATTCCACGCGTATTCTGAATTCATGAAAATTTTAGACTTCAGAAAGAGCGTGAAAATGAAAGGAAAAGAAAAAAATACGGAAGTATCATTCATAAGTGATCCTCTTTGTTAAGTGAAAGCCGCTATTATGATGATTGGAGGATTTAAACTTACATAATTTTTTACTCACAACATTCGGGATTAAATTTCGTAGAAAATATTGCGGAAACTGAAAAAAGATTATAATGGTAGATTTTGTTACATTTCACATAATTTTTTTTTCAAAATTTTTGTAATTATTGTACCTAACTTTATTGTTCTGTAAACCGAGAACTCGTTTATTATTTTTGTAGCAATTTTATTTTTTTATAACGGATGCCGCGGTTAAGTTTTCCAAAATTTAGCAGAATACATTTTTGGTTCGCATTGTCATAGAGATACATGACAAACTCAGGAGGATTTTAGGTAGCCTTCAAAGTCTCGCTAGGAATCCCTCCTGAGACCATGAAATTCGTCTGAAACTTCAGAGATGTATCCAACGTAGGCGAAATTTCATGCAGAATCACGTAGCATAACAAAATAGAACCATTTCATGAAATCTCGGACATAGCATGCCGTGACACTTGAAAATCTGCCACAATCCTTCGTGAGACGGACAAATTTTCTAGAAGTACTATCACAAAGTGTGTCTAAGGTATTATTGTGGTACAAAAAAAAATATCAAATACTGAATTTAAAAATGATATTCATTTACCTTGGAAAAAAGGTATTGGAATAATTTTGTTTCCAATATTCAATGAACCTAAAATTTTTATGATACAGGAATATCGTGATAATTTTTGAAAAACACGCGGTTGGATAATAGACATATATATTTATGTATATATACATATATTTTATTTATTTTCTATCAGGGCGTACCTTGTAAAAGTTATCAGCTTTTCTAACCGAGAATGTATAAATAATTTGTGAATAATTTGTTGTTTAATACATTCAATTTGATGGTTATTCGGTTAACCGCTGCCGGCAGTTATAACCATATGGTTATGTTTGAACAAGTTTCAGCTACATTGCAATAACTATGATTATATTTTTTATTACCATTTTTTTCTTCCTTTTTCTATACAGTCTAATTATTTGTTGACTTGTGAAGGCGGAATTCGACTGGACGTTGAATTTCCTTCGTACACTAAATTTCGCATAAACTTTTATGACGTGGATTGTATTTTTTTCTTCCAAACTTTGTGATGGAATAGTTGAAGTCCTACGCACATAAAATCAAAGTATGGGAGACACGACATCAGGACGAATCTGGACAACAGTAGTAATAATAGTTGTAATAGAGACACTGACGCAGAAGGTTTTTACGGTTAAGAGAGAAGAAAACGAAACTTGTAAAAAAATACATGGTGCTCTCATATTTTTGATCATTTTTACGTCTCACAAAAAAATGACAATATTTATTTATTACAGCTTAAAAAAAATGTTCACAGTTTAATACGTCAGCATGGATCCATCGCTATCTGAATGTAACCTTTTTGATAGAAGGCACGGATTTTCCCGGGGGTTCGTTTTATTTCAGATATCCTCGGGGTCTTGTTATTCAAAGCTTCTGTGTAGCGCATTAGTTTTCGGTAGAGTTAGTGGTGGCAGCTAAAGGATCTTTGTGCTTTCGTTATACGTATGTGTTATTACTGTAAATATTACCGTTGAAACAGACAGTTTACATTGAAGTACAGTTGTGTGACAGAAGCGGTGTACATTGTACACCAATTTCATAGATGACTAAAAATACCTTTCATCCTTCGATAGCAATTCTGGCAGCGATGCTTTCAGCTATCATCCCTTTGAGCGAGATTTCTGTGTTGATTATGTGTAGAAGCATAGATACCCTCCCTTCTGTTTATATTTCTTCTGACCCACTTCTAAGAGCGTGAAAATGAGGTTAGAAACGTAGAAATATTTGACTATCGGTAATACAAATATGGTATAATCTTGATTTCTAGAAGAAACTGTGATGTATCATTAGTCGAAGGCTGTTTTATCACATCTTTCAACGTCGCTTTGAATTTTTATTTTCATCTTTTTTGATACCTTTTTAAATATTTTTCTTATTATAAAAATAATAATTTATTTATAAATTATTTACAATATCTGCGTTAAAATTGCCGTTTTTCCATTTTGGAAATTTGTGATTTTTCTTTGTTGAAATCAGTGTTGTTTTTTTTTACAACCGACGAAATTTTCATCACTAATTTGTTGTACCGATATGAATTTTTATTTGAAAATTCAATAGAAATAAAATTGAAATCGCCTTAATTTTTGGTTATCACTTGAAATATTTTCGTGAACCCAAATCGAGCACTTCATTTTACGGTTTGGTATTTTTTACGTTAACATTTCGAACGCAACGTCAAATTTACGTGACTACCTATTCACGCCGCGTGGGTCGCAATGGTATACACTATTACATTTGTCATAACCAACGTGGCGTGAACGTAGAGTTTAGTGTTGGTCACCGGTGACCGTCATGGCAGTCAAAGTGTTAATAGATGGTTTCGATTGTTGTCTCGGAACAGTGAAATGTTTACTATCAGAGCTTCCGAAGCATGCCAGAGTAATTCTCCACAACTTATCAGGGTCTAAGCGAGCATCCATTCAAATTGCCTCGAAAGGAGCTTACGTTTAATGACTGCCGGAGAAGCTGATCAGCTGCTCAGTTATTATCATTGACTTTGGTACCGACAAACCTAAGTGTCAGGCTAGAATTACAGTAATTGCACCATAATCTTCCAGATTTTGTAAAAACATATTCCAGTCAACAGTTGGATAAGAACCTATAAATTCATTTTTGAAAAACTCGAGTACCGAAATTTTAACATTTACGAGTTTTTCACGAGGTAGAGCTGAAATTACAAAGTGGCGTCAAGTGATTTCCAAACCAGTTATCGTAAAAATTTCATGTTAATTCATTTGCGAATCCATCGGACCAAATGTAGTGTGCAGAAGCCGAAACACGTGATTATTCAGCGTCGCTTTAATTTTACACGTCATTCGAAGAAGAGGAATTCAAATGGATTAATAAATTCAAGTCTTTATCTTCTAGGAAGAGAAGTAGAAAGGGAAAACTAAAGTGTAGAGCAGAATGGATTTTTTTATACGACAATTCCACACGGAAAGAAATTTTACTACACCGTACACTAAAAATCCATTTTTATTACCTCGGTCTTTTCATAAGAAACTTTTTGTACTGTTGCTTCAGAAATATAAAAATCGAAACGTAATAATATTAGTATTACGTTACACAGGTATAATGCACGGAAATTACTTAATTGTGAAAATACCAATGGAATTTTTTATCGAGAAGCAGAGCGAGACCATTGCGAAACTATATAACCTGTTCAAATGATTGCACACAGGCCGACCATTATACATACACATTTTCAATCTTCATCCCTTAACGGAAAACCAATTATCTTTGAAATTACCATTATCAATCTCTTCAACGTAATCAATTGATCTACGCAATATCCAATTCTTTCTTCTTTTCTCATTTTTATATTGGAGAAGCAAAATACAATATTATCCATGCAAACTAAAAATTACGGTTGCTATTAGAGGCCAAAATTGTAATAAGTAAATTATAGTAAATAATTGATGTGCAGTTGCAAATTTTATTACGGTGAAATGCTATAAAGTAATAATATACAATTTTCACTAAGGTTTTCATTAAAAGAAAATCTCTAATTAATTTCCCGAAACCATCAATACAGTAGACGTCTTCGAGTTTTGATAAATTCAGTGGTTATATGAGTCACTCTGAAGTTATACAAGATTTCCCGGTTCAAGACTATCTTTTCAATCTAAATTTCCTACCGACGACATTCCTTCTAAACAGTCTCTGCATATTTGTCTTCCGCAAAATGTTGAAGTTTCGATGGAAAGAAGGAAAAATGAAATCTAGTGATAATATTGAAGTTTACGAGCGCAAACTTTTCTGTATGTCTTACGAAAATTGGGATTTCCGCAACTAACCTCCACCAGTTTTCAGAAAGCATCGAATTAATACCTAATCCGCTTGTTTCATATAAAAGCGTACAAATTTTGAATGACAAAAATCCAAATTTTTTAATAACATACATACAGTAATTGCCTTTGCTTTGATCGAATCTATGTAATCCAGCAATTTTTGCTAACACGTACAAATACTTCGCGTATCTATTTTCATGGTGTTTTCTTCACCAACAAATTTTTCTGTATGAATTTACGTGAAAATCGGTAACCGTTGCATTTCCTACTCATCGTGGACCGTAAGGGCTAGTCGTCAATAGAAATTTTAAATATCCAAATGAAAAGCAAAACAGTTACTAGCACTTCATTATGAACATTTTCGGTGTATGGGTACACACATTAAGCATACATGCACATTCTACGTTTCCTTTAAAGATATCAAAGGATAACATTCACCGAAATTGCTATACGAACCTTGAAAGACTACTTCTCTGCAGACATTGAGATACGTAATTTGAACCTGCTGCTTTCGGCGCAATAATACATCGCCTTATACATGTTTCTTCCTAAAAGGAGGATATCATACGTACAGTAGCAGATGGAAGATTAATTCGACGGAAATCTTTATGATCAAAGGTATACCTGCCTCGAAATCTGCGCATAATAACAGCTACAGACGTCTACTTTAATTTCTATCCTTTATGTAAAGTGTGAGTGAGTATGTGTGTACATATTCATCGAAATATTGATTCAAACAGGAAGTGAAAGAGGAAGAGAAATCTTACATTTTACGTTACGAATGAATAAGTAGCTTTTTACGATAGAGATCTCAACTCACACTTGGCATTTTTTTTTCCTCTTTACTCTATTAATTGTGGAAATAAAAGTTGTTGCCTTTTTTTTTATAAATAAACACACGTGGTGCCCATGCGAGTTTGTACATAAATATATCTATAACGTATGAATACGCGTGTTTGTTAGGCGCAATTGCGTAATAAGTTGTATAATATGCGTAAATCGTGAGCAAGTAAGGTTACACTCTTATGCATTTAACTGTAACATTTTCGAATTTGTAATTATATTCCGTAGTCTTTATCGACCTTTCAAATCAATCGAGCTGCCAGTAAGCATAGCCAATAGGAACTTGATAATTGCAAAATGCGTTGCATTCCCCGTTTGTGTTGGATAGATTGAATACAATTAATAGCAACAATTCTCGCAATCGCAAGCACGACTTTGATATCAAATCTAACGCAGTTTGAAGAACAATAAGGATATCGAATTTCAGGGCGTTGATACCTACCTTTTTACCATTTTTTAGTCACGAAGATACATGGACTGTAATGGGAAGCTGAATGTAGCGTACAGTAACTTTATACTTCTGTCCTTATGCAAATTTTTTTTCAAGCACTGCCTTTTTTAATATTCTATTGAAATCTGCAACATTAAAAAATTCATCCCTCGCATGCTCTCTATTTGTATCGCAGTAGAATTTGAATTGTCAAATCACGTTTGTAAATGCAGCTAATTGCTCATACGATACGTAGGCTAATAAAATAATAAGTAGGTAAAAAAGTGTTCCCACATTTTGATTGTTTACAAAGAATTTATCAAATATCATAAAATTTTATTTCAACGATTATAAAAAAAATACATTATCATATTTTGTTGTACCGAGTACTTTCTTTTCTTCAAAACCTAATCCGGCTTGGAAAATTATTTCCCAACCGTAAAATCTACAACAACCTTCAAGATTCGGTGTTTTACCGGCTGATAAAGTGTGGTAATATTTTTTTGCGACATCCCATATACTTCGGTTTCTAGAAATAAGGATAGAAATATATCATTTCAAAAAGAAGACACTTCAAAATGCAGTTTCATCTCTTTGGGAGAAGGAAAGATTGGAATAAAAGAAAAATTTATTTTTTAAACATAAATAATTTTTTACATAAATGTTTTAAAGAAAAAATACTTTCATAAAAATATTTTTTACAAAATATACTTTTAAAAAAATGTAGAAGTTTTGATTTGTGGAGGGTTGATAACATTTGCTATAATATAAAATACAGTTTCAGTCGAAACAAAAATTTGAAAAAATGTTTCTACGGAATAAATAATATATTGTGTTATGTGAACGCTTAGTTCCATTCATAAGCTAATTTTTACACTAGAAACTATAAAGCCATATATCTTTTCTGCAATAAAATGGAAGCTTTTCTTACCAAACACCAATAAAAAAAAACCGAACTATAAATATTACTTAAAGCCAAATGTTAAGTCATTAAAAGACTTTTAACGGAGCGATGAAAAAACTCATATGAAATACTTTTCTTCTCACATACTTGTTGTTCTTCTTTTTTTGAAACTCGTATCGTTTACGATAGCGGAAACTATTGAAGGGAAAGAAAAAGAAACTCTCTTTCCTCTTGAACAGATCATATTCTTATTTTTCTTTTTTTCCCTACTTCTGTTCCACCGATGCCCACCTGAGTATAGATCTACGATTTTTATACTCGTTCGTAAACAGCGAATCTTTGCGATCGTAAAGACACGTGGCGTAGTTTCGCAATCGTAAAGTGTTCTCGCGATTTTTACGATCGTAAAACCACCCTACAATGGAGGTGTGATCGATGGACGTGTTGAAAAAGGGATCGGTAAAAAACGAAAGATGGAACAGAGGAAATATTTTTTGAAAATTTCTTTTTTTTTTAATCGACAATGTTATATAAGATATTAAAAATTGTTATTTAGCATTTATTTGAATAATTTTTTCATTATCCAAATTTTTATTATTACTAATAATAGTTAAATGAGTCATAGCTAATTTATAAAAGGATATTTGAGAAGCTTCCATAACTGGCACAAAATTGGAACGAAAATTAAACTGTAGTTAGTTGTTAGTCAATCAAAATAGTTAGATAAAGGTACAACGTTGTATCAGCGTTTCTTTTTATGACGACAATTACGGTGATTAAAATACCACTGGGTCATAAAATTATTTTCTTCCTGACGCGCAAGACTTTCTTAATTCTTTTTATAATTCCTCTTACTGCACTAGAGACAGTAGGAGTACATAGATTTATAGACTTAACAAAGTTATTTATTTTCTTTCCAATGAAATATTATTGCATTACATCATGTTTATTGATTTAGCAGCTCTTTTACTTCTCCGTTAGACAAACATTTGATTGCCAAAAAAGAAATTGCATTTTTGTTTCCTTATAACACTGCAATAGAATTTTTTATAGCAATTTCTGCGAAAAAAATTTTCTTTATTCGATAAAATAATTATAAACGAATAAAAGAGTGTAAAGTATTATCAACTAACTATGAAATAACATTTGTATTAAAAAAAATTAGAGATATTAAGATTTCATTGACATAATAGTTTCTTACAAGGGCACATTTCATGAGTTTGACGTTCGAAAATGATAATATTACCTGTGTCGATTTAAAAATGTAATATAGTCACATATATGTCAATAAACACAATCATAATTATTTTAACAAAATTTTTTTTTGCGATTTAAGAAATTCTGGTACGAGAGGAACGTAAATTTTTTACATTCATGATAAATAATTACTGCGCTTTGAAAGTTCGTTGGATGACAATCACGGGAATTAAAATTCATAACAAAGTAAGTTAACTAATAGAAAAGTTACTCGAAAAATTAATGGAGCTTCGAAAAGAAATTGTAAACATGTTTTTGTATTAAAACTTTCGGGATAAGTGTAGTTATTTTTGAAGATAAATTACACAATCTTAATAAATTAGAACTTTTTCCCTATTATTTTAAATGACAATGTTACAAACTCTTTTGTTTTCAATTAAAATTTCCGGTACTGCTAAGTTTCCATTCTTTTGTAACTTACAATAGTCGTCACTACCTGCACTTTTTTCAAACGAGAAATATTATAAAGAACTTAAAGTAATTTAAAATCACTATATCACTCGGTTCTAACTTAGAGAAATAGAAAATATTTGAAGTGCAAAACCTGATCATACTGAAAATCACGTTTAAGATTAAAATAAAATAACAACAAGAAACATTTTCCTAAATCAGTCCAAATATGTAAAGAAGCTAATTTAGAGTATTAATTGTTCACTAATAAGAACTATTTCTTACTGCAACCGTACAGAGTTCTATTTATCTTTTGAGATTGTACGAAGTCTACTATGTAGGTTTTTTGGTATACTCTCCAGAGTACATAACAAGTTTGCGATAATTTCCAAAATTGGGATTACTTCGGCAATAAAAACAAGAGCGTCATTCCTCTCATTGCACCGAGTTAATAAAACTTTCGCGTTGAACCTGACCTGAACATAGTACGAACCACTATAAAATCGTGAACTCAGTAAACCTTACACTCTTGGAACCGCAATCTTGGTATAAACTAAACATTCTGCCTATCGAGATCCGCTTGTCACTAATTGGTACAATCTTTCAAACTCGATTCCACACTAAACATCCTCCAGTGCATAAATTCACTTTAAGCAGTGAATTATGCACCTTGAAACCATCGAGACTGTTACTAATATTACAGGAAGACGATTTTTGGCAAGTACTAAAGCGTGAAAGAAAGAAAGTGCACCGTCACCAGACACACGACCGATTAACTGTGAGCTGCAGCTTCTCCAGCGAGATGATGACTCCTCGGTATGATAACGAGTGTATTTGTCCGTGTGAGTGCCGTAGAGAGGAATTGTAAAAAAAAGAAACCGAGAAGTACAAACATATAAGAGGGGAAAAAGATGGAGAAGAAGAGAAAGAGAAACAGCAGAAGCACAAGCAAAAGCCCCTTACAGAAAGGACATAGAATTTTACGGCATTCAAGAACCGAAGCGAAGCAGTACATTATGCGTTGGTAACATTACCTACATGTGAATGTCTACACTTCTCTTGCTCACCAGTAAGCTTTAATGTCGCTTATACCTTTACCTATGCCGTACACGTTGAGATCGAGAATACCGCTTCATAGAAATGTCCTTCGCGGTATTGGCAAGTGTCATGTAATGTACCCATCGTTAGGCACTAAACAATGCATTTCATGGTAGCTATTAGAATATCAACACCTCCACTTGACCAATGGTTATCTGCCCTAGGGAATTGTGTAGTAGGGTGAGATTAATAGGTGGCTGCTGTGAATTTAGATTTTACGTCAAGAAATGTCAAGTTGGTTAGTAGCAATGATTTCTACTGGGATCAATAAGATTGGTTGGTCATTGTAGAAAGTACTACTTCCCTTTTAGAAATAATTTCATTTTTATTAATCAATTCAATGAATTATTAATTTTTTTCCATACCACATTGGCTGGGATGTTTTCCAGAAGAATTATAGTTACACTTGAATATTGGGTATTTTCAAAATTGAAATAAATTCTTTTTACAAAAATACGAAGATAAGGGTCTATTCCGTGAAAATCATTTGAAAGTGCAATTTTTCGTAGATTTTCAGGCCTTTCTAGAAAAAGGGGCAGATAATTTTGAAATAAATCTAGTTCTGTTAATCAATTCGAAGGATCAGTAATTTTTTTTTGTTACCAAATTGAAGATTGTAACGGAAAAATTGTAGTTGCGCATGAATATCGAGTATTTAGAAAATCAATAAAAAATTGTTTTTTGAAAAATACGAAGGCAGGGGTCTATTCCCTAAAATTAATTTAAGAGTATAATTTTAGTCGATTTTCAGACATATCTCGAAAAATCGATAATTAAAGTTATCAAAATGGATTTGGCAAATTATTGAGTCTGTTGAAATTAAATCGCAGTGTAAATTGGTCATAAGCTTGTTTCCATCAGAAGATACATAATATTTCTTTTATTGAGATTTCCATTTACTATTTAACTTCGTTTTGTTTATTCATAATATCTTGAAAGGTAAACACTGATGCAATTGTGATTATTCCGCAACTTTTCTGGATAAGTGTCTATTCTAATTTTTTTTTAACATTATAGTAATCAATTACAACAACTATCGAGCAATTTTTCAATAGAACAAGGAATAGACGCTTATGGGGCAGACTGGTTTTTAAAAAACTAAGCACTGACACGCACCTCTTACTCTGCAAACAGTGGAAACACTATTACATATTACATCATTTTCAAGGCCTTTGATCAAACTTGCAATATTACCATACTTACTTTCTCTATGGCATTTGGAGCCATGGAGTTAGCAACCCGTAAGTTCATTACCACGCCTACGAAAGCTCGCCATTCATCCAGAACCCGTACTAACTTTGTCCATTGTCTACTGAAATATCCTATTACCCTCCAACCTATTTTGATATCACTTGCCCATCTACGTTTTACTCTCTCCGATGGTCTCGTTCCATTGGGTTTAACCTTTAGTATCCTATATGCATTTCTTGTTTCATCAGCGTGCGCTACGTGCAGTTCCTGTCGTAGTTCTGGCGAGTTAGTAACCCTGACTATATCCGATGTTGCATACAAGACTCGCAATTCCTTATTATGCAACTTCCGCCACTTCCCTCTTTCACCGTCGCTATTTCGTTCCCAATGGTCTTTTTTAATTTACCATTTTCTTTTTGTGAAAATGAAAGCAATAGTACAAATAAGTAGTGGTGCAAAGTTAAACATAACTCGATGCCGAGTGAGAAGCAGTATTTATATTCGACGGAATTGCCATTGCAAATATTTCAAACCTATATAGATTTCTATTAAAGAATTGCATAAGTTTTTTTTAATTCGCATTTATTTTTTAATGTACGCGTTGTTGCTTACATATTGCCACGATTGTAATAGATGAAATCAAAGATTTACAACAACAGTAATTTTAATTTCTTTAATATTTAACATGATTTAGTTTTTGTAATTATTTAATTGAACAGTTTCTTCTCCTTTGATTTTCAGAATATACAGAACGTAAAAAAATTTTTATATTATTTAAAAAAACTTCACTGTAAAATTGATCCCGTCAATTTTTTTTTTCTAGTCTTCTTCTGTTGGTTCCAACGAAAAATTGCAGTTTTAATTTCAAGAATTAAACGAGTATTTGTTACATTTCGCGTTTCATGTCTCTCTCTTCAACTAATCTTTCCTACAACCTGATGTAATATTTGCTTCGGTCCAATATGCCCTTATAGCGGAAACAATCGTACAGATACCAGCTTGATTGTACATCAAAGTCATGCTTTTGAAAACATTGGACGGTACATACATAGAAGTAAAGCTTGTGAAAATGTTTATAAAACTAATAATTGTCCAAACAGTTACGGTTAAAAACACTTCAAAGCGGAAACAGTCAAGAATAATAACACAAATTCGAACAAATTATTGAACAAACAATGACATCCCCGGATGCAAGAACAGTATTGTTTATCGAATGGGATTGATTGAATATTGTTGATGAATATTATCATACGTAAGATTTTCTGTTTTTATAAATTTTGTAATAATAATAGTTTTTCTTTGCCTCTCAGACCGTAAAGATTTTAAAAATTGTCGTCATATAGACTAATGTCAACATTATCGTAACGACTCATTTGCTCTCCGTCCTTTTCGCCGTTCTATAGCTTCACACGTTTCATCACAGTGATCTAACCCGTCGTGAAAAATACAACAAATTTAAACTTGATGGCAGAAATCCATTATCAGGTTTAGCGCTTTGACTCTAATCTAAATTGTTCTAAAGTAAACGCTGGCGCATCTTTGGATGATGCTTTCAGTTTAAGTACATACTGGGCAGAATTTAATTCGGAGTATGGAATTATGAAACTATAAAACTGGCCACATTGTTGCTCCGAGAAATTCTCCAAAATTTTACAAAATTTGAAATTCTATTGTTCTGGGAGAAGTTACTTTGCACGGTTGTATAATTCGCCAAAGTGACACTTGTCACTACTATTCTGGACATGAAGGTAAAATGTGGAACCTTTCCTTTATGGTACGATAGTAATTACAGGAAACTGCAAAATTGTCGGTCATATTAACACCTCAGGTGTGATAATATCATAAATTAGAATGACATCAACATGAGAAGTGAACAGTTTCCTTTTCCACGTCATTAAGAGCGAAGTAATATGAGGATTTAAATACATGTGATTCAAATTACTCGTGAAACGCACTTAAATGCTTTCAGATACATAAAAAAAAAATAAAATTCGTAGCAGATGAACGTTGAAATTATATTTGAAAAAATGTAATATCCTGCAAGGATGGAAAACGCCGTTCCCTCGTTTTACACTATAACGCGTACCTCATTAAAAGAAGTAACACGAATTTGAACACTGTACAGCTACAGGTACATGTATATAAAAATATCACTTATATGTCCCAAGCAAAAGTTCCGCATGAAAACCGGACTTGTATCTCACTCGCCTTTTCCTTTGCAGTTTAGCTTGTTCTCGTTTCAGTACTCGTAGGAAATATTTTTAACTGAAATTAGCACGACCTCCATTTAGAAATTCTACTCAAGCAACTGCATTTTCTCTGTAGTGTACAGAGATAAAAGTTGCTTGCGATAAGTTGCTCCTGAATATCAAGTGAAGTCGTATGTATACGGACACGCGGCGTATTTAAACAGTTTTTGCGGTAGATAAACCGCAAATGACAAAGAGTTTTAGATCAGTAATATAAATTTTGTAACGTCAAAGAGAATTTGCCACATTTTTACAAATTCTCCTCTAATAGCGTTTGTTATTTATGGGAACGCCGATGAAATCGATTTACAGATGTACAGGTGTATCGGTATATGTAGCAGCCACAGCCTGGATGCAACTTTGTATATGTATGCGTGTCATTACTCCCGTCGTACTTTACGGGAATACTTTCACTGCCTTTTAACTTTGAGATAGTTTAACACACAAGAAATCTTTGCCAACGGGAGTATGAATTTTCTACGTCCCCGGAGGTACCAGCAAATCGAGAGGATTTTGAAAATTTCGGAAGAAAATTAAGACATTTTTGAAATTATTAAATTTGAAGAAAAAAACAACAATATTAAATTTGCTTTGATTCAGTCTATTTCAAGGGAAAAAATCTTTCTTAAATCACAAAAATTTTCATTATTATCTTTACAGAGTTTCAGAAGATGTTTATTTTTGGACTAAAAATATGTTTCCTAAAATATATCTTCTATAGCAATAAAATGAGTGTTATTCTTTTCCGTTGTTTGAACCTTGAATAATAAACGTTTTGAATTTTTGGTTCTTCTGAATTTCTTAGAAATAAAATTATAATATTTCAGATAATCTTGTGATTAAAATTGTTTTTTAATTATTCTGCAGATGACAAGTATTTTTCAAAATGATAAAAATCAATTTTTGGATGGTTCGTTATATAATATTTTACAAGAAATTTTGAGAAATGGAGTTTTTCAAGATACGGGTAATTTCCAAGTTATAAAGATTTTAATTGAACATTGCGCCATGGCAAATTATATGGAGCACATTTCTCTAAGAGTAAAATCTACTTTTCTTGTTAGTGTAAATCGGGTCTTGAGAAACAGTGGGATTTAATTGTGACTTGACGTTTTACGATCAATAAATGCACTCTTCAAGATGGTACCCAGGCTTAAATTATTCCTAAGAAAGAAAAAAGAAATCACCCGGAAGTCCTTGCAGTCGAACGACGTTTGTTTGATTTTATGAGGTCAAGAACATAATCCTATCGCATGAATGATTCTACAGATAAATTCTTAAATTCTCGAATCTTCCATCCTCCAAGATTCGATATACATACTTTATTCGGTTTTATGACGTACTCAGGAATCTGAGGAACTCAAATAATAAGTCGATCAACAATAATAAAATTATTCACAAAAATTCATTTTGGTAATTGAGAGGTTACTGAATTTTGTTAGATACTACAATTTGTATCTTTGAGTTCATATTCACGTTTCTAATTTAGCTATTCAAGAATTCCAATAAAAATCATTAATTTATTGTTGTTAAAGAAAATTCAAAATTATTAATACCTAAAGTACGAGCTGTCAGCAGACATACTGGCGCTGCAAGTATATCTTATTACAGATTGTATTAATGAAAGGCCCGTGGTTTAGTGATACTCGAATGATGATGCATTTTTGCAATGCTTGCAGTTTAAGCGTAACACTTTAGAAATTATCTTTAGTAATTCGGAATAAAAAAAACACGTTATTACATTGAATTAATTGGTAGTACGTAGACGCAGTTGTTTGTATGGAAGTTTGAATGCATTACTGATAATAATTCTTACAAATTTATTTTACATAACAAAAGAAACTTAATAATAAGCTTTGTTGAGACTTTATTAAAACTGTTAAAAAAAATTGCTAATTATATCAGTGCACGAGTGCTTAAAATCACAATTCAGTGTCTAATTAACTCGGTATGAAATTAATTGTAATTCGAGATAAACTAATTACCACCTAGTAACTAATGATACTTCTAATTAATTAATTATCTTTTCTCCTATGTAAAAATAATTGAACGCTTATTACTGATTCTTGAAACGATGGTCATTAACGTAATTGGAAATCAATTAATGGAGATGGATTGATTTCTCAATCAATTTTCTTTATCTTGTACGTAGGAAAAGGATATGATAAAATATAAAATTTACTAATTTATTTGCAATTTTCCACTACAAGCCAAGGATTTGTATTTTTTTTACAGTCCTTTGTTCCAAGAAATATTTTCATTTCGAATGATATACTTATTTTCGTAACAGAATTTTGTTCGAAGTTATTCATAAAAATTACGGTATTCAAAAGTAAGTGTGTACATACATACAAAGATTACGTGTCAGAACTCGGAGTGAAATGACCACACGTAAATATTAGCGGAAGTAATCGACAAAGTGTGTTTAATATGAATCTTTACTTCCTGTTCCCATCGATAAAGTATTCACTTGGAAACATGTCAGAATGCTTCCATTGCATTTCCTACCTAATGTACATAAAGACTGTCTTCCGTGAAAGACTTGTGTACATGCATTTCTTTTTATTGCTCTATTAGTGTAACGGGATACCAAGAATTTTTACGTTATTATTAAAACGAGCCACATGCATGTAATTGACTTTTCATTGCAGTGCTCGTAAGTGTCGATTGACATAAAATTTTATGTTCGAGTGAATGATGGAACTGAAAGATATCATTTAATGGCCCGTAAGTATCTGCAAAATGCAGAAAAATCGAAAGGATGGAATCGCGATGGAAACTGGGTTATACAATCCAAGAACGTGTCAATTTTTTCTTCGTATCTTTGATTTTATGCATTCTCACCCTTTCTCGGTGGTGAATTATTGTTATAACATAAAACTAAATGAGTACTAGGATGCTCCAAAATTGTTGGGAATTTTTTCTATCATTATTATAATATTTATATTACATTATTATAGTATTTAATTGTACAAATTTTATATATTTTCTGAAAGCTGTTTTTTTTTAATGAAATATAATGAATTATACTTTACACATTCATATTATTATTTATTGTTGTTTGTTAGAATTAGAATAAAAAATTAATTATTTTCGATACATTGTGAACACCCTGATAATTAACGCAATTATCTATTTGAACTAAAATACATTATGCAGTATGTGTTTAGGGTCAAAGCCAACATTTGATATGAAACGCATTGCAACGCGAAAACAATAGAATAGACAATGAGTCGGAGTTGCATGCCTTAGATACAATGCCGGAAATGGAATTATCGAATCGCCGATATTACGTGAAATGGAAAACTGACCGGTAAATCCGATGGGAACGGATCGTGGGATAGATGAAGATATAGGTGAGAGATTTACTTTAAATTATATGTTATAGAAGTGATCGACTTTTGCAGAGATTGCACGGAGTTCGTACAGACGGCCTAATGGGGATGTGGTAATAAAATGTGATTACGTAATTAGGTCATATCATAAAATGATCGAAAATTAAAGGACATAGATTATGGACATCATAATCTGAGATTTTAAATTACATATCGGCAGGAAAAGTAAAATACGTCGAACATTGTTATATTGAAGAAGATAGGTCGTAACAAAAAGCAGCATATTTCCTAACAAATTAATATACACTGCTCTGATTTTCAGAGCAATTGATGGGCCGGATACATTTAGATCGACTTGAAATTGATAGACGTCGTTCAGATCACGTATTCAGATAGTAAGAAACCCATATGCTGGTACCTGCGGAATCTCAAAAGTAAGATAAGATGAAAAGTTCGGAGCAATTCGATCTGAATGAATGGCGGTCGTTTTAATTTGCAATAGAAAAGATAACTAAATTATCATTCTGATGTCATTGCCAATTACTAATAATATTTTTAATGTGTTTGGGTTAATATTAATTACTTTCTTCGTAAGTGATTCTCAAATTGAAATTGCTCTGCTCTGAAAATGTAAAATTTTTTTCTAGTTTCTCCCTTATATAAAATAAAACATCCTTTATAAAATAAAAAAATATTATCTGGCCAAAAATGGGGTAAAAATTAAAGTTTCAAAATTTTGGTTGGACAACTCATTTTTAGGAGTAATGTGACGCGTAGAATCGATTCGAATGGTCTATTTTTATGAAATCCTAGCGGAAGTTGGTAAAAAGTAGGCCTTTCTAGGAAAAGTCGTATTTCCCCTTGGATATCTGGAATTTTGACAATAAAAATGGATTTCTCAGAACAAAATACATCGGATAAGAATCTCCCCAAAGCGTCCAAAAGTTGTTTCCAAAAATCGATTTTTTTGGGTATTCCTTGGCCTTCCCCCCAAAACAGGGTGAAAATTAAAGTTTCAAAGATAGCGTTGGACACGTCATTTCTAGAGGTAATTTGGCGCGTAGAATCGATTGCTAAGGTCTATTTTGACGAAATTCTTGCAGAAGTTAATGAAAGATAGGTTTTGGCGGAAAAAACGTATTTCTTATGAGATTACGGGAATTTTAGTAAAAGATATGGATTCCTCGAAAAAAAAAATACATCGGATAAGGGTGTCTCGAATGTGCTCGAAAATTGATTCTGAAAGTAAAATTTTTTAGGTGTAGCTTCAATTTCAATTCAATAAATTACAAATTCTAATCATTTATGTTTTTATGCGACGGCCAATAAGACGTAAAAAGCGTGCATTGTTGCTATTATAGTAACTAGAAACCAGATGTCAAAAAAACAACGAAGCAGAGGCAACGTAGAAAATTTGATGTTATTGTAGAGTGACGTAATCGCGTTATATATCACAAGATGTAAAAACTTTAGTACTTACATTTGAAGTAATGTATGGAGTGCTTGCTTTTAAGAGCCGTTTTATGCATTCCTATATACAAGTTGATGTATATAGGTCCGTAGCATTGTTTCAAACTTTTTTTCACTGCATTGATCTATATTTCAGCAACCGTTCCTAAAAATCTTGCAATTTACAAGTTACTTTAGATATTTTTTAATAATCGAAGGTCCGGAGTTTTATTCTTTTGCGAGAACATTATTAACATGAACATAATTTATTTAATGAATTATTTAGAAGCTGAACTTCCGTACTATTATAATTTATTGAAAGACAATTTTTTATCAAATAATAAATATTGACGACTAACGTCGTCTACTAATATGGACTAATAATCAAAGTTTTTTAAAATTGACAAAGCTATGTGGGATAACATTTCTAAAAATAAGTTTCTACTGAAAAAATTGTCTCCAGGTTTTTTTACATAAATGAAAAGTGCAGAATTTTCGACGATTGTCGTGTGAAAGTTAAACGAGTGAAATCTGTTTTTGCGACACACATTTATAAGAGACAGATACTTTGAAAATGACACCCATTGTAGTTTAGATCGTTTGCAAACATTCATTTGGAAACGCTGCAATTATAAAATGAAATTACAACCTCAGTTTCAGTTTTGATCGGCTTAAAATAAATTTTAGAATCCTACTTCCAGTTTTATTAAGGGTTATTACTTGTTTTGGCGCTGTCTACAATAGCTACACCTTTATCTGCCTACAACGTTGTAATAATCTGCTCTGCACAGCAGAGTAATTTGTTCAACTGCAATCGGTAATTGTATCTGCTAACCGAAAAATTTCCCTATGTGTATTTTCCTTCCAAAATTACTTGTTTGTCGATAAAGCCTTGTTTGTTTTTAACACTTATCTCGATAAAAATGTACTCGAAGTTAAAAATTGCAGCAACAAAAAAGTAATGGGATTATAATCAAAGGTATACCCGGTGGCTCGATAAGGTGAAAACAGAGGAAGAAAAAAAGAATTGAGGAAATCCTTCTTCATCCTTCTTTTGTTATTTAGCTTCAGGTGGTTTGGCTTTTTTAAATACAACTTTGACGTGTTAAAGAACACAAGTGAATCTCCGATGTGACAATAAAGGCTAATATTCTTTTATATTCTACGCAAAGAACATTGTATATTATTATTATTATTATTATTATTATTTTTATTATTATTTTTATTATTATTATTATTATTAGTGGTAGTGGTAGTAATAGTAGTAGTATTCGATCCTAATGAACTGTGTGACTAAAGCCTTGAACACATTTCGAAATTATTGAATCGAAGTTGTTTGAAATAATCTTCACTAATGCATCTCCTAAGGCTACTTTGGCTGTTCAGTTAAACCTATTGATTGCTTGTTACCACTTTTCGTGATTAACGTTCCAATATAATAACGAAGAAGGATATCAGTATGTCTTTTGTCAGAGAAATCGTAAATTCGATGAAAAAGACATCGAAATGCAGCATTTTGGGCAAATTGTGTGGGTTGAAAAAGCAAAATAATTCTTCATTTTTTGAAAATATCGAAAAAATTCTTCACTATGTCAACCTCGTGGTCTTATCGTTAGAAAGCTTGAAAGCTCGACGGATACTTACGTACAAATCTACTTTTTCTTATACTGGTGCGTAATAAAATTGCTGAAACTTTCTTCACGAGTAGAATTTTAGACGATTTTGCTGTACCCTCTCACTGGACACATCCTTCTGAATAAAGCGGCAAAGCGGATTCTTAAGAACTCGAAGAAAAACTGTTTCTCATGTAATAGCCTCCTAAAGTCTCTTGAGTTGCTCTAATTCGAAGGACTTTAAGTAACGGGTGGAAAAAGGGAAGTAGAGGGAAGGCTGAATTAAGGAGCGATGTACAATGCAGCACTTTTTAACACAGCAAATTTTTCCTCTAGATGCACTCCACTCAGAGATGCAAAGTGAGAGTGAGTGTTCATCCCTAAATCCCCATCTTGTAGTTACTATAGTCGGAACCCAGCTAATTAATCTCTCTAGCGGAGTCTCAAAGACAAAGTGAGAGGTAAGATTAGCCATCTTACATCTCACTGTACGAAAAACGTAAGAATGATGTCTCTCGTTAACAGCAACACTCCACGAAAGTCATTTTTAAAACAATTTAATCACGCCAAATACGTATTAACAACAAAACAACATCCTTTATTCACCTTGCACAAAAAACAATGAGGATTGGACGTTGTCAATATTAATATAATACATTTAATGTAATGGTTATCGACACTCGACTTACCCGTATCGGTTTATACATAATTTCTTTAAGAACAAATACATCGATGGGCCAATGGAAAATTACATGAATTCGGTGTGGCAATTTTTAATTGAAATATTTGAATATAGAATATCAATAACTTGCAACAGATGCGTAATTGTGTTAAAACCAAGAGGAGCCCAGCCGTACACATGAGTCGATTCCTGCAATCACCGATGGGGTTGGTCAGGTTACGTGCCAGTGCTCATTGACCGGATAAAGTACATCAAATATATTGTAAAATATTTCCTGCAAAAACTGAAAAAAAATGTTAAAAAAGCGAACTAATAAATTGTAAGTTTGACTGTTTATAATTTATGTCATTTTGGAATCTACCTCAAATATTGATTTTATGATTGAATATGGTTTAAAGTTTCATAATCTAACTAATACAATATAATTAATAACTACAATGAAATTGATTTTAATTAACTTTGCACATTCACTCTCCCACGCGAAATTTCAATAGTGAAGCAGATGTAGTAGAATTAAACAAATAAGGGACGTCATTAAAAAACTATTTATTTTTTATTAATCCAGTGTTAACAATTAAATGTACCTATTAATTGACTAAAGGAGATAAATGATCCGCGGTGGATCATCTAGTTTGGGGAAAATGCCATCGGTGTTTGCATACTTCGAATTTCATCAACTGTGATTCCAATCAAAGATATTTGCAGCGATAAAACATGTTTTCCCGATAAATATGCTTTTTACCACCTTTTATTTAGATTTCGTTTAAAGCACTCGTTGATAATCAATTCTGCGATTTCGGCCACCCCTATAATGCAGCTCTTTCTTTGCATCCCCCACAAAAAGAATCGTAAACTGTGTATCAACGAGTTCGCCTGCACAGCCACGTAATGTTTGCACCTAATGCATTTTCAACGAGAATAATAATAAAAAAGTATCGTTAAAAATCATATTCAGAAACAGCTCAGTAAATTATCTCCATGTTACTCGCAACAAGTAGCAAATAACGTGGGGGTAATCAAGCGATATTATTGTCCCTTGTCTAGATATACCATCACGAGCTATTATACAAATTGAAAAGCGCAATGAAAAAAAAAAAAAAATAATACCATCGAATTATTTCTATTCATCCGGGTCTACCGTTACTTCAATGACGTAATTGTAATCGGTGTAATCGCCCATATTAGATTATATTTATTATCAAATATTTCCATTGATAGTCACGCCGCTTTTACTTTCCGAGAGATCTCGCGTTATCTCTCATTTAAATCTTGCCAATGATAATGGCAATACAAAGCAAATGGTTAACCAAGTATGAAAGTGATACCGCCTCGTGAATGGGAAAGCTACACAATTAAATAATCACAATTCGCGCTTTTTATGCCACAATTGCGATACAGATAGTACCGCGTTTCGGATTTCATGACCCGCAGAAATTACATCTAGGTGCACCATGTAAGGCTAGAATCTCCTGCAGTATGTCGCGTATGCCATGCATCCAGCAGCTGACTATGGAACCAGCCAATGGAAATTATAATATTTGGACCTTCTTAGCATCCTAATCGGGTAACTGCCATAAGAGGGTTTTTGGGATTCGTTTTTATTGTGATAATCCTGAAATTATATTACATGGAGAATTTTCATTAGCGCACGATCAACTTTGACCCGAGATTACACAGTATTCGCTAATGGCATATAGAAATTCCGTATCTACTGAATCTTGTTGATATCTGTACGCGGGTGCGATTCAAAGTGTGTCAATGAATCATGATCTGCATGGATGAAATAGACCAATTCCAAAATACTGGCCTACCTGCTTCCACTCACATAAAATATACTAGCGCTTTGGCACATGACGTATACAACACACGGCGAAGATATTTCTTCCTCGTGTGGTACATTCAACGTGTGAATATTGCTGCGAAAATTCTCTAGATTCAAAAAATATTTCGGGTTTGTGAGCAATGTAAAAAGAAGGACATACGGTAATCCCATGAGTTATGTCACACAGAAAACTACCACCATCTCTCGATTCATGTTATATGCATTTGTATTTTAAACGAGATATTCAATACACATCAAACTCATATTTTTGTCCAGCGCGTAGTCAAAATAGAGACTCAAAGTTTGGTATGTACAGGGTGTGCGGTATAAGAGTTCGAAACCAAAATGTGCTGGTAGAGGGTGAAAATTTGGAAAAAAAAATTATGTACCATTTTTCGAAACTCGGAATAATTACCAAATAAGTAATTAAAATGTTTTGGCCAATCACAACGTCGAGGAAGTTCGGCGGGCTGTCAAAAAAAATTTAATTTTCCAATCTCCTAGCATCGATGACTATTCTTTGGCAGCTAGAGGTGGCCTCGCGCCCCTCGCAACGTGATACCACCTCTGATTGGTCAAAACGTTTTAATTAATTACTCGGTAATTATTCCGATTTTCGAAAAATGGCACATAACTTTATTTTTCAAGTTTTTACCGTCTACCATCACCTTTCGGCTTCCAACTCTTATATCGCACACCCTGTACATCGTATGCAACGCCCGGTAAAAGAAAAAAGATTATATTTCTGCATCGAATCTGACAATTACGAATCTTGAATAATACACAGCCGAGGTGGTACATGACTGTGAAATATAAATGCGTGCACGGCATAAATTAACTTGGGTAAACTGCAATATCCGAATCCTATATACCATCGTTTATTCTCTGCTCTATGATATTGTTCACAGGCATTGTTCACATACCTATAACCCGATGCAAATGCTTATATCGATTAATGGTACTTTGGATTATTGCCAAATTGGATGGTTCTGCCTCCCTTCTCTCAATGTTAAACCTAAACTTCTTAGCCCATTGTTGTTTATATCTGCTTTCTTTAAGCGAGAATCGTGAATTTGCGTGAGTTAAAAAAGGCGGAGAATTAATCGAATTACTTCGACTGCAAATTTTATATAATACTGAATTTTGTATTAAGTTGGTGCATAATTAACGACGATTGTTTCCAAAGCAATCGTGCAAAGTAACCGTCGTTAATTTCGCACCAGCCTGATGGATATTAAATCGTCCCTGTTCTGATTTTTAAAGATTTTGCAAATCCTTGCAAAGTTTTGCTTTATGTTATTTAGCAAGAGGATCAGCAGTTGTTAATGGTCTGTTAAAGTACCTTGTACGAACAGCAGTTCAAATATTGACCGGTTTGCAAATCTCTGTAACCGAGGATTTCTGTTCAAATTATTTCTTCGAAACAAATGCATTCAGTTCCCACCTCTTGACATCAGTGTTGTAATTGTTATTACTGTAAATTTTGTGCAAATTACGAATTACGTTTTGAGTGGTTAAAATACTTGATTTCATTTCATTATCACCCGATGTATCTCACCTGATATTTAATCAAATTCAAAAGTGGTAAATATATTGGTTAAGCGTCATTAAGTGTCACAATGGCGCATTTTTCGCTTTTCAAAATCAACAGCAATCGTATCTCGAACGGTCTAAATAATAGCTTTTGTTTTTCACTTGTGTTCTGAAAGACTCTAAGCTTCTGGATGATTTTAAATTCACGTCAAAGGGGTAAAGTTGTAACAGGAACCCTTAGCCAACTTTAAAAAGTTGGGAGATTTATGATTCTTTGTCTTCGTCATTCTCTGAAAATTAAAATTATCAAAATTATATACATATTTCAATTTTTTACTGCAGAAAATGATGTATACTATGTTTTGGAAAATTTTCAGAGAACATTGTTTCTAATCAAGGTTCAATTTTAGACAATTTTTAATCTAAATATTATTAAACAATTTCCACAAACCTACTTAATAATTATGGTACGTTTTCAAAGGACTGAGTAGAATGGTTTCTAACATTCTCTAATTTTATGCATTTCGAGGCGAAAACAAATTAAATATAAATTAGATGTCTCGAGGAAGATTTTCGGTTCATTTAATTTTCAGGAGTTTAGTAACTAGAGAGTCGCAGATACTTCCAACACACATATTTTAGCTGTTAATTTTAGTTTACGTAGCTCCTCCGGCACGTTTACCAGGCTTTTCTTTACATGTAATTGAAACGAGAACATCTGTCCCGTGAAATATAAAACAAATAGTGATGTCAATTCTGAAACCGCTTCCCCTCGCAAGGAAAATTGTCCCTCTTTTGAAACATGCACGACTCTAGCACAGTACTTCCGGAGAACTTAAAATTCAAAATGTAAATTATACTCAGAACGTGAAGTTATCGAAAAACTTCCACGTTTTCATTTCCCCAAGTTATGAATTTTGAATACCCGAGCTGGGAGTTTGAGAGCAGAAAACACCTGGTGCAAGGCCCGTGTAGCAACAAGTACATACGGAAAAGCAGAAAAATCTTGAACCAGTGAACTTTATTATTCAGAGCTTTGCGGAAAATTCCATTATAACGGGAAGCACAAACAAAATTAAATATGCAGTAACAAATAATTAAACTCTCCGTAACTAAATTAGAATTCCTACGACGCTGTAAGATTTGTTATATCAGCTGATACTTGGTAAAAATTACTACTTACACGGTTCTTATAAGACATGGCTAAGAAAATAAAATATAATACCTACCATACCGAATATTTCGCATGACAATGCATAATTGCATAGTAATTCTCCTTATCTTGAATATTTATTAGCAACGCTTCCTTTTCTCTGTGTTCCACGGATGTTATACAAGTATGGTGCTTTCCCCCATAAATTTCTCTAAGTCTATTTTGTGTTATCTTCTTTCCTGTGTGTACCAGTACCCGACAAATCCCACAAGAATTACCACAAATGCAGGATGACAATAATCATTTTTGCAGCGAGTGACTGAATCATTTATCTCCAGGCACTGTCATATGCTTGATGCGTGTAAAACTAAACCCTCTTAAACCCAATACCTGTAGTTATCGTTCATGAATTGTCTCTTTGTGGTTAACCAACGTTATTCGTGGCTACAGTTATACACACCTACATCCCTTGATTTAATTCCCTATCGTGGCGCAAAATGTAACTTTCTCTCTCCGATTTCTCTGTACACGTACCCACACACGTTCGGCAAGTGTGTATGTGTATGTAAATACCCCTCGAGTACCATTGTTAATTCCAAATGAATTAACGTAAATACCTGCAGCTGAATCATGAAGATACAAATGTGAGACCACCACAATTACTCCGGGGAAATGTCAGAAGGAAACTTTTACCAGCACCGAGCATGCCAGTTCGTTTCCAGTACCTGCATTATATTCGTGTAGGATGAGCAGAAAATTGGGCCGTAGACCTTCATCCTTTAATTAGCATCTCGTCTCCATTCATTCAGTGAAGTTATCAAGACGATGCGAAAGAGTCCAGCAAACGATATCTCAAGTACTTTTCTTTATGTGGGGTTTAGCATCGAAAGCAAATAATTAAGATACAGCTAATTACGAAAGTTGATCCTTTAGTGCTTGCAGTTTCTCAGCTTTTAGTATTTAACGAATCGCATTCCAGTGATTAAATCGACGTGAATCGTCATGGGATAATTTCCGAATCTTTTTTCTTTAATTCCAAGCAAAATGAAAAACGTTCTGCGGAATATAAGTGCTTTCAAACGATCTCAAGATTTCTTAAAATATTTCTTGCTATCAGCTTTTATTTTTTTTTAAGGATAGCATTATTATTATTACCCAGAGGGAATTTTATAGTAAAAATTGTAATATTTATGCCGAGATTGGTTTGCGAACTTGTTGAATATGCGAGAAGTACCACCGTATTGCTATCGATGGAATAACTACTGTACTGTAAAATCTGATACAACAATATTTTTTCACGTAATTTTTAATTACACATTGTACCAATAACCAGCATCTGTTTTTCTAGCCAATGGAAAACTCAATAAGTGGGCCACAATTTATTGCCTTATGAAGATAAATTTATACCTTATCGTAAACCAATACGGAGTTCGACTCCTTTTGAAAATTTAATATTTCTCGTCGAACTGTACCCCGGTAAAAATTACTTGCATATACATATAATAAAAATAGGAAAAATATAGACAAATCGCGTGAAAGTTGCTTCCGGAAAAACCATAAGAAAAATGATACATTTATCGAAGTACCGAAAATTTGAAACATCGTTTAAGTAAAGAAAAAAGTAAGCAGGAGGGAAAGGAGTGGAATGAAAGCTTCAAGATGGAATCCAATAAAAAAAAAAGTTTTCCACATCTACGCCACTAGCATGTTGTTACTTCCAACTGAGAAAACATCTTTATGGAAATCACGTCTCTAGTTTTTTATTTTGGGTTAATGCCAAAAAATTTCCACGCAGCGTCTTTACTGAAATATTTTGCTTCACAACTCAATATATAAGATCCGATTAGAATTTCCATAGTTGCATGGAAAATAATATAACGAGTACTAAAATACTTTCTTTACAATTTTTAGTAACTTAAATTATTCATTCTCAGTGCATACAAAATTGGGGCATTTTAAAATATTTGTGGATGCGCCAATAAAAATGGTACCCTGTTAAAATATTCGTTCATATTTAATAGATTTTAAAATATTGGCTGCAGTATTTCATTCCACGCCCACGATACAATTTCAAATATTTTTCGCGGGGATTTTCATTTCTCTAAACGGTTGTTGTATCGCATAAAACGAAAATATGGAAATAAAACTCGCACTGTTCTTGTCATTCCAACCTCTAATTTTACATGCAGCAAAATTGTAATAACAATTACACCTAAAGTTACTGCATACAATTGATTTGAGTGGAATACGACCTAGAATTTACAAAATAACCGATATGCCAAAGAAGGCAAGGGGATGAAATTTCGATAGACGACTAATCGATTTTACCGCTTTTGTTGCTCATATTGCTAAGACAAGGATTAGCGATTATTGAAAAAAATCAAAAATCATGTAATACTTCAAATTGCATCCCAATGAAAAGTGTGTGAAATTATTAACACTCAAATTACAGATTTCTCTGGTAGTGAACGCGAAAGTTTTTTTTTAATTTTATAATCACATTTTACGAATTAATCAACTATTGCTGTCATCACAGCAAGAAAAGTATCCGTCTCACTAAATTTCACAACAGCGCCTGAGATCCATCACAGGGCTGCAGGGGAAATGAAATTTAAAGAGAAAAAAGGAAGGATTTCGTACCATACATATTTTCTAACTTCATAAAGGAATTTAGAAACTCCCCTCTAGGATAAATATCTGTTATTAATTTAACGATCCCATTTTGTGATTAACTCACACCCTCATCCTACCGACACATTTAATATCATGAAGATGATTTTATTATAATCTAATTGCAGTGAAAAATTCGGAAAAGAATGTTAATCTTTTACACGTTAAATAAAATGATTTTTAAATGTATTTTTTATTATTAGGTTGGTGCATAATTAACGTCGATCATTTTAGTGGCCGATAAAGTAAAGTAATCGTCGTTAATTATGCACCAACCCAATAACCAAAAATTCACGTCGGAATAATTTTATTAACGAAGACTATTTCGGTGACCAGCGATGGAAAGTAATCGTCGTTAATAATGCACCAACTAAATAGTACCAATTACACGAAAATGATTATAAAAATGACTTCCATTAACGTAAAATAATCACCGCAACCCCGACCGACATCATTAAATCTCTTCTGCGACTATTATATGGTTACATCCCTGTATACCTATAACCGTTACATTTTATCTCGGTGCAAAAGGAATTTATGCTAAACTTAAAGGGGTGGATATCTCGGTGGAAAAAGATCTGTAAAGAAAACGAAGTCGCTGGCTTTCTTTCTCTTGTAACTGAGTGGTCAGGGTTGATATCTACTAACCCAGATAAAACGAGTTGGATACGCAGTATGGTATCGTCAGTATTTTAAGGGGGGGTGAAGGGTAAAAAGAGCGAAGTGGAAAGTGGTGGAATAGAGGGTGTCATTGTATAAAGGAGACAGCAGAAGGGTGACTAGTATGTGCGCACAAGCGCACACTCTTTCTCTCTCTGTCTCTCCACGGGATAACGAAAACCAACCCCCTCGAATACCGCGAACACCACCCCTTGTATGAGTTCTCGCATTCGGCTGGATGTTCGTAAGTCCTGGAAAGCCCAGTGCCCGCGCGTCTTTCGCGATTGTCAGACTGCGCTTTCAACGAACGGGGGAGTATTTTACATCGTGTGTTTATTCGAAATCTGCAACATTTCCTCGTGGTGTCAAAATACTAATGTTATTACGACATAGTACCATACGCGTTATGTAAATACAAGTGTTTATTAGTAAGAAAGCGGATTCCCTATCCCTCTAAATTAAGTTGATTCAAATATTTCTCTAGTAACTTTATTTCCTCACTGCTTGTACTGTACCACGAGTAATTCAATTATTCGATTAGAAGACTTGTAAATATCATAATTGCATCGCTAGATGACTAACAGGAAGAATTGCGGTTAATGTTTTCTCTCGAAATTCTTCAAGAATCGGTTTGTGAAATATTTTGGTGAACGATTTAACGGATGTGTAAGTTGTTACAAATAATAGGGAAAGAATGAACGAGCGGGTATAAAATTAAAGGTGGTTTCTGTGATGCAATGGTATCTATAGGTACCATTTGCAGCGACCTAGTGTAATACGAATGAGGAAATGAGCAGGTATAAAATTTAAGGTGTTTTTTTTTATGCAAATGGTACCTAAAGGTAACGTCTAATGACGAGAGTCGCAGTGTTGTAAAGATAAGCGGAAGATGAAATACGTTATGATAATTGCAGTCGATAGCAATTATATCGAACGTGGTCGATAAGAACGATTAGTTTCCTTGTAAAACTAGATCATGCAAAACACGTTGAATTGTGCTCCCAGAGTTCTCGTAATTGGATAGCCAAATTTTGTGTCTACGTTCACGAGTGTTACTGAATAATTCTCGAAGTTGGTGGTCAATGAGAAAGTATTTGCGTCAAGTGAAAGTACAACTGTCAAGGCATGGTGTTGGAGAATACTTGGTGATTTTTACGTAAAAGTGAGTATATTTAAATTGTTAACGTTTAGGATTTGAAATTTTAATTGGAGCTAGTGCGACTCTGATTGTGGGGATTTTTTATCCATTTATGAAATTTTGAAATCATTTTTTGGAAATTACCCTTTTCAAACGTTGAATGATACTGTGCTTGATGTGTCAATTTTATGTTTTGAATTGTGTGATTATTTGTAGTTATTTATAGTTCAATTACAAATCCATTACAGTTAATACTAATAAAAAAAAATTGATGAAAGAAACATTATAATTTTTCTGCGGATGAAAATGTAATTTCCCCCAAATCCTCCACAATCATTATATCTCACCATTGCAGGCATAAGTCATAATTAAAAAAACACAATTTGGCTATATGATTATTAACGGAAGGATAATCTGATCGGTTCTTATTGTTTCTTTATTTCCCCACAATTTTATCTAGAGCTTAAAATTATTTTTAACCTTTCTTGGAAAATTGTTTTTTTTTTTTTCATTGTTTCACTTTCGTAGCAACAGTGGGATTTATGCAGTGTTCGTAATTATAACGCACCTGATTTTGATTTAACCGTAATTAGTATTAGGTTCACCAGAAAGTTCTGTCCGTTTTTGAAATAAAATTGTTATCATAGAAACGGACAGAACTTTCCGGTAGATCCAATGTTATTATGAAAGAAGGTACCCACGAAAATTTATGGATTCACATTGCATAGTTAGCCTTTTCGGTGACTTTGTTTTTTCAACGTACATTGTACATCCATGCAGAAATTATTGTGACGCTTCTGGATGGCCGATAACTGGAAGTGTCTCATTCCACGGTACGGAACGAATGCGAAACTTTGTGAAATTAAACGTGTAGCTTTGACAAGCATAGTCTCCTCTGAGTATTCATCCATGCAGAAATTACTAGGATCCTCCCGGACAACATTCAGAGATGTCATATTTTGTGACAAGGCTTGTGTCAGTCTCCGCACTGGAAGAAAAATGACTGTTGTGAACCACGATGCGTTACGAATACCATAAAGCCATACTATTCTGCGTCTCTTCCGCCTGCAAAAAACAAGTGTGATCGATATCAATTGCTTCTAGTGCATTTAAGCGTTTCTCGCAACCAGATCAACCTTATTTAAATGCAGTTCCCCTTTTTCTTGAATTTATATTTTCATTAATTTCCATTAGAATTTTTAAAAAATCGTTTGTGCTTGGAAAAGTGCATCATTGGAATTTGAAGAACAAATAAATGTCAATACAATTAGTACTTTTTCTGGAACCTTCGATGTAACAATCGAAGCAACTAGAAATGCACGGGATTGTCTACGAAAAAAATTCATTCAGAATGAACTGTTTCATGCATTGAATAATCCCCTAAACCACGATTACAAAGTCAAACTTCATCTTGAAATATGCAAATTTGGTTCCAAATGGAAAAAGAACCTAACCAAGAATGTAATCAGGTGGTCTGTTGATTTAATAAAATATTCCTTAAATTGCGGGAATGAAAAATTGAGGTTCAGTTCTAGCGTGACGTATTTTACCTTCGGTATATTAGTTTCCCTACACTGAACAAAAAAAATATAATAATTCTACCTACCGTTATAGTTAAATATGGCATCAACAATATATTTCTAGTGATTCTAACTATATTTATTGCTACCCCAACTATTTTCCTAATTAAATCAACCAGAAATTAAAGTATATGAAAAAAGGGTCAATAAATGTAAAAATTTCTCTTAAAAATTAGGGTAGTATGCGTACGCAAGTATAATACGACATTTTTGTAATTTTTACTCGGACAACAATCGGATAATATACACATTTTGTAATATTAGTGGCGTTAGAAGATAAATCGATTGCACCCAGACGCCCGACTCCGTGAAACTTGTGAAATTCAATGATGGTACGAATGCTATGGTGACATTTATACTTTATTGCTGCAAGCCAATGAATAATTGCAACTGACCAATTTATATACATTTGAATCGTGCCGAAGACTATTAATACTTCTGGAATCAACGATTAATCGATGTTGGCGAACGTGAGCACTGTCTAAACGGAAACTGCTGTCAGTGTCGCACATTTGGTGGCTTTCATCTTTCTCTCGCTCCCTCTCACTCTATTATTCCCTTTGAATCGAAACTTTGTCGAGTGCTAATTGCAACCGTTAATTAGTCGCACCACATAATATTATTGAACGAGGTAGGTGAGACCGCCTTTTTTTTGTAAATCAATTCTCTTTGATAATATCGATGATACAAATGGATACGACTTGTGTAGTTTTTTTAGAAGAACAAATTTATTTTGTCCTTTGGTCAGACGTTCGTTTAATTAATATTTAGTTACAGTATTAATGAATTTTTGCAATTTAACCTTTCATAACTAGAATTTCATTCTAAATATGAACGTAAAAGATAAATAGTGGACAAATAGTAAATGCTAAAAGAAACAAGTTACAGTATATGAATTGAAATTTTCAACGGTTTTTTGTTTAAAAATGGGGATAAATAGAAGTGATAAACAAATTTCTGTGTGACAATATTTTTACTTTACAGTTACAATGATTCATAGGAATAAAAAAGAGAAGTCAGAAAAAGAAAATGTGAATGCAGCAGCGATTACCAAAATATAACAGTTTTACAAATTTGGTACCATTCATAAATAATAATCCTTCAGTATTTTAGTATCCAATGGGCTATCCTAGAAAAAAAATAATATTTCTGTATAAAGCATCTGAAATTGTCACGAAAGGAACTTTGGTGTTGCATAAAAATGGTTGCATAAATAATAAATAAATTTTTTCTAAAAAGCTTCGTTTATATGCATATAGGGCCTAGGGAACCGAAACAATATTTGTTTCATTTCATACCCCATTAAAGTTAGGGGAAGAAGGGTGTCTTATTAAACAAATTAAGAGGGTTCACTCTTCAACAAAGTTTGGGATTCCCTGTTATAGAAGATTAATGAGTGAATCGACCGAGTAACGTTATTGTTTTTGTGGAAAACTTTGCAGAATGTTGGACAATGAGAACAATAAAGAGGGAACATTTTCAATTGGAATAAGAATGCTGAAACTAACAATCCGTATTTAAGGGTTGATAAAAGAGCACCCTTTAAGTTTTTAAGTCGATGAAATATTCTCAAAATGTACTTCTCCGTCAGTCGAGACGATTGTTAGGGATCGTAAGCACTCCCTACCGTGTAACAATTAATTTCATAGCATCAACTTCAGTCACACTTAAAATTGCAGCGACTCTTTTTTAGAGAGATGGTATATCAAAATTCTATGCTGCACCGTACAATTCTAGAAAATTAGTGTTTGTCATCGGAGAATTTTTCTCGAAAAACAGAGATAACCTACAACACAGGCGTTCTAATGCTAGAAAATTGCCAGTTGGTTTCAACCCTGCAATTTTTCGATACTCATTTTCAAGCACCATTGACTCCTCCATTTCAGTACATTGAGAATTCCAAAGTACCATCATTAGCGAGGCGTGCACTAACCTCGTTTCCTATTTTATTGGCTATCTGTTAAGGACGTTCATACGCGACGTTAGTAAACTCTCGCGAAGTATTGTGACTTGAAAGCTCGAACGATTGAATGAAGCTCCCAGAACTTACAAAGTTACAGCGTTTCTCGTTGTCGGGGCAACTTCGTAAGTAATCCTCTAGAAACTAGAAGACTTTTCTGTCTCTACTTCAATTTTAAATTCCTGACAATTGTCATTTTTACTTGCAACATTTCTCCACAAACTCAACAGTTATGTCCCTGTTATCCACTTATCCAATGCTGTCGCCAATTGTTTTTGCACTTCCAAAAGAAAAGTAATGTCGAAGAATTCCCCACTCTTTTTTGTAATTCTTCTCTCATACCTTTTTTTAGTCGCTAACTGCAGTTACGATGACAGGAAAAATCTATCATAAAACAATCTTTCATTTCCAAAGTGCAGTTGCATTCCACAGTCAATCACAATGTTACGTAATTGCTCTTACTTTCGCAGTAATTCCAGTAAAGCATCTAGAATCTGACAGGACACATATGTACGTCACGGTCTTACAAAGATTGATGAAATGCAACATCAAATTCTTGATAGTTCGCTATTCTCTTTCACCCTCCAGCAGCGGAAGGGAAAAAATATACTGCCGACAGCAATTCCCATAGCTCCAGTTTCGAGTACTGAAGAGAATCGAAGAAGCAACAAAAAAAAAGAGAGTACTAGACTTTTTTTAGTCCCTCTTGCCAAGTCTGTGTTTTTCCCTCTCTAGGTTGAAGCCTCTGGAGGTTAAAGGGGCTGTTTTTTTATTGACCTGGCCTGCCAAACTATTATCCCTACATTCCAGTTTCCTTTTAAAACCTCCCATGAACGCTTGAACTTTCAGTACTTAATACAAAAAAAATATAAGTACGTAATTTCTCAAGCAAACGAAAACAGAAAGTGAAGGAACTTCATACTACCCCCTGTCCTTTGATAAACAAAAGGCGAGAAGACTTCAGGGTGTGTTTTTCAACAATTTTCTTCTTGCGAAGAAGTGACTTATGGTTTTTCTTTCGATCAGTCAGAAACTCCGCGGGTTTTATTCATTCACGTGATCCACGAAGTAGAAGGTAAGAGCGCAGCACATGCAGCTCACGCTCTTGCTATTAGAGTTAGCGTAAAGGGATTTGAGGTAACTCAATTTAGGCAAGGGATAACTTTACCGCCCACCGCGGGTTTGTTTGCTTCGTCTTATACGTTCGTGTTGCTTTAAAGCGCGCCGCTTGATTAGATAGTTGTATTTGCGATAAAAAGGACGAAAGCCGAGTGTTTTGTTGCTTCCGGTAAGAGCAACAATACTAACTGTATGTACGAACTCTGCTCCACTATTTTCACCCTTTTCTCGCAATTCTTTGTCCACCTGCACTCTTTCTCGTTTTGTTTGTTACTACAACGTTCCGTTTGCACTTTTCTCTTGTAAAATGTTTTGTCGATTTTCTTTTTAATTCTCCCTTTCAGCATCCCCCTTTTATTCGCATTTTTCTATAGACAGCTATTTCCTACCCTTAGCCTTCGTCTCTTTGCCTTCTTTGCTCGCTTCTCTGAGATTATCTTCAAAAGGTACAACAATTTTTCTTCTGCCTTATGACAAATTATACTTCGAGACAGCCAACGCTGTTCCCTTCGCATCCCTTGTTTCTACTTTCATCGAAATAATTAAATTTGAAAAGATTTTAACGCAATTTAAACCAAGCGAGCTCCTCATTTTGAAGCAAGGACGTTTTCGAGACTCACATTATATGGACGAGTTTCGTCTTTTTTGCTCAATACCTATTTTTTGCATCGTACATTTTGCGACCTCGTTATCTCGCGAAAACCACCGGTCAATCTCGTAACCGAAAAGTTGCTTGTATTAATACAAAAGCAATTACCGTTTATTTTTAAACTGTTTTAAACTCGTCTCCACCAATTATAAAAAGCTACAGTACAGGAAAACTGCGAAATTTATATGCTAAAAAGCGGAAGCGGTCGATTAACGCGATTTTTTTCGCCCTGCAGTTGGAGAGTTATTTTGTTGTGTATAAACGCGTGGAAGGAAAAGGAAGAAAATATAACAAACATTTCCTACGTAACAAAAAAACGCTCCAAGTTAATGGAATTCGACTGGCTCGTTCCTGAGTCTACTGTAGCAGCAAGAAATGTTATGCGTAATTAATGAAACAAGGCAAAATTTTAGTGCAACAGCATAGAAGGAAAATATGAAATCGTACTGACATAAAAAACAGTCGAAAAAATTGATTTATTTTTTTTTCATTGTTTAATTGCTAACGTAATGAAATGTTGGTTTACGAAATTAAAACAATCCGTTCTATCAAGTATAAAGATTTAAATCTACTGAAGAGAATTGTGCCCATAATTATGAAAGTGGTCTAAGTCATATTTTTTGTGCTGATAAATTTAATGGATTTGTTTTAAATAAAATAAAAAAAGTTTTTACATTCTGCAACATTGAATTTTGGAGTTTTATAGGTCTTGATTGATGAAGAAAAAAAATGTATTGAAAGATAAAATGATGCGAGGTAACAGAAAATCTCATCTTTTTGAAATTTTGACTTAGACCATTTTCATAATTGTGGGCACAATTAAATGTCCGTTAATAACGGATAAAATATGCGTAAGTTCAACAAGATAAGGGATTTTAAAACATAAGATAAACGTCTTACTGTAATATTTTGAATACGTGGTATCTTACGTTAGTTTAACTTGAAGTTTTTAAAGCACAAATCCTGCACAGCTGTGTTTCAAGGTAACTAATAAAGTTTATTATGACGCTGTTATAGAATTTCATGAAATCTTACTTAGGTAGAATAGAAAAATATCGCGATATTGTAGACAAAAAATGAGCGAAGGGAGGAGAAATTTTCTACTTTTCATTTTATCGTCAGTTTAAATGAAACTTGTATTACTTTACCACAAGGTTTTTTACGATGTCATGGAATTAACTGGGTTATAAAATTGTTCAAGGAACTGAAAAACGCGATCTTAAAAATTATTTTGATTAAGGGATAAAAAGTTCCATTCACTTTTCGCGGCGTTTTATGAAGGAGATAATTTCTCAAAATAAAGCACTTGGCGACATTTTTTATTTTAATATAAGTACTATTTTTGGAGAGACTTTTTTCCGCTGCCGTGGAACATTTTATGAACATTTACGTCATGATTTTCAAAATTTACATCTTGCCTCTTTTCTAAAGTGGACTGATTAACAAGTAAACCTGGTACAGTAGATTCTTTTTTTAAGCGGTATATATGTTTTGGAACAAATGGTATAAAAAAAACGGGATGAAAAATTTCGCAAAAAAAAATCTACTATAATTTTACAGTCTGTTTATGACTAAATTATGGTAAAAAATGGCGACAAAGAAATATAACAACGCGATAAATAAATACAAGAAAGCTCGAGGTTCAGAAAATAGCTTTCGAAAGGAATTATTTAGTCAAGTACGTCGAAGTAAATTTGAATTGCCAATTGAATTTGCATCAACTAGACGTAGTTATATAGAGTGATCAATTGGAAACTATAGACTTTGCCTGATTCAAAATTGCTTGTTGTGATTTCCATAGATTTCATTCGTTTTCCTATTATCTTCTAATACACCATTCATTTTTCAATATCATTTTATCAGTTTCGAAAATCTCAACGATTTTGATGACGTGTAAACTATTAAAAAATTTTTTTTAATTTCAAAGCATGGCGTTGATATTTTGAAAAAATTATTTCGAAGAATTAGAGGATTACGTTCTTTTTCTTTCCACAGTGTTCGTATTATTAACTATGAATAGAAACTATTCCATCTATTAAAATTGTACCAAAAAAAGATAAATCTCGTGTTAATCTCCTGTAATTTTTAGAAATACGACTTTTCCCTATTTAAGTCACCTTCCTGTCTGTCATGTTCCGCAAAATGGAAATCTCTTAATGAAACAGGATTAATAAAGTGGGTGAGGAAATTGAAATTTTAATGAAAATCACATTCTGACCATCGAAAGTGAGGTCGATAATATTTATTTGTCAAATAGTTATTTTCTCTAAGTCTACATTTTAGAGACTTTATTTTTTTGAATTTTGGTACAAAAGTAATACATTGAATATTCGAATCAAACTTTGCTATCTAAAGCGATAGTAATTTATAGGTTTTTTTTTCTAAATCACAAATGCTGGTTGGGTGTTCCATTTTCCTATTTGGCCATTCATTTTTCAATTTATAATCTGGTTTTGCAGTTGCTGTAGAAATATTTGCTAATGTTCATTTCAAAGCCGGTAGATATATAGTGGGCTTTTCAACGATCTGAAAAGAAATTCTGCTGGAAAGGAGGTGCATACATTTATGTATAACATTTATGAATGCTTTTCTATTTAAAATGCTAGTTTCTTTATGTTATTTCCTACGTAACATTCGGACGATAAAATTTTAATTCATTGTGTTCGGAAAAGTATGGATATCTCGCTGCCGAAATACAAGTTGTTATATAAAAATATGTTTTGTGTATTTCTGTTAAAAAATAAACTTTGTATTATTAGATCAACGATAGAAATCGTTTATGTAAAATGTCAAAGTTTTCCCCAAAGATATATCGAAGTGTAAAAAAATTAAGTCACACTCGTTTTTGTTAACAACAAAAAAATGTTCATTTTCATTAATTTTATTGAACTTCAAAGTAGCGTCCTTTTGTGTCGCGTATCGAGGAACTTCAAAAATCTGGGTGTTTTTTCCATTTTTTTTTTATAAAAACAATGTTTCTTAGGGGTGGGATACTACGATCGTGAATAGAAACATTCCGAATTTCGTAATATTTTCCCGTGAAGGGATAAAAATTCGACGTGAATCCTGTAGACTTTACAGTCTGTCCACAGATCGAATTCCGTACTTTGAAGTATGTAATGGCACAAATATTTGTGTCGTAAAACACACATATGTGCTACCGTTCCTATGAGATAACACAAAAGTGAAATAAAGAAAATTTGCGTATCGACGAGGGGTTGAAAATTGGTTATTTAGAAAAAGGCTCCGTCCAACATTATTATTTTTAACTTGCTCCGAAATTGATCACTCAATTGTCGATTCATGTTGGATTCGGATTCGCATTTCTATGTAGTCTAAAATTACAGAGAGAATTAATTTCACGCAAATTTTTCTTCTCCCCTTTGATTTCTCGTGTTTTGCTGAATCTTCTGTCTGGAACTTTCATTTCATTGGTTTTACAATCATGGAGTTGAACGAAAGGGGATGAGAAATGAGATCCAAGCTTGCCTCACGTCAAGCATCGCCATTCTTTTGTATAATATTTTCAAATGAGTACAGTTCACAAATTTTTTAACGATAATTTCAATTTCTTTTGTTGCAGGACAAACACGACTGGACCATGAAGCAACTGAAGATGAACTCAAGTGATAAACAGAAAAAAATGTGTAGTTTAGTGTACAGAGTATTGATCAGCTTGGTTTGATGCGCTCGATATTTATGATTTCCATAAAAGCCCGTATAGAGTTGGCGAAATTTAGTAAATTTATAAACATCATTGTTATAAAACCAAGTTGTTTCAATTTCTTTCTTTTCAAACCGTGAATATCAGCAATGCTTAGTTAAAAGGAAAATGATGTCGTAGTTTTTTCTATTAAAAGTATTAGTAATACTGCAAAAGTGTGCTCTCACGCTTCGTTGCAACAATGGCACTGTTGTTCGTTATCATGGTTGTTTTGGTTACCACTGCCATGTCTCTGCCACCGGTTATCAGGATAGGTAAGTCTTTTTCTACTGTTTCCTAATTTATTTATAATAAAAAGAATATTTTTTTTACAATATCAAAGTAATTTCTCTATACAACATTGTTAATTCTACAACAAGTGTTTCAACTTTCCTGTAATTCCAATTCATTCCTAAAATATTTTTGTGCGAAAATATGGATTTTTGGGTTAACCTGGGCCTACCTCTCAGAGTCGGCTGAGTTAAACGTCTTAAATTAATTTCAATGGGGTTTTCACATTCCCAGGGGTAATTTAACACGTGTAATTTATTTTTAAAAAAATTACTCCAGATTCTCCATTAGCGGCAAAAGTTTTACTAGAGAAAGCTAGGAATTACAACAGTAACCGCGTGAGAGGTCGTGTTATTCTATAGTTGTAGTAATTTTTAAACTGTAATTATACTGTAATTGCAATAGTATTCGTGTTTCCATTAAAGCTTTGGAGGTCTTAGCTTACATAATTTATGTATTTGGGTTTCATATTGACATAAATTGCTAGGGTTTCTCAGAGGGCAACGAACCTTCTCTTTAGGACGTCAAGTATTGCAAGCCTGAAATAGGTGAACCAAAAGGAAGAAAATTAGATACTTGAACGTCGTATGATATTGCAAAATTAAACGAAATTTTCTTCTATGGTGTAACAATATTATACTCCGACGTGTAATATGTAGCCCAGAGTGAAGCAATTACGAACAGGTCTTTTGCTCGTGTACATATTTTCGAACGAGGATGCTCAAATTACGTGCAATTTTTGAAAACAACAACCTAAAATTGTATAAGAAGAACACCGGTGGTCGCAGAGGGGTACAAAACAGGAGAGAAATAGACCAAGCTGCTCTAATAGGATTTTGGGTAGTCAATGGCTATGCAGGTGAAAGCAGTGCGGCACATATTTAGGATTTGATTTTCTATAGTTTGCAGAGGTTCATTTGCTCATTTCGCATGTCGATAGTTTCATTTTGCCAGTACAACGTTTCGAAATCACTTCCAAGATGGAAATTATAAGAAGCTTGCGAGATAATAGCTTACATACTCTATAATTCAAAGGAGGAGAGTCTAAGCTTCTTGCATTTTGCATGTAGAACAACCCTGCTCCGTCTCTTTCACTACCAATGCTGCCGGTTATACTACTGTTGCTGCTATCGCGCTTGCATCAATTTCTCCTAAATACTCCATGCTATCACTGTTTGCTTCTGCTAATATTAACCCTTTTGTTACGTCTATAGACGCACGTAGAAAATATTCAAGTAGTTGGTTTGAGTAATTTGTCTCGCCATTACAATCATCAGGATGTATCTTCTTCCACGTATAATTCTCCCTTCTGCCTCATTATCCATTGTCTCCCATTTTATTTCACAATATTTTCTATTTCCCGCTTTTTTACCCATTTCATAGCGATGCTTCAAATATAAACCCTCCGATATCGGAGTCCGGTCACTTGATCGTCCATGCACGCGTCCGGTATCCGAGGATTAAACAAAAGCTCTAATTATTGCAGATGCATTCACGTTTAGGGAAATTCTCACGAAAAGTGTTTTAAAGCTTTAAATAAAGAGCTTTATAGAAAGAACAGAATTTTCTATAACTGCGTATTCATTATAAATAATGCAATTGGTTGAGAGCCTGGAAGATTAGAATACAGGAGCAGGAATGAGAAGAAAGCTTATACTTGACGTATATCTACTGCGTTCGCAGTATACAGCAGAGCACCGACATTCTGCTCATAATGTTTACATTTACCTGAAAGTTTCTCATTATCCTTTGCTTTACGGGTACTCACGTTACGCAACATGTAGGATGAGTTAGTACCAGGGAATAAAACTCCATTAAAGTTCCTTTTATAGTCCTGTATCCCTATCGTACAGTGTGCCTTGTAGTTACGGTTGCATGTATCATTCTGGAACCCTGCGAAATGATACCGCTGGCCTGATGTCTTCGTTACGAAATTTATAAAAGGCAAGTGCAGACTAGGTGAATACGAGTTTTACATCTTGTCCTGCATATATTTGAATCACAAAGCAAACGAAGTTTAGAAACTCCCTTTCTGAAAAGACTATACGAGTTTCTGTAATTTATCGCCATTTTAAACGTGGTGCTAAAAGTCTACTCCAGGTGATATCCGTTTTTCTTTAAAACTTTCTGGATCAAAGACGGAAGTTGGTTTCTACTGCAACCATTGATTGTGAAAAAAATACAGACAATTTTATTTTAACTACAACCTCTCTCCCATAACAGTCCCGTAATAATAAATAACAGCAGGTGAATATTTAATCGGGACTATCAACCGCTACTATTATTATGAGACAGGGACAAATTTATTTGTTAATTATTTTTATTGTACTTTTAGTTATTTTTTGTATTTTATATTTTATTCTACGGCGGCAAATTTAATTGCGTCAATTACAAAATAGTTTCTTCAATGATAATTGCATTAAGAATTACTCTTTAAAATTATTCTCAACCTCTGCCAACTAATTATGTGAATATTTGTGGCAAATACGTGTGTTGGCGGTTGTTAAGGCCATGACATCATTCAAACGTGTTGTTGTTGGCTTCTCCGGAATACCAATGTACAGAATCCACCCCGCACAGTTGCCATTAGCCACCCCCGTTGCAGGGACATTCGAAGAAACATCTGCAACCGATTAATGGACTCCCCGGACAATCGTTTATCGACGCAAAGTTGGTATTTTAAATGCATATCGAAAATTTGCATAGTTTTCCCGAGAATAATTGATCGATTTTCTCTCGAGAAAATGCTCAAATTTAATGACGGAAGGTATGAGCGAAAAATAAAATGAGAATAATGGATGATCAAAGTACACGTCACTCAACGAGTAGTTTATGTAAATAAGCTTAATGAAGCTGTCACGATGCCATGGAATTCCTCGTAAATGGAAGTTACCGGGCATAGCTGCAGCACTAATAACGTTAAAGATTTATACCTCAGGTACTACCGGCGCGATACGAAGAATTTTAATATGCTTAGAAGCTCTATGAAGGTGTTACTCTCACGACGTATACGTGTGCACCATCATTCTTTTCTTCTCTCTTCAATTCTTCTAACTTCGTTTGTATCCTATTTTCATTTCTTGGGTCCTTTTATATTTCACTTCCTCAAACGAGTTAATTGTGCAAGGTGCTCGCTTCATTTGCTATAATTATTTCCTAACCGGAAGCTATCAAGAAACTGAGAATGAAGGAAGAAGACGGTATCTTGAAGATGAATTGCAAGAATGAGAAAATGACGAAGAAGAAGAAGAAGAGGAATGTTTCCATTGAAATCTTTCAAATATCGCACCAATCGATCCGTCGCGTTTGCTTCAATGATTCGGATAAGTAGTCTCTTTAGTTAACTGAAAATTTAGTATCTCAGGTGGTCCGCATAGACGTATCTCTATACACATTCTTGTTTGCTTGCTCACTGAAGTCGCTAATAATTACCAATTAATGCATTCATCCATATTTGCAGTTAAAATCCTGAGCTCAGGCCATGCTTTCGTTTTTTCTGTCTTTCTTTTTCTCGAAATTTTTGTATCTATCTACCTTTTCTTTTTTCAGCTTCGACTTTGGATACAAATAATTATTAAAAAAATAGTTATTCTAACCACAACAAGAATATACTTTCGAAACAATTGATTGTTAGATTTAATAATGCCCCTTTGCAAATACAGAGTTCATTTGCAATTTCATTCAAATTTTTCAAATTTTAAATTTCATTGCATTTAAACAAATGTTTTAGAATTAATAAAAAACTCTGTAGAACTTTTATTGCTTTAATATTGAAACCAAATATACCATTCTTAAAAAAATAGATATTGTTGTCAGGTACAATTCTTTTTATTCTATAACATTTTTCCAATTCAAATACATTATTATTATTATTATTTTATTATTATCTTTATTATCATTATCTTTATTACCTAAACTGGAATAATCATTTCACAATATGTGATATTAGCAGTTAGTAATGAAACTATAAGTAATTGATCCCTGCCAGCATTAATAGATTAGATTGGAAGTATAGAGCGCGTAGATTGGAGCGTAACTTCAAAGATTCCGCCCCGTATCGCTTTTGCAGCAAAACTTGAATTCGACTCACGGTGTCGACAGCCTTAGATAGAACTGAAAGGCGGCGAACTAAAGGATTCTGATTTATCGTAAACCAGATACAAAACTACCTATTTCTATATTGCAAAAAATTACTTGCACACGATAAATTGTATTTTTCGCGTTAAAAATGTTGCCAGAATATGGAAGACAATATTTTCAGTGTTCAAAAAATTACTGTAACACAGAAATTGTTACTTTCTTTCTTCTCCCACGAAGTGCTTGGATCGTCTATAGTGTGTATTCAAATATTTCGATTAATTACATTGAAGCAAATTATGTTGCAATAACGTTTGCAGCAAACACACACATATATGTAGCTTTTTTGACGCTGGGATTGCATATAGAAAGCAAGAAGGAATTATTATAGATAAATTGGTTTCCTTCGAGAGGCAAAACTTTCTGGATAGGAAGAGCTTTCACGGTTTCTCCGGACAATCTTCTCAGCGCTCGGGTGCACGAGTCGGCCGAAATCGATAGGTGGTACATACAAAGTGTGGAAACGCAACAACAAAAGCACGCAACTTGTGAAGAATAAACGGTAGAGAGTTTCGATTTTAACTTGAGAAACGATAATATTAAACTTGACTGAAATATCGCTGGTAAGAGAAAAAGAATATGTACGACGTATAAAGTTTTGGGATTATGTGTGTACTTCTGATTCTCACGTGCCGCTGCAATTGCAAGGAAGAATCGTCGGAAAAAGAGAGTAAAGACAGCTAGTAGCAGCAATAGCAGTAGTACTCGGCACTATATTGTATGATAGTGCAACAGCTAAACAGCAAACTTAGCAAGCACAGCAAAGTTAAGATAGTATAAGCTAGGTAGTATTACAGCAGGGTTGGTATGGTGTATATACGGATGCGCTCGTATTTGAAGCACGATCTTACGACGCGCCTAGAATTTATACTAACAGTTATACCGGTTACGTAACCAGAAGCTAGCAAACCAGCTTCTGAGCTCCTTCTTCCTTCGGCTTAGCTTTTATTCTGATATTTATTGACTCACAATGAGAAATGAAGGACAATGGGATCTGAAAAAGAGTTGGAACAGGAAAAAGGAGAGAATAAACGAAAGGAGCATACCGTACCGATAACGCAGCTCGTAGCATATCAAACTGATCCTCGCAGAAGTTAAGTGTCCATCCATTATTTATTTATGGGCTTTATAAATAATCGTGGAAATTGTTTTTATGGGTATCGATATATAGCAGTACATTATTGTAAGAGTCTTTTCCAATACTCAGAAGTTATATCTCGAAAAATGATCCAACCCTAGAAGTTTGTCACACGACCGGATTGAGGATGTCCTTCCATGTAAATTTTGTTTACGCCTCTTGATAGCTCGTATAGGAACTTCCTATTTGAATTTTCCTTTTGCGCGATTTTACTGTAATTAATATTATTATATTGTTTGATCAATATTATCGCCCAATTATAAAAATGTAATGTAATTATATAAATCATACATGATGTATATAATTATTGCCAATTAAGTAGAATATTTGACTAAACCTTAAAATTGAAATATCCAGGTAGGGCAACCCTGAAAGTAATTTTTGCAAAGTATCTAAATAGTATTGGGGTAATTTAGAATTATAAGTGAATGGTATAATTTATAAGGACCATAATTATTTGTTAATACTTAGTGAGAACATAAAAATAAAAATTTTTAATTTTTTTATAAATTACTGCATGTTTTCCCGAAATGATTTTCTATATGTCAAAGCTAAAGTTTATTATATTACTAAAATGAAAATTTATAGAAGTGTATTAATATTAATAAGGTCAAGTCGAACAATTCATTTCTTGGTAATAATATTGAGAAAATTGAATAGTAAAAAGTAAATGTTGCAAAAACGTTTACACATTTGAAATTATTAAACATTATATATTAATACTAATTTATTGCCCTAACATTTATCAGACAAAAATTACCTCCAGAAAGGTGCGAGAAATTTATTTATTGAATTAAAATGTGTCTGGAAATAATATTGTCATGACTAACAATAAGATTGGAATACATACGAGAAACAGAAATGAATTACTGAGCATTGAATTGCACAATATCGAATATTGTTACTGTAAATATAATAATAATTTATTCCCATGAATCGTTGCAACAACTTTGCAAAGAAAGAATCACGAAGAAAGAAAAGAAAATAAGAAAATACGTATTTAACGTTTGCAAGGTGGAACAAAAGCAACATTTAACAATTCTTTTATCGTTGTAAAAGTGTATGCATGTGCATTTATGTGCATATGTATAACAACCACACGTTGGAGGGATGTGGATCAAGGCCTCGAACGACACTTACTCCTAGTAGGAATTCCAATATTGCAGATCAGCGCTTTGCGAATTTGTTACGTTGTATTGAGCAAAACTTTGATCTTTAACAGCACAGTTAAAGGCTCCGCATGTGTGGTTGTGTATTCCTTTCTTCTTCTTTTCCTCACATACAAAACCTCACGTGTGAGTAAAATGAGTGAGAACGTTGAGTTTGACAAACTGCTTGTAAGATTGGATGGAACAAGGAGGACGAAAATGTATGACATTTGCATCAAAAGTATCGATTACATGAATTTCTGGGTTAAGAGACGGCTGAATTATTCATAGACACTTTTCGGAGGTTTTCGTTCTGTCACATAGTGCTTCTATTTATTCTTTTTCCCGGCTTATATATCAGCACGGTAATATCGGTTTGGGATCTTTTTATCTGTTTGAAATTCTAATTTTTTCCTAAATAATTACGAATTCAAAGGGTTTTATTGTAAATTTGACCAACGACTTCTCAGAAGGGGAAGTAGAAATAAATGCGTAAATTCGTTGTTGCAAACATACTGTTCAATTTACAGTTGGAGACGACATTATGGTGGCATAGAAAACCAAAAAAAACAGCGATTGCAGTCGTTTCTCTTTGAAGTAACAAGCAAATCCAATTACTTTGTTTGGTAATTATCTCTGAAAATGGGTCGTGGAAAATGGTGAAAAGCAAAGTTTCAGCATATATTTGAGCTTTTGTGCTCGAACGATGAGTCTAACACAACATTTTACGTTTTACATTAACTTCCGTAATAAGAGAAATTGTAACTATTCAAACTGATCTAACTAGTATTTGAACTAGAAAATTGCTAGAATGAGCGTCTCTAGAGCCTCTGCTTAAAAATGAGTAAAAATTAAAGTTTCAGAAAAAGGGCTGGACAATTTATTTCTCGGAGTAATTTGACGCGTGGAATCGATTTCAAAAGTCTGATTTGATGAGATCGTACCGGAAGTTAATGTGATAAATAGGTTTTTGCGGAAAAATCGTCTTTCTGATGAAATGACAGGCATTTTAATAACAGAATTCGATTCCCAAAAAAAAATACTACATCCAAAAGTTCCCAAAAGATTTTTCCTAAAGTTGAATTTTTAAAATAAATTCCGAATTATAATCACTTAAGTTTTTACATGACCGCCAATAAAAAAATTTTACACTCAAACCTGTTTTTATGCGGTCTTTTTTACGCGATTTTTTGTTCTGCGATTTTTTTTCTCGATAATCATATACCGCGCGAAAAAAAATATCCCACAAAAAAATCGCAGAAAAATAAAATGGCATAAAAAAAATCGAAAAAAGGAAAACGCATAAAAACAGACCGCACAAAAACAGGTTCATATTTAGTTGCAGAAATTACATAATTCGTGCCCTTATCTTTATCGGTGTGGCCAACCTAAAATGGCGTAAACTCAAATTTCATTCGAAAAAGAAAATAAAGAGTGCAATGAACCAACCAAAAGAGAAAGTTTGATGACAATTCGAAAATTCAAGAAAAACTGAAAAATGTGAGTAAATATTTCAATCACTTAGCTAAAAATCAAAGAAATTGCTTTGTAGTATTAAAAGTAACGAAAGGGGATGTTAAAAGCAGCAGCGACATATATGAATACCGTATGAAAAAGCTGTCGAAAAATATTCGTGACAGAGAGTATAAGCTAGGGATGAAAAGTATAAGGGAAAAAATAAAAGAATGTATTATACGACGACGACTTGAAGGAAGGGAGCTGAAATTTTTTGAACACTTGTGCGGTGGTAATAGCTGCCGCACCGGTGGTAGTGGGTGGTAGTAGCAGCAGCAGCCGAAGAAAAAGATGTGTGTATACATATGCGGTGGTTTTGCACCGGTACTCGGCCATGACGCGACGTAAATATTTAAGGAATTCCACGTCTTATCCGTACGACCTGGATGCAAGTAGACGACGTCAAGTAGATCGTCGGAACTCAACGAAGAATTCCTATATTGAGCTTCAAAAAGGGGAGAAGATTTTCACAATTGATCACGTATTTATTCCGCCTCGTGAATACCGGGGAAAATTTCACGACGGAATTTTCGGTAGCTTCACCTTCTTCTACTTCACCCCGTGCTCCTATATGGTCTCCCCATTTTCTTCGACCGGCGAAATAATGTATACACGCATACATACACAGGAAATGGAAGTACCAATCATTATGTTAAATCGCCCGGAATTGCAGATGAGGACCATTGAATGGGAAGAAACTACTCACCGGCATCGTAATCATCGCGATTCTCATTATCGTTTTGCTTCTCGACCCAAAGGAGATGTTACCCAGAAATGCACAAGATTATATTAGGGGTTATATAGATCGACCTCTTTTCCACTCTTATAAAACTCGATATTTGTGTGTAATTTGCCTCCTGCGTAAATGACGACACTCACGCTAAAGAGGAAGAAATATAGTTGTAGTGAGAAATCGTTTCTGCTAAAGAGATTCCTCGACAGATGCTAGGAAGGGTAACTATTTATTTTACACGTAGCAGGAAACCCTCCGATTGTTTTGAGATTCAAATTGTTGTTGGAAATTTATTTAACTCCATTTGAAACCAATTGACTATCCTCAGTATCGATTTCCAATAGATGCCTCAACGTAGTAGGCATCTATCGGAAGGTATTACGATTGTTCGAAGACTGTTGAGATCGTTGAGGCTCGGTGTTAGTGACTCTGATACTTTTGATACCTAATTTCCAATCGACTGCGTTCTATGGTTGGGAATCCTATTTATTTTCATGCTACGGAATATAATAAATAGTATGAGGGATTATTCATTACCAGGTTTTCATACCAAAGCTACGTCATGGTAAAATAGAAGGAAATGCAGTAATTAGGAGACACATGATTGAGATTTTAGCAAGTTGCTATAGCGTCATGTCTTCACGAAATCGAGGAGGAAATTTTCAATCCAAAAATTTACAGCATAGAAATATTACTATATTGTAGTAGATGAATTTGATGTTACTCAGTAAGATCTCTTGCAACAAAAAAGACTTCACTGAGTCAGAATTTTCTTTTTTTCATGTAAAACGTCGTTTCAACTTTTGGATTTTTCATCCCAAAAATAGGAGAAAAATTAAAGTTTCAAAAATGAGGTTGGACAACTCATTTTTAGGATTGATTTGACGCGTTGAAAAATTCCAAGAGTTTGTTTTGACGAAATCCTTGTGCAAGTTGGTAAAAAAATAGGTTTTTTGCTGAGGCTTCACATGACGGTAATCACATTTTTACGTATATAAAAGTAAGTTGTCACAAAACAGTTTTTTTCTGGAAAAATCATACTTCTAATGAGATTTCGGAAATTTTAATAATGGAAATGGATTCTAGGGGAAAAAACATCGGTGGAGGGTTTTTTCAAAGTACTCAAAAGTTTATTTTAAAAGTCGAATATTTTGGGCACGACTCTAATTTCAATTCAATGAATCCCAAATTATAATCAATTAAATTTTCACATGATCGTCAATAAGACGTAAATTATCAGTACGGTAATAGTATCAATTTTTCGTTTCATTCTAAAAACAGGTAGTTTATAATCCAGCGAAAGAAATGCAGTCTTTAAACAAACTGTGGTGGTACATACAATATTTTCATCATCACCGCAGCTATTTTATAGAGACAACATTTTATCAGCAGCACGATAACATTTCGTTTTTGCTTTAGATCTACAGCACTGTTGGATTTTCTCACATTTTATGCTTAGAGAGAAAAATTGCCTTTTCGTGAGAATCATGTGTACCCAAAAAAATGTTTTTCAAGATAAAAGTAAATCTGAATAGAAAGCTGGTTTTTTGTTACAGCGATCAATACTTTCAGCATACGTTTAATAGCGCAGTGGAAAATAAACACTATTTTAATCTTTTTTGAGACTGAAGAAAAACTTGTTCCCACCTAAAAATGACATTTCGAGTCTACAACGACATAGCCCGTACTTATTAATCCCCGGTAATGCTAATAAGCTCGTACGGATAGCAACCGATTACGGACACAAATTACACAGATGTGCCATTGCGGGATTTACATTTTTTGTTGATGGTCGTGATGCTTTCACCATGCGACTGTAAAAATAATGCAGCCGATTTTCTAAAATTCATCATGTACCAAATTTTACTGTTAAAGAACTGACTAATCCTTTCCAAGCGAAAATTGTTTTCAACCTCTGTGTCATTCCGTCTGCAGTCACGTGAATCGGTGATGAACCTTTATTTTCATAGCCGGTGCTATTCCATTAAATCTGCGCATCGGTGATTGTAGAAAAATATATTTCCGTTAAATCGAATTCGTCAAACGAATTTTAGACATAACGTCTATGCGTATCAATTTGACACGTTCAAAAACTATTATTAAATTACAGAACTATGCGCAACAAACCCATGTATCAGCAATTCTGTTATGCCCAAGTTTATTGAATTGTTATCGTAACTAGCGAAATTCGTGCAACTAAAATATCGCTTGCGCAATACATGTTTAACTTTCTGGTAAACAGTGGGCAGACATTACCGAAATGGTTGGTCCATTGAAATTGATACACGAAGCAAGGGAACTGCTAATGAAGGAATCACGTCAAACGGGATCTGTCTTGCCATATATCTAGAAATTCCTTTCCTCAATTTAAACAAAAATTAATACTAATCGAGTGAAACCCATAAAAGGGTGGAGTGTCGCAATAATTTGGAGGTTCCAGCAGATCGTCCCTTGTAATACGTTCCGGAAGTCTTATTCCAGGCTGTAGATTCTTCCCTCATCGGGTGGGATTACCATAAAATCTTGAAACGATCGTCTTCCGGCAACACGTGAAATGCGGGTGGATTTCGTTCTTTTTCCATCTGACGAGACATTTCAATAAAAGAAATCCTAACCTTGGCGTGTCTCTATGTGAGGAAATTTAATTGCACTTGCAAGAAATTAATTACGAAACTTTTTTTATTAACAGTATATTTTTCATTACGGTATATTAGCCATTGAAACAATTTTGCTATTCTCAATATAATAGGTGTATTACTACTTCATGTAATCTTTGTAACTTTGTACTCATTGGGAAAATTCAGAACGGAAGAGTTTGTTGGTCATTAGAAGGAAACACCACTCCTGCTTGAACGATTACATGGGAAACAAAATTGCGAAATTTATTCAAGGTTATGCCTACGGATGATCGTTGCTTGTGGAATATTGTTGCAACCGATATTCAGAATTATTGATGACCTATTATAACCCTTAGATAACTGAGTTAATATTAATTACATTATTGTATACAGTATTAGTTAGACTTCCGAACTCTGTTGAAATTTATTACACATTAATAATGCTAAACTTTCATCAGATTTTCAGTAGCATACTTCGCATGAAACTTTACGACGTTGGCCATTCAGTGTCAGTGGAAGCGATTAAAACCTTGGCCATTACTGAGTCACAATAAATTTCCATGTTAAAGATTGCAAGGGATTAGGTAATACTAATAAAAAGAACCAAGTTACTTCATCGATGCAGTATTAATGGAACACGGCCTTATGTTCAACTTTTGTTAGTCTTTGAAATGTTCAAAACGTCAGTTTTTTTCTTCTAATCATCTTCAAAATGTATTATATATTTATATTACAATGATAGTAAAACATACTGAAATATTATGAAGGCAAAAATTAATAGAGCTGTATTAATTTTAATTAAATTGCTAACTAACCAACCTTCTAGTTTTAATGTCACATTTTTTACAAATTAATATTTTACAATAATCCAAGTCCCTTAAATTATTTAAGTCAAATATTTTCGCCGTTTAAAAGTAACGATCTAAAAATTAAAAAAAAACCCTAATAATTGTGATTATTAAAATATAATTACCCGAAGTGAAGAAACTAATAATAAACAAACTAATTAATGTACCAAAAGAATCATTAGATTCTTTTGATTCAATTCTCTTAATAATCGTAACATATCTAAATGTAATTAAAGAATAACTTGATATTCGTTTAAATATAGAACAATATTATATGCCATGTTAGTTATACCTACTGAGATAACAAACACAATTCGCTTTCCTTTTTTCATCTTGAATGCCAGCAGTTGCAGCTACTCCTACCCTGGCATATTCTTTCCAGTTTACTCATCCGCATTAGTAACGGCTGGTATTTATTTAATACCTCGGTTTGATATAACTTTCTATAAAACTTTTTAAACGTATTATTGACTAGAATAATAACAAAATTTACAGCATTTCAGATGCCGTTAACGATGCTGAAATTATGTCGATTTGGTGCATTTAATAACTTCGCAAACGGAAATATTTGTAAAACAAAGTCTAAAGTTTTAACTGAAAATGTTTATTTAATCCATAGTTAAGCTATTGAATGAACAAAGTTTCTTGATGATACGTACTAGATGCTGTGTCTGCGAAACGTTGGCTAATTAAAATCAACAAACTGTACTTTAAGCTGAAACTTATGTGGTCTGTGATCACTTACGCAGGTTAATTTACTTTACATTAACTCAAGAGTTAATTGTTTGACAGAAATTTATTTGCCCGTTTCCATCGGCAATCCATGATAAAACTGCTAAAAGCGTTCAGTTAAAAATATATTTTTGTGTACAAAATAATAGAAAATATTTAATGAAAACTCATTTGGATAATGTAAAATGCAAAACAATTTGATATCGGTCAACATAAGAAACGTTTAAAATCTGAAAATTCTATTAAGATAAATGTCTGAAATTTTCAAAATATAAACATTTAATATCGCACTTAATTATAATAGAATATTTTTATATACAATTGAAATTTCTAATTAAAGTGATTACTTTGAAAAATAAAAATAGAGTTACAATATACTTAATGCCAATTTCCCGCAGAAAATTTAATAAAAGAAGATATTTTCTTGGTTAGAGTAAATCTTCCTTCTGTTACTTTCGTAAATGAAGAAAAAAACATGTGGTTCAAGTCTGATACTAAACGAGATAACATTTGGTAGTTAGTTACGAGTAGGAATTATATCCTGGAGACTGCGACATATCAAAAAATTTTAATTTCCAAGTTCCACCAACTGTGGAACATTCTGGCGTACTGCCTAGTCGTGTTATTTGTTATAAAACCGGACAGGATAATATTTGGAGGAAGAAAACAAACATGAAAGTAAGAGAGGCTCTTGAATTCTACATATTTCGTAAATGCATTTTCTGAAATTGTTTCCATACCTTGTAAGAACATAGGGAATTTTAGGTCGAAAGAAAATATCGTGCTTTTTATTCATTAATATATTTTTTGAATTTTAATAAAACCGTAGTAATGTTCATTTCGAATCGACAAATTTTATTAAAAAGAAATATGTTAAAAATATCATGTGACAAGAAAAATTGCTATCATAAATTGCAATTGAAAATTCAATTTGCGATAGCAAATAACAAAATCCTCATATGAAAATTATTAAAAAGAATAAAAATGCTAGATAAAGATGGAGAAAAAATAAATAACAGAATTCAAATTAAGGAAATCCTAACGCGAAAAAAATCAGATTTGCATTGGATCTTTGTCCGTTTTAGTATTTTTTTAATGGGATATAGAAACATTTTTATGTCTGTCAAATTTTTGTGCCGCCGTCTTTGTGTATGACATTTCTCTAAATACAAAAAGGGAGCGTGTCTATATTCTAATATATCAAATGTTGTTAATTATTATCTTTACATGAAGGTTCCAAAATTTACAGGATAAACAATTCGTTATTTCCGCATACATTAACGGCACTTCATCATTTCCGCTACATATTACATGTAAAACGAAATAGCTGTGACTGACACGTGTACATATCGTATTTTAAATGTCGAGTTTCGCCAAACAATGGAAATATGTGTGACAGAAATTAAATATGTACACGCTGCTAAATTTATAGTAGGGGCAATTGTAATTGCATTTTTCGGAAAAACGGGATGAGCAGTCAGACAAAAGTGCTGCAACGAATAAAAATGAAAGGAATTTTTCTTTTTCTCCTCTGCTCTAAATACTTTTGAAAAATGTCGAGCCACGAACAGGTTGGGCGTTTTTGCTACCATCACCTTATTCCTACGGTCTTTTGTGAAATTTACTACGACTATAACCATGTAATGGTATAACACTACGCTATTTATCATATAAATCGGAAACCCCACTCTACATGAAGCGTATTATGAGATGACACGCAGTGAATAGGAAAATAGCCAGAAACAAATGATGGAATTATACATTAGTTAAACCAAATTGCATTTTTTTCTTTTTATTCCGAGACCTGCATACAATTAGATAAGCTCGAGAAGTTATCGATCAAGTTAAAAAATCTGTCGATTTAAAAAATGGATAGATGCATTTCCTCATCCTCCGGAAAAAAAATATATAATTTATTTAATAATAACCTTTTCCCAACATTTGCGTGCGTAAAACCAAATTTACGCACTCGTCAGAAAAAATAGACTGTGCAACTCGAACGTGAGGCGATTATCGCACTCGTCTCATTTGGCGCCCTCATTTCGCTCGGATAACAAACCCGACTGTTGCAATGAGCACCTATTTTACGCCTTTGTTATACAACGTACTATTCAGACTTTTGGTTGCAAGACCAAATTAATTTATTACAATTTTCATCTGCTTTCAAACAAATTGGATCCATTGTCATTGTCGGAACACTAATATTTCGATAACAATTAATTATTATTTCCGTACATAAAAATAAAAGGTTTTTTTAAATTGAAAATGTTTTCAATATAGGTTTTATAGCAACAATGACATTGTGATGTGCTTCGAATGACCCTCTTCTTTTGTTAATTTACATTTTTACTACTTTTTACTTTTGCACTTAATCGGATTATTAAACGGTCATAATCCATTTAATACGCAAAGATATATTTTTTTACAAAAGCTTCAAAAAAAGTATACTTTATTTCACTTTTTCGCTACGTCTTTGAATTATAATCCGATTTAACGCTGCAACCGTTTTGGAAATACTACTTTCAATGATTTAACGACTATCAGAGTTTATATATTTCATAGAAAACGAGATATATCTACGTCGAAATTGAATTTACCAACAAAATTGCCATTTTGTTTAATCGTATGCTTCCGAACAAACATACAGAAAGTAAATAAATGGCATTACAATAATTTTCATTGGTACCCGAATTTAACGTGGAAATTGTCGAACGGCGTTCGAAATCATCACGTTCTAGTGGTGCGTAAAAAATGTACCTCTCTGATCGTAATCATCTCAATAAGCAATTATGTACTTCCATTCCGCTTTACAAACGCGGAATGGTGAGTAAGAACCAGGTCGGTATTCAATTATTTTTAAAACAATTTATTACGTTTTCGTAATTTTACATATTCTATCTTTAATGAAAAACAACGATTGACAATTTAAATAATCATGTGAATAAAAATTGTTTAAAAATTTTTCGAGAAGTATTGTAGAATGTTATTGTAAAATAAAATGCTGTGAAAAGGTTGCGATTCTTGCAACAAAGAAGGACACGAAGATTAGTGTTTAATTATTTTGCACAAAATCTAATACAATTTTTATGCAAAATCAAACAAACAATTACGTTTTGATAGTTTTACCTGTTCTATCGTTAACCAAACAAAAAGTAGTTCACAATTTACAAAATTAAGAAAAAATTAACGAGAGGAAAGGCAGTTCAAAATAAGAAAAATTCTGTGGACTCAAATTGTTATAAAATTTCTAAGAAACGGAATATCATAATAAAATCCTGAAAGAAGATTTCGATCCTTTTGCGAAAAAGAAGGATACGGAAGAAAATAACAACAGTTTTACGCTGGATTCGAGAAGGATAAAAAGATTCGAGAAGGGTAAAAAAAAGCTACTACGTGTAACTGAAGAGGAAGTTAAGAAGACAAGAAAGCCTTTATTTGAACATGGGCAGGGTTAGCAGGCTGATATTGTCGGGCGGGGTGTGGAACAAGTATAGTCATTTCGGCGATGAGATCAGCCTGTCGAACCCGGCTCCGTACCTATCTTACGATTCATCCAATTGCCGAAATGTGTGCTTTCCGAAGAAATCTCTTCTGATCTACCCTTACGAAATGTAAGGAGCTACTTTACAACAATGAAAAGGATCTATATATTCCACACATGTATTCCTTTTTCATTTTTGCTACATTTCTATATCGGCTTACATTCCTATATTGAACGAAATTGACTTACATTTCAGCGAAATTGGGGAAGAATCGTGGTTGATAGCATTATCTTGTCTGCAATGCTCCAAAAATAGGACTTCATCGCGCACCAAGAAGGAATATAACAATCTTCCCCATGTCAGGTGGCTTTTTGTAATATATCAAACTTTATTTTTAATCCGTTGCACTCCAGAAACGAGCAGTTGCAGTTGTCAAATGCAAACGTTAATCCGTAAAATCCTTGTACAAAGGTTTAAACTTGCTCACATATTTCAGCAAACATGTACATTAAACAGTTTAAATTAAGTACACATTACATGCAAACGTTGTCATTCAAAAATTGTCTAGAAATACGTAAGTGTGTAATTCTGAAAAAAATTCGTTTTTTTAAATTAAATTTAAGTTCAATATTTTTTTGGTCCAAAGCATCGTCTACTTGTTATGTGCACCAGTGGTTCCATATGCTGCCTTTTATTATTCAGGGCACGCTCATATTTATAATATACAATACAAATTTTTTAATTCAAAAACTTTGTTTTTATATTCTATATATGAATATACATTTGCGAAAAGTATTTATATTTTTTTATGACACATTCATTGCAGTTGTAAAAATACCGGATATCCGCGCACTTATTAACATTTTTAACTTTTTCTATTTCTCGGAGAAGGTTAAAAAGTTTCCAAAAATTAATTAAAAAAATACATCATAGGAATAGATTTTTGTACACATTCGAAGAATTTTCACTTATCGTAACTTCCCTCGAGAGTTTGATTTTCATTGTGAGAATCTTTTCTGCGGGACGTAAAAATGTAACGCATCCTGTAAACAAGATTTGTAGAAATTTTGTTGCAATTTGAATCTTAATGCAAATTTAAATGCAATTTATAGAAAAATTTCTGTCGGTGACCGGTTTTTCATACATTTATCAAAAAAACGTACATGAAAATACGTCTTCCGGTTTACGGATCTTCTTTTTAAGAGGCGAATTTGCTAATGTAGGAAGGAATGCCGGCTATGATATACGTAAGAATCTTGGCAGCCATTTCCTGCATTTTAAAGGTTAACAAAAGTTCTATTAGTAATAATACAGAAAAATGAAAGAAAGAAATGGGAAAACTCTGTATGAGAATAACCGTTAATTTCGGGTATTCAAATATCATTAGGAAAGTGCAGGAGCGTTGCCTCGATTTACTTGAGTACAACCATTTATTAAGTAATTTCAAGTCTATTTGTAATTCATTGCAAAGTTGCATTTAATTATTCAGAATATCTCGTACCGTTATTCCAACTATTTAGGGAATTTAACACAAGCACGCTTTGCAGTATGGTGAGAATTTATAACGCATGCACAACCATCGGGTGAACACCAAAATCGATGTGAATTATTTTTATATGCACATCATTAAATTAACTGTGACGTAAGTAAGAATTTATTCAATTTCTTTTTGTAGACTCGTTAAGTGCCAGAACACTATTTTAAGGAAAATGTTTTTCATGGATTCCACGAGTTAATGAAATAATTAGATGTATTAAAATAAACTGGAAATAATCTGGTCTCACATATACAAGTCTACCAATACTAGTATGTTCACATTATTTCTACTCCGTACAGATACTATTTCGTTATCTTTACACTAAATTAACTTCTAAACTCTCTAAGTAAATTTCGCTTTTGAACTAACCGCAACTAATAGCTAAGATGCCGCAGACTCTTAATACTAGTTGAACTCAAGGTGTAACAAAATTATGCCTTAATCATTTTGTGTTTTCGTATATAAAGCTATTTTCTCCTAAATTGTCTGTGGAGAGCGTGAGTGAAATCCCATGCAGGTAAGATAAAACTGAAAATTCGAGAATTTAATAGAAGAAGAAATTTCAATTTCAATTATTCGTAAACATTTTTAATCCTAGAACAGCACACCTCCAAACTCGAACATAAAGAGCGTAATCGATTTTCCAAAAAAGGTATTTATTTTGAAAAATGAAGGGTGTGATTTTTAGAGAATTACTAATTTTCGTAATATCGCACATAATTACAGATTTGGAGTTCGGACAATTTTCGATTTTGGACAATGGAGTTCGAAAATCGCGTGGGGTCATATTGACCCCATGTGCTGTTCTAGGGTTAATAATACACGTCTGCAGTCGCATCGGCACTGGAAAACTGTCGATACTTTTTTTGCAAGAAATAATGACAATCGAATATTTTGTTATTTACAGGGGTTGTGAATTTGGCAAAATTTTATTGTTTTTCATGTTATTTCAATTTCTACAATCGATCTTTCACTATATCAAGTCAATAATAGGTAAAAAATTCGCAGGATTAGAATAAAAATACATACTCCCTCAATAACAGCTAATTAATTATTTATTAGAAAGCATCTCTATGTTAATATGTTATTATTGTTCTTAGTGACGTATTGAAAGGCTAACTTCAACTTAATTAATTGCAGATGCAATTATTAGCAAATTGTAGTTTGCAGCATACCTTTCGAATCTGAAAAAAAAAGAAATGGAAAATATACTACACCTGTCTCATAATAATGGTAGCACTTGCTTTCACGTTTCAATATTCACTTGCTACTATTATTACGGGACAGAGCTAGTAAATGTTGAAACGAGTCAAAAAATGTTTAAAAACTTCAAAGGAGCAAAATAAAAAATGGTGAATTCCTAATTAAATAGAAGCCCATAAATTTCTCCTTTGCCTCGCTCTCGCTTCTAATTATGTTGTGTACCCAAAAATGGCAAAGATAGAAAAATTTCCTCATAGAGTTACGCAAAGTATATATGCCTATTTTTCTCCGTGAAGTATTTCAATAATTTCAACTACTCTCAGCTTTCTGCCTCTTGAACTTCTGTTTTATAACGTTCTGTTTGTTTCACGGAAAGACAAATCCACCGTGTTAGTACTTTGTTATATTCTCCCACTGTGATTTTTCTTTCCTTTCACTAAATATTTGCACTCGAATGAATACGATGTTTGTCCTTGCATTTGTTACTCTCTCTTCCTCTCCACATTTTATCATTCGTACAAATATATATAGATATATAAGTATGATTTTAACAAGTATACTTCTCTTACAACGTTACGGTCCTAATTGCTATTGTTAAAATATCGATAAGGTATTGATTCGATCAGGAACCCTCCATTTCTCGTTCTTTCAAAATAAAGAACCTTATGAGGGTATCGAGTTAGAATTCTGATTAACGAAAAACTCGAGAAATGGCGGACAAGAAAAATAAGGAGAATTCCCAAACGGAAAAAGGGTGGAAAAAGAAAAGAATAAAGTGATGAGGCTCAGTAAGGAAGGAACAAAAAACTTTCGAAGACGTTATGTCCCCTTTCCTTTCGAAAAAAAGGGAAAAATCACGACTGTACAGGAACATGATTCAGTCGTACGTAGAAAAAAAACAGCAGGATAAAAAGAATAAGAACCAACGATCGTGAAAAAAAAGGACTGTAAGAAGATCCAAGACGATAACCTGAAGTAAAAAGACTAAAATTTACATTTTTCCAAAAAAAAAAAAACAAGAGAAAAAGGAACTTAGGCAAGCTGTCTAATATGAAAAAATTATACCGAAAATGGGCGGGTTGCAAAAAGCGTCGCAGAGATAAAAAGGATACGACATTTGGTCTGAGGGAGCTAAATATTTGTGATCCGAGGAATTCAAGGGATGGAAATAAAAAAACTAGCTAGGATTAAAAAGCAAAAAAATCACCCAACCAAATTAGATTTTTGCGATACTGAAATCGCTGCTACGACTGCTGCTCAAAAAAAGAACAATGAGGGTGAAGGAAAAGGAAGAAGAACGTAGCGAACTCTCATTTTTCCGTAACAACTGACGATGACGCTTTTTGAGTATCGGTGATAAAGTCTTCCACTTTACGCAGTGATACAGAGATCCATCCTCGCGTTTCTCAGACTTTGAAAAGTTGAACTATAACGAGAGATAAGAAGATAGTAAAGTGCTATCTGGCACTTCTCATCGTAACTCCTCTTCTTCTCAAATGAGAAAGGAAGCGAGAAGAGGAATAACGATGTGCCGCGAAGGAGAGTGAAAGGGGTGATATGGGAAAGAAATTAGAAGAGAGGGTGACAGTAATGGCTTCAGGTGAAGTTCAATGGTCCACCTTTTACGATACTGTAACGTCTGTGCGGATACTCCCAATACAAAAGTTAATATAATGTTTTATTGAAGTAAAAATCGGCTTTAATTTTTTAGTTTGTATAATATACCTTTTTACTAGCTATTAAATTTCTTTACGATACCGTCTAGACGATGAAGAAAATCTTGCGTCTTTAAACTCTCCATAAATTCCAAAAACCAAAATGCAAGTAAGCTCGTATCATTTTTAGCCTCTAAATCCACGGATTTTGATATTTCCAAAAAACTAGTGCTTAGAAATTATTATTTATAACTGTGGAAATTTTTCATCACAAATGCTTGCACCGTACAAAGCCCATCGTTTCCCATAATGCCCATTGACTTTGATTGACCCGCTGATTTTAGCATTCGACCTGTTAATTCAAATTTGGGAGACCAAAGAATCTGTAAACCCTGAAAAATCTCCCATTGCCGCAAGTACAACACTTTTATTAAGTTTCCCTTAATATTAATCACAGCAACACAAAGCTCACTTCATCCGGAAAAATTCAAAAGGAGTATTATACAGCGACAATACAGTGCCCTAACGTGTTCAAAACTGAAAATTGCGCTTCTGTTTCGGAAACAATGGCATTAATACTGCAATTGTTCTTGGCATAATTACAATTACGGTTGACGTAACGGCATTTTCAAAAAACAATCTCTGCATCCGTGATGTTACGTTCATACTTTCGGTATGGAATTATTACTCATTTTTTTGCGAAACAAAATTCATAAACCGTGTCGTTGTATAGATTTTTTGGAATGAATTTCTTCCTTGACGAAATTCTGCTAAACTTCACGGCCTACAATTTTGATTGTAGCTGGTATTAATCCTCTACATGGTGTTTCATATATTTTCATTAATGTTCTTATTTTTATTTCTCATTTCAATTGCTTACACGAATAATTAGAATTTGCAATTTTTTTCTCTGAACATCCGAGACGTCATATTAAACACGTAATAATAAATACTAAAAAAAAACTATCAAAACGTAATAACCTGTTTTTCGATACAGCAGATGGAAAGATGAAACCCCAATCTCTAGAATAATTTCGGAATTAGCAGAGATAATTTATCGACAGAAATTAAGATCTGTAGCTTTTTATCCCTTTAATGCTAGAGTTTGCGGGCCATCAAAATCCGATTAGTGTGAAATTGATATTTCTCATAATACATAGAATCTTGGCTTTATATATATATATATATATCTTTTTTTTCTTTCTTTCAAGTGAGGCGAAGAAAAATGGAGGTACCACGATTCTCCGTCTCTAGGAAGTTTTATCTCCATCATCGATTCTCACAAACTTTCGCACAGGCAATTAAGAAAGTTGATTCCTGTGGGAATTGTGATTGTATGAAAGACTATCTTACGATAACCGGAAGGCCTAAGCCGTTTATGCCTTTATATGAAGGCAATTGCGTTTGAAATCATATGGTCATTTCTGTTCAATTCTTTTGGACAGTCTCGAGGGTACAATTATGTTTTTTTTTTTATCTGTACGTTCAGCCAGTGCGGCGCCACGAATGTGCGTGGGCGGAGATCATAAAAAGCTCCAACTTCTTTAGTTGTTATTTTCAGCGGCAATTACTTTAGGGTAAAGTTTCGAACTATCGAAGGTATATCGTTATATAGAATATTTGGCAATCTTGTTTATGTCTTTCCCTCTTTCTTTAAGAGAACATTTCCCTGAACCTAATGTGTTTAAGTATAAACATAAATAATCAACTTAATGAAAGAGGGTCTTCAGAATTTGCATTTTATCGTTGATAACACTTTTCCCAGTTTTAGAAATTCAAGACATTTCTCAGTATAAAGCGAAATTTCGAATTTCACGACTACTTATGTACTAGTAACAGAAAAATATTTATGGAAATTGGAGAGATGGAAATATTTTTATTTCGCTGCAAGAATATTCTCAGCATCGAATAAGTTTGACTTTATTCTCACTTATCGAAACGATAAAAATTTTACCGATCTACTCCTCTACTTTAGAAAATATCTGACCTCGTTTCGATACAAGTATTAATCTTGAATATAAATATGTTATGGAAGCCGTATTGAATTATGGTAGCATATTAATAACACAGTTTATTCGTTTCTAGCTATATATCGAATATAATTATACCATAATATTCAAATCAATATCATTTCTAGTGAATTCGTGTCTTCAGTGGAAAAAATATTCACACAGTCTACATTTTTGTGTATGGATTTTTTGGTTTATTCATACTTTGCTTACAAAGAAAGCAGAATTTGTTGAAGTGAATATTTTTTATCTTTTTTTATTACGCAATAAAACGCGGATAAAAGAGCAACATTTTGAAAACAGTTTAGAACAACGAGGAAAATTCTTGCTGTAATAGATATACGGATTATTAAAACGAAACATACACATAAAATCTATTTTTCCTGAGGCCACTTTTTCCACAGCCCGAATTTACCTTATTTCGAATTTCTTTTCCCTGAATTCGGTTAAAACTTTAGAATTTGTATCTTTATCATAAAAATAAAAATCTGAGACAACTAGATTTTAACCAGGATGTACTGTAATGTACAATAAGTTACGTAAGTTAAAATATTACCAAAACCATACATATTACAATTTATATTTCCACATTTTGTAAAAATACAATACACTTGCGTGTACGAAATAGAAACGCTGGGTTACGAAACCGATTTTTATATAGAAATGTTGTAATTTCTTGCGATTACTCTGCTCGAGTTCTTTCTGAAAGCTGCTTTGAAGAGAGTGCATACTCGAAGTACGGTGACAATTCTATGCAGAAGAAAGATGCAGCTTTCTCGTTGAAAAAGGAAGATTTGAACCTTGGAAGAAAATCGTTTCTTAAATAGGGTGAACTTTGTTTAAATGTTCTGCTTAATCTTGAATCCGTAGATGTGCCTCTACTCGCAGTAACTGCATACCATTTTCCAGGACTCGAGATAAAATACAGCCATGAAGAAAGTAAATCATTTGGAAGAACTTTCTTTCTCGGGAATGACGAGAGCTTGCGATTCCAGACTGAAATGACCGTGACTTGCATGTACTATCTTGAAAAAGAGCTAAGAATAAAAACTGAAAAAAGAGCATAATAGCAGAGACCGATATGTACGAAAGTGGAAAAAGTAGGCTATAGTGACTCCCTGCAATTCTCCGTCGAGAAACGTATCCCCATTTTCCATTGATATTTTTCTTCCGCTGAAGACAAAAATGTATACCTACTTACAATAGGAAATCACAACGGTAGACAATACTCCTGAACTCTTTTTGAGGCAGAAACGATAAAGCTTTTAATCTGAGCAAAGTGTAGAATTTATCGAGCCGTATTTTGTTTCACTGAAAAAAATCGCTTTAGAATCAACTGTTGCTTTGTTCCTTTAATTTTCACCGCCGATTGTATCAGTTAATGGAACAATCATATGAAAAAAAAAAACATTTATTTACGATGGAATTAAACTAAGATATTCTAAACAACATCGGTCGCTAAAAATAATATAATCTATGGAAAAAATGCAGCTATGAGGACGAGCGCCTTTTGGTACAGGTACTCTATGATTAAATTTCAAATCAAGTGCAAAAAAATTTATGAAATTGAAATCAAACGAGTCAATTTTGTAGGCTTTTGTTACAGTTTTCCCGTGAGTAACACGCTAATCATTCCTTTCTAAATCGACTTATTATCCTGGAAAGTAAAAAGATCCCCGCTGTTAATTTATCTACGTAGTTTTTGTACGCTTTAGAATGCTGTCACGGTATAAAATGAAATTATCAATCAATCAATCTCTCTGCACACTTTTTCCTTTCAACAAACTACCTTTTGTCCACCATAATACAACCATACTCTATAGCCTTGTAAGAAAGAGGACATAAAATGATTAGTTCAAGTATGAGTGATACCTTAGTACCTTTTTTTTCCAGAGAAAGACTGAAAAAAATATAATGAAGATCCGCCCGGCTTTTCATTCTGTCTACATTTTTTTCTAAGAATGCGAGTTTTTCATTTGCAGCTTCTGAACTATTTTATTCATCTCAACATCTTTCTTATCGCAACTAAAGGAAAAGTAGTATTTTCTGTATATTAAAAAATTATGTTCCTTCTTGTAAAAAAAAAGAAGTAAAATAGCGAAATTGGTTTTTGTATTTTATATTTTTCTCTTTGTATATTTTTAATGAAAAAAATAATTTGGAAAAATCCTTGAGTTATTTTTGGTACACTAGTTTTTTTTCACACATATTCGGAAGGAGACGTATTTAGTACCTAAGGAAACCATGTTGTATATAGAATACGTAGGAAAGGAAGGAAAAAAGAGATATAAAGAAAATCCTTCTTTCCGTTTTCCTTATAACAAGACTGTCCAATCAGGCATAACGGGAGTCGGTCTAAAGTTCTTCAAAACTCTCATGAAGCAGCTTAACAAAGTTAATACAAGTTTCTATACTAATTTCGTTCCTCTTAAAATATAACAACAATATTTAAGTGAAGAACATTTTACTACGCTGTTAACGTTTTGGGTGTGTGTTTTTTAAAAATAATATCAGTGACTCCTCGATATAACTTTTTTGAACTGTAAGAAAATACCAATTTACATTAGCTGTTGGTTGAATGAAAAAACTTGAAAAATGACAACAAATTAAACATTAGTGTTATTTTTTCATTTTTATTAACACTAATTGCAACTAATAGATGGGAAGTTGCTAGGATTTTGCTTTATTTTCCAATAAACGCAATAAAAAACAAAACCACTCAGAAACACATTGAGTCTTTTTTCAATTTTATTTGTAATTGATTGCAGTTGAACGAGATATTTTTTTTAGTGACAATAATTTACGATAAAGAAAATTAAAAATATCGTTAAGTACTTCCTAATAGTTAATGCCTTATTTTGGTCCAAAAATTTATTGAGAAAAGTACATGAAAACCAATAATAAAGAAAATACAATTTTCTCAACCTCTGAGAGTGTGTCGAATGGCAAGACTTAAATTTCCAAATTTATTTCGTGAGCCTCTTTATGCTTTTGAAAATTTTCTATATCGTAAAAAATAGCAATTCCGAAGAACCCGCACAAATTTCTGAACCACTTAGACGAAATTCGACAGGTTTCGGGTACAAATTCACAAACGGGTCTTCCTCCTTGGAAAGGAAAAAAGAGAAATACATTAGCAGGTATGGCTTAGGCAACTTCCTACACGTCAGCCTATATTAATTGCATATATTATTTATCTGAAAATAGTGTCCCGTATAGTTACCATGAGAAACGCAAGGAATTGACGTTAATACATGGCTTTGCGCTCAGGGATTTCCTGAGTACTCAACTTTCTATAAATAGATGACTGTGAAAGGATATCAAATAGATTTATAATATATCCTGACAAACCATTTGCGCAATGTAGAGATAAATAAGGATTTTATACAATAGATCCCTTTCCGACCGTCCATTTTTCCTATTATCTTTCCCTGTCACAATATTTTTTTCCGTTATTCCTCCATGAAAAATAGGCCCTTCCAATATTATAAATTTCGATGCAACGAGTAACGCATTTGTCTCTTAAAAGGGAAGGAAGCCGCAAAGGGAAATGTCAGGGCGGATGTCGTTATAAGCTCTTACTCATATAATGCAGGTGAATTCATAATTTATATATCGTCATTACCGGCTTTATAGCCGATACGGTTTTTCTCCGTGTTTTCCGTTTGTTTTAATGTTCTCTCGTCGAGATATAAACCATTTTAGTGTACCCATGCGCGCAAAATGTTGTAAACTTGAAGGTATGAATATGTACTTCATGAAAAAGAGAACACAACTACGAGTAGAAATAAAAAGGGAGATAGAAAAGGGGATAAATTGTTGTGGAAATCGAAGGCCAAATATTTCTCTATGACTAATTCTTACACCTATTTTTCCCACACTTTTTACTGCAATCTCTCCTCAACGCACATGCCCGAATTAAGTTGAATTCCAGAAAATGATTCTTCTTCGAGTGCCCGAGTTACCTCGTGAAACCTGCAGTTTTGGTTTTCTATATAAATATATAATAATCTTTTATGCATAAAACAACGCTTTCTGTGTCCTTTTTCAAGACTTGTTAATATTCTTTTGTATCTTAAGAAAATAGAGAATGCAAAAATTGATAGAGGACCAACCACTTTTGAAATTTTAATTGTTGCCTCGAGGGATTAAAACCTCATGCGTTGCTTTCAAATTTAATAACTCGCGGTAAAGATATTTCCGTTTATATTTTTTGTTAAAAACTCAGCAAAATAAAAAGTCAGGAGAACGCGGTAACGATTTAGTTTTTCGCGGTTTGAAAGTGTTACTCTCTATGCTATGTACTCCAAAGCTCCACAAGTCCGTTTTTTTCCGGTCTTGCGCTCCCAATAATGGAATATCCCCTACAAGTTCGTTTTTTGCTCGACTTGAACGAATTGAAGGAAACAGATCGAACAAAACTCGGTTGGTACGTATACTTCTCTTCTACTGCACTTGTTCTCTATCAAAGCTGTTTAAATTCTCTACCACTTATGATAATTGAAGTGCCACTTCACTTTCAAGAAGGAGATCCATCCATCTTGAATGTTAATGAAATGCGTCCCGTAAACCTTCTTTTTTGCTGCTCTCTATTTTTTTTAGAGATTTTTTGTCCTATAATGCAAAGAATTGCATTTTAAGCACTTGTTATCGAATAGAATGTCTATTTGGAGAGCACTGGAAGAAGAACTGTCAGATATCAACATTCGTGTCCGCAGGCGTAACTAATCAGTGATGAGGATGTATCTACACTTCGTACTGGATTGTGTGGTAGCATATGTGGAGTATGTGGATTCGTGATTCAATTGTAACGATTCGATTTTTTATTATAAGGGGCATCAATTTCACCTTTTTTCATTTTTTAATAACTAACAGATTTTATGTTTTTCAGTCAAATAGAGACATTTTAATTTATAGCTTGGAAAATCTCTTTTTAATTTCGAGACGAATTTAGAATGAAAGAAAACGGTGTATCGATTATAGAAACAGCAAACCAAAAGTGGGAGCCATACTCCTATATCTAATTTTAAGTTAACAAAAAATACGTTCCTTTCGAAATTTTTCTAGTTTCGATTTTTAATTATCAATTTCAATAAGAATTACAAATCACTATCACGTTTGGAGTATTAGTATGGGAAAGTGATGAAGAATTGTTTGTGGTATTGAGGTTTATTGCTGACAACTTGATCTTTGGAACGATTAACGATATTTGGCAGTGCAGAGCAAACTTCGTTCGCTGACTTACTTACCAGTGAACTTACAGATGTTAGAGCGAAAAGTGTATCCATCGGAAGTTTCTTTCTCATCCTGTCCGCCAAGTCACGTCTTCGTTTCGGTTTCCAATATACAGGGAATAACCCACATTTCATATTAATTGCAGCACGAAAGAAGTCTTTTATACTGTAAGTAACGGAGGGAACTGATTACTTTTTCAAGAATCTTCATTACTTAGCAATTTTCATTTCTCGTGTAAATAAGAAAATTCTGCAAATGGAGTTAAAACCGAGTCGGTTACTCGGAGCAGTTACCGTTTTCTTCATGACAATCTTGTCATCTTTTGTTGGCAAAGTTCCATTAATTAAGCATGAAGAAACAGCGAAAAGAAAGTTTATGCTCATAGATGAAATAAAACGGCGTGGAAGTGTATTTACTGATAAGACAAGGAAAAAAGTGGAAATAAATTTCCCTCTTAGTGCTTACGTAGATGAAATTTTTTTATTGAAGAAAATCTTAGTAGTCAGTTTGTGCAGTCATAGGTATGGTTAATTGCGTAGACGGTGCAAGGAGTAATATTTTACAACCGTGTCTGTAAAAGCCACGAGAGAAGATGAAACTTTAATTAATTATTCGGCAAAACTTTAATTGTCTTCCCACAGCTGAATACTATTGTTATTCCTCCTCGAATTTTATCGCAAGAAGCATTACTAAAATCGGTTATTTATATTACAAAGGATTTATAGAAAAAGTTACGGGGAGAGATTATTCGAGTATTAATATCCAGAAATGGGGATATTTGTAGTTGGGTTGCAACAACAAAAGCAAAAGTCATGTAAAAGAAGACACAAAGTTTTTTGGAACTCTTCGACCGAAATGCTACAAATTCTTGGAAACTGAACGATTTGACTACGAATCAAATTTATAACATATGGAGCTGCGGTGTTTCAGTTGATTTATGGCACAACTTTCGGTCGAAAGATTCTTGCTCAAATCACAGCCAAGAATTCTGAAATGTTTTTGTTTTGTTTCTTGTCGCGTTTCTTACGGTTGTGATTCAAACATAAACTGAAGATGCAAGACGATGTACTCTAGCCCTATAGAAATATTCTTTGTTTCACGTGCAATTACCCCATCGTGCATTTTTCTTTTTCATCCTTCCTCCATATTGTAAAAAACATTTTAACGCAACTGATATTAATAAAAAGTCAACCCGAGTTGCAAGCCATTTTATTAACCATTCAAACGGTAATATAAGAATGATTGAATAATACCTGTTGTTCATCGAAAAAAAAATGTATGATTGAGAGGTTTGTAACCTGTAGAGGCAAATGTATAAATCATATCCTGATGAACTTAAGAGATACGCAGCTAGATAATGTGTTAGATAATATATAGGATCCAATTAGCATGTGTGTCCCACATACCTATGTATGTGCCTATAGTTACGATTATTCATATTTATCAACTGTGTAGGTGCAAATGACATAGTTACATACAAACCGCTTTATATGAAACTTTGAATGATCATGCTCGAGTTAACAGATGTGACACGTACCTACATATCGCTAAAACCAACTGTGATTTCACATTAGCACCTTGTCCAAGAAACGTCCCTTGAGAAATCAATAACTGTAATTACACGAACGCATCATCACTTCACGCGCCTGCCGAGTACCATTTCTATGGTCACGGTAATCTCTGCTATGAAATTCGTAGCACCAGTCGGAAAGTTCTACCCATTCTCCTGATCTCAGGCTGAATTCAACCTGATCCGATTCGGCTCGACCTTATTTAATTCTCTTCCACCTGATCTCGATGCGCAATTTATTAAAATGCAATTCTTAGCTCGAACTCAACCTGCTGGTTTTATTGAACAAGTAGAAATTCTGGTTCGTTTAGGTTTAATTTGCTATTATTCTTATTACTCTTTTACTCTATTATTATTCTAAAAATAACATAAGCTGTTTCGTGACGTAAAGTAATGAGAGTAGCTAAAAAAGTAGTAAGTATACATAGAGAGGTAGTAATTCACTGCAATTTTTTGAATAAATTATGGTATTTATTTTTTCACATATAATTTTTATAGGAAAACTTTACATTTTTGAAATGTTCTTGTGAATTGTATTACATTTGTATGTAATTTCCAAATATTTCGTCATATGCAGATTTTTATGATTTTCTTAACGGACTTCACAAATTCCATTTCCATACATATTGTCATAAACATCTAGTAAGACTAATACTAAAATTTATTTCTACTTTTTCCGCGTATTTTAGTTTAAGACAGTTTTATAAAACTCGTCATATTATTTAAAAACTTATGACGTTGTACTGAGTTGGTTAATTGAATTGGTCAATTAAAATGTTGGGCTGATGCATAATTAACGACGATTATTTTGGTGGCCGATGATACAAAGTAATCGTCGTTAATTATGCACCAGCTTAACATTTTAATTTTTTGTGCTGCAATATTACGAATTGTATCTAAATGTTATACGAAAAAGTGTACATGAAAAAGCTTCGCCAAATTTAGAAAATTAAGTCACTACTGATTTTTAAAAAGTACCGGCTACATTATCACATATATTGTAAACAATATCACTAGACAAAAAATATGTCTTGCAAGGTTGTGCACGATATATCACCAAGGATTCAAAAATTACGTAAAGCTATGAATAATTCATAACGAATTAGAAATATCTTGGGTCGTTATAATAATTTTATATGCACACGAGTCACGTTCGTCGTCAATGTCTTCAGTCTTTAGGGTGAATTTGCATTCGCAATAATTTACTGTAACACCAGTTACCTGCCGCAATGTATTCTGCTTGATCCAGAAAATGGAACCCCTAGTATTAACAAATTATTACCTTTGTTTCCGGGTGTGGTTGAATGCCATGACTCCCGTTTCTCTTTGTAATGTAATACTTTATTTCTAGATTTCCATTTATATAGAAAAGGGTGGAAAATTAAGGATACAAAAGTGGTAATTTCTTTCTTATATTGACATCAATATTTCAATTAATGGCAACATCCAACCAAGAACTCATATCTGGTAGGCTCCGTTACCATAGTTGCAACAGCAAAACGCAAGTGGTAACAAAATACTGCTGCAGTAATAAGTTACTGCCCGTGAAAATGTGCCCTCATACATTTATGCATAGCTCACTTACTTGCCAATACGTGGAAAATGTGTTGCACCACCGAATTCGTATTTGTGGTCGGGAATTAGAGAGGAATGGGCAGTAAAGTACCACATAGCTCGGTTTTTACCCATTGCCCATCAGCGCTGACGTGTGTTGTAAATGTAACCCGACTCTATTACATATATTTCAACTGGATGTTACTCGATATGTATTAATAACTGTTTCCTGCATATTGATTTATGAATTCTCATTGATTTTCCTCCGGAATTCTCCGGACCTTTAAATTCGACGCTCGGATTTCTGTGGCTAGAATTTGAATCAGAGAAAATTGTAAGAGAAGTCACAACCTTTGAATAGCAGATATTCTGGAGTTCGATCGAACCTGAGAATACACGCCCGTTGATCTCATCCGCTTTCATACGAAATTTGTGTTCATTTATTAATAATCATATTCCAAGTGAGTCAACGTGTACGTGTCATTAAAATGCCAACTACAAATAAGAACTAAATCAAGGCAATTATTCAACCAGTACCACTGTGATAAATGAAAATATATTCACCACGTCATGTCACATGTAATGAATCGTATTTAATTTAAAAGTGCAACGTGAAAAAACTTGCAGCCTATCTACCAGCAATGCTTTGATTTTACTGCAGTAAGTAGTTACCAAAGAATTTAAAGGAAAGCCATTAGTTAATTTATTGCCTGCAGTTTCAGGCTACGATTGAATTTTACTGAATAATTAAATTCTAACCACTGCAAGAAGTTTTGCATTTGCTTTGTAAAATTAAGGTACTTGAAGTAAATACAACTTCACTCACACGTTTACCCTGATAGAAAGCAAGTTCGTCATTAAGAAGTCTTGCTAATGCATACACAGAAACTATTTTTCATGAAGAAATTGTGAAAATCGGTAACTTCACACTCAGTCCCGTAAACGAAACGTTCAATCGATTAATTTGTTTACATATATTCCATATATTACAAGTAGAATTGATATATTTCAAATTTGTTGAAAAAAGTTACCCATACTGAGAAAAATGAGGGCATTAATTATTCAAATTCTAGTTTACTCAATCATGAAAATAGTTGGACTAACAATAAATATAGTTAGAAATATTAGAAGTATTTTAATATTACTATAAATTTTTTAAATGAAACAGTTGGTTTTGATAGCATCTCTTTTACGGCATCTTTATGAAAAGATGATTGATTTGAACAAAAATGTTTTAATCCCTTCGAAGATGAAGGTGCAAAACTAAACGCATAGATTTTTCATCGAAATACATAAGCCGAAGAACTGCATAGATAGAAATGAATTATCGGTGCGTGAAGGTTCATTGTCAGAGCCAGTGAAACTTGGTAAAATCACTGAACTTTACGAACTATGATTAATACTGAACTGTTGGCACCTATCAAATTGGATTACGAAGTTCTCCACGGCTTGAAGAGCATGCAACAAAGTTTCAATTGTAGCTATCATAGTTCTTAGAAAAAAAATTATATAACCGATGATTTGCTGCAGACGTATCCTTCCATCAGGATTTTTTGGGAACATAATTTCTGCTGTTAACTCAAATTTCCATAAGTACTTCTACCCCCTAAAAAACACCTCTGGTGCAAAACAGTCGAGACAAGTTCATGTATGAAAAGGGATCTCTGTATTTTCCATAAGTACTTCTATGACGCTTTTGTTTTCCAAAAAACCGTGCTAAGTGTTCCGGTACCATCATACTTAAATATACTTCTAATAATCCAAATTCCGCTTTAGAATGTTGGTCCTATCACAAGACTCACAGTCGTGTGAAAACTGTGAATTATGTGCAGAGGCAGCAGCTCGTTTCACCATGCCAGAGGCAACTGCGACATGAAACGCAACGGGGAACCACAGTATTATGAATCCCAAGTACATGTAACTGCAAATTACAAAGTTGCCTCGAATGGATCTTCGGATGGACTACAATTTAATTGTTAAGCGTATTTTGAACAAAAATGTAACGCTTTAGGGAAAAATACATGCCATTTCCTTATTAAGCCAATATTTAAAAGATATAGGGAATGATTTTATTCCCTATCTTGCGTTGATATATAGGGTGTCCCAGCTAACTTGACCACCTTGAATATATCTACCAACACTTAACGAGATATTCAAGGTGGTCACGTTAGCTGGGACACCCTGTATATATACAATTCTAGTAAAATTCTTTATTTTTTATTTTTGTGTGTCATTTTTTAGTCACTCAGTTAATTATGAAAGCATTTTAAGTCGTTTGACGTTTCTAAAAAACAGAATTATTTATTAAATACAAATAACATTTTACAATCAAAGAAAAGATTTAAGCAAATATTTAATTACACAGTTTCTCAGAAAATTAATAAACATTTTTTGTCTATGTAAATACAAAACCTTGAATATCTTGAAAAATATATCAACAAAAAAATAATATTAAAATGAACCGGAAGTAAACTAGAAATATAATTATACGGCAAGAGATTGATGTGAATATGGAATATCATTATAGAAATTTTAATACGTCATACGTTTCACATAGATACAAGCTCACATTTGCTTATTTCGATCGACTCTTGGAGTGGAAACAAATTTTGTTCAATTTATCATAAGATTTTCATGATATGTAGAAACGTCAAGATACTGCTGTCTCGAGATTTCCAAGTTCGAGGGGTACATGCGACAGCTGTCAGCCTGTATCGCTCGTATTTTTAGCAGCTTCAGCAAAATGCATGAGAAATGAAACTTACGTTATTGGAATCATGAATACTTCAGCGCATATTTGTTTCGTGGTATAGATACAAATCGAAGTATTGCAAAATGTTAAGTAGACACGAGTATACTTACTTAATGAAATTCACGCGAGGAAACAAATGGTCCACATACGAGATTTCTTCATTCGTTTCCCACACACAGCTCACACGTTCGTACTCTCATGTTTCTGCTGTTAGTAATTATTGTTGTTGGCAGGGTTGATGTATCGTGTACACAGTATACGTACAATTTTCACCTTCCCGAAACATTACTAACAGTTTCACGTTGCCGTATATATTTTTATGTCGTGAACAACGACGGAATTCTCTTTTCCACGCTTTTTATCTGGTTTTTCTTTCGCATAAGTCTGTAGAAAAATTATGCTTTTTATTTTCCTGTACAGAGTAACTTCAAACAAAATGTTATGATATCACTATAATGCTTTTTAATCTAAAGGTTCTCTTTTTCAATTCTTTTTTTTTATATGCTGCAATTATATTCCGAAGATTATCTTCAAGAATGCAATTATTTCACAAACCTGCCATCCATTTCTCGTCATTTGTCATGGCGATATTAATATTATTTTATGGTATAAATAATTTCCATGTAAATTGGTTCGAAATTAACAGGAAATGGGAAAATTGAAGTGTTTTAACAAGGCAGGAAATTAGTCGTGTTTTTTTTAAATTCAAAGGTGAATTTTCAAACTAGCAAATGTTTAAATCCTAGCAAAACACGCTTTCAAAATAACTTTCAACTATAACAGTATTTTGAACGTACTCATAATTCACACTCTTCTTCCGTTCCGTTAATTCTTTACCAACAATGCACAAGGGTGGTAATCGAATTTTTATAAGCTTTACATCAATTATCGTAAAAATCTCGTGGCGAAAGTATAAAAATTAGTATGAAATAAATTAGTCTGTAATTCCAATACATAAAAATACTAGGGTAAACACACCAATAGATGGACACCCTCCAATAGATGGACAAATATTATTTCCAAAAGTAATTACATTAAATTTAAGAACGAAATCGTAAAGTCATAATTTTTTTTATGGCTGTATGTAGTCCTGATTGCAGGAAGTGATTTTTTTCATCTTTATATTTGTAATAATGATAAAAAAAAAATATTTAAATTTGACATGACAAAGTTTTGCTTCAAGAGCGCCACCACTAGTAAATATGTGACAGATGTCAGGTAAACGTTGTTTGTTATTACTATTTTAATGAATAAAAAAATAAGGTATGTATATACATTATTGTGCTCGTATTTCACTGAAAAAGCTATAAATATCGTAATAAAATAATAAAATTACAAAAATATAAGAAAATTCAGCGTCCATCTATTGGTATTGGTTGTCCATCTACTGGAGATTTTGTCCATCTACTGGGGTTTTGGTTTTTTCATAAATTTTTATTTTTTGTTAATTACTACGAAGTTTCACAAAGTTTTAGTAATTTTTGTCTAGTTAATTACATATTTTTACATTAATATAATTCATTTTATTATAACTTATTTGTATTTTAGAATATTATTTTGATAAAAAAGCATGAGAGTTTGCTTAACCGTCCATCTATTGGTGCATTTATCCTATAACTAAAAAGAAAAATTAGGATGAAAGTAATTCGAAATCCTGACATTACGAGAGGTATTTGTTGACAATATCGATTAATTTGGAACGAGTAAACGTATTTCGCGGTAACTCATTGTACTTGTAGAATATGTTAACAAGCTCGAGAGCACGGGCATCGCGGTACTACTAAAGCAGGCTATGCGTACCTGTACAAGTCGAATTAACAGAAAGCACGATTTAGGTGTCGAGAGCTTTCCATCCCTCGACTTGCGTCTAGAATGTAACGCGTACATTTTCAGAGGTAGAACGCATTTGCAAAATGAAGGGGTAAGAGCGAAAGGAAGAGACACGGTGGTCCGTTGCTTGAATATTATCCCGTCGTAAAATCATCACAGTGCTTTTCAACTAATTGTAAATTATAGTCCCGTTACTGTTAAAGGTATTTGGACTGAGAATGACATAAATTTTCGTATGCACCAGAGGAATGCAGCTTAACCACGAGCTGCTACGATTCCATTACAGTGCCATGTTTAACTTGATTTCGTATTTAGAACATACACATGCACGTGATGAATTTCAGTGAACTGTAGATGTTTGGTGTATTATTTTAATATAAATCATTTTGTTTATTTGCGACTCCGGCTTTAAAATATAAGGATAAAACGTGCCCTTAGAATGTTCGGGCAATTTTTTTACGTGCTCAGATTTGGGACAGGTTTCATAGTGGAAAAGCCAAAGAAAATGTTTCTTAAATCCTCAAAGCATAATTTTCGTGCAAGTTCACTCGCACGGTACGTTTAAAGTCGCGTCGATGCACATGATCTCACTGTTTTGAACTTTTTCAGCTTGGAAACTTTATACACTAATGAGTTAACACTTCGTTGACGAGAAGCGTAAAACTATACTTTGTATGGAATCAACGTAAACCGACGAGACGAATGATTTTGCTTTTTATGCAAAAACAGTGTATTCGCCTGAAGGAGGCTAAAGTGGCAGCGCATTAGCTCCTGTGGCCCAAATATTAAAATGTATATCACTTTGACGGCCTGAAAGATTTCAGCAACTTCTAAGATATTTTTTGTTTTTAATGACACCCTTCATATTCGTAGGGAGTTTTACAAATGAAAGATACGTGACATCATTTTTCAGTCTTGGAGCGCATCTTTAAAAGTAATCTTAAAAGGTGTCTCGTGAGTGAAAAGAGTTGATGCCTTTGTGTTAAAGAATTTCTTGTTGTAGATGAAATTCCTCAAAAGTGCAGATGATGAGTAAGTACGTGAGCATCCAAAGCTCGCTAAAAGTGCTCCGAATTCTGCTCCGAGACACATATCGCAAAATTCTTCCCATTTGTCTTGCAGGTACAATTATTTTCTGACGGCTTCTCCCTTGTAAATTTTTTTCGGTACAATTTGTACAATTTTCTTTAAAGAGTAGAGAATAAGTTTGCAAAGTTTACAAAGTTGTAGCGGAGCATTAGAGAACCGTTCAGAAAATTTAGACTGCGTTCTAGACTTTCTACCCGTAAACGGACTGAAACTAATTAGATGTTTTTGAAGATTAATTAAACTCCAAATGAAAATTCATTACAATTTCTACTTTCGCATTTATACGTTAATGTAAGAAACTTTGTGATGTGATGCTTTTTCCTAAAGAAATACATTAATGAAATTGCACTTGTCAAAATTACTGTGAAGCGGTTAAACATTTTCTCGAAACTGCAAAAAAATTCCTTTTTTTAAGGTAGAACTAATATTTCACCTAAAGCAGAAGTTCCCATACTTTACCCAAGTATAAATGTATCGCATTATTGAATAATAATGGGAGGACACGATAAAGGTTCCTATGCTGATCACTTTAGCGATAGCTATTTGGTAGATAAAAATAGTACCTATTATTATTATTATCCAAATGTAACAAAAAAATGTTGTAATACATCAAATTTTTTTTCTTATCTTAATATGTAGGGAGAGATAAATTGCCATCTAGGTTTTATGCCTACGCGTATAGAAGTGACGGATGCAAAGAAATTTTATAGAGTTGAAGGTATTTTGCTGACGCTGATAAAAAGGTCAATGACAAGAAAAGAATGAAACCGAAGCGTAAGTTAAAAAGGCAAATCAGTTGAAGAAGAAATGGAAGGATTTGTAGGAATACATTGCATTCTATAGAGTAAATCGAGTCGGCTACGAAAAACAATCGAAAAATCTAACAATGGTTGAAATAAAAGGATAACATGTCGAGGCGGAATGGCAAACATTTACTCCCTCCGGTACAGTAATACAACTGCACTGTGGATCAGTAGAACAACTTATTAAAACTCATACTTGGATAAAAATAAATTTCTCCCCGTGAACACTGAATGTAAAATGTTTTGAAAGTCAATAGTCGAGAGAAAGAAAAAGAATATCAATGCAATTTTCCTATCACTTTTGGTACCTTCGAAACAAGCTGTTGCACACAAATACAGGGTAGTTTTTTTCAAAGTTTCGTTGTTGATTTTTTTATTTAAAAGAATTCGCAGGAATACCTACTTTAATCCTTGAAGCACACACCCACTTTGATTTCTAATACCTTATGCGAATATTATGGGCTATTTGAAAACTACTCAACCGGTCAACTTCAAAAAATGTTCAGATTTTTTGAAATGTTGTAGGATCAATCTCTGTAGTTTCAATGTCTCGTTAGAAATATTGAAACAAAGGAATTTTTGAAAAATAATTTTTTTCAAGAACGGAAAATTTTGTTTAAAACCTTTTGTTTTTTTAAATAATATATACTTGGTATTTTTTGTATAATTTTTGTAGTTTGTTTTTTAATACAAAGAGTATTGTGTTTCGAGGGTTGAAAAGTCGAAAGGGTAAAAAAAACACAACCTGACTGAGATTGAATTACCGATTTGAAATCATGAGAGACGTCAGCTGCACCACGTAAAGAGACTCGAAAAAAAGTTAGCTGAAGATAGAGAAAAGTCGAGAAATGCATCGATCCGGTACGCGGAATGATCACTATGTGAGGATGATGATGATGATGATGATGATGATGATGATGATGATGATGATGAGGTGGTACAGAGATCTCTGGGATATTTTCATTTTCGCGCGGGCGGAGATGCTCAATGCTGGAATTCCACCAGCATAGGACACCGAGAGAAAGAGAGACAGATAGAAGTTATCAATTTCCCTCGCTACAAAGTGAAGCACTGAGAAATTCAAATGTAAATGTCTCTGACAGCGTCAGCTCCGCAAATACCCGGAATTACAAACAACGTCGTACGTTTATTTTGTTGTTTCTTTGGGATCCTAAAACTCCTTTCGCACGGATCAAAAAAATAAAAATATCAGGAAAAGCAGTTTGCCACCATTCCATTAAGGGATAGGAAGTTCTCCCGCTAATATTGGAGAAAAAAACAATTTTTTTCATACATTCTTCGAAAATATTAATATTTCAAAATGTACCGTAAAATTTCGGCAACGAAATTTGTAGGGGGTTCTTAAAGAATATTTATACTCCAGAAAAATGAATGAGTAAAAAATATCGCAGAAATTTTCATAGCACTTGTGAAAAATACCACATCCCACTCCTCGGTACTTAACTCTTCAAGAGGCACATTTTTGAGAGGAAATTCTAGTTTTTTACACAAATATTTAATACAAATGCAATTATATGCCGCAATTGCAATTAACTAATGGTATTATTACCAAAAGTTGCATAGGTTGAACCTTCAAGAACCTGAAAAGTGGTCTTATGCACTTAAAAACCGTAAAAAAGATCAGAAATGTGATTTAAAAGAAATAAAAGTAAGTAGGTGGGGCGTATACGTCCCACTGACTCTGAAAAGGTTAACATACCTTATAAATAATGGCCAAACTGAAAAAGTACTTTCTGTTACGATTACAGCAACTTCTACGTCAAATAAATGCTTGTTACTAATTACTACAGCTTTTCATTTAAACTTTAGCTTCTCTTTTCCTACATAAGCACAACAAACATTCGAAATCACTCGAATGAATTATACTTGTTAAACGTATAACCCCGTTGGATAACTTCAAACGAGTTACCGACATTTCCTAGCTCAATTCGCCTGGGAATGTTCGTCTGTGACACTTTTACCCTGCACGCAAAAGAGTCATGGAAGCGGACGTAATGCGTCTGTTTCAATGTTAGCAAGCCAAGTGTCGAACGGAAACAACTTGGATGAAGATTTTGTCTCGAAAATAACTCAAATTTTGTAGTATAAGCCAGAGGAAATGGCAAGAAAGAGCTCATAAAGGTAGCAAAAAAAATAAGGAGTCAGATCGTTATTAAGTTAGATTAGGTTGTATAAGCAAACCTGCACAAACAGAACATCACCCGCCTCAACAAAGCGTAGGATTTTTCAGTTATATCACTGCTTCAGCAGCTTCTAGGATAAATATCTCCTGCTAATCTACAGCTTTCTGTTTGAACTTTTGTGTTGAACTTCTGCTCTTGTTACACACATAAGTTTCAACTCCTTATGTCAGTGTTCCGTGGAGCGAATTTACGTTTCATTCAGTCTTTCCCTCTCGAGACCATATTTCGATAACTTTTGCTCGAATTGTTAGATATAATAAATAGAAAAAATCAACAAGAGCAGTTTTCGTGAAAAATAAAGTTATGCTTCTATCAAAAATAGTACAATCAACTACAGGTTACAAATTTTTAAAAAATTCCAAGAGCAGGAAAATATTTTGACCAAAGTAATAGATAAAATAATAAATACCCACGGCATCTATAAAGTTGTGGTCAGGTAGCAGCTTTCTATGAATAGCTACTAGTTCATTCCTTTTATTTTACATCACGGAAATACGTTACCTATTTTCCCTTGTAATTTTTCCTCACTTCAACGATTATTTGTTTCAACGTACATTCACACCCTTTCGCGTTACAACTAACACGTCTGCAAAATTAATCTCTTGATTAGTATTCTCAGCTGGTATTGCTTGTCTTCGGTGTAATACTTTGAAATCCTTTTCAGAGGACATGGCATCAGTAAATCAATCTTGATTAATCCTTGTAGTAACACTCTTAGGTCATTGGACCATTTCCAAAGACAGCCGCAATGTTAATCCTTTTGAGTCTCTTGGTTACGTATACATCCTCCCTATGCCTCATCTGTTCATGAAAGAGATTTTCGAAAGGGAAAGAGAATAGACGTGATATATACGTGCAAGAGATTTTCCTCCTTAGGGGGTTGATATTTCATTTGCATACTTTGCAAGAGATATAATATCATTCCTGTTATAACCCGAGGTCCTCGATTGTCCTAATTCTCCAACAGTTCATTCCTCGTTATCACCTCCCATCTTGCCAACGGTACTTAACTAGTTTCTCTATTATGAAAAATCTAGGCTTTCATAGGTGCCATTCCTCATTTCGTATTTTAATCGTAAAATATGTGAATGGGATCTGCACTCTTTTGTTCGAAATCATTTACTTTACGGCATCAGCAAAAACTATTAACCAACTCTTTGTTGATCGTTAAAAAGTTGAGTGTGTTAAAATTTGATGAGAAATTTGACTACCTAGATTCAATTAAGAAAGTGAGAGAGAGGGAGAGAGGCTTATCTAACAAAACGACGCAATTAGTTTTATATGTATTGCAGTCAAGAATATGACAATTTTTCCCTTTTAAATTGGAGATATGCTAGTTTCACAATTTTAAAGGAAAATATTGTTGAATGTTTCTACGCTGCGGTGAGACGTAGGTCCCTGAGGCGTGTGTTCAGGTGTAACATTAGATTAACGTAGAATAGGGTAACAGATGCCCCTAAGGGTCTACTTTGCTCCATTCAGGATAATTTTATTTCACTGTTCACTTACTCATAATCGGATTGTGCAATACACTGATTTCATTTGCTACTTTCTTTTATTATTTTGTTACTTATAAATTTTTACTAATGTTATGTTACTGTTATAAACAATTTCAAATTTATTTGGATTGGCATTACGTTTTCTTACCTTAAAGTTCGACGTTACATCAACAACTAAGATTATTAGGTTCACTGCTAAGTTCACTGCAAACATCGAGTACTTCGAAGGGTACACAATATAGTTGAAGTGACGTCGTGGCCTTAGCTAATAGGAATTGTACATGAAGCAAGATGTGTACGTTGCTACTAGCAATCTTGACCCGGCTTCTCCTGGGAATGAGTACATACATTGAAAACAATAAAAATCGACAAAAAATTCGACTTCTAATATCAGTTTGAGAAGACTTTCGGAAAATCCTTATCCGACGCAGTTTTCATCAACAATACATTTTAGTTATCAAAATATCTGATATACAGAGGCAAGTATACTTTTTTCCCAGACAATGCAAGTTACCTTTCGGCAACTTGGACTATGGTATTATTATAATTAGCAAAATAGTAAGATTTTATAGAAAATTAATTATTGACATACATTTTTATACTCATTGTATACATTTGTTTTTTATTTCTGGCATTGGTAAAATTATTTTCAGATTTCTGAAATGATTTTATAAAGTTTATTGTTTTTGCACTTAATTCTACTATTTTTGTTACGAGTGATCCTCTATTACCTTTTTCACGAATTTTATAAATATTTTTTTCCGTATCTCTAAATGTATGAATAATGAGAAATGTTGCCGATTTATAGTATCGAGAGAAAAATTCTCGTTAATCATATTTTTAATTTAACGCAATACTTATTGCAAATCTCCCTAGGGCATTATCGTCTCATAAAAAACAATTCACGAATATCACTATAATAGTCTTTGATCTAACTTCAACCGTGACATTCCAATTTGGTATATTCTACATTTTTATATTAGTAATGGCTATTTTGTCTCATAATGGCTAGTTTGTCTAGTAATGGCCACTTTTTGATGTAAATTCTGTAACTAACCCTCCAAAAAATCTGTACTTCACCGCAATAGGTACACAAAATCTTTATGCTTTATGATAATCTCCGCTTTGAAGGTAATACGTGAAGATCCTAGGATTTACAAAGCTCCTATCTAAGTTTCCCAAATAGGATCGCAAAGATATTCGAGGCATAAATTACAGGAACTAACTTCCTTCCTAAGAGGATCAAAGATCCTTTGTACCAGTAGAAGCTGAAATATTCCAAATCAAATCGGTGAGGACACTCGAATCGCACTCTAACGGTAGCGTAACAAGATGACTTTGTTGTTTACTCTGTAATTAGAAATTGCACAGTGGGAACAAACATCTTCGCAGTTGTGTAATTAGATTAACCATCCGTAAAAAGTACCGATTCGTCTGTTAATCAATTACATCGACATACACTTGACCACATGCTTGATAAAATACCCAAAGCGACTCTGCACAACCTATCTTCCATCTGCCCACCAGAAAAGTCTCTCCCCTGGGAGTGGAGAAACATTAAGCCTCGTTTACGTCGGCCCAATTCTCGTGGATTAGGTCTAAAATCCTTCCTCTGTTAGACTTAACTTACTAAAGAAAGATGCAGCATTCTCGTGGACTGCCAAGAAGATGTGTCTCGTTTCCATGGCGATGTTCACGAAAATTTCCTTTCTTGCAGATTCAACTTAATGGTGGATAATCAGTAACTCTTATTGTTACACCAACGATCTTTCCTTTTTTTGTTGGAGCTTCAGCCATTTTTGCGTTTATGGCGCGCAAAAAATTGCTACCTATGCGGGTGATAAACGTAAAATAGCGAATCCATTGCGGGTGAAACTCAGTTCACGGGTTGTTGCAAAATCAGATACCGTTTCTGATCCCAGTAGATATTCGACTGGAGAAATTTATAATTGTTGTTTCAACTCAAAGATAGCTGTCATTAAAACAAATGTCAACTGGAAATCTGAGCTTTGCGTTATTTTCATCTTTTTTTTCATCCCTTTCACTGACTTGTTTCATATTTTCTGAAACTTTGGGGTGAGAATTGAAAGGCATAAATCTGGTATTCCTGATTATCGTCGAATTTCATTAATAAAATCACAAAATCCAATATATAAACGCTGAAAGGATAGCACGGGGAATATTGCATTTGCGGTATGCCAGGATCACTTATGAAGTCTCAAGGACCCTTATTCCTTTCAAGCTGAATATCAAATACCGTTTTATCTTTTGACTCTCTTTGTTATATATACTCTTCTCCCTTTCTCCGGAAAGAGACTCCAAACTGAATTGTTACATAGACTCACTTACCTTCAAAGATATCTTCTTTCCTATTATACAGCAATCCTTTTATATTGGATGGTATTTACTTAAAATTCTGATACTTCGCAAATTCCATTTTCTAGTAGTTCAGAAGCTGTCTGTGATTGAGACCCGGGTAAAAATTTTCCTACAAATAAGGCAAATTTTTCTACTGCGTATATTGTACAAGGGGGGACACTAACCTTTAAAAAAAGAAATATTCAAGATTCTTTATGATTTAGGTTAAAAGTCATGAAAACACTAGGAGCAGTAATAAGCGACAAAAAGAAAGCTATTTTGTTTAAAAAAAAAAGGAACTACTAATATAATGTCATTCTACGAGTACAACTTTTTTTTCTTGCACCCGTTTCGCTTTCCACCGTGCATATTCACCTAGAGAGTTAAATGATAAAAACTGAAAAGGTAGAAGAGCAGAAGAGTGTCTGCATGTAGGTTTTGTCTTTGATCTTGAATCAACGATATCTATGTGTGTTCAGCACTCACGACAATTTTCACAACGCCGTGTTCTTTTGAACAAAAAATACGTTGTGATGATGAAAGTAAGAGAAATGTATGAAAAACATTATAATATATTACTAAAAAAAATGTCCCACATTTTACACAAAAGAAGACAAAACGCTGAACTCAAAGAAATCTTTCGAATGAATAGAATTTCTTTAATTTCAAAAACCTGCTTTTTTCAACACGAATGGATTTTAATTACAAGAGATTAGGATCGTTGAACAAAAGACCCCTTATTCGTTTCAATCCAAGGAGTCATTAGGTTTCATCTTTGTACTTTCTAACAATTTGGATAGAGAATATTTATAAATTTCTGCTTTTCTTTGCAAGTTATTTGCGAGATCAAAATTGTTTACTCTATATTCCATGTACATCAATCAGTGTCTGTCAAATAAACACATTTTTATTCGGTAGATTGGTTGCCACGGTTACAGACCAAATATCCAGAAGCCGTTAAAGATTTCTAATACCTTCAACAATATAGCAATAAGTCTCTAGAAGTTGGAGACAAAATGGGGACTGTAGAACATCGACATCGATGGCGATCGTATATAGAACGTGTATAGCTATAAAAGATCGAGGGCGTTAGTCGTGGAATGGGGTAATGGACCCTTTTCTTCGACGACAATGTCATTTTTCTTTGTCACATGAAACCAATATTCTCTAGCCGAGACTCCTAGACATTCTCACTAATCCTTTACATGACTTTTCAATAATACGATTTGTTTTCTATCTGGATATTTAAATGAATTATATCCAAAATTTCAAAAAAAGTGAAACGAAAGTTTTCTGACAAAAAGTTTTTCTATTACTTACAGTTACAGTTAAATTAATCATTTATAAACTAAAATAATCAATGCCGATAATGTGTAAAAAAAAAAAGTTTACTTTTAATTAAAACATAAAATTCTGGGTATTCGGAATTACCCAATTACTACAAAAATCGCATAGAAAGCCTTAAGATTTACTCCTAACATTACTGAATTTTTTCTGCGCGCCCAAATAGGTACACCTAATTCTCTTTTTACACGATAGATACGTTCCCAAAAAATTCGTGTAAAAAGAGAATTAGGTGTAAACAATATTAAAAAATTCTTGTTAGATTTCACTTAATTTATTTCGTGCTTACATATTTTAAGTCATTAAATATATTATAAAATGTAAATTATACTTTGAGAAAGAGAAAATAATATTTGAAATACATTAATATAAAAAAAGTTAAAATAATATAAACATAAGAAATATTTGCTCTATGAGATTCAAGAAAAATTCATAGAATATTGGAAATCGTGCTAAAACAAAACAATTCGTGTAAAAAGAGAAATTTTTTTAATTTTTAACTCGTGTTAAATCAAATTCGTGTAAAAAAAATTCGTGTAAAAAGAGAATTAGGTGTAATTTTTTCACACTTTTCAGCACAATAAATTTTCGACGTTACCATTTTTTTTATTTTTCTCAAATTTTCTCTGGCACTTCGTCTTTCTTACGTAAATTTTTTTCAAATTTTTTTTATCCGCATTTTTTTTCTAGCAATCCGCAATGGATGTGTTTCTGGTTACCCCATGTATTTGTATTTGTAGCAAAACCCTATGTCAAAGATACTTTATTGTATAGAAACGTTCAAAGTGGAGTATAATAAACCGAAATTCTTGGTAAAAATAAAGAAAGAATAAGAGAACTATGGTTGTCACGACATCAATATAGGAGTTAAACAATTATGCTTTTATAGTTTCCTTAATTTACGGTCAATATCACTTGACCGTGTTTCTAATGGAAGTACAACGATGCGTATGAGTTTCTTGGTACACTGCCAGTACTCGTATTTTCGGAGACTTATTACTTAGAAAGGATGACGACGAGAAAGACGAGAGGACTTGGTAAAGCCACAAGGATAGATAGCAGGAATTGTTTCTGTCTAGTTGGAAGAACTATTGGTCGGTAATTCTAAACGTCTTTTATCCTTTTTTATACTGCATGCTGTACCGCTAAATCGAATCGTTCCGCTAATGACCTCTTGCGGTGTATTTCACGTTAGAAATAAACACCACAGAACAAACACCAATTGTTAATTTTGTCGATTGTATCGACCAGCGACTTTTTCTCGAACAACACTTGAACCGAATAACGCTACTGTTTTTAATAAGACCTAATTTTTTGTTGAAAGATGCACATAAGATCTCCAATTTGCTCATTATCGTGAAATCGGTTGGGATTTTAGAATGCAGGCAGTAACGGAATCCTCAGTTTTGAAATGACACTCAGATATTTGCCAATCTATTGGCAGGGTTCGAAGCCAGGAGGTGGTGGTAAAGTGTAAAAATTTGAGAAATAAAAGTTATGTACCATTTTTGGTAATTCGGAACAGTTACCTTGTAATTAATTAAAATATTTTAATTAATAAGAACCTCGAAGACGCAACGCGATATCACCTCTGATTGGCAAAAACATTTTCATTAATTACTCGGTAATTATTTGGAATTTCGAAAAATGGTACATAACTTACATATTCTGTATTTTTTTAATAATTCGAATAGCTTTGGGAGAGTCTAATATATTGTAGAATTTTTGTACCGAATAATGCTTAATTTCATGCAGGTTTTCTATAGTTATATACGGCCATAGATGCTCTTGTTACCTGTTGTTTAAGGGCTTTGGCTAGTTCATTATTGCACTCCTGGGGTTATACTGTAGATAGTAGGAATTGAAGCCGAAACGGCGAGAGGGAGGCAGGGAAGACAGACTTGGTCGACCGTCACTTCATGGAACCTGAAGAGAATGCAGATCACGTACCTAATTGACCGGATGAGCAAAGTGGCAAACTGCCGAGGCGGCATTCAACTAGAGACTAAAGTCACGTTGAGTTAGCCCCTCTGTTCTTCACCAAACTGCGCCATTGAAGATAATTAAATCTCATCTAATTCACTAAAACCATCAATGGTCAACTTGGATGTCTTCAGTTTCCTAACAAAATCGCTTCCGATTTGCATTCCAGTCATAAATAAACAAATAAATAAATAAATAAATCCTTGCTAATATCATACACTCTAAAAGGGTGAGTGCCAACCCTTACGGCACTATACACGAATTACTGCACGATTTTAGATTTAACGTAAATTACGCATGTACCAGGAAAGGGAGCAATAATAGAAGGTTCCGTTAGGTGCTCGGAAAGCAAGTCCACTTCATGTAAATCTATCATGAACCCAGCGGGCTAAGGTTTACGTAGAAGATCTCAATTTCAGTACAACGAAGAGGGACAACAACGGAACACTGGTTTTGGGGTTTCATGAATATTGACAAGATCGGGTAGGTACTTCTTCATCGATCCGGTTTAGGACTGAACAAGTGGAGGAACGTAGTCTTTCCTAATAGACTTGCAGTGATATTGCAAGTAAACAGAAGCGAATTGACTAATGCATCGAATGATGAGCGAACTGGTTCATTCTTCAGTTTACTATTAATTAATAAAATTTAAGTAAAATAGTATTAAGGGTTTGTGGTGTAAAGAATCATCAGATGATCGGTAGTAATTATCCAATAATAATTATCGCTTAGAATAAATTGACACACATTTTTTTAAAAAATGTAAATTCTCAATTTTATTGGTACAGTAATATACAAATTTCATTGCTTACTTAGACCTTCTAGGCTTTGCAAAAATATTTAAATTAGAAGAGCCTGAGAACGATCCTTATCTCTAGTTTAGTAAATTTAACAATTCCAATAAATTACCTCGGAACTTAGTTGTCAGTTTATCTCCAGCCAAGAAGTTGCATTTACATTTTCTGGTTGTGAATGAAATTCTAAAGTAATATTGTCAAAGTAATAGAGCTTCTTTGACTAACCAGTAACGGTTTTATTCAAAGGAATTCATCAACTGCAAGTAACGCATCAGAATTAACTTGACAATTCTCTGAAAAATTACAAAATAAATGAAATTGCGAATTCCAATTGAACGTTTTGTAACTCAAACCCGTTCAGCGGAATGCAAGTAATAATCCGTCCGTTTTGTTTCATTTAAAAGTTTTAATAGTACGCATAGATGTTGTCGGAAATGAAGTCGGTTTTCGGTAAAGAAATCCGTAGCTGCGGAAATGAAAGACCGGCTAAAAGAGAGAAAATGAGGAAAGACAAAGAAAGAAGAAGTGAATCACGTAGAATTTCAAAGACAAATCTGGTTTAAGTTCGCGAACTTGGGTACGCCAGAAGTTAAATAAGTGATGCCTCTTGCAGCCACATGAGAACGTGTCAGATGTCACGCTTTCTTCGCACATTTTATTCAACGACCTTTTCGCCTTGAGGTTTGTACTGTATAGATATAGCACGAAGCTGGAAGAAGAATGATGCCAACGACAACGACTACGAAGACGGTAGCAATGGTGCCATAGAAGAAGATCTACCACGAAGTCTGTATGCATTATTCAAGAGGGATCATGATTGATATTCTCTACGTGGCATTTTTATGCCGATTTTACTCGCGGATCACGGATCGATGATCCGCATCGTTGATCTTTGAGGCAAATGTTTGGTCAGTCCTTTCACAGCGATCAAAAAGGTGTCGATGGGTCGGTCAAGTAGAGCCTGAATACTTTTTTATCTTTATGCACCCACTGAGAAAAGGGGTACCGTCGAAATAGAAAAAAATGATTACAAAAAATAATTAACATGCGCTCGTGATGTAAAATAATGACACAAACCTACAAAATAATAAGCAGAGATTCGTAGGAAGTCAGTGATTGAAGGCAATTTTATAAATACAAGTTAAAATTTCTTCACGAACAGATTTTTATTGTTTTCGCGGCGAATGTTATAAACTATTTCTCTCCGTGCATGAAGGTAAAACATTTTGCAGATTGTATTTTTTTCCGACAATATATATTTTTATAAAAGTTTTATAATTTTTATAAACGTTGTTTAAAAACGTGAGGAGCTCCTTGGAAGTGATCATACTTTCTCGGTAATTAATATTTTTAGGTTTGTCAATTTGCAGCATCTCTACTCTGATTTTAAAATCTGCTGTACTCATACGTTTGCGTGTGTGTTTCATATTGACCCTGTGCTTTTCTCTTGGCTGGTTTAATTTTCCGCTTTTTCGACTTTTTAGTTTTCCCTTGTCAATGTGTATCTTTCCGCTGATACCAGTTCCGATATGAAATCGTCAATAAATTGCACATTTCAAAGTGCTCTTTAGAAATGTTTGATTTGATATCGATGTGTATGTTTGCGTGACTTTACAAAGGAACTGGAAGCACTTGACATTTGTAGCCGGAAGAAATCAAACTTCAAATACAGAGTCTAGTTGTTCTGTAAAAGTTATGAATATGTTCCAAACTCTAATAAAAATAATATTTGAAATCGCAATGTTGGCAGATAGCGTTGATTGAAATGATATAAAAGCAAACCATAATTTTACACAAATTATTTTATTTGTTTCTCTTATAATTCAGTAGAATAAATTATGACCAATCAAATTGGTCATTATTAAATATATGTTTTTCATTTTCGTGAACTTCTCACGAAGGAAAAAGTTCTGAAATTTATTTTTTGAAAGAAATATTGACAAATTGGCATTAAAAATTAATAAAAATTTCGTTGCAAACATTAACAATTAAATTCATGCATTTATCCGGAAATCCGAGTTGTTTCTTTTTTATTATTTTATATGGCGTCTTTACAGCCAAAACAATTCAGTTTCGGGAAGTGAAATAAATTGCAGTGATATATCGCTTTGAAAAGACTGCCACGATAATTGACCAAAACATGTAGGTTGAGATTTAGTGGAATTGCAGAAATTCCGTATCGAAACTCATGTGAATTTCAGGAGGGTTCAGTGACTGTCGTGAGCAAAGCAAGTTGTGCCAATTAGAGTCAAGTGCTGTTCTGCCAGTAGTTGTTCATAGTAGAGAGAACATAGAGTAACGCTATGTGGAAGTGATGTGTCCTTTATCAGCCATTCCTTGATAAGAAGTCATTTCACCACTCAGCAGCTTCTGGGAGGTTTTCCTTATACTTCGCATTAAAGTTTCAAAGTTCTCTCAAGGTATTACAACACCTGGTAACCAGGCTCGTTGTACTTATATACACTTTAATTAATACTTGAAATACCAGTAACTATAAACAACTAGACGGTGCTTCTAATTATTTTATATTAAATCTCAGTGATATCTGCAACACCATCCATGCTCTGATACAGAACTCATCTAAAAGTTTTCAATTTACAATAATGGAACATTAAAATTAAATAATTGTTTTCCAAAATGGAAGGTAAAATTGACAGAATTGCTATTAGTGACATATATCTTCTTAATTAAAATTACAAAAAACAATATTCTCAAGATGTGGACAATATGACTAGCTGATAGAAACTTGGCTGTTGAATTGTCATTTTCCATTGTCAAACATGTGGGTGATGGACCGTTAATGTTGAAATAACATAACGAAGTGGTTAATCCAGTCGCCTGACAGCAAAAGCACCTGGATTTCGACTGTCACAATTAGTGGCGCCAGTAATGCCTCCGTCAGGTAGCCTGAAGTGGTGTCAGGAATGGGATTGCCTGTTTTCCGGAGTAGCTTTCCTCCCCATCGGTATTATTTATGTCATGTGAGAATCTCTAACGGATGTTCAATGATTTCGTGTATCCATCTCACCTGTAGATCTCAAATGTCCGCCGAAGTTTCTTCGCCGATGTGGAAGTTTTCTTCAAAAGGAGACAAAGTCAACTGGCCCTGAACGTCGTGTGGGGAATAAGGAGGAGAATCAATTGAATCTGTGTTGCCAAAATAGACGTTCTCTTTTCGGAAATGGGACGAAACGCAATTAATCGCAAGCCACATTTCATTCCATCTGAAAATAAACGACACTGCATTTATTTACCAAACATAAAAAATCAATTAAATAGTTACCCATATGTTTGGCGATTTGTAATCTCTGGGAACGAAATTGATTTCAATGAACAGGGGAAGCAAAGTGCAGTTTATAATATTTTTAATGCTGTAAATAGAGTGTACTCCTTTTTATCCACATTTAGGTTGACTAGGATTTGACTTAACTTATGCATTCAAATAAAGCTTCAAGAGTGGATCTCCCCAGGCAGCTGGTAAATCCTTAATGGGTAGTTCATGATATGCTCTTTCCGTACAACATGTAGGAAACTGGAAACAGATTCTATTTAGTATCCCACGCTCGAAAATTAGCTTCTCTTTATATCATGCAAAATACATATGTTGATTAATGTGATTATAAATTATCTTATTCTCCATTTAAATGTAGCTTTAGACCGAAAATAATAGTCGTTGCACATGTTCCGCTCGTTTCATGCGAATTTACTTACGCAAAAAACGAATAGTAATTAAGGCTCTAGGTATAACGTGCACATTACCCTTTTCAAATTCTATTAATGCCTTTCGTTCTAGGTAGTATTAATTGTTATCGATTTTCGTTCCAGTTGGCGATAAAATCAAAGTGCGAAGGGAAATATTTCGAAAATTAATTTACCCATTTTCCACATACGACATAAAATCTTTTCGTGAAGGAGGGTAAGCGTTTATGAGAATAACACGTTAGCCGGCAAGTGTATAGAATTGCTAACGCACACAATGAATCAAACCCGTGCTAACCTCCGGGGTTAGTTAAGGTTCATTAATATGCGCTCAGCCACTTGAAGAACATTTTTTCGAAGTCTCATAACTCCCAACTAATTTTCATCTTTCAAGATAGTTAATCAAAGAAATTCATTAATTTTGTTGTGCCTGTTCTGAAAAAAATGAAGCTATCAAATAACGAAATCTGTTTAAAAATATTTAAATGTTCGTCAAAAGCTAAAAATTAACTTAAATTTTATAGTAAAAGTTCGTGTTTGTTAATTTATGTATTACCTCTGTTTCATAACAATAGTAGAAAGTTAATATTTAAACCGGAAATCAATTGCAACTATTATTATGGGACAGAGGTAGAGACAAAATTACAAATTTAAAAAACGTTTGTTTTCAACTTTGTAATTGTTATAGTATTTAATTACTTATTTGTTATTTTTTGTCATGAGCGCCTCTGTTATTTTCTTATCAAATTTCAGTTTTGGCGGAAAAGAAGACATTCAGAAACTGCAATAATTAAGGGATTCACCGCGAGTGCTTGAATTGTTTCATACGCTTTAAACAAGATGGTTTAATCGTGAAATAAAAGTATCGTTATTGTTGCAATCTTTTAGAGTGTTTCATAGCAGTTTGATGAAAAATGAGCTGAAAGTCGATACATAAATATTTTCTGGTGGTACCTGCATAGCGCTGAGTGGATTTCATCGATATTTAATTGAACTAGGCTTTAAAGGGTGCGCAAAGTGAATGAGATGTTGGACCACAGGACGTTAGAGAGTCTGCAAGTATGGAATAGTAGATATAGTACAAAGTGGAGTATAGTCAGTGCAAGTGGCAGGCACTTGGAATTGGAGGCAGACAGAGAACGAAAGAGAGGGACCAAATATCTACCTGCAGAAGTACCATTGCAGCGTTTCAACCTCAAAACCCTGAAGGGGTAACATTCGAAGGCACTCTCCTTCCCTCGTTCTCTTCTTCTTTCTCTCTCTCTCCCTCTATCTAACCCCTTTATGCTGAACTGGTCGTTCGAGAGTACTCACAAAATACTTCCTCGAGGGATGAATCGTACGATATTCCATGTTCTTTTAAAAGTAGGAGGATTTTTATTTTTGGTCAAATTGAAGGTGTGAAGAAAAGGCAGCGAGTCTATCCCTTTCTTTGCAGTCGTTTAACGAGGCTCGTTTGCGTTTTTCTTAAATGAAATACGAGACCAGCAAATGTACTTTTTCTGTACTCCGTACTATCTCACAGTCTCATTGTTTTTCGTCTAAGGAAGTCAGTCATTGAAAGTGGCGATTCTCGAGAAGGTAGATCCTGCATAGAAAATTGTCTTCTGTTGGAAGAAAAGGGAAGGGATCTACTCCTTTCGTGAAATGCTTCAGTTTTCTTTTTTACATATTTGACCTAGATACAAATCTGTTCTGTCTCTATTTTTTTTTGTTTAAAAAGAAATGAACGTATTTGTATAAAAAGTATCTTTTTCCAAACGTAACTATTTCCATAAGAAAGAGAACCGTGTACGAGGATGGATATGGAAACTGTAATAAAAACATTATTCCGGTTAAATTAAATATGAAAGCTTGTCCCTTTTATCCATGTGTACGTTTGGCTTTTAGCTGATCCAAGATTAATTTCTGTATTTTCGTGCAATTAATGCAGATGGTTCCATTGCATACAGAATGAACTATACGTGGCGGAGGACAGCGTCAAGAAAAAATAGACCAATTATGGAAAATCGATCCCACCAGGCGCTTTTATATAATATTTTCGATTTAACAGTACCCCGTGTCACATACAAAAGTTTGTATCGACACTTGAAAAGGATTTTTATAAAGGATTATTAGTGCTCTTCTTTCGCCCGCAGCGTACTGGTGGACACATTTGCTAAATTTGATTACACAGTCGTGCGCAAAAGTGAAGATAAACATTTTTACTGTTTCCGCATGGAAGGGTATGTATTACAATTGTTGAGGCCACGTCTACGATTCGAATGGAATCATTTGTCTGTCCTGTCACTTTCCAGGGTGACTGCTTGAGATTTCTAACAATAATCTGCACCAAAGTTGGTGTATCGTTACATATATATTATTATTATATTTATAATATGATACTAAATAATACATACTTATTCATATATAGGTTTATTTTTATTTTAATAGGAACTTACAATTTGGAACTATTACAGAACTCCTCAGTATTATTTTTTGGTACAATCTTTAATTAATTGTTATATAGCTAAATGTAATTTGTTTAGTAAATGTAATCGACACAAGAAAAATATTAACCGCAAGATCTAGCAGCATGCCTTCTTTGTTATAACTTTACTAATACAGTACGATCGCTCTACAAGATACTTCCATTCTCGGTCTACAAGATACTTCGGGTTCCCCTTCGCTATCCACTACCCCCACTCCTAATGCCTCTTCGCTTTTGAATGTGGAGTCGCTCGCTCCATACAATGTATATAGAGACCAGTTGTTCTAAAGGCGCCCCCAACTAAATAAGCGGCCGATGTCGGAGACAAAAAAAATAGCTGAAACCTGTGTCTCGTTTACGTTGTTGCGATACGAGGTTTTATAAAAAAAAATCGTTTCCCATAATAATGTGGGCATTTTCAAGTATAATATTGAAAATTTCGGAAAATAAAATGTTGTTTACACGTTCAGACTGTTCATAAGCACACGGGGTTCAGCCATGTTTTTCTTTTTCGACGCTAGCGCCGCGGACTTAAAGTGGCGATGACGGGTCTCTATAGTATATATGTACCACAGAAATAAATGTCACGTGACAAAAAAAAAGAAGGAAAAGGATATCGAATACAAAGCAACCTACATATACCGATAGTGAGATCTATTTCTTTCCGGCGTAACAGACCGCTGAGTGGGGGAACGGTAGTTTTCTTCTGTTTTCAGAATCATATTTCCCTTCGGTCCCTTTGGTATCTTGTAGAGCGATCGTACTGTATATAGGTTACATAGCCTCAAAATCTAATGTCGGTATTATGTGATATTTAATAACGTCATACATCGATCGCATATTATTTGCAGTGCCTATTATGTTGGCATACTTCGAATACTACTCTTGCTCTCATAGTTTAGCGTGGTATTAATGAAAAATATACCGTTTTCATTTGGGAGATATTGTGGACGAATATCATTATGGCCTGTTGTTAGTATATTATTTATGAGACAATCGTATTATTATTTTGTATCAATTTCGAAAACTAGGGCATTGACGAAGAGAACGTGTGATAACGTAATAACAAATGTACGATAAATATCTGTTGAAATATAAAACAACTTTTGGAAATGTTTTCAATGTATTCTTACGGCCAGTAGCAGCTACGCAATTTTGCCAGAATAAATACCAAAGCCAACATCGCATTTTTCACACTTTTTTATTGGTTGCAAGCAAATTTCATGGTTTAATGATTCAGTTATGGAAAACGTTTGCGACCGTAGGAAAAAAATGTTCTCTTCAACCATCAATTTCTCCACAGTGTATACCAGGAAAGACGACACGTAAAAGTTAAAAAAAATGAGACAGGGAAAAAGTTAAAAGCTCTAAGATTAAGAATTATTATTTATGAAAGTTGACTGAGCTGTAAAGTAAAAGTTTCTTAGTACTTAAGTACAGTAGAGTGGCAAGACTAAAGGCAGAGAGGCAAGTAAAGGGTTAATAAATGTGTTAGGGTTGCTTTGAATAGCGTGTTTTTCTAACGTTAGTGCTGCAGCACATGGGGGTCAGACGTGAGTGAAGCCGGTGAAGCCTTACATTGGCACGCTTAGTTAAGTCGACATCCACCTATATAAAATCGTTATACATATACACAAAGAATCGCCCTATCTGTTCTCTTATTTTCTCTTCTTATTTTTTCTAGGTTTTTTCAGTGCAATCGATTCCACAGAAGAATACAGCGTCTCAACTGTTTCCATTCTAGCATTTCGCATTCAAACCTTTTCAATATAACTTCGAAAACTCCAGTTTCATGGAAACGTTGGAAGAATTTCTGATCGGTCTGCATTTTTCTTTCGACGTTTGATCATTATATTTTTCTTTACACGAATCAGAATCTATAGTTAATAAAATTGTTGCAGAGTATAACGAAAGACCCTCCACAGATATAGAAATAATTGTTCCCCAAAACAGAATATTGTTGAAAAAATTAAAAATTACAATCTTTCTTTTGTCCGAGATTTTTTGGAAAATCTATAAGGACAATTTGAAAAACCAGAAAAGAAAAAAAATTTTGTTATTATCAAAAAAAATGTGTCCATAACTATATGTCTACTCTCAGCCACCGCAGCAAAGTACCATATTGATTAAAATTATCTAAAGTTAAAAAAATTATATATAATATAAGTTTTGTTTTAAACGAATTTCAAACTTAAATTAATAATTGTTATTTCTCCTTCATAATTTTGCATACGTGTTTTACTATTGATTCAAGAAAAATTAAATCTGACCAGCATGACACTTGTTTTTTAACTATAATACGATCACAAGTGTTAAATAATCAATAACCTCGAACTTTTTACAAGTTTATCGGAAACAGAAATTTTGATTTCTTGAAAAATACAATTTTCTAAACTTTTGAAAACTTTTTTCACGCTACTTAGGTTATTTCCAATTATCTGAAATATAACAATTCAACGTATACAAAAGGTAGCATATGCCCACTCCAAATGTTCTAATTTCAAAATCACAGCCAAGGTAAAAATGAAATGATTTCAAAAACTTCTATTTTTCTAGAACTCAGCAGATTTTCAGAATTGACACTACACTTTTATATCAGTATTGATTGAAACTTAGTACGAAACTTTCGCATATTGTTACACTCGATTCGGATACGAACATATAAATATTCCTTCACGAAAAATATCGAGTAGTGCAAAAGCTCAATGCACAGGCAATTTTACGAGCATGTAAGGAAATGCAACATCAGTAACGTACTTTCGCCTTTCTTCAGGACAACGGCTAACGCTTTATGAATCCGGCTGGATGGCTCTTCTTTTTCCTCCACTTTCCCTTATTTTCTGTCTTCGATATCGCAGTATCGAATAAATAATTCATGAGATGGAAAGCACGCTTCATTTGCTGCGGTTGTAGTCAAAGCTTCATGTGAGAAACACGTACGTACGTACGTACAAGAAGACTCTTCGATGAGATATTGAAGCTACCCAATGGGTGGTTTCTATCCATCCTTTTTTACACAAATGCATCTCCTGAGAGTATCGAAATGTTATTTGAGTCTGTAATTTTTTCAGTTTCTCTATCTTACGCAATTTCTGATTGTGGATTTTATGAAATACGGCTATGCATGGACGCGTAAACTGATTTTGTAACGAAACACAGTATCTAACACATTTTTTTTTCCATCTGCAATTTAGTTGGAAACGAAGAAATGTTATGTCACAGTTCGCGAAAGAATAAAGTTTTTAAGCTCCGTACCGTTCGGTACAATATAAGTATAATTTTGCAGTAAAACTTTCCTCATCTTGCGGAATAGTATAGTAATATCTACTCTCGAAGAAAACTTAATATTGGAGAGAATTGACGTAATTATTCAAGAAATCGTTCAACGCTTCTTCCGCAAATATCGGAAAAATTCATGAAAGGTATGAGTAATCATATTTTTTGAACGTGTGTTCCGATAACTCTATCTCCATTATTGGATTGTAAAGCGTTCATTATTGCAGAGGAAGGAAATATTCACATTATATTTCGTGGCAATGGAGAATCCAGCCAGTGGAAATTTTCGATAAAGTTTACACAGAGTTGTAAATGTCTCATTATTAACGTACGAATGAAATTTACCACGCGCATTTTGGTAATTTGCGTTTGTCAAAAGGAAATTGTTCCATTGTAGAAATTTCCTACGTTTCTGTTTACCTTTTATTCTCATTTCTCTGGTGATAACTCCGAACCCTGCGAACGTAAAATGCGTTTGGCTGTATGTTCTGATAACGGTCAAGGAGAAAAGTTTTCGAATTGCAGTATCAAAGTATTTCTTTCTAAGAAACTTTCGAAATTGCAATCGGCCCTTCGCGTAATTTATCATTGCAAGAGTACACCTCGAGTGTATTGCAGTTATTTTACTTTTGGAAATGTTAGATGAATGAAGAGCTTTGCGTATTATTAACCCTTTACGATCGGCAGATTCTTGGGAGCACCAGCAGGTCAGAGCTAATCTAGCGTTTTGTTGTAACTCTTCCGTAGAGGATTTAAAGTCAATATATGGATATTAGAACACACAGAATTTGTTGAAACTGATTTAAAAATGTCCCTGCTACGGGGACACCGAGTGTAAAGGTTTAAATGTTTGTAAAAAAGCTCTCGATGACTGATATAGTGCAACTTGTGGAAGGGAAAAGATGACCTAGCTTGAAACGTCCGAGCAAAATGGGATATCAATGCCACTAGTGCTTCACGAGTTGCCATTTTATATTGATAAGGAAAAAGTAAAGAGAAAATTGACAGACAGACAGATAGTCATATATTACATCCGTGAATGATGTATGACTCTTCAATTCAACTTAATGGATAATAAATTCTATCTTGACTTCAGTCCACTCATTTCCGGGCAATAATCGGTCAAAATTGCTACTTTTTATATAAACTATAGCAACACACCTCATGAGTTTAATTTCACACTTTGCACAATAACAAAACATACAAGGGAGCATTCGCATTCATTGCAATACGCTACTTTCTATAGATATCTACTTCTTTGCGAGCTTCTATTCAAGTTGACTGCATAGCAGTAGAATATAATTAATGAATCTACAATAGATCCTGTAGAAACGGATTCGTGTGTGAAATCGTTTCTCCTAGTTGCCAGTAGATTGTAGTAAACAAACCGCTTTTATCAAATTTTCAATTAATAGGAATTTCTAGCAACGTGAACATTCGTTGACAAACGTTCATTTGATGGTAATTATTTTTCTTGTATGAATTCAGAACAATTGCATTCAACCAATTCATCAATACTTGAAGCATGCGAGCGTCCAATTTTCAGATTCTTATTTTTAGGATTGTTCAAAATTTTATAATTCAAAATAACAATTCAATCCACGAAGCTTAGAATTATTACTTCTGTATATTACAAAAACGGCTGCGAATCCTGAAATTAAAAAAAAAACAAATAACTGAAGCTGGAGAATTCTGAAAATTTTCATTCTCGAATTCTTAAAAAAAATTAAGATAGAATTAATGAAAAATGAAGCAAATTTACAAAATACCTTTGCATATTTAATTTCTATGTAGTATACTATGTATGAAAGATGAATTTTAGAAATTTCTTTTTTTTTTAAATAGATCGAAGCCAGAAGCACAGCCACGACGACTCAAATGTCGTTCGAAAATTCCAAAACTGCATCGATAGATCTTTCTTTCGTTTCTGTTGAATTTCTCACATTTCACTCAAGAGCTGAGTCAGGTTTCAAAAGCTGAAATGGTGCAAAATGGTCGAGAGTTCCATTCGTTCTTTCCAACATGTTAACAATCAGAGAATTAGGAGCTTCTTGTACAATGAAATCATGAGCTTTTCTCTCATTTCCTTTGAGGTACTACTTCTCAGCATTTTCAATTCTTTGATATATTGCATTTGAAGAATTCGATAGTGATATATTTAAATTAATGTCGTAATATTTCAAAAGAATTATTCCACAGCGCTTTTGAAGTTCTGGTAGTTGATATTGAAAGAAAATGAATATAATTATTTTTATCCTCTAAAATTGAAATCGTCATTAATCACAGTTATGATCCGAAATTCTGGAAATCCCTTATGATTAACTTGTTTTTAAATTATATCATTAAAAAATCCTTATATGCCCAATTTTTTTAGTACCCCTATTTTCTCCTCGAGGTATAAAATCGTAATAAAACATTCTGAAAATAATTAATTAGGAAGAGAAGGATTTTCTCATGGTAATCTTTTAGTTCGTGATGAATAATAATGGCGAGGAAGGAAAAAGACGAGAATTAAATGGATCAACAATTCGATCAGATAGTTAATTCCGTATTCCGAAGGAAAACTTTTTACGGAATTACTAAGGCGCCGTTTCTATTCCCTTCTTCATACTGTCTCTGACTATTCATAAACTTTCTTCCGGTACTGTTTCCTCGCCTCACATGAAGAAGAAGAGAAGATGTAAAAGTAAAGGCAGAAGAAAGTTCGTGCCATTGAAGATGAAGTTAAATTACTGGACTTTTTAAGACGCGGAGTTGCTAAAAATGTACCCTCGTCCAAAGTTTACTTAATATTATGTCATAATTAAAATTTAAAACACAAACATTGTACACGTAATATTCCATTCTCGTATTTTACAGTTACTTCCTCAACTTTGCCGTGTTTTGATTTATGCTCGAAATCGTTAGTGTGAGATAAAACACATTCCAGATGAAATATAATGAGCCCACAAACTTCCACACCTTTGTGCATCTACATGCGTTCTGAAGATGAGATTTTGTCTCCAAGATTTCGAAATTCCACTATAATATTATTCAGTTTGCAAAAGATTCGGCTTAATTGCTTGAAATTTTAAAATCTGGTTACGAGAATGTCTTTAATTTTGGGAAATTTCTAAATTTATACATTGAAGAAAGTTATATTGATTGGGCTCGAGTAAATATGGACAGAAGCCGGCCTCAGAAAATCAATATAATAAATATGAGTAAAATCAATCCCACATTCGGTAGACTTATCTGAGAACATGTTTTTCTATGTATGAATAATTTGTCAAATAGTACCATGTGTGATTCGGGTCTTATCACGTCGAACCATAAGCTTCTTTCTAAGATTTATGTATCGAGAGGGAAATTATTTACGGGAAGTTTTGAAAGGAAATATTCCTCCGAAAACGTCCAACACAAGTGATTTGTTGTATCGAGAACCCACTGTTTACCCAAAAAATTCTTTTCTCGTGAAAAATAACTTGTTTCTTCCAACATGAAAGCAGCTTTTCCATGCCACAATGACCCTGTTCTTCGAAATTTCTACAAATTACACCTAAGTTTCTGTGAGGCAAAACGGGCAGAAATTGCAGTAATATTTTTCCTTGAGTTCAATACTTTCTAAAAAATTTTTTGTATGAATTTTCTTTAAATTTCAATAGATTATACTTTGAATTTTCGAAACAGGTCTGATTTTGACAAATTATGTATTGAAAATTTCTTAAAAGTATTTATATAATTTGTAAAAAGGTCCATGCGAAAAAACAAATTCCGAAATATTTCTTCTATTATTAAATATTTTTGAAATTCGAAACTTTCACGTTTCTTTAAGTAAAATACACGTTCGCGGTTCGCCGGAAAATTTGTTTTCTTTCAAAAAGTAATCACTAAACAGAAAATAATTAACAGGACATTAATTTACATTCGTTGAAATAAAAATTCCAAAAAATATATATAAGCAAGTATTTTCTGATGAAACGTAATGTATATCTTATGTACAATCTCTCGCATATACAAACATAGAAACACAAAATGATGAAGGAAAGATCGTCGTCGCCAAACTCGTATTTCGAGACGGGGCTCAGAGCCAAAGTACTTAAATCACGCAGTAAGATAATTCAACAGACGAAGGAGAAAAAGAAAGGGCAGAACAGAAGAATGAAATAGAAGGAGCAGATAAGAAAGATTTAAAAAAAATCACGATAATTTTCTCGTAAACAGTCATAACGGGCCAACCAGAAAAGAGTGTGAACTGGGTTAAGATCGTCTCGGCTTGATCTCAGCCAAAGCATTAAATATTTGCCCTGGATTTTTACCATCATGTAAGAAGAGTATAGAGTAGCGCTCATTTCTTTTCTTTCTTTCATTCCAGTCTATACTTTGTCCCCATTTTAGTGGATGAAAACCTTTACGCACATATATGAAATATGACATCCAGCTTCTTTAGCTGACAATTCCGCGAAACAACAAAAAAATGTACCTTTTGCTATAAATTAATCTCTTTCGCAACACGCCTGCTGGAGTTTCGTTCACAAAAGGGCAATTTGCCATTGTTTCGTTTTTATACTCCGGCAAAATGTTTCACCTCGCTGGAGAAAACAATTGAATTGAAATGCGCTAGAGTTTTGAGCATGAATTCTACCAATTTTAATTATACTTTTTGAATGTTTTACGTTCCAATTATAGTTTTGAATGCTCGGGCGTATTCATAAACTGAATTGAATTTTGGAAATATGCACCGGCTGTTTACAAAACTATACCGAACAACATTATACCACTGCAGTCCTATGTTTTATATATTAGGCTACCAAGTACGATAAGGCAAATGTACTACTACTTTGTCTTCCCGCAAGGTTCGTAATCGTATCAAAGATGTTCTCGAGTCCTGAAGCTTTAACACAAGACTTAAAGGCGACAATGAAAAGCTCCCCCTTGCCTTTGAGGTTCTTTCTTTGAAGAAAGCAGGAGTAAGAAAATGGTGAAGAAGGGTGATGCTAGTGTTAGATTACAACACATCTAATTCATTTGACATGTTTCTTTAGCAACCACAAATCTAAGATCACGATAGGATAACAGTCACGCGATATATAACCGCAGTGTAAATTTCAACAGCTATAGAATTACCAAAGGGGATAGCTCATTTTATCAGTTATCGATTTACGTCCGTTAAATCTCGGTCTCCCAATTTTTAAATACAGATTTAATACTTCCTCTTTTATCTTGATTAAGAAATTAATTACAAAAGTCTGATAATTGTTGCGGATTTTTATCGGAAAATAATGAGCCATTTTTGTTTTCAAAATTAATAAAATTCAATTAATTTATTTCTATATAACTCTTACGAAATTGAGCATTAGGAAAGAAAAATGTTTCAGATAGACGTTATTTATTTGTTTATGCGGGATAAGCTTTGGCAAAAGAAAAAATTAATAAAATAGATAATGCCATTTTTTTTTAAGCTTTTTAAATCCAGTAAGTTTTGGTTGCACCCTTTTTCATATAATATAACACTAAGACTCGGGTAAAACATTCGGTAATTTCAAACAGGATTTTTCGTTCCAAAAATATCATTGCTGCTTTGCTACAGGTGCGTAGTGACAAAGAAAGCATTAGCAAATTGCATCCGAAGTATGCAATGAACAGTCCTCGTTTTTTCACGAAGAGGTGAGAATTAAGACAGAAAGGAGTTAATTTGATCCAGCTCCGACTTTCCTACATAAATTTCCATCTTTCTTCACTTCAGTTGATTATTTTTTAAAAATAGGTGGTGTTTTCTCTCCAACGCGCGATTAAATGCTTCATGAGCCCTCAGTGTATACTTATCAGTGCGAGTACTTATAAAATGGGTTCATTTATGCTCCATTCAAATACTACAATTCCACCAAAAGCAACAGAAAATAAAAGCTGCGTTACGACAGCTTCTTCCGCTTACAGGCAGTCGTGTAAAAAATTGTCGGATTCCATAATTGAAGTTATTTGAACTGTTCCGATACGATATCAAATGGTATCTCGCTTCACTTTAACAATGGCAATAGGCGTATCGATACATAAAATTGATCTATCACTCAAGGAAATGTATTCCCATAAATACTTTGTGGCTAGAGCAATATATTTGACTTTTCCTCATGTAAAATTTTATACTTCCTTTGTACTAGTAGCTCCTTGCTTATACCCATAGGGAATTCTTTCTTCTTTTCCTCCTTTACACGGAAGTGAATATATCTGCGCATATATGTGTATATATATATATATATATATATATATATATATATATATATATATATATATATATATAAAATATCTACCGCGATACATACAAGAATGACTAGCTATACATAAAAGGAAATCTATCTCTTTCAACAACGCATAATATTATAGAACGTGGTATGCAAAACCCTCGCGAGAATCGTTTCAACGAATTCTGTATCTTTCACCGTAAAAGCTTTGCTATAAATTCACATTTCACCTACAATTAACGCTTTAAAGGTTTTCTATGAATACTTTAATAATTACAGGGCAGATCGTGAATTTTGAAGGGGATTCTCGGGGGAATTCTTTTATCAATTGTTGCAACAACGTGTTATATAGCAAAAGAGCAAATGGCCGGACAGCTCATGTTAGTAGACGAAAATTCCAATATCCGGATGTATGTCTCTTCCTCCCCCCGGGACACTCGTGTTTCGATCTTTTTTTGTACGAATATTGGAACTGTCTAGCTTTCTGTATTTTTACCCCCCATGAATTGCAGTCGTTGGAAGGGAAGTTGTCGAATCATACACGGCAAAATCGGCGTAGAACTCGACACCGTATAAAGGCAATTTGACTCCATCGCGTTTTGTGTTATTCTTTCATTCCATTAGACGTCGATTGAACTCTTCTTGATATTATTTCAAGCAGAGATTAAGTTTCAAATCCAATGGCTGCATTTTCGTCGTCGAATTGTGATGTATACTAAAAAAAATAAAATAATTGTTAAAATAATGAAAATTGTTACGTAAAATAATAAAAATGCACTGTCGGTGTAAAATGATAACACGAACTTTCGCGAAGTAGTAGGTATCCGTAGAAAGTTAATGATTAATGATGTACCTTCTACAATTTTCCTGTGTAATTCTACTTTTTTTGTCGTCACTGGCGCGTCTTTATTATTATTTAGCGAATTTTATAAATTTTTTTTTTTCGTATTTAATACCAGAATGTCAAAGATCCGCTTTCAATGTAAATTAAATCAAAGGAACAATGACGAAAAAGCTCTATCTTATGTAACGAGCTAAATTTTAAAAAATTTGAAAATTAGCGTTTTTTCAACACTAACAATAAGGCTATCTCAATGTACGTAACAGAAAAGACTCTCACAACTAGGGTTTTCAGCCCAACTTTCTAACCGCTGGGGTGTTTAACGAGGGTCACTCTAAATTGGAGTATCCTAAAAGTTACTCATGTTAAGTGTAGGTAAACTTCACCCAAACAGCTGCAGCAGTCTTTCCTAAAATTCAACTTTATTGTTTATTAGTTCTACAGAACCAGTGTAAGTTTTGTCTCGTCAAAATTAATGTTAACAATTAATTTTCAAGCATTTCATTTTTTCATTTTGACACTCGTACGTTTTAACTATTCCAGCAAAGCTGGTTTAAAACCATTCTGATGAATTTTATCAATTTGCTAGCTTGAAAACGTAAAATGAAGCTTTACCAGATATAGCAAGTTTATTGTGAAACCAAATCATTGCTCCTTTAATAGAACGGAGAACTCTCTTTTCCATTGACGAAATCCTCTTTTTCGGATAAATGGAATTCACAAGAGAGATATCCAAAGTCTACATGAAAAACTGCAAAACGAAAATGGTTTAATTCCAAAAGTATTGTTCTCCTTTAACAATGGTACTGTGCGAACAATCTGACTAATACGTTTACTTCTAGCTTCGCAAAACTATTATTTCTAAAGCTAATAGAGGAAGTTTATTTCGTTATAGAATCGTTGAAGGCATTGCCAATTCGTCAAAAGAAAAAATATGGTATGGTATCACAAAGAATTGTATGACCTGCTGAAAAAAGTGAAAAACTCGATAAAAAACAATTTATCCTTATCAGTCTTAATTTAAGGGAAACAGCGAAATCAAATATTTCATATATTTTCTACGACTTAGGGATCATTTTAAATACTTTGAGCCTTGATGCGCTTTTTCCAGGTATACTCAATTAACTATAAAATACCATAATACTGGACTGACAACTTAGTTCCCTCTATTTTTTTCAATTTTAACATACCAAAAACTGCGGGAAATTAGTTTTTAACTCAATAAAATCTAAAAGTTTTAATCCATAAGTACATGTAAAAGATACCATTTAAATTATAATTTGCAAGCTCTTGAATTAAAGAAGTGTCCTTTCTAGAAAACATAGTTAACGAAGGGTTAATTTGACCTGTCACGAAACAAACTTTTTTGGCTCTTAATTGACAATCTAGTCTTCGTCATTTGTCATAAACCCCTTTTATTTCTATTTAACTTTCTTTGCTGTGTTTGGCTATATAATGTGTGATTTATTTGAAGGTAAAATCTGCATATCGAATTTTAAGGGTAAGATATTTTTAACATTATTTTATTATTATCATAACGGGATCATTTTGCGAGTGAAAGTTTTAATTATGAAATATTTATAAAAGTCAAACTTTGACAGTGCTTGCGAGGAGTACTTCGAGTGCAAAAGGTTAACATCGAATACATTTCGAACGATCTTCGTACGAAAGAACTGTGGAGTTAAACGAAATTTGACTTATTTCTTTCCAGTTACTCTTTCTGTCATTTTTCTTCTGTATTCTTATTTTTCTTTCCCGTTTATCGGAACTGTATTATGGATGAACAACTTGTAGTCAGAATCGAAACTGCTACTTAACGTATCGTGGACGTAAGCGACGTATCTTGCTAAACTTTATTAGAGTTATCATCTTTCTTCTTAAATGTCAATACGTTCTTCGATACCAATGATTTCTGCAGCTTCGGAAATAATAAACCGCCGAGGAAAAAGCAAATCCATAACATAGATACAAATCTGATTTAAGTGTATAACTTTCCGTGTAACAATTTACCGTTTAGCAAAAGTTTGGGGCGAATATCGAAACCCTATCGGGAGCAAATAGGGTTTAATGTACCGTTACAAATCGACAAATGTTCTTAGCCGGGTCATTTGAGGCCTGTACAATTTTGGACGGAACCACATAAAATCAATATTGACGCAAGTGCAAATACTGACTCTAGTGATGTCACAGTAATCACTGGGGAGCACTTCTGAAGTGAATTAGTGAAATTACCTGAGAACGGAAATCCTGTGTTCTGTAAATCTGACTCTGACACGGGAGAAGAGTACGATGCGGAAATAAACGGTATAAGAATCAGCTTTGGACAGAAACTTCTTTGTCCCACTCGTGAAGTTTATATTCAATTTCGTGATGGAGAATACGCTGCATTTATTGCACATTCCATTAAAACTGCTGTAGAGCACTTGATTAAAAAAAAATTCTTCGCCAAAAATTTGCATTTTCGCTTTGCAGTCATTTTCAGAGTGAATAGCCGCTAAAAAGTGCTTGGGGGGACGAACATTTTTGCTGGGAAATATTTTGATTGACATTGCGGTGATAAAAATAATAATAAATACTTTGAAATGCATTCATAAATTTACATTTTCGGTGGAGGAACTAAAAGCTTTTGAAGTTTAGTCGAAATCACATTGGTTCAGAACGTCAAAGACTTGAAACTCTTTTAGTCAGTACCACCTATCTTTAGCAACCAGGTTAATGGTATTCAGCATTAAAACTATTAAGAACGAACTGATGTCGCCGCATCCACCATTATTTTTTATTTGACTCTCAGCGATTTATGCGTTCGTTTAATTATTCCCATCGCATTCATTGAACCACTAATTCCTGCGAAAACAATCCGAGAATTAAAACCATCTTTCACTCTTTTTAAGTAACACAGATGATTTTAAAATGAATTTCGAATTTTCGGGGAAATACACTGATTTATCAAACGACAAGAAGTACAAAAAGAGTGGTTTTAAATAAATATATTTGTCGAATATTTGAATGAAAGCCGATTTGAATTAATATTTCAGTAATACAATATGAATATAGATTTAAAATAAAATTGCTTCAAAAGCTTGCGTATAAATTTTCGAACCACTCGTAAACCTTTGCAATCCCATTGCTCGTTCCAAGACCACATAAAAGGGAAAATATCAAAACTTCAAAGGGTTTTTCGTATTCGAATTTATCGTAACTGCGCTAGTGTGCCAGCAGTAAATTCTATACGCGATAATATATTGCAAGTAAGTTCCGGTTCATTGTTAACAATTTAAATTTTGCCGAATTCATTCCTGCTTTCAATGACCTTTGGATGCAAACAATCATCACCTCGCATCTGGTATGTAACATTTTTCCACTGTATTTCGACCAAATGTGTGCTACCTGACATCCCGAAATGTACGATTTCAGTCACGCAGAAGTGGAACGATTGAACTTGCGGGTACATAAAGTGAATATTTTTTTATACTTGAAACGGTCCCGCACATCTCGAAGTACTTTTAATGTCGCATGAACTTCAGACACGTATAATTTTATTCGCACATTCGCATTTGATAAGAAAAGCTGCGAACTGGGTTCTCTGACGAAGAAACCGCATAAAAGTATAAATAAAAAACAAAATGAAAGGGAAGAGAAGGAAAACCCTTCGTGGTTATGACCGTTCGATATCGGTGACAGCCTTCCCTTGAAAGGGTGGTGATGGCCTCATGCACGAGCGATCTTTAACAGACGTCGTATTTGATTCCAAGCAAGACCTTTCACCTTTTCTTTTTTATAGCACCGGATAATATTATAAGAATCAAGATTGAACAAATTATGATTCACTCAATTATAAATTCGAGCGTTGCACTATTCGTGTGAAAGAATTGACTAAGACCTTCCATCCCTCAACATGAATAAGTGCGTCTAAGAATTACATGCAATTATAATTCTGGGAAAATTATCGAGACAATTGTCATCGGAAATGCAATGAAGCTAAGATTAATAATAACACTGAAGTACGCTTTAGAAAGTATGATCGTAAGGAATGGGAAGAACTAAAGAGGAACATTGATAAGTCAAAGTTCTAATTAGAGAGGAGATAACTCCGGCGTTATAAATAGGTACTAAAGAATATATATATATTGAAATTCATCGTAGAGCTTTCAGGAGCTTTAACACCAAGTGGTGCAATAATTAAGGGAAACACGCTAATTTGCTAGTCCGAAATCGGCGTTACGTGGAAAATAGTGGAGATCTCAAGCGACTAACGAGCGACTGAGTAGTTAAAAGTAGTCTACCGGATTTCTGTAAAGGGAGTGCTGAAAATCGTGGAGCAGGAAAAGGCGAAACTACTCTTTTCCTGCAAAACTACGTGTTTATGTATATATATATATACACGAGATAAGAAAGTTTGAGCTTGGAACTTTCTAAGTCTGTTTTACTGGTGGCAAAGTCTACGTAATTACGATTATCGTATCTGTTAACGAAGAGTAGCTGTTAATTATCCACTTCTGGCTCTGGTTATTACTGAAAATGCAGTTACGCAAGAAAAGTGTAAAATATTACTGCTTATCAAACACTAGTTTATCCCACGTAGGATTCTTTATGGACCTGCGGAGTTTATCTCAGGATTTTCCAGGAACTGGAAAATATCTTCACCATTTCCGTTTATTTATTATAATATCGAAAATGATCTTAATTTTTGAAGAATAGAATAAATAAATGCAATTCCTCTCTTCGACGATTTTAAAAAAGTCGAAGAGAAAGGTTGCACAATTGGTGGGTGATAATGGCAGTAACTGGATGCGATAATAGATCGAAAGTTAAACTAACGCTCTGTTATTATATTTCTGCAATTATACTGCAAAGGGTGAATAATGACACGCATTTGAATAATCAATAATAGAATTATTATTACATTGACAATTGCAAGTGCCGCGATGTAGGTAATGTAATAACTTGTTAATCCATGGGTCAATAATTCGGAGATCGGATATGATAAATCCGTACATGCTAGAACGCGTCAAACGTTACTAGTTTGCTGCTACTACCACAAACTGCGTGAAATAGAACGATGTATACGTACGTATCTCTACCCGGCATTTATACCGGAAACGCATTATCGGTTCTGCTTGCATCCGCCAACCGTATTTCCCTAGAGTGTAACGTCGGGACTGCTATAATTCAAGTATCGTACTGCTACGAGGAGCTTTGCTCCGAGAATTATTTCGAATCGATTTTGCAAAAGTCCAATCTTATAGATGCCAAAACAAATAAACCTTTAGCGGACGAATTCGCCAATTTTTCATGCAGCATTTTACCGCTCCGGGTATTTCTCTTTCTCTTGTGAAAACAAAACGTCCGTGGATTTTGGAAAAAATATATACATTTCAGGTCAGGTTTCTGCATTCGATTATCTTAATGCGAGTCATTCAGGACCTTATTAGGACCCCCCAGGACAATGAAAAAGTTTGACATGCTTGACAGGAGTAATATTTTGACCCAAAGAGAGGAAAATATATGAGAGCTTTCCCTTAATTTAGTACCAAGGTATATATGGATTTGGATGTATTTATATATCTACGAATTGTAATATTTTAGAATTAGTAGGGATGATAGTGATATTAAACGTGACTTCAAAAGATTATGCTTGGATGCAATAATATATCAGGACGAACCAAAATTTTTTATCCGATTTTTTTAAATATTTTTCTTCCACAAATATGTAAACTTAACAAAGTCATTCAATTTATTTGTCTTATATGTAATCTCGTAACTTGAAAGATCTCTGCGAATCATAGCATCAAATAGCCTTTATTTAAAAATTTAATACTTTTAAAATTTGTATTCTTCTAAAATTTACGTTCAAAGTTTCAGTAAACAATCGAATAGGACTTTTTTATTCACCCTAAAATTGGTTATGAAAATTTTGTAACGTACCTTTTAGGATATTATAGATAATTTTTTAATACACAGTAACTTATAAAATAAATATAAATTCTTCATTTCGGTGTTTTTATAAATAACAAAATTAAACATTTTTAATTGTAAATGTTTTGAATAATTATAAAAATTGTATACAAGCAAAATAGGAAAATAACGCGCCGGTCCTTGTACAAAACGGTATATGGTATGCGGTTTATAGCAATGAAGTATTAACTATCGATACGGAAAGCTTAAAGTTTCGAACTATTCAAACTTTCGAAATATCCTGTTTCAATTTCGAAGTCAAGAGTTCATTGTAGTTCCGTATGAAGCTTCTTTGACCCCTTATTATACTGGGCACTGGCAGAGTCAGGTTTAGTTTCAGATGCTGTTGGTAAACTTCTTCAGAACTTTTTTCGGAATTAAAAGTATCCCGCTCCTGCCTTTTGAAGGTATTAGATAAAAATTTATACTTGTCATAAAATAATTCAGAGAATACCTTTCATGGTGTGGCAAATTCGCGAGTAACAACAATTACAAGAAATGTGGAATTCATCCGACCCAAAAATACTGCAAAAGTCAATATTGTGTAAAAGAAAAGTGTTGTCACTTTTTAAAATTTATTATTACCCTGGAACTGAAATTTCTAGTGTAGCTGTGATACATATTAGGCCTTTGAAAAAATAGAATCGATTAATGTTCAATAATATTCTTATTGTCACTCCATCATTAAAATATGCACTATATAATGAAAGAGTTAGCAAATTGATACGTAATTTGTATTCTTATAAATAACTGTATCCTTTGACCATGCTCCAGATTGAATGAATACTTGAAATCCTCACGTATCGAAGATTGCACGTTGCCATAGTTCCGCTTCAAAGCGAATAGGAGCTGCTGAAGTGCACATTATAAGTTGCGATTAGGGACATTGGTAATTGTAAATGATTATCACAATATACGTCACGTTAACTGAAACCCTGGGTAAATTAAAAAAAAAGCTCTGTATCGGAAATGGAGAGCTTGACAATGGCCGTTCTTACGAGTGATCGAATGTTCCTTTTTCCGCAGTCTAGAAAAGCTGTGTCTTATATACGGCTTCAGAGCTGAATACAACCCGCTCAGTCCTTTCTACCCTCGGCACTGGAGGTGGAGAATAGGATATTCATCGATACAATTAATCATTGGATCGTTGGTATCTGAAAAATTCCCGGTCATTTACCACTACACTGACAACTTAAAGAAGCGCTGACCTATTGCTACTCCACTTCCTACACAAAATCTAATTTCCTTTCCGTCACAAAAACCTATGCCACATATCTAACCTAAAGGAGAATGAAAAATAGCCGAACCCTGATTAGCCTACATCCTTTTTCTTCCAATTCTCCGCCAAGTAATTCAATTCTACCAACAATAACATGAAATAAAATGAGTGTTGAGAATTTACTAAAATGAGATTCCGAATGCCGGTATCACGAAAGACAATTCCAGGCGTCATTTAATCCTCTTTATGCAACTCCGTGGTAAAACAAGGTATATTTTATAAACTGATTATCGTTTGGAACGTGCCATTAGAGAGAAAAAGTATGTCTTTCTGTGAATGCCATTTTCTTCTATCGAGTACGTGTAAAGTGGAAAGTTCAACCTCTGCAATAGTGTTTCTTGTAGCATTAGGACAAATTGAGAAAGCAATCCAGCGTGAACTCCTTGTTTTTCAACTCGAACAATATTGGCAATCGCGATTCTCCACTTCTGCTATTTCTCTCCCCGTCTGTGCCTCTGTTTGCTGCCACTTTGTTCCATATGCGCTCTTTAAACACTTGATTTCAATAACAATTGGACCCTAGGTTTCTCTTAAGGAGGCAAGGGCATTGCAGAAAGTGCTTTGAAATGGTCGGGATATGAATACGCTCATGGGAGCTTTAGCTACCGCCGTTGCTTCGGAACCCACACCATTTCTCCCCTGAGACGGCGATTCTGCTGTGAGCAAAATCAAAAAGGCATTAAAACTAAGCCTCTGCTTTTTTGTGCACTGAATTCTAAACGACTTCGATTCCCCGATGTCTTTATCTGCTCGCTATTGATACTAACACTTTATTAACACCTCCTTCGTATTTAAATCGCAGAAGCTTCTCCGAACAATTTAGATACTTAGGGATCGAAAGTATTTGAATTCTTTGCGTTAAATTATGACCAAGGTATGCCCGAAAATTCGGCTCCACGAAACAATTTTTGGGGGCTTTCAAAAGACCCTTGTCTGATATATTTTTTTCCGAGGAATCAAATTCTGTTATTAAAATTTCCGGTACCTTATCAGAAATACGATGTTTCAGCAAAAGAAATATATTTTTTACCAACTTCCTTTTATGTATGTGAAAATGTAATTTCCGTATTTTCATTGTAAATATACCGTAACAAAATAACTTGACTTATATTTAATTGAATGCATTCGACGTGATTTAAAAAGAGACCGAGATCAGCATCAGTAAAAATCCGTTTAGATTTTATGTATAACATGACACGAAGAAGTAGGTGCTCTTATAAGACCAGAACAGTACAGATTTTAACACCACATTTTTCATAATGTGATATCTACTTTCCGGTAATATTATCCATTCACCAATGTTACATTCTGTATCGGTTGGGAATCCGCTTTCCTTCGTATTTAATATTCCTGAAAAATGACATTGCACACAATTTTTCTCTTTTACGCCACATGCAAGGTAGTTTCAGATTTTCTCAGCGTTCGAGATTTTCTATCATATGTTACTCCGTAATTCCATAAGTATAAAATTATTTTATATTCGACAGGAATACGTTTAGGTATCAGTCGTTAAATAAGTTGAATTATGTGAAATAAGTACGTTTCAATCGCAAAGCATGGAATTATAGAGGGAGAGAACAGAAAAAGGACTTAACTGGTATAGTAATGGTACACAAGGACTAGGGTCTTCTTTTCATAATTCTTATACTCGTAGTTATATTCGTACAATTCATGAAATTGTGAGAATATTAGTACTCAATATCATTCAATTCGAAAAAAGTATTATTGTAATAAAAAAGGAAAAGAATTTTGAACGTGGGAACTTTTTAACAGTTCATGTGTTATTCGTAGTATATAGTTTCATTTAAGAACTCTTGTATATGTAATATTTTTATGTAAAACTATGGCACATGATGAGAGACAATGTTATACCATCTTTGTTTTAGAAACTTTGTTTATGTGGAATTAGAATCTAATAATTACACAATGTGCTATCAGTTGCAAATTATGTATGGCTGCACTGTTAAAGGGGTAATTATTGTTTTAATTAAATTTTAAATGACTGTATGCAAGATAGATTTCATAGCAAATTATACAGATCCTGTATCTCAAGTTACGTAAACAGTGTTCGCTTGTTAGTATCGTTATCCTGCTTTATAATTATTTCTCTCTAGTTTCAAAATTAATTAAAAATTAAATTAAAAATCAATTACAATGCCACATACACAGAACGAAGAACAAATAGCACATTTTCGTCTGGAAAACCCGAAAAACGTCCGCATAATTAAAATAGTTAAAATAGTTAGTTCAAATATTGAAAATACTCAGTCTTATGGATAATTGCTCTCGAGGTTAAAAATTTACTTTTACAATCTTAGAAATTATAATTATGGTGAATGACAAGAAAATTTCTTTTGTTTGGAAAATAACCTGGAGTAAAAATCTTGTAAAAAATTTAAATTTATAAACCTCAAAACAAAGGTTCGTGCCTTAAATTAATGTTAAATTGAAGATTTCTCTATTATTTTCTCTTTAAATATGAATTTTTAAAAAGTTTGCAAAATTACAAATTCGGAGAAGAACAAGAAGTTTAAAGTTAATTTTAAATAGCAAATTCCATGGAAACTTTCGATATCCCGAATTTATCATACCGGTAGCAAATTTTATGATGCGCTTGAAGCAAATTTTAACTTGTATGTATTTATTAAAAATAATATTTGAAGAGAAGGACCGTGATAAGACGAGTGGACGGTTCTGAGTCGTTGTGCAGAACACCTGGGTCGATTTCCCAACTAAGGATCGTTGCAATTTTGTCGTAAATGACTTTTACCGCAATTCTGACAGTATATACAGCAATATTTCCACTGAGAAATATTGCTGTATGCACATTGTATGTGTTACAGCGACATAATTTGCTTTACGCGCGGTTCTAGGTACCTGATATCTCATCGTCACTCAAAAATATTTAGCTAAAGTTTTCAGTTAAACCAAAAATAGTTATTGAAAAAAAAATGATATTATAAAGTGTAAAATTTCGCAATACAAAACCACCGTAGGGTGAAGAATAATTATTTTCATTAGATTTTTTTGTAACTTTTGTAACAGTGTTTGTTACACAGAGTCTATCAATCCAAAATGTAAAAACCTCTTCAATCAATCCAACAATAATGTCGATAGTCGTGAATGCGACAATAACAATCTTTTAAATAACTTTTACACATATTTTTGATAAATACTGAAGTTTCCCACAGAAAACGTGTTCGTAGAGGGTGGGATAATTGCTTCAGAATTCATTTTTGTAAATGGACAAATCGCAAAATCTATACAGTCAATGTGTACAAAATCCGCGTGTTGATATATCGTTAATTAAACGTTGCTCTCAGCTGCACAGCACAGTACAGCTTGTTTACTCGCGAAGTACCGATTTTCGTTCTTTTCAGGACGGAGAGACGAAAGCTTTGAATTTACGGACGTCAAATTTTTTACGTGCATTCAACGCCTGCATGCACCTACACTTAAATCACACAAATTACTTGTCCGTTCAAAAAATCCCCTGTCATTTCATACAGAGCTTATCAGCAACAAGTAATTGACCAGAACTTTACTTCCTCTGATAACAAAACTTCATTGGTAGTGTATTGTACTTAACATTGCAGACAGTGTAAGTATGAAGAATGGAGAATACTCAAAGGACCAACAAATTAACGTAACAAATAGATCCTAATTTCGTTCTTTGTGTTTTCTTAACTTTGTCGGCCGTTTGAGTATTCCACTTGATAGAAAAACTAGTGGATTTCTTCCTATATGTATACATCCCTATCCTGTCCCGTAATTACCCCTGCGCTTTCTTATCCCGAAGCAGAAACTTCTGCTTCCTTTCTATATTTTTTTGTCTACAATTTCATTTAAAAAGTTTCGAGAAGCCATTAAGCGATTCAATCTAATGATAAAACTTCACGATCTATTTCTTTCAATACACAAAGACTTTTTTAATTGACAAAAGAAATGGTAAAAAAAAAGGAAATTTTCTGTTTTTCATTCCAACGTCGGCTAGCAATAAATGAAGAAGGTACGTTTGTAGACTGATAAAGAAAGATTCGTTTCAATCAAGAATGGATGTAATACACTTGGAAATACAGATTGTTCTCCAACGACTCCCCTTGTATATATTTTCCTGTTAAGAGAGACATTGTATTTTACACAGAACGAAATAAAGACAGGGGTCGGAAAATTAAAAGTGTTCCGAGAGAGGAGTTTTAAGATTGGCCCACGAATTACTTTAACGCGGATGAATAAAATAAACATATTAGGGTGTCGCTTCCAAAACAACCACTCTCGAAATCTCCGTTATTTTTCATGACACGTGGAAACGCTTACGGAAATTGCGTGATTTAAGAATTGCAACCTATTGTAATTACTAATTAGTAAAACAAGCATGTTCTTTTGTAATTAAAACAGTGGGTTACCAATAACAGGTTGTTGTTGTTTTAGAGATGAATTAAATAAGCTCTAATATCCCAAGGAAAAATGATATGCATGGTATATATTATATTAGCAGTTTACAAATAATAAGTTAAATTTGTTGCTACGCTGTTACTGTTTCTGCGGTTGCGCTTATCATTGCAAAAAAAAAATAATATCTACCAGACTGTGCTGAAAAGGAATAACGTTCAAATAACATGATATAATATTATTATATAGATAAAATTGTTTTTGCTCAATATTTCTGATTTTTTTAAAAATTGTAAGTTTATTATTATGACATATATTACAGTTAATCAAATTAAACACCATTAATGAAATGATCACTATTTTTCAACAGAGAAATAATACGTGTTTCAAATATATTTTGTTAGACAAAATATAAATTTCGCTTTTTTCGTATCCAGTGTAAAATATATATTTTAATATATTTTTTACATACTTTATAAAATTATTTGAAATTGTAAAAATACGTTGGAAAATATAATTGTTTCCACAAAATTCTAATATTAATGATATTCAATCGACCAATTTACACTATGAAAAATGCTGTGGATTTCAAATATACGTTAACCTAATTGAAAAATATAAAATGGATTTTTGACTTTTGGTTCAGTAATAAAATCGTGTGAAATAACTACCATATGTTTGTAGCAACTCGTAATAATTTTGTTCTCAAATTAGTAACAAATACATTTTTAACAGACATTTTTGCCACCTCTCGAAGAATTCTTTTCCCCTCGACAGTTCACTAGGGTATCTAATCTCACCAACTCTTGTATGATTTTTTAGTGGAATGTCCCAATTATTCTGCAATCAAACTACATTACTTCGAGCAATTTATTTTGAAACACCATTTTCCCACGGATAGTGTGACAAGGTATTCCGGGTAATCCTTCTTTTTCATAAGCTCCCGCAGAGATTGCCGACTCAGATTCCCGCTGCTATTTGGATTTTCCGTCAGGAAGTAATCCAAACACGTCAAAAATGTATTATAATAGATGACATTCCGGAGTTTCTCCGTATGCAAAATTTTTCGATCAATAAATCTAAAATACAAAGTATCGAAATATCGAAGGCATTGCGAGACGGTCTAACTCATCAGAATATCTTTCTTTTATGTTACAGGAGCGATTTTCACAGAGGACCAAAAGGATAGTCCTTCGGAGTTTGCATTCAAGTATGCCGTTTACCGAATCAATAAGGATAAAGTTGTTTTGCCAAACACTACGCTAGTTTACGATATACAATATGTGCCGAAGGACGATTCCTTTAGGACTTCGAAAAAGGGTAAGTCAGTTTTTCTGTGTAGAAAATTTCAATAATAATTTGAATAGGTACTTACTTCATGAATTTTAAGGCGTTTATTATTTTTAACGTAATAATAATAAATACCTAGATCAGAGTAAACAATCGAGCAGTAAAAATATCAGTATATAGATTAAAAAGTATAGAGAAGAAAAAATATTTTTTTCAGAGGAATTTTTATTACAAGTTTTATAATGCTAAAACAAAGCAATTTTTTATTTTATTTTTTTTAGCGAAAGAGCAATACATTGAAAAATAATAACCAATATGATTAATATGTCCAAAAACAAATAACATCCTGAAATTCATGATTGAGAAAAACCAACAAGCTCAAATATACCGAATAACCTTTAGAAACTATTGAAAATTCTATTACACTCATAAAAATGATCCCTTTGTTTATTAATAAATTGATCAATACTTTAGTTGGAGTGTTTATACTCAGGATTTCATTTTCTCTACACAAACAATCATTTTAGAAGCGCAAAAAGGTATACAATAGGTTGAATGACTATTTTCAAAAATCGTGTATAAAAGGTACATGGGACTAATAATAATTCTTATCTATTGTAATACCACCAACTTATTTCTTCCTACTACCTCGCCTCAGTTTCGTAGGAGAGAAAACAAAAATAGAGGAATGCAAAGAAAACATCTATTTCCCGGGTGTAATTTAGCACATGGAGTTCATGGGTTAAGATTTTATGGTGTATTAATTAATAACAGTAATAATTATGTAAATACTGAAATAAAAATCAACAGTATATTGACATTTCTACTAATATATTGCATATCTTACTCGCATCGTACTCTCCTCTATTATTAGTTGCTCCCTACTGTCGTATAAACTCTATTATCATTGCAACAATGGAGAATAATGTACCTGCATATGTAGTGGTCAATACATCTACACATGCCTCCGCAACTGCAACTACATTTCCTTTGCTGAATTCTCTAATTAAACTCGGATCTCAAAAATAAACATTAACAAATTCATAGCATACTTTCGATGATAAGTTACGTTATAATCCAAAGGCATGGAACGCATTTCATGAATTCTCGCATAAATTCACGGTTAGTCTGTCTTCCAACCCAAAAGCAACCAAACGTTTGTTCGTTTGGGGGTTTGGCATTGCATTAGTCGTCCGGCAAATATCAGCGAAACATTCTTGGCCGCAAGATGGAGTAATTTTTATTATTATTATTATTATTATTTAATTATAAATCGAACGGGGAAAAACCACTCCATTATCGGAAAATTAATAGCCTTCTGAACTATTCATCCACTGAGGCTTCTAACCAAAGCGTAATATTTCCTCGATGTGAAAATATAATTATTCCATTTTTTCTTAATGCAAAAAAAGAATGCCGTGGTATAAAAAGTTCTCGTAAAGAAGCAGACCGCTTTTCATCACCCATTTTTTCCTACATTTTTTATTGTACGAGGAACATTTTCTCTATTTCTAAGTAAAATGGGGACAGAAAATCCTCTCGACACGAAAACGTTAAGATGTCGATAAGACACGAATCTTCAATCTGATAGGATACTCTTCTTCCTACGTTTCAAGTTTCTCATATACATCGTAGCGAGCAAAGTCCGTTCGTCATATTATTTTGTGCTTTTGCCCTCGAGCAACGACGAGTAGTTCAGTTAAATAATACTACATTATTCGTTCCCCCTTTATTCCTTTCTTCTTATTTTCCTCCGACACTGCAATTAATTAAATTCCCCATACTTCGTTCCTGACTCCCTCATGCAAACAGAAAAGTGGAAAATATTATGAAATAAAAAGATTTCGAAATATATCCTACTTTTTCCACTTTAATACAACCATATTTGTTATTGCATCGTTTTTTGTTTTTTCTTATAAAGCGTCTTTTATTAACACGTCCATAACTGATTTTTTTAAAGTAATGGTTCGTAATTCTTCGTTAGTCAGATTTTAATAAATATAAATTTTACTTTTCTTCGTTATTATCGTTCACCAGTAACGACAATCCAATTTATAATTTATTATAAGCTGATAATAAAAATTTATAACAGAAATTTAGTTGAACAGTTTTTTTTAATAAGCTCAAAATTATGTGTTTGTTTTTCTTTAAATTAATATACATTTATTGTGTTTTTTAAACTAGGTTTCGATTGTCTATTAATGTACAGGATGGGTCACCACATTTTGCCATAATTTTGCTATGCATAATGGCAAACTGGTAAAATGTGGTGACCCATCCTGTATATTTTACTTTGACTTAATTTTGTCGTTCTACGTCGCAAGCATATTTTATTCATATTTAATGTAGTAATTTTATCATTTGAATTTATTTATTATTTTTTTCCTTACTTTTTAAATACGACTTCTACGTTGTCTTGAGAAAAAAAAGTTCTTCTCGTCCTGTGATTATTAACTCAAAGTTACCGAGTGTCGTATTGATAATGAATAAAATAGGTTTATTAAAGTACTAAAATTAGAGCGATTTGAAACATTTACTACACCATTAAAGGAATACCAGTAAAAAGTAGAAGAATAAGTCATAAAAAGATTTATAGATGAATGAAATTTTTATACCCATATTCTCACTCTTTTTAAAATGAATATGAGTTCAGTCACTAGAATAATGGAAAGTCGTAAACCGTCAATTGCCTTTTGAATCACAGGATAAAACCCTACTTAAAGCACGTTTATCTCTTTACGGGATGATTAGTTCGCATCACTGATTTTTTGAATTAACATTATTAAGGCATTGCGATATTGCAGTAACGTGTGAATTCGCCTATCTCAAACCGAATGTATGTATCTATTCTTCTGTGAATGTCATTATACATCTACCTGCATTCAATGTCCTTTTAACTTAAAATACCATTAAAGTGAAATATGGTATCATTAATATTGAGCAGAAGAACAATTGTTAGAATATTAGCTAATTTTTAAGATTTTATGAAAAGGGAGTACAAATTGTGCAATTTCTCACACTATTTCAGAAAAAAGATCCTTGGAATATACATATTATAATTTACAAAAATATATATACATAATTTGGAATTTGTATGTAATAATTTGGAATATTTATAATTCACAAAAAATCTATTTTCAATATTAGTATTTATAATTTATTTAATTTTCTTGAAACTGTAATTTGGAACACGAAGCTTCTATAAAATCTAATATTTTTAAATTTTACAGATTTCAGTATTCCAAATTCTGAGCGTGGAAATTGTAATATTCAACTACGATTGTAATATTATTTTTTATTTTGATATTTCAAATTTGGAATATCCTCGTAGTGTAAATATCAAAACTAAAATGCACAAATATTATAATTGCCTGGTTTCAACGAAACAAAAATGTCAGGATGTATTAATTTTCAATTTCAAACAAACGCTCAAATATTTAGAGTACTCAACATCTGTAACGCAAAGTTACATAGTCATTCACGTCGCTACGATTTCATCCCTAAAATACTACGCGTATCTGTATCAGTGATAACTGACACATTATAATAGTGATATGCACCGAGGTCGAGAATTGCAGCTGTCATAAATGTTGCATGTACAAACGTTATTTACTCCGATCATTTGCCAACTCCGGTCATGTTATCATGCATGGAATTTCAAAATACATCGCAAAATCGATGATTTGAAATATCCAACCATATGGCAAATTAATAGCATACCGGATAAGGTGAAAGTTCCAATATTTCTCTAAACTTCATCATTAATTTCTAATATTACGCTGGAAATTTTAAATTGTGAGGTAACTCTGAAAATTTGCGGTTATGCATTTCGAAGTTACTACTAAATTTGTAGTCATTGAATTTGTATTTGTGGTAATATCTCAACTATTTTAATTGCGACAAAAAGTTTTAGTAGAACTCGGTTAAAAAAGTTTCCAATAATTAAGCGAAACTTTATTAAAATTTACTAGGAAGCTTACCGTGTAAAGTTACTGTGAATACCATACATGGACTACATTTAGTAAGTACAGGAATTTTTGCTGTACTCTTCTCGCTCTAATAGGGTCTGCTGGCAGACTTTCAGCAGTAAAATTCAAACCGCAACCTACTGAAGTTCTTTTCATACAAGCACACTTTGCTAACAGGATAAGTTATACACAAAACAAACAATTATATACACGAAAACAGACGTAACGTATACAATGATAATTGTCTCGCCTCGATTCTTTTTCCAGACCTTCTCCTTTATATAAGACTAGACGATTTCCATTTGTTTTATTGCACATTACATGGTCCATTTATGCAACTATTATTATTCCTTTACATCATAATCATTAAATTGCAAACAGAACTACGTTTCAACAGAAATAATGTCCGTAATAATAATAGCAAAAAAGAGGAAACGTAATAAACAGACCAATTTAACACTATTATATATTATTATAAGCTTTCAAGACTTATATCGCCGAGAAATTGTATAGTAAAGCAATATAATACGTACATACACGTTATATACCATACGATCTATTCTATGTTGCATTACGTTCTATGGATACAACCTAACTTGTCTTCTGGGTTATTTCGTCTACATCACATTATATATAGACTAACAGGGGTTTATATATACAATGTAGGTACTACATACTTATACTACAAACTCCATAAGCTTCTCTAGAAAATTGTTAGATACTTTTTTTTTTAGCCCCGTTGGTTTCTCTTTCATGTTATTTTCTTCTTGGGAATAGCGACTACAGTAACCAACATTAAATTAAATGATAAAACCTACCATCCGTAACTCACACAATGTAATACTCAAATCCTTGTTGATCTTTAGAACGAAAATTGCATTTAAAATTATAAAAGATTTTAAAAGTTTCCGCGCAAAAAAAAAGAAGGATGAAGCACTGAATTTAACAGTAGCTTTCTTGCTGCGTACAAAATTGAAGGGATTATTTCATTTAATTACGAGGTGGGTACTTTAACGTGGTAAATAAAAGATGGGCAAAGGAAATATACGGGATGAGATACTTCGGTGAGTAACTCATTTATATTTTAGAGTTTAACAGTAAAGGTTATTAACGACACTAGTTAATAATATTTTGAAGAAATGTACAATTTATATTTGTCAGTGGGCTTTCATCCTCAAATAATGTCATAGAAAGTGCGAGAAAATGAATAAAATTATTGATAAATGTTAATAATGTTAAATTTAATTCATTTCATAGTTTTTCTGTGAATGTCATCTATACACTAGTTTTAAAAAACTGCAATTTTGATAGTTTTTGATGCATTAAATGGGACAACTTTTCGTCGAAGAATCAGCTTAATATTAGTAATTTCATATAATTTTGTTTTTATTCCCCTTTCTTTTTCTTCCAATACTAACCAAATTCACAGCGGCAGCCCTTTTGGTACCTTAGATCAAATCTGTTTGACCATGAATGTTTATATACATGATTTAACCCCTTATAATTCTGTTTTCCTCTCCCCGTTTTCGCTTTCTTCTTCATCCATTATTTATCGTGTTGAGAAGAAGTTGATAACAACCTCACCCCTCTGCTGATAGTTTCAGCTAAATCACGAACATGTTTTGCAGATTCGTTTTTTTCTGCATTCAGTTCCGGAGCTTGCTGTTCGCGAACCCCTTCGACACTCACTTTTTGCCATAACATTCGGTTTCATTGAAATTCTTTAACGACATTAATGTCGTTCAAGAATGTCCCAAAAGAACAATGCCAGGTATAAAGTTTCCTGTTCCAACGCGTATAGCATTTATTTAAAGAATTAGTTTCTGTGACAGTAATTTCTTGTGCATTAGAAAAAATTCAATAGAAAAACTGAATTTATCAGTTATAAGTTATTCATAATAAGTAATCAATTCAATTTTTACCACGAATTTTTTTCAAATGCAAAAAAAATAGTCTTACAGAAACTAATTCTTTAAGTTGCATCTGCAAGGTACGAAATATTCTAGAACCCAAAAAATATTACTAAGAACACTTTCAGGATTATCAAAATATTTATAACAATTTAATATAATATTTACAAGGTGTGTTTGTAAATATTACGACAACATGAATGTGTTTCAGGGCGTATAGATAAATATGCAGGTACTCCAAATTTTCAAAACCTTTGTATCGAAAATCATGAAAGGGGTTTTTCTTGGAACTGTACGATTGTTTTCTTTCGTGGATAGTGAGTCAAATATGCAAGTCTATCTCCCAAAACATGAACATTTTTTATTATACGGTCACTGTCTAATGTTGACAGTCCTGAAAGACTTCTGGATGAAGTACACAACTGAGATATTTGTAATTTTGGATCTGAATGCACTGTATTCGATCTAAAGAACGAGGTTGTAGGGAAAATTACTCTTGCAATCTGATACCAACTAGCTCCCAATAGTCGATTTCCATGCTGCACTACTCAGGAATAGAAGTCAGTTACATCCTCGATAACATTTTTATCTGAGGTACGGAAAATGATGTTTTTACATAATGAAATTGTCGATTGGAAATTCGTACTATAGGAGTGTGCGTATATTTACACTTATGTCTTTTTATATATTTATTTATTGCAAAGTCAATAGCCTCCATTTAAAAAACAATTCTATTGGGTTGGTGCATATTTAAAGACGATTATTTTGCCAAAATCCTGGTAAATTAATCGTCATTAATTATGCACCAAACCAATATATGTTTTTAAAGTATTTATTCAAGACTGTTCCGCAATAAATCACGAAAAATCTTAGAAAATATATTGACAGGATATTGAGAGAAGTCCCTATTAAGAATAAATTATTCATGTTCCATTTTCCCATCGTGTCTCCGCTCTATCACAATACCTCTTATCACAAATCGGAAGATCGATCATTCGTACTCGCCTAATGCCAGGCTACATTAATTAAAGCTCAAGTGTTTCGGTACGGAAGTGAAAATAATTTTCAAATTACCTCCAGCTATTGTATTTTTTTATTGTGTTTTTTAAATTCAATGTTGGTTAGCAAACATGAAATTGAGAAGTAGTACCTGTTCATATGATTAACAAATACGTACAAACGAGAATATTCATACATGAATAAAGTTTCATGTTTGAAAAAAGGAGCTTGGTAATAAGCTACAATAAATAATTGTTTTGTTAGCTCGTACATTAAAGTACGGTTCTTCGTCGGTGGTGAATTGCAACTCAATTATGCATCTCGAGTACCACACTGACAATCAAGTAAAGAAAAGTGTAGAGCTTCAATGATGTCATTAATTAACTGTGAAAAGTATTTGCCTACACCTTTTCAACGAACGTCATAAATACGTTACGTCACGGTGGATAAAACGTTGTGCAAGACATCACACAATGTTTTGCAAAAGTTCTATTTTGGTAAAAAAAAATTTTACAGAAAAAAAAATTGTTTACAAAAAAATAGAAGAAAATATTTGTCCTTAGAATATTTTAACTTGTGTTTACTAACCTGTGTCGATTATTTCCTTTATTCCTTGTATTTCTTGAAAACATCGACAAAAGAAATAATCAAATACGGTAACTTTTTAATTCAGAAGCTAAAAAGTCTTAACGATTCACCATTTTCCTCTGCTAAAAGAAGCACGACTTTTCGGAAAGTGTGGGAAAATGAGAGGACAAACTTAAAAAGAACTCGTGAAATCGTTACGTTCTTTTTCCAAAGAACTGAAAGGGGTATTAAAAACAAACTGTATTTTCGCATCTCATGAATTATTCAAAAATGTGTTCATAGAGAGATAGAGTAAGGAAGAGAAGAACGATAGATATTAGTTTTGGAGAAACCAATCGAACTTTTCCCCGGTCCACTTTTGTTCAGTCAATCAACCGCGTGCTAGGAATATTTACTACAATGTAAGGGACTCCTGACACGTGAAATAGACAATGGCTCTGTCATACTATTCAAAATAGGGTTTCTAACGTAAGCTGCCAGCTATTATCATTGTAGTAGTGCTCTTTTCCTAGATTTATCAATATCCTGCGAATCTAAACGACTATCGCCCATCATAACGACTATTGTACTCTTCCGGAAATATACGACTGACGTGCCGTAAATTTCGCTTTGGCTATGAGAAACTCTGTGCAAACAATATTTTCCTATTTTATTCGACAATGAATTCCACTAAAAAATACCGTAACAATATTCTCTGCGTGTTTCAGCTTGTAAGTCACTGTCCCGATCAGTCCAGGGAATCTTCGGTCCATCGGATCCGCTGCTGGGGGCTCATGTACAGAGTATTTGCGAAGCTTTGGATGTACCTCATCTGGAAGCAAGAGTAGATTTCGAACCAACGTTCAAGGAATTTAGTATAAATTTATATCCTGCCCAAGACCATCTTAATAAGGCCTTTAAGGATCTTATGTCCTTCTTGAACTGGACCAGGGTCGCTATTATTTACGAGGAAGACTATGGTGAGTTGTTATTCCATTTCGAGAGCTATATTATTTTCTTATGAGACATCAATGATTTTTCTTTACTAGTTTTTCCATATGGGTATATAAATTACGTGTCAGCGTCAGATAGCAAAACGGTATTGTGAGATCCGTCTGACAATACTCTCCTGAGAATGTTTAGAGAATTCAATTCCTTGCTACCTGCAGATTCTACAAGGAATTCCATCATCTGAAAATCAGAATTAGCTTCCAGGATTGTCAATAGACAGCATATAAAGGAATGACATAGAAAATCGTAGCGAAATAATATAGATCAATGCGTGATAAATATAAGTAATAGTTTAAATTCTGTAAAGTGAAAACCTTGAGACAATAATTAAGGGAAGACTAAACTGAAAAATTAAAATTCCCTGCTGTTGTCTTTAAACCTTTTTTTTATGGTTCCCTAGGAGTAAAATGAGGTTTTTAAGAGATTCCACCTGGTGACAGCCCCCAAAACAAAGATTTATAGCCTACATCCTAAATTTTATACGTAAAACAGGTGTCAGAGAGAATAAGCCCTATAATTAAAAAAGCCCTAAAAAATAATAACTCCAGATTAGAATTTCAATTTATACCTTATTTCAAGACAAACAAAAATTTCTTATAAAAACCTCAAAATTTTCCTATTTTTCAGTTTAGCCTTCCCTTAACATAGGGACAATATAGTAGCGATATTATTAATTGATTGGATTGCTATTGATTACTGTGAACTCATTAATTTTTGTTTACGTCTTACTGCCGGTCGTATAAAAACTTGAATGATTATAATTTGGAATTTATTCCAAAATCCAGAATTTATTCCATCCGGAAGACCCTTATTCGATGTATTTCTTTTCGAGGAATCCAATGCTGTTATTAAAATTTCCGATACCTCATCAGAAATACAATTTTTTCGCAAAGAACTACTTTTCACCAGCTTCACCAAAGATTTCACGAAAAAAAGACTATTGAGATCGATTCTACGCATAAAAGTTGCTCAACTACAATTTTGAAACATTGATTTTTACCCCATTCTTCGAGAAAGGCCGAGATATGCTCAGAAAATTCATTTATCGGAAAAATAAAATCGGATCCATGATATCTATTTTAACGGTACCATGTTAATTATTTACTTTTTCGAAATTCATCCCAAAACATAATCGAAGTTATGTAAAACACCGGTTTCCCCTTTTAAACCATTTGCATTTGTGCCGCTTTAGTGTCAAACATCAACGCCAAGGTTACTATGACAATCATCGTAAATTTTAAGAGATAAGAAATGGGAACCGGACGACCCAACTTCCACTTTCCTTGTAATATAAAGTAGACCTCTACCTCTGTTCCCTTACTATTAGAGTTTACAGTTTCCAAATGGAGATTTCCAGAGTCACTATATTTCCCCTCGGTCCTTACTGTTGAGTTTTGTGTGGATATAGCTACATAACTAAAGGGTACTTTATCCCAAACAGATTTTACCATCCCTCAGAAAAAAAAAATGCTAAGGTTTTTCCAGTTTTGTGAAAGAAAATTATCACGTGTAAGCTCTACCCCAAAATTCACCGTACCGTGGCATGATTTAACAATTCATAACTAGTGTTAGAGCTATGCAAATTATGTAGGAAGTGATTCTCCAAAATCACTGTTCACCCTTATTGCTATTCTATTTATTATTTTATCTCATTTCATTTTATTCAACTTTATTTCATTTTTAACCCTTAGTTACCCCAATGGGGTCAATGCGGGTCCACGTGCCTTGGGGCAACGGTAAATGAAAAATAGGTGGGGTAACTGAGCTCTAATCAATTTATTGATTTAAATACCAGAGTCTATATATCGTTACCATTCTGTTTATTTTATATTAGCACTTCAGGGAATTGTCCCAAAGCCTTAAACTCTAACTTTCACTGTCTGTAAAATTGTGGAAATTCTGAAAGGATTAAAGATCATTGACTCCTTATACAGGTTCACCTAGTTTACAAAAAATAGTTTTTTAGCCCATATTTTGCACTAGACTGCAATAATAACTAAACTAAACGGCAGAAATGTAATTAACAATTAGAAAATGTTTGTTACCTTCGTAACTAATTAGTATAGGATATTGTATAGACGGAAAGTATGTGCCACAGTAAACAATGCACCTACAAAAGAGTCGAAATGTAGCGATTGTCCAACGCGTCCTTTACAAGAGATCGAGTTTCTTATTTCTCAATTTCACCGTTTTAACGGGAAAAGAAGTGCAATCGCAAGTATCCATAGTCCACATTCTCTCGAGACTTTCAGGTTTGTCTAAGTATCACGTGTACGAGTACTACTATTATTATAACAACACAAGCAAGCTCTAAAGAATTTGTTATACTCATTTTTCTTTTTTTATTCCACTGAGACAACGATTGCCATAAAATAACGTGTGTGTAGCTTGAATGGTGCAGGACTTTTATCCTACCGTGACATACCACCTTTTTTTTATTCCTCTTGATTTTTTATGTACTATTTATTGGTTTTTTAGTGCACTTATATGACACAATGGACGATAAATTCGACGCTTTGAAATGAAAAATTTATTTATTAAAATTTATTTAATTGTATTATTTCATTCAAATACCCGATGGACTTTGGTATGCGAAATTTGTCAAACGAATGAGAGTCTGTATTGAATAGAATGAAATGTAATCCCTTATTCATTGATACAACGAAATTCGTGTGATAGTATCGATTTTATTTGTATGAGTATGAAAATGTTTCATCGAGCCTGAATATAAAATTTAATGATATGGTAAAGAAAGTACCTTCAAAGGTAAATTTTGGAACACAGTTTCGCAGAAAATGGGAGTTAAATCGGAATTTGAAAAGTAGGGGTAAAAAACTTATTTCTAGGGGTAGTTTGACCCGGGGAAACGATTGTGCGGCTCCTTTATTACGAGATTCTAACGAAAATGTGTTAACCCATGTTTTTCGTACTTGCATTTTATAATACGATGCACTCAACAAAATTTATAATAATTCTAACTATTTTTGTATTTGAATAAGGCATAAACTATATGTTTTTATTAATTTTAGCTATTGGGTTGGCAACTAAGTAATTGCCGATTTGTCAAAACGAATAAATGACAAAATCCGCAATTACTTAGTTGCCAACCCAATACATTTATGATTATTTCAACTACTGTTATAATTAATTCAACTGGAAATTAAATAATTAGTGCCTTCATTTTTTTCGATGTGGTTTAACCCGTTGACCCACACCATAGTACCCATTTCTATAACCTCAAGTGACCTGACCGGAAAATCCACCGTGGGCTATCGATAATAGCCTTTCAAACAGAGAATTTGTTAATTCTGTAAGGCAACTCTTAATTTTATGATTACACCTCATTTATTGTGAATTACATACACGTATCCCGAACAGAGCCGGCTATTATAATTAACGGTGTAACATTGGATAACATAAAATGGCCATTAATTTGTATTTAGGTGAAAATACCGTACTTAGCTATTATTGTTTCCACATATAGAATGTTATATATAATATCGCCAATATATAAATATAGCCATAACATGGAAAATATATACCTGCACCAGCATGAATGCTCTATTCGTAACAATAAATTCATATAACGAATGCAACAATTTAAAACGGCGGAGAATGAATATCTATATATCTATATATATTTATATCGATGAATGTAGTTCAAACATTCGATAAATTCCAAAATGTAAGTAATGAACATTTTGCATTCAATTAACTAACTCGTTGCTAATTATTTGTGAATTAGTTATTACAGTGACGTATGGCATTCATAATATAAATTCATGATTTGTCTGCACTCATTGTGGTTCATATTTTAGAGCGATTCCGCTTTTTCATTCCTCTTTTTCCCGATTTTACCAAAATTTTATATTTGCAAAAAAAACGAAAGTTAAATAATAGGATATTTCTAATAGTGGAAGATATTTTTTGTCAAAAAATTTAACGATTGTTTGCAATTTTAGTGTTACATATTAATACGCATTTATATTGTTCGATAAACTGAAAACTTTTAGGAACAAAAAAATGCGTGAAATAATTTGTATAAAAAAGCTCGACATTTGTGACAACACAGTAAAATTATGTATTAAATTAAATTAATTATCCCGATTTGGGAATTTATCCGCTTCGAAAAAATTATCAACGTACTCAAATTACTAAAATATTATATCCCACGCTATTTCATTTTTAATTTTTTTCCCATAAAAATACAGTAAAAAATTAACTTTCTATTTTGAAATCCTATTTCTCGTTTCCTACATTTGAAAATATTCCACATTGAGTGTGAAAGTATAGATATGGGTTCGGATCTGCAACATCCGGCAATCCGTAGTACGTATACATTTCTGACAAAGCTAATTAAAGTATGAAATTGCAGAAAAAGATCTCTAGAGGCTCAAAGGAAAGTGTACATAAAAACAGAAGTGACAAGTTTTGTAAGTTTTCTCCAAGGCTCTGGACAATGTAAAAGTTGTTAAAACGAGTTCCGGAGTAAATTGGTGTATCTCTAAAAGAAAAGCTGTTTACCAAGATTATATTTTGTCTCTCTTTCCTATTTTCTAGTAAATGAAATTACGATCCCACAGCGCACTCTGTTCCTCCTCTACTTGTACTTTGTCACATCCAAGGGACCTCCCTTGCTCCATAGAGAATCTTTCTGGTTGACAGTGCTTCAGTTTTTATTATTTCTCCAAAAGAGCTGATGCGCGCCCAGGTGAAAAAATTTAACAAAACTTTTGTAAAAATTTTATAATGATCATATAAAATTTTTATAAAAAAATGGTTTTATAAAAACTGTATAAATGCTTTATACAAGTTTTATACAATCTTACTTAATAAACAATACTTTAAGAATTACTTCTGTACAACTGAAATGGTAAATTTTAATAAGCAATTATGTACTTATTGTAACAATTTTAATATATATTTATTTTTTTCCTTTGTAATACCGAACAAATTTTTTCGAAAAGATCGCGATTTTTGGGGCAAAAGGGCCACTTCCTTTGGGAATTCGAGGATTCCGACGGTGCCACTGCATTCTACGCGAAAAAATACGTCGAACGAGCACCCGCGGGAAACCCTAGCGCGATTAGACATCGCAAGAGAGTCGAACTTAGGCGGCCCAAAATAGTGCAAAAAGGTAAATTTTTATACCTACTTTGGCCCACCCCGAAAATGGATCAAAATTAAATGTTCAAAATCGTTGTTGACAGGGTCGTTCCTAGGGGTAATTTTGCGCGTAGAATCGATTTAGCGGGTGTACGGGGCCGAAATCTCAATAGGAACAAAGTTATCACGGTTTTTTCGATCAAAAATGGGGTTTTCGGGGCAAAAGGGCAACTTCCTTTGGAAAATCGGGAATTCCGACGGTGCCATTGCATTCTACGCGCGAAAATACATCGAATAAGCACCTGCGGGAATCCGTAGCTCAATTAGCCGTTGCAGGAGAGTCGACTTTAGGCGGCCCAAAATCGTGCAAAAAGGTCAATTTTTGGACCTACTTTGGGCCACCCAAAAAATGGGTCAAAATTAAATATTCAAATTCGATCGGGATAGGGTCATTCCTAGGGGTAATTTTGCGCGTAGAATCGATTTAGCGGGTGCTCGGGGCCGAAATCTCAATAGGAACAAAGATATCACGGTTTTTTCGATCAAAAATTGGGTTTTCGGGGCAAAAGGGCAACTTCCTTTGGGAAATCGGGGATTCCGACAATGCCATTGCATTCTACGCGCGAAAATACATCGAATAAGCACCTGCGGGAATCCGTAGCTCAATTAGCCGTTGCAGGAGAGTCGACTTTAGGCGGCCCAAAATCGTGCAAAAAGGTCAATTTTTGGACCTACTTTGGGCCACCCAAAAAATGGGTCAAAATTAAATATTCAAATTCGATCGGGATAGGGTCATTCCTAGGGGTAATTTTGCGCGTAGAATCGATTTAGCGGGTGCTCGGGGCCGAAATCTCAATAGGAACAAAGATATCACGGTTTTTTCGATCAAAAATGGGGTTTTCGGGGCAAAAGGGCAACTTCCTTTGGGAAATCGGGAATTCCGACGGTGCCATTGCATTCTACGCGCGAAAATACATCGAATAAGCACCTGTGGGAATCCGTAGCTCAATTAGCCGTTGCAGGAGAGTCGACTTTAGGCGGCCCAAAATCGTGCAAAAAGGTCAATTTTTGGACCTACTTTGGGCCACCCAAAAAATGGGTCAAAATTAAATATTCAAATTCGATCGGGATAGGGTCATTCCTATGGGTAATTTTGCGCGTAGAATCGATTCAGCGGGTGCTCGGGGCCGAAATCTCAATAGGAACAAAGATATCACGGATTTTTCGATCAAAAATGGGGTTTTCGGGGCAAAAGGGCATCTTCCTTTGGGAAATCGGGAATTCCGACGGTGCCATTGCATTCTACGCGCGAAAATACATCCAATAAGCACATGCGGGAATCCGTAGCTCAATTAGCCGTTGCAGGAGAGTCGACTTTAGGCGGCCCAAAATTGTGCAAAAAGGTCAATTTTTGGATCTACTTTGGGCCATCCCAAGAATGGGTCAAAATTAAATATTCAAATTTAATCGGGATGGGGTCATTCCTAGGGGTAATTTTGCGCGTAGAATCGATTTAGCGGGTGCTCGGGGCCGAAATCTCAATAGGAACAACGATATCACGGGTTTTTCGACCAAAAGGGCAACTTCCTTTGGGAAATCGGGAATTCCGACGGCGCCATTGCATTCTACGCGAAAAAATACGTCGAATGAGCACCCGTGGGAAACCCTAGCACGATTAGCCATCGCAGGAGAGTCGACTTTAAGCGGCCCAAAATCGTGCCAAAAGGTAAATTTTTGGACCTACTTTGGCCCACCCCGAAAATGGGTCAAAATTAAATGTTCAAAATCGATCTCGACAGGGTCGTTTCTAGGGGTAATTTTGCGCGTAGAATCGATTTAGGGGGTGTGCGGGGCCGAAATCTCGATAGGAACAAAGTTATAACAATTTTTTCGAAAAAATCGCAGTTTTTGGGGCAAAAGGGCGACTTCCCTTGGGAAATCACAGGTAATGGTTCTATAAAAACTGTATAGATGCTTTATACAGTGTTTATAAGACCATTTTTTTCTAAAAATTTTTTGTGATCATTATAAAATTTTCATAGAGGTTTTATTAAAATTTTTCACTTGGGCGCATCTTTGTGTGAAACATTACTTTTAATTTTACCCGATCAAAACGGTAGACATTTCTTTGTAAAAGCAGTATTTAAAAATTTATGTATCTATTTGAAATTAACACTATTTTTACCGCGCTACTGATACGTATTAAAAAAATCCAAAACCAAAGATATAGTTTTATAATTAAAATAGATTTTCTTAATTAATACCAAATTTTTTACAGACGCGTAATTGCTCTTCTAAGCATCTCCTGTTTGTGTATTTCAAGTAAAGATTACATTAAACCTCGAAAATAATTCGAAATTAAAATTCTAAAAAATGTTTTTTGATGCGTTTTGTAGAAATAGTGTTAAAAAATGGAAAATTAAATTGATTTTTCCAGTCCGGATTCCACGACATGCTTAAAAATAGTAATCTGCTTAAAAAATGCGAGAAAAAGGGATATATAGTTATTACTTTCTCTCGGTATTACAAGATTTGCTAATAAAAATATTTTCAGTTGATTTAGATGAAGTTTCCAATCTACATCTCGGCTCAGACTACATTCCATCGGGATAGTCTCTACTTATTTATTTCATTTGTAAATATATAATATAATAAGTCGTTACGCCAGAAGAAATAATAACACCTAAAAATTTTATATTTAAAGTAGGGTAAATGCACCAATAGATGGACGATTAAGCAAACTCTCATGCTTTGTTATCAAAATAATATACTGAAATACAAGTTAGTTAAAATAAAATGAATTATATTAATGTAAAAATATGTAATTAACTAGAAAAAAATTACTAAAACTTTGTGAAACATCGTAGTAATTAACAAAAAAGTAAAATTTATGAAAAAGACCAAAACCCCAGTAGATGGACAAAATCTCCACTAGATGGACAACCAGTACCAATAGATGGACGCTGAATTTTCTTATATTTTTGTGATTTTATTATTTTATTACGATATTTATAGCTTTTTTAGTGAAATACGAGCATAATAATGTATACATACCTTATTTTTTTATTTATTTATAATACTAATAACAAACAACGTTTACCGGACATCTGTCACATATTTACTAGTGGTGGCGCTCTTGAAGCAAAACTTCGTCATATCAAATATAAATATTTTTTTTATCATTATTTCAAATATAAAGATAAAAAAAGTCCCTTTTTGCAATCAGGGCTACATATAGCCATAAAAAAAATGTATGATTTTACGATTTCGTTCTTAAATTTAATGTAATTACTTTTGGAAATAATATTTGTCCATCTATTGGAGGTTGTCCATCTATTGGTGTGTTTACCCTATCGCGACTAAGGAAACAACCCAAACCATGTTTGAAATAGTAATCAGTTTAAGAATAGATACATAAATTAACAACTTCAAAGTAAAATATTTTGTTATATGAATAATTTTAAAGTACAATCTAAAATGAACACTTCATTGAGGAATAAAACATTTTGCAATATTTAAAAACTTCGTTTAATATTCTAGAAAGTAGATTTTTAAATATCAGCATTTATATATAAAGAAATTAACGATTCAATCCCTTGCAAAGCGGCATTTTTTAATCCAAAGAGGAAATTTTTAATCCATTTGTTTGATAATCCATAGAGGGAAGAAATTTAATATTAATGACGTTCATACTCATTTGTTAATGGAAAAAGTTCCCTAAGTTGTTTTTACTCCATCAACGTAATTTTCGTAATAGGTTTCAACAATAATATTGAGATGCATTCTTCTTTTGTTTTGCAGGTCTGTTCAAATTACAGGATTTAGTTAAATCACCACCGTCGGCGCGAACCGAAATGTATATACGTCAGGCTGGTCCTGGAACTTATAGGCAAGTTCTTCGAGAAGTTCGACATAAAGAAATCTATAAGCTGATTGTCGACACGGATCCTGCACACATGCAACAATTTTTCAGAGCCGTAAGTACGATTTTCTCGGTAGTTTTCAAGAAGGAGTTAGGAATAGGAAGTTACTTAATTCGATTTCCACGTTCAAGTGTTTTCTGGAGATCTTTATTTTTTCGCATTTCCCTCGAGAAGAGAAAATGCAATAAATGGGAAAGTTTCCTCAGCCAGTATGTAGAAATCAAAGAAAACGCAATATTTGTGCGGAAATTTTTTTTTACTAATAAAAAAACTAACGTTAGTTTTTTATGAATAAAAGTTGGTTTTTATCTAAGCTTTTACCTCGGGATATATGGGACAGAATTACATATATGTATTTGTAAATGTCGAGAAACAAATCATAATAGATCACTTGCTAAATTGTACACAAAAAAAACGCGTGAGAATTTTGAAAACATACATATTCTGGAAGATATACAACTTTGAAGTTTCAAATAATCTTAGTTTGTACAACAGTATGTCTCTCTTGCTCCAGTGGTAGGCGATGGTGGAAGTAGAGACGTTACATCGAAAATTAAATTTCCGAAGTTATCACATATTGACGATGTCCTGTTAGCAAAAGTGCAAAGTAGAGCAAGGTCCGCGATTTATTAAGGTATCAGATAACGTTTCAAAGAAGAAGGCAGAAAACTTTAATTTTTATTTGAGGCGTTATTTTTCACAGCTCATCTATTTCAATTAATATTACAATGATAAAAACAAATTTAAGGAAATTTCGAAGTACAGAAGCTTGCTTCCAAAAAAGATAGTTTTATTTATTTCCCGCCCTCATAGAAAAAATTTAATTTACGGAAACTCCTTCTGTTGGTAATTCCGAATTTCTTCTTTTGATACATAAAGGAGTCATATGTATAAACAACGCTTTTTTTATAATATGCGTGACGTATAATTAATTGTTTTCGCGAAAATAGCTATGGGAAAAATAACCGAGGAGAAAAAAATATCGTCCAAAGTTCAGTAGAAAAAAATTGACCAGAGGGGTAATTTTCTGGGAAACAAATAGACTCGGAGAAAAAAGGTCTCAGTTTTACGACTTTTTGACTACGCACGATCCTTTTCTCGCAATTTTTTACAATGGTCGCTTTTTTGCGGATATTCTATGCATGACCACTTTTCCCACTAGATCCTCTTGTTAGAACTCTATCATTTCATTTCAGTTTCATTGTTTGTCAAGTTGCAAGCAAAATTTATCTTTCATAAAAGGAACGTTTTACGAAATTCGAGAAAAATAATTTACTCCTATCTTTCTCTTCGCCGTCCATTTTTTAGAATATTTTCGTATCCTACAGATTCTACAACCTCTATTACCTGGTATCACTTGATTGCAATGCGATAAGAGATTGGTCCGTAATCTCTTTAAATACCAACATTCCTTTAAACCAGCGCATTCAACTCCTGGAATTAGTAATTTTTGGAATAATTCCTCTGCATATAAATCAATACGAAAAATGTTTTTGTTTTTCGCAAAGGAAGTAAATTTGAAGTTTTGGCAAATTTGTATACAATCGAGTTGTGCAAAAAGTAGGACTCCAAGTTGGAGTTCAAAAGATGGGCAGATAATTGAGACTGAATAAAAGAACAGATTTGGTAAAAAAATGCGGGACGTTTAAAAAAAAGATGTATATAATGGCTACGATATTCTCCGTGGTTACAATTTTTTAAAATATAATACAAAAAAATATAGACTTGACCATCGATCCTTTCCTTCCTTTGTAGCGTCTGAAAAGCAAACGCGTGGTTTCCGGTGGAAATATTTCTAACGATCAAAGAAACGCTTATACTTTCTTCTTGGTTCCTTGCCAGGCACTTGAAAAGAATAAGAAGAAGTATAAAATCTTTTGTTTGCATCAGTGTTGCAGCGCGCTAAAGCGAATAGTATTATAGCTATTATAACGATATGGAATAAAAAGAATTCATTGATTCAACTCGTACTTCCCTACCATTATTTGCATGGAGTCTACCTTCAAAGGATATCAGTTTCACTGTAATTCCCTTTTCCTGTCAACACATTCTGGGTTAATGAAATCCTTAACTTCTGAAGATTATTCAAATAGTTTCAGGCGGATTAAAATTAAATGTTGAATTTTGTCGGACTTTAATTAATTTGAAAATTATTAAAGTAACGCGAACATTTGAAGTAATGAACCCGAAAGTGCGAAACTTCGATTTCTATACATAAACGTCGTTGAAATAATTTTTTCCAATTCAACTATAAATTTCTCGCTAAATAATATTCGTTTCCAAAATCCAAATTTTTTACAAAAATAAAACATGGTGAAAAAGGTAATTAAGTAGCAGGTATTTACGTCGTGCATATTTTTGCATATTTTTTTACGTTTAGTTTTCCAAATATTTGCATGCGAATAAAAAGCTTGAAATTTCTGACAGAAAATTCGAATTTTATAAGAACAAATTCGTTAAATAGAGTTTTCTTGAAGGGGGTATTTTCTTAGCGTTATTTTTAGTCAGTTAATAAACGGGTAAAATTTGTTACGTGAGATAAGAAGAGAAGACTATAAAAGTAAGCAAATAACTAACCCAATGTTTTCATATGTACACGTAACACGTTCTACGAAGAAATAGACTGCAGAGTTTCATCTTACATCCAGAAAACGCGAGTACGTTATGAGAAACGCGAATCTGCGAAGAAATCCGTGATATACGATGTTATCTCCTGCAATTTTTCATCGAAAACAAAACTAGAGAAAATTTATTTCCGTATCGTTCACGGAAGAGTAAACTTACATTGTTACGATAATATATACAAATACTGCCTTCTAGTTGTTTCTGTTTTAACATTAGTTCATTGTAACAATCCTAACTCTTCATGAAGGAACTAAGAAAAACGTAAAAGAAAATATAATTGTTGTTCGAAGTAGGATATTAAAGCCTCCTACTAATTTTTCAAGGATAAATCACATCACTTTTAATGGCTCCAAGTGAAAATTAGAGGACGCAAAATCTTCATGATCCTTAAAATTTCTACATATAAAAAAATGTTTGGTTCCTTTCCTCGCGAAAATTTTAGAATTCAGTAAACCGACTAATTTTAAATGACTGCGAACTGAAACTACTTTATTTTTAGATATTTTAAAATTCAAAGAAGTTAATAAAATAATTTTGAAATATTGTACTTTTATTTTGATATCTAGGAAATTCGTCTTCTTTATTCTGGAACCAAAAGTTCAAAATGCTACGAAATTACTAGCAAGTCCAGATCTCTAGGAAATTCGTCTTTTTTAATACGTATTTATTTTTTCCCAATTCTTTTTTGGGTACTTTTTGATTCCTGGGAAAAAACGGAATGGGAAATGTAACAAATAAACTCCCCGAATAAGGATGTTCTGAACAATTTCAATCACAGTACCTATATTTTATTCTACGTGTGTTCCACACATCCACAATTTGGTAAAAGAAAATAAAAGGTAGAAAGGGAGAAGAGGCCAATTGGAATCGGGTCGGTGGTTATGCAAACTTGTTATTTGCATGTCACATCCCATGGGATCTCCTTGGATTTCTTGCCCGGCTGGGTAATCAAAAGACGTCAGAAAAGCTCTATTTTCCTCTACGACACCAACGTTTTATTCGATCGAAATCTATTCCTAGCATATGAGATACGAGTTGTTGATTCAGAATTTTTCATTACGCATTGTTGTCGCACGATGCGAAATTCCGCCGTATAATATTTCGTGCAAAGCACATCTCAAATGTACGTTACTACTACGAATACAACTAGTGTTTGTGATTTTGCATTTTTTTTTATTTTTCGACCTTGTTGGTATGGATTCTTGCTCCAGTATTCAATAATAAGCGAAACTACATCCAAGATAGCTTTTTTCTATCCAGAAATTTCAAATTCAATTGACATTAGCTCTAAACAATGTTATATTTCGGAAGACTATTTTTTAATTGCTATGAAAAAAATAATGGTTTACTTTAGAACTTTAATTGAACAAATTAAAAACAGACCTCTAATTTGTCCATCCTAAAGATACGTCTAGACTCTCGAGTATTTACATAAATATGTATTGTTTAGTTTCAAATATGTTTCTGTAACTCTTTTAAAATTGAAGAAAGGTAACTGTGACTTCTACAAAGAAATACCCCATTTAAAATTATTGCAGGGAATCTACGAGAGTTATATTTTTTCTTTTACCGTAATGAGTGCTAAGAGTGCCTTGTTAAAACTTCTCAAGTTTCTTGGAAATCAAAGTCGATGAACACTGCAAATTTTCTCAAGTAGTTTACTTGCGGTGACTCGTTACTGGACTACCGTATATACTTACATCAATTTACCGACATCTCAGTAAATTACAAATAGTGAGAAGTAAACCTTCAGAAAGTGCTAAAAGCGTTGCCACCATGAATAAAAGACGCTCGAACTTCAGCAAAATATTCAGAGCGCAATTCCAAACTTCAGCTTTTATATAAGAGTTCCATAAACTTTAGGAAAATCTTACAATAACGTTAGATGAAGCTGTCGCGAAAGATGCAATTTTGCTAATATATTTATGCATATTCTGCTATTAAGGGGTTACATCTAGTTGGCGGCCGAGAAAAAGGCGAGTTTTTGCGAATTTTTTTTGGGGGGAAAATGATTGCAGGTTTCGAACTGTTTTTTTCATAGTAAAGGATATATCTTCGACTATGTTTCGTAATTTTTTTATTGATAAAAATTCACAAATTTAATTCACAAATGCGGTGACCACTGTATCTTCCACCTCACCCGTCTAAAATCAAAAAATCAAATAGATTATGCTTTTGCATCGTATTATCTAGTCCTTAATCGAAGGATTTGAGAAAATATTCATTTTTGAAAAAATGGTCGACCAAAATGAAGTGATTTATTCATCAAAATTTGGACTTTCACGTTCAATCGTCGACCATTTTTGCAAAAATTAATATTTTCTCAAAACATGGTCGAATATATACATACCCTTTATTATGAAAAAAAAACAGTTCGAAACCTGCAAACATTTTCTCCAAAAAAATTCACAAAACTACGCCTTTTTTTCTGCCGCCAACTAGATGTAACCCCTTAAAGAATTTCGAATTACGGAATGTTTTAAAAGTTGTTTCAGTGCCCAAATTGCAACACCTTTTTTTGTTACAGATCTTGCAGCTACAAATGAACGATTACAGATATCACTACATGTTCACAACCTTTGTAAGTACACATTATTATAACTTATTACGCTTGAACTTTGTAGGGGCAGGAATGTATAAGGGGAGTAAAGGAAATTTTCATTTCCGCAATATTTACCGACGGTTTCCTTTTCTCTTATATACGTATTTCAATATTTGCAAGTGTTTCCCTTAGTTTGAACAGCAGCAACAAATCTCAGATGTACATAAACAATATTCTCGTGAGTGCACGTAAACCATATAGTTCTTGTTAGATAGCATCCGACAACCTGCGAGACAAGAAATGCGTCAGTTCTTTGAGGTGTATCTGATATTACTCCGGATACGTTTCTCTGATATAGACTAATGAGAAGATTTCGTCAATAGTGAAAATTCAAAGTCCAACGAGGATATACAGCTTGTACGTTATTCGATGCACCAATGTATCAAAAATTAATCAGAAACTTCATGCAAAAAAGAGAAGAGCATTGCAGCCGAGTTTGCAGGAGCTCAAAGATCCTCGAGTGGATGCAAACTAAAAACTTTTTTCCCGAATGTGGATTCGAACTCTCTATCTAGCGGTTATCTGTTGAAGAGTTTCGCTTTGAAAGCCAACAATTTAATACGTGACTATCACGGTACAGTCTCAGAGAAACGGGAAAAATTTAGATTGCATGAATTTTTGTGGAAAACTAAAATTAATTAAGGGGTAAAACCACTCTAGGATTTTCAAAAAATCAATGTTTTTTTCGCTTAAATGATACTTTAGGGTCATAAAAACAATATGCCATTTGATTTATAGTGGAAAACAAATGTTAAAAGGTTCAATTATCGAGTTTGCCGCAGCGCCTCAAAGCGCGCGCTGAGCTTCATAAAACTTTAAACGCGTTTTTCTCGAGACCACTTTTTCCAAACTGGGAGGACGGATTTCTCGGACACTATTGCATGGATGGATTTGAAATTTTTACAGTAGCTTCACAACAATATGCTCTTTGGAAGTACGTAGCCGTTTTTTGATTGATTGTAAACTTTTTTTTATAAACAATTTAATGCTTATTTTTAGGGCAAAAAATCGATTCATTTCTTAAAAAGTGCACCACTTCCACAAAATTTGATTAAAAAAAAACCCCTACGTACATCCAAAGCCAATTGTATATAGATTATAAATTTTTTTTATTTTTTGTTCCATGACTCATATATGCCGAGAAATCCGTCCTCCCGTGGCGGTGTTTTCAAAAAAGTTGTTTTCGACGACGGGCTCTGTCGCCGCCATTTTATACGAAAATGACAATACAAAAATTGTTTTTTCTAATTCAATATGTGCTAAATAAACCCTCTGAAAATAAATTCTATTCAGTTTGTCATACTCCCAAAATAAATTGTCAAATTTGAGTCTTTTTTTCTGCCTCTAGAGCGGTTTTACCCCTTAAGCAAAAATTTCGGATACGCTGTTAAATAAGTAAAAGAAAGAAAATAGTAGCAATTGGAATTCGAAATTACCTGTAGAAAAAAAGGGTCATTATTGGAATTGGAAAAGATTAATTTACGAGTGACATTTTTTTAAACTATTTTTATCATACCATTTTCCACTGCACCCACCTTTTCAGTGAAATAGAGATTTAAGCTGTATGTCGATTTGATAACATGATGTACGTTTCAACGTTAAATACTACTTGCGGAACGTTGAAAAACGTATGAACATGGACCATATTCATGAATCCCATGTTATATGATCCAATATTGATCCACAGTTCGATTTAAATTGAGTGTAAACTCATTCTCGTGCATGAGAATCTGTAGGTGTGGATACGTACAAGTGTGTAGAGTACGAATACCACCGTCACGTATTCCACTATTGAAAAATGATATCTGTATTATAGGTTGTTTGAAATTAAATCTTTCATTAGAGATTATTTGAGATTCGCACACACATTTTTCGGTTCATTTCCATTTATCTCACCATTTTATTTCACTCGCTCGACTTTTTAGGAGTTTATTGTTTTTTGTATTCGCGGATAAAAAAATTATCTGCTGTTGCGATAATGTGTCTAGGTAATTCGATATTTATCGCTTCGATTAAAACGCATCGATATGGAAAAAAATTCAACTTCAAATATCATATATAGTTTTGCTATTTATTGCCATTTGCTTCAGCAGCTAAATTCGATATTATCGTTATCTATTGTACTGAAAAAATTGCCTCAAGTGGTCACAACTGCCTTTTTTTGGTTGAGCATTCCTTACGGAATATATGATACAAAACTCAAAATGCATGGAATCGTGTATGGGATTTTTGGTATAGCAATATTATTTTTTAGCATTTTCTTATGTTTCTGTTCTCAGTTTAAAAATTTTGCTATTTCAAGAAGATATATTACAACTTTATAAATATTTTGTACTCATTAATACGTAAAAACAAAGTGATCCAGGTTTTCCACAATTATTTATTTGGTTACTAAAGCTTACAAACTTTTATCAGTGATCTGAAAATCAAAATTATTAATAAATAAATCTTTAACAAGGGAATAAATAATACACGCGATTGTAAAAAATGTTTTTTATTGCACAATTTTTACGTCACCATAAAAATTATCGTAATCTTATTGTTTATCTGTTTGCCGACAAATTCAGGTTTGTTAATGATAAAAAAGAAACACGGATCCTTCCAAAATCATGACTAGTCGTTAATCATTAGAAACTTGCACTCACCGTACAAAAAATATAGTATAACTAGTTGATGTATGGGAGTAAACAGAGGAATCCATCACTAGCTGTAATTACGAGCTATTGAAAAACGTAGGTACGATGTTATTTGTAGCAAAAATGAGGATACTGAATGGTGAGGAAGGTAGGACTAAAGTATAAAAAGGAGCTTGCGAAGTATATATCGCTGGAATGGAGTATCTCAATCCCAGTGTAAAATGTGTCACGTTTAAAAAGTAGTAGGTTTGTAAAAGCGGAAGAGTACTTTATCTGTTCGCCTAACTTCCTATGCAACGCTGTTAGAGGATGGTAACAGTTTCCTGTGTGAAAGCACATTATTTACGTTAACGATCTCCGTGAAGCAATGAATCATAGCATAATTATAAATCACAGTGTAAAGAAGACACGAGGATGTGCTATCGCCGGTGATTATGAAGAAAATGCTTGTCTCATTGATATGTAAATCTTCATTATCCTTTTGAAAATTTCAAGCTCACACTCGTTTTTAATTTACGATCAAGCTTTAAAGGTCTGCATATTTTGTGGAATTTTACGAATTTTGGTTTACGAAGTTGATGAATATATGTAAGAAGGAAATTGTCTGGTGAAAAAATAATCATTCTCCAGAAAAATTTGACATTTAATAATCTCCACAATGAAGCCAATAACATCGTGTATTAAAAAAATATGCCTTCAAGGTGCCGCTACAATTATCATTTGCCTTTGTTCGTATAATAATTTCTCGTAAATTAGCTGCTTTTGTACACGAGAAGTCACGAATAAGCGAAAGAAGAAAGGAATTTTCGTAACGAAAGCTTCTCATACTTGTCAAGCAATATGGAAATACATGAAAATAAAGTATTGGGTTCGAATCCAATAAATACAGAACTCTACTAAAAATATTTTATATTAATAAGCGATTTTTTAGTAACTAAATACTACATTAAAAAATTTTTATTTTTCTTTCCGTCATCTTTACCCCCTTATTTCGAAAGATATCGTAGGAACATGAAAAAAAAACATGAAGTAACCACAAGAAACGTGTGCAATATTTCTTTGAAAACACACTTTCCCTTACTTCCTCTTCACTAGTTTCCTGATCTTCCATCTCGATTGCCTTACCCTCAAGAATACTACATCTTCTTGAACTCCTACCCCTTCCTTGCTCTTTTTTTATTTAATTTTTTTAGCAGGAAGATATCCTCGAAAAACTTGGAGTAGATACGAGAAATGAAAGATTTATTGCTCAACATCTTTTTCTGCTAAAGTTTTTCAATAGATTTTCTGTGTGGGAACTTTATAAATTTCATTTCATAGTGATCTTTATTACATTTTGTTGTTCCTGGATTAGACGAACTTGTCGAAGAGGTTGTCGGACTGGTAAGATAACGATAATTCTTATCAGTTTTCCGGCAGTATTAGAGAACAATGAACGAGATACAAGATTATTGTAAAATTTGAATCTTTTGTCTATATCTATTTGCGCTACGGAATACTGTGGTAAAGCTCATAGATATTTCGAACAAATAAATTAAAGCTCTTTTGAATTTCTTTATAGCCAATGATAATTATTTAAAAATGAGAATAATATTGGGATTTGCTATATATTGTTTTTTATTCAAGAAAAAGTGATAATTGTTATTACTTTATTATCAATGCACCAAAAAATTAGAAGAATGTGTGTGTGGAAATTTGATTGTATGTGCATAATAAAAGTTCATTCTAAGTTGTAAATATTATTACCTCAATATTTCTGCCAGACACGTGTTACAGTAAAATGTCTAATCATATAAAATACTTTGTTTAATATTGAAACTACCAGAATGTCTAAGTTTTAACATTTAAAATCCGATTAACATAAATACATAGAATGGATAATGATATAAGTAAGATCTCCAAGGGAGTAATCAGTTGCCAAACAGCAAACAGGAGACTCGTATTCACGATCCGTTTATTGAAAATTCATTTCTTTGTTACCGGGTACCGTTAGCAATTTTTGCACGATATCAGTGTTTCTTAAAAGGAAAATAAATAATTGATGAGGTATTCTTATCCAGATACGAATGGAATACTGACATTTCAAAATATAATACAACTGAAAGACGATAATATTATGGCTATCTGTATATGAAATATCTCTTTAGGGAAAAAAACATCAATATTTCGTTTTGACAACTGTATTCACAAAAAGGATATTTGAATTTTTTACTAGCATTGTAAATCCTGCTAGAGAACAATGTAACAATGTAAATCCTGCTAGAGAAAGGACGTGTGTTTATTTTTAGAGTTGATAATGGAAGAAGTTTAATCAACGAAAGAAATGCGTTTACAGACTCAAAGGCGGAGGTATTTACTACAGTATTTCGATTCAGCAACATTTTGTTATATTTTAAGCAGAACTATCAGGGCCCGGGAAGAAAGGAAAAATGTTAGGTAGAAGTTTTGTAATCAAAATTTGAGCCACAACTTTTTTAGAAAATCCAAAATGTTTTTTCTCTTTTCAGGATATAGAAACTTTTGACCTGGAGGATTTTAAATATAATAGTGTAAATATGACAGCTTTTCGGTTGGTGGATCTGGAGGAGCCCAAGGTTGCTGAGGTTCTTAGACAGATGGAACGTTTCCAACCAATTGGTCCTGCGATTCTCAACAGAAGTGGTATTATCCAGGTTAGTAAGTTCGGATGGACTCTTTTTATTTCTTTCAGTGTTCAAATACTGCAGGAAAAATTTTTCGAACAAAAGTTAAAATGTTTATATCAATCAATCAATTTCAATTCACTCCGTATAAATTCAACTCGAAAAAAAGACCTTCCTTTGGTAAGATAAAGTTCGATATTTTCCCCACTCATCGAGTGACAATAGAAATCCTTTTCGATTTGTTTTCTGTGATTTTAAAAAGAAGGTTCAATGAAATATTAACATGCAGAGTTTTCCTTTCAAAAAAGCACATAAAAAATTATCTAAATTGTTAATTACAGTGAAGAATATTACGAGAATGAAGATAAAACATGAATTAATTGTATAGAAGCATTTTGCAAGTACCCAAGCAAGAACATGCTCTAGCTTGGTATTGGAAACTGCGAAATATATAGCCTTAATCGCTATAAACTCCTCCTGGAATAGGTTAACCCTGAACTTCGTAACGTGATCCCTGTCTCGATTTAATTGACTCGAAATTCACTATGAATAATAAAAATTATATAAGGTTGGTGCGTAATTAACGACGATTATTTTAGTGTGTTTCATACAAAATCATCGTCGTTAATTATGCACCAACGCAATAGTCATATCTGATTAAAACTTGTTAAATCTTTAGTGGCAGTATTTTTGTAAAATTTTTTGATCACATACATTTCCGTTAAACACTGTCATTCTTTATTTTGCACTAGTTGTTAGTTAATATCCAGTCATTTAAAATTTTTGCAAATTACTTCAGATTATTTTAAATTAGTGTATTATTTCAAATTCGCTTTGTAGTTGGCTAGAGTGTGATAATTCGCTGTGTAACATATTTGATTTTCTTTTTCTTTGAAAAGTCAGATACTATATAACGAAAAAATTCTTGAAGGAAAAAATCAATAAAAATAGATATACTTAAATGGCACATTTTAAACTTTACGAAAAAATATGTTGCATCACTTGAACCAACCATGAATACCAATGCTAAATCAGGGTGAAGGTAAATGGAGAAGGTATAAAAGTGAGAACACTAGTAGTTATGGTCAGCTAGTGGTACAAGTCTCTGCTTTGTCAGCCTTTTAGTAATTAAGTGCCGAGCTTCCCCTAACGGCAACCATAACGTCAAATTAGATTAATACTAACCCGATAAAGATTCCTATCTTTCGAATGGACCATTTGCAGCTTAAAAATTTAAAAAGTTAATCTATTATTTATTTTCTAATTATTAGCAATTGTTGTAAACTCGAAATCTTTTGTTATAATAGTGTTGGATATTCTATATACCAACAAAATTTCGTTTTCACGAGTTAATTTGATACAGTTGGAACGGTGTAACACATTAAAATAAACGCATGTTCCAGGCAGAACCAGCTTTGGTTTACGACAGTGTGCAAATTTTCGCACATGGTCTAGCTGCTTTGGATCGAAGTCACGTTCTGAGACCAGCGAATTTATCATGTGAAAAAGAGGAGCCTTGGGATGACGGCTTATCACTTTACAACTACATCAATGCCGTATGTATGAATTATTGTTTCAGTACCTCAGAGTTGTTGAAATATGAATTATGTTTTTCTAGAAACATAAATTTCTCTCTACTGTATCCCTGGAAATTAGGTTTTTATTAATATGGATAATTTTCTTTCTAGTTTAATGGTAACTGGATTAAAAAACGACTATTGACTTTCTTATAATTTTACGAGACTTCACGGTAAAAATGAAGTTGATTAGAACCATAGCTGAAACCGATTTAGAACAAAATTAATTTATCTTTGAGTTACAACAGGCCCACCCGCGGAGCTTTTACCTCTGCAGAAAGAAAAAAAATATAACGATATAATATAAATAGAAATAATTTTAATGGCTAATAACATAGCCGTGTGCGATACAGTTCGAATAGACGATATTGTTTAATCCAGTTGTTGAAACATAATTTTTATTCATTTTTGGGGTTGATCAAAATTTCATTCAAATCAACCCCAAATTACTACCGTCGTTGATGACCCAAAAAATTACTTCACCTCCATTCCCAGTGATATTTTACCGGTTGTTATATGTTACTATTGAATAGTATCCAATAGTTATATTGTAGAAATTGATTAACAGATCAGATTCAAATTTTGGAAATTCTAATTTGTACCCCACTTTTGGGTGGAGGCCAAAAACTACTTATAATTTTTTTTTGTTATGAATCTTTATTTTTTCTCACAAAGACACGTCCTTTCTACATTTTTCTACAAAATCGAAACAAATTGTGAAATTGACGATCGTTGTCCAATATTTTTGATAGATAAATATTTACTAAAATTTAACTAGATTCGCCGTAGCATTAAATCACTAGATTCGCAGATTAAATCACTAATATTGACTTCAAAAAGGTTCAACCTAATTCAATAAACAAAGCTGATCAAAATTGATAGGCTTCATTTTACATGTAAATGTTAATTTTATTCGTTTACTTTATCTCACACGAAATAGGTAAATGTATTTCTAAACACGGAATTATTTAATAATTCCAATTCTACAGTATCGGAGCAAAATTATTTTATTTCTAGTTAAGACTTTTTGACCCAGTTTTAACGTAGCATCATTTTCATCCGAGTCTCGGTGGGAATTATTTGATAAAGGTTTTGCATATTGCAGATAGCTGGGTGCTTAAATGTGAGATTTAGGGATACTGATTGTTAAAAATTGTAAGAAAAGAAGAGGCGCACCGAGAAGGCGTTGCACCATTAGTCGTTAGCGGGCTCGTAAATTCAGGAAATAATTACGATGGCGAAATGGCTAGATCGTTAAGGAAAGGGACGTGTATAATTTAAATTTCTCTCCCTGAGATTTACATAAGGAACATGCTCGCGATCTTCGACGCTCGTTATATCTTCATTTACCGCAAATCGAATGCTCTTCCTCAATTTTTCATAAATACTTCCAATTCTACCCGAATATTTTTTATCACTTTCCCTCCTTTTAATTTCTTTTTCCAGAAGCACACGGAAAATTTAACAATAAGGAAATTGGGGAAAGGAGAATGAATGAACAATTATTCCTTTCATTTATACGAATTCAAATATTCCGTATTTAATGACTCAACCTTTAAACAAACCCCTTGTTTTTAGTATTACGAAGGATATAAATCAATATGAGATCTGTCTTCTTTCTTGACTGACGTTATCAAATTAGTTGTTCACATTCGTAGAAGCAACATGATGCATTTATGAGCGTTTTCTTTGAAACGCAGGTTCGGAAAAATGCTTCCGCCAGATGAGTGCTAACGAGCGGTTTTCTTGCTCCAATTCTTTTTCTTACACTTTAAGTATTTCAGCACATCTCTGCTTGATGCAAATGCAAATGGCAGAGGCAAATTGTTATCTTTAAGTGGTTACGTAATTGTAACTAACTGCTCTCAATAGACGCTTAGTTAACCCCCACTCGATATTACAAAAATGCTTTTTATTTGATCAAACATTTTGGTATTTAGCTCTTGCCTGTTCGAAAAAATTCTTCGTTCCAATTTTTCGCTGCTGCACTGCAAAATGTAATTTTTGCTTTCAATTCATGCTTTCGATATTGTTCAACCTTTTGGTGAGAGAAATAGTTCCCAACGGCTGATATGTTCCATTCTGTTCATGCTCGGCACGAAGTTTTGTACGAAGTTGTAATATCGATTATAATGTAATTATGTTTGATTTGCGTACAAGTTTCACTTGATAATATAAAATTCCCTAAACGTTGCAGTTCTGAGGTTTTTTTTTCTGCGAGTAATAATATTAGCGATTGTAACTAGGATTTTCGAGGTTGTAGAGAATGACACGTTTCAATACATTGTATATATAACGAGTTTAATACCATTTATCATAAAGAGGTACATCTACCTGCGAATAACAAGCATCCAACTCCGCATGACCTGGAGCTAAACTATAACCCACATTAAGTTATCTCCATCTCGGATTATTATTCCAGTTTATGGTGTGTTACTAAAAATACGGTGAAGATACATTATGGTTTATAGGTTAACAATAAGTACTGACGTTGAAGCTTATAAAACATCACGTTTATGCTGAATTACGGATGAATTCTTTATATTCTTGCTTGTCATATAAAACACTGTCTTCCTTTTCACACTAATAAACTGAATTCATATGTGACAGAATAATGTTAGACTGATTATATACTTCCCCTAGACTCTTCGCGGAAAAGAAAATCCTTTCGATGCCGAAATAACAATTCATAATCTGATTTTTCATCAATTACCTCCAACTGTTGTTTGATACAATCGATTACGAACGTCATTCACCGTAAAGACTACTTATCCAGAATACAATTAATCGGTAGGACAATTTGTCACGGAGGGAGTTTATTATGGGGACTTTTTGTGATAAGTGTAATTAATTTTGGGTGTAATTTATCATGGGGTCAATTTATCTCGGGAAAGTATATCGTCCGGACAGTTTATTAAAATCCTAGATTAAAAAAGCGTATTCCATAAAATGTTTCACCTCTCCGGGTCAAACAATATTCGACTCATAATGGTATTGGAAGGCACCCATACTCGATATTAAATCTTAGTAGAATCGGATATCATGTAGCCATGCGATAAAACGATCTCGTGGAATATATCGTTCGAAGTCCGGATACGTCGAAGCGAACATCAATTACACAAGAATTCTACTTCATTGAGTAAAGAGTAAAACCTAACTCACCGACCAAGTGGTGCATTCTAGTATAGGTATTACGAGAATATCTATTACGCGCATACTCTGACCTCATTGTCACTGAAGTTTCCTCGAGTGAGCACAAGCCCCTATTTTCACGTAAGGTCGATCTGGTTACAGCGTGTGATCACCGTAAATGATTGATCAACAACCAAATACTCGACACGTATGAATAATCGACTCTTACACAGATTGGGAGATCCCTAAACGGTGCCCTCGCGTTATTTTACGAGATTCAGAAACCAATAAACGTTTCAGACCTCGTACGAAGTAACAGTGGTAAACGACTTCTCATACCCAATAATAGTTTCGCTGGTGTAATTATGTGGTTATGTCAAAATTAGTCAATCATTGTAATGGAAAGCTAAGCTCACGAAGACGTCGAGTGGAAATCGATATCACAATTGAGCACTAAATTTAGTGCACTGGCGTCTAAATTTAGCGAGAAAGGGTGAGACGCTGCTGGAGTGGCAAAGGAAATAGAGTACATTGTCAAGAATCTGCGTTGCTTTAACTAGGAACTTTTTTAGAGCACGTAAAGGAGCGTCGATTCAAAGCGATACCGAAAGCTGCTTAACTTTCATACAGAGAAAACTACAGAGACCTGAAATTCATACGTTCCAGAAAGTAGCATGTAGTTCCATTTTCTGTACCTTTACCGTCAATATTTTACAAATTTGGAAAATATACTTACTAATAAGTAATACTGCTTTACCAAGCCATTACGCAGCTTTGTAACCTTTATACTGGATATGTCTCTGAATGTTTCTCGAAAGGAACTGAATTTTGTTCAAAAATAATTAAATAAAAAATAAGTAACGATCGATTTTTTAAAACATAAAAAGGTAGTTCGTTATTTGTTGATGCGAGTGCAGTGACAAAATTAATTCAGTCAAGTTTTCTCAATTATTTTGAATAATACTATATGTAACATTCTAATTATTAACACTGCATATTATTAATATCAGACCCTATTTAGTCATAAGAGAGGGTGGATTTTCTATTGTAGAAATTAATTTCGTGTCGTATTTCACAATTCCTTTGTTACCTCCTTTGTTTACAAACTATTTCAACTTAAAAAGAAATGATAATTTGAAACAAATATTAAATATACAAAAATAAACAAGAAAACTTTCGATTTTGAAAATGCCCATATTCAACTTTATATTTTTAAACGCTATTGTTTAAAACCATTTTTCATCTTGTATCCAACACATCGCACATATCTCCGTGATATGATGTGTTCGAATCTTAGTAGTACAATCTTTCTCCTCTGTAGTACAAGGGAGTTGCTCACATTTCCCACCCCAGTTTCGTGCAGCTGTGCAGAAAAACGACAGAAAATGAGAAGAAAAGGTACCGTATAATGACAAGCCTTCGCTTCTCGGCCCGCGCTTTGTGCATTAGTTTCCATAGAATGGAAATAATAATTATGAGACTGTGGAACTGTATTTGATATTTTTGCAGGCGTTTAAAGTTTCCTAAATTTACCTTAAAACGTAGTCGCGCACCATTGACGTGTATTATGCATCTGTTGCAACCTAGTTTTAAGAGACTTCGCAAGATTCGTCTGTCAACATTATTCAGCAAAACCTCGGTGAGCTTTAACTGACTTTAACATTTCGAAGTTCTCATTCGTTTCTCTTCCCGCAGGCATAGGCGAAACAAAATTTTCTCATTTTACGAAAGGAATGGGTAACCTTACTAATGGTACAAAATGTGCACAGCTCATTCTCGCAAATTCACTATAGTTTTAGTCATTTCCGGAATATTCAAAGAAGAGTCTCTTGTTTCTGTAACCCCTCCATTGTTTCTGAGGGCAACTTCCACAACTCTCGCTCTTTATCTTGCGAAATAACGCCATCGCATTTGAATAAACGCAGACTAGTTAGAGGAAAATACATCATTTTCGTTCTCCAGACGCATAGATTACCATTTCCACGCATGCGAGAAAAATATTGGAATTACCGTTTCAAGATTTTGCTATTTTGACAAGTTTGACGAAAATGCAAACTTGTAGACTTTCGTTGCAGATGCAATTTATTTTTCTTTTCAATCAAACTATTTCATGTGACACAAATTTATAAGAATTTCTGAACAAGCTTTGTTCGGACTACTGTCCAATATACGTAAAACCAAGGATAATCATAAAAATAAGTCGCGAAAAAGTACATCCTTGTGTACGTGATATGAAAAACAGTATAAAATGAGGTATGGATTGCACAAATTACGCGTTTAAACATTGCCACAGTAGGGTTATTCATATACCTCTATAAATACCGTGTCTCAAGTCTGCATGAGAAGAGGGAAAGTACAATGTTGACACATGAATAATTAAACAGTGTATTTAGCAAGTAGGTATGTAGTTTGTGTGACCACTTCTTCCATACAATGTCCTTTGGAATCTCCCTCTATCTCTTTTCTCCTCTCATTCTGTCTCCTTCGTTCTGTTTGACTCACTCTCTGGATATATCAAGCTTGTACATACCTTGTCCTCTCGTTGCATCCATACATTCATGCATACGCAATTATATCAATGTACTCTCCGGCTCACGTGCGACTCATGAATAGGTCCAGCACGAGGTGAACGCTTATTAGTCGAGTATTATGGGTGAAATTGAACTTCCCGATGAATTACACGACCCTGCACCTTGCACATGTGGGTACATACGTTTACGTTATCATTAAGAGCCTGGAACAACGTACCGTTGTATGTATTTGAGTTCTAAACTAGAACAAATGTAGTTGCATACTACTATTCTTTGACGTTTGAACGTTTTATTCTCATTAAATTTCGTTAAAACTGGTTAGACCTTTTTTCATGGCTCCCGATTGTTTTTACCATGAAGTCTATCATCATCCATGTAAAATCACATTGTCACTGAAAAGTGTAATTCTAATAATTTTTGTATAGTGGTATATTTTGTAGTTTAACGTTTTTATACTAGTCCATTTTGGAATTCACTACCCTCTTGGGCTCGGTATGCACCAACCTCTTATTTTTTATACTAATGTAACAGTTTAGGTACACCAATTTTATATACATTGTTATTATCTGATTATTATATTTTTTATTTTTATTACTCCCTTATTTTAATATTTATCGTTTATTTTACTTTTAATTTGCGCTTTAGGGGATTTATCCCAAAGCATCAAACAATTAAATCTAACTTTAAGGAACAGTAAAACTAATTTTAACACTAGAACTACCACACCAGTCATTTTGACTGGTTTGACAATTTTACTTTATTATTCCTACTTCATGTTACATTTTTTCTTCGCAATAATGTAATGATTTTTGGAGAGATACCTAAAGGACTAATACAATGAACATTAATTTTGTTTTATTCATTTAAAATAAAAGTCATTTTTTTTTAAAGTAGAGATAGCTACGTCTCAACTGTCGGTAGTTCTAGTGTTAATAACAGTTGAATTTTTAGTTTTTGAAATATTTGTCAAAATAATGATCTCGTCGATACTTTTATATATAATAACTAGTACTATCTTTTTTTTATCTGCAGTTTGAAAATCGTATAGAATTGCTCGCAAAAAATTTCGATAACAGAAGTAATCCTTATAAAACGAACGTTTTTATCACAAAAGTGAGTAAATACAGTAATATCCGTGTAATTAATGCCATAAGGATGATTATAATACCGCTGGAACGGCCTTTTGTTGTCATCTCATAAGTTACAAAGCCAGCTGAAAACTATGTGCAATCCACACGGACCATTCTACTTTGCACACTGGATTAATGACAAAAGTTTTCGTGACACTCTCTTTTCGCGTAGAGCTACAGAAACTTCGTTTTCATAGATATAAATAAAATTGGATTTTTCCTCTGGCTCTTTTTCTGTAAATTATGACAAATACTTGTCATCCTAATGACCTTAAACCTTCAAATTTTGCCTTTCATGTGTAAATTTCAAATATCCTCGCATCCACCTGCAACTTTATACCAGACACATTTTTGAAACTTCATGAATGGTAACATTTGAATGAAATTGTCATCCCTCTGCAGCAGTACTACGGTTTCGCTGTGCAAAAAAGATACGAGAAGTTCTCCCTTTCCTTTGTGGAAGAAAAAAGGAGGAAAAAAGTTAAAGATCCAAACTTAATCGCGTAGAAAAGTTCAAGGAAGTCAAGGAAATTGGGGTGACGGACTTAGAATCTTCTAACGGAAGTACGAACTATAGTAGCGTGGAATGTCGCTCTTACATTCTGGACGAGTTACGAGTCTTTGAAAAGTTGTAAAATGTTACAATAGAATTGCTCCGTGAATTATTTCATGAAGATCCATTCGAAGTTCTTTCCTGTTTTAAAGCTTTGGCTTTATGTAGCTGGTTAAGGTATTTAATACCCCCTTTTCAATGCTAATAAGACGTTACTCTTTTAATATTAAGCTGGTAAACATTAATATTTCACCAGTGAACTGTAACATCTAGTGAGTATTTATTAACTAGATATTTCACAGGAATGCAATTGATAGAAATTGTTCAGAAAAATATCAAGAATTTACATATTGTAGAAAACAGTAGTCATTTTGCCCGAAAGGGCTTACAGTGGGAACAAAAGCCAAAAGTTGTATATAAAAAATACTTTTGTAATTGAAATTTATTCTGACAAAAAAAGAATTATACTTTCTAGATTATTTTTTAAAATTATTTCACGTAAAATCTTAAGATGTGAAATTAAAAGAAAGTTAAATTTAGGTCAAAACCTTCATCATATAATTTTTCCTTTGATATTGGGGAGAGTAGGGAACAGAATTAGTAATGTCAGAAAAGATTAAGAAAGTCTACTTGATTATGTAGCTCAAAGGGTTCAAATAAACTGCTAATTAGTTCTCTAAAGTTTGGAATGAAAGGGCCATTGACAAACTCTGACCAATATTATTTTAAAAATTAAGTTGCGGTTAAAACCCTTTGTGAAACGATTGTTCTTGTAGATTTTTATTCGCTATTCAACGTTATTAAAGGCTACATCCGTTTAATCTACTACTATTTTACATAATGGCGATTACAACTATTCAACAAACATTTTGTATCTAAGAAAGACCGTTGGGATAGAAATTTGTATAAATATTTTATATTCCACTTCGTTTCTGGTGGAAACTCCACCCCTGTTGTGTTTTCATGGGTCGCCTGTTCTTAATTCTAAATTGCGAAGGATTCTTGACCCGTGTTGGTTCAGCAAACAAAAGAAATTACAATGTATTACACGGAAAAATGTAATAAACATTAAAAGTTCACTGACCTTCGTTCATATAAGGATCTGAGCTTTTTAACTTCTGAAGGAGAAATGCAGTTAAATATTATTCGACTTTTTATGGCTTTTGAAAATGGATAGTTTGATAGTAGAAAATAGTAGTTCTTTTGTTGAAAAAGAATTACAGTGAGAACAAAAGCTAAAAGTTGGATATAACAAATTTTTTTAATGAAAATTGATTCCGATAAAAAAATGGTACTTCTAGAATCTAGATCATTTCTAATTATACATACATTTTTTATAAACAATGCGTAATTGTCCAGGACTAAAAATTTACATACTTGAAAATCGTATTTGAAAAAAGGCTTTTAACTGAAACTTCGGAAACACCTATTTTCTTTAGGACTTCTTCGCCTGATCTAAATCCTAAATACTTCATTCATTTACGTGTTCTTATTATAAATGTTTCAAACGCTAAAGAATTATTGGGATGGTGTATAATTAACGACCAATTTTTTTGGGTGAACGTTTATTTAACAAAAAAAATATAAAAATCGATTCAAAACATGTTTAATAAATTTTTTTGGAGTTCCTATTTACTTCGCAAACGGTCGTTTCACGAGCAAGATAACCGCTAATTTCTTGAACCAAAATAATCATTACTGATCCTGCACCAACCCAATATTTTTTTCTCATCATTAAAACTAAATAGTATCAGGATTTTTCTTGAACCTTAGAATCAATCCGTAAATGAAAAAAAAAATGCAAAGTACTGTGATTCCAATGGAGTTTAATTAGAACATTGAATAGAACTTTTATAAAATAAAATATGATAGAGTGTAAAATTTCATACTGGAAATTCAATCGATAATTTAGGTAAAACTAATACCTTCGACGACGTGTAACTTTAAAGCTTTCATTTAATATTATGAATTCAAGGGAGATAGTCTACTATCCGTCACTCTAATACACGCGGTGGTAAGTAGCAGCTTTAGCCACAAATATCCCCCAATTAAATTTACAAAACTTTTATACCAAAAAGGTGTTTTTAACTATTTCAGCTTTCATAATGAACATTTTTGTTCCCGTATCGGCAGCGAAAAGGATTATTGAGTTTTGTGTCATTTAACATTAAAACTGATTGTGGTGCATTTCTTCCGTGGTAATCATATTGACAAAATGTTAAATTTTCTTTAAATAATAGAATACCAGACAAGGTTTTAATTTAGGTGAAGTACCACAGCTCAAAGAACACAAATTTTCAGTTATAACCTCGAATGGTCTTTTCAAATATTATTCCATTATAGTAACAAAAATGGTCTTTTGATTATTGACAGGAGCTTTTTCGAAACACTAATCTGATCTGATTTCCCCACAATTTTTTCTAAACCTAGAAATTGTTTTTTCCTTTTTTCGAAAAATTGTCTTTTTTTTAGTTGTCACTTTTGCAGCAAATGCCGCAATATCGCGTGAATTCTAACGTACGTTTTCCAAAAACGTGCAATATCGCGATGCTACAGTAGTCCGCAAAAAAGTTGTCCACGATGCTCCATTTTGCGGTGCTAAATCAGGGACAACTTTTGTGCTACTATACAATAAAATAAATTTTTTCAGATTTGTTTTGCCAATCCAAATTTCATTCTATTTCTTTTTTTACAATTATAATACTAAAGTAGGTTAACCCTTTACGGTCCAAAGGTGATTCTCGGTGACCACTTTCAGTTCATTTACAAAAGTTTCCGATCGTAATGGGTTAAAAGATACACAAATCAAGGAGTAATAGAAAGTTGTGCGGTCAAGGGGGTTAATGTGCAATTAGTTACACCTTTCTTCATGTTTGGGGAACATCAATATCTCTCATGATATAAGAGTGACATATATGCTTACTACAAATCGTGCGATTAAGCGTTGTAGTATAAATGACACGATGCTCGTTTTCTCTAGTTGAACGTTTGTAAATAGATTTATGCTATCGGACTCCGCCATAATTCACTATCTCCATTCGGGGTGTGCACGCATTGGTGTGTGAAAATACGACGTGGAGTCGGTGGTGCCAGTCCAAAGGTAATTAACGCTCAAATCTGTTGGGACAAATTCACTAGAAAACCTTCCCATTCGTCTGTGCGAGTCCGGCGAGATTTTGACAAGGGCATCAACCTTCTGGTTTTGCTATCTGGTTTCACCTTTTCAGCGGAATTAGTTTTTTCAAAGTGCTCAAGAAAAACAACAACCCCAGAAACAAAGTAACGATCTAAGGCTTTTGATTATCACCTCAAAGAAATTGCTACGATTCACGAATTTCTCAATAGGTCCAGAAACGATTCCAAACGCGAAATTTCGACTTCTCTGAACCCAAATTTTTAATAAAGAGTACAAAAATAAGAAGGATGCACGTTTTTGAAATTGCAAATGTAGAAATTTTTTGTGTACCACCTATTAGTACTTTAATTGCGTAATCATTAACTTACGAATATTATATATGCCCAAACATGGTTATTAACTTTCTACATATTCATGGAAAGTGGTATCATTGTTTCAAAGTTTAATCATTATCGAGTTTTAAGTGTATTAATGATACCCTGCGAATTATTTAAAGGTATGCCTTTGTCACGTAAATTAACCGTTTGAGTGCTGAAGAATTTTCTTATACATATATGCCAAAAGTGCGGAATGAAATACAAGAGAAGCGCGATCGCGCTTCTCCGAAATATTGGCATACGATCGCACTCGAACGGTTAATAACAGTAATTGAATTATGTATATACTTTTCGGAAAGCCGATTTCACGTATCACACTGATGGAAAAATAATATTTTAATTGAGCTTATTGGAAGCAAATATGATTTATTTACACTGCTTGCGTATACTGTACAACAAAATGGGGTTGATTCATATATATGAAATTTATTGAACGTCACAATTGAATTGAAGCAAATAATGGTTTTGCTTACTCTAAAATACATTTTCTGTTTTAATGAAGCTCCTACTTTTATAACAGATTCATAATTTCACAATACCTACGACAAACCAGTTTCTATTGATTCACCGAAACTTCATTTACCCGTATAAATAATTTTATCGAAATAAACGCGGTATGGTTTATTCGAATAAACTCATTTTATTTTAATCTTTTTCCACTGTAGAAGTCGTACTTCGGCTTAAAAAATCCAAATCGAATTCCCAGATGTGTGATTATCAGACAAAGGGTTGATTTCATTTTCCTGCCTGGGTATCTTCGATTAATTAACCAACCCTAATTAACATCAGTTTTTCTTTAAAGGCGTTTTTCCACTTTTCTAATATTGCGTTTCAAAATTTGCAGTTGTTGAAGTTTGAAATTTATCCTCGATCTTATTAAAACACAGAAAATCGTGTTTACTACCCAGATTTGTTAACCTCTTTCTTCGAATGAAAGAATTATGAAAATTGAAATCCTAGCAATATTTTGCAATCCCAATGAAATACGATATTCGAAAAAAAATAATATTCAAAATATTTCAAGATTTATGATTCCTATGTCCTCCTTACAAAAAAAATCTGTATCCTCTTTTGCCCGAGTTTTCCAAGAATACATTATAATTACTATTAACAGCCATAGCTGCTCTACTTACACCACCTTCTAAAAGCGGAATAGGTCATACTTGAAGCAATAATATATCAATTATCCTCTTCGATGTCACTGTGCCATGTTTGGAACATTCACAAAATGTAAAATGTTATTGCCAGTTATTGGATGTTAATATTAAACATAGTCCTGAGAAATGTCAGTGTAAGAATAAAGTCACGAAATCACATTTAGATGGAATTTGATATTTTGTCAATTTTCTTCGTTTTATTGATTGACCGTTGTGATACAATTTTAATATATATACGACGTTTCGGTTTATATGGAATTATTAATTTCTTTATATTTGGAGTATTTATCGATTTCAACGGATTCACTTCATTTATTATTAAGTTCGGAACTAGACATTTTCAAATTGCACGCGAGATTTTTATTTCTCCTGACTCACAAAACCTGAACGGAAATGGATTAAATGCAGAGACATTGAAACTTTGTAATAAAGTCAAGTGATATTTGTACCTTCTTGCAGGCAGGTTTGCACGGATTGACTGGACACATAGAATTCAACGAAGGAAAAAGGAACAACTTTAAACTGGATTTGCTGAAATTGAAGAAAGAAGATCTTGTGAAAGTTGGAGAATGGAAACCAGGAAGTGGAGTTAACGTCACTGATGTCGGAGCTTTTTACGAGACAACTGCCACCAACATCACACTTGTCGTAATGACAAGAGAGGTGAGCTTCAAGATTACGATTTTAACAAACCCTTCTGCAATATAATTTACATTTTTATCTTTACCCTTTGTTACACAAATTATTCTTACGAACTCCTTCTGCTAAAATTCTTAGTGTAGGGATTTTTTACAAATTTGCTATGAAATTTTTCTTTTTTTTTTATAGCGGATTTCAGAATTTTTTACTAGAGAGTGGAGTCGTACTCAGCGACCCCAGAAAGTAGAAATTAATTTAGGTAATTTCCACATTATGCCAATACTTAAACTTCGTCATTATGGTTTTTTTTTTCTAAAAAAAGGTATTTTTTTATTTTTCAATTATTTTGCTTATATCAATATACATTTTCCAAGTGATTGCGAAGAAAACATTATGAAAGCATAAATTAATGTTTAAGGAACCTCAAATAATTTATTGTATAATTGGAAAATATTATCACGAATTTTGGAAATGTTCAATGAAGAATGTAAATGTACGTAGTACATATGTAAACTTGTGCAAAATGCTTGTGCAAAAAAAATTGCCACAATCAATATTTCACAATTATTTCGTGATCGAAGATGCGAATTTGAAAAATTCGAACATCAATTCGACTTGTGTATCTAACGTTATTATTGGTTGTTGTGTTTAATGGTTTATGCCATCACATTGAAATGAAAATTGGCGAAGGTGGAAGATAGAAACCGTGTCAAGAGAGCGTATAAAGGCTACTATTGAAATGAAACCATGCGTTATATCCTTACCTTTGTACAAAATGCTAAACAGACTGCACGCTAAGTATTCGAGTACCGAGTATTCACTGTGTATTCAGTACCAACTATAAATCATCCAATCACCCGAGTAAAACCCGAGTAAAAATGGCACGCGAAAAAAGGAGAATCGATACAGGAAAGAAGGTTAAAGTTTGTACTCCAACCAAGATCATTAAAATTCGCGAAAATAATTATTCGAAATCGTCCTGTAGCTGTTTCGTATTTGCACTGTAAAAAAAATCATCAAAATGTGTACATCACATTCCATTGAAAGGTGGAAATTTACGAATTTATACACCAGATCCGTCTATTTGCATGTAGAAATAAAATTGTAAACAAAATTTTTAAGCGTCAGTACAACATTCATTTCATACAAATATTTATTTACTTAATACAAAAATAGAAGTCTTTGTTTAACGTCATTGTTAGTCAAGTTTTCAAAATTTTACTACATAAATTATGAATTGAAACAAGTCAGAGTGAGCAGTTTATTACTAAACGGGTAGTAATACTTTTTCGTAAGAGTGGTTCAGTGGTAAATCGGCCTTCTCGCATGCGAAAGGAACGGTGTTCGAAGTCTAACCAGAATCACCATGATTTCCCACGTTTTCTCTGCCGTGTTCGGTCGTTACATAATTCCATTTAGTACGACGTTTAACATTTGGTAAATATGAACTACGCCACCATGTGCATTGTTCGTAAATAAGAATAGTGTTTCGCAAAGTGATTCACCTCATCCTACAAATTCAATTTTTATATATTATACTTTTATATCAAGAGACCCGGTAGAAACATTGCCGTGTATCTTTTCCCGAAAAACTGAAAAAAAAACCCCAAAATTTAAGTATGTCTCAGAATACAGTGTTAAGGGCCCGAAAAGTTCAGTAGCGATTCTAATCGTGTAAGCAGAAATAAATTATTTTCAATTTGTTTGAATTACCAGTGATTTTGTCAAATGGGTGACAGATAGATGGTATGGAAAGAATGGATAATGCATGTGAAGTAACCAGAACTAGTTACCTTTTTGAGCCTCTTGAATAATGTACTAATAAAACTTTGCAAATACTTATCGATTCTTAACTCATAGAATCGACATTGTAAAGAATATTTGAACTTGTTTAATGTTACTAGATTTCACTATTTTCTCAGGTAGATTATTCTCAATGTATGGTACAAATTTTTTTTTTCAATATTAACCCTTTGCCCTCGAGAGGCTCCTCAGAGTCGCCAGTTTTAAACGCTAATCCCTTATGTCTCGAGTGCAAAGGGTTAATACTATAAACAAGACGTACTTGTTTCACATCGTAATTGTTATTGAGATTTTTTTTGTATTTATAAAGAAGAACTCGTTTTCGTGATATTTTGCATCATAGATTCCTTTTTTTAGAAATATATGAATTTTCACATATTGAACTTGTCTCTTTTTTTCAACTTAACACGTCAATTTCGGTACAAGTAAATGAGTACAAATTTTATCAATGATTGGAGTAATATAGAGAAAAAAAATTTACAACACCAAAGAAAAATTACTACAGTTACTAGAATTAGTAATAATTCTGGTATTAGTAGCATGAATACGTAATTATTTATCTGTCTATCTGTGGACTCGCTAAAGAATCTCCACAAACGGAATCCCTCTTACTTTGAAGATCTTTCAGTTTCTTTTCCACAATTTTACTTCTACATGAAGGTAGTATCTAAATTCTACCCAACATATACATTTGTCCCAATACCGAGCTCTCAGGAAAATTGCACTGTCTACTTTGAACATAAAAGGGAAGAAACGCTGAAAGAAAAATTTTGATTTCAGGAAAAGCCATACGTAATGGTGAAAGAAGATAAAAATCTTACGGGAAATGCAAGATTCGAAGGTTTCTGTATAGACTTGTTGAAGTGGATTGCAGGACAAGTCGGTTTCCAATACGCTATTCGTTTAGTACCAGACCATATGTATGGAGTCTATGATCCTGAAAAGAAGCAATGGAACGGAATCGTACGGGAACTTATGGAGAAGGTAAGAAGAGTACCTTTATGAATATGCAGATATGTAAAATTATGGAAATGTTTATATATAGAGGGAACAGAGAACTTTTAACTGTGACTAAGAATTAAATAACTGCCGTGGAGGGTTTCAATGTAAGGATCGTAATTTATAGTATCAAGATTCAATCAAATTTAGGAGGATAAAGTATGTTGACAACTTTTAATAGATGAATCGTTTATTTTGAAAGTGGAGTAAGTCCATTTTTTCAAATTTCCCGAAATATTTTTTGTGACAGCTAACTTCAAGTGGCACGTGTTACTACGGTTAACAACAAAAAAATTCACAAATGGACGTAGACTACTTTCAAAATTACCGGCTCAGATAATGTATGCAAGCATAAAATATGACAAACAAACGAGGAGGATCAGAGGGTAAATTTAACCCTTAACCGGGGGAAGAGCCCACAGGCTCGGAGTAAATTTTACCTGAAAACTCCCCATCTGAATTTCAGGTGGAATAGATCCCATTTTCTCTTTTTCTGACCTTTATGGAAATGTTTCATTATGCATACAGCTACAGAGGTGTAGGGCATCTAATTTTCTTGTATTATTATACATCTCGTTTTGTTTGTTTGTCTCTTCTAAACTTACAATTTTTCTTCGCCACGATTTTTTTCCATTTTCTGAAATGCGCGAATACATGTGTTTCGCAGGACTGCTATTTCCCTCGTTGAACACCACACGTGGAACAAAGCTAATTCATAAACTGGAATTTTACAGATGTTACCGGTGTTGTAATATTTGAATTGTAAAAATTCCTAGCTAGTTATTAAAACATTTTTGCATATGTCAAAAGAGGTGTCTGTTTGGATTGAACGCATTTCTCTTTTTAGATTAACGTTTTCCAATTTTGGTGCCGCATCCGTTTTCCGCCGGAATTAATTTTCCAATTTATGCAAATAACTTCCATCCTTTCATAACTGAATTTATACATACAAGGGCGTAGGTTATATATGTGTACGAATTTTTTTTCTTCGCTGCCAGGCTGTCTTTTTACGTGAGAAAGGATAAGAGATTCCCCTAAAGGAAATAATTTAATAAAGGGAAGAGAAATTAAGAGCTTTTTAGGATGGGTTGGAAATAAAGAAATTCAGAAACAGGTTTTCAAGTTTCTTTTAAATTTCTCTTGTGTATCAGATATATATAGACACTTCCAAGAGAATACTATAGAATTTCTTCTCTTTTTCTTTTCACAACAGTTTCGTCGCTAAGTCTGCATTTGCAATTTTAATAGCTCGAAGACTTTTCAAAGGGTTTCTATACACTCCTTAAAAGAAAATCTGTGGAGTGAAAGAAACGGAGACCTGTAGGATATAATTGTTTCTCCTATATTTTCGCAACAATTTATATATACATATATACATATATATAATGTATTTGCACTTTTTCCTTGCTTTCACTGTTTACGTACCTATTCCTTTATTCCCACTATATCCACAATTTTTACATCAAGATTTGTTTTTCTAGCAAATTTAAAACAAATACAATTTCTGGATATATATGTTTCTTCTGTTTAGTATACATTTTCCCCTGGGCAATTGTAATGCTTTCCCTTTTATTTGTGTTAGCCTAGCATTTACATCGTTTTTATTCAACTATAAAAATAATGCAATTTATTTCTTCATTTCTTTGTTTGCCGATAAGACTCATCAAAATATATTTTGCTTCTTTCTCCACGTTCATTAAAAATTTACATAATTCATTTATATAATTTCAAAATATCGAATGAATATAATATTTGTGAATGTCATAACAGGAATCAGTGTAACATAAACCAATTTTATATTATTTTTACCTTACCGAAAAAAATATAGCAAGGTATTGCATCATTTCTAATTGACCTAATCATAAAAGTAGTTAAAAATAAAAGAAATTAATTTAAAAAATTAAAAATACATAACTGACGTTATATACAGCAGTACCTGGGATTTCCGTACATTTTTTATTCAAGTTATAATATTGAATTCTACGTAAATATTCGATTACAATTATTTTTAATAGAATCATAACTGGTATGATTAAAAAAATTGTTGTATTAGTACAAAATCTATCAAAAACTGGCTAAAGTCTATTCGAAATTGCTAGAACTTCTCTTCTGTTGCCCAAACGTTCCGTTATGCTGAATATAAGATTTGAGCTCAGATGACGAGTTCTTATCATCTAACGTAGCAAATAGGAAGTTATTACTGAACCCAGCATTTCGACGAATCCGCTTGCGACGTTAGGTCTTGTCAACGTCAGCTTTTCGTGTCTGTCAATCATCACGGCACTTAGAAGGATACAATAAGGACTGCTAATAAACTTGTAGCATATTCCTCATTTTCTTGCTGCCACATAGCGACCTGGAAATTGTCTGAATCTGATATGAGAGAAATTTGTATAAGCTTCTTAACTATAGAAGATAACCATTGTATTTGAGCAGCAGCACTATATGTCGTATTATTATATTAATATCTTTTGGTAACGTATTTTCTTATCATAATGCTTTAATCATATATAAATGGAGAAATTATTCATGTTATCATGAACCGAGCTATTGTTCCTCGAATTTACAGGCATTTCAAATTAACCCCGCAGTATAATTATACGTTATGCATACCTGCACAGACGCTTCTTCCCCATTAACTTTCATTCAGTTTGGCTGATAAATTATTACCTGCTGTACTTGGATTTCAGTTTCTTGTTTGTTCAATACATGCCTTTCTATTAACGAGCTCTAGTCGTTTAACAGGTGACAATTTCCAAACAGTAAGTTCGGGTGTACAATTTTCGAATGGTGTCACGTCAAAATACCCGCTGTCAAAATACCCGCGACAAAATACCCGCAAACCAAAATACCCCCGAGAAAATACCCGCAATAGGTTTTGCTAGGGTTTTGCTAGGGTTTTGCTAGGGTTTTGCTAGGGTTTTGCTGTAATCATGCTAATCCTTTAAAATTTTTTGAGGTATAAAGAAAAGAGCAAGCACTTGTTGAAATGAAAATAACTTTAATGGATACTGGTTTGTCTTTGTCGTACGTCTTCGTATATATCGAAGTTATAATACCCGTGTTAAAAACATTGTATGCTCGTATGATGATAGTCAGAAGTTGCAATATTTGAAAAATATTGCCGGATTACTTAAAATATAATATTTGTTAGGGTTTTGTTAGGGGTTTTGTTAGGGATTGTATTTAATCGTCGGTTTGCGGGTATTTTGTCGCGGGTATTTTGTCTTCGGGTATTTCGTTATGGAACCTTTTCGAATTACTCCCTCCCCTTTCTCATCCATGTGAATCAAGTGGCGATAAAATTATACAACTAAAAATTGAATAAGCGTTATTTAGGGGTCGTTATACGATAATGAAAAAACTACTGGTTCGTGCATAGAGAGTAGCGATGTTCACAACGCCATCATTTTCGCACTGAGGATTTTTTCACCCTTATTTTTTTTTGTTTGCTGATGTAGTTCGCAGCAAACGAGAAATGTTACCCTGTCTTGTTACTCTGTTTATGAGAGTAAAGAGAGAAAAGAGGGAAAAGCGAAACTGCTTATTATACAAGCTTTTGGCCCGAAGCACGAAGTAAATTGTTCGGGGAGATCTCGTTTAGAGCGACCAGAACGTACAAGTGAGATAGCTGAATACCACTTGAAATTTACAAGTTCGACTTACCCACTATGTAGCCTTTCTCATTTATATAAATATATGAAATTTACAAGTTCGACTTGCCCACTTAGAAGTTTTTCTCTTACGTAAACATATAAATATAGCTTTTCAAGATAGAATCACGGCAAATTTTGAAGGGTTCTTCTGGATGGTTGTACAACGATATAATTAATAACGTTTTATCATAGAAACATTTTATAGTAGCTATAGTATTCGAGAAAGCAAACCTTATGGAGAACAATCCTTCTTATGCAAAGAGACAATTGAAACAACATCTAGTCGTTTTACCGAAAATATTCCTGGTACTTTATTTTCAGAAAATCCGCTTAAGAAATTCTACGGTATCGTACCTCGTTTCATATCTTTAAGCTTCGAATAAAATCTCGAGGTACCTACTTTTCTGTCCCCTGAAATTATCAACATTAAAAGTCTCTAGTAAAAGTCTTCTGAGTAAATCCTATATTTAAATTCATTTTCGATAAAGTTACGTTGCAAGCTATCGTTTCAAAAATTAAAGAAGGTATTAGTCACTATGTGTATAAATATTTTACCATATGTATTTTCACGAAAAGCCAACGGTCAATGTGCGGAAGTTATATTGATATTTTATCTTCATATTGAGTTTACGTTGATATTACAATAATTATTTTGCCTTTGTGGAGCAGCCTTCACATATCATTATAATTGAACGCTGTTATTTCTGAACACATAGTTGCAATTCAAACAGAGAAATATTGAATATTTAACTAATTGTAAATAACAAATATGATACATTCCAAAATCTCTTTGTTGATGTTTCAGGCAATTGTAAATAACAAATACTGTAGATTTCAAAATCTCTTTCCGTTTCCAAGACTAATAAAAATTAATATTAGTAATGACGGCAACAAATTCGACATATTAAGGTCAGCAAATAGCAATATTTATAAGTGGTACTGACGGTGAAACAGAGGTGGAGTCATAATGTTCAAATAATTTATATATCCCTCTGGCATAATATGGTACAGTCATATAATTTAAAATCGAACCGATTTAATACCTGGAAGTTTGGTATCTTTGATCTAAATTAACCTCGAACCGAAACTTTAATCGGAGACTCCTATTCGGTGTATCTTTTTGCGAGAAATCCATTTGATTATTAACATTTCCAATATCCCATCAGAAATGCGAAGCAAAAAATCAAGCTTTTCACCAAATTCTTATAGGGTATCATTAATACAGAGAATTACAATCAATTCTACGCGGTAAATTAACTTTAAAAAAGGGTAACAAATGCTTTCATTGGGCTTAATGCATACAAAGGAAAAGTATAACATTTTCATTCTACTTTTTTTTCATTGTAAAAATTCTTTGAATCTGGAATTTTTATCCTCCATTTTCTGTCGCGTGGTAATATAAAAATTAAGATATATCATTCCACACATATATGTCTCTTTTGGATTTTCCATAATAATAAAAGGAACATTGAAATTGAATTTTTTGAAAAAGTGAAGACGATATAGGAATAAGTATGAACTTGAAATTGTCAGAAAAATATAAAAATGTAAATCGTGCTTTGAATTTCCATTCTTAAAAATTTGATGTAAAAGAAAGACGCTGTCGCAACGAAACCATGCAATGTATTTTTCACAAAATTCAGAACGCTCTATCCAGGTGACAGTCAAGCCAGAATTTCTATTGACTAGCAACAACGCGCGCATTGTGCACACATTTTTTACATCTTGTTGGCGGCGGTATAAGACCTCACGTGACTATGATTTGAAATTTATTGAAAAATTCGACTTTTCGAAACAACTTTTGGGAAATTTCGGAAGACCCTTGTATATACAGTGGTACCTCGACATACGAGTTTAATTCGTTGCGTAACCTTGCTCGTATGTTGCTCAAATCTTGCTCTCATCTCAATGCAAAATATCGCTCGCTCGGCGGCTCGTATCTCAAAACACTCGTATATTAGGGCACTCGTATATCGAGGTACCACTGTATGTATAAATATATACATATGCGATGAATTTTTTCCGAGGAATCCAATTCTGTTATTAAAATTCTCGATATCTCATCATAAATACAACTTTTCCGCAAAAAACCTATTTTTCACGAACATGCGCTAGGATTCCGTCAAAATAGACTTTTGGAATAGATTCCAGGCGTCAAATTACCGCTGGAAATGACTTGTCCAACTATATTTTTGAAACTTTAATTATTACCCAACCCTATTTTTATTATTTACCCCAACGGAATCCATATTTGAATGGTTCTAAACGACAGCACGAATGTCTAGAATTTCTTATTCTGTTTTTTTTTTTCTTACAAATTTTCTTTCCCTTGAATTGTATTGCTTTGCTTCGCACAAACTTCTCGGTTAAGGTTTTCATCCTTTTCACAGAGATTGCCTTGCATTTTTTATAAAGTGCTGATTTCTGGATACAGTAAATGACGTTGTCGTCGACGTAAGCCTTCATTCTGTGATGATGTCAGTGCAAAACGCATAAGGTGTCTTCTCTTTCTATCCCCATATTGATTCGTCACATGACTTTATTTTTTTTTTTCATTTTTTTTCACTTGAATAAATCTCTTCTTTGTGAGTTTAGAAAAAACGATTTTGCGTTAAACCTTTATTCTAATAATATGATAAAAATGCGTGTTCCTTTATTCTTCATATCCTTCCATTAGGTGCTGCTTCAGATTTAAGATTTGCAATCTACTCGTCGCCTAGAACCGAAGCCGTTCGTTATAATCATATATTTTTTTACCGTTAAACTCCATGAATTTTATTCCCTTCATATAATTTATGGTTTCCTGGCAAGAATGGCTGAACTTTTTGTTTTTTCTTATTAACCTGTTTTTTCTATTATTTCTTTTTCCTCAGAAAGCAGACCTCGCTGTTGCTTCTATGACTATCAATTACGCGCGAGAGAGTGTCATTGACTTTACGAAGCCATTCATGAATCTCGGAATTGGAATTCTCTTTAAGGTGAGTCAATTCTCAATAACATTATATATATCCACTTTTTTATTACATTACAACGTCTCTCACTAATTCATGCTTTATATGTTCAACGTTATATTCCAAATTGGGCTTTCGTTCAAAGCCTTTTTTTGCCAAAAAATTTCGACCAATTCTTTTTATTATTGTAACAACAAAGATCGTACCGATTACAAAAAAAGTATCATAAAAAGTGTGATGACAATAGGTTCGGTCCCAATTTGAACGATTTTGACTTTTGCTAATGTCATTTCGTCATTTCTATTTCACAAATAAAGCCAGTCGCTAAATTATAGGTTCTACAAAGCTAAAATCCCGAAGTATATATGTATAATACCTTAATAAACAAGGAAAGAACACCCCTTCTAATCCTGACAAAGATAATATTAGGAAACGATTAACCGGAGTCGAGAGTAATGAATTATGTGTAACATTAACTCGCTACAAGATTGTGTTGGGTTAACGCTACTCCGTAAGTCGACCTGAATGGTCCCGATAAGAGACCCTGCGAAATCCGAATCTTTAATTCTAATTTTTTGAAAAAATCAAACCTTACGTTCAAAGGTCCATTGATACATAAATTTTTTTCACAGATTTATTTATTAAAAATCCATGTACAATTTTCTTCATAACTAGGAAGTTCGCTAATTGATTTTGAAATTTCATTAAAGGGATTGAAAAAGGGAACAAGGACATGTTAATAACAACGTGCTCGGATAATTGATTTGTATGTCGATTTTAATAGATTTCTTGAGCAGATGGTATATGATAAAAATATTTACCACAAATAATAATTAAAAAATATATATTTGTCGTTTAAAATATCTAATTGATACTATCCAAATTTTTGAATTTTCACTTTTTTTCAAACTGCTCTTTATTTGCCAGGAAATATACTGCAATAGATAGCACTTTACAAGATTAATCGGTGATGTCATGTCCACAAACCTATACCATCGTTTAACGTAGAAATATCAGGATGATCATATTATAAAATGACCATTTGGCAAAATAACTATCCAGCCATATTTCTGTTAACTAAGCGAAGTCTATAATTTTCAAATTTATTATTTATTTTTCATCAAATTTCACTTCAACATTAGTCCATTATTGTTCAATTTTCTTGTTTCACCTAAATGCGCCCAATTCTCAACCGAACTGCATATGAAGTAACATTTTCTTTTTCATAAAAAAAAATTCAAGTGTTTGATTCCCGTCACAACAACGAAGAAGGAAGAGAGTCCGTTTTAATTAAAATTCTAGCATAATGTAATTTAGGTACCATCGAGTCAACCAACGAGGCTTTTCTCCTTCATGAATCCCTTGGCCGTGGAAATCTGGCTGTACGTGTTAGCAGCGTACATGCTAGTCAGTTTTACTCTATTCGTGATGGCACGATTTAGTCCATATGAATGGAACAATCCACATCCTTGTTTAGCTGAAAGCGATGTCGTGGAGAATCAGTTTAGTGTCAGCAACAGTTTCTGGTTTATCACCGGTACTTTCCTCAGGCAGGGCAGCGGGCTCAACCCCAAGGTATACCCAACGAGGTGCTCCAACATGAACTTTTGTGTTATTTTTTAAAGCAACACTTTTCCATCTTGATTTTTTTCTTCCTTTTAAACTTGACACGAAATGACAATGTGATCTTCGCAGGAACTGAATATAAGAACATATCTTTCGAATAACGGTTCAAGCTCTTTCTTTCTCGCCATTACAATTTCCTGGGATTTCCACCTATTGTTTTTATAGCGATTGTATACCAATTGTGCACCATTTCTTTAGATGCATCTACCAAAGAACGTAGCCTAGGGGTTCACATTTGATGTCATTTTGATACGCTTGGGCGTAAAATACGATACAAACAATGTGGCATGAAACGTTACTTTATGTGATGGTTGTTCGTTTATTATTGATATATTGGATATTCATCGGTAAGTCATGGATGTCGAGCGATGAAGTATTTCGTCTTTTTACCTCACATATGCACTTACGAATATGAAATTATAATACTTATTCAGTAAACGCGTACATGTTTGTCCTATTCGTCCTAAACTCAGTCCACAAATGCGGCGCTTCAAAAGTGGTTTTGTTCTTTGAGACCCGCCTCAAAAGGGGAGATATGGCAAAAGTCTGCAATACAATTCAAAGTATGGTTGCGGATTAAATTCTATGCTTTGAAGTCTGCGAAGATTCTTTCGATCGTGAAGAAAGTTAGAAAGTATTCGTTTAATGAATTATCCGAAGCTGGTCTGAAAATTGAATGAGGCTTCGCATTCACATATGTACAACAGGAATTCTTGGAAGTCATCTAAAGGATTTTAGATTTTTGGAATGGTCCTAGGAGGAGGCTTTGAAATCTAATTCGACTCAAAAAACATTTTATGACAAAATATTCTTGCAGTACATTTTTCAAATAAACAATACGTTAGGTTTAATATTTAAATAGTTAAATATTTCCAATGAAGTAACAGAGACGTTGGTTCTTTTATAAAAAGGCAGTTACAGCAAAAAAAAAATCAGTACAATAAGCGCCTAGAAAAAAATTAGTCACTGTAAAAAATGTAATATGAAAAATTTTCACCATTCCAATCTAGTTAACCCAATTTACACAATTTGGTATTATTTCTTCATTCGCTGTGTGTAAATTCTACTCTAGCCAATGTTATCGTTAAAGAAGAGCTTCTCCACCAATCTGTATTTTTAATGTTAAAACAACATCAAGTGATATGGACTTAAATTAAAGCAGGATTTGTTTACAGTGAATTAGCATTAAAGTGAAATTTCGTATCAGAAGGTAGCGGTAAATAAGGTAATACCTCACACAAAAATTAGAGTACCGATCGTTTCTGGACGTGCATTCAAAGGATTGCAAATGGTCCCCGGCCATAGTTTGAAGTCAAATTTAGATTTTTGCCATACATTAATTTCTAATTCGATTTTCCTCTGATTCGTAAATTTTTCGTAAAACTCGCAGTGTATTTCTGGAGACATGATACATTTTCAGCTACTATTATTGAAAAAACCACCAAATTACCGTTTCTGTTACAAAATCAATTCCTTGCAAACAATTAAAATCATTGGAAATTTGTGTAACATTGGTCTATACGATTTTGGGGAAAGGGATAAGTTCTAGGAAGAATTTTGAGCAAAATGTGCGTAAAGAGATTGTTTCAAAAACGTATTGGAAGTTATTAAAAAAAATTTGATTGCCATGCTTTAGGTGTCAGGTAGAATGCCATCAAGACTCTTCTCATTTATGAATCCACTGGCTGTGGAAATATGGTTGTCAATGCTTGGAGCTTACGTTGTGGTTTCTTTAACGATATGGATAGTGGCACGCTTTTCACCATACGAATGGGTTGAACCAGCACCATGTCCAAGCTGCAAATGTCCCCTACAGGTAGGCTCCCGGCAAGTGGTGTACTTTAATAAATTACGTAGCTCCCTATTTTCCATACCCACTCGTTGCAAATTGTTATATGTAAATTTCGCATTAAAGCCTAATTTATAATTATCCATGCGTTCAAAAGAAGAAGACATTGTGCCTCTGCATAATGCAAATTGTTAAATATGATTCAGCTCAAGTATGAAAAAAAGAGGTCGTTGGTACAATAACAGAGATGCAGATAAATTTGAGCTTGTAGATTCCAGGTTTTATTATCAGTGGGACTTCATTTAAAGTTTGAATTCCAAACAAAATTTCATAATTTTCAAATACATAGTAATAAGAGCAAAACGTGTAATTGCTTTTTTAATTTTGCACCACTTGGCGGGGGTCACGCTGTCACCAGGGTGGTCATGTCAGTGCTTTAGAACCAGACAGCGAGGATATACCCCTTCCGAGAACTGTCAACGATTTTACTTTGGCTAACAGCTTTTGGTTTACTGTCGGAACTCTTATGCAACAAGGCAGCGATCTCAACCCCAAGGTAATTCATGTCAAAGAGTCGGCAAATGCTACAGTTATATATATGACACTGTCAGATCTCATTGGAAACTGCTTAAGAGCCTTTAGTAGCTGGCAAACTATAGCTGCTTTCCATCTTCCACTTGAATTAGAAATTGAAGTTTATATAATATTTTCAACTTTCCTTCTCATATTATAAGCTACGCGAAACATTACGACGAATTATTAACTGATTTTCATAATAATGGGAATTCTTTTGAACAAATCTTATAATAAACTTTTGAATTTGTTTTTCTTTAAAATTAATTTGTTAAAACCCAGTAACTGAAAGAAAAAAATTGTGGTATAATTTTGGAAAAATTCTTGGAACAAACTTTTTACCGGGGATGATCTGCTTGTTTGCTTGCTTGGATCCATTGAAATAATGCAAACCATGAAATATGGGGAATGTGCAAGATAGATTTTGTTACCATTAGATGCGAAACAAATTTTTTAAATATATGTTTAAACATTTTTATATTATGAAATATTAGTTTGATTATAAGCAATTATAAAAAAAACAGTAACATATTAATGTTGCCAGTTTCGTGGGAGCATGGTTTCAATAATTCACTTCCAATAAATTTTCAATGTATTCCGTTTTTCCTAAAAACTGCTTAACCTTTAGAGGACGGGGAATTTTACCTTAAACTTCAACTTTTTTTTTACTCGATATTTGTACATAAAATCAAAGAATTTGTCACGTCGATTGCCTGACAAAATTGGTGGTCGAAATTTCGACCACTCCCGTCCTCTAAAGGTTAAAAGGTATGCTTATTCCAACTCTAGAAAATAAAAAAATAACAATTTTTAAAATGTATATATCTCCTTTCGTTTGGAATAATTTATAATAAAGTTTTTAACTTTAAACCAAGTGTTCGTAGCAGACGCAAAGAAAAAATTATTATTTTAATCAGTTAATAAAAATAACGTTTGTTGTGTGTATAAATACTTTATGTAAATATTTATTTCTACAAGGTAGATGTAAAATAGATAAAGCAGTATTTTGAAAAAGGAAAAATTCTGAAAAAGTGCCAAATCCTATATATATTTTTCCAAAATGGTTAACATTAAATTTCGATAATATAATTAGTATACGATATTTTTTAAATCAACAAATAATTCCTGAGTAATTCTTTTGCATATAATATATTGAATAAATATTTTTAAAAAGACGTATTTGAAATACGGATACCGATTGGAAATAAGTACCGTTGGCGTCCACTTAAAAAACTTGCCATTGAAAAGTTTCCAGCGAGGTCTGTACTAAAAGTCAAAGGATGAATACATTCTTCTTGGTTAACAAAACTGGTGTGTATAAAACCTCGTATAGAAATGTCTCGAGCACCATATGAGTACATCACGCGGTCTCTCGAGAATAGGAAACTGCTAAAAAGAACTTTTCCTTAGAAATGTTAGCATGCGATGACAGTATGTGTATACATATATAGTTATAGAAAAGAACCTAGAGTTAAGAAAAGCTTAAGTTTTTTAAGAATCGGGATAAAAGGAGAAATAAAGTAGTGAAAAAATAAGAAGAAGCGTGGTAACCAAAAAGCATGCAATCCCTGCATGCACATATAACTACGAAGCACCTTATGTTTTGTACTTTTGCCACTGTGAAAAGGGAGAGGGTTCTTAAAAGATTCCTTTCTGCTCCAAAATGCTCCCCCTGATTTCAAAATGTTTTGCAGTACGATAATAAATACCTTTTTTTTAAGAGTAGGAAACATTTCCAGTAGAATTTTCGAATTTTAGCCGCAATTTGCAATAACTACCTAATTGCTTACATTTCCCAAAAATTTTTAATACTAAATGACGGATAACCGCGATGTATCGAACACCTGATATAGGGGACCAAAAATTTGATATCGATAATAGAAGTTTGATATCGAAGTATTGTACCAGGCGCATTACCAGTTGCCATCATTCAGGCGTTAATTTCGGAAGAAAATGAAATGAAAAGATTACGTAGTTTTACCACAGATTATTAATAACATTCTTATTATAATATTCCGTAAAGTGTGTATGAAAAGTTCTCAGTTTATTATTAAACCCATAGTAATATTTTTCTAGCAGAGAACTTAAGCTTGCGTAAGCTCTCATTATTTTGGCATACCATTAGACTTTAGTTCAAACTTGTTACTTTTTCGTCCGTGATTATCTTAAAACCGTTGTTACTGAAAAAAGAAGAAAAAAAATAAGCGAAATGAGTTATGTTGCCAACATACAAAAATTCTTCTTTGCTTTTATTCGGCATTCATGTGGTTTTTTTTTCTTAGAAATCCGTTTACGCGCTGAACTCCGCCGGTACTTTTTATTGAAATGAAGATTTTTAACATTTAAAGCCTTCAGATCTTTTTCAACGAGCGTGGAAGTATATATGCGTAACATTATTAGAGCAAAAAAAGTTTTAGGTTGTCGCATTGAGACTAACTGTTCTTCAGGGAGTTTCACAAATGGTTGCATAATAAAGGGATACCTCAGTGAAAGATAAATTTAAATGAAAGATTTCGCTGCTGTATAATAAATAAACGAATTCTCTCAAAGAAGAGGGTAATGCCGTAGCACTAAATGTAGATTAATAAGCAAAAATGGATATTTCGGAGAGCCGTATTTCTACGGCGGACAATGTAACGATATTCTGTTACCAATTAACGCGAAAGTTATGTAATATACTGGTCGTGAATCTTTGTGTTTGCTGTAGTATCGCTTCGATCTACAATTTTATTACTGTAGCTTGCAATATATTTTTCCGACACAATAGGAGGTATCTATGTAGTTCTTTAAATATCTACTACTTCGGCAGAAATGGCAGCCTTCGAGAAATATATTTTTTTAGTGTATTTATTATTTAGTTTTTTTGTAGCGTAGTTTTTTTTTACACAATCCAAAAAATTTAGAATACAGAAAATTTTAAAAACGAGATGAATATGTACCTTAAAAACATTAATAGCCCACTTTTTCTAATAAGATATAGTTTAAGGGAATTTAAGCTGAAAGTTTTTATTATTTTTAATAGTAAGGTAAATATTATAAATAATATTATAAATTTATGATTTGTTTACTCTACAAATTGCCAAGACGTTTCATAAAATATTTCGAATATAATTAAATATAACCGAGAATATTCTGAAATTTCGTAATTTGGATAACTTTGGATTCGGCGAATAATTATTCATAATTATATATTCGATATATGTGAGAACATATAATTTTTGCTTTAAAAAATAATCAATTTAAGTACTCGCGAGGTTAATAAATTTTGTAAATGTTCTTATTTTAGATTAAAAAAAATAAAAGTAGCTCATCATTCCGAACTGAACTTTTCTTTTTTGTTTGCAATTAAAACTACGTATGTATATTTGAAACAGGAAATTTCGAGGTATTGCGATGTCAGAACTTTTATCGAAGTTATAAAATTTTGGATAGCAAACAAATTAGTTTTAAATTTTAATACAATTTCCCACAAACCCCGGAGTGTTCACCGTTCCGTATTTCTATGTGCCTGTAATGAAACACAATCTATCTATCCGTCTATGTAACAAAAGTGGATACATTTAATGTGATCCTCTCTCGCACAGTGAAGCATGTCTGTAACAAGAATGTATCTTAATTAAACACAGAAAAGCGTAAATAAAATCGGTAGTAGTTCGAAGCATATTTATGATCAGCGTAAATTTCACAGTTGCCTGGAATAAAGCTTTTTCAAAAAAGTACGGTCAAAGCTACCTTCTCTCTCTATCTCTCTCTTTCTCTCTCTCTCTCTCTCTCTCTCTCTCTTGAATAGCAATTCCTTATTTATGTTCATTAACTGCACGGGAGTAATGCTTTTAGCAAAAGTAACGCGTCCTTTATTAGAAGTTCATTTGGAAATAATATACTTTTTCTATTTCCTATGAAATATTTTCCCTGTCGATACTTTTTCGTTCTATAGTCTCTTTTTCATAATCTCAGTGCTTCCCCATTTACTGTATAAAATATGACTAACTTACAATTAAACGAGTATGTTTTCGGAATTTGTTAATCGACCAAAACCTTACCAGTGCTCCCTCTCTGTCTGTTAAAAAGTATTGGATTAACAAATAAGAGGGTAAGCGAGTTAAACTACAAGCAGAGGCATTAAATAAAACTCTGCAACGATATGAAACTAAATTTTTCATGATCCGAAAATTTCCAGAATTTCATATCATATATAATTTTATATGATCATTGCTACTGTCAATACGTGTATTTGGAAATCTTGTCGTTTAATAAGAGTTATTACTTTTTCACTAAAAATGTATTTATTTATACAAATTCGTCTAGTCATAAAATCGCTAATCCAGTAAATATTTCCTTCAACTTATCTTATTTAATCGATTCGGGTAGCCTTAATTAAGCAGAGTGTGTGGTATAAGAGTGTGAAGCCGAAAGACGGTGGCAGAGGGTGAAAATTAAGGAAAAAAAAAAGGTGTGTACCATTTTGCGAAATTCAAAATAATTAACGAGCAATTAATTACAATGTTTTCTTTTTTTCCGAAACTTTCACCCTGTAACACCACCTTTCGACTTGAAACTCTTATACCGCGCACCCTGTAGAAGAATATATTTCACCCTTGTATTTCACGTCTTCTGTAATATCGACAAACAAGCAATGGAGAAACACTATCTCGGGAATACGAGTGACTTATTGGTCCGAATGGTTCTCAAAAAAAGTTTCTTTCGATCCCAGCCTACAGTTTTCTGTTTCCAAAGATTGTTTCTGTCGATTATGCGCCCAGTTGCGGAGATTATCCGACAAGCCTATAAATATTCTCTACACTGGACCGCCGGTGTTAAACACTTTCTATAGGAAACTTAGACAAAGGGTCATGATTCTGGTATCGACATTCGTAGAAGACGGTAAATTTTGGGAATAATGTTGGAGTTAAGGATTAGCCGTAAACTTGAACAAAGCTATCAGCATCTATAATTCAAGCTTTCAAATTTCTTTCACACTCAACGATTTACCGGTTCCATGCGATATAATGCAAGAAGTATGACACGGGAAGTCTCACGAGTTAAACGTCAGCCATACATCTTGCTTCCGGGATGATGAAAAACACGAAGAAAAAATGTTTACAAATCCAAATACAAGGAAAAGCACTTTTACAAGCTTGAAGTCTATTCTGTCTGATTTAAAAGTAAAACTCTCTTCCCGTTTTCTGTACCTGCACGTAACTCTTCAGTCTCTTATCATTCTTAGTTTCATGTTATAAATCATGATCATGGGCGTTCGTGAATCAACCTGTCCTACGTTTATTTTATTCAACCTTTTTCTGTATAACATTAATAGTAGCGCAGCCGTCGTAATAGTAACAATAGTAGCAGTGGTAGAAGGTGCAACAGCGATAGTAATGGTAGATGCAGCATATTAAGTAACAGTATCGTGTTTTCCTTTTTGCTTCCTTTCCATGCTGGTGCATGTTTATTCTGATTTCACTTGCTTTTCAGCTGAACCATCTCTTCTGCACAATAGGCGTATTTTCGTTTTAGTTAACTTCCTACCTGATCCAGTATACAGGTGGAAGCCTGCTGGAAAAAAAAAGTTTTCGTCCTTGAACTGCACAATTTTTATAAATATCGATTAAGGGATTGGTTAAGGGGAGATTGCGGTGTAACAGCTTTAAAAATAGGTGATTTTCATGAATTTTTTTTTAGAAAACTATTAATAATTCCGAAATAATCTCTTTTGGGATATGAAGAAGCATCCATGAAATATTGAAAAAAAAATGTTTTCTTGCCATATTCTGTATTATTTATTTAGTATTCATAATCCTACCAAACACTTCCGGATTGTTGGTGTCTAGTATAGCACCTGTTACAAGCATCCGATAACTAAAAATGGAAAATGTTCTTAAAGGTAGATAGTTTATGCTGGGGTTATACCACTTGTTAAATGAAAACATGAAGAATCAAAAAAGTCCTAGGGTTTTGAAGAAAAAATGAATTTTTTGACTCAAAAATTGATTACATATTGCCACTAAAAATGTCGTTAAATAAGATTAAATTAAATAATACTAATTAAATTGTTGGTATAACCCCAGGAGAAATGAATATTGATTGGACTAAGCCTTCTGTGAAGTTGATCGATTGATTAGTTTTTGCACTATCCCAGACACCGATTTGGAAAACGTAGTTTCGAAATAAATGCGTTTAAACTTTTTGGCGAAGTTTTACGATACTTACAGCTGCTACTTAATTGCGATACTACTTTTGGAACACATTTTTGAAACATTGTACTTTTGATTTATGCAATGAAAAAAAATTCGATTTTTTTGAACCTGTTACACCGCAATCCCCCCTCAAGTCAGATGTAAAAATTGATAGAATATTAATTTTTTTTATTACTTTTGTTACGTAACGCATCTTTCAGTCACGAAGTAAGAAGAGTACAAATTGCTAAATATTGAACAGCAGAATTTTTCCAGTGTATGTAGAATAGTCATACTAGACGACTATAGTACATTAGAACTAGACGACTGTTGCAAAAAAAAACACCCTTTCCTTGCAACATATTATACAATCTTGCAATCTCCGCTAGTGCATGTGAAATTTCATTAAAATTATGAGACAGTTACGTCCATTGTTTTTTTTAATTCACCGCAAACCATCGTTTTGCTTCTATCGTGTCCGTTGCAACCCATTGTTTCATTATGTCGTACCCGTGAATCGGTGATGCGTGAACTGTGCAAGAGCAATTAAAGTTAATAGACGTAAAACGAAGAACGATGCAAAATAGATAAGTTTAAGCGGGCAGTTTCATCAAATCCCTGACGGCAGGCAAAATCTTGTGGGATCAATGAATTCTTTGCTGTTGCATAAATATTTTGATAGTGCAATATAATTTTGGACCTACCGACAATGGTCGTGGAAAATCATTCCCTTTGTTTATGGCAACAACTATTTCGCTGGTAAATCGCTAATGATGTTGATACCGTTCCTGGTGTTCACTTCAAATTACACTGCAATCAATGAGTATTCGCCTACAATACATTGAACAAAAGTGGTACGCGATCTAAAATTAAATGACACGGCAACTGAAATTTGACCGTGGTGTCTACTTTATTTCGACATTATCAAATTATTTTATTGCAGTATCTGTATCACACAGTCATTGTAGCGACTAGATAGTGTTAAATTCGAGATTGAGACTTCTAACCTATGGATTTAAATAAATACCACACTTCCCTTCGCGTGACAGTGAACAGTTTTTAACATAATAATTATTTCATAATAAAGGTATTTGTTACAAAGTAGGTTTCAATAATTTCTGCATGTATGCCTTCACTGCCATAGCGATTTTTAGTTCAACGGCATTATTATTTTATTAATTATGCAACAATGGTAGACTGTCCCAGTATATGGTGCATAGTCTTATTTAAAGTATCTCCCTTATTTCTTTAGCATTAAATTTCTATTAAATTTATAGCATATAATAACTAAGTATAGAGGAAAAAAGGAAACACACGGGAAAAATTGTGTAAGAAAAAAAGGAGGCGATGACGTTGTTTGTCGTTTGAATGGATGCTATACAAACCCTCGGGGTTTTTTCTTTTCAAAGCATGTGATTTTTACGGTTTAAAATAAAAAAAAAAGGAAAAGAAAAGAAAAAACAGGAAAAGGTGGAATGTAGATGCAAACAAAACTGATGGTGAAAATGTGAGAGGATTTTCTACCGTTGGGTGCTTTAACTTTACACAGTACCACCCTTCTGTAACGGTTGAGTTGTAATTCTCCACCCTCGTTTTCTTCTTCTTTAAACCAGACTCGAATAACAGCTACGTAATTACTGCCCCTTTCTGTATAAAGACAATTTTTCTAATTTCATTATATTCTTGTTTTCTGTACTGCTGAGAGCTAGCTTTGTATAAAAGGAGGAGATCCTTCGTTCTATAAATCTCTTAAGGGAATTTGCATGTCATTTTGAAATATCGCTACAATTTTCGTTCCTAGAAAAATCGCATCGCAACAATCTGATGAACAAACGTAGTTAAGAATTGCATGAAAATTATTATTTTAACAATACACTAAAAACTTTAACCTCTCTATTGAAGCTGAAAATTGGAAACCTTTGTTTTTATAGATATAAATGTTTTTTTTTCTTCTTGTGTAATTTCGCAGTTCTTGAAGAAAAATTTAGTAAAATAAGATTATTAACGAAAAATGTATAACATATGGTGTTGTCGGCTCTGTTGGCGTGAATGTACATGCAGGGTTGTGTCGTTGCCACTTCTTCGGCGATAATTCCAGTACAAGTACGACATAATAGCGTTTCTTTCTGTCTCTATTTTCCTCTTTAAAAGCCATATTCTCCATGGAAGGTAAATTTTTATGGAAAAAAAGACGTTGAAAATTGTAAGTAAAGTTCTGATAGCAAGCATAACAATCACAGTGAAATTTCGTTCAAGTTCCATGGTCCATTTGCATGCCAAGGATACGTGTGGTTTTCCGATATATGCAATTTCTTTTTTTTTTTTCCGTTTCATTTTTTCCACTCTTGTTGCGGAAAGGTAACGTATGAAAAGAATGGGTACAAAAAATCATGTACCAGAAAATCCGAGAAGAAGGCTTCAGAAAACTTAAGCTAGCTGGAAATACCCCACGTATCCATGAAATCACAAAACCTCGGGAAAAGTGCGGACAGAAAAAAGGAAGGAATGAAGCAATTCGTAAGGATCGCCCCTAAAACTTTATGAGCTTAAGCACCCCTTTTAGTGGTACTCAAAATGTCTTTACTCCTCTCTATATAGAGAAAAGACTGTACACAAAGCTTGAGAAACAATATTTCTTTTTCTTTCTCGAAGTCTTTAGAATATAACGCGAACAAAGACTTTCACAGCAACAATAAATAAGTTTCGTGGAATTTCTGAACCGTTAGATGAGCATTCACATACAATTAATTTACTGTGAAAAAATATTTCTGCTCCTTGGATACATTTAACAAATTTACATATATTATAAAAAAGTCAATGGAAAACTAAAGATCAAACGAGGAATTATTTGGAATCTTGCAACGAGTACAAAATTTCCAAATATTTTTACGGTTACTTCCATGAAAGAAAATTTGCCTCGTTTTCAATTTAGACTTGACAATTTTCAAAGACGAAAAAATAAGCTTTCAAAGTAGAATCAAAAATTCCTAAAAAATCTGGCTCTAAAAAAGCTCTTACAATTTTCAATCAATAACACTCTGTAGTCTGTCACTCAACCACGAATTCGGGACCATTTACGAATCGCTACATTCTATTCCACAATAATCATAACCCGAGAAAATATTTTCCAAATACGAATCTCAAGTGCATAAGAAGAATTTTATGAAAGACTTTCCATAAGCCGTCTCGTGAACCTTCAAATCTTGAGCTTTTTCATCCTCGCGAGTTTCGAAAAATCCGATGGCATTAATGTTAATAGAATACTTGATGCGTTTTCGATTGATCTCTCCGTCGTTATATCAGTATGTGTTATGTGGAAAAAGAATTTAAAAAACATTTAAAGTATAAAGAGGGGCTCACATCGTAAACTCTGTAGAATAGCGTATAAAATATTTATAGTTTGCGTCATTACATTCGTAAATATACTTTCGAAGTAGGATATGTATATATGTATGTCCTATCTATACAGAGAACAACTCAAATCCTTACTTGCCGTATATATTTCACACGGTAATACCGTTTCTATTCCCAATACATAGAGATAGGATAACAGCTTCGTATCAAACAAGATCATCATCATATGAAACTAGACTTTGTACGTAATAAGAATCGAAGAGAAAGTCAACAATATGCTGAAATACAAGAGTTGGCGGATGAGTATTAAAATTTGTGTGACTCCATGAAGTTGAGTATCGCGAAAATTGATTTCTTCCTACTCTGACTTTCCCTATCAGCGAAAATAGTCTTTGTATACGATGGCGGAGAAATGACCCTTAAATATGACTACCAAAGCATGAAGAATCAAAACCAATAAAGTTTCACGTTCTATTGTACTGAGATTCACTTTGGAAAATAATGCCAATTATAAGGTAACGATAGTTATATTTTTTCATGAATTTTCATGCAAGTCGAAATATTATACAGGCAGCGAGTACAAGAATAGTTGGTGGAATCTGGTGGTTCTTCACGTTGATCATCATATCGTCGTACACCGCGAATCTTGCTGCTTTCTTAACGGTGGAAAGGATGATCACGCCTATCGAAAACGCTGCTGATCTTGCGGATCAAACGGAGATATCGTACGGAACCTTAGAGGGTGGCAGTACGATGACTTTCTTTAGGGTAAGTGATGCATCCATTTACTGAAAAGAAAGTTTATGAATTGTTACTGCCTCTGTTCGATAATAATAGTAGCAGTTGCTTTCCCGGTTCGATATTCACTTGCTACTATTATTATGGATCAGAGGTAGTAATAATTACCGATACTCCTTTTCAGTGTAATATTTGGAAGGTTTCAGAATTTTATAAAATTTATGAAAATTCAATTTGAAAATATGCCACCGAAGTTTTCAAGTTATATTGGAATTTACCATAACTTTTTTGTGTTGAAAAGTCATGATTTAATTCGTTGTATATTTATATATATATATGTAATAAATGAAACAAAGTTGAGTTTTTGGATATTTACGTAAAGAGGGTATCAGCTTTCAACCCTTGTTACTTTGATACAAAAGCCCCATGTTAGTGTGTCACAGCCGACATAACGCCTACGGGATTGGCCATGCGACAAAGTCAACTTCTGATACCTGATTGTCTAGTCGGCTTCTCAGGGATCAAATAGTTTGTACTTTGTCGCCAACTAACAGTCTTCTTATCTACTATTAGAATTCATGTACCTAAAATTGAAAAGTTGTAATGGGGTTTGCTGAAACAAAGCTGCCGTAACTGACAGTGACGCAAGAAATAAGTAGTCGCAGAGGGTTTCTAAGTACAAAATAGCGACCGTAGTTCTCTTCCTTCGACCTGAATTTCTAATTTGGACGTTTTCCAGTTTTCTTACTGTCACATTTACTTTGAAAAATAAAACAAGGCATAAAGTTTGCGCGAAATTTGGATTCCCTAATATAAGAATGTGGTTTCAAATTTAACAAGGAAACTACCCGAACCCGAACTCACCGATTTTGATAATTTTTATATATGTTGTAGAGCATGAAAAAATAATAGACACGTATTTTTTTTTATCTGCTAAAAAACGCTTTTAAGGGGTGAAAACTACCCTCAAAGTTGACCCTAAAAAACGTTTTTCTGATATATTTCGGCCCCTAATGAATATTTTGCGATGGGACAAAATGGAAAATGTTTCTTCCGAAAAACGCTAGTTAATGAATGTTTTTTTTACTATTGGGGTTGCGACCCCTATTTTTTATTTTGGAAAAACGTTGTTTTTCACTGATATATCCACTGTAAAAAATCAAATTTAGCCTTAAAAAATTAGAATAAATATTTTTGGAAATAAAATAAAATAATTAAGTTGGCATATTTCAGGATTTTGCGAAAAACCACCCCTACATTCCTTCACTACCCTTTAAGGCGAATATCCACTTATAACAATGAAAAGCATATTTCTCCCATGAAATATACTATCTATGCGAGCTGAATATTGTTTTCAATCAATTACGAGAGTGTAATGACATTTTCGAGCCGAAAGGAATTATGGGGTGACAAATTTCCACCCCCCAAATAACTTTATCCAGATATATCTCGGCTCCTAATGAATATTTTGCGATGGGACAAAATGGAAAATGTTTCTTGCGAAAAACGCTAGTTGATAAATGTTTTTTTTTTACTATTGGGGTTGCGACCCCTATTTTTTATTTTAGAAAAATGTTATTTTTCAGTAATATGTTTACTGTAAAGATCAAAATGCCTCGAAAAAAAAGAAAAAAATATTTTTGTAAATAAAATAAAATAATTCGATTGACATGTTTCAGAATTTTGCATAAAACCACCCCTACAAATCGTACACTACCTTTTAAAGCGAATTTTCACTTGTCACAATAACAGCACATTTCCCCCATGAAACATACTCTCCATGTGAGCTAAATATTATTTTCTATCAAGTACGATAGTGCAAAAAAGAATTATAGGGTGACAAATTTCCACCTCCAAATAATTTTGTCCAGATATATCTCGGCTCCTAATGAATATTTTGCGATGGAACTAAAAAAAATATTTATTGTGGAATGCATGTAGTCTCGATTTTTATTTCTATAAACAGGAGCATATAGAAGCTTATGGGGTTTGTGGAGTATGGTGTAGTGGTAAGATAACCCCTTACATGTTTGTATAATTTATACTGTTAGATTTATTTGTAAGGTAGGTGACTTATTAAATGATTATTTTTTTATTTTTTTTTATTATCAAACTGTAAATATGAAATAACAGAAATAATTTTATTGTAAATTATATGTTGTACATTTTCAGTTTGAAATATATTAGTCTACATGGTTGTGACAGTAATGGTAATCTTCATAGAAATGTTTAAAACATAATGATATATATCTGGATATATCTGGATAAAGTTATTTGGGGGTGGAAATTTGTCACCGTTTAATTCTTTTTTGCAATATCGTACTTGATAGAAAATAATATTTAGCTCACATGGAGAGTATGTTTCATGGGGGAAATGTGCTTTTATTGTGACAAGTGAATATTCGCTTTAAAAGGAAGTGAACGATTTGTAGGGGTGGTTTTATGCAAAATTCTGAAATATGTCAATTGAATTATTTTATTTTATTTGCAAAAATATTTTGTTCTTATTTTTCGAGGCATTTTGATCTTTTACAGTGAACATATTACTGAAAAATAACGTTTTTCTAAAATAAAAAATAGGGGTCGCAACCCCAATAGTAAAAAAAAACATTTATCAACTAGCGTTTTTCGCAAGAAACATTTTCCATTTTGTCCCATCGCAAAATATTCATTAGGAGCCGAGATATATCTGAATAAAGTTATTTGGGGGGTGGAAATTTGTCACCCCATAATTCCTTTCGGCTCGAAAATGTCATTACACTCTCGTAATTGATTGAAAACAATATTCAGCTCGCATAGATAGTATATTTCATGGAAAAAATATGCTTTTCATTGTTATAAGTGGATATTCGCCTTAAAGGGTAGTGAAGGAATGTAGGGGTGGTTTTTCGAAAAATCCTGAAATATGTCAACTTAATTATTTTATTTTATTTCCAAAAATATTTTTTTCTAATTTTTTAAGGCTAAATTTGATTTTTTACAGTGGATATATCAGTGAAAAACAACGTTTTTCCAAAATAAAAAATAGGGGTCGCAACCCCAATAGTAAAAAAAACATTCATTAACTAGCGTTTTTCGGAAGAAACATTTTCCATTTTGTCCCATCGCAAAATATTCATTAGGGGCCGAAATATATCAGAAAAACGTTTTTTAGGGTCAACTTTGAGGGTAGTTTTCACCCCTTAAAAGCGTTTTTTAGCAGATAAAAAAAAATACGTGTCTATTATTTTTTCATGCTCTACAACATATATAAAAATTATCAAAATCGGTGAGTTCGGGTTCGGGTAGTTTCCTTGTAAGTTTCATGGTTTGGCTCAAAAATTGTCATGCAGATATTCACAAATCTATCTGAAAAATTTAATTTTTTGAAAACTGGAAATTATCAGCAATAGCAAGTCCAATATTTTGCAAAATTGACAAAAAAATCATAGAAATAATAAATAAGTTTGGGTAACAGGAAAACAGTATTAGCTTTATTTCAAATGAATCTTTTTTCTTGATATTTCTAAATAACACAAATAAAGTTGGAATTCTCTGGCAGCCGTCTAGACGCAAATAAAAATTCATTACATTCGAATACTTTGTTAATTAATTAATATCGAACTACGAATAACCTCACAGGCTTCCACAAAAGCAAATAATACTTCGACGAACACCATTTCCAGCCACAGGTTCTGAAGCGTATAATTTAATGAAACGGAAAATATGATGGAATGAATGGCAAAAAAGTGTAAATTACTTCTCGGTTCATTAAATTACAATACTTTCAACCTTTTTTAATTCGAAATGGATGGAACTGTAGGATAAAGCGATGACAAGCCCAAAGGAGTAGTGGCAAAGATTGTGAGCATGCCACGGTTTAATTATTAACAGAAACAGTAATGAATAGACATTTCATAAGCATTTGGTGCAGAACCGCGAAATTATTTTAATTCGAGACAACTTACTCGTTCACTTTCTGTATGATTGAATCTGTTTGTCACTGTAATGTATATGAACGAATTAAATTCGAATTAGAAATGATCAATATTTGAATAATATTTACATTAACTTCAAAATTTTATCCAAAATATTTGCGCAACGTGGCCAATCTTTGAAAATAAATAAGGACAAAAAATCATTAAGCGACATAAAAGTCATAAATGTTATTGAAAACGTGTAAATCTCATTAGTATGCGTTTCTTTGAATGGGAAATTATATAGAGATAATCTAATGCTTCAATCTCATGATTACCCCTTGCTATAATTATGCCTCGAATTGTTTAATTGGATTAATCCAGCGAGATTAGCTCGTCACTTATGGTTGTGTCTTTCTGTGAACTACACGAACAAATCGTCAACTTAATCGCGTTCAGGAGAGCTTCATAGTGAGAATTCATCTTAATAAAATGAATCCCGGCAAACAGGCAATTAGTCAAAGTTTGTACCGATTGAAGTGGTAAATACAGTTCGCTCAACTCAACTTCTGTTTTAGAATTTGACACCTTTGACAAAATGTAGAAACTTGGTTGAGCAACAAACAAGTTATGTATTGGCAAGTTCTATTGCACCTGGTTTTAGGAATCGAGATTCAATCCAATGACGCGTTTTGGCGTCGTATTGTTGCTTCCACGTCCAGTAACATTCAATTATTATTTTTTACGCATTGTATTGGGTTGGCAACTAAGTAATTGCGGATTTTGTCATTTATTCGCTTTGAAAAATCGGCAATTACTTAGTTGCCAACCCAATACAATGTAACAATGTCCTCGTTGGAGCAATGACACTCGTGTTTTGTTACAGGACTCCAAAATAGGGATTTATCAAAAAATGTGGAGGTTTATGGAATCCAAGAGCCCTTCCGTGTTCGTATCAACTTACGAAGAAGGTGTTAAAAGAGTTCTAGAAGGGGACTATGCATTTCTTATGGAATCCACGATGCTGGATTACGCTGTTCAACGGGATTGTAATCTCACACAAATCGGGGGACTCTTAGATAGCAAGGGATACGGAATCGCTACACCTAAAGGTAAGTGTCCAGTGCACGAAGTAGTAACTCCATAAGAATTTATAGCGGCTCGGTAGGAAATTAAATATACTTGCCAGGCTTGATACGATTTCGCGATAAAGGGATAGAATAAAATTATTGAGTCGGTCTCCCGATATTCTGTACTAAAAAGTTGTCAATATCGGGTCCCCTTGTAATAAAATGAAAACTCTTTCTCTTTTATATTAAAAGGTCCTTGATTAATATTTGCGTATCGCTTGTACTAAATTACCGGAACTTACAATTAGCTATCGACTTTGTATAATACATTTTGCGGAAAAAAAGGAATAAATTAAAGCGCTCGTAAAAAGAAAATGAATAATGCGCCGCATAATTCCCCTGTAAAACAACGTTAAGTGCAAAGTCTAAAAAAAATATGAAATTCATTAATCGCTATTATATAAGGATCCTCATTAGACTCATTATTTCGAAATTGTCGACGAAATTGAATCGTCACGAGAGGTAGCGCTGGAGGGTCGAGTTTTAAATTATAACTTTTTTGCACCACCGTTCGATAACACGCTTCGATCTTCAGCAGAAATACGTGACATATATTTATACAACGAAATCCGACACTTCTGTTAAATTTCATCCAGTAAAATGATTATATTAAATTATGGCCGCCATTCATATATTTAATAGCGATCGTATCTTGTCTCTAAAATTAACTTCGTATTTTTGTATGTACCTCTTTCGTAACGATATTTCCGTTATTATAAGGAGAGATCAACGTAGAGAAGAGCAAAATATTTATGTTACATTAATTTTTTTCTCGTTTTTTCCCCGACTTCTGAAAATTGTTTACATCGACAAACAATATTTGATAGAAAAACAACCTCGTTTACTCGATCGAAAATTTCTTTTTGCATAAACACAATTTGGGGCTATTCAGAATTATGCGCATAATTCTTGGATGGGAATTTTGTTCTCCAGAATGCAAAGAAGGTTATGTGGGAATCGCTACTTCATATTCTCAGTAGTGTGTTCATATTTGTTCACCTCGCACGAACATGAAGAGAACTGGAAAGTACGTTTACACTTGCTGTTTAACTTTTAGGATCACCATGGAGAGATAAAATTTCCTTGGCAATTCTTGAGCTTCAAGAGAAGGGAGTGATCCAAATACTCTACGACAAGTGGTGGAAAAACACTGGAGATGTGTGTAACAGAGATGAGAAAAGTAAAGAAAGTAAAGCAAACGCTCTGGGTGTTGAAAATATCGGTAAGGTTTTTCACAGTCAACATTTCACATATTTTGCTTAATAGTCTATATAGAAAAATAATGTTTAATGAAATAACACTTCAGAATGCTCCTTGAAAAAGCAAGGATTTAGAAAAGATTTCCTCTCGTGTGATTTCTTTAACACGTTTTCTAAAACAAATGTTATTTTTTTTCCTTTTTTTATTAAGACAATTACCCTGGAACTTTCAGAATATTTTCTTTTAAATCCTTTTTAAAAGTTAAACTTTTTGAGTATCCAAAATGAGTGTCCGATGAAACAAAGAGTGGACGGTATTGTCTCTGAAGTAAGAATTTTCATAGATGTCATATTAAATTTTTATTTTAAGTTTGATAGGGAAATATCCCCTTCCTACATTATACGACTTGTTTTCGGGAAGACCCGAATCGCTTTTAGGCTGTGAAAAGGTTTTATTACGTGTCAAACAAATATTATATGCGTCTGATTATTCATTTAAAGTTCATTGTATAAAATGCAAGGCAGCTTTATTAATTTTTGAAAAATTTGTTCTTTTTTTTACTTTTGTAAGTTGAGCTGAATTTGTATTTTGGACTTGTAATTAATGAGTGTATTCGAATTTTTTAAAATCCATTTTCTGGAATGGGTTTACTACGTATCAAGCGACTTTCATTTGTACACAAAAGTTGCATTCAATCATTATTCTATAATACAAAACCTTTTAAATTTACCCCTTTAACTTTCAACAAGTACATCTATTCTCTTTATATATTCATTTATTTTAAAAGAATAATAAGCAAGTGAGCGTTTGCGGCTTTTGTGTAAATTTTTCTTTTACGGTTCCTCTTTGCATATAACATGATATCAAGATCCCTCGTCTTCAAGGTACTTTAGGCTATATTGTGGGGATGAAGACTCCGAAAGTAACGTGTAATCCCTTAGGATGGCTTCAACTAAGCCTAAACGATGGATACAGAGGAAAATTTTTGTAAGTTTGATGCCAAAATTCCAGAAGAAACGAAACGTCGAAAATATATTATAAGTTATGTTATAACTTAGATCATTAAAAAATCTGGTCATCATTATTCCATTTCCACAAAGAAATTCTGAAATCTTGATACTTTAACGCGAAATTCCTTAAAACCCACTTAATTATGCACCAACCTAGTTGTTTCTGAATGTACACCGAAAAAAAATTAGGCACGAATTGATTAATTTCTAGTTGACTTAATTATGAAACAAGATGGAATAACAATAAATGTAATTAAAATTACGAGAAATATATGGTTGATGCCTTATTCAACTACAGCAATATTTTATAATTACTATAAATTTTCTACAGTGTAATAAATTAACAAAAATTGACGGTACCAATGATGTAAAGGTTCCGGAAATCGAATTTTATAGAAAATCATGTGACATGCAAAGAGAGACATGGATATGCTTGACTGCACTTGCAAAAGTTTCTCAATAGGTAGATGCATGCCACGATGCATAAACAAACAGGAGTAATTTTTAATTAATTGATGTTATGATTGTTAGAATATTTTATGAGATTTGAGTTCGTCTGACAACGAGTCGATGCATTGCAGAACTATTTGTGAAAAATTTTGGAGAATTTCGAACGATTATTAAAAAATACCCAGGAAATTCCAGGAAGATAGGGAAATATTTTGGTGCATTTTGCATACCATTATTAGGAGTTTCCGGTATATATATCGGGTCTACCGGAAAGTTCTGTCCGGTTTTGGAATAAAATTGTTGTCATAGAAGCGGACAGAACTTTCCGGTAGACCTGATATAAAAGCAGGCAACTTTATTATTTATTCTTGATAAGTACACCTAATTTCAAAACACGTATCAACTGAAATGATCACATGAGCGTAAGAAGTTTAACGGCAATTACTGACGTGAGTCTTACAATTGCGAAATATCAATTTGTAATTTACTTTGTGAATGAAATTTTTAGTATTTTTTCTTATTCTACAGAACGCTATAATTAGGTCCCCTATTAAATTAAACAGAACGCTGTAGAGAACATTAAGAATGACTTTTGTAGGAGCACTTGTTCTTATTCGAGTAAATTAATTATTGGATTCTATAAAACAAGTCCCTGAATGCCTCAAAATTTAATAAGGACAGAATCATTTAAGGAACATTATTGGGGTCGCGCGCACGTGCTCTTCATGGGATTCCGTTCTTGCACTGCAAAAGTTGCATCGCACTGTTAAACTCTCCACAAACTTTAAGCCCATGAAATTGTTAAATGTTACATCCCATGAATATAACAATTAATCCCGAACACTGAAAATTATATACGTGGTTGCTAAAAAAAAACTGTTTAAATTTCAAATAAAAGAAATATAAAGGTAAGAAGTTGGTCTTAGTATACCTCTTTTGCATTATTTATTCTTACATATATATTTTATGGTACAAAACCGTGGTGAAATTGCCTCGTGTATCCATGAATACATATAGGAAGGTTTTGCGTATAACCGATGTCACAGTCTTGTAAAGTAATGTCGTCACAAGTACCGGAGATTGTCGTATACGGGCTTAGTCGAGCGAAAACCATATAACTCTTCCAGCAGAGGATTTTCATGGGATAGTAACTAAACGACCAAACATAACTCGACTCTGTCATTTTCCTCCATATTCTTATAGAGCGATGAAATTTCTTTTGCTTCCGTGTCTCCGTGATAGCAATGGCACTCAAAACTTCAATCTATTGATTGGAATGTAAATTGAGTAATAACAGAATCCTCTGTTTAATGAAGCATTGTTCGTGTAATTTATGTTGAGTAGCGTAGATTTTTTGAATACCAAAGCCTTTGGAAGACGACACCGCAAATATTCAAGCATATCCATGTCTCTCTTTGCATGTCACATGATTTTCTATAAAATTCGATTTCCGGAACCTTTACATCATTGGTACCGTCAATTTTTTTTTTCATTTATTACACTATAGAAAATTTATAGTAATTATAAAATATTGCTGTAGTTGAATAAGGCATCAACCATACATTTCTCGTAATTTTAATTACATTTATTGTCATTCCATCTTGTTTCATAATTAAGTCAACTAGAAATTAATCAATTCGTGCCTAATTTTTTTTCGGTGTACATTCAGAAACAACTAGGTTGGTGCATAATTAACAATTATTATGCGTGATTGCTCTCAAAATAATCGTCCTTAATTATGCACCAATCTGGTTTTATTTTAATGTTATTGATAATCCGTTTTTATTATTTATATTTACATAATGTGTTTCGTTTTTACGGTTACAGTCGAATATCCCCAAAATTATTAAGACTAAAAAGAAATATTTTGAATATAACATTTAATGTGCATTAATTCTACCATAAATACCGCATATTCGAGAGAAAAAAAATTCCAAACATTTTTTCCCGAAAATCGATAGTTTTTAAGATAACAGGTCATACCGATAAAAATGAAATATTCTCTATAGGAGCTCTTATCATAAAAAGAACCACTTAGACCGTACTTATTTTTCATACAAATAGTAAAATCATAAAGTATCATAGAAAAACGATCTGACGTTTTATAAAAAAAAATCTGTTATCAATCTTGGAATACTCTTGCAAAGATAAAGCTCTAAGCGTTAATCGTTAAGACCCTGAAAGCGATTCTTTGATCTGAAAGAAATTCGAAATCGATCCCAAGTTGATCTGTAACATTCCCACTATAAAGTTTCTAACTTTAGAAGCAAAGAAGCTACATAGGGAGGTAATCGGATAAATTTTAGCTCTCCGCGAAGATGACTTTGGGGTTCTTAATTTGTACTTATATCGTTGAAGTACTTAAGTACTTCAATGAATAGATTTACGCAGCAGCACTTACTTACTTAGCAACTGTATTAACTGTTGTGAAGGAACTTATGACTAATCGCGCACGCCGAAATTTGGAAAAAAAGCATAACATTTATTTTTAATATGGTTCTTGTTGCTAGTCCTCTGAAAAGCCTATTAAAGTAGATGTCTTTTTTGAAGAGGGTTTGTAAAAAAGACAAGATGTAAGACTTGCGTAAGCTAAGTGGACATGAATTTTTATGGGAGAGCATGCATTAGAAATAACTCGTGGAACGTCGTCTCCATCAACCTGCGAAAAGGTCTTCTCATTTTTATTCCACACTCCTTGCCGGAACTTTGTAACAAAATGTTAATGCATATATGTATATTCTATATATATAATATACACACACACACCCTGCAGAAGTCCGCATTTTTCTCAACAAACTTTTAATTACAAAGTTTATCTTAGTTTGAAAGTTCGCAGAAGTTATGGATCAATGGAATTTGAAATTTCGCGACAATGTAAAGTGCAATATCAATATCGCAATTGTATCTTGCGAGAGTAGTTATTTCTCGTATAGAAAGGAAGACATTGCCTTTAGGATATCGAAGTCACACACGATATAGCGAACGTTATTAAACTTTTTCTAGGCGCCAATACTTTTCTCGTCTTTCCCCCCTTCCTTTCTTTATCTAAAGAAAACTTACTCACATATTCTGCCATCCTCTTTAAATCCCATACCTTTTTTTCTCGTCTAAAGATGGGTTCGAACAGTTTATTAACAACTACTGCTTCGTGAAAAAGGCGAATATAAACTCTCAACTTTTCGCGAATTACGTTGGTTTACCAAGAACAACTGACCAGGAAAATGTACACTGCGAAAATGAAATTTAATAATTGAACATTAAATATTTACTTAAAATATTCTGTCGACGAAAATGTATTTTCAGTCCCGCAGTTTACAGAATCTATCAATGCATTTGATGTCCACAGTTTCGGGCAAAATAAAATTGTTCGTTTACTTTTAAGGCTAATTAATTGATATGAAACTTTCGATGAGAGAATAAAAATAAACCCAGAGAGAAAATGGAAACCGTGTATCGTAAATTATAAAATATTACAGCCCTTTCCAGTGAACAGTAATTACCGGCATGCGGAATTCCAGCGTGGAAGTGGCAAAATGGGTATTCCGTCGAACAAAATGCTCTTACGTGTATTATAAACTAAAAACTTTATCCAGCTAATCCCGCGAAATCCCCAAGTTTCGAAACTCTGGCAGGAACCCAAGAGACAACCTTTCGTCGCATTTGGGTCTTTTGAAATAATGACTAAGGGAAAAAACTGACCGTATAACTATAATAGGGTGTGTAACATTCGCGATGGAATTAAAAAAGAATTGTGCAAAAATGAGAGAACGCTTGAATGTAGTAGTGAACCCCGAAGGGTAGAAGCAACCGATTACAAAAAAAACTTAAAGCATTTGAAGTGTAGCTTTGCAAGGGAAAGTTAAATGAATAAACACAATTCGTAAACCGAGAGGTATGAATAAACCTTCTTTGAATGCTGGACACTCGCAAACGATGCATCGTAGGTGTGTAGGTGGAGCATAGTACAGAATATTTTATTACGTTAGGCACCTCTAGGTCTCCGTGACAGTAAAAAAAAATTAATAAAGGTAGAAAAAACTACTGTTATGAAAAATAAATTTACGATGTTTGAAGAAATTAAGTAGGCAGAGAAAATCCAGGGGTCGTAGATTTGATTATTTATCTGAAATTATAAGAGATGTCCAGCCAGTTCTTGAATGCCATTTTTTTTTATACGTTGGATTATATTTTATATCTTTTATAACTTCAAAATTATGAGGTTATAAATTTTATGATAAATAATATTGAAAATACATAAATTTAAATACGAAAATTGACAAATTCGTTTACGAATATCGAAATGGATAATTAATTACATACTTTAATTAAATATTTTTAAAAAGTTGTTATGGTAATACCTGTGTATCAATCCCTTCAGTCACCATGTCCTCTGAAGAGGACAATTCTTTCATTCAAGAGTCTACAAAAATTTGAATACGATTGAATTTATTCTTGAAACCTTTTGTATTAAATTAATGGTTGTTTTCCCACGTAATTATCGATAAACAAACTTTTAAATTACTTCCGATATTTTTTAGTTAGTAAATCAAGGAGAAATCACACAAATCATCACTAAAGCAGGTGAAGAGCGCACCAGAGCTTAAATTATTTCAAATTATCCCTCTGTCATTAATACTAGCTCACATATCCTCAAATCATGATTGAGAAAGCGAAGTACAATGCATTTATTTGAATTATATAGAAAACAATAATTTGTCACATAGCTGAATAGTGATTGATGTACTCTTCCTCATTTTTCGAACAACTTAATTACACTGAAAATGGGTGGTTACTCGTTTTCTGTCCTAAACTAATAAACAGAATCGACTCAATACAGAAAGATAAAAAAACGAGCACCGCTTAATTCTCTAAAAGCCCAAACCCGGAGCAGAGGAAGTGACAAATTGCCACCCTTAGTTTTCTTTCCTCCCATCGAATTTTGCAGAATCAATAACCTTTCCAAAGACAGAAGCTTCAGGTAATTCTATAAAGTAAGTTGTTAAGACAGTTATAGCAGTTGAAACTGGCCTTCCTCTGTTTCGGAACAGAATTAGTGTTTAGACGTGCTACAAGTTTCACAAATACTGAAAGCTGGAAATAAGGGTAAGGGGGACAAAACACCTTTGCTGGGTGGAGGTAGAGAAGGAGAGAAACAGAGAGATGTACCTCCATCGAGTTGTAACGGCAAGAGATTTCCACACGACAGCACTCGTCTCTCACAATGCTCTTATACAACGTCGAGGAAATCCAAAGCACTATGGATATTCAACAACTAAAGGTTAGAAGCAGCCACCTTCAGGATTATCGTGGCACTCTACCGGAAATTGTTAGTCGCAAGTTCCGGGAATTGATCTACCAGGCTTTTTTTAATAGACGGTACTGTTTGTCTGTGTTCATGCAAAGACAAAGACGACCTATACACGAATATTCAATATTTCTATTGTTGAAAGGGATTGACACCATTTATCAGAAAATCGAAGTGATTGTGCCACGATTAAAAAAGTACCCTTCCAAATGAAGATAAATCTTGACGAAAATGAAAGAATGTAGGCTAAAATACGTGCCACTAAAAGAAAACCAGCAATAAGGGGTACAAGTTTTGTAACTTCAAATGTAAATTAGTGAAAGATGGAATAAATAAACGTTGAACAAAAGGATCGTGCAACAAAAGAAGGTTTTCAATCCGAAGAAGACTCGAGTAATTTAAATCTGAGCATAAAATAGGAATTCACAGTTTCTTTGTGCAGTTTATGCGCTAGCTATGTTACACAAAACGCGGCTCCAACCAAGAAGTCGAAAAAAACTGGTATGAATAGTGACCGTGGAAAGTTCAATTTTTAATAAGCGAGAATTTGATGAAACCGTACCTGCGAGTGATAGTAAAAGTTGGGAAACAGGAATAGCTAGCGAGAAAAAAACTTGAATCATAGGAAATCTGCTGCTAAAAGAGAATACTCGCTCTTAGCTGGCCCACTTCACCACAGTAACATGGTTAGCGTACTGGGGCTTTTCAGACTCCAACGGTAAAAATTTATATTCCGTGAAAGCTATTGAATTTTTCAACTTGGAAAAGAATCTCGAAATAAAATAATTTAGTAAAAAAATTCAGGAACTGAACTCGACTGGGGTGTCTCTGACTCCGCTATTCGATAGATATACCTAATGTATAATTTCCAATTTTTTAAAATTAGGCATGCCAATAATATCCTTAATGGACGTGACTAGAAATTAATAAAGTCATTATTTGTACAAAATACGTAACTTAGCCTTATCAGGTGCCTCTATTTCGATAAGATAATTCTAATAATTTCCTGCTCGGATGCTAAATACTTGAAGAAATTGCAAGAAATATTTTGAAAAGCGAGAGAGGAGAAAAATTAAGCATAGGTCCAGATTAGTTATCGTAAATTATGAGAAATGTCAACTGCACCGAGTACAGTGAATGAAGAAGATTAGCTGGCGATAGAGAGAGACGAAGAAATGCATCAAACCAGACCTGGGATTGATTAAAACGTAATACCGCACAAGTCTTCAAGGAATAAGGTTGATGGGAAGGAAGTATTTTCCTGAATCAAAGGAGAACTTTGCAATCCGCACTAGCCTCCAAGTTTCAGATTTGTTTCTTACTTTAAGAACTAAATATCCTGAAAGGAGGTTTTTCTTTATTCAAGTTTACCAGAGCGTTATTAATATTTAAAACACTGCAGAAAAGGAGATCTTAGCGAAATCTATACTAATGTTTCCCAAAATTTCTCAGCTTCGTGAGTAGGAAAGTTTCGCGGTCGATAGATATTTCGCGCGTACAATTTCACTGAACTTTCACCGTCCTTCCACTCCTTCACATCCGATCCTTTTTTATTTTGCTTATACCCTTTATAGCATTCAATTTTCGCATAGTTTGCACAAAAGTTGGTCTCTTTACAAAGAGACTCGTCTCTTATACATCTTTCATGCAACCCCGGAGCATTTTAGTAGGTAGATTTCAAGAAGAAATTAAAAGAAGCGACAGCCAGCAGCATAAAAGTAATGAGTTTCCGTTTTCTCTGCATTTCTTATTTCTTTTATATTTTACTTTTTTCCAGGTGGAGTCTTCGTCGTATTACTTTGTGGTCTCGCGTTGGCTATTCTCGTGGCCATCCTGGAGTTTTGTTGGAATTCCAAAAAGAATGCACAAACCGACAGGGTAAATATTGTTTACATTTATTTCAATTCTACAAAAAAAAGCACAGTACTTATACATGCATACACGTATATATGTGTATATGTGTTACACATTTTTACATGAAAGATCTGAACTCAGGGAAAAAAGGATCAGTGATTTCCTCTTGTTAGAATTCGTTCAAAAATTGGAGTACAGAAATTTGTTGAATGATAAGTAAAGTTTATTCAGGGTGATTGGTAGGAAGGAATCATTTGATTGGCATTTTGTGGATTTATTAATGACCAATATTTAATTACCTCTTTTTTTCATTCAAATATTATTTAATGAATTATTCATATCGCCTTCGCTATAATATTATCTTAAAGAAATGGGAGATTGAATAATATAAGCTGGTTGCTTTTTCCTCCGAAATTGTAATAAAACCAGAGCCGCATTTGCCAATTTTTTACTCAGGCTGTCCTTTTATAATATCCAAAAATAAAAATTTAAAACTTAAGTTTGGAATTTTTAGCACCGTGAGCACAAACTTATAAAATGAGATTCCGCGATTTTACATGCTGTTAAATAATCGCTGAAACTGTCTATTTGAAATAAAGTAATTCTGGGAATATTTCGTTCAGAATGAAAAAATTCCACTTTATGGTGATCAACTTGGAAATATCGTTGGATTTGAAGGTGTTATTCTAATAAAAGTAAAATATTCCACAGAATTGGAATTTTGAAATCCAAACATTTCGAATAATAAGTTTGAACTCTTTCGATTCGTAATTTTTGAGAATTTGTTTCCAATGATTTTTGTTACAAAAACGTTACGAGCGTTTACATTGCACTGTTATTATAAACAATACGCAACTCAAAAAACACAAATTTTGCGTTATAACTTCGAAAGGTCGTTTCAAAATATTACAATAAAAAAAATTGGCCTTATGAGACTTTTATCAGAGAAAAATATAGTCGATGATTGTTTTCTCATTTCCTCACAATTTTTTCTAAAACTAGAGATTATTTATTTCTTTTCCTGAATTGTGTCTTTCGACTTGTGTCACTTTTGTAACAACAGTGAGATATATTTCCAAATATGTTTCTTTCCTCGCGAACAGAAATCGTGCAGTTTCACTGTCAACTGAGAGACTCGAAAACAATGAAAAAGAAACAAATCATACTTTGAATTTATATCAAACCAATCTGAAACAAGCTCTCTCAGGAAAAATCGCGTTTTTCGCCATGGAATTCGTTTCTAAATCCCATTGTTATTAAGATTCCGTTAAAAGACCGGGTCGCGGAACTGGGGCATGACAAGAATACTTATTGAAATACAAATAGTGCTTACCTTTTCTAGTACCTACTTTTTCTGGCAATCAAAATCTAATAAATTCGTTGAAAGTCGCTATTGTTGTATCGATCTGTGATCGTACTTCTCAATACCCTAATCACGCATACAGACTGTAAGAAAATATGTAAGATATGATTTCAAGACGGAATGGTATTTTAAAAATTAATCCTGCTTAAAGGGGATAGAAAAAGAGATTCGACAAGTCTAACTTCGAATGGTTCCGTTAAGATCGAACTAAGTAAGGAAAAGTACTAGTAAATGAACCCTGGCTGTTTAATGTCGGCATCTTATCGGTAATTTATTGATATTGTGAATAAATTATCATTGTCATTACAATTTTTCCAATTTTAATTAGAAAATTTCTGATTTATTATTTTTCAACGTATTAATAGTCGAGAATTTCATTTTGTGACACGACAATTGAGATTATTAGATTTGAAATTTCAAATTCTCGATAATGCATCGATTGGTGCATTTGATTATAAATTATATTCACGTTGGATGTTGCAAATGAAGGGTTTGTAAAAAATATTGTGAGGCCACAGGCGCTGTTTAAAAATCATGTGCTATTAATTAGCCGATACTAATTTATTGATACATTGATTGATAAAAATCTTTAGTTAAAAGAGAGAAAATAATCCGTTATCGTTACAAGTCACATCATGAAATTCCTATATTTTTAATTAATATTTTCAACTAATATTCCACGCGTTAACCCGTTTTATCCGCCAATACTCTACGAATCTGATACTCATACCGGCAACTGGTGCCCCCAAACTGTTTATTTACTGGTACTTTCACTGCAGTAAAATACAAACCTAGACAAAATTGTGCACGATATAACAATTGCATGCTTATATGTACTTTCTTTCATTCTTTACGTGTACGTTGTGTTGTATCGTCTCTTGGTATTGTACTTGTTGTGCTGCTGGTTAACTTGAATGGCTCTACGTTGGATAAACCTGATCATCTCTGTTATAAAAAAAAAAATCAAATAATGACCCTGCGGTAACACCCTCTACTGTTACTCTGTCAACCACTGCTACTATTACTACTAATTTCTACTACTACAATCGCCACTATCGCTACTTCCACTACGAATACCCTCGTGTTGGAATTTTCAACGTAATTGGACAATAAGTCTTTATGTGCTGAAATGGCATCGGAATTACGATTCGCAGTTCAATGTGGTTCACGACAAAGACCTGCTACTAAAATACGACGTGCTACATCTTCAACAGCTATACCATGTGGACGATGTAGTTCGCATTCGTCATTAAGAAGAAGTCGATATTATTCTAGTGGTCATGAAGAAACGACATACATTCCCAACATCGAAACGCCAAGATTAAATGGTATTTCATTTTATCCGTTTAATCCTTATGAAACGATATCCACTAATCATTATCAGGTTACGCTAAAAGAAGCTCTTATCGGTATACGGTGGTAAACTGCGGGTGATTTTTAAATATTGGATATTATCTTGAGGTCCGCATTGATCAATGTTGTGGCTGGAAAATAAAAAGATTATTCGGAAAAAAATATAATTTTGCATCGGGATGTGTTTTTATGAAAATATTCATACGCCAGAACGTATTTCAGCAAGTCATTTACTAATTAAGCAATTTTTTATGAGATTCGCGGTTTCGGATTGTGAAACTCTGCAACTTTAATTAAATTTGACATGCACTAGTTGCATTTTGTGACGCTACAGTGAATAATTATGAAAACCATTTTTTTTTTCACATCATGACGGGACGAATTTTTCTCTAACACTGTAATGGAAATACTTCAATCGACTTAAGTGATAAATCCTTGTCATAAATTTGTAATTCGCCAGGAGAAAAATAGATTTTTAGTAGCTTCGAATTTCATTCCAAAAGTAATTGCAATTGCACTTGGCTAAAAAAGGAAGCTCAGTCTGATTCTGTTAAAAATCATTACGAGCTCTGAAAAAAGTGGAACTGGGCTGCGTTAATGCTTATCACCGCAGATTTTTTCGTCGATCTTTAAAGTGCGGTATCACGGAAGAAGCGGCGCATTCGATAAAACGTTCTGTATATCGATTATTTTTTCTCATTTCGGTGTTACTTTAATATTTCTCGCGTTGGGTACCAATTCGAGATCTCATCGCTATCGCAGCGGAAAAAAATTGACATTGACGAGAACATGCTCAGGCTGAACCTCCTTTGTAAGAGGAAAGTAGCTGACGAGATCACTTTTACTTATCTTGAGACACTGAGTATGTTTTAAAAGTCGAGTCCTGTCATGATGGATATTAATTCATAAAAATAAAAACACATCTGTGCTATTTCTCAACATCAAAGAGCTACCAATGAAATTGCTCTTTTCTCAGAAAATGTACTTGTTTTCCATACCAATTCCAGGAATGTAAATGCAGAAATGCTATGGCTCAATAGATCTGGTGAAACTGGGAGATAATGAAACTGGCTTTGTGTTTAATTCATAAACAATATATGAGGCATTTCGCGTCAACCCTCCCAGCTAAGCGTGGAAGCGCTAAATTATGCTGTTTCTAACTGATGCTTGCGCTATTGAAATGTTTTTTTAATTACAAATTTTTTTAAGTTTCTTTTTAATTTTTTCCTCAGCTTTTCTATGTAATGTATTTTTCTATGTAAAAAATGCCTAAATCATAAAAAAAATTAAAAATATACTTTTCGAGATATAAGATGATTTATAGTTTTTGAAGGTGAAAGTGGAAAATTTTTGAAAAACTGCGCATACCATTGGAAAGCTAAGTGCAAACACCAGTTAGAAACAGCATGATTTGATGATTTCGCGCACCGCTAGGAGAGTTGACATGAAACGCTTCGTATGGACTCGGTGTCTTTTTCAAAATAGCTACCATTTAAAGTTAACCCAACAATTTTGCTGATTATCTTAATAATAATAATAATAGAAGAAAAATAGAATTATCTAATCTAAAATTTTTCCCAATACATATTTTGACTCAAATAAATGAACCAATAGAAAAAATTAAGGACCCTGAGCGCATCTACATCGTGAAAAGATTTGCAATTCTTTGAAAATTAATTTCCAAAAATGATCAGATCTATTCTGAAAATAATCCCAATATCTTTACGATAAATTTGAAAAATCAGGAAAATTTATAGAAATTTTCAGAGTTATAAGAGTTTCATTAGTGTCCTGTCGATTATTGTAACTCGTATATTAATTCGCTGGACATACCCAGGTTATTTCGAAACGGGGAATACTAGGTACCGAATTATCATTCGAAACCGATAAAATTGTTGCTTCGTTATATCAAAGGGAATTAAAGTGGATATGGTTTCAATAGAATTTAGTGCCTAATAGGAATAAAAGAACTTAACATTAGCACAGCAAATCGATGTCAGTTTTACGCACTGGAATAATAAATGAATTTTAATGCCAACTAAAAACAATTACATCCCACCGCTTAAATGTACCGCTATGCCTTGTATATAAAAAAATGTCAGCTCCATCTCACGATCTATTTCATCTCTCTGTCTCACTCTATCTCTCTATACTTCCAAATTCAATATCTTCTTTCGTTTTGAAATGTACGCAAGTAGTTTGCTTTCCATTTATAATAATTCCTCACAACAACAACTAAAACAAGGATAATAATAATAATACCACCTGATTTCTGAGGCTCTGCATTTTGACACGCAAACCTTCCATTAGCTCATTGGTAATGCTGTGCTAGAATTTCCCGCACAATTGACTCACATGCTTGTACATTTCCCAGTATATAATATTGTCAATTAAATTAATTATATTTGCATGCTCAAATCAATCCAAAATATTATTTTGTACTCTTTCAAAAGAAGCACTTGGAAGAAAATATAATACATCTAACCCAAGAAAAAAATGTAAAAATGTAAATTGAATTTAAAATGGAAAAGAGGAAAAGCGTCTTTTTTTTCCCTTTTTCTTTCTTACAATAAATTACATTCACGGGAGAATTTTTATTCACTACGAAAAGTAAGTTTTGTACAGAAGCTTTCCTGTGCAGCTGCGTATGAATGTCAGCTGACCTCGATCTCACAGGAAGTGATTTTTCCAAGCCTGAGCCTTTCCTTTTATTCTCTTGAAAGCATATACGTGAGTTGCGGATGTTCATGGTTTTTTTCCGGTTATGGGTGAGATGCAATATAAAGTACCATGCAAAAAAGAAGGCTATCAGCTTTTAAAAATCGATAGAATAACAAAACCGAAACGAGAAAAATGAAAGAGTTTTAAGAATATTTTTGTGAAATATTTATGCTTCGAGTAAGGCAAGATAATGGAATTTTCTTCCAATAACGGTTATTTGAATTTTTCGCCTTTTTTTTGGTTTTCACGAAGGTTACCATTTTTCAGCAAAATATGAAAAGTTGACACAATTTTATTTCAATTGGTAGCGGAAATTCTTGAAAGTTATGTTTGTAAATTATACTACGTGCAATATTAGGAGGAATGATATTTGCCGTGAAATTGGGCTCTTTGCATTCCAAATGCGACGTCTTCCATATCAAAATTGCAGCGTTATAGATGCATACGCAGATATTTTACCGAATATGTGGAATATCTATGCGAAAGTTTCAATAACATTACAGATAGCGCTGCGGACGAATTTCAAATCGTTTCCACATTCCATCAATTTTTATAACGATTAACGATTCGTGAAACTAGTATCATAGCTTTATTCACAGGTATGAGAAAACATGAGTATTAACTGCACTTAGATGAAATTTTTGATTATCAATTTCCCTTACAATCAGTAAAGAATTTGAAGCACATCATTTCCAATTTATTGAATTACTTCCAAACAGGAAATTTTAATGGAATTCTAAATCGAGAATCCATAATTGTTCATTGCAAGATCTTGTAATTTAATGAGCATGAAAAATACCTCAATTATGGAAACTACAAAAATCAATTCTCGAGAAATTTCAACATGTTGAAGGAGATAATAATTGGCTATTTTCTAGGTTGCATTAAATTTTCTATGCATCTTGAATTTTATTTGAACTCCAAATCGCATTGAAACTGCAGATTAAAAATTTTGTATTAAAAAATTGGAATATATTATTTAACGAATTTTTACGATACAAAGCGAATCATCAAACATTTTTTGAACTTTTGGATTCCCTTTAAAGAGTTTTTTCACGCCTAAAAATAACCTTCTCTACAATTTTGACTAATTTAAGTATATCAACTTTCTTCTAAAATTTACAAGAAACGTCTACTAATAATACGTTCAATTTCACTCCTGCGATAATGATGTGCATTATTATATCCTGAAAACACCTCATTATAACCGAAACTCCACGTTTAGCCTCCGTCTTCGTCAAATTTTCCACCAGTGAACACAAACATATCTTTCAATTATATGCTACCAGTTTACAAAAGTTGGAACAATTAAAATAAAAGTCGGGCACAAAAATACGAGACTGTAGAAAAATGTTACGTATTTCATTACATAGCTTTGTTACATCATTTCTCACACGTATACTAAAAAATCCAGGATAGAAAAATTGTCTGAAAAAATAAAAACATCCGTATGTTGAAAATTTGTGCTCGTCAAAGCAGAACTTTATTTTCATTCGAGCATTTATTTTAAAACTTGGAGTCTTTGATCTGGATACTGTCGCTTCGCTATCTAAATTTCGCACACTAAAAAAATATTGCCACCATCATAACGACGTTCTGCTGTATAACAATACAACAGTAGAATGATGAGGTGTGTCGAAAAATCAATCAGTAAACAGAATTAACAGAAATACTCAATCAAACACGTCTGCTATCTGTTAAAACACGCAACTCTGATTACAATTTCTGTCTTGAATTAAATTAAAAAACAATCATTTTTAGTTCAAAGGAACATGTAACCAATCCGTTATCGATTTTCGTCAATATTACTCGTTATCAATCACTTTCCACAAACCTACCGCAATCGAATGAAATATTCTCCGATTTCAATTACAATTTATGATTTTACAATGCAATTGTTATGTTTCTCGAAGTAGCTGCAAGTAGAAATTCTAATAACATTAAAACACCCTTCACCACGAAAATTGATGGATTTCCAATAATTAGAACCGAAGAAAATATTACAGACTGAAAGTACTTATCGCTGAAACGCACATTTCTTGTTGTATTATAGCAGGAGGCTGGTGCGTTGCCGATGATGGAGATGAAGAAATCATTGAGCTTCGATCAAGCTGCAGTGGGCCTTGGAGGGAACACCTAGCACAGGCCTCCTCATCTCCAACAGCAACAGCAGCAACAGCAATCGTGCAAAGCCAACCCCACGCACATTCGACACACACACTGCCACTTTCATTGCCACAGTCACACGCACAAACATCCCCAACATCCACCGAGGCAGAGACGGGGATCTTCAGGCATCGCCTTGGCCCAAGGTATCTTGCTTTGGTTGTTTTTAAACATTTTTTGCAAAATTCCTCTTCATACCACGTTTGAGCCTTCAAAATATTGGGGAAATGTGCATTCGGAAATTTCATTAACTTTGGAGTACACATTTATTTTTTTCGATCACGGATCACACCATGGGTTTGCTAGGGTGGTATGATACCCCATAGTTCGAATTCCTCGTTAGAAATATTAAAATATACAAAAAAATTATGAAGAACAATTTTTTTTGCATAATTTTGTTGCACTTTTAATAATTTTGTGATTCATTTGCAACACATACATATACGCTCTGGTACAGTGACCCAACAAATTGCACGCATATATGCACTAGTGATGTAAATAAATTTTGTCCATCGCAGAGCCTGTATGTGCTCTGAGAGTCGAACTTTTATTTTTCAAATTTGAGGTTTTATAAACTATTCCCTAAGTTAATGCTTTCGTTGTGAGCTATTACCAAAAATCAAAGTGTAGTAAAAATGCAAAATTTTTCAAAGCGTAGCTAAATATGAAACTTCGTTCTTTGAAATATGATTAATTATTCTTGGCGAATATTTCACCAAGGATATAAGAGCCTGTTTTTTCAAAATCATAAAAAATACTTCTACCGCGTTCTTCATAATTCAAGAGCTTACTCGGATAACAATTTATTATTAACCAGGTTTAAGTTTGACCAAATGCTAATGTATAATAATACACTGCATGACGTTATGTTATGAATAATTGAACATAAGTAGGATTATGCAAACAAAGGACTACTCTCACGGAAATTTCTACTCGTATCTATCGAACCTTTGGTAAATAATTTTATGGTGTTGAATTATATCCGAATTTAAATAGAGTTCCTAATTAATGAACTACTCAATTAACGAGTATCAATAAATGACCTCTATATACTTACATATTTCATTTATTCTCGTGATAGTTTTGGATTGATTTCAGCAATTCAGTAACTTGTTGCTTCGAATTTCCATATTTAAATTCAAATTAAAATAGATTGAAAATAAATTCATATTCGCAATGAGACACTTTATCCTACGAAACTATCCTTTTCTCGTAGGAAAATAATTTGAAAATGAAAAAATATTGACAAATAATTGTTTCATGTTATTAATAATTGATAACTGAGTTTCTATTGCCACCCTGCTTATTTTCCCGAAAATAATTGCCCGCAATATTCACAATTTGTTCGTAAAGTTCTGTTTAGAAAAATGGTAGGGTAGCATTTTCAGGTTAATTCCACGCTCTATCGATATCGACGAGTCAGTAGAACCCATTAGACATGATTTTGTTGAACTGATTTCTGATGTCCAGGAGGTGACCACCCTGAGAATATCCTATGGAGATTCGATTGCGACCTGGCAGGTGAACCTGACGTGGTGATATCGCCACCGCCGCCACCACCGCCCCCATCGGCAGCAATATCGAGGACCACAACCCTTTGACCAATACTAGAAGAGGTACCTACAGGAGTACCTGCTCAAAAAGAATTACCTACTCAGGCCTCAATAGTAGTCATCAATGTGATGGACCAAAAAGAGACCTGTTTATAGCACACATAGCCATCGAATAACTAAGATCAAGAAGTTGCCACTTTATACCTTCAAATACGTTTGATCTTAGTTATCTCAAGATTGGAAGGTACCGTGTTGAAGCCCGATCGAGCAACGATAAGTTCTATGAGACAAAACGGGCTTAACACTTTAATTGCCGGTGACCGACACTAAACTTTCCGCTCAGGCCGCGCAGATTATGAGAAATGCAATAGGGTGTACCAGCACGACCCACGCGGGGTGAGTAGGGTGTCACGTAAATTTGACGTGGCGATTAACGTGTTAAGAACCAAGATATTCGGAGAAACCTCAATTTCACTGCCAATACTCAAAAAGATTTCTAGTTAAAGTTACTAAAATATCAAGACAGTTTATTGGAATAATTAGAAGAGTTTACAATTGTAGAATGTATTCTACGATAACTGCAATCTTAATTATAATCCGATAATTTTTTATAAACGAAAGGGAATAACACCGACCCGCCATTAGCTGAAAGTAACACCAAAACAGGCGATATGAAACAGTAATTGGAGTATCCTTGAATTTAATTAAATTCTTACAAGCTTTTGTCTAAGTTCTAGATGAAATTCCTGCGAAACCTAATGAACCTTGAAATTTGGGACGCATGAGAGTTGGATCTAATGCCATTTGCTGATCGGTTACAATTTTGGTTAGAATTGCTGCTTAACCCATGGCAATCGAGTCGCAACTAGAGCTATCTTTTATCATGCACTCTATAATTAATTAACATTGTTTTTGCTCGTATACGAGTCTTCCCACTCTGGTATAATAACACAGGTCGAGCCAATATTGGATAATGATATATCGCTCTACATGACGCGCTAGAGAGTTCTCTGATTGAATTGAACACACGAACAGCCATTACTGACACCTGAAAATTATGCATACCCGAACACAAACCGAGCAGTCTTGCTATCGAATGGAATGAAAAATGGATATTTCAGCAATATCGAAAAAACGAGAAAAATTGAATATTTCGAATAAAAATTGAAAATTCATACGTTCTATTAAATTCGAAATGCAAAATTCTAACCCTTTTTAAAATTTGTACTGATTAAATTCAAAATCTTACCATTTATGAAATTCCGCTGCACTTTCAGCATTTACTTAACTTTTCGTTCCTTAGACAACCTGTTACACAGCTTCATAAATTTCCTTCGTAGAGTTGTATTCCATCGCATAGACATTAAATTCCTCAGAAACTTTGACTTGTACTTAATTAAAGAGCAAAATCAATACAAAACATGAAGTCTACTGTTTTTCTTACTCTGCATTTGTTTGTAAGGATATCATTGTTTGTAAGGATTCTTATCATTCTCATATTCACTTAGGAAAATACATACCAGCAGTGATTTTAGATTTCCAATCATAATTCTTGTAATAATATTTTTTTTTGTGATTTCCTCATATTTTTTTATAATTTTCATTCACTGGAAAAGAAATACCTTCACAATTCAGGTCAAATTGTACTATTTATGTATGTCAATTTATTGCAATACAGATTGCAGTAAAAATTGCATTGATCCCCAAAGTATATGAAGTTCGCTACAGTACACATGATTTTTCATGAGTCATCTGTGGCTCATTAATTATATTACATTTACTCTATGTCTGAAATATTTCGTTTAATGGAGTCAATTTATAACACATTGTTTTTCGATAAACTATTTTTCAAATTTCAGAGGGTTTTCTAAAAGACGGAATCTCCCACAGAATACCACAATTAGAATTTTGTATGATAGCCACTATTTTAATCATAATTGAAATTATTTAATTATAATTTTAAATTAAACTTTTGTTTAACTAAAATTTCATTAAAAATTCATTAGCTATTCGAAAAGAATGTCCAAAAGAGATTTGAAGGAAGAAAAAACTAAATGCATAAAATTACGTAAAAGAAAAGAACTTATTACCATTAAAAATAGATTTTTTAATTTCTACGCTATCACTGACATTCGATAAGACATGTATAATTAAATTTATAACATTTGCAGAACTTCAGGTGGATAAAGTCTCAAACTAACATTATTGTCGTGCCAAAAAAAATTCTAAGTGGATGTGTTTTTTATTAAAAATTTCGTTAATGCATTTTCTTCTTTATCTCTTTTTATTCAGTACCATAAGACGTTTTTGCATTAGAAGATTTACCCTTTTCACTTATACCATAAACGCCTTTATACCTTATATACAATTTCTCAGATTAGGTAACTGGAAAAAGTAATTTCAGGGATCCTGGTTACATTCGTTGGAATTAAATTTATCCAAAATCCTTTCAAACGAATCTAGGATTTAAACGGGAAAGATAGTCTATTTTTCTCGAGCTCTAACCAAGTAAAATCGATTTCTCGAACTGTAACAAACCTTCGAAGCAAATAACATCAAAATGAAGGGTTTTTTAAATCAATTCCAACGTCTTCTTGGAAAGAATAATTACTGCAATTGTTAAAATATAAATAAATATACTTCAGAAGTGAGAAAAACGCTTCAAAATGTTCCTCTTACTTTTGCACATGCAAAGTGTTGGAGAAGTTACGCTACCAAGTTTTAAATTATACAATCTGATTTTAACACTGAATTTATTAATTCTTGGAGAACCCACGGTTTGTTCAATTGATTCATGGCCTAAAGTTCTTATTAAGGCACTAATTTTTAAAATATTATTGTAAATACTTGAGGTATGCTAATTATTTCCAAGATAATATCAATAAATTTTAAAACTCCAACATTTTTTCGAATCATTTCGAATATTAATAAACAAATAAAAAAATCGGTGAACCTGAATTTCAACAGATTTTGAATTATCGCTTTGTTGATATTAAAAAAATGACCGATCTCCCCAGGAAAACTTTCCAGAATGCTGAAAATTTGAGAACAATAACGATACGTAACAAGCATGGCAATAAATTGTCATCAACATGGCGAATTTAAATAAAATGAGGCCAACGAATATGTGTGCTCTACAGTTTCCTGCCTCGCAGCGCTCATTTAAAACGTATTTGAAAGGGATACCTCGGTTTCCTGTTTTATTTTTGTATGTTATTAAATAGCCCCTAGCCGTTGTTGATTCTGCGCTATTGTACACCCGGAGTCCGTTTTAGTATTCATTTCTAATAGAAGTGACATATTGGTGACACGACGTAGAACAAAACCGTACCGCTTTCATGTATGAATTTAGTTGCGTTAGTGTAAATCAACAATCATTTCGTATAATGCTGTCTCCTGGTATTTAATCAGCCCCTAAAAACTCTACAAGTCACAAATTCTCAAATTTTCGTAAACTTTGCAAATCCATTACGCGAGAATTCAATCGCGAATTTCCAGAAACGGAGTACAACAATTGCATATTGGATTAGAGCGTTAGTCGGCATCCGAACTTTGGCCCTTACTATTGACAAACTCTCATTATCAGAAGGGTCGAACCAATCGCGGCACGAATGAAACAACAAACAATGCTTGGAGCAAATCCCGGGATATCGTTACACGCCAACTTTGTAGATTTCGATACTTTTCATTGCCACTCAAATTCAGGGATTACAGTTCGCTAATACATTGAAAATTGTTGGAAAAGAATAAAACTAGAAACGTCAAATGAGTTCTTCCTCGCGACGGCTTTTTTACTACGATTATTGTTACGAATTAATCGACCGCCTAGCAAATAGAAGTCTTGAAGAGCCAATGCCACGACAAGAGTTAAAAGTGCACTTTGCGATAGTAGAGAATAGCAACGTCGATTGCTCGATCGGCAAAACATGATTCCTGTTACGGCTAAGAATTTTGCTAAATATTGTAAAATATTATAAAATAAACATCGAAAGACTTTGATGAAAAGTAATGTGTTAAAATGAAAGGTGAGTAATCTCTGGAAACAAAGTACAATTAAGGTACTTTTGTGTGCCTGTGTCCACTTGTAATTAATCCTATTCCACGTGTGTGTTAGAGTTATGTAATAAATTAGAACAAAAAAAAAACAGAGGGGGAAGGTGTTATAAATATTAGATAGGCGAGACTTTTTTACAAATGAAAATCCACTAACAAGATACTCATTTAAGGCACAGAACTTTGTAAATGTTTCCTATTATCTCTGTGGCCTACTTTTCCAGACCAAAACAGAAAAGCTTCGAGAAAAAAATGTTTCGATGTAATAAATGTTACGTTTCGTAATGGACATTTTTGTAAATATATACAATTCGCCAAATTTGTGGCTAAGTGGGGTCTTTCGAATTGATTGTTTTGAATTACCTCCATTAGTGCTACTGAAAATAATTAGGATATTGGAAACTGTTGAATTTGCTCAGGAGATACTTCACTTGCATTAAATCTAAAGGTGAATCTAAAAAAAGTTCCGGTATCACAAATAACCATTTTTAGAGAATTAAAAAAATCTATCAAATTGTCCTTCAAAAATTGAATGAATTTTACAATGTAGAAACTTTTCGTTTCACCGCTATGTTAATACTGAATGCAACAAATACTAAAAACAGAAATAGAGAAATCAATAGCTATCATATTTTGAGCTTTAGCTAAATATTTATTTCATTTTCCACGAGAAATTTTATTTCAGATCCGTGTTTTGAAAGGGAGAATTGCACATATTGGCAATTGCAATTGTCCATATGCACTGGGATTGGATTGCATTTGTTTTCGCAAGACTACAACACCGTTTTCAATCATTTTTTTACATTTCATTTTTATTTCGAATAAACAATCCAAAACAATCAATTCAACCTTTACCCATATTTGAAAAACCCTAATTATAACTTTGGAAACAGGCAAAATTTATATTGTAAAAGTTGTTGTTCTATATTTATAAAAAATAATATTCATATTTTAAACATATATTTTTCTTTTACTACCTTGAAATACTCGACCCTTATTTATAAATGACTTGCATTAGTCTTAACAAAATTAAATAACTAAATAAAATACAAGATTTTCTTCTCTCGGATAAAATCGACCTTTTTTGTTGAACAATACGAATCGCTAGAGATAAATTTTCAAACTCACTGAACTGTTTATGACGAACCAGCCGCAATTTCAAGCTTTGTAAGCTGGTTCAATACTGGACCGTCTCGAATTTATGATATTATCGTGGGCGAATGTTGCGCTGATTCGAACTCGAGAAATTTAGGATTTCTTAACACGTTCAGGTTCGATCATTTTCAAAATGGTAAATTTATACGACACTGGCTTTACGAAGGAGTAGAAAAACGTATCTACCGATTCGTCAGAGATCCTGGACGTGTTAATAAATTTCAACAAAGGAATTTTCGAAAAAGGAATATTGCTTATTTACGTAAATTGGAGGTTTGTACTCTATAATTATTTTCAACGGGAATGATTTTTTATTTTCTCCCCTTAACTACAAATTCGAACGTACAAACTAAATTAAAAAATGGAATTCTGATTTTTAAGTAAATTTCAAGAGGAATTCGAGAAATTCTTGTCTGTTTCCAAGCACAATATAAAAATGGGTCACGCAGTCACTGATTTTATACTGTGAAAAAAAAATAACACGCAGAAAATGAAAAATCTAAATTGTTGTAATAAACATCACGAGTAAATTTTGGGAAAAGGTAAAACATTCTCCTTTAAGTCACACAAAAGAAAATGGAAATCAGCCTATATACAAAGATAAAGGAACAAAGGAAAAAAAAAACGCTAACTTTTTCCAAATTTGTAAAATAAAAGAAATTAATCAAATCTCGTACACAGGAAAAAGGACATGTAATTGTTAATAAAAAAAATATATATATAATGTTTAATTTGTAAGTAAACTTAATGTAATGAAAAAGTATTATTATAAATACAACCAGGAGTTATACATGATTGTATAGAAAAAGAAGTCATATGGGATCCGTATAAAAGTGTGTATAGAATTTCAACAATTCTCTCTACAATGCTTGTAAAGAAATGAAACATTATTATTATAACTGATACCATTACTGTTATTATCATTATCATTGTTATTATAATTATAATTATTATTATTATTAATATTACTATATTATCATTCTCATTAACTCGACGATTACAGATTGTTACTATTATTATTATTGTGCAATTACCTATTTCTGGAACAAATTAAAGTGAAAATTTCGAAAAGTCTAATATTGGAATTTCAAAAAACCATCTCACCTTTTTCTTCAATTTCATATATAATAACTAAAACTCGCTTTCTTCTAATAATTAAAGTTTCAAAAAATACAATTTTACTCTCGTATTTGTAAAAAAATCAATTTTGTAATCGAGATCGATTTCAAAAATTGAATAGCACATAATTATAGTCAAAAATTACAATTCAGAGTCCGCGTTTCGTTTTTCTAAATATTTTTATAACAATATTTCATAGAAAGCAAATAATGACAGAGGAAAAGCAAAAAGTTGTATTTTTTGTATTCAAACGCGAGAATTCTGAATATACTGTATAGTCTGGATTACATTTAAATTAAGTAATATAATTTAATTTAATCAATTATCAAGTTTGAATAAAAATATAATTAGAATTTCAACTTTCTTTATTTATCAATCAAATCTATACAAAAGGTGAGAGGGTAATAAATAATTTACGGAAACTAAATCAGGAAACTCGTCATTTTATAATGATTTGAGAAGTAGCCAAAAAGTTCCACCATATTACAAAAAGAAATTGAAAAATTATAATTTTCGATTACTACTTTACGTACAATTTGCGATAACATAAAAAAATCTACTTTTTCGTATTCGGTCGTTTCCCATTTCCACTTTCCCGGTAAGAGGCTTGATTTTTTTTGCAAATGTTTAAGAAAATTTGCATTATATAGAAAATTTTCGGAGTACGCTCTATAATAATGTACAGAGAAAATCTTCAAAAATGGTTCTAGGTAACAGACTTTAATATTTTGGAAGCAAATCTGATACAATTTTTGTTTAAACACAATTCTCCTGACGTATGTTAAAACTTTTTAACGACATTTATAAATGTTGCGTTTAATTTTATGGATTTCCATAATTATGAATTTGTTGTTAACAAACAAACATTATTTCTGTTATTAATTTTCGAAATTCAGAAGTTTGCTACACAAAATGCATCCCTGATAATATCTACAGATGTCAGCGAAGTCTATTAGCGAGGCCTCTTACAATTCCTATAAATCGACTGGGAAATCAGTTTCCTGTAGTTCACTACGGAATTTTACGTAACGTTCCTCTGGGAAAATGATTTTTTTGTGCAAAGATCCGTTTAGCATTGATTCCTGATAAAATTAGCAAATTGATGACGCAATTTCGGTACCACTTTCGGTTCGCAAAAATGATTACTCCACTTTTATGTGTCATAAAATATACATTATCCTGTTAATTATTCTTTCTTTTTAGAAATAGTTTCCTAGACTTTAGTGATAACACCAAAGTTTTTCGCATTTGTCACCAATTTGTTACGTTTTGCAAGAATAATTGCTAATTTAATATCTTTTCCTTGGAATAAAAAATCTGTTTCTTACTGCAATTTTTAAATGTTACCGTAGAAAAAATTAATTCCTTTTCTACTTCGATCGAAAAAGTTCTATTTTTTCACCCAAATAATTCCGTCGAATCTTTCGGTTCCGTATTCAAAAATTTGTTGGCCAAGAGAATTTATATTTGCGTTGATAAGAAAAAAACAATGAAATATTTTTAAAGTTCTTTATTGAATCAAGTTCTTTTTCAAAAATAAAAAAGCATATGTATTACATAGAAAATGAAATATTTATTGCATTTGTTAAATAGGTAGAAGAAGAATCATTGCATTTAGGTAATAATTTATTACTATTCTTAAAGAAAAGAATGCGAAGGAAAGAAAACGAAATATTAAGTATAAGAGTTTAAGCGTTTTTTCATGTTTCGAATGATTGATTGTTAATTGTGTGATTAATTGATATCTAATATGTGCCACGATATGAAAGAAAACTTGTCTTTCCATTTGCTAAATTTTTGCGCCGAAGATACGATCAGATCATGCCAAATATGTAATTCTTCTTAATTATTTTATACATTGTTGTAAAATTAAGGAGGGAAGAAGAAATAGTTAATAATTTAATTATAGAAGCAGAAAATTCGTATTTGAAATAAACGTTTACACGAAAATAAGGTCTTCTAGTTTCTCTCTATCGTTCGTTTTTTCCGTCAAAATTCTCTGAATCAACTCTTTTTGGGGGAATGATTTTCAATAGCAGATATGTAAAAAAACAAAAAATTTGCTGCGACTACATTTTTTCCCAAACTCCTTTTTGTTGTATGCAGTATTCTAGGGAACTCCCAAAGGCCATAGAACCACTGAATTCATCTTTACCTTCCTCTTCGATTACATCATTCTTGGGTCCATTTAAAGTTTAAAGTTTGGCTGGATTAAAGGGGAGATGAGTAAACTTATGAGTTTCCTTCGACGAACGTATATCAAATTGATAATATGATGATTCAGTGTAGTCATATTTTCCCCTCAATTAATATAATTGATATTCCATACCTCTTTTCAACGTACGAATTATTTTTAAGTAAAATCAGCGATGAAACAATTGAAATTTATTGTGTAAAAATTAAATAAAATGAAAATAAAAAAAACTTCGTTATAAAAACAAAGAAATTTGAGTAATTCTTAATTCTTCTTCTCTTCTGAATTTTAGAATTCTGTGACAGATAAAACATGTTGTAAATTTCATTAATTTGAAAGTTATACGATCCAGTATGGTTACAAGAGAAAATTTCCAAAATGGGTAACCCCCTCTAATGAATTTGTCGTTATCCACTTTTGATAATTAAATGATAGTCTTCCTAATTAATATAAACGTTGTTTCTTATTCTATAACCTACCCATCCTGATTGATTGTTTAATAATTACAGGAAAAATGTGAATTTTTTATAAATATGATTTTTTTATCCAATTTTCAAAAAATAAGAATTCTGTGTGTTCTTATCTAAGGAAAATATATTTCTCTTTAATAAATATACATAGGTATATGAAAAGTGTATACTTACAAAGGTACACTAACCCCCAAAATTTTAAGAGTTGATCTAAAAGTACACAAAGCCTCATAAAATTCCGCATGAAAACCCCCATAAACTCTTTTTTTACCATTAAAAGAAATATTCGTCTATTTAAACATTTTTACTATTAATCTGCTATCCCAGGACCATACTTGCCCTATATTCGAGAAGGTTGAAAGCATCTTTTAAACCAACAAAAAAAAATAGATTTTCTGAAAAATTTATAGTAGCAATGTCCCTTAAGGACTTATGTCACTTTCAATCAGTTGGGGAATGTACCACTTCTCCTGGTAACGTTCAATTTCTGACATATTAGTTCCCAACGAAAGTATGATTTACATAGAGATATGTAACAAAATGGCAGATTAATATCGATATCTTTAATACATTTATGCGAATCAAAAGAACGTTAGCTAAAAAAAATTTGATTTACCCTTCCTTGGATGGGTGAAATAATTTTCTAGAATCCCTAAGTGAGATAAGGCAGATGTTTCTATATTATTAAGAGAAATCGATTAGACGTCAAGGGTGGAAGCAAGGAATCACCTGCGTCAATGAAATGCCAATGAGAAGTCAATAGGAAGGTTCATTAATCACTCTGCTAATTCTTCGGCGGTATCTAACATTGAAGGGAACGTTCTATTAAACACTTCGGTTGGTAATACGTGTAGAAGCGTAAAAAATGAAACGACGTGTTCAGTGGTAATTATATTTTGCAAAAATAACTACAAAAAAATTTTAATTTTTCGATCAGTCATTAACAGTAAGTTCTGAAAAATTGAAAAACAATTTTTAAAAATTCGAATTTGGTAATTCAAGTGTCTTCGTTGAACGTCAATTTGAGTCTACAGTATCTGGCGTTAGTTCTGCATATATTGAATATAAATATTAAAATACCTAAAATATTTATAATCATCATCCTCACAATAATAAAAAGCGAAGCCATCGCCAATTGGGGGAAGAGCTTTGTGGGAATTGTTGTACCAAAAAAAAATCCAGAAAACTCTCTTTTTACAGTTTGTTCTCTTTTGGCAGAATTCTAATGATCAAAAAAAAAAATATTTCAGTAATGAAAATTGATGGTACTGAAATTTCAAGACCAAATCAATAAAGTGCACTCGAATGGTATTATAAAAAGGTTAGTATTGCGTCCATATGTTCCAATGTCCATTTTTTCCTGTATTCAATTTTTATACCACGTATGCAAATGTGTTTGGTATCGCTTTAGATCTCTGCATTACTGCGAAAGACGTACCATAACATGACGATCCATTATATTTGCATGTTCCTGTATTTTAACATGGACAAATCCGGGACATTATTCCCTTCCCTTCTCTCGAGCTTTTATCGTTTATTTGAAATAGCTGAACCTTTCAAAAACGACGCCGAATCAACGTAAACGAAATCTCTTTTCATTTTATACTTCTTACAACTCTTTCAATCTTTAACGAACCTTTAATGAATTACACTTCAATGCTCAAAAGAAACGAAGAAATTATAGAAAAGTAATTTAAGTATTCTTTCAATGAAATTCTTTTTTTTTTACTTCTTCGGTATTCCCATACCTTACTGAATCGAAAGTAATTGTATGGGGGGAAAATATTTCTTGTAATTGAAGAAATTCCGTAATTTAATTTTAGCAACGCCACGATTTGTATCACTTTCCTTTAAAGTCACCATTAAATTGAATTTTAATTCATACACCGTAAAGCAATTTTGTTAAACCCATTTTTGTTAAAATCTACTGCAATTCCCGAGACAATAGCTCGAATTTAGCACGCAATTTCTCTACCAATTTTGTTTATGGTATATTATAATGCTAAATAGGTACAAATTGAATGTTAACATTCCATGGTTCGCACGGTTCACGAATTAGAGGGGTAAAAAGTCCTAATCCAGGTAAATAATGAAGACGAAAGTTAAACGCAAAATGACGGCTTTAGATGGGATGAAAATTAATTTCTATGTCAAGAATAATACGATTAATCATGCGAATTTATTTTCGGTAGCTAGGTATGCTATTAGTGACGCTTTAATTATACGGCATAATCTACCTGAGGTGTAGAAATGGAAGGGGATGATTTCGCTAAATGCACGATTAACTTATTCTGTCTTTACTCAATTATTATTTATCCGTAGATGAAAATAGGAAAGGAAAAAAAATAAGAACTATTAAGGGTAATACTAAAAGTGACAAAATTGAAAAATTATTAATACATTGAAAGTCTAACAAATCACTATCCTCTTTATTAACTAGATATAGATAATTAATAATAATAATAATAATATATAGAATTAATTGTATATATTATTATTCATTATTTTTTAATATAACAAAAATTTCATTACCTTCTTTCACGACATTTCAAAAATAAATTTGCTTTGCATGCAAGTCCCCCAGTTTTTATTTAGACGTGGAGTAACTATAATATATTAGGGGTTCTCATACATAATTATTTACAGTCATTATTATTTACTATGAAGTCCTTTTATTTCAAATCTTTCCCTCGAACGTAAAAGCTTCATTTTTACAATAAAGAAGAATTACGTTATTTAGTAGAAGACCTTTAATAATAACAAGAATGAATTACCTTAAAAGTGCATCTTACCTTATTAAAGATTTTGTTATGTTCGATTAGGTGGTCTAATAGAACACTTTCAGTAAAATGCCCTTAACGAAATCTAACTATACATTCTACTTTATCGCACTTCCAGCCACTGAAAATAGCATTACTAAGTTCTTCTTCTGTACTTCAATCGAAATATATTTTACTGGATATTTCTGCTCCTTCGCCAGCGGAGGCCCATCTAAAATGCTAGCTGGTAAAGTGCTTTGCCATTATTTCACGCTGAAAATTGCATTCGTTTAACAACATTTCAAAGGTGTAGTAGAAGTTAAAATCGAGGCCACTATATCTTCGCCTTCTGTGTCTGAAGAATTCAAATAACTACCGTTATACTTTTTACGTGTTATCAAGTTGCATTGATTAAAATGAAAGAGATGGAGAATTGCTCCATCTTCAGATACAAGAAATGGGTAAACTATGTCGTATGCATCTTCTGTATCTTCCATATCCTCTGCTTGTTAATTCACTGCAACCAGTCAGCAATAGAGAAACCTCTCTTATTCAAATACTTCGATATAACTAAAATAATGGAACGCCTTTTCTCTGCTATTTCTTATATCTTTTGGAAATACCCGTTATTTAATTCTTGCTGAATTCTTTTCTAGTTAAATGTTTTTATAATATATTAGGTTGGGGAAAAAGAAATCCATTATTTTTACTATAGACATCTACTAAAAAAATAATGGACTTCTTAATAATAATTAATTTCTTAACCTAATATATTAGGGCGGTTAGTTCATTTGCAAAAATTTTTAAGGAAATCATTAATCGATGTGAAATTAAATTATCACCAGCGTGTATTTGTTACTTGGTTTGTCTGTGTGAATGCAATTTATTTATATTGTTTTTTTTATAATCGTAGTATATTCTTATTTTCATTATTTTTTTATATATACGTTTCAATCACCAAATGCGAATCTTCTTCAATATAGAACATTCATACCGTTTTTTTTCCATATTAATTCAAGTAGTAATAATGTGTTTATAACAATTGCAGTTAATTTCTATTTTAAGATAATTGGATCAAAAAATTTCGTAATTTAAAGTCGATATCAAAAATATCCAAAGAAATACAACATTTGAAATAACAAATTGTACCAAGTTTACAATTGATGAAGAAACATAAATAAATTATAACCCATACCTACGTCGGTTATTTCGATCTTGTTCGATTACTGCGATACCTTTACACAATAATGTATATTACGCTATTGTAATAATATTATACTATCGCTTGCTATAAAAAAAAAGCTCATTTATGTAGGCTGGTTGTATTAACACCACCCGCTTTAAGCCCACTTGTTACAAGACCACTCGTAAAATCGTCCAATAAAAGGTGGTTCATTATAACACAGCTAGAAAAATCTCGTACACGGCACCATAATCTTTTTATATTACATACCGTGTCCAACTTAACTTCCCCCAGTTTTCCTATAACGGGAAGGAAAAAAATATCAGGTCCAAAATCCTCCCTTTATTGCCCTTCCCCGTGTAAGCTAAAAAAGAAAGGAACTAAGGAAGAAATGGAGGAAAAATAAATTTAACTTCATTTAAGCCGAGCCGAGCCGCAGTCAAGAGTTTCCAGGAAACACAAAGGGAACTGAGGGAAATGATGTCAGGAGTAATACGAGAAAGTGTGAAGAAGGACAAGACTAACGTCAAGTGACAGAACAAGTGGTTCTATTTCCCGTTCTCGCTAAAAGAAAAGAAGCCTCACGTATAAATTAAAGGATTGCATGGCGGCGGCTTGATATTATGTAGAGGAAGGGTGGCGTACTCGTGATAAGGGACAGACAGATGAAGAAAAAATAAAAAAGCTCAGAATGCAGGACTCATCCTCGAAATATCACGCAGGTGACAAACTTTTGTCTGAATTCTAAATGTCTCGAGTTTCCAAATGCGATGATAGACTGGGTTCTCGGTCTAATCGGATTCTCTTCTGCTTGTGGTTTCTTCCGAAACAGAAGTGCATCGCTCTCGTTTGATTTAGCACGAGTTTCTCTCGTCGGTACAAATAGCTCCCATGAAACCTAACAACTCTCGACGACTCCTCCGTCAATCATTTTCTCGATGTAATTGGGACACAGAAGGTGCTGTCTTGTTGGATCTGGATCCCATTAATGGTAAAATTGTGGCGATACAAGGATAGTGTCATGTTTTTCTCTGAGAGAACGTCGGGTGTCGATAGACTTTTCTAAATGCTGGTTCAGGGCAAACGAGAAATTAAGAAGAGTTATGAAGAAAATCAGAAGGAGAAGCAGTTCATTCCATCCAGCAAAAATTGTCTCGCCTGTACCCATCTCGATTGTATCTAGAATTCTATTGAGTCGGTGCATAATTAATGACCATTTCTATACATGAGTTCCTTGTCATAGGCCATCAACAATAATCGTCGTTAATTATGCAACAACTTAATATATACTAATCTATGATAATATTAGAAACATAGGAAGTTTGTCTGTTTGAAAACTCTCTAATTTGTTGCGATAATATATTCGTAGTAGTTTTTTATGTTTTAAATTATGGGTTAAACTTTTCACTGAAACCGAATCGTTATTCTGTTTGACCACCAGTTATTCAAATTTATCTTTGATCATTGTAATTTGGATTCAAATTATTGTACATAATTTGAATACGTTTAAACATATTGTTTGGCAATGAACTTCGTTTAATCCATTTATTAGTATTTTATTAATTAAATCAATTTATTATTCTTAAAAATTCAAGGTAATAAACGTTATTTTCTAATTTTTCCTGATTAAACTTTCCTGATGTATGGACTCATTTCCAAGCAAAGTCGGATCGAGAAAATTGGTGTTTTATTCACAGGAAGAGAAAGAATATACAATTCATCATTTGCCTCCCTGCATAAAAGACTTAAAGCGATGGAGGATAAATAGAAAGTCTACCAAACTATAAAAGTTTATTGAACGAAACGAGTAGGAAAGTTTCTCTCTATTTTTTTCTTTAAACTGAACAAATTGCAAGCTTCGTAATTTGCAGACGTTTCAAAGTACCTCGTTACCTTTCATAGATTTCCTTTTTACTCTATACCTTTTTCCGATATTGCTTAATTGGTTCTTTAGCTAATGAAAAAGCGTACACAATTTTTATTTCCGCCGATTGACTGAAGTTTCCGCTAGCAAGAGATTATCAAAAATAAGCATCGAAGCAACTTCGTAAGCTTTCAACAAATTTTTAACATCTAGAAATTCCACTTTTTTGTGGTTTCCATTACCTCTGTGAAATTACTTAAACTAATGGTACCGAAATTCGATCGAAACATATTCATACACGAGTATATAAAAGCCTGTTCGATAAAAAAAAGAACGGAGATAAAATCAACTTTCGTCACTCATTAAAGAATCCATTTCATGGCTCGAAGGTAGATTGAAAAAGTCTGCGAAACGACGAATAAAAACGGTGTAGGTGTTGGAATGAAATAAAAAAAAACGTAGGAACACGACAAAGAGTGAATGACTGAGTAAGTTTCCACATTTCGTTATATGGCTATAACTGAAAATGATTGCACGTGCATCTGTAGACATTATATGCACTTTTCAGTTTGTATATTTTAATATCGTACTTCCACGCATCCCTCAGGAGGAAGCTACAGAGGAGGACAGCAAAGGGTAAAGAAAATGAGAGGGAGGAAGACGAAAAGAGATTGAATTAAAGAGGAGAGACTGCTAAAGTTTCAAATCGAATTATCCCCACGTCACTCCCTTCAATCTTCATCCTCGGCTTTTGCATTCTCCTTTTATCTCAAACAGCTCCCCGTCTCTGTCTCTTTCTCTTTTCAATGTCCTGCCCCAGCTATCACATTTTCTTCCGAATTTCTTTTACGATCAAGTTATTCTTCTGCGACTTATCATCGTCTATCAGGAAGCTCTGGATTCGGCCTTTTCTTAATCACATTAAGAATGACCTTCCGCTGGTTCGGCTTTTTTTTTTTTCTTACCTCGATGAATTCTCTCGTCTGCGAAAATACAGAACGGCGGAAAAGGTGATACGAATTTATGTGCCACCCTTTTTCGGGGAAACTGCGCAATTTATTATTCCTCCGAAGCAAAAGTCATACAGTTGCATAGCATTTCATGCAAAAACTGTTGTAGATTCGCTCGAGATCTGACAGAGATTATGCAAAGCCGACTGCAAAATACATACAAAATTTCTGTTTGCACGGAAACGTACGAATACGCGAATGAACCGAGCGAGACCATTAGAAAACGGCGAGATCTGTGCAACCTACATTTTACATTATCATTCCCGCGCGAGATTATAAAGATTCTTAGAATTGGGAGGGCACTTTCAGCACCGTCTGAATGAAACGACCCCTGCCCTACTTGCATATGCAACCGGGAACAACCGGAGACGCCAGTATGCGATAATACGATACCGAATGCAAAAAATTGCTGCCTCGAACGTGCTCCGAGACAAAGTAGTCAAGAAGCCCCTTTCCTGATTACGAAAAAGCCACGAAAACTTTCTGAAGAATATTTGGAGTACATTTGGAGGCGATTCAACCGAGGAGAAAGGACTCTTGTAAAAGTTTCCTAAGGATGTTGCCCGGAAAATTATTCTCTGAAAAAAAAATTCCATAAATCACAATGTGTATGTATTTTTGGGTGCTCAAAGTCTTCCAAAAGTGTTTCAAGTCTTTTCCAATGTTGAAACCTGTAACGAAATTTCGCTTCGTGTCGTTAAGGAGACGTTTGGAATAAATATTTCTTACCTCGCTGCGGGTTTTGCTATGATTAACAAACCAACATATATTTTTCGAAAAGAAAAATAATTCGCGTTTAAAAAAATTACATTTTTTAAATTATTATAATATTATTAATTATTGTATATATTATAATATTATTACTAAAGTAATAATATTATAATATTATTACTTTGAAAATTTACTAAATAAAATAATGAGAACGGGGAAAATTGATTTTAACTGAAAAAGTAATTTTTTTTAACGCGAATTATTTTTCGTTTTTGTCTAATTTGCCTTTTAAAAAATTGCTGATATCAGAATTTTTAGTTACGGTAAAATTTGCATTTTCCACCGTGCGCGAATTTTTTTAAAACTCGTATACTCGCCCGACAGGGTTCTAGCAGCAAAGTCTGACGTATTTGTTCACAATATTTTATTTTTAGAGGAAAGTAAATTAATTTCAGTTGCAAAACTGCTTAGGTTAAATATGAATCATATTAAATCGTATTAAAAAAATCTGCTGATTTTAGAATTTTGACTTTTGGTGAGATTTGGATTTCCCACTGTGCCTAGAATTTTGTGGGATTTTTATACTCGTCTGACTAGGTTGTAGCAGCAAAACCAGTCATATTTGTTGACAATACTTTATTCTTGGGAGGAAAACAAACATTTATCTCGAAGAATCTGTTTGGCGTGGGTGCTGTGAGAAATTGGGAGGAAAAATAACGATGTTGGTTTCTGTAAAACCATTACAGCATCTAAATTAATGACCGACAAGAAACATAATCCGTAATGGATCGCAGTACATAGATACTGCTGTGTGTGAAAAATATCCACCCTCTTCTACTGGCTGAGATCTCCTCGTCTATATAATTTACTAGCTGCGAAACGAGGAAACTCGCGTTCAAACTTTTACTAAAACTTTTTGTTTCCTCAATAACCTAAATCATAATTCAAAAAAATATTGTATACTTCTACAATATTTTTATTCATCCACACTAAACCTAAAATTTCTATAACTGTCTAAAAAAGCGAATTTATTCGAAAGGCTGATTATTGTATATTGAATTAATTGCAGAAAGTCGGTTGTCCGCTGAACCATGATCCACGGTTGCAAGGATCGGGTTCAATATTTTCTTTCCGAATCGCTTGATAAACCCGTCCGTTATAGAATTTTATAATTGAAAAATCTTCTCCAAACAATTGCGTTCTGTTCAAATATTAGCATGAACAAAACAACAAGTTACACACGTTGCAATATTGTCCAAGTAATAAAACACAGCTTTAATCAAACAAAGTTCTAACTGTTACAGTTTTCCCGGTCCGTTTCCCTAACAACTCTGTATTCCTTTTATCGAGCGATTGCTGGAATCGAACAATTGGTTGTGTAATACCGAAATATATTGATAGTAATCTATAGGTTGTTTCAATCAGCATGCAAATGGATTTACATGGTCAACTTTTGATTATTAATAATTTATAATTAAAAAATAATAAGTTGAAAGAAATGTTTAGTAATTTTTTATATTATAGTTAGTAAAATACAGTAACTTCTAGGGACCGTCCACTGGAACACTGCATTTAATAATTGCACTGTGTCCGTAATTTGCATGAAACGTATTGACTGTTTGAAAAAATCGAGATAGATAAATAAAGCTAGATAAATAAAGATAGATAAATATTTTTTTAATTCATGAATTACCGTTTCAATATTTGAAATAAAGCGGGGCTGAAATAACACTGGAATTAGGGTGCTCATTTTCCAAACTGAAGGCTGTTGCTGACATTTATATAAATTATTTACTCTGGAAAAAAAAATCGTTCCACATTCTATCGTAATCTTATTGCCAGATTTTAAAGCGAACAAATGCGATAACTTTGTCCACATTAGGTTGCAAAGCAGAAGTCAACGGGAAACCGCCACATTATCAATCCCGAGTACCTGGAACCCTGAATTTTCCAGTTGGGGTTGTTCTGCATGAAAATTTATTTCATAATAAATATTCTTCTAAATGGCTGCAATACAATGATCATAACATTAATGCGTTTGAAACGTTTGCAAAAGTTGTTTTACCACAGTCCGTATGAAATTGTTATTTTGTTCGAGCAAATATACTGTAGAAGAACAAAACAATTCAAGAAATATAGCAAAAATGATATTCCCTATGTTTCATGTTATCATAAACATTTCAACTTCATTTTTTAACCCAATTTTTAGTTAATACACAAAATACTGATACCTGATTTTTTTTTTATTTGAACTTTATTTATAAGAACCGTTTTAACAACGCTGATGGCGCAGATATTCAATAGTAGAACCTGATTCTGGCGTAAATGTCCGGGACGTGAAGGTTCGTGCTACTTTACGTTTTCGTATTTTAAGGTTTGTTCCCCATTTTATTTTCGTACCCTTTCAAACGAAAAAGGAAGTAATGAGACATCAACGTCAACACCAGAGAGGACGTTGCTTTAAACTTTCTTTCTTACTCCTCCTTATTCATCGAAAGGATGGCTTTGGAAATGTATTTGTTCTGCAGTTCCACTGATTTTCAATTTGTTCAAATGTGAAATACTAAAATCGAACATCAAACCAGTAACTTCAAATTACCGTGTACAATTGCCTTTGAAAATCGTTAGCCTCGGAAAGTGGTGAAACCATAATAATGATAACGAATGGCTTGCACCTGATATGTTTTTAACACTAAACCTACCGTGACGTCACCAAGCCATTTAAAATACGTGTAAAAAAGGTCATTTGACCGCTCCATGGTAGGTTTAGTGTTAAAAGACTTTTTGTTGCAACAGAAACATTGCAGAATTTATTTTTTCTTTGATAAGCAACGTACCAATTTTATACAATGAAATTGTCTCGTTCCCTCTGTATCAAGGGTGGCTTTTTTCAGGGTTGAATATTTCGAAACTCCGTTAGTTTCTGCCGATAATGACGGAAGTTGTATCGTTGCTTGCACAGATTACTAACACCTTGAATTCCTTCCTAGACTCTCGTTTATCGTTTACAGTCACTGTAAAAATTCGCCATGGCAGCAGCAGGTATAGCAGAGCGTTAAAGGAGGTTTCTTACTCACCAGCTGCTGTTGAAGTTCTGGATGTGTAACGATCTCGGTCTCTGCATTTGAAGTTTCCCGCCTTTACTTTAAAACTTAACATAATTACAGTAATTTTAGTTTTATAGAAGAAGGGTTATTTCTACAAAGAGGCAAATTTTGCTGTAGAAGGGAAAATTCTCTTTTAATTTTCTTGCCTATATTTTTCCTAGCGAAACCTTTACATTTTTTAATCTATTTTTATCTAATTTTATTTGGATGCTTTTTGTTACCGTTCAACGAGGAAAAATATAATAAAATAAAGATTATAAAAATTGTCTATTTAAATATTTGGTGCAAATAAGTAAACAACCAAAAAATGTTCGCCCAACTGCATGGTAAAAATATAGTAAATTTAACTATACAGGGTTATTCAGAGCACCCGTACCGGGCCCCATTTAAAAAACAGTGTATAGGAGCTAAATCCTGGTATGGGTGCTCTGAATAACCCTGTATATTTTCGAGGTGCAGAAACTAGTAATGCAATCCCTGAAATTTTATATATGTAAAAGACTGGTTAAACAATGTTACACTTTTTTAAAAAAAGAATAAAAAATGCATTTATTTTTTCGGGGTAAAATTCGTATACTTCAAAAACTTTGGAGAAGATACATCTTACGCTCGGTTGACATTATTAACATTCTGAAATGTAACATCTACTAATTTGTTCTTCGAAATTTTGAATATCGTTTTTAAGATTCTCAAGGAACTGGTCTCAGTTATTTACTAGATGAAGAACAGTGTCCTTTATGATACCATATTCTCTTAGAGAGAGTCTCGGATTTTCCAGTCTTTTTGTGGCGTAGCTAAAAAAGAAATTGTCATTGTCATTACAAATCATACCTATGTAACTTATCTCCTCTACCATGATTCACCATTACGATTACTATTAAGCAACTTTTCTCGCACAATTCGATTCGATACTGTACGTATTCTACATACAATCTCGCCACGTTTGTCAAGGTTTGGAGCAGTTTCAAGGTTAACGAGATATAAAAAGTGACAGTACCCATTAATCACGATTTTGTATTTTCTCGGCCAAGTTTTCGACATGGCTTTGTCCAGTATTTGGTAGAGTCTGGCCAGAGAATCGTCCTTTAAAACATGAACGAGGTACACGGTGGATCCGTCTAACGATCTGATTTTTAATCGAAGTTCGTTAAATTTCCCAGTAGGCTCGTTAATTTGATGAAGAAGTGGCGGCTGATAATGAATAAAGAGAAATTGCACAGATCTTTTAATATAGTTCGAAAATTCAGATAAAGAACAATTTTTATATCGAAGACAATTCTGCTAGTAACTGAAATTTCGAGAGTATCGAAATTGTCCATCGAAACTTCGCGGCTAACACGTCAAATGCCACTGAACTTTTCGTTCCGGCCGCACCGGTTATAACAAATGCAATAGTATATGGCATCACGACCCACGCGGCATGAATAAGGAATCACGTAAACTTGTTGTGGCATTCCATGTGTGAATCAATTTTTTGTATGTAGATTTCCTACTTATTGGGGTAATATTTTTTCAACTTCAGTTTCTTATTCCGATTTAAATATTTTAATCACAGTTGTAAAGGAAGAATGCAAGAAAAAATTTGTTTACTATTATTAAAATAACAACTTTTACGACGCAGAAAGCAACCTTTCTTACGTTATAAAAACTTTACCGCCACAGCAACAATAATATTTTCTAGTCCGTTGGAAACATTGCAACATTGTTTAAATGTTAATCCCAAGGTTAATTCTTTCTTGCGTGTGTAATTACTTGGAAAAGAACTTACCGGTGATTTGTTACTAAAATGTACGGATTTCGATAAGCGCAACTGATTCCTTAGGTTCCTGTCACTATCTTTCTCGGTCCTTGTCAAGCTACTGTTTCTTGAATTTCGGACACCAGAGAGTGACCTAAAACTCAAATGAGCGCTGGATAAACTTGTCGATCGGGATCGATTTTTGGGACTTCGGTTACTCAGGTACCCCCAGCGACTGTAAGAAAACCATACATTTTTAAAAAAACAGTTGGGTACGAATATTTATGTAACACTGTTCGAAAATAAATTTTCGAAAAACCTGGGAGATATTTGTGAAGATGATCGTTCTCTAGAAGTGTTTTGACTGGTTCTTCCCGTGCTTAATTTTCGCCGTCTTCCCAGGATCAAGGGATTATCTTCTGCAAAACTCTCAGACCTCGAACTGTTCGTGGCACGATTCTGAAAATTTTGAAAAAGAGGAAATTGAATATTGATTGAAATTTCGAAATTCAAGTGAAAATATTTTATATCTTTCTTCACTTTATTGGCATACATACTTTTTCTCTACAACTGCTGAATCCCAGTTCGACATTCATGTGAGACTTCATGTGAGAGGGTAGCATTTGCGAATGCAAAGGTACCAAATCTAGCAACGAAGCGTCTGAATTTTTCGATTTTACGGACCTAAAAATGTTTAAAGAAAGAGAAATTGTCTGAGGAGGTATTAATCCTTGAAAGCTGAAAATTAGGATTTCAAATTTGAACAAATTTCGAAATTTAAGATATTTTTACTGCATAGGTGCTTGAAACAAAAATCGTTAATTTGCCAATTGGGCATCGAGGCCATAACAGAAATTGTTAAAGTTTCAATAGAGAATTTTTTGTTAAAAATTACTGTTGAAAATTTGAAATTTCTTAAATTCGTATGCATATCCCTGGCAAAAATATAAGCGAAAATCAGATCCTTCTATTTTTCATATATTTGTCTAATTTTTGAAGCTTGACCTATTTTTGAAAATTCGAGAGTCGAAACTTTATATTTTCTAGACTTCTATTTTTGAAAACTCAGCACTTTATTTAATTAACGTTAAAGAAATGTATAAAAAAATATTGTCCTTGCCAAGACTGGCATCTTGGCTCCTTACATCGTGAAATAAATTTACATAAGCAATAATTTTCTATTACATAAATTCATAAAAATTCAGTGTAATCGGAATTGTTGTTACATGAACCAAGCTCGCACCTTGAAAAGCAAGAAGTTGAAAATAATGTCACATGAAAAAGAAATTCTTATTTTTACTTCTCAGTTTTGCTGACTGAAACAATACCAGTGATTACCGTACTTCTAGCAATTATGTATTTTTTTTTAAAGTAACTGTAACATAAAATTACGCGAATATGCATAACCAGTTACGTAGAGAAATGATATGAAAGTCACATTCCACATAAGCGATAAGAGTTACGAGATAAATCAAAATAGTGAACTCAAAAAACATATTATGTTAACAAACGACTTATTTAAATATATAAAAACAAAAAAATATACAAATACACAACCTTGTTCTTGTTTCTTAGAACACACAAAAGGCTTATCAGAAAGAATGCAACTATTTCTATATCTAATTTGTAACGCGTTTAAAATTTTAAATAGTTATAGATAAATGTTATTAAAGTCTGCATAAATTTCATGAGAGTACTAATGATAATAGCAACTCGAATCAACTTGCAAATATTATGCGCGATCAAATAAGCACGTAGTAAATTGGTTTGGGTGCCACCTTAGCCAGATGAACTAAATTCGGTTCCTGCACCAACAAAAAATAAAGACACTAATTATTTAATTTTCTGTTAAATTAATCATGAAAAAAATCGAAATAACTTAAAATGTAGGTAAAATCACTAGAAACATATAGGGGATGCCTTATTCAACTGCAACGAAAGTTAGAATTATTACAAATTTTTTTCAGTGGAGACAGAATATCATTCATTTAATGAAAAATACTTTTTTTTCTAAAAAAAAATAAGCGATCTTGCTTTTATATACAAGACGACGTTCATCGAAATGCCGATCACTTTATGGATCGTTAATAAATTAGATAACAACAAATGTAAAGCTCTACTCTTCAGAAAATACTGAAACGATGGATCCTTTGGGGAACTTTATGGCGTTAATACTCTTGGAAATATAATATTAGAGGTAAAAATTTTCTTTTTATGTTGTAAATACCAACAAGATCCTCATCTACATACACTGTAAAAAATGTTTACATAAAATTTCATAGAAAAGTGTGTGATGCAATTAACACGTATTTGGTTTTGAAATTACAAGCAAGTAATTGTTGCAATTTAAAAAAAAATATATTGTCGTTTAATATATTTTTAATTATTTTTAAATAAAATATTAACGTTTAACATGGACGTTTTAATATATAAGTAACTATTCAAATAAAAGTACGAAATTTCAAATTTGTCGTTATATCAAATTTGACGTAATTTCTAAGTTTCTCAAATTTCACAATTACTTTTGTATTAAAATTCAAAATTTTCTTTACAGTGTAGTTGGAACAGTAAACGCAAAATCCAACGTGAAATACTTCCAGTACATCGACTTTTTCTGAATATTCAATAAGTACCCTTGTTTCTAAACTTGATAACATGAAAAAAATTATGTGTCATACACTTTGATAGATCGACGACCACAAACCCGTAGGTTTATCTAAAAGCTTGTTAAATAACAATATTCATCTTCAATCTAAATATTGCACAAACCTTGCCGAAAGTGGGATGAATGCCTTTTCTTCTGCCATAAGAATGTCCTCTTTCATTACGTTCCATCGAGGCCTCGAAATTTTATGTATATTTGTTAACAACGATTTTCTTTCATAAGGAGTCTGCTTGCCAAGACGATAACCATGTCCAGGATATTCAGCTCCATCTCCAATAAAAGTTTCGTTTCGATGATCTTCGACCTTTTTAGATATAAAGTAAATTGAATTATGGCTTCGTGAATTTTATCTACACAGCGGGATTTTTCTTATCAGTAACCTTAAATGGAACCCCGTTCGGATAAGTTTCTTGCAATTCCGATGGAAAATATCCTTCTAGGATATCTCTAATGAAGGATTTCGTCGTTGGATGAGAGTAAGGACGAATCGTTCCTCCTTCTACAGTCATACCATTTTTGTAGAGTTTCAGGCGCATACAAGGAGGTGCCTTTCGGTAATAAGAAAAATTTCTGACAATTTAAAATTAACTTTTTTTATAAATAAAATTTTTTAAAAATGTTTTATCAGCTTGAGAGGTAGAAAATCCATTGTTAAAATTCTCGAAATGTAGTAACTGAATAATCGGCCAAAATCAATATAATACAGCTCTTAAAATTAAGTTTAAAAATGGTAACACATATGTTTTGAAAATTTACATTTTTTTGAACAAGAAATTCAGTCACATCAATATAATTTTGCTTTCAATTGTTACGAATACGATAAATTTCGAAATTTTCATTGTCGTGGTAATAAAAATTACATTTCTCTAACTGAATCAGTGATAAAGAGCACTTTCGTCTACAAATTTGATTATCACCAAACCAAAAGTTCAAAAACCCTCTTTTCTGAATACATATTCTTACGTTTCCTGCAGGTAAGTTTAAAACTGCTAAAGTCTAGTCTTTCGATATCGACTTCATGATTATTCAATCGCTTGTTCAAATATTGTTACAACAAATGATGTATTTTTAAATTACTTTGAAAGTAGCTCCTCCGCCGTCTTCGTTATGATGTACGTGTACCTCGTCTTTGCCAACAGCCAGATTAAGTTGCTCGATATTAGCCGTAAGCTGTGCATAACAGCTGTTAATGTAATCACTATAAAATATCAATCACTAAGAATTAATCGATTAGTATGGTTTCCTTAAAATTATTTATTAACATTTCTGTCTACGTTATCATTACTTCGACAAGAATCCCGGATCCTCAGAACTTGATGGTTCTCCTACCCACGTTAAGCCATAATCCGCCAAAAACCTCTGTAAAATATAAAGTAAACTTATAAAATGTATCATTTTTTATCAATGAAAGACAAACACAATTTTTTAATAAAATATTATTTATTGAAACAAACGATGACTCGACAAAACATATAATTCAAGTTAATCGGAATGTATTCCCACGGAATTGCAATTAATTATGAATATTTCATTTCATGAAGCTATTAGATTTTGCCGATTATCAAAGTACGAGTTATTGAAGCTTAAATTGGCTGGAACGTAGTAGTTATATTGCAGGAAAATTTTTATAAGAAATTCGTCCAATGAAAAATTATGTCTGTCATTGTTAGACGTGACAAGATAAAGGAAAACACAAGTACCAATAACATGAAATTATACCCAATTATAGTTTTCCATAAATTTTTTTACTATTCCTGCATAATGGAAAAATGTGAGGACAGCAATTTTAGAAAAAAATGTCAGCGGTTCAAATTTCACCGAGTGGAATCAAATTACTCGGGATATTTTGTAGGACGACATTTTTACAATTTAGCAAGTTGTTTGACTTTCCAATAAGAAACCTTTCTCTAAAATTGGATCGCAACTGATTTCTTTTAACGTTTCGCAAAACATTCGAACCTCCATTTCGAAGGTCTTGCACTCAAGATCTAAATATCGTTTGAGGACTTTTTTGGAATCCTGGATCTGATACTGCAACTGCTCCTGATCTTTTTTATGAGTTAATTCAAGATTCTTGCTCCTAGTCTCCCACTCTTTGACCTTATGACAGAAAAGTTAGAAAATTAAAGTGCAATTTCAAATGCACACGTGACAATTGTGCTGGTATTTACGAAACTGGTTTAAATAAAAAATGTTAAAGAATAAATTTAATCGAAATTATACGTTGATTGTATTTAAATGACAATATTATGAAGATAGTTTAAAAAAATTGAATAGAATTTCTAATGAAGTTTATTATTCTGCAGAATTTTGTATTTTATTATTTCATTCAGAATTATTTTCTATGTTAATTTTATTATTTTTCGACATCAATTATCTAGCATCTGCTAGGGTTGAGGCAGTTAAGGCTGGGAATCTGCAAAAAATTTGGAATTGAATAAGAAAATCTAATTTATATTATTTAAAAAGAAAATCTCTTTTACTTATAGTTCCTGATTATTAATTACGCGTTAAATATTGTTAAAAATAGTGTTAAATGAAATACAAGAATAAAAAAGACCTTTTGTTTCAAACGTATAATTTCCTGCTCCTTTGAACTTATACGATCTTCAGCATCAGATAAAATTCCCTGCATTCTTTGCATTTGATTTTGGGCCAAGAACAATTGTTTTGTTAACATTCCTATTAGCTCACTCTCTGAAAAAATGATACATATAACGTCTGTATTTTAGAAAAAATATCGTTACGTTTTTTTTTCTGTTAAAATCAAAGCTCTAATAACAGTTCTCGAAGCATTCCTTACTCCAACTATCAATAAATTGCATTTCCATCTTCCTTTTACGTAAAGAAGGACACGAGGAGGATAAAATAATGGAACTTCAAGGTTGTCAATGATTATCTTTTAATAGGATTTAAGTTATGAGGAAAATAAACTTTATTGAATTTCCATAAATCGTTTCAAAGAAAACATGCTTTGATCTCATTTCAACTTTGTTTAAGTCAATATATCATTTACCTCTCGTATCTGACTCAAAATTTTTTTTATACAAAATAATCTACATACGCTTGTGACCTGCAGTAATTAAATTGATTTGATAAATAGAATTTGTTTTAAAAAAAATTAAAAATCGGCTCCGATTTCGTACCGAATAAGCGTTTATATTTTTTGTCTTTTCTGCTTATAAAGAATTTTGATATATTCACAATATTCTGGGATCTTTTGATATTAAACCTACCACGAGCCGTTAAATGAACCTTTTTTTGCACGTATTTTAAATGGCTCGGTGACGTCGCGGTAGGTTTAGCGTTAATATTTTGTAAATAATTTTGTTATTTTGTTCCATGGGAGCATGTCCTTTGTTTTCTTAACGAATTTCATAAACAGAATATGACATTATTTTTAATTAAAAATGTGTCACAAAATTGCGAAAATACTTCGTATTTACGATTTTAATTGCTACAATTGTGTGTTTACAACAAATTGTACAATATGCGTGATTAAAAAAATACTTGTAGATGTAGGTATTACTTGTACTATAATTGAATTAACGATATTCTTAAATTACAATCGGCTGTAAATCAGGAGTGTTAAAAATACACATTTGTATTCCAACCAATCGTAAAACGCATTTGTTCCAACGACATTTTTATGATGCATGCAAATTTAACTTATACCAGCGATAATTGGAATATCAGTAATTTTTACCTACTCCATTGGTTAGGGTAATCAAGATGTGTTACTAACCCCTTAACATCCAAATTTAGTGAAATTTGATGTTAGTAAAAATTACTATTTACTTTTTACCTTGTGTAAAGTAAAGAACAGAATATTTATAGGTCATTATGGAGCATAAGAAAGTGCCATGATTCAATATTGATAACTAAAATCAATCAAAGATAGCTGATTGGTAAATTAAATTAAAAATTTCAATAGTCGTATCGTGTATCAGACTTTTAGAGTGCAGAAAAATTAGACAATTTTCTCCATTGTCAATATGTTCAAGAAAATGTTTCCAATTTTTGGGACGTTACGTATTTATGTCAAAGTTGCTTTGTAGCTGCACTAAAAAAAATTTAAACTTGAGTGTGTCTCTGAAACGTTAACAATTATAATTATGTGTGTAAAAATCATATGACGTATTGGAGACGTTTTTGTATGTCAAGAGGTTAATTGTTACGATAACTACGTCTGAATAATTATCTTTCCCCCATCAACAATAATAATGTTCACTATTTTTACATTTATCAAATATTTTTTCTGCTCTTCCAGTTAAAACAGTTAATACATACATTAACTGTCTGTAAAATTGTTTGCAACTACAATGGATATTTAATTGTGTATTATAGATAAAATTAATATGCATTACATTTCACCCCATTACATTTCGAGTAATTTAGAAAGGGATGTTTTTGCTACTTTTTCAGCAAACTCCAAGATTGTAGAATCTATACATTCTATTTGTATGGACTCAAATGACTGATTAAATTAAAAAATAAAACCTTTTTCAACAGTGTTGGATGCTGAAGATTTCAAATCGAATCCAGGTTCGTCAGAAGATGGTTTATGCGACAAATTAACCATAGAACTTTTATCCTCACAGCTCATTACAGATATTCCATCACACGACCCACACTTCTTATCGTTACATTCAAGAATTTTTAAATTGGATAACTTGACACTTTGAGAACCGGCAGTCTCTTCTTCGGTTTCCAAAATGCATGGTATCACGTTGGTAGATTTGGATCTATTACAAAGATCAGAAAAAACGGTTAAAAAAGGTAATTATTTTGTCAACCTTGATAATATTTTAGTATTTTTCTAAAGAATATTCGAAATATGCAGATGTTAGTTTTGTGCCATTGCAATTCAGCTTAAATACATTTTTGAATGACTAATTCTGAAACATTTCGTTCCAGAATTTCGCTGTATCTTGAAAATTCCAGAAATGGATATTTTTAGGGTAACGTGTCATTAAGTATAAGATATATTTAAATTTTCAGAATTTAAATCCAATTTTATAAATTATCTAATAATTTCGAGCTAAACATTTGGTTCAAATATATTTGAATATACTTATATTGAATATGTTGTATTCATTTAGTTTGTACAAGAGAAAACCTAGAGAATGTAATTTGAAATTTTAATATTAATTTTAGGATGTTATTATTTCTTTTGGCTACACGACTTTTTAATTATTTACATTGTAGTAAATTAGTTGAGACTATCCCGATGGAATGTAGTCTGGGTCAAGATTTAGAATGGAAACTTCATCTAAATCAACTGAAATTATTTTTATTAGCAAATCTTGTAGTACCAAGACAAAGCTATTAAATAATTTTTATTGCAAATCTTGTAATACCAAGACAAAGCAATTAATTATATCCCTTTCTCGCATTTTTTTAAAGCGACAAGTGATACACGGAAAAATAACCAATACACGGAAAAAATAATTTGAAATTGTTATCTACTAGACAATATTGGTGAAATTGCAAATACCGAAGACTAAGTATTACCAAAGAGTCATAGATATAATCACTTCTACGTGGCAGAAAATAAATATTTGTTTTTTATAGATTTAACATTTGTAATAGATCATTTACAAGTGAAAACAGTTCTACTAAAAATTGTGCCCAACAAGAATCAAATCTATATGCAGTTAACGTGAAAGAGCTGGAAATACGATTAATTAATATTATCATTTTTATCTTTAAGGTACACCAAATTACCATCAAAATATTTATCCGTGCATTTTTCATCACATACTTTCACAGCATATATGTATTTTTTTTTATTGTACTTATCCATCTCATTACGGTGGAAAATTTATTGAAAATTTGATCAGCATTAATTATAGCTTCATGCATTTTTCTAATGAATATGCATTCTGAAATTCAAATTATCGTTACGCGTTCGTGCTACTGTCTATCAAATATTTTTTCCACGTTTACCAACTATAACTGATACAATAAATTATCAAATAACTTTTTGTCATGATTATTCATTTATAAACATTCAATCAATTTTTTCTTCGAGAAGTAGAAGTTAATCTATGTTTTGTATAAAAATAATCGTATTTTTTTTAATATATAAGAAATTGAAATGTTCTTGAATTTCAAAGATCGAAATAAACTTCACATTTTGATACACATTAACTAGTTACATATACTTATATGTTAATAAAATACTTGTCAACATTGGGAGAAGAATTTGGAAAATATTTGGGTATCTTTTTGCGTAGCGAAGAAGACCTTTTCGGTTTTTGACTCATCGTGTAGGTGATGTTAGTTCTCATGGAATGGGGCAACATTTACGTTTAGAATTTCTCAAACTTGACTGCAAAATTCACTGAGAACGTGTTACGTCTAATCTAACGTGGGAGAGGTTGACAAATCTGTCATGATTGCAGCCTAAACTAATGACTATCTAGTTTGGATACATGGAAAACACCGAAACATGGAAAAACTACGATCATCGCCTACTGGGGTACAAACGATTGTTTATTAATTTTTTTAGCATACAAAATTAACTTCAAACGTTTCCTCATCTCTCTAATTTCCATATTTTATTTTAAAGTGGCGTATTTTTTCTCCCGATTTTCGAAAGCCTAAGCAAATTTGAATTAATTTTTTAATGATGTTTTTTACAGAGAATACTTTCCTAACAGTTAATTCAACTATATGACAATGATTTACTTTTACACAAATTAAAAAATTGTTCCATACTGTAATTCCACTCGCAAAAACGCGTGTCTAAAACCTATTCTTCTCCTATTGTAAAAGAGATGTCACGATATGTCTGGAAACACTGAAGTTGCTGTAAAAACCAATCAGATTCATTCACTCTTATCATTTTGGTGCTAACTTCATGTTAATTCTAATTCTCAGACCATCGATTTCAGAGAATGCAATGAAAACAAATACGAAATGGAATAGATAAACATCAAAATTAAACGATTCATTTGATTACAATGTAAAGAAATCCTATCGGATATTGGTAAAAAACAAATTTCTTGCAGGAAAATTATATTTTTCAATGGATATCTAGAATTTTGACAATGAACATGAATTCCTCGCGAAAAAATATATTGGACGAGGGTCCCCCCCGATAATCCCCAAAAGTCGATTTCAAAAGTCGAATTTTTCGGCCCGATCTTCGCTCTGAAAAATAGGGTAAAAAATAAAGATTCAAAAAACGAGTTGGACAGCTCATTTCTAAGGGTAATTTATCGCGTGGAATCGATTGCAAAGCTCTATTTCGACGAAATATCCTACTGCGAGTTGGTAAAAACGCGGAAAAATCGTATTTGTGATGAAATATCGCAAATTTTAATAACAGAATTCGATTTTTCAGAAAAAAAAAATACATCGGATAAGAGTCTCGCAAAGTACAATCCACAATAATCGATTTTCATCTCGTACCATATCTGGATCAGATTTTCATTATTTGTGTTACAACTAGAAAAACCAGCTTAGCGATTGCAACAAAAATATAGGAAATCCTAAGGAATTAAAAATTGATAGTAGTTCTGGTATTAATAACTCCCGAAAAAAAGTGATTTCACACACTTCAATTACGATTGTTATTAACAATGCCAAATTTACCTAAAATACTCAATTTCCCAAAACTCATTTTCACAGGTCTAGATTGCAACTGTCAACGCAACTCCGCAATCAGTGCGTTGCAATTCGGCCAGTGGCATACAGGGATTCGTGGATGCAAGGTACGGTTTGTTTACCAGCGGTTCATTTATTAACGTTGCACCATTCGCAATTGGCGAGAGAAAATCGAAATTTTGCCGCCTGTGACAAAGTAGTGACGTGGTTTTCTTCATTGATCCGCGGCGCATACGCATTCGTTTCACATTTTCACGTCACGTGATATGTGACGAAAGCAGAGTAAAACTACTGTACGGCATATCGGCAAATATCCCAAGTCCAAGAGGTCTTTGCTTGGCAGTCTCCAGACAAATCGAATTTTTGTTGAAACCAAAGCGGTATTTTAGTGTACCCGCAGTTTCCGCTCTTACGTGAGAATGAATCCTCTGTCGTGCATTAGAAGCAAGTGTACTTAATATCAGTGCGTTCCACTCCGAACCAGCGAGAGCTCAAAATGCTGAAGGAATTATACAATGACGACGGTTTCGTCAGATACGCGCTGAAGGTATAGTGAGCATTCTCTGCAATCCATATAAATGCAATCAACATGTCATAAACTTTTTATGAGAGCTCGCGAAAGACGGGACTCCCGTCAACCTCATCCTCACGGTCGATACTCCCATTACTCATGCATTCGACAGATCGAAGACATTCGTCCACGCTTCCTCGAGAAATTTGAACCGTGCGAATCCATTGCCGCTACACTGCGGAAAGCACGTGTATTATAAGACGCCCGAACGACTAGAAACCGGTCGCTTTTTTGTGCATCGCTTGCATCGATTTTTTTCTTTCCGCAGAAATGCGTTTTGTCATTTCTATTATACGAATCGTTTGACCCTGACTCCGCAACCTTTTTGCTGGCCATTAGAAAAGCGAGTGTCAGTCTATTTCTACTCGTCTCCGCGAACTTTGCTGATTCGTGTGTAAGTGGGTACCTCTTTCTCTCTGTATACTCCTTTTTGCCATAAAATAGGACCTTAGATTCGGTTAAATTCAATTTTCTCGTTCGAAAAAATCGAGCCAAATCCACGGAAAAAAAAAATATTATTTATATTCAAAAACAAACTTATCACGAGTTCCCGTAATCGCATGATAGCCGCAGGTTATCTAATTTTGTTACTGGACCAACGACAATATTCCTAGAACGAATCTATCGAATACTTGAGGCGTCGTTATTGAGATTGAATCAATTTTATATTTTCCAATTAAGCTAATGTAGTTGAAATTCGGTGACTCTGAAGCAATTTGGAACTACGAATGGGATACGAAATAATATTCAGGTAGTAGAATTTTTTTCTTTTCAATACATAAGGATCCTTGCAAAGATCCTGCGAAATGGCTGCAAGGAATTCGCATTTCAAGAAATGATACATTTGTTTCTGAATGTGTTTGTCGGAAAGCTAGTGTTCATTGCGTCATACGCTAACACATGTTTAGATTCGCAATCCCTGTAACTTATCTCCATGGGAAGTAGATCAATTTTATAGGGTAAAACATAGAATATGAGCTATAATTTTGTTTCCAGGTATTTGTTCACAATCGACTATGATTTTATATTTTAGAGGCATTTTTTTTAATACAGCTGGTAACTACTGATTTATTGAACCAGTGTCACGTCAGAGGTGACTCAAAGCTTTAGAAAAAAATAGTGTTCTGTGTTTCTTCTTTTCCATAAAATGTCAATGGTTCTCCTATTGATGACGTCATCGAAGGGAAACTTATCTTTTTTTATCGATGAAAATGACTGCTCTATTGAAGTAAGAAAATGTAGGTTTTAAAATTCTTGAAGCAGTATTTTTTTTTCTATTGGCAATTCGTCTCTATTTTACAATTTTGGATGCATAATCTGATACTGCATTTGTAAACAATTTTCGACTTTTTTTAATCAAGAAGACAGATTTTTTAAATCTAAACATATAGTGCCTCTTCTAAAAGACATTCCATAAAAACGATAAATAATTTATGAAAAACAATAGAATTTTGCTAATTCAATATTAAATTTAGAGTTAGTAATATCGTATTTGCAAATACCAAATTATTAAAGTAACTAGAAAGTATTTCAATTTGTCCTGCATCCCTTATCAGAATAATTTCATTTCTACTTGCTCAAGAGTCGTGTTTTAAATAAAGTAATGTAAGGTGTGTGCAAATTAAAATTTTTACACAATAAACTTCTTTCAACAAAGTTGTTACAAATTTGTGTTTAAATTACTTTATTATTTTTCGTGTCATCATCATTATTATTATTATGAATTATTTTTTTCATAACAGTTTTCGTGATGGGAATAATTCGTTACTTTCAGAATCAAATTAGAAAAATTTTTAATAGTTTCTAAAATTAATTCAAACGCGACTCTATTAATTCGTCTCGAGGCGAAAAGGTGAACCGAGAAGGAGAGATTAGATGAAACTACTTTTCCATCGTAGAAATTATTTATTATATAATGTGGAACAATAACGCCCTGGAATAATGATCAAACTCAAAAGCAGGAAGTTTTCAGCTATGTGTTGCATAACAGTGAGGAAGTTTCGCTGACGACCAACTGCGTATAAAGTGCAGATGTGTCATAATGGATTCTCAAATTACCTTTTAACGATTTCTCTGATTTCTCGCCATTTCTGCAATTGCGACAATTGCAGAAAATTATTTACCACCATAAATCATCTTATTTGGAAAATGCAGATGAGTGATCGACTTCTGCGATGTGCATCACAAAATTACAAAATGCTATTAATACTATGGAGACATAGTTGCTCACATGATGCAATCGATCGTGTTTAATATATGCCTTATATAAAATTTAATACAGTTCACAGACTTCTCTACTGAAAACCCTACAGGTCTGTCCCTATGGTCCCTTTTTTTTCTACTGCCACTCACTTAATTTTGAAGATCTGAGAAATTCCAAAGGGCGTGATAATTATTTTTTGGGGGAAACAGTAATGCGTTACTTACAAGACGACTGTTTTTACACTGAGAAAAAAAAAGAATCGTAAAAATAATAAAAATTGCTACAAAAAGTAATGCAATAGTAATAATATATATTTTTATAATAATATACGTGATTTATTAATTACATAATAATATAAATTGATATAAAAAACCAGAAATACAACAAATAAATTTTGTTCATTTTGTAAGTTATTTTACAATTTTGTTTCACGAGTGCAGCTTTATTATTTTTTTTAGCAAATTTTCTAACCCTTTTTCTTTGGTGTAGTGCTATAAATAATTAGACTTGAGAATTTTTTTTTAATGAAATGGTACTAAACGTAAAACCCCTAAATTCGAATTATCGAATAAATCAACTATCGAATTTAAAAAAATAAAAAACAAGATGTTCATACGGATACTTTTTGCGTAACTCCTTCGAATTTTTTAAAATTGTCGTTTCACCCTCATATTTAGTCGGCAAAATAATAAAAATGGTTACTAAAAATGATAAACATGCGCCTGTGATATAAAATAATAAAATTAACTATTAAATGTAGCAACTACTCACACAATTAATTTGAATTTGAATTTCACAGCGAGCATTCATTATTTTCCATTATTTAAAAAATTTTTAATTTCTACATATCAATTTCGAGGTTTCTTTAATTTTCTACATCATTTTTAGAAACAAATTTTTGTTTCCTAAAAATTTTTTTGTAATATTTATAATTTTTGTATCTAACATAATTATACTTTTTTCGTTATTTTTTTAAATTTTCTTAGGGAAGTATTTTCCTACAAATTGTTTTCCTCCGTGTGGCAAACTCATTTGCAGACTGAACGTAGCGCGGAAAATCGATTTCGCGGACTGTTTACAATGAAATTGTAGTAGAAATTAATGAAAAGCAAGTTTTTCGCGAACTAATTACACTTATTCTAGATATCGCGTGTTTTAATAATCCAAATGGGCATTCAATGTCAAATATTGTACAAATTGTTCACTAATCGGGCATTTTCATCCATCCTAAATTGAAAAATAATTCGGTCTGCTTATAGTAACAATCTATTCTATTTTGCTCCAAACCGGTGCTATTATTAACACCGAAATTCCTCACTGCAGCATCATATTGCTTCGCATTGTCTATTCTTTTCCGGCACATCTAACCACGGAGCAGAAATATTTCATTGAACAACCCATTTCCGACAAACGTGCAAGGATCGGTCAGGTTATGGCATCAATGGAAGAGTAATTAGAATTTAACTCGATACGCAGTTGATTAGAAATTCATTTGCAATTTATATAATTCAATAGTCAATTATGTAGAAATTACCATATGGGATAACAAAGTAATTGACTGGGGAATCAATCACACGCTCGTGATAAAACTGCGCTCGGATCAACGGCGCTGCACTTGAAACTGATTATCTCATAATTTCACTGCTCATTATATAAACCTACAACAACACCAGGCAATAAAATCATTACGTATCTTTCAATTTGTAAATGCCCAAGCTGCAAAAGCGACACGTGACTGTACTTTCAGTAACTGGAAGATAAGTCATGTGCGGATGACATACGAGTGTTTTAATTCACCGATGCTGCAATTTCATCAGTTCATTCCTTGCCATTTCAATGTTAAATTGATCGGGTCAACTGCGGAGTCATTAACTTGCTTTACTTTTATTAAAACTTCGCGTTGTCGAATTCCTTTGTTTTCCTTAAACGATTCATTCCGTGTGACTCAAGCTGAATCTTATGGCAGCGATGTCCATTACTTGTAAAAAAAATTTTTCATGAAAATGTGTCGCATAGCGGAAACGTGATACTGAACGGAAGAAATGTCGCATCGATATTTATAACCATAAAGTATTGTTATTGCGAATAATTATTTGTAATAGTAGACACATATCGTAATTAGAGCTTTAGAGAATTGAGACCTTGCGTGAAGCGATAACGATGAAGTAATAAAGTATTTAATAATTATAACATATATATATAATACTGATATATAACTATTTTCTAAAAGATAAATATGTATATTTTCTTAGAATTAAAATTTTTACCTTATCTTTCGTTCCAATTTTCAATTCAAAGAGTATTTGAAATGAAATAATGCTGATTTAAAATAAAATATAGAAGTAGATTGTTATTATTTAATGATTAAATGTTTCATTAATTTTCAAACATTTTAATTACACCCTGAAATTAAAATCGTGTTGAAATTTCCAAAAATTATCCATATATTTCACAATTTTAAATTGTATCTTAGGAAGGTGTGGAAAAAAAAGTATAAAGTATACAGTTATAAACTTTATCAGTTACTGGTTTTCGGGGAAAATTGGGAATTTTCAAATTTAATTTGACAATGTTAATTAATTAAACTTAATCCGTTGCTCTAACATTTTTAATGGTGAAAATATCCAATATTCAAACAAAAGTATAACTTTTTCTGCGAAAAATAGGCTTTTGAAAAACTTCAAACTCGCACGATCACCAAATTACCCTCGAAAATTAGTATTTCAACATCGCATTTTGACAATACAATTTTTCCTCGATTTTCCAGAAAGGGCAAAGTATCTAAAAAAATTGACATCCTTATTTATCCCGAAAAATCCAGTTGAACACAAGCACAAATTTCACATTTTAAAAAAAACGTGTTTTTGGCTAATGTTTGCTGGAATTTCGCTACAGGTGTCCCATACAATCATCTGTGCACCTGGAAATAAATTCTTGAAGCTAAAAAATAATTCTCATCTTTTTTAAAATTTTGTCCAGAAAGCTCTTCTTCCTCCTTACTTCTTATTTTAACTCAAGATGTGGTAACAATATTTTCTAACCTTGTAGCATTAAGATACAATTTGAAAAATCACGTGTCAGCAAACAAATAACAGACACGTGACTTTAAATGATTTATCCACTGTGGTACTTAATGACTATAAAAAAAAAGATTTATGCAAATCCTTTTTGGTACAATATTTTCTCAATCAAACCGTATTTTGAGTACCATCTTTCCTCGTATTATTTACAATAAATAAATGTATAAAAGAGAATTAGCCATATACCTATAATAAATAGAATGTAATTGTATAAATATATGTCATAAATAATTGAAGGTCCGAGCACCATTGCAAAGCACAGCGAATCCCGTAACTGAACGACCTCAGTTGTTGATTCGATATTAAATAAAAGGAAAACGATGGACAATCTTTATAAAAAATGTTATTGTCTGTTTACAATTTTTTACACCATCCGACTGGTATTCTTAATTGCGCTAACGACACCGATAGCGATAAAACATTTATGTGGACGCAAAAAATTCATAGAAAAATCAGTTAATTATTTTAACCGATAGAAAGATGATGTCCTTTGCAGAGAGATAACGTACTATTGCAGAGGATACTGCAACATTTCTTACGAATGCGTGTTGTCATAATGATTAGCGGAACAAAATGTTGGTTCATGTAACGCGGATTCCAATTTCAAGAAAAAAAAAATACGTTATCGATAATATCTTGGTCCGCACAGATTTTTTTTTTTGGGAAGTTTGTGTCCGAGGGCAAAAAAATTCACCAGCTTGAGGCGCTATTGGGTTGGCGCATAATTAACGACGATTATTTTTCTGGCCGATGACGCAAAATAATCGACGTTAATTATGCACCAATCTAATAACTCGCCGGATCTGTCGTTTGGGCGGTAATTGTCCGGAAAATAAACGATCGGATACATCAGGAGACTCTTTAAAGCGGCTCCTAGAAGTTAATAAGATCATTTGAAAATTCGAACAGTCATGTTTCCTTCATGAGACATGTAAATTGAATTCTTATATACAAAGCGTGAAGTTCAACTCTGGTGGCAATAGTGGGGTTGAATGTGGTTACGAACATAGTCAACGTCTCGTGGTTTAACCGGCATTCAGTTCCCTTCGTTCTGCTCATCGTTAACGAAGTAATTCTGTAGTGTTTATATTATCAGTAGTTGATATTACTTTGAATCGAAGTATCTCTAGTTATCTGGAGCAAAGAATACATTTCTTTCGCGTCACCCGGCAAATCCGATACTTATACTGTTCCACACATTTTCTGTAAGTTACCTAATTTTTCGTACTACAGCGTTTAATTCTCTCGAAATTCTATAGTTTCTAAAAAAATTTTGAAACGAAGAAATTGTTTTGCCTTCGGCGAGAAAGAGCTTTTTTTGAAAAAATCTACTGGGTTTGTTTTTGGTCTATTATTATTTTCTAAGAGTTACCTGGGCGATGATAATTTAAAATAGTACAATCTAAGGATCAATTACTAGAATTATAATGCGAGATATATATAAAGTTTGTAGTACCGATCTTTAAAATTTTTAAATGAAGTGATACGAAAGGTAGCTGCTGTACCTACACGTTGGCTTGCTGCATTTCAAAATTTTTATGCGTCAGTGCATAAAAATAAGAAAAGCGTGATTTTGCAATAATTATATGATGAATGAAAAAAGGAAGAGAATTTGACATTTGATAGTTTTATGTTCGGTAAATTCGTTGCTCCTAATATGTGCCCATAATTATGAAAGTGGTCTAAGTCATATTTTTTTGTGTCGATAAATTTGAAGGAATTGTTTTAAATAAAATAAAAAATGTTTTTACATTCTGCAATATTGAAAGTTGGAGTTTCATTGGTCTTGATCAATAAAGAAAACAATGTACTGCAAGATAAAATGATGCGAGGTAACTGAAAATCTCATATTTTTCAAATCTTGACTTGGACCACTTTCATAATTATGGGCACATATGTAAAATACTTCTTTTTAGTTCCACGAGTTGCAGATTATATGATACGACATTCTTGGAATAAAATTCGATTTTAAACAATTATATTTCAGTTCAAGTATCGATAAATAATGGTGAGGTTAATCAACTGAAAATTGTCAAATAAGTTCAATTGGTTTTTTTGATAAAAATTTGATTACAATTACGTAAAAAAACTATTTATTTAGAAATTATGTTTTCACAGTGTTTGTTATGTAAATTTAACTAACGATAGACCGCACTCTTGTTACAAGAGTGATACGACTCAAAATGAAAGAAAAGAATTTCTAGCTTTAGAAGAAATTCCGGGGAAATAAAAAAGTAAGAAGTTTTAAAAAAGATACACTCAAAAATGATAAGGCCATTTTTGATATTCCAATATTTAAGGCGAAGTTACAACTGAAAATATGTGTTTTATAAATAATATCATTTGTGTAACAAAAATCCGATGTTTTAATTTCAATTAAATTAAAAATCGTCGAATCAATCAAATTCCTGTGTTTATGAAAATTTGATTATAATTAGATTGAAAACTGTCGAGTCAGAAATGATATTTTCAGAGTATTTGTAATTTAAAACTAAAGGATTCAGATCTTTCATTTTGAAATGGAAAACAGAGAGATTGAAGTCATAATTAATTTTACTGTTAAGGAACATTAAATTTCAATATAGCAAGATTAGATTAATCTACCTTTTTATCAGAAAGAGTCTCGTAAAAAATATAGCTAATCAAATCAAAGCACAAGATTATTGTCGAAATGATTAACGAATTTGATGCGGTTTACTGTATTGCGTACATCCACTTCTGGTCTCCACAATTGGACTGTGTAATAGTTCATTGTCAGAATATTAATTAGAAGCTCCACAATTACAACAACGTTCGATATTTTCCTCATTGTCTGTGTGGCACAAGCTCATTAATAGTTACTTCTGATTCTTGTTAACATTGATAATACATTCGATTAATAAATTCCATTAGAAACGTAACGCGCAATCGGAAAAAACATTTTTTAAACCACATAAATTAAGTCACCCTTGAAATAAATAACGGTATTTCAAGAATTAAGCGATTCATACATTTTTTTTAAATTCTTTAATCGTCGGAAAGTAAATTACGTAATTGTTCGCTTAAAAATTGTTGGCTTTTAAGAATCACTTTTAAAAAAACTCTGAACTTCAGAATCTCCATAAAAGCATCTTGAAAGAAGTCCATAGGTACCTAGCCAAAATTTGAATCTGTTTCCTGCACAAGAATCGAACGATGAATCTGCTGAGACAAGGCAGTTCTTAACACTTTGACGGCCGCACTAAATTTACATGACTCCCTATTCACGCCACGTGGTTCGCAATGGTATACACTATTGCACGTATAGTAATCGGCGCGGCGTGAACGGTTGGCTAAGAAAGTCACGCGTACGTGACAGCGGCTGGCAAAGTGTTAAAAACCTATTAATCACTTATTAAAACGTAGTGATGCATCTTTTTCTAAATTTGTTAAAAGACTAGGCACAGTTTATCAACTCCCACGATTGTGTTCTTGTTATTTAGTATGTAGACAATTGCATTAAAAGTGTTTTGCATCGAGACCGTTTGTGAAAAATGCAAACGACGCATTTAAATTAAGAATTTGTGCAGTAAATACTTGGTCAACTCCAATTTCTATAGATACGTTATCTTCAACATTTACTTAGAATTGCACTGACTTCTTTCTTCAAGAACATACCTTTACTTTTGTCACCTTGAAAAGTACGTAAACGAAGTTCGCGCTTTATATTGTAAATTACATTTACAATAAGTTTTTTTTTTCGCAAACTTTCTTGAGTTCAAAGGTCATCCAAAACTTGAACTGATGATTTAGTTAACTGAAAATGGACTCTATTAAATTGTTCATATAATCGCTATGTTAAAAACTAATATATTTTTGCATATAATAAAAGTTATTGGGCTGAAAGTAGCTCAAAATCTTGATAGAAATTATATTTAATTTTGCTATATAGGCGAAAATATATATAAATTGAGCGATGCATTGGCTGTCGAAATGTTGCGAAATTTTTGGAAACTTTAGATAAGGTTCAATTTGAAAAATTGAATTTATCGTTACGCGAATTAATTGACGTGTCTATGAATCGAATTCTACGAGTTGAAAATAGACTTTAAAAAAACAATTAGGATTTTCTTCTACGTCAACGTACTTTTATTGACGATTAATGGAATGAAATCTTGATAAAAAATTGAAGATACAATGATTACCTGCCGAAATTGTGCGAAATTTTTGGAAACTTTAGATAAGATTCAATTTGAAAAATTTGATATGTCGATACGTGAATTAATTGACGGGTCTGTCTATCGAATTGTACAAATTAAAAAATACTATCAAGATTTCCTTCCACGTCATCGTCAATTTATTGACGGTTAATGGTATGTTAAAGTAATTAGCTGTCGAAAAGATTTCAAGATTCCTTTTACCCAAATATTTTTGCCAGTGGATGTATTGGGTCATATAAAAGGAGACTTTTTATATCACCCAATATTTCAACGTTCAGGACGATCTCTAAATGATTTCAGATATCCTGCAATCAAAGAAGTAACTATAAGAACTTGTAATTATTAAAGTGACCATTTAATCCTTCTGAGATGTTAAATATATTTTTTTTCTATCTATTAGTAACATTTGAGCTCGATCGTCCGTTCAAAAACGGAGATATATGCAATTAAAAATAGCAATATTTACACAGCGAGCATAGGGAGTACCCCTTTTAGTTAAACTTATTAATTTTTTTCATGAGAATGGATTTTAAGGTATTAGTAAAAAATTAATGGGTGGTATAGGTCTGTAGTAGATATTATAAAAAAAAATCATAAGTATTGTCCGTTTAGTTAAAAAGTTATCGATTGTTAAAACATCTATATCGCTGGTAAATGGTGACTGTGTGGGTGTGTACGTTTATAATCCGCATCTATGTATTAAAAGTCGATTTTTAGAAACGTCATTGAAGTTGGTGTAAGCAAGGGACTGTCGCTATATTTCGTACACATTTGGTCAAAAATTGCTAATCATAACCATATTTGGATAATGAGGCAACTTATGTGGTGTAGAGTCTACACTTTTGTTGTAATTGGTTGTAACACAGGGTAACTACCTTAATCTTCAATATAGAAGAAAGATAACTGACAAATTCACATTTTGGTCATTACATAAAGACACATCACTTTTTTTTTCAGTTATAGCAATCTTCAGACTGTTTTCTGCATCATATGATTAACAATATAATCAAATTTCAGTCAATTCTCGCAGGTCACTTGTGGAGGAACATGATATTGCAGGTCGGCATTATTCCGACTAAATTATATTTCGATTAGTTGACATCGTCCAACAAAATGATGATTCATTCAGAAATTTATCCATTATTTATACATAATAGGGGCTAAGTTCGTATTATTGATTAGATAAGTCTCTTTGAATTAGGTCTCACTATATCGTATAAATTCTATATTGAATTTTGGATTTGGTTTTATTGCCTTTCGGCACAAACATAAATATTTACTCGTGAAATTTGTAAGTAACGAGTATCCAAGTAAAATTTATTGCTGCCGAACTTTCGATTGAAAACTTTAATATAATTGTTAGTTTTACAATACTGAAACGATTTAATATTATTTTTATAACACTCAGGGAAAAAATGTAGATCCTCTGCAAAAATTTTGTATCACTCGCAATCTGTTGCAATTCGGAGTTGAGTTCCTATATTATTGCAGAATAAATAAACTAATAAATTATTACACCGATAAGCTGCAAAATAAGACTAAAGGATTGACAAATACCCGATGAATTTATTCTAATGTTCATTACTTGGAATTAAGTGTTCGATCTATTTGCAATTAAAATGTATTACACTCGAACTGTTTAAGGAAGAATTTTAGAAGGTTCGAAATATTTTCCTTCGTTTTAATAAATCATCATATGTTAATTTGATTTACATTTTACTCATATCTTTTTTCCTCTCGCAGTCTGATCGTTAGGAGTAGATTAAATATTATCAATATCAAAGGAAAAGGAATTATCATTTCATGAATCTGATCAATTCCGATTATTAATTAGCGGAAAACGATTGCTACTCGACAACTCGTCTATCTTATGATAAATGTACACGTATCTTACAGCGATTATCGCGCTATCAATGACTTGTGTACGGTCGCTGAACTTGTTTCTTTTCCTCCTAAGATAAATAATGGAACTCGTTTAGACTTTATACATTAAATCTAGATTTCATCTATGTGAAACTAGTTTAAGGGAGGGGTTCAGATTTAAAATTTTATAAAGTCGAAAATAACAAAAATTGTATAAAAACTAGAAGATTCCGCGATTATTTTCCGCTTTGTTCGATGTCTGTGCTCCCAATATTGACGAAGATAGAATTCTGTCAAAACGAAGAGTCCATATCCTTCGAAGTGTCAACTTCAAGCTCTAGCTTATAATTACGAAACATTATTGTTTTTGTTTTCAGTGTCTTCCATCGCATTTTCAAATATGATTATCCAAACTAAATGCAGCATGAATTTTCCGGAAAACGCGGAAAAATTGTATCTGTTTTCGAGGCTTCAAGCCCAAACCCCCTCCGTTAAGAAATTGTCGATTGACAGTTGGAGCAATAAAGTACCCATTTTTAGTAAGACCCTTAAAACCTGTTCCCAAGGATTATGCTACAATGTGAGGTTAAGAAAGAGAATGTCTGGATGCAAATTTCTATGTTTTATTCAAAAGCCAGAGAAACGAAAGGAACAAATAGAAGAAATTGATCTCTATTGTAAAGGATACGAGTGTGCCTTTTTTATACTCGACGAGACTCTACTTAATAATATAAGTCAAAAGTCAATAACATGATTCAAAAATAAGACGACGTAAGGAACTTTTTTAATTAATTCTTCGAATGTTCTTAAACTGAATCAGACAAAGACAAACATTTTTTGCTAATTTATGTAATTTTGTAGTAATTCAAGCAACCTATTATTTATTCACGCCTGTTTGCTCAAACGTTCGATGAACAAGAAAATTTCCGGCGAAAAGGACAATTTTACTCAAAAGTTTTTGTAGTAAGAATTAGTTTTTTAATACAAAACAATTTTTTTCAAACGATACTTTCATTCATTTAATAATTATTATTTAACTCCAGACTAATAATGAGATTCAAATTTCGGAAATATGAAAACCATGTGATAATCGACGTGTAACTCTACCGATTTTCCTGCTATCGCGGATACCTCTGACGATTTTTGTTTAATTTTTTTACAAAGAAGATTACGTAAGACAGTAGCCAATAGTTACTTCAAAATTGAAGAAATATCTATCGATAGAATATATAATTATGATAGCCCCCTTAGTCATAAAAATACAATACGTTCAATTTTGAACGATAAAGATCGTTTAGCTAGCGGTATCGGGGAAATAAAGTTTCGTTCAAAATTACTTTTATAATACTTTTATTTGCGTTTCTGATTTGTCATAACTCACGATTTAAGGTCCTTTCAGATCTTGTAATAAAAATTAGTTTTTTAATTCAAAACAATTATTGGGAAATGATACTTTCATTCATTTAATAATTATTGTTTAACTCCAGGCTAAGAATGAGATTCAAATTTCGGAAATATGAAAACCGTGTGATAATCGACGCGTAACTCTACCGATTTTCCTACTATCGCGGATACCTCTGACGATTTTTGTTTAATTTTTTTACAAAGAAGATTACGTAAGACAGTAGCCAATAGTTACTTCAAAATTGAAGAAATATCTATCGATAGAATATATAATTATGATAGCCCCTTTAGTCGTAAAAATACAGTACGTTCAATTCTGAACGATAAAGATCGTTTAGCTAGCGGCGTCCGGAAAATAAAGTTTCGTTCAAAATTACTTTTATAATACTTTTATTTGCGTTTCTGATTTGTCATAACTCACGATTTAAGGTCCTTTCAGATCTGGGTCAAGGTCCTAGACGCACAGTATACCCGCCTTCACCTTACTCCAAGATCGAGGTCATCGGTATTGGAACTCCCTTTTCTGAATAATTACCCTTGTTCGTGTAGCAATTACTTTCCCTATTTACAAGTGTATTTATACGCGGAGAAGAAAGTTAGAGGGAAACAGTTTGGCATTTTCCCTTTTTTTTAGTAACCCTTTGAACGTCCTTTGGTCACACCTAAATCGATGCTGCTTAAACAGTATCCGTCCAATCAGGTCCAAAAAAAACATGCAACATTCTTTGAACATTATAAAATATAGACTAGCCGCGTTTGTGCAAAGAACCAAATAAAACCATATTTAAAAAAATGGTGTACACGAGTGTCTCTAAAATATGTATGTTTTCACTCAAAGAATCCTAAATTTTTCAAACCAAATTTATACGTGGTACTTGTAACATAAGGTACTTCGGAAAAATAATCCTTCAGTAAAAAACATTTTGCGAAATTTAAAAAATGTTCGACTTGGGCCACTTTCAAAACAAACGGTTCATATATTTTTGTATAATTTTTTTCTGGAAGCCAAATTCAAAACCTCCAGTAAAAGTCGTGCAAATTGACTTACAAAAGTTTCATAATCCCAGAAATCATTTATTTATGACATAAATAGACAAAAAATCGGAATATACGACAATTAAATTTTTCCCTCGACAGGAGAAGCTTTTTTTCTCTATCAAAAAGCACTCCTTAAAAAATCATGCCGTTTTAAATCCGAAAAACGCACAAATTTTTTTTTAGGTCCATGAAGTCTTATGATAATGGTTATACTCCACACGAGCGCTTTTTTCCCCTGGAATCTCAAGCTTTTAAGAAATATTTCTCGTTCATATAATACCCAACCTTTCATATTTGCGGCGTGTAAGGGGTGAAGGGGATGCCAAAGCTCTTTTTAACCTTCCTCGTTTGTTCTTAACAATTCACGTGGAACTCGAAGCTTGTTGATATGAGATCCGTGTTGGAATTTATGACGACGCGACGCCTACGTTATTCGCTATGAAATTCAGGACAGTTCATTTTCCGCTTCCTTCTGTCTCCCTGTATCTATCTCTTTTCCCATCTTCGTCCGTTTTCATCATCTCCACGAATTTTCCCTTAATGTCAAAGGTGACGAAAAACTATTTCAGCATAATGCAATATCCGATTATTAAGAATGATGGGTATTTTTATTTGAAAATTTTACGAAAGTTCTTCGGAATTTATGGCAATTATTAAAAAGTAGCATTCAAGGATACGATGCTCGTCTACGTAAGCTTATTATTTATTATATCAATTATTAGTGGTGTAAGGAAGGAAGTTACGTAAAAGTTTGATATAGCTGGTTTTATTATATTGCAGAATGTTACGTCCGTTGAATCATCGTGCTTTATATCGTTTGAATTTCAGCAAAGTCCGTAACTTATAACTTATCGTATTTACATTTTTATTGCAATTACGGTACTTTCAAGTTGAGATCGATTATGATATTTCTGAACTGCACAGAAATCGTTGAACAAATGAAAACATGCTGGTCAATAAATTAACCGAAATAATGCGCAATTATTTTGTTTCTTGGTAATATCACATTAATATATTTTAATCAAAGTGATATTGAGCCGTAGAAGTAGTTTTATCCAGATAAATGCACCGAAACACTAGCGACGTAAGTGTTGCAGACACGGAAAAACGTAATAAGTCATAATTTATTGTAATTTTGTGCAAAATGAATGAAGTACGTTATTACCATATTCTAATGCTATCAAATATGCTGCAAATGCATGGATATCAAACAATGACTTAAGAAGAATTTTAAGGAGCTTCGCGTGCTTCGTTTTCTACGTTTTAATAAAAAATGTCTTATCATGAAAAGGTTTTGATTAAATATATACAGATATTAGCAATGTTTTAATTATAATAATATGTAATATTAGGAGTACAAATTAGTTCGGTCCGTTTTCAAATGATGGTTCTGGCTGTTAAACGGACCGAACTAATTTGTACTCCTAATAATATCATTAACAATATTGTTACTAATATAATTATAATTTACTTATAAATTACTAATATTAAGTAATTTATAGGTAAATTACTACTATAATTATAATATAATTATAAATTACTAATATAATAATAATAATAATAATAATAATAATAATAATAGAATCATTTATTAAAGCGTTTTTGGAAAAATCTTGTAAAGTTCGAATTCCATAAATATTAAATTTGTAAAATTAATATAAAAGAAGTCATCAAAAGAATATCAAATATTGCTCGAAAATGATTTCATTGAAATAAAAAAAAAAGTTATTGGGTATTGGCTTGATTTTAAACATTTTTCTTTACAAAAAAAGACTGCCTTTGCGGAAGAGCTTGGTAAAGGTTTGGGAGTCAAATCAGATGACATAAAATTTAACAAGATATTTTTACGTACCGAAAAATTGGAAGTGAGAAATGTGATTTTTTCTAAATAGACGGAACGTCTACAATTTAGATACCAACGTTTACTAGAGCGTAAAAACTATACCGCCTTATATGCAATATAGTGATTTTAGCATCATGCCATGGTAACATTTCCTATGAAGTCACAAAAATTGTAACAGCGTGATAAAATTTTCTATTTTGGACCTCCTTATTTTCCCCATATACCGAAACAAAAAAAAAAGCTCAATAATTAATAACGATTCAGACGGAAAAAGTACTCATAGAAAATTTGCCTACTTCTTCAACAGTTTTGCATAATATTCTTCTTTAGAACAAATTGAAGCAATTGAATTCGTAGACGTTACATGTCCTGTATTTTATAAATCTATATGCCGTGGAGATTACGCGTTTATAAAATTCTTTCCTTGTCCATATTATCGTAATTTACGTAACGCCTCGCAATCAGCGCTGAAAATATATTTAACAGATCTCGTGCAAGTGAAATTACATTTTGTTGGAAAAATTGTACAATTTATTTAATCGTGAGGAGGTAAAGACTCCCCCTTGATACATATCATTTTCGTCACGAGATTGTCAAGCGTGAATCATAATCGAATTTTCAATATTCCCTACATTCAATTTGTTGTCACGTGCTCGTCTTCTGTTACAGAATCCGAGGTGATTAACGTTGTACGATACCCTCGTACAGGAAAGTGCAAGGAACATACGGCACGGTATGAAAAATACGAGGATGGAAGATCCTCAAAGGTGAGGATGGGAAATGATGAAGCTCAGTAATATTATGTTTCAAGTGCAAGTCAATGTCAAGTTGATTACTTAACAATCGTATAGTTGGATCTAGAGTTTGAAAATAGCGTATTATTCGATCGTGTAACGTTACAGTATATAGCACCGCGGCATATGTGTGTTTCTCCGCATTTTTACAATAATTGTGCGCGGTATAATATTGTAACTAAAGCTTACAAATACACAACGCGAACTTCATGAAACGAAAATCGAACGTGACGATACCCGTTTCATGGTTAATTAACACGCCAAGGCAATTGTTTAATCGTACGTATTCCCTTGCCGGCATGATTTATGCATTTTGTCAGAGCTTATTTGCAGGATTTAATTATTCGTTGCTATATTTCCGATATAAGAGCTGTGATTACAGGAATTGTTTGATAAATAATATCATTTTATTGTATAACTACAAATTGCTAGGAAAAATTAAATTATATCTACTGGATATTTAATTTAATTCCGAGAATTTACTTTTTCTGGTTCCATTAACTATAATTTTCTTTGTGTGCAGGTACGAGGACCACACTATCTTCAAACAGCCTTCTGGCTTTAGACGAATCGGAGGTAAGCAATTACTTGTTGTTTAATTACTCAAGGCCAAGGTATGCCCAAAAAATGTCGACTTTTCAAAACAACTTTTTTGCCACATTCGGGAGACTCTTTTCCGATGTATTTTTTGCGAGGAATATATTTTCATTGTCAATATTCTAGATATTAAATAATGAACAATACGGTTTTTTCGCAAAAACTTATTTCTCACCAACTTTCGCTAGAATTTCGTGAAAATAGACCTTTGGAATCGATTTTAAGCGTCAAATTACCCCTAGAAATGAGTTGTTCAAGCACAATTTTAAAACTTCAATTTTTACGCCATTTTTAGTGGAAAACCAAGGTGTACCAGAAAAATTCGAAATTTGGTATGAAGATTTTAGGATTTTCGCGAAATTTACCAATTTCCGATAGAATTTCGGTACATGATAAATATATGAATTGTCTAATTTAGATGCCTATGTAATTAATTTCGTCTTTGTTTTCATTCTTTTCTGTGAAATCGAAAATTTGAAATTTAGAACTAACACAAAGTCCTGCTGGAATAATAAAAAAGCAACAATTTCGTAACTATAAAAAAAAACGATAATCATTGCAGAATTGTTATCTTTTGCAGATATGGTACCAGCAAGAGTTGTGCTTTACATGTTGTCGTTTTCCGGATTCCTCGTCTCTTTCATGATGAGGACTGACATCAACATTGCCATGGTAGCGATGGTTAAACTGACATCGGATACCAAAGAAGTAGTCACGACACACTATTGTTACGAAGCACCAAACAGCTCGATTTCTATAGAAAATTCAACAGCTTCAAGAAGAGAGGTATTGTGCAAACTCATGCTTGTTACGTACGATTGCGCAAATACGAACTTTCAGTAGATTCCTATGTTGGACTTTGTCGCTTCTGAGTATCCGCAAGACTTACGCGAGAAAAAGAACAATTTTGACAAAAACAAACAAGCGGCAATAATCAATGGCAAATACTGTAGCTTTCTCGAAAAAAAAAACTTATATCGAGAAATTGCAGTTCTTGAAATCTTCTTTCCCCCGAAATCAGGAACGTCACAATTCTTTATTTTTCGTAGGATTTCGGTGAATTCGACTGGAGTCCAGCCATACAGTCGGCGATTCTCGGTTCGTTTTACTGGTGTTACATTCTGTCACAAATAGTCGGTGGAGTCCTCACGCAATATTTTGGCACGAAAACGGTTTTCGGTGGATCTCAACTTCTCACGGCGATATGTAGCTTGCTCATGCCAAGCGCAGCTGGAATCCACTATGGAGCTATGATAGCCTTACGAAGTATACAAGGAATCGCAAGCGTGAGCATATTGTGAATTTCGATCTAAGGGTAGGAGAAAAGCACAAAAACGCGGAGACTTCCGAGTATCGGTAATGATTTGCGGCCATACTTTGACGTCTGCCCTAGATTTCCGCCTTATAACGCGTTTCCATGCCGGTCCCTTTGTATCCCGAGCGAGAAACAAAAGTTCTTAGGTGGAGTCGTGATCCGACAAATGGGAGCATTCTTATTTTTTAATCCTCTTCGAATTTTCGTTCTTCCTTCCATCTCGAAAGACCTTTTGCTTCTTACGAGGGATGATCATCCGGATTCAAAAAGTTTGACCTCTTCGGTCTTGGTTCAAGGGAAATGACGAAATAATAATTTACTCGATTTTTGTATTAATAGAAATGCATTATTTACAACTCGAACGAAATTGAAACCCTAGTGCGTTTTTTCCTGATATTTTTATTTGACCCTCAGTTACTCTATGGGGGTCAATGTTGGTCAGCGTCTTTCGGATCTTTTACTATTCTTGATCGAGCAGCTTTCATATGTTATTTAATAACTTTCATATTTCTTCAATTTCCAATTATTTAACGGGTATAGTTTTTTAGAGCAAGCAATTAACTTTCAAATAAAAAAAAAATTTTAATTGACCTATTTGTACTCAAAATACAAGCCAGAGGAAACCGTAATCCCCTTTTAACCCCCATTGGGCAATGGTAGTTGAAAAATATGTGGGGTTTCTGAAGGTTAAATAAAAAATACACTAATATCATTTTTAAAAGATCAATTGATAAATTAATTACAATAATTACCAGTTAATTAATATAATCAGATTCAAGATAAAATTCTCTGGTATCAAAATTTTTGAAGATTCTTGAACGAATCCTTTCTAAATCGTTACGTGTCCTCTTTAAGGAACAAAGCGACCGAAGGGGTTAATTGAACAACTGGAGTTTGTTCGAATTATTTTCGTTCTAATAGAATCAGTGTCGAAATTGATTCCAATGTAATATAACAAATATTATCTCATGTCTCGATCGGGTCCAACTAACTCAACATTCAATCGAGTTTCGAGAAAGATGAATTTATGCATATACGAACCGGAAATTTGGTCTAAACGTTGAGCAACTGCTGCTTTTGTCCTGTTTCACTAGCTAGCAAATAAGTGGGTGTCAAGAGTTTAATTGATTTCGATATCGACAGGGTTTAACGTGGCCAGCGATGTACGCCATAGTGGGCCATTGGATCCCGCCTGCGGAAAGATCTCGTTTCATGTCTTCCTTCCAAGGTGAGTCAACGAAAGAAGAGTAAAAACTCTTCTTCTCGCATTAAAACCGAAGACTTTTGTGTGTTACAGTGAAACTTCGATACGCTCAACAAAATTCGTTGTAATTTTTTAATGAATGAACGAACGACATTGTAGTTCCACTTGTATCTCTATTTTTTTGTTCTTTGTACCGTTCAACAAAAAGTCGACCGATTGATAATGTTTCTGCTCTTCGTATCATTGACATTGATAACATTCATATATATATATTATTGTTACGTCGCTCTCTCTTTTCAGAAACGGCAAACGGAAATCGAAAAATAGTGTCGACTTAATTTACAAGCGTTTATTTTCCAGTTAATACGGAAACCAAAAATTTCTTATTCGTTCTACCCAATTTTGGTTGATAATGTTGATGGATATATATATATAAATATATTGATTTTCTATTGGTTTAGCACCGCGTGGTTGGTTGAATTCGCTGATTCGCTGTGGTATACTCAACAGCGACCACTCAACAGCATGAGAAAGGCCGAGTATACTTCCAGCTGGCTGAATCAGCCGGAGAAACAACGACAGTGTGTTGATTTGTTACGATGATCAAATTCTCTTGCTTATTTTTTTTTTCTTCATTAATTACGTCCCTTTTCCTTCCTTGTATTATTATTTGCAATTATTCGAACTCGTTTGTTACAATGCTACATATCTTTCAATTACAAACATTCAACATTTCTACCGGAAAACTGGACTTAACGAAATTCAAATTGAAAAAAATACGAACGATTTCCTCGAGTTTTCAACCCTTTCAGGGGTAGTCAAAGCTGTAGGGTTGGAAGCTGACATGTTGGCAATCGACTCTAATTGGCTGTAGATTTTGATCGGTTGTAGGGTCACATTTACGAAATGAAATGCGAGCATTTTTTTTATTGGCCAGACAGTCACAAATACTACGTTGACTTCACGTTTCGACTGCCACATTTTCAGCTCCCAACAGTACACACCCCGTATACTAATTTTCTGTATTTTTAATAACATTCCTGATCGATTTTGCAATTTTTAGATACATAAAATCAATTTTAGGTTCTTGGAGATCCCGTTTATGCAACTTTTATAAAAAAATTGCATATATAATATTTAATTTATTTCCATGTTTGTATAAACATTTAATGCATAAAAACGAATTTTTTCCAAAAAATGTGTCTCTTAAAGTGTTAAAAGTCTTTAGAAGTCTCACAAATATTGAGAATTGCTGGAAGAAATAAAAACGTGCACCTGTGACCTGAAATAATGAAATTATCTGAAAAAATAGTAATTTATAAACTAACAATTAAATTCAATTTTTATTGCCTTTAATTACTATTTTACAATGATTTTTATTAATTAAATTGCAAAATTCAAAATTGGGTGTTAGAATATCACAGACGGTCAAACGTAACCAAAAACTCTCAACTTGCGCAAATATTATACAGTTTCTTGTCAAAATATACATAAATATCAAATAAATAAATATATATTTAATCTCGACTATCACAATTTGCACCAACACTTGAATTTTTCCTATACGGCTCTCAGAGGGAATCTCAGACTTCTTTAAAATTTTAAAAGTATTTTATTTATTACAAAAAATATAAAACCATGCTAATTGTAAAAAAAAATGTAATTTAGAAACGAAGGAAATGGTTTGTATTAATTCCTACAGCAATTCGATTCTTTACTTCCATAATTTCTTAATAGAAATTCGTAACAAAATGTTGTCCAGTTCAAGTAAGAAATGGGAAAAGAATGTTTGTAAGAATAAATACAGGAAAAATCACTGACATTTCAGCTTATGATCAAATTAAACGAACTCATATATTATAATTACTCGTTGTGTGTTCCTCCGAAATCAATAGTGTAACATTCGTTACGTCTCCTTTTATTTGCAGGTATAGAAGTTTCATTGTCCCACTAAAACAGCATCATCATGTTTAGTCATGCATCATCATTTCATACTAAAATCGCCACTTGACTCGCTTTACAGAATGACAAAGAAAGAGAGAGAGAAAGAGAGAACGAAAGAGATGATTGTGAATACAACATCCTCCTCCCATCATCCAAAAATAAGAAGAGAAACGCGAAACAAAACTTCTTAAAAAAAAAAGATGCAGGAGGACAACATCATCATGTTTCAGCTACTTCTACTACACTGCGGGTCGTGGGGTGAGCTAACTCCTAACATCTAGATTATCTATATTCAGGGTTCAGCTTTGGCATTGGATTGACCTACCCTCTCTGTGGATTTCTCATCGCTCATTTTGGATGGAGGGTTGTCTTCTATACAACCGGTAGCATCGGTGTTATTTGGTGCTTTGTCTGGTACTTCTTCGCTTTTGATACACCCGCTGTGCACCCGAGGATATCTCAACAAGAACTCAGATATATTCAAGGCAGTGTTGGGAATCAAGTTCATGGCGGTAACGAGGTAATTATTTATCTCCTTGATCGAGTCCGCATTTCAAACTGTCAACTGTCAACTGTCATTGTGAGAAAAAAAGAATTATCGAAATTATGAAAATGAAAATTACTACAGTTGATGTTCACGAGAAGCTAATAATTCTAGAGATTTCAATTTTATGATATGAGTTTGTGTTTATTATATTGTATTTCATCTTTTTTCTAAATTTTCGAAGTATTCTTGTAAATCTGTTTAATTTTGTACATACTTTTACTGGTATTTGCTATCAACGCATTTCTCTTATTGTCAGAGCGAATTTGATAAATTTTTTTTCGTGTAAGTCTCTACTTCAACAATAAGAAAAGAGGAATCGCAGAAATATTGGATATTCATTAAAACCTAATAATTAAATTTAATTTTTCAAGCGTTTAATTGTTGTTGTTTCATTATTAATTAACACTAAACCTACCGTGACGTCACCAAGCCATTTAAAATACATGTGTAAAAGGTCATTTGACCGCTCCATGGTAGGTTTAGTGTTAAAATGAATAAACATTCAAGATTGAAATCAGAATCTCCACGATCAAAGGAGTGTCCTATGTGATCAAATGAGTGCCTATCGACACAACTCATAATGAAAATGCTATTATTTACTAGAGCATGTCAGTCCCATGGAAATCCATTTTAACGTCGTGGCCAGCGTGGGCTATTGGTATTACGACATTCGGAAGGATATGGGTCCATTACGTTTTTATCATTCCTGGCCCAATGTATATGAAGACTGTTCTCGGCTTCAGTATTCAAGCTGTGAGTCTATTTATCTTAGAAATACGATGATAGTAATCCATTTTCTTCGCGATATGAATTTTTGCCTCTTTTTCGCAGAATGGCGTCCTGTCGGGAGCCCCCTTTATCTGCAGCTACTTAAGCTCGGTTGTATTTTGTTACGTAGCCGATGTACTCGTAACAAGGCAAATATTATCTCTGACTAACGTCAGGAAGATTTTCACGGCTTTGTGTAAGTGTCCCTATTATTTTTATCCATAAACTGCATGAAATGCTGCGTGTCATTATATTAGATAAATAATAATGAATTCAATGAGGATAAAGTGATTTCGAGAAACTTTATCATTTGCTTATCTTTAAATGTGCGCAGTTTTCAATGAATCCCCTTCATAATTATTTAATTAGACGTTGTTTATTTTTTTACTCACCGAGAGTAAAGAAAACAGAAAACAGCGACGTCCGATGAGTAATTTTGATTAAACACGGCAATTATTATTTTTCCTTTCAGCCCAAGTGGTTCCCGGAATTCTCGTACTTCTAATTGGCTACTTAGGTTGTAATATAATTTTGGTCTTAATCGTATGGTTTGTGGCGGTCACGTTAATTACAGCCTCGTATGCAGGCGCTATGGCTAATATCGTGGATATCGCGCCAAATCTCGCTGGTGAGTCATTTATAAATTAAAATCCGGACTCGTTTCAGAATTAAGTATGCAAATGACAGTATAAAACTGTTTAGAATTATTCCAGTATGCAAAATAAAGTTACATAAAGTGGAATTTAATTAGCCATGTCGTTAGAGTTTGATTCGATTTTAATGCTAAAATTACGCATTATTATTTCGATCTCCAGCCTTTTGAATTGTAGGCAGTCTAGTTTAACATAAAATATGCGAGTAACGTTATTTCGATTGTAATAAAAAGTATTCTTTGCGTTACAGGGCCAGTTCTTGCATTCGCACAAACTATTCATATGACGGCGAGTTTCCTTTCACCGATAGCAGCTGGTTTGCTAACTCAAGAGAGTGTAAGTATAAATCTCCATTTGCAACTTTTGCATTTTTTTATATTCAATTTAATGTTTTTTAGAAAAATAATCCAAGACTTCTAAAAAGAGCGAGAGAAATTACAATTTTTATCTGCTATGCTACAATATGATGGATTTTATTTTATACAGGGCTTCCTATTCAAGCCTTCTAATTTGTGACTGCTTATTAATTGGCACTATTTTATTTTGAACAGAATGCTATCAAATCTATATTGGGAAAAAAATGTTTTAAATCAAAGTGCATTTTATTGATACGAAAATGATACTGCAATATTCAGTTTGCAAAATATCTTTTTTTTCACTGTTAATATTTACTAGCATTTAATTCTATTTTATTATTTTAATAAAATATAGTAGTGTCAGGAAAGAATTGATGGAATTGAATTATTTCTTCTGAATGTATGAAAATCGATTATTCGTTTTACTCCTCGAGTAATTCTATTAAAGATTTTTTCTAGAGTAAACTTTTTACTTATAGATAATCCTTATTTTTTGGATTGAAGAACGATTCATAAAAAAATAAGTTTTGTTGAAATATTGCTATAATCAGCAAACCTATTAATATACCATCAACGTGAATGTCAAATATTTTTGTTCATGTCGAAATAGTTTCGATTAAATATTTTAAACAGTAATTTCAAAATAACCGAAATTTTACCTGTAATTTGAAAATATTTTGCAGCAATCGCTTGACGCGTGGAGGAAAGTGTTCGGTCTCACTGCTTGTATCGCGTGCGGTACCTATGTTGTCTACCAAATTTTCGGCACTGCTGACATCCAAGCGTGGAACTACCCGGATCAAAAATACCCGCAATCTGTTCAAGAAGATTCTCAGCCTCTTAATGAATCTCCGCAAAAGAATGGTAAAGTTGTTTCTAGACGAAATAGCAATTCGATAGTAGCGTAATATTAAAAGTTACGCAACGTTCTTTTCTTTTTTTTATTTTAGTATCTTACTTTCGATACAAAAATGAAACATTCTTAGTCCTTTTTTTTCTTACAAATTGTGTATCAAACATTTCCATAATAATTATTCTTATATTAGTAATATTTTTCAAAAAAAGGAAAAGCCCTCTTGCTGAAAAAAGAATCTAAGTATTGGTAAGGAGAAAGAATTTTCGAAATGTGCGAAATCTAGGGAGTAAGTTGTGTAAAAAAAGAAACCTACTTTTTCTGAAAGAGAGACTCTATTACGAAAATCGAAGTTTCTAAACCTAGGGGTAAGCGTTAGAGGAGAAACTTCACTAATCCTTCATCACATTTGTGCTTCTTGAAATAAGATTTGTTCATCAATTAACTCATACAAAAAATGACAAAGTATTGTATCGAAAGTATACTTCGATAGTGGCCCAATTTACATATAGGAGTTTCGTTCAAGATACGAGTGATAATAGAAATCAGGGTATTGTTTATTACCTGCCATTGGCAGAAAACATATTTCTGACACTCGATGTGTAAAAGAAAAAAGGAAGAGCTAGAAATTCAACATTTTTTATTTATGCCATTACCTGAAAATGAAATAGTTTAGAATCTCTTCAGTTTTACCGAGCAACAGATGAAGTTAAAGTAAATTTATGTTGTACGTTTTACTGGAATGATAACTCAATGACAATTAAAAAAATACGTTGTCAGGAAAATTGCGATACCTGTATTTATTTTTATTTTTCATTTTATCCAGTTTTCACAAAGTTCAAAAGTACAAAAATGTTAATATTTGATGTTGGTATTTTCAAATGATAAAAAATGTAAACTGGAGTTAAGGCTAAAATATTTCAGATAATAGTTTTTCTTTATAATCGTCATTAATTAGTTATTGCGTTAAAGATCAAAATTTATAATGACTTTTTTTAAACGTAAAGAAATGGAACAAAAGAAAATTATTTCAAAACAGGTAACAGAATTTTCTTAGCAAAGTAGTTCCTGGTCTTTGAGTGAAACAAAATATTATTCCGATAAAATATATTTTTCTGTAACAAATTTTTAAATTGGACTGTAGGAAAATAACACCAATATCCATGATAATAATATTGTTACAATAGGATATATTATATAAAACTGAAAAATACATAGTTAAAAACGTTTCTTATTGAGGAGAACTGTCGAAAAATATAAATCAAAGTTTACAAAGGTATTTATTAATTTAAAATTTTTAGACAAACCGATACATCACCTCAAAAAAGTAGAAATGATTTGTACAATTTCTATGTAAACTTGAAAATTGGTTATTTACGAATTTCACTTCATCTAGTTGAATTATTTTGAGAAATTCATTTTCAGGGATATAAAATAGAGGATACGAATTTCATAGTTAAATCTGTCTTTCCTTCTACTATAATGGCACATTTAACTATACTTAATCGGAAAAGATGGATCTCGTAGAGAAAATTTTACCTACTTAAAGAGGGAAAGTAAAATAAAAATGAGCTATAAATTGAAATAAGTACATAAAATAATCGTAGAGATTGTTTAAATAACTACACTCATCGTCCATTTCTTCTATGACGAAGGAAACTAAACTATCTAAGATATTTAGATACAAGCTGTAAATATTTAAAATTTAGAGGCTGCGTGGAACAATAATAGATAAATATTATTGCTATTCATTGAAAAAAAAAAACATTTTGATATGTACGAAATTTCTTCGAGGCATCACACGATAGAAGTAATATTCGAGAATATAAGCGACAGTAAAAGAAATAAAATATATTAGAAGATAATGTTATGAATAAAACAACCTATTCTAATAAGTGCCTTGTGTTTAGGTACATGAGAGTGTGGAGCACAATGAATGAACAGCGATTAGCTCAAATATTTTAGCAATTAACTTTGTTTATTGTTTTTCCAAATTTTCAGATCACAACTGAAACTATTTAATAGAACTTAATTTAATTCTCCTTTACTTTCGTAAAGTTCTATAGAATTTTTAAGTAACGAGAAAGAATTCGTGAGATTTTTTTAGGCAAAAGTTTCAAAATACCAATACATTTTTGCAAATTGTGAAATTTTCTGGAATTACACTGTAGCACAATTTAAATTTGATAAAAATTGATACTAACATTTTTCTTGAAAAAAATCAGTGAAAATCTGTAACTTTGTACAAAAAAAATTATAAAAGTTTATGGGAAATGAAAAATTTTCTCTTTACTCGAAGCTTTAGCTGTTCATGAATTGCCTCTTTTACACTAATTATTACAAGCCTTAAGAGAACATATACTACATTTCACCGAACGTTTTTTGTTCCTTCGTGGTTAATCTTGCTTAAAAATTGAAGCCCAGATAAAACGCTAAAAATTTATTTAATTCAGCTTTCGTACTTTGATTCTAAGAAAATAGACATTTTATATAATTCTAAACTCTAATCGACTGATTTCAAAAGTTTAGAACCTACAAAAAGAGTAGCAACAGAAATAACCTGACAAATGACTTCAACGACAATAAATCTCTTATAAAAATATTCTCACAATCTGCATAATCCCGCGATAATCAATCACCTACCTATGGCAAAACCTGGGAAATGAATTATCAAGTATTACAATCAGAGAAATATTCTTGAATATTTGTCTTCCATTGCCTAAAATAATTCAACTTAAATTTGTTACACTTCACTTAACCAATTATTCTTTGTTATTAATTATTATACTGTGCTTAGTTGTCAAATAAGTATCGTGGGATAAAATCCCAGACCCTCTAAACTCAACCCTATTTACATAAGTTTATGGAAACCTATAGAAATAGATGAAGACATTGGTTAACACCATTCAAACGTACACAGCTATTTCCATGGGATTCTATGGGGTTTACTAAGCAGCAGAGTTCAACACCTGTCCTTAAGTAAATAGTAGCGACGTGAATGACAAATCAAATGCTAGGATCAAATCTTATAGGGTGAAATTGCAGACGGAATGAAATATTAGCTAGCAATTGTCGTGATATCATTTATCTGGATCGTCTGTTCTACTCCTTTTCTAATGACCCACTGAGATGCAAACATGAACCGTTTATTTTGAAAGTGGCCTAAGTCCATTTTTAAAGAGTCATTATATATCGGCATAAATAATTAATTTTCAGCAATTTACTTATAAATTTTCGAGTTTTTCATTTTTTTTTGAAAAATGGACTTAGACCACTTTCAAAATAAACGGCTCACGTGATGGTTTTGATTCTGTATAAATAAATCCTTTGGTTTCCAGAAAAACGCTTACTAGTCAACTAATGTTAATAAAAGAGTGTCGTTTATACAGAATTTACGCCATACGTCTACATCTTCAGTTGATAGTTGGTTATCAGAATGTGGTTTACTCATAAAAATCGATCTGTGATGGAAAAAATTTGATTTTTCAAACCTACCCAGAATTGAAATTACCCTTCTTGATAATTGATCAAAAACCACTCCAAATTCAGTATGCAAATTTTATCTGGGTTAAGCAAGGGCAAAAGATTTCTTATAGTTCATCCGTCGGAGCTCTCTATTTCGTACTGTAATTATATAATAACCAAATACTGCTTTTATTACATTGACGTTCCGTAACAGTGGCATATACAAGCGTGATTTTAACGTTATTTTCACAACAGATAATCGTGCGAATGGGAAATTGTAGTGTTTTGGGTGATTCGCGTCTAATTTGTATTAAACAATCGAAAAAAAAATTGTTGCGTAGTAATATTGGTAACTTTTCATAATTCGGGATTTAATGCAAATAATTATTGAATGAAAATGACGCGTAACACTTATTTCCTGTGATTGAAACATTTTCTTTTGATAGAAAAGTTTAAGGATTTCTCAAAAAAGACAATTATAAGGAGTTCTCAAGAATTTTCAGAGACATTTAAAATATAATTTGCATAAATAAATACCAATTCTTTGTGGATGTACATAAATCTTTAAAATATGTGGAAAGATTTCAGTCTACTTTTCAATTCGACAATTATTTGTAACATAAATTTCATGCGAATTTACAGAATGCTTTTCTGTTTTCTGATATTTACATAATTCAGGAACTTCGATTCTATGTTTTCGTATTTTTCTGAATATGAATATCTCTGCGAAATTTCATTACAATATTACAGTGTTAGAAGTATCTGGATTTACTGGAATTTAAAATAATGCAAAAGAAGAATTCGCATTTTTATTTATATGTATAAATAAATAGTATTTTGTTAAAAACAACCCAAAAATTGTATTAACGTGCCAAATGCAACACAAAACCTGTATTATGTTTAATACAGTTTACTGTTCATTTAACACCTTTCCACCGAAAAATGTATTAGTCACATGGCTATGAATATTATAATTTATAATATAATTTTAAAATAGAGATCAAAATATTTGCTACTTTCCAATCTTATTCGACGGAATATTAGTATTGCAATCTCGAACTGTAACAAAATATAATTGAAAAAATACCCAAGTAAAATTTCATAGTGGACACAAATACATAACAGAATTACTTTAATTTACCAACTATGCAGTTGCAAAAAACAAACAGTTGTGCAATATCAGTGGCCCATCGTGAATGTGATTCCTGTCGTTGTCACAATTAGATATATTATTAAATAGATACATAATAACTCTATAGTTACCTTAACTGTAGTTACAATAAAATTTACCTGTAAGAGCATACATAGAATTTTTATAAATTATTTGCTTTATTTTCTCTCGGAGTACAACAGAAAGAATCATTCACACTTGTGATATTGGGTTCTCTGAAATTAATACGAATCTGTGAGAAACTCATGACAGTTTTTATAAGATTTTTTTTTGCTGTGAGTTATTTTAATACAAAATTGGGCATGAAACATCCAAAGCACTATTCGATAAGAATGCAAACGTAACTGCAAATATGATGAAAAAAGAATATTCGTTAAGAATCAAAAAATGTTTTGAATGCTCATTATTTACAGTATCCTCCGAGTAAGAGTGTATATGTGTGTGTGGTAATTCCATTGTAATAAGACAAGTACATAGACAAGAAAGAGATGTTACTCAATATGTAACTGTTAGTTATATTATATAGTACATGCTGTGAATTGATTCGTTCATGTAATCAACGAGTATTGTAATTATAATTATTTTTATACTACTTCTAATTATATATACTTACAATTAATATTAAGTACACTTGTATCGTACAAGTCTTTTTCTTTTCGCCGACGTGCGTCTTTCTTATCTCAAATAGAGATATAAGTTTTCATCGATAAAAAGTAAAGATGAGATGAATGATCCAGTTATTGGCACTTCAAGTACGAAATTGAATTCTCAAAATCGTCTCCATGGAATCAAATATTGTAATCAAGATTTTTTAGATGTACAGGTAGTGATGGTGATTAAAGTACAACATCCAATAATTGGAACAATTATCTTTCCTGTTACCGATTCCTGCATGAAAGAGTACCGTCGCTATCGGTAGAAATGCAGTTTCACAACGATACAGTAAAATTTCCATTTCCTAAAGTATTTATTGAGTGGCTACAATTTTTTCCTGAGTGAGTTCTACTGAATTTCAATCCTTAATAAATAAAGTTCAATCAATGTCACTCTATAACTAATTATTCGACAAATAGACTACGAATTTGAATCGTTTATATTCATACATTTTGTTTGTTTATTTCAACCAAAATAGCACAAGACGTATTATTAATTCATAATAGAAAATTCGAAAAAAATTAAATTAAAAGTCTTAGTTTACTGGAAGAACACTTGAAATTCGAAAAAATAATGGGGCTTGATTGACTATTGATCGAATTTTTAATTATCCAGAATTAAAAGTATGATACTAATTATTATTCGATGAAACTGCAATTTTGTCAATAGTAACGTTATTTTTTTTCATGGGTTCCTTATGGAGATACAGAAATGCGTGAATGAAAGCTAGAACAGTCTATACGATGATTCGAACAAATTGTTAAAAAATTTCAGAAATTCGCAACTCACTAGGCAACAAATTTCTTTCAATAAGTGCCGATGATTAATTCATCCAGGGCTCAATTAAATTCAGCATTGTTTAATAAATAAATGTAAATCTATATAATTGTACACATACAGTTGATTGCCATCAATACAAATTAAGGAAAAATATAAAATGTTTCCGATTCCCGAGGAAATATGTAACTGTACCTATAAATTGTATATTGAAGTTTTATTGCAAAAATAGAATTTAAAAAAGAGAATGTAAACAAGAAAATAAAAAATCCAATAATTTTATTAAAAATTTATGCGATTCTGCTTTAATCCCTTCGCAACTCCTGCGTCCTGAAATTAGATTCCAGCGAAACAAAATATCTGTATTATAGATATATGTCAAAATATTATAGGTAATGAGAAGAAACAAAAATTAACAATTCATAAAAAAAGTAGCAAAAGTTTTCGCAATTTAATTTGAACAATTTAAAAACTATTGATCCTTTTATTTCCAATTGTTCTAAAATGTCGATCCCAATTTGCGAAAATTGCAGTGTTTCTCGGTACGGAAAATTGCAAGAAGAGGATACAAATAAAAAGGGAATGACCTGTCTGATAAGAAACAAGAAATAGAATTGTAGCACCTACGCACGTTGTTATCAAGATTCTCATAGATTTATAGCTTTTCTTACAAATAAAATACGCACGAAGTACGATGAGAAAAATGGCAACTATAAATGCCGTCAACAAGAAATCATTTTTGCTTCATTTCCACGTTTTTTTTTTTGGAGCAAAAGGCTCCAATCTTAATAATAACTTTTATAATCTTCCCCTCCTTTTCGCCATTGCCAATTTCATGACTGAAACTTATTTGCAATGTTTTCCATTTTCTATCTCTCCGAATATTGTTGAAGTAAAATAAGATTTGAGAACAAATGAATTTTCAATTTCAAACGTTACCCCCAATCTATTTTAAAGTTTCATAGATAAAGTATAGATTTTATTAATATAATAATTACAGAATTATTATTTATTATATTTTTCAATAGTTTTATTATATTTTCATAAATTGCTAATATGTAGATTTGACCGGTACCAAAAGTAAGATCAATAATAATAATAATAACACCATCTGTTAGGTAATAATTAAAACTTGTAAAATCTGTTAGGTGACAAATAAAAACCCCTGCATCTCAGAAAACAAGAGCACGTCAGAAAAAAGTGGATATTATATTTGATACCGGTCTCCCATAAAATCATTGAGGGAGGACACCCCATTAGGAGACTAATTGCAAGAATTAGGGATGTTTCTCAATATTTCTTTTTTAAAGCGAAATTTATTAGTTTTTTTAAATACTTTGCAAATACTTTATACATATTTTAAGGTACGCCGAGGGATTTCATTATTTACAAGCAACGAAGAAAGTGAACGCATTACATTTATTTTCATATTTGCAATTATTATTATTATTTATTACAAATTGACAGTTTAAGATTTCATTGGTACATCAGAACTCTTTCCCGTGAACTATAACCCAATGGATGATAACCAGATGACTTCAAATTCCCAATTACAAAGTTTTAGCGTAAATTCCCGATGCCTACGCATACGAAGACGAATCATATTGTATGTTTATATATTTCTTAGATTTATGGCTTCGTTAAGGTCTCATGAAGAAGTGTCGCTTACTTTATCTCAATACGTGCAATAGCTTGCAGTGAACGCATATAAATTTTAGTTCAGTCTGTGCTAAAGTTGTAGTAGCATTTGTACGATATCGAAGGATCTTTTGCAACATCGAAATGAGGTAAGATGGTAAAGTGATAAACACGAATAATGCAGCCCCTCCCCTCCCCCTCGATTTACTTCATCAAATTTTGTTCGAAATATTTTTCTAATCGAAAATGCCAAACTTCTCTTCGTCCAGTAAAGCAAAAGTTATGGACAATAAGTTACGCAATACAACGGTAGTTTCAAAAGTTTCTTTTTTTATCACGAATCTCGAAATAATTAATAATAAATATCCTCCCGTTATAATTTTTGCATTTGAATATACATTTTTTGCTGATAATTTTTTTAATACAAATATTTATTTCTTAATTTAAATATTTATCGTAATAAATTTTATTAACTTAATTATTTTTTTTTCTTGTTTCCTCAATATTAAAAACAACATATTCGCGTGGACGCGAATTAAAATTAACAGGATTTTATTTTATAACAGAATTACCATTAGTAAATTTTGTAATTAATTTTACTCATAACAGATTCCTGAGAAATCACATATTATAAATAAAGGAAAATTACAATTTTTTCTTTTATTATTTGTTTCCATAAATTTGTCGTTATGTTATTTGATTCAGAATAGCCAAAGCCTAGTACAATCTTAACTGAACATTCACATTTTCACGAATTTTGAAAATGTTTTTGTGAGAAATAAGAAATCATAATTTAATGAGAAATATCTCTTTCTCCTTCTTCAGTTACATGTTGTTATGAATTTCTTATATAATTGGTGTATCCTATCTTCCTTCACAAATTAGTGAATAATATTACATATCCTTTCCTGTCAACTAATTTTTATTAAATTTCAGATTCTTTTTCATAATCGCAGTGGCCCTCGTCGCTCTGGCCGTAATTGTAGAAACTGCTGAAGCTAAGGAGTGGAAACGTCGTAATACGAGATCTTTGATAGAAACGAATAAAGTGCGGAATAAAAATTACCGGAAGAATGTGAAAAAAAGAGAAACTGTGTCAGAAGATACTGGGGAGTACCCATCCTATTCAACTCCAGAAGCTAATTATAACAAGGTCAAGCCTACTAAGGGAAAAAAAGCAACAATGAATGTAGAAGATTATAAGCAAAAGTTTAAAAAAGCAAAGAACCAACATAAGTTGAATCAAGGAGAACAAAGTATAAACAACTTTTACGATAAGCAATCAAACGCTAACGTAAATCAAGAAAGGGAGAAAAACGAAGAAAATGTCATTTCCGAAAGTTGTTCCAGTCATAGAAACAGAAATTCTATAAGTTCGGAGACAAAAGAGGAGAGAAAGAAGAAGTGTAAGCCTTCAAAACCGAAAGAAGAAGCTTTCAATGAAAACGCCGAGACTCCGGGTTTGAAAGAAAATTCGAAATCACAGAAAATGAAGAACAGGGAGAAGAGAGAATTTAAGGAAATCCGAAATGAAAATCTTCCAAAAAGTTCTGGTGGGACTGAAAAGACAGAAAAGGTTGATGTGTCCGAGAAGAAGCCCCAAAAAAAGAAGAAAGTTCAGGAGACACCCAAAGTGAAAAAAGAAGAGCGGGAGCGAAAACACAAACTAGCCACGCAGAATCCTGACAGCTCCATAGCCAATGAAATCGACGATTACGACACAGATGTTTGCGCGCGAAAACCGACGAAATGTGGTGCAAATAATTATGCAGAAAATATTTAATTCGAAAGTCGTTATTTCATTTTATTGTTACACTTAGTCTTGCGCACATAAAGAAATAAAATTGTTTGAATTTCAACCATGGTATTTACATCTATTTCCATGAAACTCCTTCTTGTAATGCGATTTTACGTTGGGCAGCTACCGGAGCGGTAGCCGTAATTGAAAAATGATTTTTTTATTCTGAAATAAAGATTAATTCCAATGGCCAGCCTCACAAATGCAACTGCAAATTTAATATTAATCATCCTTAGACAGTCGGGAAGTCTAAATTTTGACGATATGAAGGATTGATTCTAAATACAAGTACAACATTTCAGAACTTTCTGAGGAAATTCCTTCCAAAAAATTGTTAATTATCCGATAGATTCTATCGGATAATTCAAAAAATTGATAATAACCCGATAGATTCTATCGGATAATTCAAAAAATTGATAATTATCCGATAGATTCTATTTTTTGGAACTTTGATTCCCAAAGTGGTCTATATCGACCCCCAGGGGTGGACGACGACTTACAAGGGGTCCATGTGAGCGAAAAAAAGAATTGGGGGATAAACGGGATTCCACGATAGTCGATCTCATTTACTTTTATTTTTTTTTATTTCCGAAAAAGATGGCAAGTGACCTACGATACAAAAAAGTTTGGGAACCTCTGCGGTTAGGTTAATCGTACTATCGAGCATAGCTTCACGCCTCAGATTGTACGTTATCTAAAAACGACAAAAAATCATAAATACCAGGCAACAAAAAATCTTATATTATGGTATACTTACACTCTTATAAAAATTATCACTGATTCTACCCACAAAAAAACACACATCAAAAAATTTAAGAAAATACTCGGAAATAACATAACCTTTACACTGGGGTCAGTCCAACCCCAACAATCTTAGCGTTTGCAGAGTAACCTGATATCAAAATTGTCTGGGGTCATTCTGTCCCCGGGATAAAGGTTGAGGCAAAAAGGTACGTTATCACACAATACTACAATTGTTTTCTTCAACGTACATCTCTCTTGGATTTGCGAATAAAAAATGAGTAAAACGTAAGAAAATGATGAGGACTCCAAGGAGAACTTGAGGTCCACCGCATATTTCTAAGAGGATAAGGAAATTGTTTAGAAAATAAATAAAGCTTCCAGAAACGTGTTAAAATTGTATTTTAAAAGTTAAAATCATAAAAGTTGAAATGTAAAAAAAGTGTTTCTGTTCAGACAGGTACCAACTATACAGCCACGAATATTAATTTACTCGATTTCTGGTTTTTCTCTTCATTTACTCGGTGTAAAAATCGTCTTGTGACCACTAACTTCTCCTCTCCTTTCGATAATTCACGTTTCTGGTTTGCTTGGAATTACCCCGCGCTCTTCCAATTCCTTCTTCAACACGTTTTTCCGAACCTTGCCGCTGGTCGTTTTTGGAAAATTATCGACGACCTCCAGGTATCGGGGAACTTTGAAATGGGCAATTCTTCCCTTGGCGTGGTGCCTTATGTCCTCTTTTGTCAACCGGTACCCTTCGCGTACTCGAATGCAGGCACAGAGTTCCTCTCCATAAACGTCATCGTGAGCTCCGATAACGTGTGCTTCCAGGATCGCTTCGTGCGTTTCCAAAAAATGTTCTACTTCCTGGAATGCCAAAACTTCGTTAAGAACACTCCGATTTCTTTGTCTTTATTTCGAACGCTTTTTATATTTATATTCAACAAAGGGAAGACAGGTAGTACTTCGTAATCTCAAGAAAAAAAGCATTTGGTTTCTTACTTTTGGGAAAATATTTTCCCCTCCTCGAATCACCACGTCCTTCAATCTACCAACGATTTCACCGTAACCATTCGGATGTAGTATAAAACAGTCTCCAGTTTTCAGCCAACCGTCTTCCGTTATCGTCTTTTTGGTACTTTCCTCATCGTTCCAGTAGCCCAACATCGTCGTGTACCCCCTTTGCCAAAGTTCACCTGTACTTCCGAAGGGTACCATGTTGCCATTCTCGTCAACCACCTAAAAAAGCATGCGTCCTTTCATTCCATTGATGACCAATGGTCGAAATTAATTGATCCCTCTTGGATTTTTTCCTACGTACCTTAGCTTCAAGATATTCCCCCAGTAGCCCTACCGTTCGTCCCCGTTCCTCGATCGGATCGCTTAATAGCGTTTGAAACGAAACCGTGGTGACTTCGGTTAATCCGTAAATAATCTGAAAAAAAAAGTTCACGGTATGGGTAACTCGTAAGAAAAATTACTAACCCACCCTAGTATGATTTCCTTAGAATAAAATAGTGTCTTACGGAGAGACCGTCGGTACGAAAACATTCTCGGGCTCGTTTGCAGAATTCCACGGAAGCTATCGCACCCCCGGTTACACCTCCGGCAATTTTTCCAAGTGGCAAACGCATACGATTTTGCGCGTCTATTAAATTAACCTGGAATTTCAGTAATAGTTTTTTTAAATATTTCATAATTTTTTTTGACTCATATTTTTATTGTCTATCTTCTTCATTATGATTTGTAATTTACTGTTTTTAATATTTTACTTTTTAAGGGGAGATTGCGGTGTAACAGGTTCAAAAAATCGAATTTTCTTTCTTTGCATAAATCAAAAGTACAATGTTTCAAGAATGTGTTCCAAAAGTAGTATCGCAATTAAGTAGCAGCTGTAAGTATCGTAAAACTTCGCCAAAAAGTTTAAACGCAATTATCTCGAAACTACGTTTTTCAAATCGGTGTCTAGGATAGCGCAAAAACTAATCAATCGATCAACTTCACAGAAGGCTTAATCCAATCAATATACATTTCTCCTGGGGTTATACCAACAATTTAAATAGAATTATTTAATTTAATATCATTTAACGACATTTTTAATGGCAATAGGTAATCAATTTTTGAGTCAAAAAATTCATTTTTTCTCCAAAACCCCAGGACTTTTTTGATTCTTCATGTTTTCTTCTAACAAGTGGTACAACCCCAGCATAAACTATCTACCTTTAAGAACATTTTCCATTTTTAGTTATTGGATGCTTGTAACAGGTGCTATACTAGACACCAACAATCCGGAAGTGTTTGGCAGGGTTATGAATACTCAATAAATAATACAGAAAATGGCAAGAAAAAATTATTTTTCAATATTTCATGGATGCTTCTTTATGTCCCAAAAGAGATTATTTGGGAATTATTAATAGTTTTCCAAAAAAAAATTCATGAAAATCATCTATTTTAAAGCTGTTACACCGCAATCCCCCCTTTTAATCACGCTGTGTCTACCGCACTGATGCGCCACTTTGTCTCTATACTTTCGTTGTTATTTTTTTTGTACATAAATAGAGTTCCGCTTTTTTGTACAAATTCGCCAAATTAGAGCGGCGAATGCAACATTAACAAATTTTCGAAAATTCGAAAACACGAAACGTACATTTCACATTTAATCTTACCCACATCGTTGGAGTTCCATAAATAACGTTGCATTTCTCCTTAGCCATGACTTCGATGGACTCTTTAGCATTAAACGAAGGACCCTGCAGTGTCAAAGTGTTTCCCGCATGTAGAGAAACCAGGATTCCCATTGTTATACCGAACACATGAAAGAATGGTACGTTCATGCAGATGTTGTAGCCTCCAGTGGCGAAAACCGTTCTCTCCGCTGCCTTTTACGAACCCCAAACAGAGAAACAGTCGTTATGAAGGATCATTTATCCGTTTGAGAGCCAAGCGATGCGATCTACCGTGTTTCAAAATCGCTAACTGCCGCGCCACTTGGCAATTTTCGATTTGGAAACAACAAAGACCCGTGACACTCAAACGACTAACATTTGGAAAGTATATTTTTGAACAAAAGGTAAATTCTCGCTTAAAATGTACCTTTCTGGCATTATTAAACAAAGCCCTATGACAAAGCAGAGGCGCTTTGGGCAAACCGGTCGTGCCCGATGTAAACTGAATATTACAGGCACTGAAAGGCGAGATGTTGTACTGCTCCTCGGCGATGCTCTGGACCTCCAATCTGCTGGCGAGGTTTTCAACGTCAACGAAACGCCTGGTCCCGCTAGAATTCGACACGCTCTTATCAGCAATCGTTGCTCTGGTGTAAATCAGTACCAGCAACAGCAGTATAGACTTCATATTGACTTACGTAACGTGATCGTTAGATGTGATGACGATGTGTTCCAACTCGGGACACCTCTCCTTGGCATTCAGGAGCATTTGCGGGTAATTCTGCGTCTTGAAAGACTCCGCGGCTATCACGGCACGTACCCCTACTTTGTTTAAACAATAGACGAGTTCGTCCTGCTGATAAGCGGGGTTAATACCGACGGTGATCAACCCCGCTCGGCAAACCGCCAGGAACGTCAGGTACCATTCCACGATATTCGGTGCCCAGATTCCGACCCTGTCGCCCTTTTGCAACCCTAATTTCTTCAAACCCGCGGCCAATTTGTCGGCCCTCAATTTCGCGTCTATAAAGGACAATCGAAGATTCTGGTGTACCGATACCACGCAGTCTCGATTCGGCCACCTTTCAGCGGCGGTATTCAACAATCGTCCAATCGTCGAGTCCTCCAAGGGCACGTCGAATTGCTTATGATAATACGATAAATTCTTCTCAGCGCTTACCGTCGATCTCCTTCGTTTCACCAGTTTCATGGGGTTTCCTGGACTTTCTCCTGAACGTTGCCCTGCAAAATATAAGAAGTGAGTGTCGGGTGGAACTCTCAGAGGAGCTTGAAATTTCAACACCGATTTCCTAGGAAGATTATTGAGACGGTTTTCGGGGATAAAATTAGACATGACTTCTTGACCTCGACTACAAGACTACTTTTCCTTATTTTTAACTCGTACGTTTTTTTCATGTTTTTAGAAAATAATTTTTATCCAAAAGGAGAAATATCTGACATTTTTCTTACCATAATACTCCCATATTTTACCATAACTACATCCTGGTGTTCCGAAATATCGTGAAAAAAATAACACAGTCCTTTGTTCGGTAGGAACAGAGCCATGAAATCTCGAAACACTTTGAACCGATCGAAACATTCTTTTATCTTTATTTTTGACGTTGTCAGATTCGAGGTATTTTGATAAATAACGACAGAATGGATTAACAATATTATTTTCTATTACAGACTATACACCACATCATTACCAAGCGATCAGTGAGAATATACTAACGGGGAAGAGTGTATTCAAAGAATCATGTGATAATGGTATTCATCCAAGGCAATTGAAACAAGTTGCTGTATATGTGTTGTGATCCATAATCAGTAACACAAAAAACTCGTGATAACTACTTAATATCTGTGAAAGGCTGTGTCACGCACACGCACGCAGGGCACCAATGTAAACTATCGTCGAGGAAACGACTACTATTAATTTCTTCTTGCTTATTAATTTCTTATTGCTAGCTCATTAATGGAAAATAAATTCTTCCAATTTTTTCGTCCGCTCAATTACACACGTTTCTGCTTTCCTTTTTTCTGAAGTCGAAGCTGCATGATGCGACGTTTCTAATCGTACGTAAAGAAGCAAAGACCATTTTTGTTAGCGCGAAGCATGGTAAAGATGTCAAGGACTGTAAACGGAAAGGCTTGAAAAATGCACAATGGATCGAGATCGATCGTATTTTTTGAGAGGAGAACCACTTTAGGTGGTTCAAAAGATGTATTTTTTATTTTTTATTTTTTTTCATAGGAGACATGTTAATAATGTAATAAAAAAATTTCGGCGATGTCAAATAACAATTTCAATTTTCAGAACCTCCGCTAATTGGGAACTCAAGTGAAGGCCTGCCATAGGAAACGGCTATTATCTCCAAGACTCTACCAAATGGATGAAAAATAATAAAAAGTGTACCTTAAAACATGCACAAAATATTTTCAACGTTATGAAGATGATTGATAAATTTTTCTCTACAAAAAAAACATTTAAAAAACCTAATATTCGGACCTAGTTAATCATTACAACGTCACCAATTATTAACAGCAATCATTTTTGCTCATTAATAATTAATTATTAATAACTACCATTGATAATTAATATTATTAATATCAATGAAATTTTTTGGGTTTTTTTGCGTCAGATCTGCTTTTTGTAGAGATACTACTTTTTATACATGAACTTGTCTCGATTTTTTTTTGCACCAGAGGTGTTTTTTGAGGGGTTATTAATATCAATAACCTCGACTATTACAATTATCCAAATTTGGTAGTACTATTATTTATGATCAACAGCAATTTTATAATCATCCAGTAATTACTGCTGACTCGGTAATTTCTGCCTTCATTTTTGCCCAGATTTTAGTGGAATAGCTTCTACTCCTATAGTGACCTAAATACTATTTTAATTGGAAAGCAACTATATAATTAAAAGACGTGAATCTCCTTTTTCGAACAACCAATCGACACTTATTGTTAGAAAATCGTTAAGGGAGTGGGTAAGTCAGCCAGGATGATACTCCACCTCCTGCAGCCCCATTGCATAGTATTTATGCATACGGAAACCTCCCTTAACGTACCGGGGGTGAAAGATATATGCATAGATACCGCAATGGAGGAGCAGACCTAAGTCAAGTCGTCGACCCCTTTCACGACTATTTCCAACTACTATTGCATTGACTGAAGGAACGTAAACTTTACGTTAGATCCATACCCTTAATTCAAATGCGAACATTGTGGAACTAGTTTGCACGTAAGGGAGCTTGCAAATGCACCTGCCCGGAAAAGGGATATGATGGAAAGACGTTGAGTTCCTTTGAATGAGTGTCAGTAATGCAAGAAGGAGTTGATATTGCACCGAAAAAAGATTAAGGCACCAGTTATTGAATTTCTAATTGATTTGGCCCCCAATGTTTTAGTTGAAATAACAATAAATGTAGTTAGAATTGCTAGAAATATTTGGCTAATTCTATATTTCGCTACAGCAACGGTCAAAATTAGTATGTATTTGTTGGCAGTGCGAGAATATTAAGAATTTAGAAATAAAATGAATAGAAATTCAAGAAATATTATAACAAATCGACGCAATGTATTTGAAGTTGAAAAACGTCCGGACAGAACTGGAGGAAAGAAGGAAAAATATTAATATTAATTTGAATAATGTAATAGAGATAAAACAAAAGTGATGTATAATACAACTAATTTGAATACATGAACGTGTGATGAATAGTCATTTTTTTCATACGGTATTAAGGCAATTCAGGCATCAGGCGGAATACAAATGGTTATAGTCTAGCCGCCTATGTTCCATTAGCCTAATTTTACAGTGATTTTGGAGCGAAGGTACAGAAAGGGATTAATCGATTTGATTAGCAAGTCGATTAGTTTTAGGAGCTAGAAATAAAGCACAATAAATTGCAATTTATAGATATACGACAATCCGAAGCCCAGTTACTTCCTATTAGAAGGCTATCATTACTCTTTGTTTTATTGGACATTTTTTTTGGAAGAATTGTCGAACGGATGCAGGACAATACAGAATCATCATCACAATGCAGAACAATGATCAACAATATTGCTATTAATTATTATTGATTCGATTATTTTTAGCGAATAGCGAAAAACTATTTTTTCGACTACTTTTTCGATTCGGACTATTTTTTTATTTCCAGCAGTTTGCTGCACATACGGTCGCAATCTATCCACTGCAATTTTTGCAAAGATTTCTGGTATGAAAATATTTTTGTTTAATTGATGATGTATTTTTCCAAAGACCTGCATATATTGTACATAACTGCTGCATATCTTGAGAATATCTACATATTTTACGAAAATCTGCGACGCTTAAACAAATCTGTCATTTGTAAAAAGAATCGCTGGATGTATAAAAAAAAATTTCAGTGAAAATCTGCGACATAGTACCGATGCAAAATTTGTATGTAAAATATTATCGCATGTATTTATTCCCTATAGAAAAAATTCTTGTAAAAAATACATACATTGCAAAAATTAGTACTGGATCGTCACTGCATTTTCACGAGACACCCTTCTAATTCGACATGAGTGTGTATTTTTTTTTTCACTCAACCGAATGAAAAAATAATTAAGACAAAAACCATAAACGTGTTTCACAAGATCAAGTCACCTATGAAATATTACAATGGAGGGATATAATTTATGGAGAATCTTTTCTGTCTCCTTTTCACTGCAACCCTTAAACACACTACCATAATTCTGTGATACGTCCACCTTAAAGGGGGTTGATTCATGAATATCGCGTGAGCAATCGCGTCTTAATGACTAAAGCGAAGCTTTTATTACGCGTCTCACAGAAATGGGTTAAGTATGTATATGATTCACACACACGTCAGGGCAAAAATTGTGCCACACCGAAAAAAGAACTTCTTCTGTATTATATAGAACAAAAGTTTGAATGTTTGAATCACTGTATTATACTCAAGCTTATAATGACTGGTAATTCAATTCGTCTTGCCGAGATTGAATCTATTTTAGAGGGAAAAAAAACACAAAAGAAGTTCTATCCATATGCGATATCACCTTGCATTTCCTATTTCTAAATGGAAGCATTGCATTTTTCATCCACACATTATGCAACGACAATGCGACAGTCGCTTAATTTCCTGATGTAAATTTTCTTTGAAATGCATTCATTATTCAACTTTGTGGAAAAAAAAACTGTTCTCAGAAAAATGGAAAAAAACTGTCCCAGTTGGTCAAATTTGTTTCATTTCAATTGATTCAAATGATTATGTAATTAATTAATTTAATTGTTTAATTTAAGTAATTTAAATTAAGTTGTTGATTGATTCAGTTCCAATTTGTTAAATCATTTATTATGCAAAAAAACTCAAAATCCTGCTGCATTTCTGAAATGTTTGCATCTAGAACCGAAAGTTACGGTTTACTGGGAAGCAAAAGTTACTGTTTTTTTTGAAAAATCATTTCACAAATCATCTAATAGATGTACATAGACATCAGCGAGACAACCACCAGACAATGAAGTACAATACCCTTCAATTACGTACTTTTCGAGCAAAAACCTCTAATTTTCATAGATTTGGGCCCAAAATTGTATGCTTTCGCATTCTCAAACTGCAACACTATGCACACATATTGTTCACGTTAAACCTTAACGTTGCTGTGATAAATTTCTCTACGCTACCAAAGCAAAATAACGAGAAACAGCGAGGTGGCAAGAAGGGACACATAACTTACTAATCTTTTCGTGCATAAATCAGGAGATGGAGGGAAGCCACTTCTCTTGATTTACTAATGCACGCTTCCCATGTATGTATATGCATAAACTGCTTGTAGGATTTTACCTGAAAACTTGTAAAGACACTCGGCTTTAACCAAATGCCTACTGCATTGCAGTAAGTTCTCCTGTCAATTGCGAAATTGATGCTTCAACTCTTTATGGGAAACGAGTTTCCATTTTTAAACGGAACGTCGAAAACGTAAATCTCAGTGTCTCTTAATCTCTTCCGAGACGACTTAGTCTGTCAAATATCTATATATCCTTTGATGGAATACCGGATAAAAAAAAAGAAACATTGCGAACCGATATGAAGGAAGGGAAAAGGAAAAAAGATCTTCATTACCGAAATAAACACTCGATTTCCGTGTTATTAACCCTGAGCTGGAGGAAGTCTGCACTTTATTCGGAGTATAGACGAAAAAAAAATAAAGGCACTAATTATTTAATTTCTAGCTGTCTTGATCGTGAAATTATTTGGAATAACAATAAATGTAGTTAAAATTACTAGAAATACATGGTGGATGCTTTACTAAACTACAGCAATAGTTAGAATCACTGTAAATTTTTCTTTCAGTGCAGTTGCAACCTTCGAGATGAAAATATGACTTCGAAGACAAAGGTGTGGCTTAAATTATGCTGCGATTATTCTGGGACAACCGTTTTCATCCAATCTCAAAGAAGGAAGAAAGACCGTAACTTGCAAAGGTATCCTGGGAAAATCATCTATGGGATAATTTCCTATTTTTACAAATGTGCCATTTTTTCAACATAAAATTTTCAGGATATTATTGTACTAATATCAGAAGCAAGAGGTCCTGATATTGTCTGTACATTATAAATATATCCTGACACAGAGTTAGGTCCAAGAATATCCTTGTATCATCAAGAACAGCGAAAAAGATCCTCGAAACATATTTCAGCATAGGGGAATTGCGCCCAAAACGGCATATTGAGGGTTTTGCTAGGGTAGCAAATTATATTATATTAATAATTACTAATAATAATAATTAAAATAATAATAATAGTTTCTCAGCATGGACGATTAGCGAAGAAAACGGCATATTGAGGGTTTTGCTAGGGTAGCTAACAAAACCCTCAATATGCCGTTTTGCCTAAATATGCCGTTTTGGGCGCAATTCCCCTAAGCACCATTTTTACTAGGGGCACATTTTCGATTCAGAACATCCATCAGTACCGATTTCAAGGATGGAGGGATGTGCTCCTACTACTAATTGTAAGATATGTCCTCCGGACATTTTTCTGCACTGATATAAGGAGCAGAAAAATCTCCGGGTACAAAGTTACATCGAAGGACCTTCCGAACTAGGAACGTATTGTTACGACCGACAGACAGAGGAATGCATGTCCTGAAGACGTTACATCAGCAGGAATTTCTCGGCAGTTGGAGCGAAATCAATACTACTTTTTGACAAAAGGGAGAAACGAAAGCAGGATCCGATTTGAAGAAAGAGACACGGGGGTAAGGATCCAAGGAATAAAAGAGGAAGTAACTGCAGAGGAGGGAGGTTTGTTATTTTTTTCCTTGTTCAAGATAGTTTGATGGCGTGCTTAGACCGGAAGTCGCGTGTCGACGTTCACCCCTGAACCTCCCACTGCCTTTGCTTCCCTCTTATTCCGTTTTCCCAGCGTTTCTGTGTACTGGCGAACGTCTTATGCATATATTCCTCCCCTGGCGTGATTTCAGAACCGTGCAAGAAGAAAGCACTTCGGTGTGGGTGAAAGTTACCCTAACGAACCTCGGCAGCGCCACGACGGATTGGTCGATCCTTCCACAAAACGAAGGACGAAACCCGAAAGCCTCTCTTCCAAAGCATTTGCAAAACGTCTTCAGACCCGCGAGGATATCCGCGAGGGTTGCATCGCCTTTCCCATTACGCGACCGTTTCTTTCGCTTCAGTTCCGTTACTCGTTTCACTCGTATGCAAAAATCTTCTTGTGTCGGTGAAAACCCTGGATTATGTGAAAGGAAGACTTCTGATCTCGAATTTGGAAGCTGATCGACCGATAAATGGAGGAAACGAGTCTCGATCGACCCCCTCGTTATCGTTGAGGGTGGAACACCCTGGTCGTCGACTTCCAGAAAATTTGGAACGATGATACATTTTGACGAGAATCATCTGTACGAAGTAACATGAGCAACAGTAGCAAAAAAGGTGCAGGTGGTACTGGTGCTGGTGGTTCTGGTGCCGGTGGCGGGAACAACAAAGACGATAAGAAGAGTTCCTCCAACAAGGATGACAGTCCCTCGAGCAACAAGGATGAAGGTGGCTCGGGTTCGACCACCAGCAACAACGGTGGAACCAGCGGAGAACCGTCCCAGCCTGGGAGCAAACCCGGATCCGCGGGAGCCACCGCCAGGGAAGCGGCCCAACGGCTCCAGGGACTGGCCGCGAGGAGCGAATGGGCCCCCGTTGACCAGTTGCTCAAGTCTTTGGAAAAAGCGGCTCAAGCCAATGCCTCCGAGGAGGGAAATGCGACCCCATTAGCCGGTGTTATGGACCCCGTGAGTATTTCGGCCCTTTTTGATAGCGGAAAAAATTGCAATCTACGCAACTTGTGCGTAATGAAGTGACGCGTTGAACGAATTTTCCATTTTTCCATTATTTGTGATACAATTGATGGAATAAATCCTTTCCCGGAGCAATAAATTGGAACGAATAGTGCCCATTGGTTTTCTATGCAACCGTAGAAAAATGAAAAAAAAAAAAGCAAATCTGGGTAGAAAAGTGGATTTCTCAAATTTGTAAAAGAAATTGCAAGATAGTTTTTTCTTTAAGGCAAAACTTTAAAATTGGACGATTCGACTTGACGCGTTTTTTTTTCTTGTTTCAGGCTACGGGGATGACACCGTTGATGCACGCCGTGAAAGACAATCGCACGGGATTCCTAGATCGCATGATAGAATTAGGAGCCGATGTTGGAGCTCGAAACAATGTGAGTCTGTCGCAAGTCTGTCGCGTATACAAAAAATAAAGATTTCCGAAAATGTTGAGTGTTGAAATTAGCACCCATGGAAACATTAATGCACTTTTCTGCACTTCTAACCCGAACTTCGCTCAATTCTCACAAATTCTTTACATTTTAATAACAACATTTGCGCGATACCAGTAGTAGTCTTGAAAAGAAGAGTTTTCAAGTTTTTCAAAAATTGATAATTTTCGCAGATTATGCATTTTTGAAAGAATTAAGTCTGCGTCTGAAATGAAGTCGGATATTGTACAAGATATTTTCCACAAACAATTTTCAAAAAATTGAAAAATCTTTTTTTTATAGGTCTAGAGCCTTATAGAAAAAATTGCTAGTTTAAAAAAATACGCGCGATTTCCCAGATTGTCAAACTTTTGAAGAATAAACATAAAATTCTTTTAAAGGAATTCCGACATTTTTCCAAAAATAGTTTACTGCTCTTCAAAAGAAAATAATAAAAAAATACAAAAAGCAATTTTCTGGAGAATAAAACTGTTATTAAAAAAAAATTACGCGATTTCCGAAATTATCGAAATTTTTGAAGAATATAATCCTCGTCTGAAATAAAACACAGTATTGCTGTGGAAAAATTCTACATTTGTGAAAAAATATAGAAACCGATTTCTGGCAGACTTGTTATAAAAATTAGGCCAACGGAAAGAAAAATGGAGTCCCTTTCTGACTTTGATGTGATGTTTCACTTTTTTACCGATTACAAACTTCCTCCCCTGGCGTCTCCTCAAAAGGAGTTTAGTAAAAAAGTGTAAGACAATGGAAGGAATCTTTGAATCTCGTGTCAGTTTTTGCAAAGGAAAAAAAAATCCACCGGGTAAAAAATCGAGGGAGAATTGGATGGAGGGATTTATTGAGAAACGTGTGGGTATAATACGCCTCCTTTGGAAGGGATTATAAGGAAAGGATTGCGTGAAAGGAATGAAAGCAAGGCCAAGGGGCGCGCGAGAGTAAGTAGGCTGATGGTCAGTCACTAGGGCAGGAGGGAAAAAAAGTAGGACCGATTCTCAAGTTCGATAAAAGTACCTTGAGCTGGCGATCGTAAAATGTAACACATTGACGGTTCACTCTTGACCCCTTGACATAGCTACGAATTTTGATAAGGAGAATTTCTGCGGAATCTTAATCCATCTATGACATGAAAGAAACGATTTTGTTCTCTCGATGTATATACACACTGTATGCGTGCAAGGTGTTGTAATTTCAAGAAAATAATCGTCTTATCGAACGTTTTAGCATAACGCCGTACAGTAACTCCGCACCCTCTCATGCCCTGGATATCATTTTCAAATTGCATGTTAATAAACCGTGATTGGATTGAAAAGAGCTGGTAGGAGCGGCAGGATACTATTTATGATCATATTAACTTATTACACTCCTCCATGCATTTTTTCAAAGTTATCGATTCTCCTAAAGTGAAGATGATGCTGATGATCATTATCATTTGCGATTGAAAACGTTCTACAGTTGAAGAGAACAATTAGAAATTTTAATGTAGTAATTCAAATTTAAATTAGATTCGAAAATACCATAAGCTATTGTATTTTATTTTTCATATTTTTAAGGTTTTTTTTTTCATTTACATCTTTCACGTCTATCGGTTATCGTCAATTGCAATTTCGTTCCGATTCTACGAAATTTTATTAATACAAATTAATTACGTTTGCTACCAGTAACTCCCGTTACAAATGTTTATAATTTTGAAAGATGAGTTAGTCGACAAAAATGTTAGTCTCTCAATGCAGTGGGTTTTGTTATATATTCGACGGCAATTTTTGAAGTGGAATAAAATATTTCATTAGCTTCACAATAATTTCCAGTAATACTAAATTAATCCTAAGTTACACCACGTATTTTTTATCTACCGTTGCCCCACGGGGTTAAAAAAGGAATCACGATTTTTTCTGGCTTTAGTCAATTTCCTTTATCATTTTTTTTATTGAAAGCCTATTTTATGCACCGAAAAATTGTACCCATTAAATCAATACAATTAATTCAACAGGATATAAAACCTGTTTGATCAGTAATAGCAAAAAAAATGGAAACACGTGGACCCATATTGACCGCCACGGTGTAAGTAAGGGTTGATGTCAATGTAGTTCCTTCTTAAAATACAAACCTTAGAGAATTTCTATGATTTACGTGCAAATCAAGATCATTAATCGAGTGTAACTAATAGAAATGGTTTATTTTGCAGGATAATTACAATGCTCTTCATATCGCGGCGATGTATTCCCGGGAGGATGTCGTGAAACTTCTTCTTTCGAAGAAGGGGGTGGATCCTTACGCAACTGGAGGAGTATGTCTATAAATTTACTAGAATTCTAGAAAATTGGGGAAATGTACATAATTTATATTATGAGTATTATCATATTTTTAGTGGTTTTGGTATATATTTTTCTATGTAATATACCTTGTTTTAAATACACATTAATTTATATCATTTATCATACACGTAATTTTTTCATATTAACTTCAAGAATATAAAATTCTGCGTATAAGTAGTAGGTCCATAAAATTTGGTTTAAATACTATTTCCAAATTCTTCCTTTATCTTATTATTTAACAAATATTATTAACTATTTACTATTCCAACAATATTATTTATTGCTAAATAACTATACTATATTAAACAAATCCACTACGACAACAAAGATTTTATGTTAATGAAAACCACAAAAAACCGACAAAGCGTTATTATTATTATTATTAACAATATTAATTTGTAAAATCACTGAATAATTTTGCAGATATGGACACCAATTGTTTATAATTTAAAAATTGAACGAATTAGGGTAGATTGCCATGCCTGTACGATTTTTCCCCCGACTAATTAGCAATCTTTTGATAATTAATAAATTGTTTTTAAAATCTAGCCACGACAGCAAACAGCGGTACACCTGGTGGCATCGAGACAAACGGGAACGGCGACTTCCATTTTACGAGCATTATTAGCAGCGGCCGGGAAAGATATCCGACTTAAAGTGGATGGGGTGAGTAATTGTCCCAGTGATTGACTTAAGGATTGTAGCTACAAGATAATTCTTCTCCAGGTTCTCCCTTAACCTAAAATCATCTCTTGTCCTCGTGGTTCCTATCATTGGGGTAACGATCCCCAAAAGCCGATGGGGTTGGGGTCATGGCACTCGAATAGGGTTGAAAGAAAATGTAATTTTGGAAAAAAACCAGGGAAAAACTAGGAAGTTTCCTCGGGAGATGCAAAAACCTCCCTTTTGATGAATATTTTACCGCAACCCTTTGGTTCCACCGGCTCCAAACCCTTCGTATTTCTACGTTTGCGTGACAAGAGTCGGAACCAGGGTATCACAAGCTGGTACGAGCTTTACCATTATTCTCCCATTCTTTCTCCGTCTTTCTTGCCATCGTATCTCGCGTTTTCTTTTTTCTTGTGCCTTAAGAAACGGTGGATGTTGCCGCCAACCCCTACAGTTGCATCCTATCGACTGTGATGTTATCCAAGAAGCATATCGATGTTACGATTCTTCCTACGGATACTTTGCATTCGTCCTTTTCGTCAACGTAACTTTATACCTACCGCAGTTTGCCGCAATACGCGAAGTTAAGAACGTTTCCAACACATGCCGAGAGATTTACACAAAATTGTTATTCACTCGTCCTAGTTACTAATTCGTTTCGCGTGAAAAATTACACGGTACCTTGTACCGGAAAATTCGGGTGGTTTTGAGCAGTAACTTAATTGCAATAAATTCTAATTCATCATATTTCATTGAATTATAATTAAACGCAAAAACGTGAATTTTATAAATTTGTTGTATTTATACAAAATGTTTTCAAACATTTTATGTATAGCAATTTTTAATATGCAATATACATATACAGAATATGGGTTTTAAAGAATTCTCTATTCATTATAAACCGACGGTAAAATTTCCCGCCACTAGGACACTGTTCGAAATCGACAAAATTTTACTGACAATGAAATAAAAAATACTGCGCAATTTTTTTTCTGAAGCAACTGAAGATTAAGTTGCGAGCTTCTTAGGAACTCCAAAGTTTGGAGTCGTCGCTTTGGTCGTCAATTGTTGTTATTGGAAATGACGTGACAATAACAGTGATAACAGACAATAACAGACAATAACAGTGGTAAAAATGTCCAGCAAAAACAGAGATCCTCAAAAAAGCGGCAAAGGAATTTTCGTAATTCAGAAACACTGGAAAGATGTTATCAAAACTGTTACCAAAATCCAAAGGGTAGGATTCTATTTATTTCTCGCAGGGATGATGATCTATTCTTCAGATTTCATCTTCCCTATTTTCTCCAGCCCCTCTTGAATCGGGAAGCTTTCCGGATCAGCATACTTCGATAGACAATTCATCCCTATTATTTATTGTCACCCGTATTATAGCAAGAAAAATGCTATTATTATTGCGTCAGTGGGTTAAATTTCCCCGTTTGTTGCGTCACTAATTTAATAATCATTTACTTTTGGTTCCTCAGAGGGGCAAAATCCCGCTTCTACTCGCAGTGGAAGCTGGAAATCAATCCATGTGCCGCGAGCTTCTCGCTCAACAAGCACCGGAACAACTGCGAGCAACCACTCCAGCTGGAGACACGGCCCTTCATCTGGCAGCTAGAAGAAAAGATGTGGATATGGTTCGAATACTGGTGGATTACGGAGCTACTGTTGACATGCAGAACGTAAGTTTCATATGTACACACTTCCAGTTTTTTTTTTTTGTTTTTTTTTTGAAAAAATAATCGAATCGGATAAACTACACACTTGAGACCGATTAGCGTTCGATAATTTTAACGTATTTTTTAAATTATTATAACAATGATTTATTTAATGTTTTCTTATTTCTTTTATTCGTATCTCGTTGTTTTATACATCACGGAATGTGACGTCAACAATCATTTTTTTCTCTTAATTTTAATGGATAGCCCTTTAACCCGTTGAGGAGCACATTTTTTTAAAGAAATTTCATGTTTTATTACATTAAATGTTTTTTACAAAAATGAAAATGAATCAACCAATGCAATTTTCTATCAAAGTTGAATAAATTAGACATCCAAGAACCTGATAAATGCTTATATGCACGTAAAAGTGAAAAATACACCAGAAATGTGAAAGAACTGAAAATAAGCATTTTTTCCCCTGAAAGAGTTAGGGAGTTAAACGTTGGGACATGTCGAAATTAGTTCAAAATTGTTTTTCAAATATTTAGGGATTAAAAATATTTTAAAAAAGTGTGTTTTAAAATTTGTTACAATTCCTACGACTTTTTCGAATGAGAAATACACGATCTACAGGAACTTATGATAGATGTGCTTTCCCAGTGGGACAGTAGCAAAACCCTATTTTCCCACCTGTAGCAAATAGGGAAAAAATTGAGATAGCAAAATCCCATTCACGGCAAAATATCGAAATTTCGGAACACATGAGATTATTCTGCCAGTGATTATTCTATCGTTAGGGTAGGACGCTATTGTCCCAGAAACACTTGAAGGGTTAAAGAAAAGTGGCGAAAATGCATCGAAAAATCATTATCCCAGGGCGAAGGGCAGACGGCGTTGCACATAGCGAGCGCTCAAGGCGACGAGACTCTGGTGAAATATTTCTATGGGGTTCGAGCATCGGCCTCGATAACGGACCGGCAGGATCGCACACCCATGCACTTGGCCGCGGAGAACGGCCACGCGTCGATCATCGAATTGCTGGCGGACAAATTCAAGGCCAGCATCTTCGAGAGGACTAAGGACGGCTCCACGTTGATGCACATTGCGTCTCTGAATGGCCATTCGGAATGCGCCACGATGCTTTTCAAGAAGGGTGTTTATCTTCATATGCCAAATAAACGCGGTGCGAGGTCCATTCACACTGCTGCGAGGTACGGCCACGTGGGAATCATCAGCACCCTGCTGCAAAGGGGTGAAAAGGTACTGTCTTTCTTATTGTTGAAAGTATTTGCAGAAGGTTCGTTCTGCAAAAAAAAAACAAAAAGTTCGAAGGTATTTTTGGAACTTAAACGAATTCTTATGAAGTGATAAATTTTCAAGGTTACTGTGAAATTCGAATTAACACTGGGATGCCCAGAGATTTCTTACCCACCGGATGCCCAAAAGGGTAATTTTCGAACTGCCCATAATTTTATGGGCGAGTCAAAAATTTAAAAATATAATCTTTTACCTGCACCGAGGAAAAATGTTCTACATTCAACGATATTGTTGCCATTAGCGTTTTCTGAATATTTACTGATTTCCTGGTAACAATATTATTTTACGCCACGAGCGTGTATTTATTAGCATTTTTTGCAGCAATCATATGTCGTTTGTAGCAATACCACAATTTCCTGTAGTAATATTACCGGCGGTTCTTTTTTTCGAACCATAGAACGTAACCATATGCAGATTAAAATAGTCCAGATATACGTAGACTGTCGTAGCCCATTATCAGCGATAATTTTCCAGAGCCAGGGGCAAGTCTCGAGTTCGACTTCCAACCAGGGAATAAACAAAAAGACGCGTCCTCCATCATTTCATTCCACGTATTTTTCTATAATTCGGTCGTTATATAATAATCTTGTTTAGTATGATACTTAAGAAATTGCAAAACAACAACAATTAGCAAGTAACAATTGGTAAATATAAACCGCAGGAGCATATTAGCATTATTAATCCTGTTGGGAAGTATTTTCCAATAAGATTCAAATGATAAATATTGTTCCTTAATTAATCAATTCGAGCGGTTCAATTTTCCTAGAATATAGAATATCCCCCCCCCCTCCCCCAATTTACCCATTAATATGGTACAAAAATTATAATTAATTTCCAACTAAAAAAATTTTAATAAGAAAACACCCTCGATCAAGATTTCTAGTCCATTTGAAAGTACCTACTGCCTCCATTTCCCGAAGTACCTACTTCTAGGGGTAAGTAAGTACTTCTCACCCCTTGCGGTGCATCCCGGAGGGACTCACTAAATTCGAAACTCAACAGGTGGACGCTACGACAAACGACAATTACACGGCGTTGCACATAGCCGTGGAAAGTGCCAAGCCTGCAGTCGTAGAGACTCTCCTGGGATACGGGGCGGAAGTGCACGTGAGGGGTGGCAAACTGCGGGAGACTCCCTTGCACATAGCCGCACGAGTCCCGGACGGGGACCGGTGTGCCCTGATGTTGCTAAAATCTGGAGCGGGGCCCAATCTCACGACCGACGATGGACAAACACCGGTACACGTGGCGGCGAGTCGTGGAAATCTGGCCACGCTCTTGCTGCTGCTGGAGGACGGTGGGGATCCGATGTTCCGCTCAAAAGTAGGCAGTCGAGTTCCATTTTTATTCCGGCACCCGCGAGAATTGCACTTTGTCCCCAAACACAAGCACCAGCACCCGATGCACTTGTCGTTGCATGAGTTTCGAAAAAGCGAGGTGAGACAAGGGTCGTCATCCTTCTGACGCAGAACGGCGAGACTCCGCTTCACTTAGCGTGTAGAGGCTGCAGGACGGACGTCGTTCGGCACCTGATCGAATTCGTGAAGGAGAAAAAGGGACCCGAGATTTCGGTGGCGTACGTCAACAGTCTGACCAACGAGGGTGCAAGCGCTTTGCACTACGCGGCTCAAATCGAGCCGACGGAGGTCCTGGTTCCCGGGGACGACCGGGCCGTGGTTCGGGCGCTTCTGGAAGGCGGAGCCGACGTGTCCATGCAAACGCGACAAGCGCAAGAAACGGCCTTCCATCACTGCGCTGTAGCCGGCAACAACGAAGTGCTATCGGAGATGATAAGCCACATGTCGGCCACGGAGGTGCAGAAAGCGCTGAACCGGCAAAATGCCGTGGGCTGGACGCCGCTGCTGATCGCGGCGCACCGCGGCCACATGGACCTGGTGACGAATTTGCTGGGGAACCACGCGAGGGTGGACGTGTTCGATCTTGAAGGGAGATCGGCATTGCATTTGGCGGCCGAGCACGGGTATCTGCAAGTTTGCGACGCCTTGCTGGCCAATAAGGCGTTCATCAACTCGAAATCGAGGGTCGGTAGAACGGCGCTGCATTTGGCAGCGATGAACGGGTACACGCACCTGGTGAGGTTCCTCATCCAGGACCACAGCGCAGCCATCGACGTGCTGACGCTGCGCAAGCAAACGCCGTTGCACTTAGCCGCCGGTGCAGGTCAATTGGAGGTTTGTAAACTTCTGTTAGAACTCGGTGCAAGTATCGACGCGACGGATGATCAGGGCCAGAAGCCCATTCATGCCGCTGCCATGAATAATTACGCGGAAGTTGCACAATTGTTCTTACAAAGACACCCAAGCCTCGTTATGGCCTGTACCAAGGACGGCAACACCTGCGCCCATATCGCTGCCATGCAAGGTAGCGTGCGGGTGATCAAGGAACTCATGAAGTTCGACAAGCAAGGCGTCATCTCGGCCAGGAACAAAATCACGGAAGCCACCCCGCTGCAATTGGCGGCAGAGGGTGGACACGCCGAGGTCGTGAAGGCTTTGGTCACGGCAGGTGCCTCCTGCGCCGACGAGAACCGCGCTGGATTCACGGCCGTCCATCTGGCCGCCCAACATGGTCACGGGCAGGTCCTGGAAGTGATGAGGTCCTCCCAGTCCCTCAGGATTTCCAGCAAGAAATTAGGCGTCACCGCACTTCACGTCGCCGCGTACTTTGGACAAGCCGGTGAGTATCTCCTCGTACTTTTCAATAAGTGTCATGTCCAGGGTTCCTTGATCTAAAACACCACTTTTGACCCCCCCATTAACCACGTGGGGTAAAATTAACCCCAGTAGTTATGGAACTGCTGCATGGACTTCAAATCTATGCGATTTCATAAAAAGAAATTTATCAAATGCACCCAAGGGGTCGTTTTGGTGAAAATGCAACGATTTTCCCCAACGTTGGCCTGCGAAGTTCGCGAATGCCGATAAGACCCGTTGAAATTTCTCTTCCATCGCACGCAATTGCATTACCCAGAACTCGGGCTTTGGAATGTAGGCCGAGCGTCTTTCGCCGACTCGTTAAAGCATTCCTGCCATACCCACACGGAAAATTCTCGGTCTCTTAGCACCCCGCCTAATCAGGGTACAATAGGAATTCGTCCCCTGACCAATCAAACAGGGGGCAAGATTGATCTTGGCCTCTTGACCGTGATACGAAAATAGTCGAGGCACTGGGGACCGAGCATTTTTTTCCTGACGAGGAATTGATTTCTCTCTTACCGGTGACTAATAGGAATTTCGAACTACCTGCTCATATAAGGATGCATACGTTTCACTTGTTTATTACCTGTAATTTGTTTCTTATCGAAAGGAGTGGAGCGAAGTGGAGTATCCTTTAGAGGCAACGTTATTTTTAATGTGAGGTTTAAGCAACGCTTGCGTGACTCTGCATCTAAACGTCCACCCTTGACACTCTCTATAGCGCCTCAATTTTTGGCCGAAACCCTACCAAAAGTGTGGATTATATGTATAGATATTTGGATAGCCAGGGTTTACACATCACGCAACATTTCAATTCTCAAAGGGCAAAAGGGAAATTCATGAGCATACGTGATACACAAGAGCCGAGCCACCAATGATAAAACGATGATCGTACTAAGCGTTGTACCTGGTACCAATCATTCCGGATTAACTTTCCTTCTTCTTTTCTTCTTTGTTGAAGCTCTCTGAAAAATAGGGGTTGATTAGAACGCCGCTCTAGAGAACGCAAACTGTATCTTTTTCATTCCTCCACCGAGTAATTTCTGGTCAACGATTTATTCTTACCGAACATGCAAGTCGTACCGGTTATTCCCTGCTACTGAAATAAGAATTTTCAGTTTTTTTCTGTGTTATATTGTTTCGATATTCCAAAACATACACATATTTTCAAATATTTTTGCCAAAGGGTTGTTTTTTATAAAGTAAAGTAGCGAATTGCAAAGGTCGAAGTTCGGATAGAGAAATCCTAACAAGATTTCTCTAGAAATTTGCAGCCATTACTGCACAAGAACTCGTTTTTAAATTTTCGTAATAATTTTCCAATTTTATTAAATTATACGGAGAAAAATAAATCTCCAAGCACATGCGGTTCTTTCTATAAGAAAAATAATAAAAGTTACAAGAATATTTCACAGACGTAATGAAATTCTTGCGAAATATTAAATGTAAACGGTTACTGAAAAATTCGAATTAATTATTCGGTTTTTATGAATACCAACTATTTTTTACGTTTTTTTTATTTTACTATTTTTCTTGTTTTTTAATTTTATTACTTTGCGTCACAGTCGTGAGGTTTTTATTTCTTCCGCAATTTTCATTGCCCTTTCCTCCCTGTACTTGCCAAAATGTAACGGTTGAACTTGAAGGCGAACTCCATTTAGATTATCCTTATCAGACAGACGAATGATCAAAATAGCCGCTTTAAAGCTTTCTTTCAAGACTATACGTAAGTGTATTTAAAGAAAAGTTTGCTTCGAACTATGAGAATTAAGATACGTCGAAAGATTACTAGTAGACCTTGTTACAAGGTCTCGCATGATTTGCACGTTACGTCTTACACTTGTATCGGCGGTTTCCTCCCCTCATTCGTATACGTTTCTTAGAAAAAAGTAATAGAAAAATGAAAATATATGAAATTTGTGGAAGCAAGAGGTGGACGATAACGATAAAAATTTCTCATTCCAATGGCAAGTGCCACCTGATTTGTTAATCAATGACGGGAATCTAGTGCTTTCTAGCAACTTCCATATTTCACGGAATTACAGTTTTAGGAAACTTACAGAAAATCTTGGCAGAAATCGATGCACTGTGGAAAGATTTTTCGAGAAATCAGAGCTAGAGGTTTAGTTTAATATCATTAAATTAACGAAATTATTTAATTGATCACTCCCTTTATTGATAAAATACAGTTATGTTGAATTTTTCAAAAAATTAGTTTTTTCCTATTTTTTATAGATACCGTGAGAGAGTTACTCACGAACGTACCTGGAACGGTGAAATCCGACCCGCCAACGGGAGGCTCTCTTGTTGGGGAATTGGGCAGTGAATCTGGAATGACTCCTCTTCATCTGGCCGCTTACTCTGGCAATGAAAACGTCGTGAGATTATTGCTGAATTCCGCTGGTGTTCAGGTAGAGCGAAAATTCCACTTTTCCGTAAATAGTAAGAAGTCCCACTCCCAATTCTCCCTTCAATTGAGGATTTCTTTCTTCATTTCACATTAAATGCAAGAAACTGTATTTTTTTTTATTATAGCATTGTTTAATTTCATATTATTTTATTTATTCGAATTTAAGAATGTGCCACCTTTGTAATTTGTTTCTGAACTTCATCTGAAAGTGTAAATCTCAACCACATTTACATTCCAACGTAAAAGTCTCTATTTGTTTAATTCGATATGAATATTCATAATTAAATAGAATTCCTAAAAATATGAAAATAAAAACAAATAGCATCCTCAAATTTTGTGATATTTTTTATTCTTCAAATTGCGGCTAATTAAATTTAGGATGAATTGTCTATTGTTTCTCTCTATTAGGGGTACCCGTAAGTAAAGTCATATTTAGAGATGGAACAATTATTCTCATTGGCTCGTATTCCGCTATGAAATCACCTTTATTTTAAAACAAGAAATTTGAAAGTTTGCCAAAGAGATAAAACAAGATTTTCTATAACAACAGGAATTATTTTGTAAATTAAATCTTAAGTAAACTAAAATTTAGCATAAGTATCGAAAAACGACATTATTTATGGGTACCTCTAATATAATTTCCCCCCATTTCGAACACTCAAAAATCGAACCCGTTTTCGAAATTAGGTAGATGCAGCGACGACGGAAAACGGATTCAACCCCTTGCATCTGGCCTGTTTCGGTGGGCATATAACCGTGGTTGGATTGTTGCTAAGCAGATCCGCGGAATTGCTGCACAGTGCCGACCGGTACGGAAAAACGGGTTTGCACATAGCCGCTACTCATGGCCACTATCAAATGGTAGAGGTTTTGTTGGGTCAAGGCGCTGAAATCAACGCTACGGACAAGAACGGATGGACACCATTGCACTGTGCCGCGAGGGCAGGGTATCTCGAAGTCGTTAAGCTCCTAGTTGAGTCCGGAGCTTCGCCGAAGAGCGAGACCAATTTGGGCAGTGCTCCTATCTGGTTCGCAGCCTCCGAGGGACACAACGATGTCCTCAAGTACTTGATGGAAAAGGAACACGACACTTATGCGTTAATGGAAGATCGCAGGGTGAGAGTTGGAGCTTTTTCGAGTCTTATTCACCCTTCGCAGGTGTCATCGGGGTTCACACCTGCCTTTTTATGTCTGCGCTGAGTCTGGATCGGGAACACGCATATAATTCTAAATCTCAGTGGGAAAATAAGTTCGTTCGTTGTGCGTAGAATAAGCATCTGGCGGTCGAATGAATTGACATGCATGGCAACCATTCTATTATCACGTAACAAACTTTTTTGCCGGAAGTGTCGGGCTGTATTTCTCCCTAAATTGGTGAATTTCGTGACTATAACTCTGCTTTATATCCCCCAAGTGTTTTTCTTTCTTCGACGGATCGTAAATACCGTCGCAACGAAACCGAGGGATTTTTCCAATCGCCCATTTTTCCCCAACTTTCTTTTTTAACCAGTTAAGGGAGAACAACAGTGTGACAGTAGTAGAAATAGGCGATATTTTTGATATTTTTTTTTTATTCACTCATGTACTCCACAAATGTCACTCTTAAAGGGTTAAAGAATACGTACTTTGAACTTCGTTTAAAAATTTTTTTTATAAAGAAATATATATTTTGTAGTTGGTCGCTGTAAATACGCTGCACGGAAGAGGCGCCTTACTGGTTGTCATCATAACTCGCCTATTGATGATCCGAAAATCAAAAGGAAAACACTGTTTTAGTCTATATTAGTATGGCTTCAGTTAAGCGTACGGATTTTTTTATATATTCATATTTACTATTTTTTTTTCTCTCTGAAAGGAAGAATTTTTTGGTTCTCTTTTTTGGGAATTTTCTTTGGACAATTGCAATTTTAACAATAATTCGTTTTTCAAAAATCGGGTACGCTTAACTGAAGCCATACTAATGTAGATTAAAACAGTGTTTTCCTTTTGATTTTCAGATCATCGATAAGAGAATTATGATGACAACCAGTAACGCGCCTCTTCCGTGCAGCGTATTACAGCGACCCCTACAAATGTACTACAAAATATATATTTCTTTATAAAAAAATTTTTAAACGAAGTTCAAAGTACGTATTCTTTAACCTTTTAACACTGACATTCGTGGAGTACATGAGTGAATAAAAATAAAATCATAAATATCGCCTATTTCTACTACTGTCACACTGTTGTTCCCCCTTAACTGTGTTTGACGACTATATCCGTCATGGAGATTTGGCAGAATTTTGTGTCATAACGACCATAAATAGTCGTCATGACACAAAATTCTGCCAAATCTCCATGACGGGTATAGTCGTCAAACACAGTAAACTGGTTAAAGATTGTGGCTGATAACGAAGTTTCTCGCAATGATTTTCAAACTTTGATAATATTTGCATGGTTCCACGAAAAAGTAAAAAAACTTATGAAATCGCTGCCAAGTAGCCTGCTATTTTGGTGTTCATCAATTTTGACTTCAACGAAACCTTGCGAAGAAACGACTAACCTGCATTGGCAACCGCTGACGTAGATCTACGTCATTTCATATTTACTCCTTTCGGATTCGTAACGGGAAATTTCTTTTCATTTTCCAACCACAACCTCTTCTCGGCTTCATAGTTTAAAACAGAGTCCATTTATTCTAACCTCGTATTCGGAAGAAAAGTTTACCGTAACTGGCTTTCAAGTTTCCTTATTTTAACAGATCCCCCAGCCTTCGTCTTCCCCTCCAACCTTTTAACACCCAATTGTCGCTAAATTCCAGTTCGTCTACAACATGATGGTCTGCAGCAAGAGCAACAACAACAAACCCCTGGAGGAATTCGTCCTGGTATCTCCAGCCCCAGTCGACACGGCTGCCAAGTTATCGAACATCTACATGAAACTATCCGAGAAAGAGAAGGAAAGGGCCAAGGACCTGATAGCCGCGGGCAAACAGTGCGAGTCCATGGCCACCGAGTTACTGGCCTTAGCCGCCGGTGCGGACTCCGCGGGGCGGATCCTCACCTCCATGGACCGGAGGAACGTGGAATTTCTCGACGTGTTGATCGAGAACGAGCAGAAGGAGGTCATAGCCCACACGGTGGTCCAGCGATACCTGCAGGAACTGTGGCAAGGGAGCCTCAATTGGAACGCGTTTCGCACGATCCTCCTGTTCATCGCCTTCCTCTTCTGCCCGCCCGTGTGGGTGGTCTTCGCCTTGCCCCTGGGCCACAAGTACAACAACGTGCCCATCATCAAGTTCATGTCCTACCTGACGTCGCACATCTACCTCATGGTGTTCCTCCTGCTAGTGGGGATCACGCCCATAGGAGAGGTGGTGAGGTACGACTTGATGAAGCTGCACTGGTACGAAGGGTGTCTCTTGGTGATGCTCTCGGGGCTGTTGTTGTTCGAGTTGACGAACCCGAGTGACAAGAGCGGCCTCGGCTGGATCAAACTGGCCGTCCTGTTGTTCGGCATATTCGGCGTGGCCGTTCACCTCATGGGTATCGTATACATCAAACCGAATTTTTACCCCACCTTACTGTACTTGAGGAACCAGTTGTTTGCCCTGAGCTTCCTGCTGGCGTGCGTCCAGATCCTGGACTTTCTGTCCTTTCACCATTTGTTCGGACCCTGGGCCATAATTATCGGGAACCTCATGAAGGACCTCGCGAGGTTCCTCGCGGTTTTGGGGATATTCGTCTTCGGGTTCTCCATGCACTTTGTGGCCTTGAATCAAGCCTTCAAAAATTTGTCGGACAAGGACGTCGAGACCTTGAAGAATAAGAAACACGATAAGGATCCATTCTCGGATGGTGAGTTTTTCGCCTTCTTTCTTGTCAATAGTTTTCATAATTAGATATTATTATTATTACTATTATTATTATTGTCACCCTTTACTTTTACACCCGTTAGTATCATCGGCGCTTCTATGAAATTCATCCGAAAATTGAATTCTATACCGTAGGTAGTGAATCCTCGCGAAACATTCTCGCCATCATATTTGAAATGACTCTTAGTGTCCTTTAGAAATTTTTTCTTTCGGTGTCATTTTAGTAAGAATTTTGATGTAACGATTTTTCATTTTTTTCTTTCTCTCGTTTATTGGAGCAAAATAGGATTGGTATAACGAAAACTAGTTATTTTTTATTCTCTAGGAATATTTATTATTACTGTTATGTCAATGTCGTCGTCATTATTATTACTATTGTTATTATTATTATTGTTATTATTATTATGGTTACAATTATATTAATATCAATATTAATAATATTAGAACCAATATTATTTTGAATATATTGATATCAATATCATTACTATTACGATTATGATTCAAAGCACTAGCATCAATTAATCAACACTTTCTCACACAACCTAATAAAAGTTCCAGAAGGTATCGAAAAAGGATTTGGTAGATTTGTGGTGAAAAAGGAGACTTAGACCCAGTTATCGAAGGGAACAAGTTCGATAGAAACCTATAGTTTGTTATATTTCAAAGTCTAAGAAACCTATTTCTTGTAATAACAGTAATTTACAAAAAGCTATAATTTAATATAGAAGTTGCATTACAATATATTAATTTTATAGATTAATGCAGTCTTTGTATAATTTAGGGATCATTATAGAAACTTATTGGGCCTGTTATAAAATTAGTTAGAAATCCTTTGATATCATGGGGATTTTGGATGATTTTCAGAGTGAAAACCATAAAGCCCATATAACATTTTAAAAATTCATTCAACAATATTGGAGACTAAATCCTATAGTTTCCTATAGATTTACAAGTGAAACCATAAAATAAAGATTGATAAAATAACAAAATAGAGAAATGTCAGGTTTTCTGTAGTTTTCTAATACCTCCCATAAGAAACCCATAGATTCTGTTTTAATCGAATTTTAAGGGGTACTAGGATTTTAATTAATTTGGGAACCACTTTTAAAGATCAACAAATTGGAAACCAACTTTAAAGATCCCATAACCTGCCGTTAGAAAACTATAAAATAAATACCCTCCATCGATCAAATCCTTTTTTGATATGCCAAAACTCGCACTTTGAACATTCAACTCAGTCTAGAACTTGCCAAGCAGCTACTTTTCAACATTTCTTTTAACTACCCTTACATCAACCCTATAACTACCCTTAGTGTACATACTGTGGATAATTCACCCCCATAGATATCAACCATTTAGGACAAAATTCGATTGTACATAAATAAAATTGTGTTCCATTACTTTCTTTAATAGTCATTTCTATTTTCGTTTTTTTCTTTACTAATTCTTCAAATAGATTAAACATTCTCATTAATTACTACATGTGTCGGTATCAAATAAAACCATATGCAATAATTTAGAAGCGCCCCGATAACGCGTCCAACTTCGTCCTCCCTGTTTCGAAAGCAATGGGATAAAACCATAAAAAGGAAATATGTTCCTTTTATCCATATACATATATATACACACATATGATAATTGTCACACATGGAAAAAGTTGTTGAAGCGATGAAAATGAATAATGTAATATGTAGCCCTAACGATGCCCAATTTTACGGAATGGGTGACGACCACAGCGCGATCAGCTATGATCCCATCAAGGCGTACATCAGGACGGTACAAGAAAAAGAATGAATGTTGTGACGATAGTGCCCGAGATTGTAAGTTTTGATGGCTGATGATTCATTGATAATCGATGATTCGATTCAATAAAGAGAAATGAACGTTCCGCTAAATACCGAGAAATAGCTGTATTTAAGAGAGACGATTTGATCTGCATTGAATCATCATTCTGCATTTTTCTACCAAAGTTTTAATCAAAGTCAAAGTCTACTGTTATGTCTAAATTTTGAATGCGGGAAATGTGCTACATATATCTCGGTGTCGTAATATCGTCTGCATTTGATGCATTTTGTGACCAATTTTGGAAATGAGTGTGTGTTTATTGTTATTATCATTATTATTATCATTATTGTTATTATTATTGCCTGCTCAAAACTTTGCTAGCTGGAATTTCAAAGAAACCGTACTTAAGGATCGATACGAACGGTTCCAAAAAAAAAAAGAAAACAGAAAATTTCAAATTATGCTACAATTTGAATTTTGATAAGAACGTCCTCGAGAGGATGAGTATCCCCAAGAGCTCGGAACAAATCGTACCCCGGAAAGGTCCCTAAAAATTTTCTATGATTCCGGTGAATAGTTTTATTGTCACTCCTATTATTTTTGTTTTATACATTTTTAAGGAATTGTGGCACGGGATCCTTTTTTTTTAAGTATCCTGATTTTTGGCTTCAAAACTAATTACCTCAAAATGTAGAATTCGTCAAATTACATTTTTTTATGATAAATTCGAAATTGCTTTTAACTTCTTTTGAAAAATTTTCGACCGTCATATGAAAAGTCAAATAAATCACAAATTTTCTTTATGATTTTTCATAAACCATTTCTACTTCTATGTTATAGTTTAATTTCAAAAATCAGTTCAAGAAACCCTGGCTAAAACAGTATTTATGCTTCATTCCAGAAAATTTCCACCCCCGTGTTATATTGGATGTCAAACAATTTCAACAAAATTAATTATTTTACTCACAATTTGGAAAAATTAAACTTAATCAAAATCCTGTAAAATTTTGGAGGAACGTAATTTCGTTTCATTTTGTAAAAATACATATATATTACATATATTATACATATATAATACATATATATTAACGAAAATTATTTATTTGGCAAATTAAACTGTTTATCAAGATGCTGCGAAAATTTGAAAATTCTAATTTTGGCTTATTTGTAAAAATACAATGCATCGCAACTGCTGACTGTGGTCAGTCAGGAGCAACCTCTTGGACACCTGGAAAAAAATCTCTTCTCGTTTGCTCAAGCTCTTAGAGGTACTCATCAGGCAACGTTTCATAACTTACTTCGTTTTTCTGTACTTGCCGATGTCCCTTTTAATGGGGAAAAGCCCGACTGGCCCCATATCGGAGTCGTGTCAAGTTTCAAATTGTAGTAGAAACCAAAAGACCAAAAAAAAAAAAAAAGATTAGTTCCCGAGACGACTCGTTATGGGTACGTGAGTTTCTCGAAAAATGAAAAGGTGACAAAGACTCACCGAAGATCCGACGACTGTGGAAGCAGGAAGAGACAAAGCATAACTTGGAGTTTGGTATATCAGCAACGATCGATTATGCAAAGAAACTCATAACGACACATTTTTTGCTCGCTCCACTCTAAGCAATTTTGTCTGTGCGCAGTTAGAAAGAACGAAACGCATCGAATGAATGTTCGCACGAGAAGCAAAAGATATTTACTAGCATCAGTAACGCTGGATGTGCATAATGTTTTATCATCTAGAACTGGAATGGTGCTGCTGCGAGTAACGACGTTCGATAGGCAAACCTATGGCAAAAGCAAAAGCAAAAGCAAGCATCAAAGTTTTACTTAAACCATAGCCATGGCATGCAGGCATGCAGGCAGGCAGGCAGGCAGGCATTCAGAGTTTTGCAACCAACAGCCAAAGCATGGCGGCGCTAAACATTGCATCGTTAGCATGAAGCATGTTCGTTTCCACATTGCGTTCGTTTTAGCGAGTTCCTCAATCACAATCTAGCAAGTGTAAGGGTTAATGAAGAATGCAAGTTTCGACTGCCGGCGGAATCGAGATCGAGCATAAACCAAATTCTTCCCTCCCTCGAATTGCAGTAAAGATGAATCCTGTACTCGCCTTCGAGTACCTCTTCTTCGCCGTCTTTGGCCAAACCACTCATAGCGAGCTGAAAGTCGAGAACAATCAGCCCGACTGGACGTCGATACTTTTTAAATTAGCCTTCGGCGTTTACATGCTGGTGTCGGTAGTGGTTTTGATAAACCTACTGATTGCCATGATGAGTGACACCTATCAGAGGATTCAGGCCCAATCTGATATCGAGTGGAAATATGGACTCAGTAAACTGATACGTAACATGCACAGGTAAGCAGCTCTCCTGCCCAAAAAATACACGGTCCACCTGCGGGGCTGGACGCTTCAATTTAGCTCATTGTCGGTAGATGCACTGAAAGAGAAAGGACGGAAAAGGAGTTTTTTAGAAATGAGGGAAATTGGTGAATCACTTGGATGAAACATATTGACGTTGATAATATGGTTTCATATTTTTTGGAATTACTGAAAAAATTTTTGTATAAAAAGATATTAGTAATATTATAATATATTTATATATATAATATATAATATATAATATATTTATATTATAATATGAAAATTAAAAGAAAACAATAACAAAATATTAACCCTTTCACCATCAGTTTTCTTGTTCCTGAAGGAATTTTTTATAGTGTTTTTGTTATTTTTGTCGTTTTTGGGGTGTAAAGAACGAATTTTAAGTGAGATTTAGAAAATTCAAAATGATAAATTTTTTTACTATATTGTTTTTAGTAACACATTATTGTAAAATGATACTTGTCATGCAAATATAGATTATTGAAAACCAAGACAGTATTAAAGCAGTAAAAAGCAGATTTGCAATGCAAGGAAAATAAAAAATAGAGCCAATGTGTGCAAAAAATGGAAACTTTATTATTTCCAATGGAGGATAATTTGTTTAAAATTAAACTAAACATGCAAGAAAATATTGTATAAAATATATGTGATTTTGCAACATATAAAAAATAACTCTTGGAAATATGTTAATGCTTTTTCTCAATTTTAGTTTGTTATAAATAATTTACAATAAACAATTAGCTGTGAAAGCCTAGGAAACTATATACAGTGAGTATGTATTAAAATATGAGAAAGATTGAAAGAGTGAAAGGGTTAAAAGTATATTTTTCAAAGGTTGGTATTCAATTTTCTTAGATTCGAAGAAAATCAAATTTTATTGGAATCCAAAAACATGTTATATTTCTTACCTTAAAATGTAATTTTTTGAATACCGAGAAATTGTTTGTTCATTTTCTTTCACGCAAATATATTTTTTCTCTAGATTTCAAACAATAAAATATATGTTTTATTATTTGTAAATATTGTATTATTTGATGTTCAAGAATGTAGCATGAAAAAAAAATCCGTAAAATCTTAAAATACTGTCGAAATCCAAATAACACAACATCTTTCTGAGATCCCAAGGATTTATTTAGTTTTTTGGTATCCGAGAAAAACATCAAGTATCATTTTGGGCATTTTACTAGATATAAATTTGATATACCGAGTGCCTGAATAAAATATTCTGACAACAAAGGCCGTATGTTGAATTCAAGTAAAACAATTTCTTCGTCTCGAAAATTCACCTTTCTCTCTTTTTCCAGTGCAGTGAACGCATAACTTCCCAACCAAACAGATTAACGCTTTGGGGACCATTTCTTTTCCCTTTCAAAGCCTTACGCTTTAGACTTTTTCTCCCCAAAAAAATGCATTTTTCGCAAAACCGGCGTAACCAACTTGGAGATTGAAGATCAAAGATTTGCATAATTAATTTGGGGGTACTTGGATTAAAAAAAAAACTGACTGTCCCCAACAACCCCCAAAACCCCCTGGACCGATTAAATTCGATTAAAAATCATGAGTCCAATTGAATATAGGAAAGAAAATTAGTGGGAAAATTGCATGGATTTCGGAGACGATAGAATAGATGTAGAAAAGTGCGACGAAACCCCGAAAAGACCGGTTTTGGTGATTAATACCATATTACAGAACGACTACGGCCCCGTCTCCGTTGAACTTGTTAACCACCTGGATAGTGTATTTCATAAAACTGTGCAAGCAACGCAAGGCAAAGAAAAAGAGACCATCGTTGGTGCACATGATGGGCCTGCAGAGAACCGGAAGGCTCTCGCCAAGGTCCAAAATGGGTGCGAAGTGGTTGGCTAAAGTGAAAAAGGGCCAAGTGAGACCCAAAGACAGCGTGACCTTATCGGTGGTGCACTTGAGCCCGCTGGGAAGTCAATTATCCTTCAACAGTGCGACAAGAATCGAAAGTGTCGTCGATTGGGACAGTATTCGCAAGAAGTACCTGGTGTTGACGGGAAACGAACCCGAGAAAGAAGTTGAAAAAGAGGAGCAGGACGACGAGGATGAGAATAACGACGAAGATTACGGTCCGACTGCTTCCAACGCTTCCACCGTACCGGCTACGGCTTCTACCCCACCTATATAATAGAAATCATGAGTACGAAGAAAGGGACATGACATCACGAGTTTTTCCATTAGATAGACTTTTTCTTTGAGACGTTTTTTGAGCGAAAGGCCATTTTTCTTTTCGGCTGATACTTAGAAAAATTCGATACTTGTCAGCAGTAAGTAACTTTTCGAGCAAACCGTTATGTGTCGATCGTATGAGAGAATCGTCATTCATCAGCGCATGATCTCAGCCTCACGAATTTCTATTAACTGTGACTTGTCGCTAAATCTCCCTGTTTGCATTATCGGATGCAGCAACTGCATTAAGGGGAATCTCATTTTCTTTTCTGTTAAAAAGCTACCGAAATTTGGACGTTTTTTGGGACACCAGTGGGTCCATTTAGTTCTTATTTGTCCCATGAGTGTCTTATCCTTAAATAAAACATATATTTTTTTAAAAGTTTTTCGGGTATATCAGTATTTTCAATAGAATTCGTATTCACGTTGTATTATTTTTAAAACACCAGTTTAAGTAACATAAAAACGAATTTTATTGTAAATACCAATATAACCGGAAAGCTGAAGAAAAATATATATTTTATTCACAACTATCCGGTTGTCGACAAAGGGATATTTTTGAATTTATCGTCGAATAAGATACATATTATTTTTTCGTTAATTTTTTATTATAAATGCAAAAGTATTAAATTGCGAAATTAGCAGCCTGGTGCATCATTAATGACGATTATTTTTAAAAGAATTATGCAAAATAATCATCGTTAATTATGCACCAACCCAATAAATCATAAAATTTATGCTCAATGCATAGAATATTTGTCATCCAAATAATGTGAATCAGAAAAATAAAACAAAATTTTCTTTTTCTACAAATGTAGCTGCAATTTGTGGGAAAAGAATTATAAAAAATCTTTTTCTTTTTTAAGTGGTGTATTTTTCTCCATTAAAATTATGACATGAAAAAATAATATTTCCTTTATTCTTGTTGGAGAAGCTATATTTATGGAAAGCAAAATTTCTGATTCATTATTCTGCTCCAGATTATTTGAGAAAAAATGTGAAACTTTTGTATTAACCATAAAAAATTAATAAATAAAAAGTTGTAACTCGTTGAACGATAAACTATTACACGGTACAAATTTTGTTTCTAAAGATTCCCACATGGTGGGACCAATTTTTGACCGATAAAATGAGATTCCCCCGAAAACACTGAGATTTCTTCGGCTATTCGATTCCACAAACAAGGATTTTGTCAAACAACAGATCAATTGTCCTTTTTATACTAGGTGTTACCTATAGGTCTCCCCTTTTTCCCATGTCCTTCCATTATCGTGCAACCAGACGTTGAATTTGCCTGCATTTCACTTCTTCATGGCACCCCATGAACCAAAAAAAATCACTTGATCACGTAACGAAAGGAAGCGTTTTCTTTTTCCTTCATACATGTGCATGTAATGCGAAGGAAATGAAAAATAGACACCCACTATTACGGCGAAAACAGGTTTTTATATCGCCCATGAGTGTTTCCGTTATATTGACGTTTTTTTTAGAATTAGAGGGTAGCTGAAATGATAAATTGTAAGAATCATTAATGATAGACTTCATATCATACACTGAAGAAGGCAAAGGCATTTTTTGAATCATCAAATTCGGATTTTAATTGAAATATACAGTATTTGTATATTTCAATTATATACTTATTTGGTTTCTGAATTGAAAGTAAATACATTTCAAAATTAGAATTATAAAAATGTACGTATCTGCTAAATTTTGGGAAATTGTATGAATTTATTGAATCGATTAGAATTTGATTTTATCGTTACTTTTCAAATTTGAAAAACTTCCTGGGTTGAGGTCAAATGTTCAAGCGAAGTTTGTTAATTTTAAACTAATTCCAAGAAGTTTCATTTAAATTAATAAAATCTCGATTAATTTAAAACAGCTTCTATTCTTAAATAATCAAATCTAATTGTTTTCAATATGCACTAAAATGAACTGTCTATAATTCGACTCAAATACTGTTATAAAAAATTGAATTTCTTTGTTTCAGAAATCCCATTTTTTTTTCAAATTAAATTCGCAGGATTTAATAATTGCTTTTATGTAATAATCAAAAAATTAGTATACACAAAAAATATCTTCAATTAAATCCAAACAATGACCCCAAAACTGCATTAAATTAAAATAAATATGTTTACTATATCATTCATAAAATTGATCCCAATCTTTTGATTCGAGAAACTCCTTTTTTCAGAATAGGCACGTAATATATTATATTTCATTCGTCTCCTCTATGATAGAAATCCAGAAAAGAGGAGATTGGCCGCAAGTACCGGCGGACAATTTATTGCACGTTCCTAAGAATGACGCTAGAAATAACGAAATTTCAGCTAAGGAATGGTTTTGACGAAAACATTGTTTCTCTGTTTCTCCGCACGTTCTTTACAGTTAAGATCAATCCCGTACTGGCTGTCGAATTACTGTTCTTTGCGATATTCGGACAAACGACGCACGAACAGTTCAAAATTGAGAAGGTACAGGAACCCTGGACCACAGTACTGTTTAAATTAACTTTCGGAATTTACATGTTGGTGTCTGTAGTTGTACTAATTAATTTGCTCATTGCTATGATGAGTGACACTTATCAGAGGATTCAAGCGCAATCCGATATAGAGTGGAAATATGGGCTCAGTAAACTCGTACGAAATATGCACAGGTACGAAAACGAATTACCCGGGGTACCCATAAGTAATGTCGTTTTTTTTATACTTATGTAATATTTTATTTTATTCAACATTTAGCCCAGAATTATTTTCAAAATAACTCCCATTACTAATTGGCAATCTTCTTCCATTTCTCTGGCAGACTGTTTTTAAATCACTTTTTGTAAAATGCGAAATTACATATGGGTACCTTTAATATATTCTTGATCTTACATATTCGAAAAAGTGAGGACATCGGTGAAAAGATTTTTGGAGTCAGCCGTTGGGATCTATTTTTTCCCGTGCAAAAACGACGCGATAATTTCTGAGACAAACTCGAATTAATGTCTACTCAAAATGCAGCAGATGCATAGAAGGTACGGGGCTAAATGAGGAACCTTATAAAAAAAGGTTTTCATTTCTCGTGAAATTCTCCGTGATTGTTACTAAGTTGCAGCAGATTGGGTAAAATAAAGTACCTCGAATTTTCTGAAAAAAGAGAAAGGGAAAAAATTAGTTTTGAGATCTGAGCATTTTGAAAAAATTACAATTTGTTAACAGACCAGCCAGACATTTTTTCACCGATCCCGTTTATTTTTGGGGCGACGTGAAATTTGATTCGTGATTTCTGCAATATTTCTCTTATGCCCGCAAATTTCAAATTTTTTATTGCACGGAAATTCAGCAGACTTTTGCCGACTAAAGAATTTTTTGCGGTGAACCAAAAAAGAATGGGGAATACTTTTAGGTTTTAAAAATACTAAATTAATGAAATACTGATAGATTCTAAATTTTAAAACATTAATATGCAGTATTATGAATACTGAGAATTAAAATTTTGCGTTCGGAGCACAAGAAGTACTTTTAAAAGAGAAGAACTAAAAATTCGAGAATACTGCAAAAAAGGAAATGCTCCATAAAATATTATACTTCAAATATTAAAAGCGATTCAAATACAAATCTTTTCAAATTCCTAGATACAATATTTCAAAAATTTTCTTTGTAGAATATTAAAAGTATTCGATTTGGGAGAACTCGGGAACTTTTTTTGAAATTTCACACGATCAAGAAAAAAAAATTCTCCAGTTTTGCGTATCGCTCAACTAAGAGGGTTCTAATTAAAAACGTCCTCTTCCCTTTTTTCATGGATCTGGGTAAAATATTCTAAAAGGCATCCCCGACAGCTGCTTTAAATGAACGAAATATTGCAAAAATCATCCGATTCCGAATCTCAAGCCTGAGACTTGACTTTCCTTCTGCGCCGAATAAACAACCGAGCACGGTGTCTTTCAGAACAACCACGGCGCCGTCGCCCTTAAATTTACTGACATCCTGGATATCGTATCTCTTCAAACTCTGGAGAAAACGCGCGTCCAAGCGAGAAAGGCCGTCTTTGGTGCACATGATGGGTTTCCCACACGCTCGCTTATCGGCCCGCTCTCGCATGGGGGCCAAGTGGCTGTCGAAGATCAAGAGGAGCCAAGTGTCCCATAAGGACAGCGTGGCCTTATCGGTGGTGCACTTGAGCCCGCTGGGCAGCCAGTTGTCCTTCAGCAACACCGTCCGCATAGATAACGTCGTCGACTGGGAAGTCGTTCGCCGTAAATACCGGGAACTTTATGGTGACGAGTCCGACAAATTGGCCACAAGCGAGGACACCGGCAAGGACAACGCCGAGTCCAACAATAACGACCCTTTGGCGGCTTTCGGGGAACCCGCGACTAATTCCATCCTTGGGAACCTCCCGTTACCTATAACATAGAGAAACGACGAAGTTTAGTTGAATATTTTGTACCGGTACCTCCTGAGCGAGAGTCCCAAGTCAAATTTTCTTGTATTTACTACGTTTCTTAAATAAAGACGGACAAACTCCAGGATTTCGCATACTTTGGAACCAATACCGTCCTCCGAGTTCATTGGTTCGAAGGACTAATTTACTTAAGGACTACTTCGAGGTCCTTGAAAGCAATAAAGTGTCTCAGAAATAGGTACCACAGATTCTGGCTCGAATCGTAGCTGACGTCGTTGAATTTTCTTAATCACACTGTTTAAATCAATCCAGACTTTCTGATTTTTCTCCCTTTGTTGCAGCGTAGATAAATATGCATTCCCTGCGAAACTTCCGGGATGGTTTTGGGAAGAATGTTAAAGTATTGTATGATTTTTGCAGTGAAAGCCAACCCAATAGCCATCACCGAGAACCTATTCTTTGCTATTTTCGGGCAAAAGGATACCGCAGATTTTACGTTTACACTGAAAAGGAAATTGCAACCGAATTGGACACTTTATCTCTTCAAGGTGGGATTCTGCATCTGTCTTGTAGTTTTCTCTTCTCTTTTTAGATAGAGCTGACGTATTTTTCCTCGACAAGTATATCAGTCGTAGCAGAGATCAGGCGTGGCACTGTAAAATAATCTACAATATATTAACCCACGCGCAACATTTTCTGAGAGAAATTGGTATTTCTGCGAAAAAAATGTGTCCCCAGTCTAGGGATATACTCCTTGGACTGAGGACCGGCGTTTTTCAACTGACATTCTGATTCCAGAAATTTCTTTGGTCTAAGAGAATTTTATCTTCGAATATTTTTAGAAATATTGTAAAAAAAAGTTATTTTTAGATGGAAAAAATATCGATATCGAAACTTTATTATTGATACTCCAGCTCCAGCTGCTTCTTTGATTTAAGAAAATTTTGTTCCCTGAAAATATTTCAGGGATATTTTAAAAACAGAATTTTCAAATTTGTCAAAAATTACACCTAAATTTATTTGTTGTATGGAAGAAAAATTTGAACAGAAAAGAGTCTGAAAATGCATTTAAAATTTTTTTTCGAAAAAGTTACTTTCTCTCAGTTTAAATGAAACGAACATGAGCACAATTATAAGGAATACATATATACATTTGTTTAGCTGGTACCTAGAGCCTGAAAGTAATGCAAAGATCAACACGATATTTAGATACATTTGTAGGTATGGTATCTCTATATTTCTAGATACTTTTGTTTAAGTATTCATAATCCAGCATGTAGATTTTCATTTTATCTTAAAATCGCCTCAAGGATTTTTCACGCAAACGTTTTACAGTTTTATTAGCCTTTTCTCGCTAGATTTGACAAATCAATATTTTTAAGCAAATTAGATAGGACAAGTTTTAACACACTACATATTATAGTTTTATAGTTACTCTGATAATAAGTACCTTTATACTAATTTTTTTAATTATTATTAATTTTACATTCGAAAAGTTGCTATTTTTTTATGTACAGCTTAACAGTAACACTATCAATATTGAATAACATCACTATTATCAGTTTTAAGCACTAACACTACGGCGCCAGATACACAAAGTTCAGTAGAAATTACTAAATTTGAGCTTTAATACTTTTGTGGTCTGATCACAGATTTTCCATGATTTTTTTAAAAATGAACAATTTTTCTTGAGCATTTATAATTTTTTCGAACCAACTTTGGAAAATTGCGCGATTGCACTTTTGGGAAAATTTATTTCCCTGAAACGGCATCAAAACTGATGGAAAAAAATGAAAACGAACATTTTTTTAGATAATTTCACTTTTTATCATGTTTTATGATATTCATTTGAATTAAAAATTTATTTTCTGCAATAATTCATGTCCCATTTTTTCATTTACAAGTTCCTTTTGATTACTTTCTACAGCAAATTGTTGATGTAAAAAAAATAATACTCAAGAAAAGTCCTTCAAATTCCGGAAAATAGGAATTCCTCAAAATCCTCTCGAATTTCCTAAAAAGATTTCATCTCGTCATCTCGCATTCTCTTTCATAGGTTTCCTTTTCCCTATACATGTTAGTGAGTGTAATCGTACTGATTAATTTGTTGATCGCTATGATGAGCGATACGTATCAAAGTATTCAGTCCCAAAGCGACGTCGAGTGGAAATATGGACTCAGCAAGCTGATACGTAACATGCAAAAGTGAGTTCCCATTTACTAATTCAACTTCTTCAATCGAGATGAAGCTTCTCTTTTTTTATGTGCCTGAAAAACAAAATTAGGATTGAAATTAATAAATAGTATTATAATTAGTCGCATGGTTTCTGTAGAATTATGTCTTTGGGGATTTTTTGTTGTACAATTAATCTTCATGTTTAATTCGCATTAAAATTTTTTGTAGAATTCTTAGTTGGTCGATGATGAATGATATTCCATTATTATCCTTGGTTTTTTATCCGGCCATTGAACAATAGTTTTTATATTTTATATTTTACACGTTTCGATCATTTGTTGCTGATCCTCTTCAGTAATATTCTATTTGTGGATTTTTTTGGCATTAAAATCGTTAAAAATATTTGGAGAATGTAACATTTCTATAAACGAGGTTTCATTGGTAGCTAATTGCTAATTTAATACATTATAATAAGAGATTACATGAAATTAGGAATGAGACTTCCACCTATTTTTAGAATTTTGTAGAAAAATGTTGAGATTTTCAAGAGAATATGTCTTCCTCTTTTTTTAATTACTACCTGTTGGGTAAATCTAGTGGATTGTCCAGAAATTAGGCGTACTTTGAAAATCAGATGACCTCATACTTAATTATTTAATCGAGCGAATTTTCAGAACCCGAACGGCTCCATCGCCGCTGAATCTATTCTCTGCTTGGATCTCATACTTTTGTAAAATGTACAAGAAGAAACGGGTCACCAAGAAAAAACCCGAGATGACGGTAACGCAAGGGTTCATGAGGCGAAACGATCTTGGAAAATTACCATTCGCGCCTGTGAGTCAAAACAATTTTTTCTGATTAATTTCCCAAAGAGTGGAAGTTGAAATATGATTTTTGTTACCAATAAAAATTCGATTCGTGCACAGTTAACGACGATTACTTTATTAGAGTTTTGTCAAAATAATCCGCGTTAACTATGCACCAACTCAATACGAAGATTATGTTTAATACCGATATTTTTTTATAAACAGGCCGACAATCAAGTATTCCCCGAGGATCGTTACCGCGTGAATCTATCGCTACTCCAAGGAAGTCCTACGGGAAGTCAATTATCCATCAGGAATATCGCGACAATCGACAAAGTCGTTGATTGGGAGCCAGTCAGGAGGAATTACCGAAGACTTTTCACTGAAGAAATCGAAAACTCCTGAACTAATTAGTTTGGTACCTGTAGCAAGAAAAATTCTCCAGAAGAGGAAAACATTTTGGCAAGATCTTGAAGAATTAAAGAAGTCAAGAGAGTTGAAAAATCCAGTAGCTATTGGGATCAGAATTTTGTATGTAAGAAAAAATGAAATTTTACCGAAGCCATCAAGTCCCGAAAAAAAGAACTGAAGCTTTACACGTTGATTTACTAACCGAAATAAAATCGTTAGAATTCTGTTCTATTTCAACCACCGTTGAATTAATTTCCTTATTTGATTAGCTTAAGAAATTAAAAGAAATTTTTAAGCATCTCACTTTTGCCGAATGGCGACTGGGAATTCGTTTCCAAAAAATATATCCCTCTTGCATATGAATTTAAGTCGTCTCCCATATAAACTTGAGCAGTTTTTTCACATTTCCCGGATTTGTATGACAGCCAAGAATCGCATTGCTTTGAAGGAAATGCTCTGGGGTTTGAAATGGACTCTATCAGGTACTCATACGACCTCCCATGGCTGCAATACTCTAGAAAACCGTAAAAAAAATAATTAACTCTTTATTGCGCATATGAAAATTATTGTTTCTCGTGGGTAGACAAAAATTAAGCCAAAAATTATCGAAGTCTTTAATAAATATAAAGCCAATAATAAAATAAAGATTTCGCAAAGAAAATGGCATTTAAAAAAATACTCGTAAGACATTCATTAAAAAAAGTAAGGGAAGTAAATTAATTTTTCGAAAAAAGTAAGAAAACGAAGCTATAAAATAATATTTTTTTCAGATTAATTTTATATAACATTTAAGCAAATTTTTGAAAAATTGGGATTTCATTTCTTTGGATGTGTCATGAAAAATTTGGGAAAACAAATTAAATGTTTCCATGGAAAATAATTTACATTTTTTTTACTAATTTAAAATGTGAAATTATTAACATATTAATTAACATATAAACTTGCACTTGAAGCTTAAGGAATTAGAATTTCTAACTGGCGACTTGGGGTGGTCTCTCAAGTGCAAAGGGTTAATTCATTAAATTTAACGAGAGGGTATCCAACAGGAAATTCTTGACTATTATTCACAAGGTCAATCATTGATGACTCACGTGCCATAATTAAGAGAGGGCATCCAGGTTGACGGTAAGTTCCACCATTGGGATAAAAATCAGCGTGACCAATCGGTCTGATGAATCCAGCGGTACCTGCACTCGTGTGTATGACATCCACGAAAATTGCATCAGTATGATCCAAACGGTCCTGCGGGTCCTTCAATATTGGTACTTCGAACTCCGGTCTGGCAGGATCCATACCAGTGATTCGACCAATTTTACCGGACAATATGCATCCGGCAATGCCGGCTATGTGTGCACCCAAACTATGACCGAGGATATGCACATTGCTCAGAGACAGTTGCACTTCCTTTTCAAGGAACCGTAGAAGTTCGACCACACGTTTACCCACCTGGAAAGTCATACATTTTTTGTTTCAGTACAATTTTTTGGAGAAACAAAAATAGACAGAGAGCGTAAACAATTTCGAAACGGATAAATATTTACAAGACTAAAGATTCTTCTTTAATTTATGAAATTTTAAATATTTTGAACCAAAACGAACATTTTAGAAAAAAACTTTCCTAAACAATTTTTCCTAAAATATTCTCCCACCTGGAAAGTCATATATTTTTCTAATACAATTTTGTGAGCAATCAAAAATAGACAGAGGGCGTACAAAGTTATGATAGCTTAAAACAATTTTTTAAATCTAAAACTTGTGTTTGAAATATTTTATCTAAGATTCAGCCCTTCTGGTAGAATATTTTGAGAGAAAACAATTCAAACTGTTCGAAAATCTATAAAATCTTATCCATTCCTATAATATTGTTGCTGGAGTTTGAATCCTTTTCTATTAAAATGTTTTTTCAGGGTCTATAATTTTTTCCAAATGAGGAAATTACTTGAACAACGAAGGAAACTGCTATAACATATTCTTTGGCAGAAATTGGTGACCAATCGATAACGATAACACTGCAGTCGCCACGAGCCAGATATTTTGCCAGCGTTCTATGGACCCAAGGCGAGTCTCCGCTATCGATCCATCCGTGAATGATGATTTTCGTAGAATTGTTGATGCTTAAACGTTTCCACATTTCCACATTTTCACCGATTTTCAGCCTCAATGGTTCGGTTTTGTATACGGGAGTGAATAGACGAAAACTCACATCCCTCTCAGGATTCGCCACTGGGTTTAAAGCACTTTTCAAAATCGTTAGTTTACCACCTTGTTGCATCTGAGCAGCAGTCATCGTTTCTGAAATCATTTAATAATTATATATGAATGTTGAAATTCTATCTTCGCCAGCACAAAAGCAAGAAGCTCCGACTCACGTGCTGCAAAAAATGCAAAAGCAGCAATCACTGTAATTAAGAACACCATCATTGAGTTTCAAGTCCAAGACTGAGTTTGAATTATACTTTGCGCCTTTATATAAGACTCTTTGCGGAGACGGAAGACAAGAAAATTCAGGAAATCATAAAAGTAATTTTCCTGCTAACAATTTCCTGTCACGTGGTTTCACAATTGATTACTAAAATTTAACTTTTGTATAGCAGATTATATTGATGAAATATTAATTAAAAATTCTTAACCAATTGTTAGAACTCAAATATGGTTTTGGGTTAATTGTTAAAACTTTTAAAATTAATTTTGTAAACATTAAACAAAATTAAGATCTGAGAAAAAGAAATTTCAGGTAAAAGTTGCAATCTATTCTGATTACAGATTTTTTTACCTTAAAATTATCAATTCATTTTTTTTCACGATATTTAGAACAACTACATTTGGTTTCTGAATCATTTTTACTCCAATTTTTTATCAACTTTAAAGATAAATTGTACGAGGCAAAAATATCTTGGGAAATTTTGTCAGGATCTTTAAAGTAATTTTTAAACCTATATAACATATTTATCAGACAAAAAATTCGGATACTTTTGTTTGAAACATTTATAGCAGAAGCTCATATTTGCTTTTTATTATTTATTTTTTGGTACAAAAATACTCCTTTGGCACTTCTTTAGACTCCCCTTAACACTTTGACTGCCATAACGGTCACCGGTGACCAACACTAAACTCTACATTCACGCCACGTTGGTTATAACAAATGCAATAGCGTATACCATTGCGACCCACGCGGCATGAATAGGTAGTCACGTAAATTTGACGTGGCGTTCAAAGGGTTAAACACTTTCACTGCGTATGTGAGAGTTTCTATGTGCACGTATGATAATCCTAGGTAGACCAAAATTGAGCTAAAAGTTATGAAAACCTTTATATAATGTGAGCTCAACAATAAAACTAAGGTTTCGAAAAGAGAAGAAAAAAAATTGGCAATTTATATTGTACATTAATTCGAAACTCCACGAATAACTCTACGCAGCGAAAGTGTTGAAAAGTAACTTCAGTAATTTAATAAAGTTGAACTTATTTCTGCTTAAATTCTGTTATACAAAACATAAACTCGGCTGCTCCCGATAAAGTTGTCCCATGGAAGGAATGAAAAAGTATTGTTAAGGTTACTTTCGAAAATTAATTTTTAAAAAAAGGGTATAATAATTCATACGTAAAACTTTCGAATCTCAACAAAATAAAAATGGTAGATATTGATTAATGAACGAAAAAAGGGCCAATCCAATTTGCATAAACACATATATGCAGTAGGTGATCCGTTTTTTTAATAATCGCGCTTATTGAGAAAAGTGATCTCTTTGCCGTATCTCTTCGAAGTCGTGACTGATAATCCAAAGGCAACAGCTTGTTCGCGAATATGTTTCTCCTCGGCAGGAGACAAACCCTCGGGAAGCGGTTGTCGCTTTAAATTGTCATCCAAAGCGAAAGTTTGGCAAAATTCCTTGGCGTTTTTGACCAACTGACTTTCGGTCTTTTCGTTCGATCCATTCAAACATTTTGACCATAAACGTTTTTCCATATCCTTGTAGCGATGTTGTTTCTCGTTCGTCTGCAAAGAAATGAATTAAAAAATAATGATAAAAAAACGTTGATTTGACGATTCCTTTTTCAAAGTTGATGTCAAATCGGTTATGGTATTGCTTACAAATTGTCTTTTTAATTATTGTCTATTTATATTTTTTTTTCCATTTTCGAAAGAAGTTGTAGTTCACCCCAAATTTACCGAGGTGTACTTGAAACACTTACTTCGTGAATCATCTTAATTATATCTTTGCCATTTGGACACAGTTTTCGAGCTTTCAGTAACTGTTTCATGGCTTCCTCGTATTCCCCGATTTTTAGTAAACCTTTACCGTAACTAAAAAAAAGAGAAAGACACTTATTTGCATAAGAAATATATTATAAAATTGTATGTAAATTAGAGATAAGAAAACGAGCCCTTACTGATAATGTGTTTTTGCAGTTGGAAATGGAGCTCTGTGGCAAGCCGAGCAAGCTAATCTTGGCTTATCTACGGCGTTATATGCAACTCCGAGATTCGTATAACTCTTCGACAGCAACTCTTTCATGAGATTCTCCTCTTCGTCGTTATTCAATGGGGCCTCTTCCAACCAATTTATTGCTCGCTGGTACCTAAAAACACAACAGATATCCATTTCTAATTATTTCCTCCTAATTGAAATATTATTTCATTTTTATTCATTAGTGTTCTAATGAATCATGAATTCTAGGATAATGGCACTACAATATACTTAGAATTATTTATTTTTTACTCTTACTCTAAAAAAATAACACCCAAAAAATTATGATGTAATATATGAACAAAAAGAAAGAAAGTCAAGTACGTTCTAATTAATTTTTAAGAATTACTAAACACATGAGTGTGTTTTGGAAAGAACTTCATATGCCTTAATTTACTAGGATTAGGACAAAAAATTCCCATAAAACATTCACTTACTCCTTGATAGCTTGACTGTACTTTTTCTTAATAAAATTATCCTTGGCGGAAAGCAACATGGCATTGACACGCTTGATAACATTGGAAAACTTGCAGTTCTCTTCTATGGAGAAATTGTCGAAGTTCTCCGCCTCCGCGATGTCAAGAAAACTCAGCAAGTGTACCGCAAACATAACTTCCGCGTTCGGTGGAATCCGTGGTAAGCATCCTCTCGCTCCGAATGCATAATCGGGGTGGATAATGAACACCGAGATTTCGTGCACGCACATCGTATTCAGTGCAATTTCCAGGCCAGGTATCAGCGAACCATCGCCTAAGCGGATACTCTGCGGGCTTCCACGAGGATAAGTAGAATCGAACGGTTCGTCGTTCATATCGAAGTAGCCGATATATTTTATAGTCACTTGCCCGTTGGATGGGATTTTGTCGCCGACTCCTTTCCTCTTTATTAATTTCATCACCTATCGACGAGTGGAGCGGATGATTTTAGCTTTACATGGATAGAGAAGAAAGACAGTAAATAGATAATAAAAATAAAACTTCTTGGCACCTTTCCATTTCCAAGAATGTCATCCATTTTTTGTTTGGCTTCCTCGAAGCAAATATTGGATGGTAGTACAGCTCGAGCTTCGTTAAATGATCCTCCTTCGTCTTCATCGTCGTCGTTGTCTATTTCTTCCATATTTAGCACTTTCAACAATTCATCGTTTGTCAAAGATTCATCAGTGAAATAGTTATAAGGCTCATTCTCTTCTTCCTCGAATGGATTACTAGGAGCTTCAAAAGTTACTCCTTCGCCTCCGAGTAAATCTCTAAATCGCAAATTATTTGTTTTATTTCTCAACCCTTACCCTTTGCGCTCAAAAAGCGAATCAGAGTTGTAAATGTTAAATGATAATCTTTTAAATCTCGAGTGCATAGGGTTGTTTCAAAGTTTTCATACAGATTGCATATGAAAGCTATTTAAAAAAAAGGACTGTTAATGGCTTTTCAATAGGATTCAATAGGCACAAATTACAGAAACCTACTGAAATTGTGAGATTTAAAAATTCTATGTTACAGCTGTAATGCTTTTAATTGGAACATTGTTGTATAATCGTTCGAACAGAGCGAATCTGTGACAGAGGACAATTTGTCATAGGCTCTGCTTTTGCACTTTTAGAATAACTCTGACAAAATGTTATATTTATTTAAAACGAACAACATGAATATATCTGGAACAGAGGACAGTTCGTCATAGGCACTGTTATTGTCCAAAAACATATTAATTTAACCCTTTTAGTGACGAACAACGATATATCGTCGTTTTTCTAACCGATATGTAATTCTTGGGCACTAAAAGGGTTAAATCTAAAATTTTGGAGATAGATATAGGCGTCCAGGTAGACGACAAGTTTTCAGTGTGGGGATCCTTAATCTAATGGTCATGTACATAGGCTATCAAGACAATTAAGGATCCAGGTATAGATTAGGACGATGGTATATCGGGATGGACATTCTTTATTACGGTTTGCTTATATCTCACATATTTTAATATGAAAAATGTACATATGTTCGCCAAAATGTCCTGAAATTCCAATTATATATTTTAAGACGAAAAATCCACAATATGTCTTGAAAGAGAATTATATCTAAGAAGAAGTGAGGAGTATTGATAGGTATACAACAATATCACAGAAATCTGTGAAATTTGTAAAGTATAAAGATTTCACTATAGATTTTTGAAACTATCAAACAAGAAGTAAAAGAGATGCATTAAGTAGGTGAAATATAAATATATTAATTATAATGCTAAATTATTATTAGGATCATTACTGTATTATCACACTAATTACTTTACACTTATTGTCATACTTCTACATATATCGTAATTAAAACAGGAAAATATTGTACATACGCTACGGATAACCGGGATACGTCCGGGAATGTTGCCATATCTTCACCACTTGCTGTCTATTCAAAATTTGTGTGAAACAAAGGCGTGATTCCGAAAACCTGTTGTGTTCTGTGCTTGAATCGCACCAATGAGAGAAATAAGAAATAAATATCTAAAGATCTAAACAATGTCACTCCGGTAAACTCACAAGTTACAACTTGTAGCGACAGTATACTATATACATTGGTCTCTGATTTTAAGTACACACGTGCCAACTGGCGCAACTTTTGTCATGGCGACCTTGTGTTTAACTCTGTAAACATATAGTGGTGATATTCACAAACGATATTCTTTCATCTATGATAATACCACAATAAACAGATGGATCCTTTTTATTGTATGGGTTTTCATGTGAAATACCAAATTCGACCTTCAATACATCCAACGAATAAATATTATTACTGCAATTCCATTCCCTCCTGAGAATCGTACAATATTTACGGGGAACATTGTTCTCTAAAATGAATATTTTCGGTACAAGCAAAATGGCTCATTTAAAATAGGGACTTTTTTCTTCAATTGTTCCATTTTCTTCATAATTTTAGAATTTTTATATTACTTGCAAAATAAAATATTTCATATATTATTTTCGAAATTTTATATATCGGGTTGGCACCTAAGTAATTGCGGATTTATCAAAGCAAATAAATCACAAAATCCGCGATTATTTTGTTGCCAACCCAATATTATGAAAATTTGATATTTCAAGCAGGCATGCTATTGGGTTATTGAAATAATTACATTTTAGATTTATTACAATAAAATAATTATAGATAGAGAATTTTTAGGTGAAATTATAAATCTGCTCGAGGTGGGTTTTTTTCAATTGAAAATGCGCGTCCGGCGCAACTTCTGACATGGCGGGTCACAAAAAGCTAGAAACACAACACCAAAGGCGCCGACATGAAATTATCATTACTGATTATTATTCTGATTTGCTGAAGGCAATGAATAAAGAGTAGAGGAAGGAGCACTTCCTCGAAAAAGATGAGCCGAAAGCGAACATCAATGGCTAAAGGTTTAATTTACAACAGTATAAACAATACTGTCCGCATGGTACGGCGCGCAAATCGATGACCGTCTGCTTTTACAACCTAACCTCAAATTATCAGAAACATAAACAAGAAACTGCACAGACAGAGCTGCATTGTATTTCTTTAATTTTTTTTATTTGGTGAACTATTTTCACTTTTTGTATCACAATTGGCTGATCCAAACATTGATACTTGTACAAAATGTCAAACAATAGGTTACTGGAAATCGACGATTCGATTATGAACAAGAATTTGTTGTTACCGGTAAGGACATACAGAATATTAACCCCTTCTGGGCAATGGGACGTATACGTCCCACGTACCTGATCTTTTTCAAAGTTCTGCTTGTTAGGTTCTTGAAGGCCTAATTTGTGCAAGTTTTATAAACAATTGTATTAGTTAATTTATTTCTATGCGTGTACTAACCATTTAATGTAAAGAAAACTCAAATTTGCTATAAAAAATGTGCCCTTCAAAGGATCGGGTTATTGCACTTTCTACAAAAATTGAAACCAGCAGAATTTTGTAAAAGACATTTACTTAACACTTTACCGACCGCTAGCGATTCAACGGCATTCGTGCCTTCGACCGATCGCTCGATAATATTAATGCTAAATTATATTTATTAAGCATTGGCAACAAAAAGCTGATTAATAGGCTAACAATCGGTAAAGTGTTAATTAATGGTATGTTGAACAATGATACCCAGTAATAAACAAAGAAATCAACGAAACTTCTGGTTTAATTGCCTCTTTTTGGATCACAGCAAAATCAACAAGATGAGGATCTGGGGAAAATGTTGAAGTACTTAGAATCCCCATCGCCAAATTTCATCATTGTTCGACCGATTGCAGGTTCTGATTTTTATTTAATGTCTGTGTTAAGGAACTATTACCAATGCTTAGTTTTGTTCATTATCAAAAAGTTTCGGAATCAAAATATACCTTTTACATTCAAATAGATTTCTATAAGTTTCGAAACTGTTTCAGGTATCTGCATCAAGACCAAAACTGCAAGTGGAGAAAAAGTCTTCATTAATATTTGTCACACACCCGATATACCGGCACCGGATAATATCACAGATGCCGAATTAATAGACATAATAATGGAAGAGAATCCCTCTTATTGCGTTCCAATGAGTATCGCAAATGAACGGTTCGAAAATGACAAATGTACAAATTATCGGTTGTGTCTTGAAATTCTCAGATATCGTTTACTACAAATAAAAGAATTTCATCTATTTTTTCTTTTTCAGTAAACCAACCGTGTCTCACTTACGACGTCGCGATAAACTCAAAATACTTTGAAAAATGTCAAGAGAATAAGGCATTTCTATCTTTTACAATAACAGTTACTATCGACGGTGTATCTCACAAGTTCGACAAGGATATAAATTCTCGTGATTTTATTATACTTAAGAATAGAAAAGTGAGGAACTATTTTTTTTCCTTTTATGGACGTGATTTTCTGTATTTTTTAAACATAAGAATATTAACAGCAGTAATAATAGTTTGAAATAATAATAATTTACAATATTATAATTATTATTAATTACAAATCCTATAAGACCTAAGGGGAACTTATTAATGCGTTTTTCTTAAATCTAGAAATAATTTCATAATTTCCAGCTTGAAGTGGCAGAAAAATCTATAGAAATCTATTAAATTATTTCTAGGTAATGGGAAAGATTTTGCAGCAGAAAATTGAAAAACGAGCACCAAGAAAACCAAAGCCACCAAACAAACTTATAGAAGAACTTCCTGGCTCGACGTTTTCGATACCTGTACAATCCAGAATGGAATTATTGGAAGATGAAAATGTGGCTAAGGACTATGTGATTTTCAAACAGACGAGAGAAGGAAAAATCGTAGCTTTGTTGGGAATATTTAAGTTACCAGAAGCAGTATGTAGATTTCGACATATGTGGGGAACTTGCTGACCTCGGTCTCAAAGGGTTAGAACTTTGGAATGTTATTTTAAAATCAACTTCTAATTTTAGGTTTCGCTGCAAGATGTTATCGTGGACGTTAATGAAGATCGTGTGATCGTTGAGTGTCGCAAAACGGGAAAAGTTTTTGACTTATCGTTTCCTTATAAAATAAACACGGATAAAGTGACGGCCTTCTTGGATAAAAACATTGGAGTAAGTAAATACATATATTCAAATGAAACAAATCTGTGCAGGATTTTGAGAAAGGGACTCTCGGAGCTCGAATTAATATTTTTCCTACTTTTGGTTGCTATTATGACGAAAAAAAGTATACATAAATATAGTATATATAAATAGGTTCCATCATAATCCAAAATAAAAACTACAATCTTATTATATATTGATTGTATATCAATTTCTTGATAAGAATAATAATATACCTTTCCGGAACTTTCCAGGAAGTCAAAGTGGACATGCCAATAATTCTCGAGGATGAGGGAAAATATATGAAAAATAAATAAACCATGTGATGTTATTCCACTATGTACAATATTAATTTATCAGTTGAACTAAGTGTTTGCGTTTCTCCGGTTTTTGTATAAGTTTCTTCGTTCTATTAATTATAAATAAATACCTATTAATACCTAATACAATTTCGATTTGGAAATTTAGATTTGAATATTTAATATAGGGGAAAGGGGGGTAGCCGCGGTCATTGTAAAAAGTTGAAGTTTCCACTAATTTATAAGATCCATTTTAACACCTATTTGACGTCTATATATATAAGTATGCGAAGTTGACTTTGCTGACAGTGACCATCCACACAGAAGAATCTTTTTGTAAAACAAAGGTTTTCAATATTCAATTAAATCGAAATCCAAATACCCCATGGGTGTATCTAATATTGAATGGTATCCATACCGAAACCATGCAGCTTCAAATATATCAGGGGGTAGGTGGATCTAGATTTCATGGAGAAACGATTTTCGCCGCTGTTACAACGTTGTAAGGATTAATATTAAATCTAAAGCTCGTATTTTCACATTAAGTTTATTTCGCTGTTTAACTTAACAATGAGATACAAGAGAGTGGAAAGTCTATTCATCAATTGATGAAGACTAAACGCGTATGTTTGTATATGCATGACTGTAATATGTACCAGTCCGATTTATACAGCTTCAGTCTTACAATTCCAGCCGATATGTTGACTTCACATTCGGAGCATGAAGAGAAGAGTAACAATATATACGTATTATTGCAGAAAGAGAAAGATTTTCGAATGTACAGGATTCTCTAAAATTTCCCAAATGAAGTTAGAATTTAGTTCGAGTTATATCATTCTGAGAAGAATTCCCCAAAACCTTGTGGATTTTCTAGACTATGCAGAAAACTGCTGCTCCTAAAACGTTTCAGGTTACAAATCGTTATCGTATATTTCATGGCAAAAAAGTTAGAGTCTCTAAAAACTTGAAAAACTACTTATGTAAATTTGCATCCCCAGCGAGTGTCTATTATTACTTCTGCTTTGTATTTCCTCCCTAAGAATGAATAAAAATGTTCTAATTGATCGATGGTGTCCCGCTAAATCCTAATTAACAAAAGAATCCTAAAATTCAGTATAAAAGGTTGGCCTTTCAATTCCAATGATCGTGAAAACGTTTGGCAAGAAGTAAGTCGTGTTGAGGCCGATGAGGAAACAAGCGATATATTTGTACACTAAATCGACAAGAATTTTATTCCTATTATTTAAACTATTCTCACTGGCCATGAGCTCTTTGGAGTTGACTTTCAGTATGGCACACATCGTTGCGTAGCTTAAGGACTTGCATATCGCTTTCGTGGCTAACACGCAACAAAATCCAATCGTTGTGCGTAACATCAATCGGCCGAACATTGAATACGACGGCCAAATTATGTTATACGGAGGCGAGAGTATGGGTGATACCGATCCCGCACCGGTTTTGTAATTCAACATCGCTCCTACGTGTATCCCCGCGGCTAATGACACGACCATTGTGGTATCTCCCCTGCAAAAAAAATGATTTGTGAAAGGAAGAATTAAGATAAGATATCAAATTGGTCTCGTGTGACCAATAACTTTTTTTAAAGTTATTATTTATTCTTAATAATTACTGCAAATGAACTTATTCTGAAACTACATAAACTTATTCTAAATAAATGTGTGAAGAAGAAAAAAATATTTATGTAAAATAAATGGGTAGTTTAGAGACTTTGTAAAGTGAAAACGGATCTTTTTTAAATTAATTTCCAACTTTTATTAACTACTTTCGACCTTGTTTATTGTGTATCTGATTTTTTTCAACAAAATTCCGAAATATTATGTTTATGAACATTATCCGCAATATTTTTTTTGTTTCAATTGCAAATAGCGAAAATAAACTTTAAATGAGTTGATAGCAAAATGAAATACTTGAATATTTAAATCATTCAAAATTTTAAGAAAATGTTATAGAGCAAGATTCAAAAACAAACAAAAAAGTCGAATACTTTTAATTACCAACAGTATGATATTATTCTAACCATAATTCTAATATTGTTTAATTTTGCGAGACATAACCATCAGTCATATCAGACACTTTTCATTTCAATATTTTCAGCGTTGCAAAATAAGAATATTAGTTTGTAACATATTAGTTTGTCGAAAACATCAATAAAGTAAATATTGATTTGTATGCCATGTATTTATAAATATTTAGAGTGACGATATCAACATAAGACAAAAATCTAAAAATATTAAGGAGGAGGGGGGCTGATTTGGAGCCTTATCGTTACTCCTGCTTTATCTGATTATGTTTGCTGATTGTTACGTCAAACCGCATTGTAAATACGAATATTATATATTATACTCAATTGAATTGAATTGAATTAAGCTTACCTTGTGGGTGTCCATCTACTACCACTCGGGTAATAATATATAGTAGCAATACTAACGACAATTAAGAGAGTTAACGCCCACCCTTTTGTCAAGAAGTAGTAGTCCGTTACGTCAATTACTGGTACTAATGGAATCATCAATAGAATTGCAAGCATTAAACCGGCAACAACATCCAACACTGTATGCATCCCTAAGTAAAGTCTACTGGTACACACTAGGAAACACCTGGGAAATATATTTTCAATTAGTATTATTCACACATATTTGTATGGAAGTGTGCATGTGTATGTATCGGAATGGAAAGAAGAGCAATTAAATAAGAATTTTTTGTAACATGATTTACCACTTTTAAAAAATTTATGAGAAATAATAAGGAATCGTGAATATTCAGGAAAGAATTTAATCTAAATAGATTGAGATAGTGTTAGAAATATGGTATATTTTATATGCAATAGTATATAGTATATATTATTTATGATATTGAATTCATAAGTATTTTTTAAGAGCATAGTTTACCATTTATAACAAATGTGTGATTGATAATGAGAAATTACAGACATTTAGGAAAGGGAATGAAATAAATAATTTACAAAAGTTGAAACTTACCAAATCACAGCTATCGTACAACCGATAGGAAAAGGATAGATGTATCTATTCATAGTAAAAAGAATAACACTAAATGGAATGGAAACTCCGACCATGGCGTGCGTGGATGGCATTCCGTATTCCTGGGACCATTTATCCTGGAGTCTCACTGCTGGAGGGCAAGATGGCCTCGGCCAACGAATAACATCCTTCAATGTTTGTCCTAACAAAGAATTAAACAATGAAATAAAATGAAAATAATAATAATCATCATTTATTTTTTTCAATTTTATAATTTTCCCCTATATTTTTTCTTACTAGGTCTTTATAATATAATATAAATAATAATTCCTTCGCTCTATGGTAAGACCTGTTACTAAATTCAATCTTTATTTTCTCATACATTTCGGTCCCACGTTCCAGCCCCTCTTCAATGAATGAATATTTTGCAAGTCGATATATAAATGATTTCGTCATTGAGATGAGAGTAAATATAATTAATATTGAAGTCATTTTGTTATGTCATATAAATATTGGTACCAAGCATAGCTGCTAGGGTTTAAATCAGGGATTAGAAGATTGTAATGAAATACATTCTGCTCTGAATGAACAAAAAAAGAATCAAAATTCTTACCCACTATCATGACGATCGCCCAGACTAGGATTATTCTCCTGCCAACGGCTCCATCGACGTTCCAAAACCAAAAGGGGAAAAACGTCGAGTAGAACAATTCATCGCCCAACTGGGTTCCCAGTAAGAAGAAATAATACCAAAACCTATTGGTAATCGTGTAACTCAAAGACCCATCGTTCGACTTGACGAATGCTGTGTTATTTGCATTTTCTGAATTTTGATTTTTGTTCCCATTTATGTCATCTCCCTGAATCCTTGGCGTTTCATTATTTGTGATTCCGTTTTTTCTCTCTTCCGAGGAATGGTTCGCTGGTTGGGACGAAGACAATTTCGATTTCCTGCTAATTTCATGATTTATCCTATCGTCCTGATGAATCGCATTAGCCACTTTGCTCTTGTCGTTACTGCCGTGCGTGTTTGGCGTCGTCGCGTGACGACGACAATTCGGATCGTTATGATAATGTATCCGGATGCCAAAGAATTCTTGAAATTTAGCAACCAAATGAGGATCCTTTAAATATTCTATCGTTTCCTTCAACATTTTGCTTGTGAAAATTTCTTACTCTTGGCTACAAAATTCTTTGGCATTTTACATCTGAAAGTTTCAAATCAAGTAATTAAACCGGTATTTTTCATAGTGTTATTTACATTTGCTACCAAGCATACTTATTGATATATAAAATTAATAATGATTGATGATACAATTTAAAGTATTAGTAATTATTATTTTCTATAAATGAATGTAATTAACACTTTACCGGCCGCTAGCGATTCAACAGCATTCGCGTGTCCGACCGGCCACTCTATTGTATTAATGCTAAAGTATATTCATTAAGTGTTAGCGACAAAAAGCTGATTAATAGGCTATCGGTCGATAGGCGTTGGGTGACAAAAAGCGGATTGACAGGCTAGTGGTTGGTAAAGTGTTAACAACGTCTAATTGGTACACATCATGTACATACACACATATAAAATCTGATGTATAGCATATATTTTTACCAAAAAAAACTGTTACTGAATTTTTTTTCCAGTTATTTCTATTGTTCTATCTATGTCGGATATAATAAATAAGCGAGTCGTAATATGTCATGAAATAAGAAAATTTATTACTTTCATATACTTATTGAATAAATAACAGTAATGTCATGTAAATACGAGTATGCAAATAGTGTTCCAAAGCTGATAACATACTAATAATGTCGAAACGTTAGTCTTTTCCAAGGAAGGAATATTTTTACTGAAAGACCAAAGCAGAAGCAGTCAATTCATTTTACTTTTTAATTGATAATTATATTTCTTGTGTTCAGGTTAATATTATTGCAATTTAATTTTTGTAAAACTTAATTTTCAATTGAAATATAACCAGCTTCACAGATTTAAATTAATTAATAGCTCGATTTGAAAATATAAAATTAATATTTACTAATAACTGCAGTAATAAAAAGAAACACCCTTGCCAATGAAAAAAAAGTACGCCACTGATTCTTTGCTTTTATTTCTACTTTTCTAAATTGATGAGTTATATGTTCTCTGTAACGTTAATATAATATTGAAACTAACGTGAACCTTTCAATTGGCTACAATTTCATTGTCTCATAATTGAATTGAACTACAACCCGACTTTGTTGAGATTCGAGTCGACGCATTACCGAACTGGAATTGTCACATTTCAAACTGATAATTACTTCAACTTACAATTATTTGCAGTCATTGTATACATAATTACCTACTGTTCGAATATTATATACATTTACTAATTAATAAATGTTACACATAGACATGTGCCGCTTACGATATATACTTACTAATGAAAAAAACTTCATCGCTAATAACTTTTTGCTTTTATTTCTATTCATTTAATCGATAACTACTTTCTTCATGTTCACATCAACATAATATTAACATATTTATAAATAACGTGAACCTTTCATGAACTATAATTCAATTGTCTCATAGGACTCAACTCCGAACTCACTCGAGACTCGAGTCAACTCGTGACTCAGCTCGACTGCTCTCGCGAATTGGGATCGCTGCCCGCAGCGACTAATATTCGTGTAATCTTATCAATTTTGATCCAGGTATCTCCGATATCATCGGAATTTATCGTAAACTATTTATTCACTGATAGATGCGAGGCAAAAGTCTTGTGTACATGGAACATAACCATGACCGTATACATTTACACGCAGAGCCACACATACAAGTCGTACGACTCCTTTTGGCAACACGTTGCGATCTTATGAAAGGCGCGCGAGGCACTGCGATAAGAATAGGATCTTTACCGCAGTACCGGTACTACCGCACTTGATGTAGCAAATGATGGCAAATCACACTTCACACATCCCCGCATCCGTGGCGAAACGAGCTGCAGCCTCTAACGTCGGTAGAGTAGATTTTAATAGCTAATATCGTTAGCAAATTATTCTCGATCACTAATTTTCAATGCGCATGCGCCAATATGCACCACTTTCGATTTGACGATGCTAGTTATGGTAATATTTACGATTTGTCTTTTAAAATTTTGCTTTTAAAATGTTAAAATTTTACTACGTTAATATTTACTTTTTTATGGTTACATATCACGTTATTATGTAATAATTAACTATTTTGTCCGCACTAATTTTTTATTTCAATTACAAATTTATCCAAGAGAAGAATTTGTCTCGTTCGAAAATCGCAACCTGCGCAACTTTCAACATGACGGATTATCACGTGATCACGAAAACTCGGTAATGAAAGAAGCCGACAGACATACGTTTTATGTTTCGCAGAACGCGAAACTTTATATCCATCAGCGATGGTGAAATGTAAATGAATCATAATATTTAAAAATAGCCTAAGTCCAATTTTGAATAATTAGTTTTCTATAAACATTTTATACCTGAATTAAGTTTTATCTCCAATTGTTTCAAAATTTCAAAATTATTACGCGCAACTTTTGCCATGGCAACCTATTGTCGTGGTTTATGCGTGTTGTGTAAATACTAACAAAGCGCGCAATGCGTTCACGCTTTCTTATATGTTTTATTGGTGATCGTATAAAAACTTGAGTGATTATTGGAATTTATTGAACAAATTCGGCTTTTGGAAAGAATTTTTGAAAAGTTTTGTAAGACTCTTATCCGATGTATTTTTTCTTCGGAGAATTTAATTCTGTTATCATTGGGTCGTTCAGAAAGTTCCCGTCGGTTTCCGATGCATGGCGCAAGGTAAAATCGGCGGGAACTTCCGAACGATCTAATAAAATTCCTGATATCTCGTCAAAAATACGATTTTTCCGCAGGAAACCGCTACTTTTCATCAATTTTAAATATGAAAGATTTGAGAAAAGTTTAACAATTCGAAATATTATTTCGCAGCTATAGAAAAAATGTTATTACCGATTTAATGTTTTTCTCATTCAACAAAAGTAAATTTCCCAACATTTTGACAATTTTTTAAGTCTGTCAACTATCAGTCTCAAATTGAAAATAAATACATACACAAATATCAAAATTTTACATGTTCGAAATGCTAGAAATTAATTCCAGAGAAATTTCAGTAAGTAATCCATTTCCTTGTAAAGAAATTCGTATATTTAAAAAAAGAATCATAAAATCGGTGGTAAAGCCATAACGCCGTTATCAGATGGCAGCATGTTGCGTGCAATATTTTTTTTGTGTTTGTTGAAATTCCTCCAAAAAGGTCTCGGCATTATATGGTTGTTTCTGACTCCTTTTACAGCCAGGGCTGTGTAACAAAAAATACAATTTCAAAATAATAAATTCTAAATTAATTCTAAATGTGATCACAACTGCAAGATATGAGCTTATTGACGATGATTACCAGACTTCCATGGAGGAAACACATGAGTTTGTAAACAATCGCCAGAAACTGAAGATATTTTAATAGATAAACTGGGACGTGGATGGAAAATTGCTCGAGAAATTGACCTTTCGAAAGCTGGTGGTAAATTCAAAGAATCTGAAATAAATAAATATATATAGTATATATACAAATAGAATCGTGAAACTTGTTCTATTTTGCTAAAAGAGAGTGGTAATAAATTTTCAATTTCCCTGGAGATTCATATAAATATAATGAAAAAGATAAAAATTTTGTAAAACAGAAAATTACTAGTTATATCTTCTTTAAGAGTCAATTTTGAGCCTTTCATAGTTTGTCGAAGATGCTTTTCCTGTTGAAAGCTTTTCAGAAATTGTCTGGTAACTTCACTGACTTTTTTGCCATCCAGAGTTGCTAAAAATATATTAAAATATATTTATCAAGCTTATATTTATTCCAAATAATAATAATAATAATAATAATAATAATAATAAGAGTAATAAAAAATACATAATAATAGTCCAAATAGTAAAAAGTAATAATAGGAAAAAAGAAATAACGAACAATCTCTTACATAAAAATTCGCTATTTGCGACAAGATTTTCCTTATACCTGTAAACTTGAGTTACAGGATTTCCTTGAATATCGAGTCTCGTAAGATTTACCAAACTACTAATTGTATCGGTCAAATCCTCGATATCATTAATATCATTGTCCCTAGCTTCCAAAATTTGCAATTTACTGAAATCTTTGATATCTTGTAGAGAAGTCATACGGTTCCCAGTGAGATTTAAAATTTTTAAACTTTTCTGAAAAGAAAAAGTTATAAGTGTACTAAAGAAATGAAACTTAAAAATTCTGCATAATGGAAAAAGTGGCAACATCTGTAATAGAATAGAAGGACAAATTTCAAGGTGTCCAGCAATTAGTAACTTTTACTACAATTGAATAAACTTTTTTTGGCAACTTGAAGTTGTGAAAATAGTAAAAATTTGATTTTCTTGTAAATAATTTGAACATTTTGGAAACAAGATTTGGGACTTTCAATTAAATTAGCAACGATTGTTAAAAATTATTTGAAAATGCTGTTAATATGTTCTAATATTCTATAACTTGCGATTTTATTTTGAATTTCTAACTCAACCTATGTTATATTACAAAATACTGTCTATTGAAATCGTTGACTTACAGCCAATGTGAAAGCAGAGCGTAGTTCGAAACACAGAGATTCTCCTACTGGAAGTTTTTGCTTTTCCAGATGAAGTTCGCTTAAATTTTTGAGTGTCTCCAAACCCTCGACGACACTGATACAATTATATCCTAGGTAAAGTACTCTTAAGTTGGAAAGATTCTCCAGATTCTCAATTTTGGAGATGGAATTTCTTTGTAAATACAGATGCGTAAGATTTTTGGCAAAACTCACATTTTCGATTTTTCTTATGCAATTATTTTGCAGGTAAATTACCTTTAAATTAATGCAAGCTGAAAAATCATCCTAGAAATATAACAACACATTTCAATCTCTTAAAGTTTTCTAAAGAATTATTTTTTTAAAATGACAAATATAATAAAATTAATATGATAAATAAAGTTTATTAAAAACCCTAAAATGTAACAGTAGATGCTGGAAAAATATTGTTTTTAAGTATGAAAGTAAATGCAATATTCACTTATATAATACTTATATAATGTAACCTTAAATATAATATTTTACAGAAATAATCAAGAAAAAAGTGGAACTTACAATAAAATCAATGAATTTATCATTCATATGCAAATGTGTAATTTTCTTCAAATGATCTTTCTCCGTTCCTTTGGTAAGAGATTTATTGGATAATGTCTGAGCACATTTTTTTTCAACGTAAGCTGTTGTCAGTTTCACCATTATGTATAAAATATGTAAAATCTCAAAATATTTGTATCTTTAGGAAAACAAAATTGCGATTCTACTTTATTGATCAAACAGCGCATTGTTGCGTGGAGATTGAAATATGCGTCAACTGAATGCGCAGATTCTCAGTAGCGGCAAAATATATGTTTTTGTATTTATCAACTGGCAAAAAATTATATTAATTTTCTTATTCTTTGGAATAATACTTTAATAAAAATCTAGCAAGAAGTTCAAGACTTGAAAAGTTCCAGAATTTCAAAAATTTCATAGTTAGAACTCAGAAAATTTATTTGAAATGTTAAAATTCGAAAACTTTCAGGATTTCAGAAATTTCAATGTTTAGCAATTGAATAAAAGTTCTGAAAATTCTTAAATTTAATAATTCCAAAAAATCAAATCGAAATTTCCGTACGTTCCAAATTTCGAAATTGTAAATGAAATTTTCACTTGGTATTATTCAACAAATTTAGAAACTTTCAAATTTTTGAATTCTGAAATCTTTCGAGCAATTGAATTCTAACTAAATATTCAAAACTGGGGATTATTCCCACTTTGGAATATTTACCGAATTACCAAGCTTCGATAAAATTCGAAAAATTTCAAATTCTATCATTCTTCCAATATCGAATTTCAAATAAATTACTAAAATTTACAAGGATAAATTTAACATACATTCAAAAATTAGGCGCTCTGTCGGTCTTAAGTGGCGATCTATCGATTTCATACTCAACGATAATCGATACTCGGGATAGTCAAAAACATGCCTTTTTCAGCATTGAAATCTCTCGAAACTCTTTTTTTGGGCCCAAAAAGAGGCATAAAAAATTATGAAATAAATTTCCATAAATTTTAGATTATTGCGAGAGATCAAATATGGACGAAACGTGAAATTTGACATTCGCAGAGCAGACGTAGAACCAACAGCTGCTCCTTCCTTTCGTCGCGAGCAGTCGTGAGGTTTGGTAATGGCTGCCGAAGTATTCTCGCAATAAACTTTCAACGTGTAACAATAGTAAATTCTTCTGTTTAACCGTGATTTGTTAAGTAACTAATAAGAATTCTACCATGCCGAAGAATAAGGGTAAGTAATTTCCAAGCTTTTGTGGAAACACTTTTCTCTCGTTAGCGACAAAAACTTTCGAAGGGAGCGACGAAAAGCTGTTGCGACGAAATGACTGGCCTTTGGCACGCAATGTGGTGAAATCTAACCTATTCGTGTCATTCCACTTCTTTTTGTTTATATAATTAGCGTTTCCTTCGTTTGTCGCAAATAATAAGGGTTGACAAAGCAATTCCAACTTTTCTGTCGCTTTCAGGAAAGGGAGGTAAGAACAGGAGAAGAGGAAAGAACGAAAACGAAACCGAGAAGAGAGAGTTGGTCTTCAAGGAAGATGGTCAAGGTGAGAGATCCGAAGAATTTTTTTTGTGCGTTATTCTTGCGTTTGGTATTATGACTTTAGTGCAGGAGTACTCTTGGGTCTGACATCGATGAGTGCGAGAGTACCGATATTAATAACAAGAACGCGAATGAGTACAAGCGTATTTAAAGGCATATTAGGTTGATGCAAAAGTTGATTCGGTTTTTTAGCGTCAAATGGCATCAAAATATGGAACGAACTTGTGCATCGATTCGATAATTTTGAACAGTTATTTCAGGCTGAATTAGTTTAAAAGAAATTAAATTATTGCAAAAGATGAACTTTTGCATCAATGGAATAATTAAACGTCATTGAGTCGATACAAAACAATAAATTATTAGAAATTATTGAGCAAAGGAAAAAGTTTGTTCTGACTTTTTATGCTACCTAATGCCAAATTGAGACGAACCTTTGTATAAATCAAATAATTTTCAGTAATTTCAGTTTGAATTAATTTCAAAGTAAAGTAATTGTAACATAACAGAAAATTAATTGAATTTTTTCATACGCACAATAATTTTGAATTATTATTGGGTCAATGCAAATCAATAAATAATACCCAAAATTTGTAATAATTATTGGGGGGATAAAAGAGTTTTATGCTTGAATTGGGGATAAAAGAGTTTTATGCTTAATTAAAAAGTAATATAATTTAAATGTCTAAAAAATAAGACCAACTACTTCGTCGCTATTAATTATCAATAATTCTTTTTCAATAATAATTGGTATCGACAAGCTCATTAATACACACTAAGAAAATAACGATATACTTGTTAACCCTTTCGCTTCGGCAGTCCAGTCCGTCGAAGTACTGTCACTGTACGGACGTACCCACAAGTCATTTTGTGGGTGCCGCCTATAAGCGGCGCTCGAAGCGAAAGGGTTAATGTAATATTTGCAAGTTCATAGATACCAGTTAGAATATCAGCGATGAACACAAAAATCGGTATTACTCGTATAAATTATGAATATTTGTTGCATAAACATTGATTGGTACAATTGTAGAAATAATACTAATAATTACAGAAGTACTCGGTGAATACTATCTTGGAAAATTATATCTTCATTCAAAAGCACCGAAATTGCAATAATTTTTAATGATCCTGTTAGACTTTACATCCATCTTTTAGAATCTTGAAATTTTACAAAATCATTGTAAAATATGTCCCAAATTATGAAAGTAATAATTTTCTCAATAAATTCATTTTCTTAAGAAAATTTGAAAATTTAGTTCTATCAATTTTTATAGCGTTCGAACTTACATTTGCAAACCATTGGATTTCTTTCGGTTCCCCATTTAGAATATGCGCAAGTTACAAAAATGCTTGGTAATGGAAGACTAGAAGCTATGTGCTTCGACGGCGTCAAGAGATTATGTCATATTCGAGGGAAACTGCGTAAGAAAGTATGGATCAACCAAGGAGACATCATCTTGATCGGGTTGCGCGATTACCAGGATGCTAAGGCCGACGTCATTCTCAAGTACACCGCGGACGAGGCTCGAAATTTGAAAACTTACGGAGAGTTCCCAGAAACCGGTATGCGCCAGCTATTACACATAATTTCAAAGGATTTACGGTGTATATTTTTTGTAAATTATTTGAATTCTCATTTATTTCTTTGCGTTACAGTTCGTATCAACGATACGGTCACCTTCGTGGAAGATGGTTTCGATGAAGATATTGAGTTCGGCGATGAAATCAGTGACGACGATGAAGATGACGTCGATAATGTAAGTTTCGAATTTTTTCTATTCCATTTATTGAAATTTTCACTTTTGTCGAAATATGATACGACGCCTTATAGTGGCTAGGGAAAAAGTTATGGATGTTATTCATATTTTTTATTCTAGAGCCTTTTTTTTTAATTAATTTTTTATAATTGTGGTAATTTCTAATTTCGATCTTCAAATAAATTGTCTAATTTCGAAAAAATTACCACATTGCGTAATTACTAATTTGGAATATTAGAGTGCCTCTGACTTGAAAAACATGACAGATTTAAAATACGTAATTTCCACTTTCCACCGATTAGGAAATAAAACGTCACAAAATGTAAACAAAATTTAATTTAACATAATGCCCCAGAAACAAAAATTAAATTTCATTAATTCTATTTCTTTTTTTGGTTTGCAGATCTGATGACTTTCAATGTAAAAGCGAGAAGTGGTAGATTGGATAAAATTAAGAAACGTGTAAGGAACATCCAAAGGAAGAGTCGCAATAAAAGAAGCGAATAGCCAGTTATGGATTTTAGCTTCTATCCAACAGAATCCAGTCGATTGATTCGATGTATATCTCGATAATAAAATCATTTTGTTTATCCCCGCCCCCTTTTTCGGGAGTCATTAGAAGTGGCAACCCCCTTACTGGTACATTGATTGTCGATATTAAATTACGCCCCTTTTGTCTTTAAATTATAATTTATCAACGACACTATCGACTTCATTGAATTGTATCCGTTGTAAAAAAAAAAGAAAATTTGTCTTCGAACGAAATTTTTTGCTGTTTTTTTAAACAAAGAAATTTCTTAAAAAATTCCCGTCAGTATACATCAATCATCGATTACCAATGGTTACGATATTTATCAATTGATCCTTTTTTATAGTAAAAAAAACCGATACCGAAAGACAAAGCGGTCGAGAATAATCGAGGAAATACAAATTAAATGCAATTAATTAATTAATAACAATTCAATTGCGTTTGAATGAATTTCGACCTTTTCTTTCTCTAGATGCAATTCGTTTATTAATTAATTAAGAATAAGTCGATTAAATATATGGAGAAAATAATTTTGTTTATTAGTTGATTGATGATTACAATTTTCCAGATGCTTCCTCGTAGAACTCGAAATCTGTGATATTTACATGAATGCAATTCAACGTTTGCACTTTTTGTTATCGAAAGGTATTTTATAGATTATTTGTCGTAATTAATAACAAAATCGTTGAATTCCGATCGTGCAAATATTTTAGAGCTACAAATATCAGAATAAAAATGAAAAAAAAATAGAAGCAACTGGAGATATTTGAAAAAAAATCTGTAAATGATCAATTCTTTGTAAACTTTGTATACATTTTTTTGTTACTTCGCAGAAACCAATGATGTTATCAAATTTGTGAGTGACTTCGTGGATGGAAGGTGGAAAAGAAGGGGATGTGAAAGAATTGGAAAAAAAATAATGGGAATATTCGAAATATTTCTCCATTGGAAAAGTTCCAAAAACTTAATTATCCCAATTTGCAATAAAAAAAATCTTGGTTCCATTAATAATATATAACATCATTTTCCAATATTTATTTTTTCAATTTTTAATAAATATTTAATTCGCAGATTAAATAAGGATAGAAACTAACTTACTAATTCCAAACTATTCCGATTGGAAACTCAATCTGAATTCAACTTAATTTTTTATTAAAAAATCTTATTGGTTCAAAAACTGAGCAATATTTTAAAAACAAAGAAAAAAACACATGGGAACATAATAAAGTGGATATAAATCAGATTCGATAAAGTATTAAAAAATGCAGGTCGATTATTTTTTTGCTTTTCAAAAATTGCCGATTAAGTTTCCACTCGAAATTAGCGTTCCAGGCTACATTTCATCGGGATAATCCCTTTTTTTCTTATCTACACTGCAATTTCAATATTTAGCTGCATAAAAAATTAAATATTCAAAAGTGATAATAATATACTACGACTAAGGGAAACAACCTGAATAAAGATAATGCATAATATTTCCTTATTGGTTTTTGTAATGAAATTTCTACAATTTCTTAGTTTTTCCTGAGAACTTGGTCAACAAAACATGAGAGTAAAATTTGCAATGAATAATTATTAAAATACATAAAACTCGGGATAATTGTTCATATTCTATATTTCTAAATAATACAAAATCATCAATTTGCAGCTAGATATTAGAAAAATTCTAACAATTCTTTTGCATCCCTTTGAAGTTTCTATACGAACCGAATGAAATCAATTAGTGTAACTCGTCTTCGATTTTAATTAGGTAGGAACTGAAGATGTAACGTCATTGAAAATCATTTAAAGTTCAATAAAGATGTGACACATCAATCACCAGTGTTTTCAATAATTATATTATAATTATGTGAAATTAATCCACCCCATTTTATTTTGCAATCTGAAAAACAGGAAATATAAAAATAATTAATAACTTTTTAGTAAATTTCAGATTCTTTTTCAAGCTAAAAATTATTCAGAAATATGGATTTAAAAGAAAGAAATGAATTTGAAAAACAAAGGATCTAATAATTGCTACTGAGAATTATTTTCTTTATAAAAAGAATATTGGGAACCCTTTATAAGAAACATTTTAATTTGTTACTAACAAAATAATTAAAATAAGATTGATAAGAAATCTGAAAAAAAATCTAAGATATAGCATTTCATTTATTATGCTGTCATCGATAGTTCTATCACACAATAGTACAGTATTTGATGTTTGTAACACATGTTTTTTTTTTTAGGACACACATTTTGCTGCACCATTTGAAACGTGTGTACAATTTATAATTTTTCTGGCAAAAACATTTCCTTAGCGTTGATTTTCTTTCTTTTTTTTTTGTTTATTTTTTTTCTTCATTGTATCAGTTTAATTATTAAGAAGAGCGCATTAGCTTTTAGCATATGTACTTATGCTGTACGTGTGTATTCGTTATTGTTTTTGTTTCATATTAAAAAGAAGATACCTTAAACGCAAAAAACCGTAGAAAAAGTTACGAAAAAATTAATAGTCGGTCCAAGGAAAACCCTGTTACTGATTTGATACTGAAAGTTAGTTCTTTCTTTGTTTCTTTCTTCCCCCCTTGGAAAATCATAGAATTCCCATTTCACTGGAAAGCGAGACCCTGGAAAAAATTCCAAAAAAGGATGACTTCGATTCGACATTTTTAGAAAAAACAAGAGTTCTTAATTTTTGGAAGAACTTTTAAAAATCTCTCAATTCGGAAAATTTTTTGAATTTTTTTCTCCAAAACTTTCACTTTTTGTTTAAACGACTCCTTAATATGCGAATTCAAATCTAAAAAGAATTGTTATTATTTTGGAGACGTAATTGCAATTTTGCTTTTTTTAAATTGCTTATTTATTAGTGAAGTATCCTGAAATACGAAAAAAGGGCTTATTCATTCTGATTCGATCTTTAAAGAAAAACAATTTTTATTAATTACCTGTTTTTAATTACCCTTTGTATGATAGCTAAGAAAAATATTCAGCATAATTTTGATCATATAACAAATATGCGAATTTCTTGCAAACCTCAAAATTATTATTTCATCTAGGTTTTATCACCAATCAGGTTTCGAGAAAATTACAGAATTAGAATAAATTAATGTTTTTTTTAATTTTTTATAAGACAAGAGGGAATCTCAGAAAAAGGGAAAACCAATTCAGCGTTGAATAACGAAATATCCGAATCCAGATGAGTACAAACCTGAACGTCTTCAATTACAACAAAAAAAAAACAACTAAAAGTAACATCCACATAAATACAAATTTTTGGACATTAATTTTCAGTTGCTCCATTTGAAAGCAACTCGTTCCCCTAGACTTCTGTAATACTTTGCCCTGAATTCCAATTTTTTCGCAAACAAATAAAGCCGCAAATTTGAATCCTCAGCTTCTACCACAATCCATAAAAAAAAATATGGCGATGAAATAACAAAGCGTAAGAGTTCACAAGGACCCAATTAGCGCCATTTCAGGGTGACACACGGCATTTTAGGCATTTTACATTCAAAGGCCTTCAACCCTTTTCCAGTCGAGGGTTTCCAAGCCGCACGGGTTTCGAAAAAAAAAATAAATAAAATCCCTTTTTCATGGATCCCCCATACAAAGAGAGCTCTACAAAGGGAATTCAAGAAGCTTTGGAACAACAACTTCCAGTATCGAACTTCCGAATAGCGAGAGACTATTGTTTATCGTTTAGATGAAAATTGGTTGCTTTGTTGTTGGTTTAAATATTCGATAGGATGCAATTACAATAAGAATTATGGTTTACGATGCATATGATTGTGCCTTTGGTCCTTAGGTGTGTTGGGCTTCTAGGCAAAGAAAATTCTTCATCTCTAATTGCGAGTTAGTTATCAATTTCTATCAACATCATGGTTGTTAGTTATGGTTCTCTTGCTTTTCATTGAAATGTAATGTTAGGTAATGTATTAATTAATTAGACTATATCGTAAAACTGTAGATACAAGTTTCATTCATTAATAATTTATAAATCTCAGATTGTATGTATATTATAGTCGTATATTTCTTCTTCTTCCTCCCCTTTCTCTTCTTCATTCTTTTTTTTCATTCATTTATTTATTTACTTCAATATAATATATTTATATTATATATTAATATTTCTTTGCTTTGTAATTGAAGATCCTTTTAAATATATTCTCGCGTTTTGAAAAACTTCGCGAAGAAATTATTACATCGTTCATAATTTCCATTTTTTTTTCTCCTCCTCTTCTTTAAATTCTTCAGCTAATATTGTTCTAATTTCTTCGCTTCCATTTGTTTTGTTTTTCTCTTTATTTTTAGAAAAAATTTCTCCATCTCCTCCCTGTCATGTAGATTCTTTAAGAGCTAATAAAATCATTTAAAATATACACAATTCAATCGACCATACAAATTCTTTTTCCACTCTTATTGGGATAAATAAGTATTAAAAAAAATTATTATTATTCTTTTTTTTTTCAATTTACAATTATTCTTTCCTCTTCGTGCCATCGAAGTTTGCAACGTTGCTATTGACCGATACCTCCTCACAACCGGATCGATCGTTTCGAATGATTAATTACTGGTATAATAAATAAGAAGAATATTAATTTTTTCTTAATAAATTAATTTCTTGTGAATTGATTGTAATTATTAAATTCGGGATTAATAGATCCATTCCAACGGTACGAGTTTTTCTCAGATCAAAATGAATTTTTCGGCAAAGGATTAATCCCGAATTTACCGGTATCGCGTCAAATCGAAGATTTCCGAATGAAAAATTACAATAAATAATAGGAATCATTTTCGTTTGTTTGTGAAACGCAACGTCCCAAACTTTTAGCAACTCTGATTCATTTTATTACATTCCCCAAACGAGAAACGCAAATTTTCGTGTCCGAAATAGGACCGAATGAATGAATTAATGAATTAACTGCGTTTCCAGTCGAGGAACGATTCGATAATGAAATTGATAGCAAATAAAATGAACGTGTCGCTGTTATCATCTATTCAGCAATGCAAGCAATGCTTTTTTTTTCTTTAATAAGATATACAGGCTTTCTTAAAGCTATAAATTGCCAACCAATAGAATATCTCTTGTTTTTTTTTTCAAAACAATACTTCTTTTTGTATAATAATTTTTTTTTTCTTTCCTCCCGCGCCGTTTAATAAACGTTTCATTCGAATTCATCTCAAAGGCAAACATTTTGATTCTCAAAAGAAAGTCTCATACTTCCTTTCCTTCGGTACAATAAATAGGTTTGTATTTGGATAATGATGAAAAACCGAGAACAAAATTGTGTCATACTTGGACGGGTTTTCTTTTTTTTTTGTTATCAACTCATTTTTTCCCTACTCGGCTTAGTTGCGACTAGAAAATATTTCTAGTCGAACCAGCAGAAACTTATTGTAAATATTGAAATTTGAAATTTCGCCTGGTTGCTTTGAGTGCGACTGAATCAAAGCAACTGATATTTTCGTTTAAATTAGAAAGCAGAGATATCTTTCCTTCTCGTCGACTTGAAACGTATTTTTTTAGCAATAATAATAATAGTTATATATATATATATTATTCGTTTGTTTGTAAATGTTTGCCTATAATTTGTCTTTCGTTTCCTTAATTTCAAAGGAAGGAAATCAAGATAAAGAGAGAGTTTCCTTTTCATTTATTGATCTCTTCTTTCTCCCGTCATGAACTGGTCGACAATTTTCTGCATTGAATCTCGTAATTCGTCGTCACCTCCACCACCTCCACCAGTGCTTGTTACAGGTACCGTTGTCGTTACAGTTCTCACTGTTCTCGTTATTCTGAAAATTCGAGAAAAAAGAATGAAATTAGTTCCAAATCCATGAAATTGAAGAATTTTCTCGCAAGAGGATATTAGACGAATTTTCACGTGGAATTTTCCCGGAAATAGCTGATTTTAATGAGTTTTTGTTCAGATATTTATTTTTATAATTGGTTCATTTATTTTCAAAAATAATTATTTTTCAAATAATTTTTTCGAGATTTCTGGTAGGTACGTGTTTAAAGATTTCCTAAAAGTTTATTTTAGAAAAGCTTGAATTTGTCTTCAGGGTATTTTTAGATTTTCTAACTAAGATTTGTACAAATATTGAAAACAAGTTACAAAACATTTTGTAAAAATCTTTCAATTTGGAAGTTTTTAGAATTTTTCCATTTAAATTTATCTATAGGGAATTCTTTGAAAAATATATTAATTTGAAAAGTGTAATATTTAAAAAAATCTTCATATCAGATTCTGTAAAAAATTCTTTCACAATTTGTATCCAGAAATTCTGAAAGATTTATTATGAAGTTTCAGATATTTTTCAAAGTAAAAACTTTCAGAAATGTATTTGCCAAAAATTGGCTATTTTTTAAAATTCTAAAAAGAAAGGTAATTTTACAAAGATAATTTCTGAAGCATTAAAAAAGTTAATTTTAAACATTTCCAATGATTTCACATTTCTTTGAAAAAATTCCCAAGCATATAAAACAATTGAAAAATGTTAAACTATTTCAGCAAAATTGCTAATTATTAGTGAAGGTTACGCGATACCCACCTTATAAACATTCTAAAAAATTGTTTCAAAATACCACCTCTAATTGAAGAATCCTAAAAAAGTAGGAAAATAAAAGCGACGATACCTTTCTTGTGTTTCTGGATCTATTTCAGTGGTCGTCGTCTCCATAAAGGAAGGTTCGCTGTGTTGTAAAAAGTCAGATTCTGTGTAACAAAAAGCGCAATTAGTCACAGCGATAGCGGTACCCCGATTGAACGATATACACTAGATTAGGCTATTTTCAAAAATAGTACTCTGCTTTTCACACAAAGGACAAATATCAACATTTTATAATACTTATATATGTAGTATATATATACCTATATATGGCTTTCAATTTTTACATCATGCCCAAACAATCGGGTAAATACTAGACACATATAAAAAAAAGAGTGACGACATTTCTAAATATTCGAAACGATACAGATATATAATAGATTGTATAATATCCAGGCAAAATCTTGTTCACCCTCGAAATTTCAAGAAATTATCATTGTTATCATTTTTTCCTTCATTTTCTCTTACCCTTAAATTTATTCTTATTCAGGGGAAACATATCAACTTTTTTTATGACTTCTTTTCTTTTGTCAAATTTCTTGTTCTTGAAAATTAGGGAAATAGAAATAATTGTTAAAAAAAATTGAAGTACTTTGACTGTCGATGAAATAATTATCGTGAAGAAATTTCCAATTGACAATTAAGTAGTTACGTGTGGCGACAGGTACTCGTACAAAGATTTTCGTTCTTTATTCACATTAATTGGCAAAGATCAGTAACTATAATTTTTCTTTTCCAAAGAGACATTTAGGAAAATACTAAAATTCATTTTCAAATTCGAATCTTCTTCCTTTTGGATATTTCGAAAGAAAACCATACAATTTCTGGGTTTTCTTTAAATATACTGTGCCGCACATAGCCAGCTTGTGCAAAGCATTGGTAATAATTAATAATAAATAAAAGAATAATAGAAGAAAGCTGCTAGGCGAAGCACGCAGTAATTGAATTTTTCTTTTTTCTAGATGTATATATGTATATGTTTTCCTTCCTTTTTTTCATTTCACATTCTGTATGAACAAAATAAAATACAATATAATACAAAATGCAAGAGAAAAATCTAATTTCCTTGTGTTCTTTGCTTTCTGTGTACAAAATTATCGAAAAAATTTGCGTATCAAAATTATTTGTCATTAAATTAGATTTCAATTTTTAAATTATAATTTTTAATATCGTGTAATTTATAATTTCTTAGTCAATTAAAATTTTCTTTCTACCACTGTTCATTTTTGGATATTAAGTAAATTTATATTAACCACTTTATTGTTCCAAAACGATTTGTTGATCAAACTTGCATCAAGATTAGCAGTCCTGCACCAAAAATAATTTCAACGTGTACAATTTTATTGAATTTTTTTTAACTGTTCGATTTTGCAAGCAAACGAATAATTTTTACGATAAAAGCAAAGATCACCAACCAGATTTTCTCGGTACACAAAAACTCATTTTCTCTCATCTCCATTTTCTTCAAATGCACATTAAAAATTTATATATATATATGTATATACGTAACTTGTTCTATAATAAGACAATATTAAATTCAAGCAGCACGTACTTTCTACTACTTCTGTTAGTATTGTTAGACGAATTATTGACTATGTAAGCTTCTGTTTTCTACTTCGTTAATTATTATTAGTTTTGGAAATACTGTATCTATATATATACCAAGGTAACAAATGTTTCAGATATCATACAAACATATTTTTGGTCGAAATGTAAGCAGAAAGTCGGTTATCTAAAATTTAATTGATTGAATTTCATGATTTTTAATTAATTTAATTAAATGAATTATCAATAGATTATTATTTAGATTATTAATTGAATTAAACTCATTATCAATTGCTTATCAATTTAATTGAATTAATTATAAAACTTGTTATTAATTCATTGAGTAATTGGACTTCAATTGGTTAAAATTTGAAATTCGGAAAATTTGTTTCATGTTTCTTTATTGGAAACATTTTTCAAATTCCATTTTTCTTCCGTTTATTTTTTTTTGGACCAAATTGTGAATTTTCTCACGAAATTCATTCCAAATTAACACAAAATTGTGCCTAAAAGTTAAAATTTCTAACTTTCTTTAATTCGACCTCAAAATTTTCATTCTCTCTACACACTAAAAAAACATTCATTTTGTGTAAAAGTCTTCCTGTAATTTTAGATCCACTTTCAGTATGTATTCCTTTTGTCTTTTTGCCGATCTTTGGAGAAAGCATTTCTGTTTTGAAATTTTTGATAAATACAAATTACAAATTACGAAATCGTCTTTCGTCATTCGAAATCTCGCCTTCTTTTCTCACGAGAATAATTCGCCTAACAATTCTGACTTCATACCTAAAGAAAGAAAACAACATCATCGTTGGTCCCTCTACATTTTAGCTTTATCTTGAAAACGCTCTTTGTTCAATAGGAGCTAAAAGGATTAAAAACAGTGTAATATATATATATACCAAATCAAAGGAAAATATAAGTATCATCGAAGAAATGAGTGAATATTACAGTAAAATTGTATTAAAAAAACAAGAAGTGAAATCAGACAACTATTTTACTTTAAATTTGCAATCGAACTTCACGTGCATTCAAACTCTACAAGATTCAATCTCAACTCGACTAACAGTGAACTGAAGCTTCTTTCCGTCAGACGACGAAAATTATGCAAGTTACAAATGCATACAAGCAATGGTCTAATTATTATCAGTGGATTATCTATATATAACAATGTGCCACACGCCACTACGAGGCAGCTTCTTACCCTAAACAATTATTCAATTTAAAGAAGGACATGCGAGATATCAAATTCAATTTGTTAAATCATGCAAAGACTTATTTTTCACTTATCTTTTAATGTAACCGGCTAAATCTAAGAGCGGTTGTGTCGAGGGAATGCTTTTTTTTATTCAATCTTTTCATTTCTTAGAAGTTCTATTTTTATTTTGCATAGAACTATTTTCTATTTTTTTAATTATTATACAATTTAGGATATTTTCAATATTGGTATAATATGAAAAATTGTTTTTCCATTCTAGACGCTGCGAATATTTTCTGAAATAATCTAAAATCCGATAAAATGTCAAATTGGTGAAAATTGCACCCAAATTGTACCATTAAAAATTTTTAAAAAATTTCGAATTTCAGACTCCAGTGGTCGAAAAGGTACAATTTTTTTCCAAATTGTTCTAACAAAAAAAAAGAACATCCTCGTCGACTATTTGATTTCTGTACTTCAATTTTCGCTTGAAAAAGAAAGCTTGTGATTCTTATCTTACAAATACCGTTATTAAATATGTTTTCTGCTTCTGTAAACAACAATTTTCATTTCATGTGAGACAATATTCAATTCAAACCATAAAAGTTTAACCCATTGCACCTTAATTATTTTCCAAGTTTCCCCAATCTTCGGTCACCTCCGGTTTCGTTTTTCTCAGTCTCTTCAAACTGAGGGGAAAAAATCGTCGAAATAACGAAAATTGCTGGAAAAATAAGAAATATACGCTCGTGACATAATTGAATTCGATAAAATTATTTGAAAAAAGATTATTATAAGCGTTTGCACCTATTATTCCAAACAATATTTTTAAAAAACTTTTTTTATAATATATTTCTTTATTTTCTTATTAGCGAATTTAACTAATTGACAAATTTTTTTGCTCAAGACAAAAATCCGTCATTTCCTTCAATCTCAATTTCTAGTGAACGCTTGAGCTTTTTAAATATTAATTTCATAAACAAATTTTCTTCCATCTCCTTCTATTTTTCTACATTGTCTTCCTAATTGTTTTTCATCTCGAGCGCATTTTTTTTATTACTTTCTCCACGAATTTTCCAAATTATTTCTTTTCAGTGCAAACGTCACCTCGGAGGTGACCGAATAATTCTAGGAGAAGGAAACAAAAGGGGAATCACTGACGGTGATATCCTGGTGCAAGGGATCAAGTAAAGTCTAGAAAAAAAAAAGAAGAAAAATTTGTCAGTTAGTCGTACCCAGTTTGTTTTGGGATATGGTTGGTGAGTGTTTGGATGGCACGTTGAATAGTACGTGGTTCCATGGTAAGAATAATCGCAACCAACGCCCCTAAAATTGCTAATGCCACGCTCATCCAATACGTGTAATTGCATCTACCATTTTTCGTCATCCTCCTCGTCTCGGTTCCAATTAGCTTACTCTCCGTTGCGGAACAGCTCGATTGTACCGAATTTTCCCTCACTGTGCCATGTAAAGATACGAAGCTTTCTGTGTTTCACTTCAAATTTATCCAATATTTTTATATTTTATTAGAAGCATAGTCTCATTCGCTCTCTCTCTCTATTTTTACCCATTTCTCTTATCGGCTCGAATCCGCTTAAAAAAGATCATTCCATTTCCAAGTACATAGCGATATGTGTGTTCAGCCACAAGCTTCCCTCTTTGCATGGCTTTTGTCCCTTTAACCCACGAAATAGATGATATGGTAGAGAGATCACTGCATTGTTTAAAATAAAAGGGACGCGATCGGGAAAAAATCAGTAACTTAAGGGGATGGAATTTAAAAATAAAATTTTTGAAGCTAGAAATGTGAAATTCCAGTATTGAGATGTACAAACAAGTTTTTGGAATAATGAAAATTGCTAGAAAGAAAATTATAAATATAGGGTACGCTTGTTTCTATTATTTTGTTTTCTAATTTTGTAGCGCGAGGATTCACGATTTTTATTTTAAATAATATTTTTGTGTAGTAAGAAATTTTGGTATTTTTAAATTTTCTTGTACCATTTATTATTATGAAGTGACGAAGTTATTTAGAAATATATATAATTTATAATTACCCACAAATTCAAATGACGGGTTTACCTTTTATATTTTACAGCATTTTTGTGTAAAGAAATTTACACGACATTGATATTTTAGGAAATTGATAAGTTTACAAAGTATTTGGTATTTTAGGAATTTTCTTATATCTTTATGAAGCAACGAAATTAAAGTAACAACATTTAGAAATATAATGAATATTTATAGAAAACTAGTAATTGTTTGAACCCTAAAAGTATTATTTTATAAAACATTTCCGTAAAAAAATTTGTATATTTCAAAATAATTCTCTTCCATCCTTTCATCACTTTCATATATAACTTTTCTATTTTTCCTCAATCAGAAAATTTTGCTCCTTTGGATTTAAACAATGCAGTTGTTCTGCGATAGTAACATTGATTGTTGCGTTCAGTAATTAGCATACGTATTATTATCAATACCATCCAATGTCTTCTTACCAATGGAACGAGAAACAGTTTGAACGTAAATTGCGGTTTTATGAAACAAACGGGAGTAAGTCTGGTTCTTCGAATTTTGAGAAAGTAGAGTAACATCGAACCTCTCGACAAGCTTTGTTTTTCCTTCCCAATGAGTCCACTCGGATTTAATATGTTGTTAGTCCCTTAAGCGCATTTGTTAAGAAAAAAAAGTGAATATTATATTGAAGACCACAGAGAAAATTGCATTTCATTCTAGAACCGTGCAATACCAACCGTACCATACCACACCATACCATACCATACCATACCATACCATACAATCCCATGCCATGCCATGCCATGCCATGCCATACCGTGCAATTTGTACCTGTAAGCTAGTGTGATTTATGTGAATGACGTAGTTGACTATTGTACATAATATCTTGGGTGGAAGTGATAGTATATAACAAATCTTCGAAAATTATGACTGGTCAAATGGAACAAAGTAGCGACCGGGAATGACTATGATGATTGAAATAATTAGGAAAATTTCCGGACTTGCAACCAAACGATCAAAGGTCTTTCAGGATGAAAAAAGGGAGCTTATTTAATACGGTTACATGCTACGAGGATTTTTTAAAAGGAAAATATCAGCCAAAGGACTTTTCTGCAATTGAAGAACAATAGAAGAAGGAGAATGCAATAATTAGTTTGCTCAGAAACTGAAAAATCAGGAAAAATATAGAGTAAATAAAAAGGAATAGGCCACGGATGTACACCACTTCTCGGTAAGAAAGGAGCTGTGTCTGACAAACGTGCATCTAAATTGACAACTTCTGGATGAGTAAAAGATCTTTGAGCGGTCAATGAGCATCGAATAATGTATCCTTTTGCAACATGACTCAACGAATACGAGAGGAACAGGGGACTTAAGTTTCTTTCAGCAGGATATTTACATTGCTTACTTAGAATGTTAGCTGTGAGTGAGGTACCTTGGTCATCTTCCAAAGGGGACAATTCGGCACCTTCGTGGAGAGCAACGTCCGAACCGCTAGAACTGCCCAAAGTACGTCTCTTGTTGGGAGATCTTCGTCTTCGTTGGGGAGAACCGTCGCTATCGCTATCGCTGTTTAGCTCTTGACGAGAGTGACTCTTAACGTAAATATCACCGTTACCGGAGCCAGGGGACGTGTCCACCGAGAAATGCATTTCCCATTGCTCGCTGGACTGTCCGTCGTCCGATTTCACGCTCTCCCAGATATCGGACTTCCCATCGGACAGCCTCTTGGTCAGAACCGAGGACGACTCCGTCCAGGACTCTTCGGTCGTTTGCATGTTCCTCACGGTTTCCTCGATTATCTGCCTCCTGATTTTCTCGTCCTCGTCGGACAGCATCGAGTCCCTGAGCGCGTGAAATTCCGGACTGCTGACCATGGACGTCTCCACGACGTGATCCTCTCGCAGGACATGGTCCTCCCCGGGATCCTGAGTCTTGCCGGCAGGGATTCCTTGGCAGTACGTCGTGACCTTCGCGAGGACTTCGGTCTTGGTCTCATAGCCTCCGAGCCTACTCTTGAGACTCGGCTCCTCGAGCTTCGACTTGTCCGGCAGCGCGTTGTCTTTGATCTTCAATGGGATTTTGCTTCTCGCCAGCTCGTTCTCCGGCGTCTTCAAGGATTTCTCGAGTTCTTTCGATTTGGGACTTGTCCTGATCTCTCCGAAATTGAGGTGAAAGTCTGTTTTGATGGATGATGACTTGGTAGTGATGTGACGTGGGGCAGGAACGGGTTGCTTTGTCGTAGCGGAAGTAACATGCCTCTCTACACTCCCATCAATTTCAGCCGTATCATGCCCTGACCCATCCAAAAGGAGACGGACAAGAAACAGGAGAACAAGGACATAAAAGCACATTGATACACACTAAAGAAAATTTCAACTCTAGCTCAGATGACATTTTTTCTAATTTTATGAGAGAGGAGTTTATGCGATCGTTCTTCTTAGATTCCACTTGAATTTGGATTCTCTCGGAAATTCTAATTTACTTAAAAAGCAATACCCATTTTTTAGGAGTTTCTAGATTTTTTTACAAATGCGATTTCAATTTTTGAAACTCAAATTAGTAATTTTGGGGACGAGAAAAAATTGAGGACAATAGAAATTACTAAAATTGTTTTTGTTTTATTTTAAAACGAATTTATTACTCGTAAACAAATTGAGAAATTCGCGTTTTTACTTTTGTTATTTAAAATATTATGGAATATTAAATTTTTTTACCATTATTCATTTTTTCTCATACAAATTCCCTCGATTTCGATATTTTAAAATTTTTTTTTGGGAAAAGAAACGAATTCTGATTTTTAGTTAAATAATTTTGGAAGTGAAAAGTAATAGAATTCATGAAAGGATATTTATTTTTTTAAATTTTGAGAAATTCGGTTACTCGACTAGATTTTTTTAGTATCGAACTTTTTTTTTATTTGCAGAATTTGTCTCACGCAAAGAAACTTTTCATTGCAGAATTGGAAATAGTTGAAATTATTTTTTTGATTATATGTATTTTAAATTGAGCTTGAAGCACAGTTTTAAAAGTAACACATTGTTTTTGAAATTTGCAATATTTTTTTCTATAAAGTTTTGAAATACATAATTTTTCCTTTTCCCCCATTTTTGGATCCCAATAGAAGGAGAATCTTAGAAAGAACGTATCCGCTATTCCATGAATGTATGTCAACTATGTAAAAATGAAATATGTTTTTGCAGATCAGTGTCTTGAAAAAAACTTCTTAGTTAGTATCAATATTGCATCAGGATTAGTTTTGTCGACGAAAGAGAACACACTTATTGTAACAATGTCTAGAAACTGTATGCTTGCTTTTTACTAAAAGGTACCAAAAATGTCATTCAATCCTAAAACAAAAGTATGTATATAAACTCATGGAAGTGATTTTCAGTGGAATCAAACTGTACATTTTCATCAAAAAGAATTCATCTACAGCACCGTTATTCGACAAATTTACATGGTTTATCCGTCATGTCGAATTTCATGGTACAGATCTGTTATCAACTATTGCTACTTATTGTTAATGTTCAGAATTGACTTGAACCGAAGTTCGAATGCAAGACTATCGGTAACATTTAATTCGAAATTGCTGAAATGATTAGGATGGATAGACTGACAATTTGTGTGAAGAGTAGAAATTCGTGTTTCGTTTTTTCATAATGGCATGATTTCAAATGATTTTCTAAATTCATAGAGAAAAATGAGATATACAATTTATTAGAGATTATATGAAAAAGGAGATTAAAGGTCTTTTTCTAAACGTTTGTAATTTGAAAATAATTCTCTCAAACCAGTTTTCGAAATTTTCGCAATAGGATATCATAAAAAACAAATTATACAAAAATTTGAAAGAAAAAAATTAGTATAGCAACAATTCCAATGAATTTATAACAATTAATTTCCAAGATAATTTCTAATAAGATTCGTAATTGATTTCATATCTTCCAAAATCATAGAATCCATTGAAAAATAGTTGATTCGTTGAATCCATAAAAAAGTTTTTGAATAAAATGAGCAATTCATATTCTATTATTATAAAAAATAATAATTCATTATTTCGATAATTATTTCATTAAATAAAAAATTAGAGTAGGCAAGTACCAATTCGCTCTGAAAAAAATAAATGTTTTTCTCTCAGAAATTAATTCTCCATTCGCTCTCTTTGATGACTGAGGGATCTTACATTGGACTATTTGATGAACGAATAAACTTAAACTACTCATTTTTCTCTACGCGAGGTTTTCTAAGGAAGCAATGTGATAGATAAAAGTTTGGATAATATACAACTAAGGAAGAGAAATATCCGGTTAATTGACTCATCATCATCATCACTCGACTAATAAATAAGAATAATAATAATAATTTACACTTGGTATCCTTTCAATAAAAGACATGCATAGATATAAAATATATTTATATATATTTATATATATGTTAGTGTGAAAGCGTCAGCAAGTGCTAACTATTGAAGATAAAGCTAAATATCAATGAGGGCACCAAAAAATACAACGCTTCTCTTCTCCCTACACATACTGATCTTTGACCTACGAAAACAGGCTTCTTTTTATGTATATATGTATATCGAAGGATTGGATTGCACATGAATCTAGTAAACCCATGAAATACCATCCTTCCAACAATTGTTCCTTCGTACAATTCATGAAAGCTACCGAATAAAACAAATTTGGGATTTCACCAAAAAAGAACCCGAAAAAGGAACATCCGTGGCGTCTTTCTTGCGGGACCAAGCACCAGGACATTTCTTGTCCCCCAAAGGAGAAAGAAGCTGGATTTCAACGATAGATATTTGTATCCCATTTCTTCCAGGTTTTTTTTTGGGGTGAATTTCCAAATGAATTCTATCCTTTCGTTAAAACCGATTCATCCGATCATTAAACCTCTCGTTGACTGATAATTGTTAAAAACGTTACCTGATTGCGATAACATTTGTGCTTGATCAGCAAGACTTTGTGCTCTCCTGGTAGCTTCCTCGGTAACGTCTGTAAAAAGAGACGACGCGATTTTTTAATAAGATACATAGTGATTTCCTAAACATTGAAAGCAAATGATTCAACAAAGATTAGATGAATGTGATGACTTGTTTTTTTTTATATTCTGTTTTTTTTTAAGTGGTAAGTTCCCTGCATGGCATACCTCGCGATTCATGCTTCTCTACCTCTGTGGAATTCCTGTTAATTCAATGAGAGAGAACATTACTTACTGCATAAAATAATTCTGTGTGATCGATCTAAATGTCAAAGAAAATTAAACAAATCAAATTGCACAACTCGTGAAGCAACAACAAAATCAAAAGGCTCCGGGTTCAACCGAAAGGGGATGAAACTCCGAAGAACTTGGGTATTCAATGAAACTCAACGGGTGCTCTCCGGAATGGTAAAGGAAAAATGGGCGAAATTAATCGAATTATCACCTGAAACAAAATCGTCAAACTCATGCATTAAATCGTTACTGAAACGACGGACGGGGAGCGATTTTTTTTTTGCAACTGACATTAATTATTGTTATTGGAGTCGATTCTGAACACGTCAGTGGACAAACGTTGCTGAAAGATAAATTGCCAAAAAAAAAAGGAAGATTAGGAGAACGTAAAAAATATTTACATTGTATTAGCAGCACGAAATACAATGATGGATTCAATTCTGGTAGTCTTCATTATTGTATTAATTGATTAGATTTCGATTTTGTGTTTTAGGAGCAGTCGGAATTGCCTGTCCCGAAGAATCACTTCGTACTGTAAAGCGCATTGACGTAAGAAATTGTATTTCTTCATTGCAAGCCCCGGTTTCAAAATATTTAAATTAAAACTTTTCAGAATTTCATTTTTCCAATTCTGATTGTAGGAAAATTATTTTGAAAAGTTGTAATTAATGAAGAGAAAGAAAAATTGATTTTTCTCCCTCACAAATACAAATCGTCAGAATTATAGTTTTTCTGAATAATTTTGCAATTATGGAAAATTCACAATAACTTAATTTTTCGAATTTCGAAACTTGGAAATTTATTCTAAAAAATTGTACTTAATTACAGGGGGAAAAATAGATTTTTCAAATTGAATTTAACCGAAAACTGATGAAACTTAGAAATTAGAAAAGTTACTGAAAGTATTGAAATGTTACAATTGATAATTCTACGAGATCTGAAAAAGAACGAAAAAGTGTAATAATACATTGTCACAAAGGACCAACAAAATTTTGTACGTGTATTTCAATAAGAATTATCATTAAAATTTGAATTAAGTAAAACATGAATTAATAACAAAGTTATGTTACCGATGGGTTAGATAATTACAATTATAATAATTAATCGGCACATTGATTAACAGCAATTTCTTATTGTTACCTTAATTAATTGCTTTACTATCGTTATAATTAACTAAAACCCATTGGTGAACGAGACTTCTATCGGCTTTGGATTCATGATTGTTATTCAGCCGAAAAGTATAAACAATCTTAAACAACAAACAGTTCCACTAAGAGAGTGTGCGACATAAACGCATTAAAAAAAATGAGATTCCTAATTGTAGGTCAACTAGGTATCCGAGCCAACTTCTAAATTTGCTCTACTGCTCGGACAAACATTCCAGTTGGTAGCAAGACGACAGTCGGAGGATCGTAAATACCCAAAACTACGAGAAACTTCTATTCTATCGCTCTATAGTACGAAAGATGATCCATCTAATTATTCATAATGAGTCAGGATGACGATGATCGGTTCGATTATTGGAAAGTTATCAACCAGAGGTGATGAGATGTGCAATGAAAGAAAGGCTGGTCGACCCTTTCTCTTATGTCGGAGAAAAATGCTCGAAAGGAGAAAAAAAAATGTGAACCAAAAAGAAACGGGGGCAATGAGATTAAATATAAAAGCATTAACTTAATCAATAAATAATTAATCATGTTACACACAGCTGGTATGTAATATATGGATATATAGATATATATAGAATATATATAGATGTATAACGCAATTATTGCAAGATACCTTTAATGCTACTGTCAGTGAACTCGGCAGAGCTGGGTGGCGGGGTCGAGGCCGTCCGCACAGACTTTGTTACGACTGTGGTGACGGTATGATGTACGCGAGGCTCAAGGTGCTCTATGCTACTACTAGTTACCACCGTGTGCACCCTCTCTACGCTACTACCTCTGACATCCCTAACGGGGCTAATCTTTTGTGGAATGCGAGATTGCTTCGACTGCTTCTTATCTTTGGGATCCGACCTGCTCGGCGAGGATTCGAGGACCACGGCCGAGTCCGCCGCCACGATATCCGATATCTGCGCGGCGTCTCGCTGTGGCGAAACAACGTCGTAACTACCAGAGGACTCGTCTTTGGTCTCTTCCCAGAACTTCCCGGTCGCGTCTTTGATTCCCTCCGCGGCGTGATCTACTTCCTTCGCTATTTTGTGCGTAGCGCTTTTGGCGCCTTTCACGATACTCGAGATCACGCCGGCTTTCGCTTTTTTCTCGTCCGATTTGCTCTGAGCCCACGCGGAGTCGTGGTCCGGAGAGAAGCTGGCCCCCGCGGACTGTCTCGTGTCCTCGAGGAACGCCTGCGTCAGCAGTTTGGGATCGGTCACCACCGGATGCTCGGCGAAAGACACCTCTTTGGTGGTCACCACTGTGACGCGTTCTTGCGTGGGACTGGAGCTCGAGGACTCGATTTTCGTCGATTGCTTGATGGCTTTTGGAATGGAGCTCACTGTTTTCTCTACCCGTTTCTCGGCATCCTTGGAGGTATCAGCCGCCAAACGCCTGGCCTTCTCCTCCTCGGCAGCCGCGTCTTCCTTGCTCTCGTCCCAGAACTCCTTCACATCTTCGGAAACTTCGTCAACGGCGTGTTTTGCACTCTTCAAAATGCCAGAGAAGATCCCGCCGGACTTTTCCTTCGCCTTCTTCGACTCCTTGCTGACCTTCACCTTGGCCGATTCTGCGGCTTCCGAGGCTTTCGACAAACTTTCGACCGTTTTGTCTTTGGCCTCCTTCACCTCCTCTTCCACTTTCTCACCAGCCTTTCTCGCCTGGTCGGCGACGGCTTTCTTCGCATCTTCGCTCGTTTGTTTTGCAGAATCGGCATCTTTCCGAAGACCTTCGGATGTCTTCTGCGCAGTCTTGTCCACGGATTCCTTCACCTCGGTGACCGTTTTCTCCTTAGCGTCCTTGACGGCTTTTGCAGCATCCGCGGCGGCCTTCTTGGCTCGTTCTTCTTCTTCCACAGCCTCTTTCTTTGTTTCGTCCAAGAACTCCTTGACGTCATCGGAAACTTCCTCGACCGTTTCTTTCGCACCTTTGAAGATTCCCGATAAGAAACCACCAGCTTTATCCTTAGCTTTCTTCGCTTCCTTAACGGTCTTATCCTTCTCGGAATCGACTGCATCAGAAGCATTTTTGATGCCCCCCACGACTTTGTCCTTTGCGTCTTTGGAACCTTCAACGACTTTCTCCTTGGCATCCTTTACGCCTTTTTCCACTTTTTCGGCAGCTTTCTTGGTTTCCTCGACAGCAGCTTGCGCTCCTTTTTCAATTTCCTCTCCAGTTTTCTTCACAGCATCGGCAGCTTTTTGAACACCATCAGCTGTTTTTTGTGAAACTTTATCGGCAGCATCTTTTACGTCAGAAACTGTTTTCTCCTTCGTATCTTTCGCAGCTTTAGCAGCCTCTTCAGCAGCCTTTCTTATACGCTCTTGCTCTTCTGCAGCTTCTTTCTTCGTTTCGTCCAAGAATTCTTTGACGTCATAGGATACCTCATCTGCGGATTCCTTCGCGCCTTTGAAGATTCCCGATAAGAATCCACCTGCTTTATCCTTTGCCTTCTTTGCCTCCTTAGCGGCCTTATCCTTGCCGGATTCAGCAGCGTCCGTGACTTCTTTAACCCCTTCCTTTACTTTGTCCTTCGCGTCTTTGGATGTTTCAACGACTTTATCCTTCGTATCTTTAGCACCTTTTTCCACTTTCTCGGCAGCTTTCTTCGTTCCATCAACAACAGCTTGGGCTCCTTTGCCAATTTCTTTATCAGTTTCTTTCGCGGCATCTGCTACTTTGTGAAGACCCTCAGACGTTTTCTGTGCGACTTTATCGGTAGCCTCTTTCACCCCGGAAACGGTTTTGTCTTTTGTGTCCTTCACAGCTTTAGCAGCATCTTCGGCAGCTTTTTTTGCTCGTTCCTCTTCCTCGAGAGCTTCTTTCTTCGTTTCATCCAAAAACTCTCTGACGTCATCGGAAACCTCATCTACAGCTTCCTTGGCTCCCTTGAAAATTCCAGACAAGAATCCTCCAGCTTTTTCTTTAGCTTTCTTTGCCTCTTTGGCAGTCTTATCTTTGCCAGATTCGACTGCATCCGAAGCGTCCTTGAGTCCTTCTTTTACTTTTTCCTTGGCGTCTTTGGAAGTTTCAACGACTTTGTCCTTCGCATCTTGCGAAGCTTCAACGACTTTGTCCTTTGCATCCTTAGCGCCTTTTTCTACTTTTCCAGCGAATCCTTTTGTTTCTTCGAGAGCCGTTTGTGCTCCTTTCCCAACTTCCTTTCCAACTTCTTTAGTCGTATCTGCCACTTTATGAACGCCTTCGGATACTTTCTGGACTCCTTTGCCTGCAGCATCTTTTACTTCAGAAACTGTCTTGTCTTTTGTGTCCTTCACGGCTTTAGCAGCATCCTCAGCAGCCTTCCTTGCTCGTTCTTCTTCTTCCGCAGCTTCTTTTTTAGTTTCATCCAAAAATTCTTTGACATCATCGGATACTTCTTCCACAGTTTCCTTTGCACCTTTGAAAATCCCCGATAAGAATCCACCAGCTTTGTCTTTAGCCTTCTTCGCTTCCTTAGCAGCCTTGTCTTTCTCAGACTCAGCTGCATCCGAGACTTCTTTAATCCCTTCCTTCACTTTGTCCTTTGCGTCTTTGGATTTGTCAACGACTTTATCTTTCGCATCTTTAGCGCCTTTTTCTACTTTTACGGCGAATGTTTTTGTTTCATCAAGAGCCGTTTGTGCTCCTTTCCCAACTTCCTTTCCAACTTCTTTAGTCGTATCTGCCACTTTATGAACGCCTTCGGATACTTTTTGGACTCCTTTGCCTGCAGCATCTTTTACTTCAGAAACTGTCTTGTCTTTTGTGTCCTTCACGGCTTTGGCAGCATCCTCTGCAGCCTTCCTTGCTCGTTCTTCTTCTTCCGCAGCTTCTTTTTTAGTTTCATCCAAAAATTCTTTGACATCATCGGATACTTCTTCCACAGTTTCCTTTGCACCTTTGAAAATCCCCGATAAGAATCCACCAGCTTTGTCTTTAGCCTTCTTCGCTTCCTTAGCAGCCTTGTCTTTCTCAGACTCAGCTGCATCCGAGACTTCTTTAATCCCTTCCTTCACTTTGTCCTTTGCGTCTTTGGATTTGTCAACGACTTTATCTTTCGCATCTTTAGCGCCTTTTTCTACTTTTACGGCGAATGTTTTTGTTTCATCAAGAGCCGTTTGTGCTCCTTTCCCAACTTCCTTTCCAACTTCTTTAGTCGTATCTGCCACTTTATGAACGCCTTCGGATACTTTTTGGACTCCTTTGCCTGCAGCATCTTTTACTTCAGAAACTGTCTTGTCTTTTGTGTCCTTCACGGCTTTGGCAGCATCCTCTGCAGCCTTCTTTGCTCGTTCTTCTTCTTCCGCAGCTTCTTTTTTAGTTTCATCCAAAAATTCTTTGACATCATCGGATACTTCTTCCACAGTTTCCTTCGCACCTTTGAAAATCCCCGATAAGAATCCACCAGCTTTGTCTTTAGCCTTCTTCGCTTCCTTAGCAGCCTTGTCTTTCTCAGACTCAGCTGCATCCGAGACTTCTTTAATCCCTTCCTTTACTTTGTCCTTTGCGTCTTTGGATTTGTCAACGACTTTATCTTTCGCATCTTTAGCGCCTTTTTCTACTTTTCCAGCGAATCCTTTTGTTTCTTCGAGAGCCGTTTGTGCTCCTTTCTCAACTTCCTTTCCAACTTCTTTAGTCGTATCTGCCACTTTTTGAACGCCTTCGGATACTATCTGGACTCCTTTGCCTGCAGCATCTTTTACTTCAGAAACTGTCTTGTCTTTTGTGTCCTTCACGGCTTTGGCAGCATCCTCTGCAGCCTTCTTTGCTCGTTCTTCTTCTTCCGCAGCTTCCTTCTTAGTTTCATCCAAAAATTCTTTGACATCATCGGATACTTCTTCCACAGTTTCCTTCGCACCTTTGAAAATCCCCGATAAGAATCCACCAGCTTTGTCTTTAGCCTTCTTCGCTTCCTTAGCAGCCTTGTCTTTCTCAGACTCAACTGCATCCGAGACTTCCTTAACCTCTTCTTTTACTTTGTCCTTCGCGTCTTTGGATGTTTCGACGACTTTATCTTTCGCATCTTTAGCACCTTTCTCCACTTTCTCGGCAGCTTTCTTCGTTCCATCGGCAGCAGCCTGTGCTCCTTTCTCAATTTCTTTTCCAGTTTCTTTTACAGCATCAGCAGCTTTTTGAACACCATCAGCTGTTTTTTGCGCAACTTTATCGGCGGCATCTTTTACTTCAGTAACTGTTTTATCCTTTGCATCTTTAGCAGCTTTAGCAGCATCTTCAGCTGCCTTCCTGGCTCGTTCCTCCTCCTCTGCAGCTTCTTTCTTGGTCTCATCCATGAATTCTTTCATGTCCTCCGATATCTCATCAGCCGCGTGCTTAGCACCTTTAAATATGCCGGAGAAGAAACCACCAGCTTTGTCCTTTGCTTTCTTGGCCTCTTTGGCTGTTTTATCTTTGGCAGCCTCAGCCGTAGCAGACACCTCTTTAACTCCTTTGGCTGCTTTATCCTTCACGACTTTGGATCCTTCGACAACTTTATCCGCTGCATGTGCCACGGCTTCTTCGGTTTTACTTACAGCCTCCTTAGATTTGTCAATAGCAGCTTCTCCCTTTTCGGCGACTTTGTCTCCAGCTTCTTTCGCAGAGTCAGCAACTTTCTGAGCACCTTCGGATACTTTCTTCGATGCTACTTCCGCGGTTTCTTTAACCTCACCGACAACTTTGTCCTTGGCATCTTTAACAGCCTTCGCAGCATCATCAACGGTTTTCTTCGCGCGTTCCTTCTCTTCTACTGCCTTCTTCCTGGTGTCATCCAGCAATTCTTTTGCATCTTCCGATACGTCATCGGTAGCGTGTTTCGCTCCCTTGAAAATTCCAGAGAAGAAACCACCAGCCTTGTCTTTAGCCTTTTTAGCTTCTTCAGCCGTTTTTTCCGCTGCTGCCTCGGCTTTCTCCTCCACTGCAACTGCGCCTTGGGTCACTTTGTCTTTCGCAGCTTTGCCCGCATCGGTTACATCCTTTTTAACATCTTCCACAGCAGAATGAATACCTTTAGCCGCCTTCTCACCCGCTGCTTTCGTTCCCTCCACTACAGCTTCCGTACCCTTTGTAATTTTATCTTCGGCGGATTTGACAACGTCAGAGGCTTTTCCTTTTGCCTTTTCAGCACCCTCCTTCATAGCTGCACCTGTCTTATCCACTGTCTCCTTGAGAGACTTCTCAGCGTCTCTAATCTCTTGCTGTAAACGTTCCTGTTCTTTCATAGCCTCTCGTTTCTCATATTCCAAGAAATCCTTGACTTCGTTTGACATTTGACCAGCTGCATCCTTCGATCCTTCCAATATTCCAGAAAATAGCCCACTAGCTTTTTCTTGCGCTTCTTTGCTCTCTTGGGCTACTTTATCCTTCACAGCTGCAGATTCTTTAGCAACCTTGTCCTTGCCATCTGCAATTCCTTTTTCCACTTTATCAACCACTTTCTTCGAGTCATCAATGATCGCGTCCCTGCCTTTGACAATCTTATCTCCAGTTGCTTTTGCAGCTTCGCTGACTTTCTGAGTGCTTTCCGATATTTTCTCGGTTGCCACAGTTGCTGTTTCTTTGACACCCGAAACGACTTTATCCTTCGCATCTTTCGCAGCTTTGGCAGCCTCTTCAGCAGCTTTCTTCGCACGTTCTTCTTCATCTTCTGCTTCCTTTTTGGTGTCATCCAGGAATTCTTTGACATCTTCGGATACTTCATCGGCTGCGTGTTTTGCTCCTTTGAAGATACCCGAGAAAAAGCCGCCAGCTTTGTCTTTGCCTTTTTTCACTTCTTTAGCTGCTTTGTCTTTAGTGGACTCAGCAGTGTCTGAGATTTCCTTCAGTCCCTCTTTCGCTTTCTCTTTTCCAGTTTTGGAAGCATCGACAACTTTACCTTTGACATCTTTTACGCCTTTTTCTAGTTTTTCAGCAACAACGTGTGCATCCTTTTTCACTTCCTTCCCAGCTTCTTTTGTCACATCGGCAATTTTTTGGACGCCTTCGGAGGCTTTCTTCGCCGCTTTATCCGCAGAATCTTTTGCTTCAGAGATTGCTTTTTCTTTAGATTCTTGTAAGGCTTTGGCCGCATCCTCTTGAGCCTTTTTAAGACGTTCTTCTTCTTCGACGACTTCTTTCTTTGTTTCATCCAAGTATTCCTTGAGGTCGTCGGACACTTCATCAGCAGCTTCCTTCGCCGACTTGAATATTCCCGAAAAGAAACCTCCAGCCTTGTCTTTAGATTTTTTGCCCTCTTTTAGTGCCTCGTCTTTCGCAGCATCAGCTGCATCAACGGTCGATTTAATTCCTTCGGCTGCTTTATCTTTCACAGCTTTGGTTTCTTCGATAACTTTGTCCTTGGTGTCTTTCACGCTTTTTTGCACGCCTTCCTTAACTTTTTTAGAATCGTCAATAACTGCATCAACTTTCTTCGCCGCTTTATCCGCAGCTTCTTTTGTAGAATCGCTAATCTTCTGGACTCCTTCGGCTGCTTTTTTCGAAGCAGCATCTGCCGTTTGCTTGGCATCAGAAACAACCTGGTCCTTCCTGTCTTTCACTGCTTTGGCAGCATCCTCGGCGGCTTTCTTCGCGCGTTCTTCTTCTTCCACCGCTTCCTTCTTGGTCTCATCCACAAACTCTTTTACATCTTCGGATACTTCATCAGCTGCGTGCTTAGCTCCTTTGAAGATTCCTGATAGGAAACCACCCGCCTTTTCCTTGGCCTTCTTTGCTTCTTTGGCTGTTTTATCTTTAGCAGCTTCAGCCGTATCAGAGACTTCTTTGGCTCCTTTGGCAACTTTATCTTGTGCAACCTTTGATCCTTCAACAACTTTGTCTTTGGAGTCCTTGACACCTTTCTCCAATTTATCTGCAACTTTCTTAGATTCGTCTGCAGCCGCGGCTGCACCTTTAGCTACTTTGTCTCCAGCCTCCTTGGCGGAGTCAGCTACTTTGTGGGCACCGTCAGATACTTTCTGCATGGCTTTGTCTGTAGTTTCCTTGACCTCGGATACCGCCTTGTCTTTGCCATCTTTGACAGCTTTTGCTGCTTCATCAGCTGCTTTTCTTGCACGTTCCTCCTCCTCTGCAGCTTCCTTCTTCGTTTCATCCAAGAATTCCTTGACGTCGTCGGATACTTCTTCAACAGTATCTTTTGCTCCTTTGAAAAGTCCAGATAGAATACCACCGGCCTTTTCTTTCGCCTTCTTTGCCTCTTTAGCTGTCTTATCTTTGCCGGATTCAACGGCATCCGCAGTATCTTTTAGACCTTCCTTTACTTTATCCTTTGCAACCTTGGAGGCTTTAGCGACTTTATCCTTTGCATCCTTGGAGGCTTTATCGACTTTATCCTTTGCATCCTTGGAGGCTTTATCGACTTTATCTTTCGCAACTTTGGCATCCTTCTCCACCTTTTCAGCAGCTTTCTTGGCCTCATCGACTACAGCTTGTGCGGCTTTTTCGATTTCCTTTCCAGGTTTCTTTGCGGAATCGGTAACTTTCTGGGCGCCTTCAGATACTTTCCTTGCTGTCGCTTCTGTGGTTTCTTTAACATCAGTCACAACTTTGTCTTTAGTATCTTTAGCAGCTTTGGCGGCATCTTCAACTGCTTTTTTTGCCCGTTCTTCTTCTTCTGTTGCCTTCTTTTTAGCATCGTCCAACAATTCTTTGGCGTCTTCCGTTACTTCGTCAGCTGCATGCTTCGCGCCTTTGAAAAGTCCCGAGAAGAAACCACCAGCTTTGTCCTTCGCTTTCTTGGCTTCTTCGGCAGTTTTTTCAGCTGCTGCCTCGACTTTCTCTTCCACTGCGGCTGTACCTTCAGTGGCTTTATCCTTCGCAGCTTTGTCTGCATCGGTTACGTCCTTCTTAACTTCTTCCATAGCGGAATGAATACCTTTAGCTGCCTTTTCTCCCGCTGCTTTCGTTCCCTCCACTACAGTTTCAGTACCTTTTGCGACTTTATCCTCAGCAGATTTGATAACGTCAGAGGCTTTTCCTTTTGCCTTTTCAGCACCCTCCTTTATAGCGGTACCTGTCTTATCTGTTGCATCTTTAACAGACTTCTTTGCTTCTTCAACTTCTCGCTGCCAACGGTCATGTTCCTTGTCGGCCTGTTGCTTTTCGTAATTCAGGAAGTCTTTAACGTTATACGTCACTTCATCTGCGGTGACTTTTGATCCTTTAAACATTCCCGACAAGAATCCGCCAGCTTTGTCTTTTGCCTTTTTCGCTTCTTTAGCCGTTTTTTCCGCGGCAGCGTCTGCGGTGTCCGATACCTCCTTGGCTCCTTTCGCGACTTTATCTTTTGCAGCTTTGGTACCTTCGACGACTCTTTCCTTAGTTTCTTTAATTCCACTTTCCACTTTATCAGCGATTTTTTTGGATTCGTCAATTCCAGAATCGGCAGCTGTGTCGATTTTATCTCTAGTTTCTTTTGCGACATCCGCTACTTTCTGAGCTCGTTCGGAAACTTTCTTCGAGGCTGCATCTGTAATTTCCTTCGCTTCAGCCGCAACTTTATCCTTTGCATCCTTAGCGGTCTTAGCAGCTTCGCCGGCTGCTCTTCTCGCCCGTTCTTCCTCTTCGGCAGCTTCCTTCCTCGTCTCGTCCATGAATTCTTTTACGTCGTCGGACACCTCTTCCGCAGTCTCTTTCGCACCTTTGAAGAGACCCGACAAGAAACCTCCAGCCTTATCTTTAGCTTTCTTTGCCTCCTTAGACGTCTTTTCTTTTCTGGGTTCGGCAGCGTCTGCAACATCTTTGAGACCTTCTTTTGCTTTATCCTTTGCATCCTTGGAAGTTTCAACGACTTTATCCTTGGCTGTCTTAGCTCCTTTTTCTACTTTTTCAACCACTTTCTTCGTTTCGTCAACGGCAACGTGTGCTCCTGTTTCAATTTCCTTGCCAGCCTCTTTCGTAGAGTCAGCAACTTTTTGGGTAGCTTCGGAGATTTTCTTGGCAGCCACTTCGGCGCCCTCTTTGACATCCGTGACAATTTTGTCCTTCGCATCTTTCGCAGCTTTGGCAGCCTCTTCGGCCGCTTTCTTCGCTCGTTCTTCTTCCTCCACCGCTTCATTTTTGGTCTCGTCCAGGAACTCCTTCACGTCCTCGGATTCTTCGTCAGCTGCGTGTTTAGCACCTTTGAAGATGCCCGATAAGAAGCCTCCAGCTTTATCCTTGGCTTTCTTTGCTTCTTTAGCTGTTTTATCTTTAGCAGCTTCGGCTGTATCGGCCGCGTCCTTCGCTCCTTTGGCCACTTTATCCTTCGCAGCTTTTGAACCTTCGACGACTTTGTCTTTGGAGTCTTTGACGCCTTTGGCTACTTTGTCTTTAGCCTCTTTGGCAGAATCAGCGACTTTGTGAGCACCTTCTGACACTTTATGCGCTGCTTTGTCCGTAGCTTCTTTCACATCCGATACAGTTTTGTCTTTAGCATCTTTAACCGCCTTCGCAGCTTCATCGGCTGCTTTTCTTGCACGTTCCTCTTCCTCTGCAGCTTCTTTCTTGGTTTCATCCAGGAATTCTTTAACATCATCGGACACTTCTTCGGCAGTATCTTTGGCTCCTTTAAAAAGTCCGGATAAGAAACCACCGGCTTTATCCTTTGCTTTCTTCGCCTCTTTAGCTGCTTTATCTTTGCCAGATTCAGCGGCATCCGCTACTTCTTTCAGACCTTCTTTAGCTTTTTCTTTACCAGCTTTCGAGGCATCGGCGGCTTTAGCCTTGGCATCTTTGACGCTTTTATCTACTTTTTCAGCAGCAAGATGTACGTCTTTTTTCACTTCCTTTCCGGCTTCCTTGGTGGTATCGGCAACTTTTTTGATTCCTTCTGATGCTTTCTTCGCTGCTTTATCCGCAGAATCTTTCACTTCGGAAACTGCTTTATCTTTCGACTCTTGTAAAGCTTTGGCTGCGTCTTCTTCGGCTTTTCTAAGACGTTCCTTCTCTTCGGCAGCTTCCTTTCTAGTTTCATCCAAAAATTCCTTAACATCATCCGAGACTTCATCAGCAGTGTCTTTCGCGGATTTGAATATTCCCGAGAATATGCCACCAGCCGCTTCTTTTGCCTTTTTACCTTCTTGTAGTGCCTCGTCCTTAGCAGTGTCGGCTGCATCAACTGTAGATTTAATTCCTGCGGCTGCTTTGTCTTTCGCAGCTTTGGATTCTTCAACAACTTTGTCCTTGGTGTCTTTGACGCTTTTTTGCACGCTGTCCTTAACTTTTTTAGAATCGTCAATAACTGCATCGACTTTCTTCGCTGCATTATCCGCTGCTTCTTTTGTAGAGTCGGTAATCTTTTGGACTCCATTGGCTGCTTTCTTCGAAGCAGCGTCTGCCGTTCGCTTGGCATCAGAAACAACCTTATCCTTCGTGTCTTTCACGGCTTTGGCAGCATCCTCGGCGGCTTTCTTCGCGCGTTCTTCTTCTTCCACCGCTTCCTTCTTGGTCTCATCCAAAAACTCTTTTACATCTTCGGGTACTTCATCAGCTGCGTGCTTAGCTCCTTTGAAGATTCCTGATAGGAAACCACCCGCCTTTTCCTTGGCCTTCTTTGCTTCTTTGGCTGTTTTATCTTTAGCAGCTTCAGCCGTATCAGAGACTTCTTTGGCTCCTTTGGCAACTTTATCTTTTGCAACCTTCGAACCTTCAACAACTTTGTCTTTGGAGTCCTTGACACCTTTCTCCAATTTATCTGCAACTTTCTTAGATTCGTCTGCAGCCGTGGCTGCACCTTTAGCTACTTTGTCTCCAGCATCCCTTGCGGAGTCAGCTACTTTGTGGGCATCGTCAGATACTTTCTGCATGGCTTTGTCTGCAGTTTCCTTGACCTCGGATACCGCCTTGTCTTTGCCATCTTTGACAGCTTTTGCTGCTTCATCAGCTGCTTTTCTTGCACGTTCCTCCTCTTCTGCTGCTTCCTTCTTCGTTTCATCCAAAAATTCCTTGACGTCATCGGATACTTCTTCAACGGTATCTTTTGCTCCTTTGAAAAGTCCAGATAGAATACCACCGGCCTTTTCTTTCGCCTTCTTCGCCTCTTTAGCTGTCTTATCTTTGCCGGATTCAACGGCATCCGCAGTATCTTTTAGACCTTCCTTTACTTTTTCCTTTGCATCCTTGGACGTCTCAATGACTTTACCTTTCGCGTCTTTGGCACCTTTTTCCACCTTTTCAGCAGCTTTCTTCGTCTCATCGGCAGCTACTTGTGCACTTACCACTATCGCTTCTCTTGTTTCCGATATCTTCTTAGATGCCTTATCGGATGTGTCTTTCATTTCAGCAACAGATTTGTCCTTTAGATCCTTCGCTGCCTTGGCCGCATCTTCTCTCACTTTCCGTGCGTGTTCTTCTTCTTCGGCAGCTTCCTTCTTCGTTTCATCAAGGAATTCTTTGACATCTTCGGACATCTCGTCCACCGCATGCTTAGCACTCTTGAAAATTCCCGATAAAAATCCTCCCGACTTCTCTGTAGCTTTCTTCGCTTCTTTCTCACTTTTGTCCTTAGCGGCTTGGGCGGTTTCAGAGACGGCTTCCGCTCCATCTGTAATCTTACCCTTGATTTTCCTCTCACCTTCGGAAATCTCTTTGGAAACTTTGTCTTTGGTCTCCTTTGTGACTTCGGCTCCTTTCTTAGCCGCGTCTTTTGTTTCGTCCAACACTTTCCTCGCACCTTTAGCGACGTCATCCTCAACCTTCTGTCTCTTCTCATCCGCTTTGTCAACTGCCTTCTGAACATCCGCTTCAGCTTTTGCGACCGAGTCTTTCAAGTCGCCAACAGTTTCCTTTACCGCTTGTTTCGATTGCTTCTCTTTTTCCTCGGCGTCTTTCTTAATTTTATCAACGGCATCTTTAGCCTCAGCTGCTTCGTTTCCAACCGCGTGTTTGGCTGTTTTAAATATGCCAAAGAATCCACTGGATTTCTCTTCTGATTCCTCCTTGGGCTTTTCTTTCTCCTCCGGAATAGTCCGCGGGTATTCTCCAATGACATTGGCCGTGTTGCGCGTGTCCTCTAGAAACTTGGCGGTGGTTATCCTTATCTCTTCGTCTCCGCTATCGAAGGAGACGTCGCTGGAGATGCTTTTCTCCCTGGACTTGCTTCTTCTACCTCTCTTGGTCTTCGGACTTCGGAAGATCCCGAAAATTCCTCCGCTCTTCTCTTTAGAATCTTCCACTTGGGCGTCATCCACTTGATCCTTCGACGAATTCGTCAGCTTCTCGTCAGCTTTGGGTTCCGCGCTGTCGTGAATTCCGTTGACCACCTTGGATTCCACGGTAGTTTCTGGAATCGGGTAATTCGTGCTATCCGCGAGCTTTCTCGTGTCCGCCAGGAACTTGCTCGTGGCTAGTCTGATCTCCTCGTCTCCACTCTCGAAGGAGGTGTCCTTCGAGGAACTCGTTTCCCTGGATCTGCTTCTCTTCTTGCTCCTCAATTTCGGGCTCTTGAACATCCCGAAGAAACCACCACGCTTCTCTTCGCTGTCATCTCCGGATTCCTTATCCGCCGATCGCTCTAAAGTCGAAGACCTGCTGGTCGGCTCTGTTGATGCTGGACTTTCGCTGCGCCTCTCGGTCGTCATGATGTCATACGATTTTCCATTCAACTTGTCTTTTGGAACATCGGACTCTTCCTGCAACTTTGTCACGAACTTCTCGCGCTTCTCGGGCAAGGAGTCTGCAAATTTCCGCGTGTCTTCGAGGAAAGTCTCAGTGGCGATGCGCAGTTCCTCGTCTCCGCTGTCGAAGGAAGCTTCCTTCGACGAACTTTTCTCCTTCGATTTGCTTCTGTGCTTCCTCGATTTAGGGCTCTTGAAAATTCCGAAGAATCCTCCTCCTGGCTTCTGCTTTGCAATTGGCGTGAATTCTTTCGCGTCCTTCGAAACTTTCTCTATAATCTCATCGGTCGATTCCTCCGCTGCATTAACAGCGTCTGCAACTTTGTCTTGCGCGGATTTCACAGACTTATCCGCCTCGTCGACTTTTTTCGTGACTCCTTTGACACCATCCGTTACAGTTTGTTTCAAATCGTCGACATCTTTCGTGACGGCATGCGTCGCTGACTCGATCTTTTCATCCGCAACTTTCGCGACGGATTCCGGAACGGTTTTCACGTCTTCCAAGGTGGTGACAATCTCGATCGTCTCTGTTTTTGCTTCTTTCGCCAATTCTTCCGCAGCCTTCTGGGTATCGTCGACTTTGTCTTTAGCTTTATCCGCAACTTTTTGCGGCACCTCTTTCGTCACTTTAACCGTCGTGACAGTTTTGGTCATCACTTTGTCGCCAATTTTTTTGACATCTTGTTTAACTTTGTCCTCCGCTGCTTTGGTTTTCTCCTTGGTCTTATCCGCAACTTTCTGCGTCTGATCTTTCACAGTGTCTTTCACCGCTTTGGATGTTGCTGCAGTTTTGTCCTTAGCCTTGTCCAACCCCTTCTTCGCCTTGTCATCGGCAGTCTGAATCTTCTCCTTCGTCTTCTCCGCAGCTTTATGCGTCTGATCCTTAACGGTCTCTTTTACGTCCCGTACAACCGTCGAAGTTTTATCCTTCGCGTCTTTTACTCCAGCTGCGGCCTTGTCCTTGACATCTTTGGTCGCTGCTGCAGTTTTTTCCTTCGCGTCTTTAGCTGCAGCTGCAGTCTTGTCCTTGACATCTTTAACTGCAGCTGCAGTCTTTTCCTTGGCATCTTTAGCTGCCACTGCAGCTTTGTCTTTCGCGTCCTTAGCTTTGTCCCTAACGTCTTTGTTCGCAGCGACCGTTTTGTCCTTCAAGTCCTTAGCTGCAGCTGCGCTCTTCTCCTTGGCATCCTTGGTCGCCGCTGCACTTTTATCCTTTGCATCCTTGGCCATCGCTGCAGTTTTCTCCTTCGCGTCTTTACCTGCGGCCACTGTTTTGTCCTTGAGATCTTTCGCCGCTGCCACGGTCTTATCCTTCGCGTCCTTCGTCTTATCCTTCGCGTCTTTAGCTGCCGCGGTAGTTTTGTCTTTTACGTCTTTGGCTGCAGCTGCAGAAGTTTCTTTAGCATCCTTCACCGCAGCTGCCGTTTTCTCTTTCAAATCCTTGCCTTTGTCCCCAACTTTCTTTACGTCTTGCTTGACCTTTTCTTCCGTCGAAGAAACTTTGTCCTTGACTTTGTCCACTTTCTGGGAGACACCTTTGGCCGCGATGGCTGTTTTTTCCTTCACTTTTTCCCCAGTTTTCTTCGCCTTTTGCTTGGCTTCCTCTTCCGTTGCTTCCGCGAATTTAGCCGCTTCTCCAGCCGCTGCGTCGAGTTCATCCCCTAACTTCTCCTTCTTTGTCTTTGCGCCCTTGAAAATGTTCGAGAAGAACCCGGGCTTCTCGCTCTCGCCTTCGTCCTTTGCACCGTCACTCTCCGAAGGCAACTGCTGCTGCTCTTTCTTCGGAGAAGCGCGAGTTTCCGTCGCAGGTTCTTCATGGAATGCTTCGGCCGTTCTCCTCGAATCGTCCAGAAAGTCTCTCGTTACCGCTTTGGGATCGTATTGAACCACGGTCATTTGTGTCCCAGTGAAATCCGGAACGGTCATCGGCATGGGCATGGGAATGGTGGATGCAGGCTGCGCTTCCTCGGCAACTTTGCGAGCATCTTCCAAGAGTTCCTTCGTAGCGGTTTTCGACGGTATTGAATCGTATTGAACCACGGTCATTTGTGTCCCAGTGAAATCCGGAACGGTCATCGGCATGGGCATGGGAATGGTGGATGCAGGCTGCGGTTCCTCGGCAACTTTGCGAGCATCTTCCAAGAGTTTCTTCGTAGCGATTTTCGACTCCTCGTCGCCGCTATCGAACGACGCGTTTTTGCTCTCCTTGGATTTGCCTTTCTTCAACTTCGGCGGTTTGAAGATACCAAACAGACCATCTTTGTCCTTCGACTTTTTCGTCTCGCCGTCCGACGTCTCTTCCAATCGCTGCGACGTGTCTCTCACGGCGTACACGCTCTCATACGCAGAAGCTGGGTCGGCCTTCTCCTTCTTGACGTCCATTTTAAGGATACCCTTAATCCCTTTGGATTTCTTGGGATCCTCTTTCTGCTGCTCGTCGACTTCCTTACCTTCCTTGGACAACTTTTCTTTCTCGCTTTGCGCCACCTTCTGATCCCTAATTACGACGTTGCTTTCATCTGCAATTTCTTTACCGTCTACAGTGACTACGGTCGTCTCTCTGACAGGCCCTACGGTAGTAGTAATCGTTTGTTTTACAGTTTTCTTTACATTGGGACTACCCTCCCCGCTAATCTCTTGCACTACCCTATCGAAACCAATCACCGGATCGGTGGATCCAAAATAATGCTTTTCCTTAGGCCCTAACGTATCATCGCTAACTGTTTTGTATTCCTTAACGGTAGTGGTTTTCGTTATAACAGTTTGTCCCGACAGGGGATCGTCGCGAGTCGTGACGATCGTCTTCGTGGAAACGTTTGTTTTGGGGTCATCTGTTTTACCTTTACCTGGAATAACCTTTTGTTTAATACACGGAGGTTCGATATCGGGGACCGTGTCTTTCGACAACGAGGGAATACTTTTTTTAATCGGTTCTATTCGCGAAGATAGAGCTGCACCTTCGGCCTCTACATATCCTCGCACATCGTCATCATTAACCACCGACCACCCTTCCTTCACTAACTTCCCCTTCTCTTTCTCAGCGTCTTGTATGACACCTGTCAATTAAGTATTACACATTTTAGGCGTACTGTCAATTTCAATTAACAAGATATGGTCACATGTTTCTTATAAAAAGTACTATAAAGGAGATTTCTCTTTTTTTTATTATTATTCATTCGTCTGTCATTTGTTTTGTGGTTTGTTCTCTAATGTCATTAGTTTAAGCTGGCTGGCTTGTTTATAGCTCATTGAATTTTTATTTTTTTTTTTAATGATTGTTTATTGCTTCGAGCAGTGGTTAAACTTCCATTTGGTTTGTGCTTTAGTGTTTGTGCTGTGGAGCAGCCATCCGTCCTCCGATACCTATTTTGCATGTTTTAGGTAACCGCAGGGTTGAGTTTTCGATTGAACTTTTATTCGTACAAGAATTTCAACGCTTAGAACTGAATCTCGTGTGCGTTAATCAATTACGTCTGTTATTGTTACTTTACAATTAATTTTTGATTCTCGTCTTTTGGCATGAATAAATGAACGAGTTTTGGAGATCAGTGGAAAATTACATTGAAATTGCAAGAAATTTTAGTCGAATGATATCGATGGACAATTCACTCGATGAAAAATTAATTAGCCTTTTCAAGAAATCTAATCGCTCGGCGATTGTACACAGTTAGTTCGTGAGACAAAGAGCAAATCGTCACAACACGTGGTAATTGAATGTGCCAAATTACGTATTATTTGAATGACCTTTTTTAGAATTAAAAAAAAAGGAGACGAAGAAAACCATTGTAATGAAAGTTCAACACACAAGAAAAAAAAATGTCGACAGCTGCTCCGTGCGCCCACACAGGCCGTATCATGCAACGCCAAATAATTTTTGCAGCGCGTATATACCTATTCAATTGTCATTGGCTGAAATAAATTAATGAGAAAAAAGTGTACGGAAGAAAAAGTAGAAGTAGAAGAATATTAGTGAACTAAAAATAAATTAATAATACACTGAAATACGAGACCTCTTTCTTTTTCTTTTTTGATAAATGAAGGCACAGCAAAATGAGGAAGAAAACCAAGAAATTCTCGGTCTACGAAAAATATAGAAAATTTGCGAGATATTAAAAGAGTCGTTGGAAGCCCCGAAGGTAAAAAAAAAAGGAATATATCCGCCGTGATCGATTAAACGACGATATATCTCGATGTGTTTTCTAGTTCGAAAAGTTTAAAAAGCAAGCTTCGATTGTATTATTCATATGAAAGCAAGCTTTGCCATGTTTTTTTTGTCTTGAAGGCTTCTGCACCGGCTTCCAGGACCTGCTTGGTAAAAAATTAAAACACTTTTCTTCATGGTTAAAGAGATATTGAAGAAGCTTTTTTTTTCAAGAGAAGAAAGAGAGATCGTGAGAGAAGGCGAGTGCTCTCTCTTATTAAAATGTGTCAACAATGATACATTAAGCCGAAGTTGATAAAGTCGATTGCAAACAGCGTTCGATCTTCGCATCTTGGCTGAAATTGCTTATCCAAGTGTAGTATAAATACGATTAAAAAAAGACTGCCATTCGTAATCGACCTTTAAATATCGAAGAATGTGGCATCGTGTTCAGAATTATTTTCCCTTTACTCGTTATTAATAGACGATTTGTCACTGTCTCGGTATCATTCGGCTCGTTCGAAATACGCAAAGAACTCGGACGATAGGAGTATAATGGAAAAACGAAATTATTTCTTTCCTTGTCCCCATTATTCCTTATCGGACCAACGTGATTACTCAACGAGAAGCTGATTAGTAGTATCGGACGTATTCAAGGATCGTCGGAATTGCATTGGCATTTTTTCTCTGCTGCATTTATTTTCCAAAGGTTCTTAAAGAATTCGGTATTTTACCAGAATGTTCATTATTTTTGTTTACAAATTTCTATTTTATCAAAAAATATGGAATTTTCTGGCAAGAAATTTAAATATTCAAAAATTAGAATTAAAAAAAATCGTAATTTTAAGTTTTCTATTTGAATTACCATTACCAAGAATTTTTTTCCTCAAACAAAAGAAATCATATTTCTAGACGCGATGCCACATAAGCAAAGTGTAAATTAGCGTGTACATTGTTTGCTGCCTATCCTTGGGATGCTCTGAGAAAATGGAATTCGTGTGTAATACGTAATTTCATGAATCACGAAAGGAAATGAGTCCGAATGCACCCGTGAACCACTCTTCCGGCATCCCAAAGATCCTCGAATTGAATGAGATGAAACATGCCACAGATAATATTGAAGAAGAAGAACGATGTAAAAGAAAAAAAATGAAGATAATAATTTCGCGTGCTTGAATTTTTTTTCTTTTATACATCGTTAATATCAATTAAATGGAAGAAAAGAAGAATTGTATTAAACAAAAAACCTGCTGCTAGGCAAAGCACGGCCCCTCAACCCACCGATCTTGGCATTTCAAGGGGAAGGAGGATTGAATAATAATAATTGTAATAATAACCGTAATTAAAAACGATATACGAACGGAAACAAAAAAAAGAGAATTAACGAAACAATTGTCAGGTTATTGCTACTTACCGGAAACAATTTTATTGGCATCAGCGAGTACCCTTTGTCGTTTTTCGTTTTCATCGTCTTCGGATTCGTCTCGTGACTTTTTCATCATGATATCAGAGAGATGGTATTTGTGTTCAAGGAATTCGGCCATTTCATCCCTTAAATCTTTCTCATCGCTGGCATATTTGTCTTTGATGGGGGTCGAGGTACCATTGAATACAGTGCCATTTGTGATAGTGACGTGCTGTTTGGCTGTTAAGAAAGAAGTGCGAACGAAAAATTGTGGGTCAAACAAACAAACAAAGGATACCAACGTACACGTTACTTTCTTTAGTTGTCTTTTGAGGTTTCGAAACCTTGAATTAAAGCCTTGCGTAACCATATCTTGATACATTATGTCAATATTAATTAATTTTCTATCAAATATTTGCTATTGAAAAATCGATGCTGTTGCAGAAGAAAAGTATTCTCGAGGCGTCTTTGAATTCGTGGGTTCCAAGATTCCAGGCAAATTATTTTTGTATAATAAAAAAACACCCAGGCCTCGTCACTCTAATTTTATTATATATATCTAAACTGTATCCGTGAACCCAGGGATTCATAAAAACGCTCCGGTGTTTGTAAAAGTGCATTTCTAGAAATGGGACTATTTTCCAAAACACAAATATTTATTTTAGAATTTAATGTTAATTTAATGTTAGAATTTAATAATCGGCTTAACAAATTTGTAAAATTATTTTAGAGATAGATAATTTATTTGAAACACTGAGTTTACGACGGCGTGAAATTAAAGTTAACTCTTTTTCGAATTTTTATGAAATCAAAAATTTTCAAATTTTTAAAACCGTAAAACAATGGACGGATTTTCATTTTTATTTTTATCAAAAATTTTTCCGTTTTTACTACCACAGTTCAATTATTTCAATAATTATATCTCCCATAAAAGTGAAAATTCAAACATGTAAATTTCAATATTATCGTCGATTCTGAAATAATTTACAATTTCGTTTTTAAAACACGGAACTTTCTGGCAAAAAAATTAAATATAAAGATTTATTAATAAAATTTCAAAAAATTTAAAAATATAAAAGTTAAATAAAAAAGTACAATATTTCCACACAATTAAAAAAAATGTGTTTCTTTACCTGAGTAAATTATAAAAACTAAAAAAATAAATAAATTTACATTTGAAACCGCTCAAAATGAACTGATTTTTCAGTTACTACAAAATCATAAGACTTACGAAAAAGAAAATATTCAGAATTACTAACAAGATGCACAAAGTTTCGGTATTAAAAATTCCATTTAGTTCATATTTATTTATCTAACGAGCTCTGGCAAACTCCTCAGCGGAGAGGTAAACAAAGATCCAATATATTGCGTCTTTATTAAAAGACTCCTTTTTCTCCGTCATCAACTTAGAAATACACTTTTACACTTTGATAAAAACAAGCAAATTACCATCTTTGGAAAATAAAGAACCCATTTTGAAATGGAAGAAAAAGTATCGAAAGTAATCACTAAAAAATAACTATTCAAATCGATATCATATCATAAGATATAAAAAGTTTGTGACCAAACGCATGACTGACTCAGGCGTGAATGAAATCAACTATATTACTAGAAAAAAATAGTGAGTGTTGTGATTCAGTGTGTGTCCAGCTTAGCAATGATATAAATTAGCGACAAGTACAGATCACGTACTCGATGTGGATAGTGACATCATACAATTTCCTTTGGCTAAAGGATAATGTATACACATATCATTGCTAAAGAATTTTGTCCGTAAGAGAAGTATTAGGAGAATAAAAATGACTCTAAGTAAAAAATAACAAATTTTGAATGTATTAAGATGGAAAAAAGATAACGATCCTTTTTTGTCTCATACTCACTTCGTTTCTGTGGAAGTCCAGAAGTTACACTAACATCTTCGACGGATTCAGAGTCCTGCAAAATTGCAACGATAAAAGTTAAGCTTGAAAATGATGGAGGTTTTTCGTTATCAAACGAAACTATCAAGATCCTGCAAGACTTATGCAATTTTTAATTGACCAACTAGGTACCAGTGGGAAGGCGATGAAGTATTATATGTTTAACGAAGTCTTTCCCAATGTTTCTTATGTTAGCTAATACACATCCTACACTGCAGTTGAAAATGCTATTGTATGTTTCATGGAATTTCGCTACTTATTATTTCACACAAGATAAAATTGCTCTTTGCAGCTGGACCTCTAATTTTATGGCTTTCAGCGAAGTAAAAAGAATGAATCGCGAGAATGGGCTTTGCAATCCGGCCTTGACATTAGTCATTCGTAAAGGACGGACTAAAATTGTTGATGTAACTCTTTCCTACTTCATTACCATCATTTTTCCGGTAGATTGGGATACGAAATTATTATTTGTATCGGTTACAAAGTTTGAATTTCGCATGGTTTCCGTGTATCTCAAATTTTAACTTCATTGTTGGGTCTAACAAAAATTGGAAAATCTTCCTTTTTTTTGAAAATATATGTTTAAAAAAATTTGTTTCTTGAAAATTAAGATTTTTGTATTATTGGCAATTAGTATTTGGATTGTTGAATTCTGTGGAATTAGTATTTATGATAATAATAGAACCTTTCCTTTAATTTGAATATTTGGAAATTTTAAATTCGAAAATTTAGAAATCCAGCGATTTTGTCTAAAAGTTTTCAGGCCACAACAGCTACAATATAGATAAATTTGTATAAATATGTGAACTATTAGGATTATTAGTTCACTAATAATTCTAATTTCATTTTCTAATCAATTTTTTACCAACCTTCATTCGATCAGGTTCTTCGTAATCAGGATCCATTTTGGGATCCATTTTGGCATCTCTTCGAAGAGATGTATCTCTGGATGGACCCAATTCATCTTTCAGTGAATCAAAACCCGGTTGATCTAATCTCACTCTAGCTACTGCTTTTTCGACATCATCGGTAACTAGTTCCACATTGAAAATACATTTTTTGACTATATCCTCACGACCTATTTTATTCAATGCTTTTTCAAGGGTGTTTCCTGAAAATTGTAAGTAAGAATAATCGATTATTGAAACATTTTTGCACCAAAACTCAAAATATCAATTTAAAAAGAAATTAAAAGAGCATGAAATAAATGTATAAATTAAAAATGTCTTATTTTTTGTTTTCACAAGTTTTAGTAAATGACGGAAATCGGTGAATAAAACTGACGTCGCACATATTTTGATATTTATAAATTTTCGCAGAAAAACATTTGAGTTTTGTAATTATCGAGTTTTGTTATTTAAATAAATAAAAGATAATATCAAGAAAATTTGATGAAAAGGATAAATTGAATATCCGAATTCCGATTGCGAGATTCGAAAAATATTAAGTAGCAACGCATCGAAAACGAGACACACCTTGTCGAACCCTAACACGGTCATAAGAAGTCTTATCAGTCCTTCGAAATAACACTAAAAGTTCACTAGTGTATGAATTCGGAAGGGGATTTTGATATTCCTGATACAGCGATATAAACATTGTCACCTTTGGTATATCTACTCAAATAAATTCGATTAATTCATATCTACTCTCTCACACCTACAAAAAAAAAAAATCTGGTCAGTATTCCAGAGAAAACTTAGAACTTCGATTAGAGAAGGATCATTCTACACCGCAAATTCGCCACCCTGAGAAACGAACAAGTTGTATCGAAAACCCAATCGCGTGTTTCTAATTTCAAGGAAACAAACCCTGAGGTCGTTAAATTAAGCACTCTCGTCTTCACAATATGGCAGTCGAATAAACACTGAAAGGAGCGAACGGAAAGTGGTGGTTGTTGTTATTTCTGCCGATTACAGTAATAACGTCGTACGCCATTCCAGACGTTTCAAGTTATAGCAAAATGATTAGCATAAGATGTTTAAAAAGTAGTAGGGATAAATAAATGAGAGGAAAAAGAAGAGGCACAAGCCGGGCTAGCTGCTGCCGTTCCATGGGTTTATGTGAAGCGTAATATGCCTTATGATGAGATCATCAACTACGTTTCTGTTGAGATTCCACACATGTGACTCAATGGAATACAACACTTTTCCTACACGTTCTTGTTTATTTCACCTTGATCCTTCTTTTCTTTCCCTTCGCATTCTTAACGCGATATGAGTCGAACCCAAACATCCATCTCTCTTTTTTCTTCTTGTTACATCTTTCATTTTAATCGACGCTGATTACAGCACTGATTGAGGCATGGTATATTTTTAGATCCTTCTGTTGTTGTTCAGACAAAATCTCTATCGAACCCATCTTTTTCTTCTACCACTTCTTTTATTCATCAATTTTTTGCAGATTGGCCTATTCAGGAAGCCCAACGGCGTGTGCAATTACTTGGTTATCTCAATATCAACTTTAATAGGTCACGGAAGTGCTATCAAGATGCTGGCTAATTATCTTGTAATTTTAATCGACTCAATAATGACGGAATTGAACTGAATCTTAGAACTATAAATCAGCTCAATGTTAATATTTTGAATTTTGAAGGAAATAAATTCTATCTAATCTTTGGCGCCGGTATAAATCTTTATGTTCGACACCAACGTGGTGCCACCGGCGTTTGCCCGATAGTTTTCGGCATAATGTTAACGATCAGCCTTTACTAAGATTTAACGGGACTACCAAAGTATGATTTTCCGTTGCTTTATTGTTTTGTTACTTAATATTTCGAATCTCTCGGTTTAAAAAGACAAGAAGGAAATTTCGAAGAATTAAATAAACTGCGAAATGTAAGTAAATTCCGCATCCATGTAAATAGACAGTCAGTAAAAGACACGAACGTTCAGAGAGTGCCCACATTAACTGTGTCAACGAGTCTCCTTTCCGTCTATTGAATAAGACCTCTGCGTAATTCAGCAAAGTCGCAACCGCATCGAGGAAAGAATACATAAAGTAAATATAATTTACCAGTTGCCTTGTTTCCACTTTTCTGCCAGAGTTTGAACATCGCAGCTGCTTGTTGGGCAGGTTTTGCAGGGTATTCCTGTTTGATAAGCTCAACTTCGCTCGGTGGAATGTTCAATTCCTCGGCTAGTTTCTCCCAATCGCTGTCTAACAAATTTGCGATATCCGTGAGACGAATTGTGGCTCTATGAATTGTATCTGGTCTACCTATTAAAACAAAACAAAATGATAGATAATTAATTATTTTTTTCTATGAATATATAAATTAATAAGTAAATAAATAAATAAACACGTACTGATTCCACCGTCTCTCAAGAAACTGTAATTTTTGGACAGCTCTAGAAGGTCTAATTCAGACACCGCGGGTTCCGGTGATATCTTATCCGGAAGTAGAATATTTAACGTGCAAATAGGTGCTTGAGTTGGTTCTCCTTTGGGCACTTTTGGGTATTTCATAAACATTATCCGCCCCATCATATCCGTCGCATCGGGGTCCTTGATTCTTACAGTGAACGGTACCCGACTTTCTCGAAACGCTCTGAATGACAGTTGAAGTTGTTCCCCGCTTTTCAAGACCGGGACTAAATTACCAGCAAATTCTAAGTATTGCGTCGTTCCCTCGAGAACCTTGAAAATAAGGAATTTGGATTAATTAGCGGAAACTATCGTACACATGATTAACAATTTAATTTTTGTTTAGATATTTTCAATAAACAATTCTTCGTTCAAATTCTCATTAGAAATTGCAATTTGCAAGATTTTTAATTTAACACGTTCACGCCGGGGCGGATATTTACGTTTTTCCGCGTGGGGCGGGACCGCCCACGGAACAGTTAAATTGGACCCACCGGTGGGTCACGCCGGCGTGAACGTGTTAAGAATTAAATAAATTGTAATTTGGACGATTTTGAATTACAAATCGTTGAGATTTATATAAATTATAATTTGGTGTACTTTGAATTAGAGAATGTTGAGAATTAGAAAAATTGTAATCTGGAGGATTTTAAATTTGAAAATATTAATAATTAAAAAAATGTTGATAATAATAATAATTAAATAAATGGTAATTTGAAGGATTTTCAAATGCTGAGATTTAAATAAATCATAATCTGAGAAAAATTTGATTTTGAAAATAACGAGACGTTCTTTGAGTAGAATATTCCCTAAATTGATTAAAATGTTATCTCTACTATTCAATTTTTTTAAAGAATTGCTTAATATTGTGAAAAATCGTATTTAAAAAACAATTAATTTTTACATCGTTTTTACTTACTTCCACATCGCGACTTTTCGCAACTTCTGTAAAGTGTTCTTGATGTTCCAAGGTTTTGTCCTCTTTATCATCGGTCATACAGAAAACGCGTAATCTCGCTTCCAAAGGATCCACCCGCTTCGCAAAGACAACGAACCTAAGAGTTACACAAAGATAAATTAATTAATTCAGCAATTGTTTACCGCAAAGGTTGGATCTCTGAATCCTATAACAAAAGTTGGATCCTAGCCTCTGACTACTTTCGGTTCAGGTATCGTTAAAATATTCGAAAATATCTTACTTGGCCATAAACGGCACGTGTATGGCATGATTGTAAAGCTCCGTGGCCATCTTCGGAGCTTCTGAGATATTACGACAGTCCATTAGCCAATAACGTGCTGAAACTGCAGTTGTAACAGTGGCACAATCCTTGACGAAGCTGACAGGCGTTGTCCCGGTTACATCCTCCCAGATTGCCCGAGACTGACCCCCTGAACGACATACATGCCAAGTCCAATAACATTATTAAAATATGTCCGTGCCATAAATATACACAGATATTGAATAGAACATGGAAATAATTGTTAAAGTAAATATTATATTATACGTATCGAGAAAAATTGAATTTGTTCGTTAATTAGAAAGTAAATACAGTTTCCCAGCTAAAATAATAAATTATTCTTACTCTTTTTCACATATTTTATTTTTGTTTTTTATGAGGGAGAGTATCTGTAATAGCAGTCGATTTTTGTTTCCTTAAAAAATATTGACTAAGTTTTGTTTTCTTAACATTTGACTGTATTTACTTTCGTCCTGTGCTTTATCAGTACGTGCCTTACATCTGTGATTTTAAAAATGAAAAAAAGTACAATAGTATATTTTTGAACTAAGAGTAATAGTTAATAGTAATAAGTACAGTAATAAGTAATAAGTAATTTGTCATCCAAATGATAATGCTTGCGAAAGAATGAAAAGATTCGTGTGACAAGCAACGTGTGTTCGTGTGATGCAGTAGAAGCTAATCAAAGAATACATTCTGATTAATCCTCAGGGAACAGGTATTTTGATGTTCGCATGATTTTTTTTTCCGAATTTCTATGGGTGAGGAAAAAGTAACCCCTTCAAAAAACACCTCTGGTGTAATAAATCGAGACAAGTTCATGTATAAAAAGTAGTATCTCCGCAAAAAGCAGATCTGATGCAAAAAAAACCCCCAAAAATTTCAAATTTACACGAAACGTCCAAAAATAAAAATTTTGAAAATCTTCAACCAAACAAAGTAGTTAAATCCGATAATAATAGGCAAGTTCAAATTTTCCATTATATCCATATGAATTTTGAAAAACTTCTTTTTTTTCCGAATTTCTATGGATGAGGAAAAAGTAATAATATTTTCTAGCTCATCAAAATAACTCGATCCTCTTGTTCACATGAGTGGATAAGACCTGAGAATTCGAATTAGATTTATTCCAATCCCAGTAGGATTTCGATCCGATCTGGCAATGAGCCGATAGAAATTCCTATTCAATTGGAGAGGGTACAAAAAATTACTTGTGTGGAAAATATTTTTCTTTGAATTGTAAAAATGCTAAACACTGAATTGTGGAAATACGAACAGTGTTTTCTTTTACAAAGCTGCGTCAGGGCCAGATTGCAATTGCAATTTTTGCGTTACCCTCGAATTTACCTTGTATGTAAAAAAAATGAAATATTGTGGCAAAAGCAATTTTCTCGAATTGACAATCGATAAAATACAGCGAAGGATTTTTTTCTTTTCAACATTTGCGTCATTTTTTTTGTTGCAACAGTCTTAACGCAGCTTAAGAGAATATTGCATATCTTTTTTTTGTGAAATGGTACAATAGATTTATTTTGCAATAACAAACAACAATCAACGATCTTTGGTTCCAAGGGCGTGAAAGAAGAAGAGAAAAGAAAAAAATTTGATGCTTGAAGTGCATTTCATTGGAGTAAGAGAAGCTTTTGTGTCTGACATATTCAAGACTTGAACAAACAAATCGCTTGTTCGAATCCGTATATGAGGAGGTTCTTTACAAAGCAATTATACTATGTAAAAAAAGAACGGATGTGCCGGAACAAAAAAGAAGGTCTTTGACGATTAACAGCTAAGAATAATAAAAATAATGGTAATAATAATAAAATATGTATATAAATATTAAAGAACAAAATGTATCTACTGTTAATTAATGATCCATACCTAAATGACTCAATCCTAACAATACGCAAGCATTAACAATGAATCACAACAACATATGTATATCACCACCAACCAACAATGGTATACTTGACAAAAAAAAATATAAAGAAACAAGAATACGGGAGAAGAAGTTGAAGAGGATAAAGAAATAGAAATAGATGAGAGAAGAAAAGAAATTATGGAGAACATACATGTTTCTAAGAAACATGCAACTACCTTGTAAAGATCGTATTATACGTGTACTTAAAAAGTACACAAGTTCCTTACCCGAAACTATAAACTTGAATATTGAAACGTTACTAAGAATCCTACAGATACTTCAAATCTCATGTATCATAATAAAACTATGTTTCAACGAATAGTTAGTAAGTACTTTTATGGCTAATCAACTTTCGAGAAATAGAGATTGTCTAATGTAGTGGTTAATCCAAATTCTTTGAGAAACAACTATCAAATGTTACGCGCAAGCATATATTACCAGTTATGCTGCACAGAAGCCTCAGAGTTGGCGCGTCTCCGGAATACTGGTTGATCATTCCTTTATTCGCTGCTTTTGGCAACGGTAACATTAAAGTTATCGGTTTATGGAATTTTCTCCTTCTCGGCTCCACCGTCATTATGGGAGAAACTGCCACTCGGTTACCAAGAAGTTTCGTCACGAGGTCCGGTGGAATCGGTGTTGCCTGAATCGAAGCAAAAGGGATTAATTAGATTAGATTGAAAATTTGCATATCCTGCTGCTAAAGTTTTTTTTTTTTGATAATCAGATTCTACCAAATACTCGCCGTAAGAAGGTAAAAGTTTCTCTTGCTTGTATCATAATTTGGATTTCAAATAAATAAAGACTAAAAAGTGATAGACCGATCAAAGTAAATTAAATTAGCAATTTGTGTAAAAAAGATTTCTCTGCTTTGATCCAATTCGAATTATACCAGAAAAATTTTTTCCAAAAAATTATAAGAATATTTCCCCTAAAAGAAGTAATTAAAATTGAGGCGATTGAAAATTGAAATTCAGGATTAATCAGAAGTGTTCTTTTAACACTGTTACTGCTTAAATTGATCAATGGATTTTCAAGGTAGCGTAAAATAAATTTTCGATTTTTTTTGTGAAACTTTAGTATTATTACTGGTTTCATATTTAAAGAAAATAATAAATTTAAAGGTATAGAAATAATTTTAATAGTATAGAATAAATTTAATAGTTTAGAAAAAAATAATTTTTATAATTTTTGGGCCACCTTTGGCCGACATACGCACACACATAAAAATATCGTGATCGCAAATATGGAGCCAAAGTGTTATATTCCAGCTCAAGATAAGAAAATAAGCATGTGGTAGAAATCAACTTCCGTATTTACGCAGAAACTGTAAAATTTATGATACATTTTCCCGGAAAAAATATTGATAAACTGCAAGGATTTTTATGCTAATTTGTAAAACAAGCATTTCGACTTACTTGCAAACCAACTCGAATATCTTTCGTGAGGGCCGCTGGTGGAAATATAGCTTGAACTTGTGGCACAGCAGACGATGATAAGGTACCTCCTTTAACACCGATGGAATGGACCTCTTGCCTGATACGCGAGATTACCGCGAAGTAATGTGGGAAGTATACCGTAAGGATCCTTACGATACGTGACGTTTGGAGATCCTCGATCTGGCTTAGTTCTGTAAATAATGAAAATTGTTTATTTAGTGTAAAGTTACAAGTTCGAAGAGAAAGAATATCGATTTTGGAATATTGCAAAATCAAGCTAAGAATTCCGCAATTTTTTTGTTTGCAAAAAGAAATGGATATGGAAATTCTCAATTTATGAATATGGTAATTTTTCAAATTCACGCATTAATCTTGTAACGCAGAAAATCTCATTTCTTAATTTTTATGAAATTTGCTGAATTACAAGTTCTAAAAACTGTGACTCCTTTCAAGAAATATTCTTATAATTTTGGATCAAAGCGGAGTAATCATTTGTATATAAATCACTAATTTAATTAATTTTTATTTTCCTACTATTTTTTACAAATTATCTTATTATATAATAAAAATCTTTATGTAAAAGTAATATTTTATATAAATTATCAATTCTATTTTTTTAAGTTTGCGTTATTGTACTTTTGTTCATTTCAATTTACTTTTATTGGTCTATCGCTTTTCAATTTTTATACAATACATTTCAATTCAAAATACGATACAAGTGAAAGAAGCTCACCTTCTCCTTCAAAGCTCAAATTAAGCACATCTTGAACACCTTCTTCGTTTTCATCCAAGATGTGCTCACACCAAGTCTCTCCATCATCGGATCGCAGGATAACTAATTCTCTTTCTTTTCCTCTCAGTGAAGCAAAATGTGGCACTTCTATGATCACTGGTCTGGAAATGGAAAATTCACAAAAATTATTATTTCTTCCAATTTTCATCCAAAACTACTAGGAATTCTCATGGAGAAAAACCTTGATGTACTATAATTTTTAATATAATTAATTTTTCAATAACTTACCCCATAAAAGTAGCACCAGCTGGTCCAAGTTCAAGTATACGACTTACTAAACCCTCTCCTTCCATCAAAGGTGGTGGATGTGTCAATTTTTCTCTTCTGAGATATCTACAGGTGATTCTCATGGGCATGGCCGCTGTGCGTGGTGGTACGATAACTCGAACTCCGCTGTGTCGACATCCTCTCATTGCACCGCCTCTTGCATCCACCAGGAATGACACCAGGAAACTATTATCAAAATTACATGGAAGAATGATTAATTTCTGCTCTTAGTATCTGCCTTCCTATCTTCAAACGAAAAGTATAATATTCCAAATAATGTAAATATATAATCCCACAGAAAGCATGTGCTTGAATCAATAATTATCCTTTTTTTTAATACAAATTTATACTTTTTACAATCAATATTTTTCTTCCAAATTGCGTATTTGTAACTTTTTCTCGAACGAAGAAGTTGCAAACAGATTATTAGAGGAATAAAAAAATATATAATTTTGCAATTTCGAAGCGATGAATATTTACATACATATTTACAGACAAATTTTATTTTCCATCGTTTGCTCTTAGTGTGTTCCATGGATATATATAATATCCTTATTTAGTTACCTTTGTTTTAAGAAAATTCATATTCTATGAGAACTTTTAAATCATTTGTGAGTAGAGACAAGCTCGAGATTCATTTATTTTTGCTTGTAAAAGCTGAAAGCTTCGAGTGATGAATTCAGAAGACTAAAAGTTCTAACTCTAGTTTTGGTTAAGCTATTATAGAAGCATCGAAGAAAATATCTATGGAAATTTTCATTTCAACGTAAACCAATTTTTATGCCTACTTTTTATTTATTTGTTTTTTACAATTTGTGGAATTTATCTATCATATATTATATTAAAAAAATTTTTTTTTAAATTTGTTTCATTATCTTATTAACGAAATTTCGTTTTTTCTTAGGTATTTAATATTCTAATCGGCTCCAACATTTTATTATTTGTATTTTGCATATTTTAAATTAGTAGAACTTATTATTGTATTTATTTCAAATTATGGCATTTCTTTCAAATTTTCACCTTTTCCAAATTTCCATTTTCAACTTTATATTTACAATACAAAAACGGTACTTTAAAATACCGAAAATGTGATATAATATAAAGTACATAAATTGGATACATTTCAAAATTAGTCTACATCGAAATCAAGTCCAGATATTTTTTCTTCTCAAAATCGTCAATTAATTTCACACGAGGAGATTTATTTCATAAAAACGATTGAAAAAAGCGAAAGACCCATAAGAATTTTTGTATTTTTTTAAATGGATTTTTCGAACTTTTTCAACATTTTATCTTTACATCACCACTCGTGTAAAAAAGAAACTGACAATGATATTAAAAAATGTAGTATTCAAAGCTCGTTTCGACTAAGTTTCAATTTTCTTTGATAAATGAATTGATGATATTTGATGACCAATGAATTGATGATGAAACTTATGACACACTGAGCTAAACGTCGTAATAAAGCTTAAAAATATCAACAAATATTCAAATGTGCAATAAATGTAACAACTACATACGTAACGTAAAATCAATCTTCCGCTTTGTTTTGCAATTTTATCGGACTCTAATGGCACGCAAAAATAATTGTTTATTCCATTACGCTTTTTTTTTCCTTTTCTCGATGCGCCAATAATTTTGAGGAGATACGGATAAATAATCGGAGTTGTTACATGGCAAATATTTATAAACGTATTTCTGCGTGATATTAGAGTCGACGTATAAATAACTGCGGGAGATGCTAATATAGGAGAGCGTTTGATACAAAGTTTAATTAAAGTTTATGTATACATATATATATATATAATGTGTACAAAAGTAACTGAGGAAACCGGTACCAGGGAAGCAATTTATATTCTAACATTAAGAAAATTAAATATATATATAGTTACTATACGAAATCGTGGTACTTTCGCGAGTGACATTTGTCTAAAAATTTCGAATTTGATCCAAGGGAGCTTTTGGGTCAAAAGTTCATGAGATTCGAAATTTTCAGAGAAAGTATTACCCAAGTCGCAAGACTCCAAATGGAATTGCTGGGAATTAGGAATTACAATTACTAAAAAATGTGAAAAAAAGCGATTTCTCGAAACCTCTGTCGAATTTCCAAACGAATTGGGGCCACTGTTCTTTCAAGAGCGAGAGCAAAAGAATCGATGGTAAGAGTCGTCGTTTGCTGTGAAAATGAAAGTGCATAAAAATGCGCAAGTTCTAAAAACTAGAGACAACTAAAGAAACGGTGAATTCTAATCAGCTGTTCTACGTACAGAGAAATAAAGTGCAGCCAGAGAGGAGCCGTGGGGTCGTTATTCGATTTTCTGTGCGATACATACATACGCAGAAATATTTGAAATCAAATGAAAAGAAACAAAAAAATTGACAAATTAATGAATTAATAAATAATAAACATATAATACGTAAAGTCGACTTCCTTAATTTCATATGAAAGCGTCAAAGAAAATGATTGAAAAAAAGAGGCGAGGGAAGCTAAAATTGTTATCAAATTCACTTACTTTCTCCATTCTGGAATTCTGCTAGTAGCGCAAATAAAATAACAGAAAGGATCGGAAACAAAATAAAATAGTCGCTTTAGTATATTCTCCCTTGATTCGAAAATAAAACCAAAATTATGTGTATCATGAAAAAGAGAGAAGAAGAGAGAGACAGAAAGAGAAATGACAGGAGATGCGATGCTATCGTCAATCTCACGTTCTACGTTTCACGTAATTGAATTATCACATACATCAATTCTACTTTGTTCGCATTAAAAATTGTCCACAATTGTTTGTAACAATAATCATTATGTATTATAGTTGTAGAAAACGAAGGCTCTGCGATGCAGCACTCCACTCACACTGTGCAAATAATAACAATAAAAGTGATAGTAAAGGGGGGGGGGAATTATTACACGGTGTAATCAAGAGTATGAGAAAACAATTGGTGGTGTGAAGAAATAAAGACGTTGACGGAAATAATAGCAAAGCTGTGACTAATTCTACCTGTTGTCAGCCGCTGATCTTGAAATAAAAGATTCATTTCCATTCTAACCATTGTAAAACCAATCCTTGGGAAACACGAATTGATAAATTCCCATTTTGCTCTTTTTTTTTAGCTCACACGGGTGAATTCCGAAAACAAATTCCCGGTTGTTACGAAACCGCGAATTCGCGCACGGATTTCACAGGGAGAATTTTCGGGACGTTGGTTACAATTGTTTAAAAAACAAAGATTTCGGAGATTTTCGGATTTTTCGTTACTAAGTATGGAAATATATTTTTGGACGAAAAGACTGCCCCCCCCCCCCCCCCCCCCCAAAAAATATTCATAACGAATGAAAATTTGTTATAATTTATAGAAAAAAATTGTTACACAAAAATTCGTTGCAGCTATAGCTAAAATTTTAAATTCAGCAAATTTCCAAATGTTTTTGCCACAATTTTTGTTCCGGAACTTCCTATTTCATTTTTATCACCAATAAATTGAACAAATTTTGTTAGAAATTCGCGCAAATATCCAGGAATTTACAATATTGGCAATTATGTAAATTTTCGAAATTTTGCAAATTTTCACAAATTTTCGGATTTTTGTTATTTTATATATTTCCGTAGTTTTGAAATCTTTTGCAAATTTAAGAAATTTCGTAATTTTGTAGATTCTCGCAAAATATGGGTTAAAAAAGAAAAAAAAAACCGAGAGATATTTGTAATTCTCAAATCCCCTATAAAAACGCGAAGAATTTTGATGTCAAAATAAGTGTAAAAATCTGTAACGTAAAGTTGATGACTGAAAATAGAATATTTCAATCCTTAGCAACCAAATCAGTAATTTCCTGTTTCTTTTATTTTTTGCTGGTGCATTGAAGATAAGCGCGAAACCATTCTATAGTAACAATAATATGTACTTTACATGATTTTCACTGCATAAAGAAAACCTTTGAGGCACTGCACGTGGCAGTAGTGGCAGTAGACCTCGCATTTTAAAATATTTTCTTTGTGCGATTATAGTTATTCCAGACAAAAATTCTAAACGCGTTGTTAAATGCTAAAACAACATGGTGTTATGACATAGTTAGGATGCATACTTCATTTATAGTTGCTATAATCCAAAATATAGTTGCGGCTATTTAGTCATTTTGAAATATATAACAGCTGCTGCTATGAAAATATAATCATATTTTTTGTGTTAAGAACAATATCGGGCTGTCAGTTTTGCAAATAAACAATATTGGCATGAAATTATTCATTTTGTCAAACAATTGTAAGGGACAAAAGAAATTTTTCGATTAATTTTCCTTCTTTATCAAACTTTTCAAATAATAATGCTCAAAATTAATGAAACTTTCTTTTCTGAAGAAATTCTACAATTTTTAACAATTTTGAAACTTGACCAGTCGAAAAACTTTTGAAATTAAAAAAAGTTTTTCTTTTAACCAGAAAGAATCATCAAATTACAGATACTTTCGAAATCAATTGAAAAACATTTTCAGAAAAAGATATAATTTTTATTTTATATCTGATCTTTTATAATTTTAAATATTAATTATATTCGTAAATTATTACAACTTAAAATTTTTTCTCCGTAACACCCCTGAAGCTTTTTGCAACTTTATAAATTTTGGATTATTTTTCAGAAGAAATTCAATAATTTTCATATCATTCTGAATTCCGAACATTGTCTGGAATAAAAACATATCTAACAAATCAGATTTCACAATATTAATATTTACGGATGATTACCATGATGATGAATATCACAATGAATGCCGATAAGTACACATGTAATTAATGATGACATGTAATTAATTAAAATATAATATAGTAAGAGCAATAGTAAAATAATAATGAAAATGAAAAATCAATGAAACGTTAAAAAATTTGATCGTGTATCATAAATCCACAGACTTCTTACAGATATTAATAAAAACGAATAAAATAAATATAATGGGTATAGATATATTTGAGTGTACCTGTCCCTCCACATTCCTTGTCCTTTTGGTGTGATACCAAGGGCAGCCAGCGATGTACTTAAGGACTCTAGTGACGCACTAATCTCAGAACAAAACTGCTTATGAATTATCGAAAAAGTAGCTTTCTACATACGTGCTCATGCTTTTTCTTTGCCGTTTGTTTCGTGCATTACACAATTTCCTCCGACCTCTTCTCTTTCGGTTTTTGATACAAAATTTTCAGAACTTTGGAAATCAATACGTTTTTCCAATTTTTTTTAAGCATCTCCCAAAATTCGCAAAAATAAATATCATTTTGGGATAATTTCTGGAAGAATCGAACCTCATTTACTGAAATACTTTTAAGAGAATTTAGATAAATTTTTAAATCTTGATTGAAAATTCATTCAATAGAAATAACATAGGAGTTTTTATTTTAATCAGTACGGTAATATTTTTTTTCTTGTCTCAATAATTTTTTATTACAGAATTAATTTTGGAATTTTTATATTTTTTGAATAGATTCAATTTTTTAAAAAATAAATGTTCAATAATTAAAATAAATAAAATAAAATAAATTAACTTTCAACTTTTGCTGCAACAGTGGATATCGAGGTTGTACGTCCTTCTTAGAAATTATTTTCACTGTTCGAAAAATTCCATCCGAAAACGGAAAAAATGTGACAAAGTTGAAATTGAAATGTAAAAAAATTTTTGAAGAAGAAACGTACTGATTTCCAGGTTCGCATGTTTCACTCACGTGTTATTTATTTATCACTACTACTTTTGCTAAACGATGAGATAAATATTATGTGCCATACTACTTTGGTAAAACTATCGAACAACATTATTACGGTGATCCAGTATGAAATGATGATTTTAGATATGAATGATGTTTCCAATTTAGTATCTCTCGTTATCTCGGCTTTATAGATTTTAATGAGTTTTCCAATAAATCGACACACTGTAGGCAAACTGGTAGAAAAACTCACTACAATCTCTGTTAGAGAAACAACTTAAAAATTAATGATGTTGAAGTTTCGAACGTTTCAGTAAAAATGATATTTTTAGAATATTATATTATTAAGAAATTATTAATAGTTAATTTATTATCTTGTCATAGTATTTTTTATTGCGTGAAATCTAACGATAATTGGTTTCAAATTTTTTCATTGTGTATCATTCAATTTAATTTTGCTTTTTTCGGAAAAATTAAACGAACGTTTTTTCCAAAATTGTAGAAATTGCTCTAAATTTTTAAAAAATATAATATCTGACTTTCTGCTTTTTTTGTAAATATAAAGTAATAATTCTTTGAAATCTTTAATAAAATTTCACTGTATCAGAAACATTTGGAGTAATTTGAAATAATTAGTCAAACGTATTCAAAAATTATTAAATGTTTGAAAGTTATTTCAGAAACGGTTGAAACTTCAACAACTTGTTATAAAACTGACTAAGAAATTTTTGTAAACCATGAAAATTTCTTTTACTCAAGAAATGTTTAGTCTCTCAAAGTCAGTTTCATACAATACATCAATAATTAATGATTGTTTTATTAAATGCCATAAAAAATCTTTGCAATTTCGTTTAAACCTTTGCATGGCCGAGTTTGTTATATTTCAATCACCTAAAAACCGGATTAACGCCTTTAGGCTTTCGTTAAACTCATGCCTACTACTTTGTTGATTAGTTTGTTTAAAGTTCCTTGTATTTATGTACAACGAATTTCAATTTAATAGTAAGGAGAGGCGATAATTTGCCAGCTCTTGCTTCAACAATGACGATTCAGTTCGATTCGTACTCCAGTAAACGGTATACGAATCGAATTTATTATTCTGTTTATATAATAAAAAGTTAATTGCAGTATATTTTAAACAGAATTTTGTAAAATAAAGGAAAAACGGTAAAACGTGACTCGATGTCTGAATTTTGCTATACCATTATAGTAACAATCTCCATGAAAATGAAAAAAAAAACTACTAAAATGTCAGAAAAGACAGGAACCCAAAAATTCGAAATTATCGCCAACGTCTGAGTCGCGAATTGGTGATAATCAATCTTTGGAAATTGGGAACGACGCCCAAATTATTTTCATCGCATTACCAATTTTCTAATTTTATCAGTTACAAAATTCGAAACAAATTCGATTTTGAAGCTTTTCCTTTTGGAAAACCAAGCTGTTCAAAAGAAAATTTGATTTTTTGAAATTCCCCTTAAACTGCAAAATCATCCTACAAGAAATACGTAATCCAGGTTAACAAAATTTAATGCTAATAAAAATCGTTCATTCGTGTAGCAAAAACTAGCAAACAACATTCTCATTGCCATTAAAGTTTCATTGCTTTTCAATATTGATTCTCAAGTTTCTGAACCGTAAAGTAAATACTGATATTTGTCACATCTGAGAAATATAAATAACGTCGTCTCACATTTTACCAAGATTCAAAGTGATACACAAGGTATCCGTAAAAAAAGGGATACATTATATAATATAATATAAAATGCATGCTAGTAGATATCATACACAGCATTCACTCGATCAATGTGTCCAAAGGAAAACAAAGTAAAGATTCTACTTATCAAATAAAACAGAGAGTTCTAGTATCATACGAAAAAAGAGAGACTGAAAAATACATGTTCCAACGGTATGACAACGAGGTTTATCAGTTGTTGCGGTTCTAAAATTAACGCAGATTGCTGCACACTTTGGGATCTCGGTTTCCACTTGTCTTATCCTTCTTATTTTTAAAATTCAATTCTGCGCTGGCGAATCTGAGATTTTAGAACCGGCTGAACATCGATTTTAGCACTGGCTAAAATCGAAGCTGCGAATTCACAAAGTCCACACTCGGCACTGTTCCATTGTTTTGACGTTTCTTGGAAAATTGAAGAATTGTAAAAACAACGTTGCTTTGGTATCAATACCGTGAACATGTATTTTGTATTTTTGGGAAGAAAAAATGTGATACCTTCTACCTCTTTTTCCCATTAAAAGTTACTTTTGATATACTTAGAAGATTTATTTTATAAAATTTATTATTAAATTTATATCACTTGAAGCCAATTTTTTATAGAAATATAGTAAATTTCGTCAGAATCCAAATTTGGCTTGCAAATAATTTTGAATTCTTATTATAGTATTTTTATGGTATGATTTTAGAATTTTATGCAATTTAGGTGGTTTCGATATGGATTTTTTACACCAATTTTATACTTATCGACCAGATGAACTTTTTCTGAACACAAAAATAATGTGGTGTTAATTCAGCACCTAAACAATGTTCAGAAAATTCCTCCTTCTTTCGTAGCTTCCAAAAAATTGATAGAAAAATAGCTCAATTGAATGAACCACCTTTAAAATTTCTGCCAACCATAAATTGTGTGGCAACGTGGTAAAAAGTATCATCATTTTTTCTCTCCCGACAATGAAACGGAAAAAGCGTTTCACTCGCATGGAGATCTTTCATTTAGAATCTCGAAAAAAATCGTTGGCGAGTAATTTTCACGACCTTTATCCTGAAAAGAAACTTGAAGGAACAATTGAGAAAAAAGTGTCATGACGGAAATTCTCCTATTTCGTTCAATTACTTTTCAGGGTGGTTGGAGATTTTTTTCATTCTCAGAGAGTTCAGCACAAAGAGAGTCATTGAAAAATAAAGTTAGACATCAACAGAAACTAAACTACAGAAGAGAAAGAACCAAAAAGATACCCAGATACCTGAAAGAAAGGCAAAACAATACGAAAAAGAATGTAGAAAATAGAAAAACTGAAAAAAATGCTCAATTAGTATTTTACCAAGCAGATATCTTCCACCAAAGCACGCCATTTTCACACTATAATACATAAGATATTGTCCAAGAGTTGTTTCTTAGAAAATAGCAAGAAAAGTCAATAAAGGCGGAGTATCTAATTGACTGGGAAATCAATTTGTAAATGTTTCAAAAGTAATCAATGATATTCTTTTGAAAGTCTAAGATAACGAATGTCAATTACACAACTGCAGATATAGTATTCGAGGCTAGCGGATCAATTTGCAACAATTGTATATGCGTAGTAATTCATTCCTTCAACAATTTACTGCAACTGTCATTAACGAAACAACGGACGTATTTAGAGCAAAAAAAACTCTGGAGAAAAGGGGGAAAAGATAGGTAAGTTAGGGGGTAGTAAATTTTACATTTCTTTATAGCAAAAATAATAGAGGGTCTGCCTTTTAACAACTGTTCTCTTTCCTCCCTTTTTCCGAATACACGAGAATCAAATTCAAATCAAAACATTACATTTTCTTCATTTCAATTCTCTAAAATTTCAATATGAATGTTTACTAATATTCAACTACTAGAAACGAACTTTTTTTACCGAATACACAATTCTACGAATTTCAATGGATGCTTTTACTTATTTTTCAATCGTAATTTCATTCTACACTGAGAAAAAAAAGGGATTTCTAGAATGTAAGAATTTTATCCTGTTAAATTTTATCGCTATTAATTTGTATTATAAATTTTTTTTAATTTAGAAAGAAATTCTGTAAATCGCATAAAATTTTATTAAACCAAATATTGGTTCTCATAATTTTTTTCTCAGTGTAACTCAAACGCAAACGGGTTCCAAAACACGATCTAATAACTGCCAATTGAAACGTCATCTAAGATAAACACTCTTCACTACCAATGATCGATTCTGAAGTGTCTCATGACAAAAGTTGATATTTTTTTTTTGCAATGAATGAATTACTGAATCTGCAGTGAGAATTTTCAAAATTTTTACGCGGGTCGAGGTAAAGTTACAAAATGTGATATATACATACCCAACGTTTACGGGATGCCAGCTAGTGTCAACATTGTCTGGCTTCAAATTGGCAGCATTCGAACGCTGATAAGTCTCCTTCGTAATCATTTCGGTTATCGTCGGCGCTGAAAATGCCACAATTTTATCATTTCGCGATTTTTCACCAATTACCCAAAGTGCTTTCCTTGAGTTATCTAATCTCAGGAATGCCTTCGGTAAATCCACTCGTGAAACGTTTTACATAAACATTAACTTCAGAGGAGAGCCAAAAGCTGAACTTTGTTCTATATTTGGAAACATTTTGTAGATTTTTGTGTTAGAAAACCGCTTGGATTTTCTTTATTTTTAATAAACCTTAAATTGCCGGATAAAAAATTGTGTGAAGCTTATAGAACATGATTAATAATAATTTCATTATTCTCAAATTTATCACTTCAGGAAATTCGAATTATTTATTGCAATATTAATAAAATTTCATTGTAAACTACTTAAATTATCGTTACGAATTACGTTTTATGTTAAATCAATGACCAACAAGTGGATTCTTAATATTCGAAACAGCGAAAATTCAAAGTATCTCAATAAAAATGGATAAACATTTTTTAAAAATATAAAAAATGCGCCGACCTTCTGTTTCAACTTTGAACATTACTCAGCGTAAGCTCTGACTTTTACTGAAACTCGAGAGAACCTTTCGTGATTGTTAGTGGCCTTTACATAAAATACACTATTTCTTTTACGGTAACGCCATTTATAGAAACCCAGTCCACTGTTTGTTATCGAATAAAATATTTTAAATGACACAAGACCTTCGTGTAAAAAGAAAAAGAAGAAGAAAAACAAGTAGTTGAAGTTCAACTAATGACCACGTATTTAACGAACCTACGGTTGAATCTGACATTACATCATATCCTGTTCTTTGCTAGCATTGTGCACGCATATTTAACACACATAACCCGACACGATTTTGTTATTAATAGTCTTTTAGTGTGTCTATATTCGATGAGGAATTGTAAATTTTATTACCTTCCATCGTTTCAAACACGTGGAAACGCGTAAATATAGAATTTTTATCAAGGAAACTTCGCGTCTCGCTGTAATTTGATAAACGGGGGAAATGAAGTCATTCACTGGAGCAGCAATTCTAGTAAAATTCGTATTTTTTTTTTTTTCATCAAGCTGAAACCCGAAACGATTTTCGAAGACCCACGATTTTAAAATGAATGATCCGTAGCTTGAAAAATTTGAGATATGTTCCTCGAAAATTTATTTAAATCTTTGTGACACTGGAGCTAAGGTCGACGTAAACTTTAGTTATTGTATTTTTAAATTTGAAAATTCGGTGCAGGAAAGTCACTGAATTTTTAAATCAAATCATTGACGTTTTGCTACTTTTCATTCTTTTACTATTTTATTTTATTATTATTTTATTAGCATTAATTATGCAAAATCCTGAAAGTTGGAGTTTTTATTCTTTTAACCAAGATGCAACGCAAAGTTTAAACTTGATTGTTTTGGATTTTTGCAACTGCACTGACTTGATCCAAGTAGAAATTCGTATTAGTTGAAAATAAGATCATGTTTAATTAATCTGAACTGTCATAAATTCCGCCTGAATGAATTCAATTACATTTTTAAAAGACGCCTTACTCAGAATTTCCAAAAATAAATTTCTCCACAAGAAGTGAATCACAAACTCTCATTCCACTTCCAAAACTTTTAGAAACAGAAAAATTACAATATTTGTTTTTATACGATAATAAATGCACTAATTTTTACCAATTTATAAATACACTACTTGTTCATAAATTGAAATAATATTATTAATTATAAAACACCAACTAAATTTTATAAAACTTAACGATACTGAATCTATTAATTCCTATTTGTATACAAAATAAACCTAACAGTTTTTTGTATAAAATTTTTGTAATTTCCGAAGGTTTACAATTTTTTAGAACAATTTTTGTAGTTCTAGTCAAAGCAGCCTCAGCTCCAATCGATTCCTGCTGAATTAATTTCCAAAAATTCCTTCAATAGGAAATGATAATTTTTTTTGACTGCAGAAACTTGTGGAACCAAACAATTCTGTACTTTTCTTCAACACATATTTTTGCAACTCGAAAATTCCTCTCGGATTAATTCCAAAACAAGTCCTTCAAAAATCCCAACAATAAATTCCTTGCGAAGAGGGAAATCTCAAACTTTTCTTCACCACGGAACTGTTAGAATCACAAAACTGTTGCGTATTTTTATTTTCCTACATGCGTGTAACTTTCACTGCTCTCAGATAACACAACAAAATGCAAAATAATTTCAGTACCACTTTTTCTTCAGCCAAGTATAATATTTTCACTGAACCGATGAAGCCAAACTTTACGGTAATTAATTTAATTCTCTGAATTTTATAAATCCACCGAATGTATGCTGCGAGTCGTACGAGTTTAAAGAATAGACTACAGTTTCAATGAGAGTCATGTATGTACATACATTGTAGGCAGTTAAATGTTTCTTACTATCGCCAAGCATTGACGATAAAACTTACCCCCGGAATGTCGATTGTCCCTTTCGTCATCGGTGACGTTGAGTCTCATAGAATCATCTCCCATAGACTTCATATCGTCAACAGTCATATAACGATATTGCTGTTGGTCGCTTAACATTGGATCTTCGCCTATGAATAAAACATGAACCGTGGATTAGACGTAATCGATGATAGAGAAAAACCGGTTTATAAATGATACCTATTACATCGCCCAGAATGATGTATATTATATGCTGTCATGGCTAAAAACATCTAATTTGATATTTAAGGAAGGACATATTTTTTTGTTTTTCTAGTTTTTTTTGGTGCAACAACGTTTCCTTGTCTTATCTTATCGCATTATAATACATGAATGAGAAATGCTCCAAGCAATTGTAACTGTTTTTGAGTACCTTTGGTTTCGTCTACACACAAGTATGTAGATGATAGATAAATAAATAACGTGCTTGCGATTAATACATTTATTACTCATATAAAGAGTCTTTGATCTGCAAAGTCACGTGACTTTCTTTAGATCTTGCAGAAATCTAGATTTTAGGGTCCGGGATTTTTTTGAATGAGATTTTCGTTAAAGGTGTATTATCTATAAATAAATTTTTAGTACATAATTTTAGTTAATCATTATTATATTATTTTATCACTATAAAATTTATATATTGTCAATTTATTTCTGGACAACCTTTATAATGAAAAAAAAAAAAAAACGAACTCGTTTTCGAGTACATATTTTTATCTGTGAATTTTGGAAAAACCAAACGATCAGTGATTGCGATTTCAACTTCGTGATTGTATTTCAAAAATTTCCTCTACTTCAATTCAAGTCTATCGAATCTGAAATTGGAAACCGATAATCTAAATGTACCGCGAAAATAAATAATAGTAATATCCAATTTGAGTTTTCTAACCGGTAATATTCAAAGTGATTAAGCTTTTTATTTAAATAATTTCCAAAAATAAGAAATTTTCAATGAAACCCCTGTCCCTGAATTTTTCCCATTTCAAGATACACCAAAAGTTTTCAAAAACAAACATGAACAAAAATACAGAGAATTAAAGAACGGTATTATTTACTTAGTTCCTTCCTTAAAAACGATTACTTAGTTCCTCTAAGAACGAATGTAGCTAAAAGGAGTGAATCCTGAAAATATCTGCATCTTTCACTATTTCCGAAATTTCTTCCAATTTCTGGAATCCAAGAAATTCCTTTACAAAATCATGGAAATTTTCAGAAAATTTCAAGAGGAGTCAAATTTTTGGAAAAGTTTCAAAGTTACAGAAATTTTCAAAATCCTCAAAAATAAATAATGTGCTAAAATAAAAAAATCATCGTTGCATGATTTGTGACATGTAATTGGAGGGAAAAAAAACATAACGTCCAAGTATGGGAATGCTCGAAAAGAAAATGACTTATCAAAGTCGTCATGTTATGTAAAGCCATAATGTTTAAGCAGAAATCTAAGAGAAAATCAGAATCATGTGTTTGTGAATGCATGTAATGTGTATTCTAAGGATCCCGACTGTAGGGCCATGTCACGAGAGGTATTCTCACGGTGATTTTCAGAAACGCAGTAATAATAAAAGTGTGTGTTTCACTTGGAAGCACGTTCCTCTTCTTTCAATATAAACAACACCTTGCGTAAGTCAACATTTCTACATGGAATCATAAAGTTCAAAGAAAAAAGAAATCAATTATGCAGAAAAAAAGTTAACAAAAAATATGTGGGTGTATCAGAATAATCATTTTCATTCCCTAGAATGAGGTAAGAATTATATGGGATTTTCAAAGAAATCTCCTTTTACCGTGACAAACATTCACGGAATTTGCAAAAGAAAGCACTATCAAAAAAAGGAACGTTTTTTTTTATTCATAATCTATAATTTAAATTCTTAGTCAAATTTCAATTAAACAATTTTAATTGATTCCTGGAAATTCTTTCTCTTTCGAATGTTTATTTTTCAGATAAAGAAAAATTTTTTTTCTTATCAGTTGCCCGGAAATTTCATAAAATTTTCAATTCTCGATTTGCAATTGAAAAATTTCCAATTTTGGAATCCAAAAAAAATTGTAGACCCAATTCACAGGATTTTAAATTTAAGTTGTAGAATTCTTAGTTTGTTTTGGTTTTGAAATATATAATTTAAATTTTTAGTTACAATAACAACGAATTTAAATTCTTTAAATTAAATTTATAATTAAATTTATTTTTACAACTGAAAATTTAAATTATAAATTCAAAAACCAAGAGCAACTAAAAATTCTACAATTTCAATTTAGAATCCTGTGAGTCGGGGTTTGCAATCTTTTTGGATTCCAAATTGACAAAATTTTTAATTTGCTAATCTAGAGTTCGATAATTTATGAAAATTTTGGGTAACCGAGAAAAAAAGAATGTTTCTTTATTTGAAAAATAAACATTCATGAGAGCTTTTTTCAATAAATCGAATTCTATCGTTTCATTGAAGATTTAAATTGTTGTTTATTCGAATTAATTATTTTATTGTAAATGCCTATTTTTACTTATTTGAATTGACTATTTCGAGTATTAATATTAGTTTAAAATCATTTTTACGAAATTTTTAGTCTGCTATTTTAAAGATTGACTTCAAACTTTCAATGTCGATATTTTCTTCAATTACTTGAAAAATGTTAAAAGCTCGAATAACATTTCACTCGAGAACGATAAAAGTAACGAGTGCTTTCGAAAGGATATTCCAAGAATGTTGGCCGCTACAATTACCCACTTGCTTCTTCTCTGCGAATATAATCGTGGTTTCCACCTACACACCTAACGAAGCTAAATGGGTATCTGCTTCATTTCAGAATTAATAACAAGGGTTACTTGTGTCAATTCTTTCATGAACTTTCCTTCTTTCCCACTTTTCTCCACGGTAATATTCAAAGAAAATTTGGATTGACCCAGAACATCATCCGGTTCCTCAAAAATTCCCCTAATCTTCCCATTATCCCGATTTTCGCATCCAAAAAAAAGACCTCAAAGGAATTAACAAAGGAAAAATTCCTGTTCCAAGAAATTCCCATTCAATTTTATAGCCGATTTCCCGACAACTGATTTCTAAAAAATGACTTAGGAAATCGAAAATGTCGACCCATGATTCGAGGAACGACAAAAATAACATCACCGATTATAAAAGCACTTGATAAAAATGAAATCGGTACATCTCATTAAACTATTTCCGTAGATGACAGCACGTCGATTTCGTCAGATCATTTTTCGTCTTAATGATGATCCAATTGTCTCGTTACTCGCTCCCTTTGCTATGATGAAGTCACTAGGCAAGATAAGTCATTAATTTATAAATAAGGGGAATCCTTGATTGGCGTGTAATTAGATTAGAGGCTATTTAAGAGGAGAAAAAAAAATTGTAATTTTCACGGCATTTACGATGTTCAAGGGTAAAGTTCTCTCGTTTCAAGTAAAATTTCTAAACCTAACAGTTGACTACGACCTATATCTGTCGAGATACGTATGTACACATTGGAAATGCTTGTGAAAACTAAGTAATCGTATCAAATCTACTAGAATCGTGTTAACCCGAAAGACGTCATGAACCGAAAATAGTATCTCGCTTGTAGTAAAATTCATACGTGCCTCTCCTCTTTGACTTGACCTACATAAACGAAGAAATTTGTTGGTATGAATGGATTCCAAATTAGCGAAATATTTTGATTTTGATTTTCGCAACTTTTCAAAGTTCCCGGTGAACACTGGAAGTGCTGTGCCTGTTGCTCCACTTTGAATATTGCAAATTCTGAGTCTGGGGATTTCTAGAAGACCCTTATCCGACGTACACATTTTGTCCCACTTTATTTGCAAAAGTACCCAATGTTTAGAAGGAAGAATAAAAAAATCTGAAATATTTTTCCTTCATTTTTGGAGACACCAATGGAATAAATATTAAATATGTAATTAATGAAGTAATTAAAACAATATTTTGGGAGGGGGCCAACGTATGCCGAAAAGTCGACTATTGGAAACATCTTTTAGACACTTTCAGGAAATCCTTATCCGACGTATTCTTTTTTTTGCGAGGAATCCAATTTCAAAACCTATTCTCATCTCTGAAAGAAAAAAAAATATATAGAAACACCTCCTATCGATCATTCAAAGTTCACCCCATAGCCAATTAACGTTGTGCAAAATTCTTCCCATACGGAAAGAAAACTCCGTTATAGTATTTCCCCACGGCTTGTCGAATGTGAAGCGTATCGGTGGTAGTTAAGAGTAACCATAGATGGATTTAGTAGCTAGCCTAGTTGTATGCAATGAATACGAATAGGTTCCTTGACGATGTGGACTAGATAAAACGCATCCATCCCATATTCAATTCAAAAGGACGTGATGTAATTCGTTTACTGTTATTACCCATTGTTGTCACAAGCGTATTAAGATCACATAATATGTGTTAATTCATGGATGATCTTTATACGCGTCCTTCCTTCGTTATCATTAAAGCCCATCAAAACAAGTGTCAAAGGTGTGTCAAATATTTGATCAGAGATAAAAAAGAGATCCCTCAGCTGACAGATATATGTACTTTGATGTGGAAATAAAATATCGTTGGGGAAAAACATACCAAATAATTTAATAGCAATTTAGAAATTCATAGTTTTTTCATGAAAATTTAGAATTGACTTGCAGTAGAAATGTAGGAATAATTCTATATTTCTGAAATTGCAGAAAAACTAACGTTTCATTGTCACCAAACGTTTTTTGGAAATATTATAATTTATAAATTGTCCGTTTTTACACGTTACAAAAAATTCGTTAAACGTATATAGAAATATAGAAATGCAGAAATAATTCTATTTTTTTATATTCTGTTGCAAAAAAATTAACATTTCCTTGTCGAGAAATTTATTACGGAAATATTAGAAGTTAGAAATTGCCTGTTTTACGTTTGAGGGGGAATTTGTTAAATATACATTATTTTTAATAGAAATTTATGAATTATTATGGGTCTACTCCCATTGCAGCAAAAATAACATTTCTTGCCACGACATTTAAGAAAATGAGTAAAAAAATTGGTATTTGCATATTTTGGAAGAAAAAATGTTAAATATGCGAATTATTATTATGTGAATTGAAAATAGAAGCCTAAAAAAGCGATATTTATTTCCCTAAAAGAAAAAAAGAAAAGGCATTCGATAAAAGTTTTCCCCAACAGATGTGAGACGGAGGAACAGCATCTACCCAAACTTTTACGCTAAAGGGTTACAACTTTTTGATATATGCCGCAACTTCAACACCCACACGAACTCTGTGTTCCAAGAATTTCTCTCTATTTCGAAGACCGAAGGTTAATCGTCACGGGTTAGTGTAACATCTCGCGGTGAAGCAGAAATACAGTTGTCATAACTATCCCGATATTGGTATAGAATTTCAAGGAAATAACTGAGGAGTTTCAGTTATGAGTGGATAGCATTCGCGGTAAAGGTACTAGTAAATGGAAGAAAAAACGCGAGAAAATGACGTAAACCAATTCGAAAACATCAAAGTGTCATCTGTTTGTTGGCATTTTGCTCTGTTTCTGATAAGAACCTTTCAGTCGCCTTTTATATACTATATGGAATTTCCAGAATCAATTAATTTAATAATTGGAAATTCATTAATTACGTTATTGCAGTAGAAATTGTTACATTTTTAAGAACAAAAGTTTTATGAGAATTAGTGAAATTGACTATTTTCTCATTTTGCGAAAAATACGTCGTTCCAAGGGGTAGCAAAAAAAAAATTAGCGTGTCCTCAATGTTTCCAAGACATCCAATACTTTATTTTGAAAATAAGAAAAAAAGACATAAATATTTTATGTATGTATTTATATTCCAAATATGTATAATATTTACTCTGTATTTTAAATACATGTACATATTCTATAAAATTATTATTATTATTATTATTCCATATGTTATTACAAAATTTTTGGAATTTAAAAAAGCACCTTGAAGATATTTATTATTCAGGAAGAACGAAAAAATAATCTTTGAAAATACCCTGTCAGTGTATATTTGCATTGCGTTTACTAAAAAACCTCGGAAAAGTAAAAGAAATCGCGATAAAAGTTTCCTTTTTCTTATATCAGAAATAATAAAAACCGAAAAGTAGAGGAGCACTCTAAGAAACTTTTATACATCGCAACTTTTTTTTATACATTTCAATTTCCACCATTCCCACGATTTCCCCAAAAATGTTCTCCATTCGTGATGCTTCGAAAGCTAAAATCTGAAGAGAGACACGAGAAACGAGAAATTGTAATTTTCAACCTTCCCTGACAATCATTTATCCTTTGGTGCAAGATATTATCTGGATGAAAAAGTGCATCCGCCCGTTGCAGGAAATAATAGTTATTAATAGAAAAAAAAGGAATATTTACTGAAAATGTCGCTGTTCCTGTTACGTGCACAGCCGCAACAAGCGATCCCTTTGGACTTCTTTCCCTTTTCCTTCGGCATGGTTCTCCACTTTGCGTAAAAACTTTCTGACAGACACTCTCCTCACACGAATTAAATATATTATGAAAAACACTAATAACAATAAAAAAGAATATCGACGTTCTCTCGTATTTTGTACTATTCGACGACACGCATCATTTGAACACTGTCATTCCTGTTAATGCCTTTGAGGTAGAAGTACATAACGCACGAATAGCGCAACTGATGCTAATAACTAGTCCACGTAGTGTTGTTTAAATGTGAAAAAATTATGTCACTAATTGCCAACAGCTGCACCGTATTGTGCATCACTACACGACGTTTCTGTGTTCCATTTAATTTCACGTATATTTTTTTTTAATCCCACCGTTATCTCCTGGCCTCCACCGATTTCAAGGCATCTAGGTGCAACCGTGTGCTGGAGGTTCAACGCGATGCGCGATTATAGACGACTTTTGTAAAAATGAAAGAAAGAAGAAAAAAAATAGATTCGCTTTTTTTTAATTTTTGAAAATCCCTTTTCAACCGTGATCCACCTTCGAACCGTGATATCAGGAACAGCGACTGATTTAAGATTAACGCAAGATCAGCGCAAGCCTAGAAATGTGGCCTCATTCCGTGAATCACCAATTTTATAATAGTATCTGACCACCTCCACCTTATAATATTGCTATTGCTACTTGTTTATTTACATACAAGTCGTAATGTTTGCGAGAGGAGTTCTTGCAGCGTATATTATTCTAACAATTGACTGCTGATGTCATTTCAGGAGGTTTCTCCTCCATACGAATTACTGTGTTTGCATGGAAAGGCAAATTACGGAAAAGATTGACTGCTCATTGGGAAGTAATTGCTACAATGAATGCAATCGAAGTCCAAACATCGAGAAACGCGATTTTTGAGATTCTGATTTGTTTGAGAAGTATGTATTAAAATAAATTGGTTTTGAAGATCCTTTTATTGAATTAAATTCTATAGAATTAATTGTATTTTGAAAAATTGTAATTTTTTTATCGGCGTAGTTGAAATATAATTTAAAATCAGGTAACGTATGATTTGGTTGTAGATTTTTGCCATACTATCATTTCTACGCATGATTGAAGTGGCACTATTAGAGCATTTTTAATTAATTTTTAAAAATAATATTTTGTGAGCTATCGAATTTGAAATAACGCAGAAATTGGTTTGGAAAAATAGTAATTTATGAATCTCCATTACAGGAAAATTACACCCTATTCAGAATTTGAAGTGAACTAAAATAATTTTGTAATTCAATTATTTAATAATATTGGAATAACAATCAGATCATAATTAATTGGTTTGTTATTACACTGTTTTTGAATCAACTGAATTTACTGTTTTCTATAAAAAATCATAAAAATTAATTAAATGAAAAAAATATTGATAATCAATTTGTATTTATATTTTCCATTTAAACGTATCTTTTAAACCTATCATTTATCAATGAATTTTTAAAGAAATTAGAAATTTAAAAATGGATAATAATCCAAAGCACAAAATGTGAATCTCGAAAACCAAATATATTCGCTTTAAATTTTTATCGCAGCTTTTACTAATTTTCTACAAATTTGCGTGACATGGAAATTCTCCAATTCCAATTCCAACCTTTTTTTGGAAACAATTTTACCGAACAATTAGTTTTTCATTTTCAGATTCTACATAATTAAAATATTTTATAAACAAATGTCACATCGCCTCTCTCCGCAAGACTAAAATAAATATAAATAAATAAATGAAAAAAAAATTGTACGATCGTTATCAAGAACCACTTGTTCATTCAACCGCAACAAGTAGCACCCGAAGCTGCAATCAAACTACCCCAATTTCATCGGTCGAGCAATTGCACGTTGAAAGAAGTGAATGAAATTGAAATGATCCACGGAACCTTGGCACTGACCTACTCAACTTCACTAAAAGCGTGAATAATTAAGGCAACATAGTTCTAATTTCTAAAGATACTTTCGACCAGGCATCCACCTCGGTCACTTTTCTCCCAAAAGTAGGTACGAATAGTGGAAATGCAACTATTGACGGAAAACCACATAATTCCTTCAAATAAACAACAAAAAAATCCTGAAGAATAAAAACGCGGTTTTACACTGAATAAAAAGAAAAATGCGATAAAATTGCCAAGAAGAGAGCAAAAAGTGGATGGTCAAACTTGATATCCGTTATGTAAATTAAAGTAAGTATTTACGTCGTGAGTTTGAGTTTGGCTGTTAGCCAAAGCAGAAGTCGAACTAAACTGCATTAGAAAACGAGAACCAAGGAACAAGGCTGCTCACATTGCCTATTATATAATATCGTTGATGAAGAGAGACAGAGAGAGAGAATGAAATAGATAGACGGAGAGAAAAAGAGAGACTAATGAAGGAAGAATAAGTGAAGTAGTGAGAAGAATACAAGTCTACGTGTCCTGACTTATTCTCATGCGGTATAAGTCGAGAATGGAACAATCTATTACTATGCAAATTCTATTAACAATGACACGCCCTATTTCTTTAATAACAACCGGGGCTAACTATATTATTCACTATACGTCCAATTAACCGTAGTAGAGTGCCCCCGTAACTGCAATAGTTGCACTCCGTGTAACAGAGACATTTACGAGAATTAAATCGTCGCAGGTTCGCTGCATCGAGCACAGTTGAATGAAGCTCCATGTCAAGAGCCCCATTCGGATTCTAGACTTCACTGGAATCCAAAATTTTAGGTAAACAGATAGAAAATAGCACTTTTTAAATTTTTTTGGTGAGACTCAATAGAAATATTAGAGAAGATTTGGACGAATTTAAATCCCAGGATTTTCAAGTTCACTGGAGAAATGTGTACGGTTCGGATGCACCTTGTCAACGATTATAATTTGAGAGTATGGTTCATTTCTACCAGCAAATTTTCAGTTAAGGAAAGTTAAAATTTCAATTTATTGTAGCCAATTTGGATTTTCTTTAACAAGAGGAATAAATGCGGAAGAATTATATTACAGCAAAAGTTGTAACAAAGATTTACTGGAAATTTGCAAAGTTTTGAGGTTTAAGTGAAATTTATTAACCCACGAATTTTTGTATTTTGTTATTTTTCAAAAGATATAGTTTATGGAGCTTTTCGAGGCCGTTAATTAAACAAATTTACTATTAGATTTTTAAAATGGTGAAGAGAAATTTTTAATTTTCGCAAACATTCAACTTTTGGAATCAACTTCTGGGGATTTATTTGTTTACGAAGAATTATTAATTTTCATTATTTGAATTCCCATCTCATAAGATTATCTCTTCAGAATATAGTTTTTTTCCGCAAAAAAACCTGTTTTTCACCTATTTCCAATAGGATTTTGTTAAAACATACCTTTGCAGTCGGATAACCACTAAAAATGAGATCTCCAACCCGATTTTTGAAATTTCAATTTTTACCTATTTTTGGAGAAAGACGTATACCAGGGAAATTAACACTAAACCTACCATGGAGCGGTCAAATGACCTTTTTCACGTGTATTTTAAATGGCTTGGTGACGTCACGGTAGGTTTAGTGTTGAAGCTTTGGAATCAATTAACTTCTGGGAATTTTTGAGAAAGCCTTATTGAAATTTGTCGCTTCGGCGAAATAATTCGAAGAAGCTTCTGCTCGAGGCTAAAATCAACATCTCTTCAACGCTGCATTTAAAAAAATTCAACTCGTGTAATAAATTTATGTACATCGTAACGAGATGATCTGCACACGAGCGAGTATCGAGAGTGTGTAAAGTCGGAAACCGACGAGGGGAGGAGAGTATCGCGATGATAACGTCAAATATCGAAGATTATCCTTGAAGACAACGACGATGTAATACAGACGTGCAGGCATCAAAGTTCAGTTTCAAGTTTACCGCTAATTATACGTTTCCGCTCTCATAAAGCATCGCTAATAAACTTTCGGATGAAACGAATCGTTTCTCTCGAGTCCATACGTTGATGGATCGGAATAGATTTTTCGTATGGTTGAAAAAAAATGTTGAATAGACCTCTTTATAAGTTACACTCGACCTATATCTGACGGGTATTAATAGAAACCTATCGATGCGTAGAAACTACCGGCGTTGGAACGCTCGTGGCTTTCTGTTTTTCACAACAGAGGCTACGAATGCGTTCTTCTCTTGGATCTCTGCGAATCCCGAGAAACATTGCAGCAGATTCGTTGCTATTCCATCGACTCCCATTACTGGGAGTTTCAATTCAAGGGGGAAAAAAAATATATTATCCTATAAGAATTCACGGTACCTCGGACTGCGAGGTTCACCCTTTTGCAGTTGATATGCCGTGAGTGTGTACCGGAATCCCCCCAATTGCAGTTTCAGGGCGCATGGATGCAAAAAAGTGACGGTAACTGCAATTGTGGACCCCCAAAGAACGTGAATTGTAAATTCCATTAACGTCCCTCTCGAAACCTCTAATGCTTTTAAATTTTAATATCCAAAAATTGTTCTTTGAAAAACATTAGCAATTTTCAAGTCTAAAATTATCTTTCCTATTTTATTATAAAATAACAAATGTTGTAACCTAAACCTTTTAAAACTTCGATCTTTCTCCATTTCTTGAGAGGGAAGACCACAATTGTGGATACATCGGAAACGAAATTCGTTGTTTCTGGTGTTACAAAGTAAGGAAGCTACCCTGGGGATGAATTAATAGGAAATAGGAGCAAACGAAACTCTTTCAAACGTTACTCTTTCCAATGATCGATATATATACAGAATGAAAATGTGCACCGTATGGTCTGAAAATATAGTGCCTAACTACGATGACATGAAATAACCAATCAAAAAGGTAATCGTTAAACGACTAACTACTGGTCAAGAAACTCTGGAGGAGATTGATTTCGTTATATCCTCCCCTTTCATTTATATGCAACATCAAAGGGTTGGTTTCTCGTCCGCAAATACCGATAACCGAAGTTCCAACATTGGAGGTTTTGCTTTTCATCGTAAAAACTTCGAAAATTTGTGTATGCGAAATGTGGATTGCAGTCCACTCCATTTCAATTCAATTTCTAGTCCGATAAATGGATTTCGATATGGGAAAATTTGTTCCTTAATGGGAGGAAGAACATTTTCTGCTATGAATTTGTAATTTAAGGAAATAAGAAGTTAAGCGAAATTTATTTTAAAAATTCGAATTTCGACTTTGAATATCATTAACTTCTAATACTATTTTCGAAACAAGCAATTTTCCTTCAAAAGCAGGAATTCCTAAAGCCGAAACGTGTTTGTGGTATTATAAAATCATATTTTTCTTTCAGTTCGACTCTAAAATCTCGTAATTTTGGAAGAGGAAATTCTAAATTGTGATCTCAAATATCCAAAGAGTGATTTTCAAAAAATCATTAATTTCCAAATTTAAATGATCTTTACTATTTTATCGTAAGACATTGATTTTTTTTAAAAATGAGTAATTTCCAAAAAGAAAAATGATTCCACCTTCAAAAAGATCCTTTTCTAAAACCTCAAATCTCTGTTTCAATTCCTCGAAAGTTCCAATTCAAAATAAAATTTCCTATTCTCCCATAAAATCCTATTTTTTCTATTCGAACTTGAAAAAATCGTAACTCCAAAAAGAAAAATCGTAGATGCCTTTATAAAACCTCATTTTTTAGTACAGAAACTCTACTTTATATCCCACAAATCTCAAGTACCCAGAAAAATATCATCAAAGGTTACAAATTTTCAAAAAAGAAGAAAACAACGCATATGCAAACTTTCCAATCTCTTTCTAACCACCACTTTCCTTATTCATTCCATTGAATTCTATCAAATTTTTCAACACTGAATGGTACAAATGACTAATCACTGTGAATTTCAAGAAACGTTCCCTCAAAATCAGGGATTTTCGAAGCCAAGAGATATTTATTGCAAAATTCTATTTTTCTCAAATTGAAACTTACAATTCGAAATTCGTAACTTGAGAAGGAAGCCATGGAATTTCAAAACCAAGAGGCACTCTTTTTTGAAATCAAGCTTACCAAGAGACATTTGTTCCAACGTTCCACTTTTTCAAATCAAACTTAAAAATTTTTGGAGCGAAAAAAAAAATTTATGTTGCATTACTGCTTGCTTCAGTTTATCATAGAATACTACTTTCTCTTTCAGTTCGAGCTTAAGAAATTTGTGACTTTAGATGAAAGTTGCGAAATTATTGACTGTCCATCGGAAGCAACTTGGTTATCGGTATTTTTGGTGTTATTGGGAAGGATGATTTTTGTTGTTGTTTAATATGGACAATAATGAGGCAATAATAACCATCGGTTAACATGAAGAAAAAGAGAGAAGCAGAGAGAAATAGAGAATTTTACAACAGTGAAGAGAGAAGAGAGACAGTCACAGAGAACTTACGAGTGTAGGTCATTTGGCCCTGGTAGTAGGAAGGGAGGTACACATGTTGCGTGTGCGGCGGCTGTCCATACACATTCATTGCCGCAATGCCGTTTTCATCACCACCTACATTGTAACGCCGTCGAGTAAGGTAATTCACCATCAATAGAGGGTATCCCTAATTTTCCGTTCCATAGACTCGAGTAGTATTAGACTGACATGAGTTGTTCACTGGGTTGTTAATAATCATCAGTTCAACGTCAACGCGAAGCAACGGCGAGATACCGGCATTGTTCACCTTCGTCCGAATCCGATTCTATCTTATCATACGCAATTTTATCGCTTTTCATTTATTGACCCATTGTCCCATCCCATGCGTTATTCGCGGTAACGGGAATCAAACGATTAACGAGCGTCAAAGAATCATTGCGTTTCCGAATCGGAGAATTTAACGATCGTACAGCGATTTTCACTGTTCACAACAATTATTGACAATTCCTGACAAATGTAAATATGTAACACGAAATATACATTATGACAATACTTTGCAATTAACGATATGTAATTATTGTAACTATCATTTCGATTTTAATTGCGACTGGAATTTCGGCAACAATCTGCGTTTAGAAAAGTGTAATTGTTGTAATTGTGACTGGGATTGCAATTTTGGCAACACTTTGCAATTAATAAATTGTAATTATTGTAATAGTCTTTGCGATTGTAATTGCAATTGCAATTTTGGCAGCACTTTGCAATTAATAAATTGTAATTATTGTAATAGACTTTACGATTGTAATTGCGATTGTAATTTTGGCAACAATCTGCGATTAGTAAAGTGCAATTGTTGTAATTATAATTGCGATTGCAATTTTGACAACATTTTGCAATTGATAAATTGTAAGTATTGTAATAGTCCTTGCCTAGTCGTTGAAAAAGAAATTTATAAATTGCTACAGTTTTTACTTTTCCAAGCGATGTGCCATCAGGAATTGCAAAAGTCACGCGTTCTTATTCAAAATAATCTGAATTCGAAATCCCCAAAGTTTCCTAATTAAAGATAATTTTGTCTTTTGTCTCTGAATCATATTTTCAGGATAAAGTTTTCGATAAATTATATTTTAACGCGACAGCTAAAATTTTGTTTTCCACGAAATTTAAAAAATCATGAAAAATATCATCCCGATCCTGAAATTTTCCTATACACGATGGTCCTCAGCCCTACAAATCATTAACCGTTTTACTGCCAGAGATCTTTTTTTGTTTCCAAATAAAAAATTGCCAAGCGGCGCAACAGTGCTCTTTTCATTCCTTATTTAAAAAATGCTGGCATTGTTGGAGATGAAACAGAAGAAGCGCGATGGCGCCGCTTGGCACTAAAACGGTTAAAACACAAAACGGAAAAATATCTATCTTCGAAATTGACCTCAACAATATAAATTCGATATCGATAAAAATTACCGAAAAAAGGAAACCGAGAATGTCGGAAATTTACGGTTCGAGCAGATGTTTCCAATTTTCCTGGTACATAAACTCGCGTATAAACAATTTTAATGACTTCAGATCTATAATTAAACCGGTTGTTCCATTCTAGTCGAACGAAATCTAGTCATTACATTCAATAACTGATATAGCGTTGAAATAACAACCCAGTGAAAGATGCGCTAAGTATACATGCATCTTGCCAAACTATAATGCAAATTCCGAACGTAATAAAAAAAACCAAGCAAGATCATATATATATATATATATTTGTATGTATATGTATACGGAAAATATATAATATGAAAATCCGAAACGTAATAAAAAGAAATCATTTTGCTAAAATATATATACTCTCTTTTCTATTTAGTTCCGCTTGTTTTCGGTAACAGAAATCTAAAACTGCGTGTCTGCTTAAAAATTCCGTTTTTCCGCTACTCCATGGCGTCAACTAACTAATTTACTTCATCCCCCCCGGAAATTTGCTAAATATTCCACCTGGATCGGGATTGGATGTAACGGGTACAAAAGAAACCAAACGTCAACCAATAATCTTTGTTAACATTCTCATGCTGGATTGCAAATTAATTTTTTCATGTTGTTGCTTTCATGCTAAATAGACATAAACGTGCGGTAAAAGGTTCAAAAGGTTCTTACTTCGAATTTTACGGGGTCGTGTTACAAATCGAATACCGGGAACGAAAATGCTGACAACGTTGAAATTTGAAATTTGAAATTTCGTATTGGGACAAATTTGTACAATGAGACGAGAAAATTATTTTACAGAGAAGGAATCGTATGAATTCTTCAGTTTTTTTGGTTAATAGAAAACACGGGGAAAGTGAAAAATGAAAAGTTACAGATATATACACTGAAAAGAAATTTCTTCGTATCGAAACAATTTCTTGATTAATTATAATGTTCGAATTTTAATTAAATTATTATTATAATAATTTATTTTTATTGTTAATATTAATTTAATTTATTTACAATAATTCTGTGTTGACTCTTTTTTGATGATTTTATTTATATAAAATTTTTCATTGGTTCAGCAAATTCAAAAATATAATCTATGAACTTCTTCTACGTTTTGGTCTTTACTTCCAGATCTTTCTCAAGAATTATTTTTTTTAATGGATTATTGTCACAAATCTATAGGTTTTTGCGACCAGAAATATTCACAGTCGTGTTTTATAATAATCCTTTTTATAAACGTTGTTCGACAAAATAGTTATTTTTATTATTATTTATTTGCCGTTTATAAAAAAAAATTATTGCAAAACTTAACTACGAATATTTTTGTTGAAAAGAGTTTGAAAAGAAAGAAAGAAAAGTTGTAGACAAATTTAGAAAAAATTGTAGAAAATTATTTACGGATTTTGGAAGAATTTTATATTGATCGAATCATTTTTGGATTGCTCCAGTATCAATAATAACGAGGTAATTAAAATAAATTAATAGAAAGAAAATACGTTGTCGTTCCAAATTCCAATTCCATCGAAATTATTGTACTTGCCGAAATTATTAATTAATCAGAGAAATTATTTCAAACTACGATTTCGGTTCCTTTATAATTTTCTATTTCCACTTTCTGTCTTTTGACGTTTTTTTTTTATTTTAATTTTCATCATTTACGCAAACGATGATTTTTCGTGAATTTCATATAACCAATTTTTCAACGCTAAACTTAGGTTACTATCAAATTGGGTAAAAGCGTAATTTCATTATCACACGCCTTGACGGATTCTTGTAAGAAGAAGAACAAACCGACTATGGCTAAAGAAGATACGGTTTCCAATTGTTGTATGTATTTGCGACTCAAAAAAAAATGGAGTCGTCTGCATTCTTCAGAATTGTTATTTCCAAGATATGCCGTGCAATAAAATATTCTTCAGCTTTGGCTTCTATAGAACGAGGGGACAAAATAATAAAAGGCTAATGCAACAAAAATACCGTAATAAGGCAGCATCGCGAAATCATAATAACCGTTCTGCTAATAATAGATTTCTAAACTCTATAAATAATAATATGATAATAAGATATGAACACTTACCGCCCTCATCTTCACTGTCGCTCATGAATGTCTCTTGCATTGATTCAGGAGCTTGAACTCTATATTTTTCCTCGATCGTGACAGTGTGAGTGGTCGTGATAATAGTTTCCGTGACAATCTTCAGTGTTTCAACGACACTTATGTATCCCAGCTTTTGTGCGATGTCTAAAGCGGTTTGTCCATTCTGGCAAATTAATGGTGTAAATAATTAATAAATTATTGAGGACTCACGAACAGCAAAAATACACAGCTGTTTCAATTCATCAACTATTATTATTACTTTCTCAGAGTACATTTATCCGCGAATTTCCGTATCAACGTTAAAAATAATTTCTTGTTTTTTTTTAAACTTTCATTTTTTACTGTTCTATTATTAGCAAAGTTTTATTATTGTCCTCATTTCTCTTATTTATTTTTCCTTCCAAATATAATAGTAGGTATACCCCTTCTATCCGTATGTATCAAATGTCCCCAAAATTTCCGAAAATAAACAATTTTTTCTATTATTATTCCGATAATTTATGTACCAGTGAAACAATTTATGCAAAATATAAATAACAAATTTGCGTGAAAACTATTGATTAATAATAATCTGTAATATTATTTGATATTCTTGGTACAAAATTTAATAAATAAATAATTTTGGGATATTCCAATATATCAAGAAAAAATATCCCGATCGAAATTTCTAGCTGTTTGGTACCTATCCTAAATAATAAAGTCTCACTCATTTTCAATTTAAAATTGTTACTGAGACAAATTAGTCCAAATTTCCCTAAAAATTATTGTAAAAGAAATTTAATAAAAATCTATATTGGACAATAGTAATTTTGCAATAATGGATCAATGCAATTGATGTCACTGATGCGGTCCAAATAAAATTACTAACGCCAGGTGAGTAAAGATATTTAAAAAAATTGCAGAAAATGTCACAGTAACAACAACAATAATAATAATGCAAGACTACTTACGTTAGTGACAGCATTTGGATTGGCTTTGCTTTCCAGTAATAAAGTGATGACTAGAGTATGACCCTGTTGTGCTGCTTGATGCAACGGTGTATAACCAGCGCTGGTACCGCTGTCAACAGCTGCACCGGATCTCAATAAAAATCGTACCATAGCTACTTGACCGAAATGCGAAGCAACGTGCAAGGGAGTATAACCAGCCTGTATTTGTAAACAAATTAGAAATGTTTAGTAGATCTTTTCACTTTATCGCCACGAATTTGTGAAATCAAATCTTGTATTAAATGTTAATGGGTCGGTGCATAATTACCAGGCGTTTTTAAACGATATTATCACGTCAAAGAAACGCCTGATAATTATGCACCAACCCAATAGTTTGCTGCTATTATTGTATTCCTTCATTTTTTTTCATAGACTTCCAATACTTGCAGATATGGGACTAATAATCTTATAAAAATTGGGTGAAAAGGATTGTAAAGAATACAACAATAAACAAAAAAAAATAAATTATATAAAAAAATTCTAGTTAAAGTTTCGTTTTTCATTATTAAGCCTGACCATTTATGAAAAACTAAGAGCACGCAAATTTCCCGAAGAGTGACACTGCAAATACACAACAATTGTCTTCTCGTACAGTTACTTACGATGGTACTGTGTACATTTGTAATAAATAGACAATAGAAAGTAGCAAGTGACACGAGAATTCTAAGTTAAATTTGTTTAGAACACGTTAAAGTTTCAATAACGCGAAAAAACTAAAGGAAAAGAGATAATAGAGAGCGTTTATCTCGTGAGAATAAAGCCTGAATGAAAGAGGTGTCTCGTATATATGAATTCGCTGTATGTACAACAAGGGGATAATTAAGACGAGACTCTTCTACGAAGATGATAATTAAATTATTAGGAAGTTGATAGTTGAATCGTTGGTCTATTTTACCCGAAGCAAAACAATGGAATTACTATGTAACCGTTTCTGGGAAGAAGAGTCTTTGATAAGGTTACGAGAGGTTGGGTATTTACCTTAGTTTTGGCATCGATTTGTGCACCATTTTTCACAAGTATCGATGCAACATTTACTTTATCCTCTTGTGCGCATAAATGTAACGGCGTAAGACCATTCTGAAAATAAAAAATTAAATAGGTTGATTCAGAAATTGTTTTTTATCGACAACACAGTAATTTCAAATTGCAATATTTTCAGAAACACAGCGAAATGCTGGTAACGCCAAAATTCGAAAGTACCAATTTATAAAAATTTACGGATTAGGTTAATAAATATTTGTTGCACAATGAAAATATTGTCTACAAATTTTTGCTCGACACAATAGCAATTATTATTGTTGACGTTTAAAATTATTACAAAAGACGACCACGAATATTTCTTGAAGGAGGTCTGAAAATAAAGACCGAAACGTGGAAAAATTAGGAAAAAATTGGAACCGTTGTTTAAACAAAATTTATAAGTCTACCACGACGAGACAAAATTATTATTATAATTTTAAAAAATATTATTTAAATATCCATCTATATTTCAATCATTTCCCTACATCAATGTGTATTTTTAACTTCAATATACTATTCGTTCAACCCTAATTGGTCGTATAATAATGATATAAAAAATCTTGTAATTTTACCTTAGCTTTGTGATTAGTATCAGCCTTGTGTTCTATAAGTAAAGTGGACATATCAGTATGTCCTTCCTGTGCACTTAAATGCAGCGGTGTGAATCCTGCTTTGGATTCGGCATTTGCTTTAGCTCCATATTCCAGTAAAGTCGTTGCAATGTCCATCTATTTCCCAAAAATAATACAACAATTAGTGAAAATTTATGAAAAATATTGTCGAATTTAAACATTCTTTTCCAAGAATTGCATTTTATGAAATTCCTTTGACGATGCACAAAAGAGTCGATTCTCATAAATTCCTCGCGGTTGGAAATTGTTATCATCTTACCTGATTTTTTCGTGCAGCAATATGCAAAGGTGTATGGCCGTTCTTCGCCATAGCGTGAGGCGATGCACCTTTATCAAGCAACAATAACGCCACGTTCTGGTGGTCATAATGCGATGCCACATGAAGAGGTGTTACTCCGTTCTGTGTTAGTTATTAGAGCAAACATTTAGGTATAAAACAATACTACAAAAATACTTATTTTAATACTACTGGTATTATTAATATTTAACTATTTTTCTATACGTTTAAAAAAAGAATGAGTATCATTGGAGCGTTAAATAGAAACAAATTGTAACTTATTTATTTCAGTACACGAATTATTTAAAAATGAAAGCTTGAATTCAGAATTTGTCGGTCTCGTAAATTAAAAAAAAAATTTCAAATTACAATTAATTTTGTGTCTCATTGATACTCATTCTTAATCCCTTCCGGTACGATTTAATAATTAAAAACTGTGCATGAAATAACCATTTAATATTTATTTTTAAAAAAAACTTGTTTGATTTTATAATTCTTACATATTCTTAATTAATATCCATTTATACATATTCTTAAAAAAATATCAAAAACGGTAAAATTAAGAAAAAATCAAAGCGAAACCTTGATAAGGTATATAGTTAATAACCTTTAATCCAACCGGAAGGGGTTAAAAATTTAATTCTTTTAAGGACAATTAAATATCGAGTTCTAAATACTGAATGGATCTGACCTGATGTTTTAGTTTTGGTAAGAAAGAAATTATCTTTAATTAGCTCATAAATTTGTTACCACGTATCTCGAAACATGTAAAAATGTTGTTGCGATGTGGTGATATAACGCGTCATTTAATAAAGACACTTAATGAAAAGGCTTTAAATGTACCTTTCCTTGGGCGTCGACCGGTGCATTTTTTTGTAACAGCAGTCTTGCGACGTTCATGTTACCGTATTTAGCTGCCAGATGCAAGGGAGTAAATCCCTTCTTCGTCGTAGCTGTGAGCGAAGCTCCATTTTCCAGCAGAACGGATGCAACCTGCAATAAAACAATGAGAATTATTTTACAACGTAGAGGTAGAACACTGGTACGGACGGTTTATTGCCTGGTAATCAAATTTATTTCCATGATGCACAATTGGTTGCGTTGCACAATGGAATTTATGATAACTTTTATATAACCAGATTCGATTATTCACTGAAAAAAATTTCAATCCTTTTCCCTTCTATACTGAAGTCGCTAGATTTTTAATAAATTATCATTGAAATTCAGTAGAACTTCGATAAATCAAAATTTCTAGATTTCAATTACCAATAACTTTTATCGAAAATTGTTGTACCCAATTATAAAACACTGGATTTTTTTTTCTTGTATAATAACATGACCAAATTGTTTATTTTCAGGGAACAAACGAAAACAAGAAAAAAAACTGAAAAATGTATTAATAAACTCGAAAAACATATTACTTTATTTATAAATCTTTTTTCAAGACTTTACCTCTTCCTGCCCTTCTTTAGCAGCAATGTGAAGTGGCGTGTACAAATCCTTTGTTGTAGCATCAACATCAGCCCCATGCTGAAGTAATAACATCACAATATCGACGTTACCCAGGCGAGAGGCGATGTGAAGTGGCGTTTGTTCTTCCTGTAATCATATTTAATGTGTGTTTTTAAATGTTTTTTCAAATTAAAATCAAGAACAAAAAATGTTGGGAAGTAAAGGTTTTACCTGAAATCTTCAAAACAAACAAAATTGGAATTTTGTCATAATTATCGAATTTTTTAACACCTTTGATAAAGCGCCTTTGATTTTCAAATATTAATAAAAAAATTGCGAGATTAATAAAAAAATAATTTAAAAAATTTCAAAGATTAATAAAAAAGTTGATTTCTTAAAGAGAAATCGAACTGAAAGAAAAAATATTTATTAAGAAAATCAAATGAATTTTCTAAGAAGAAGTGCAATAGAATTTTAATAAGAAAAAAAAATTATAATAATGACGTTGCATTAAAGCTTCAGTACCGTCTAATATGTTAATCTTATTCCTCTTTAATTAAGAATTAAAAGGAAACAAGAAACTCAATCTTGCTCTAGCATCAACTGGAACATCTTCACTTAATTAAGAATTAAAAAAGGAACAAGAAACTTACTCTTGCTCTAGCATCAACTTGAGCACCATTCCTCAATAATATCCTGATGATATCAGTCTGATTAGCTCTCGCTGCTAAATGTAAAGGGGTTTCACCCCGAACAGTTGGAATATCTGGACTGGCTTCATGTTGGAGCAGATAAATAACGATATTCATACAACCCATGAAACTCGCTACGTGCAATGGTGTTAATCCAGACTAAAACGAGATGAAATACAAATTAATGTATGCAGTCTGGATTTCAGAGCTGCGATCTCTCAAATTTCTCGAGAACAAAGTGTCATTTTTTTAATTTGGGACTCGAGAAACTTTTCACCATATTTTTTAAAGGTCGGTTAAAAATATTGCATACATTTTTTTCTTAAAAAAAAAAATTGGAACTCGAAAAGCCTTTGAAGAAGTTTCCTAAAGATCGATTACGTTCTAAAAATAATGAGACATAATTCTATCAATTGAGAATGACATTAATCTTTTTTTATAAAATTAAATACAAATTAAGATACGCAGCTGCAATTCTTGAAATCACAAAATTGCTCAGACCTCTCAAATTTCTCGATAACAAAGTGTCATTTTTTTAATTTGGGACTCGAGAAACTTTTTAATACATTTTTAAAGTTCCGATAAAAATATTGCATACAATTTTTTTCTTCAAATCAAGGAATTTGTAAAAGAACCTATGAGCCATTAATCTGAACGTTAAAAAATTAACGTGATTTCGTTTTGTCTGGGGTGGAAAAGGAAAATTTGCTCTTTACCTCGGTAGTAGCTTCGATGCTGGCTTTGTGCTTAAGCAGAAGCTCGACGACTTTGATACGATTTTTCTTACAAGCGATATGAAGAGGCGTGAATCCGTTCAACGCTCTTGCATTAGGATCTGCAGTTCTATCTAAAAGAAGCTTTGCCACACGGACATGGCCGCAGTGAGCTGCCACATGTAAAGCTGTTAAATAATCGACTGTAACTTCATCCACTGGTGCTCGGTGATAGAGTAAAATGCGGGCAGCATCCACATGATCTCCTTGAGAAGCCATGTGTAGTGGTGCAAGACCATTCTAAAAAAAATACCACCATTTCAATATTTTCCTATTTTATCTTCTTTCGATATTTCACGAATTTTTCTCAATTGTTACTATTCATTGAAATTACAACTGTTTCCTTACACCAATAAATTTGCAAAATAATTCTTCCGCTTGGAAATAAAATGATAATTAAAATTTAATTTCCTTAAATAATTTTTATGAGATTCTAAGAAGGAAGCTATCGAATTAAATAGTAAAAATGTATTATTATCAATAAATTCTTGCAATGATTATTATCTTAGAAAATAATATGGTAACTAAAATTTAATTTCCAACATCGATAATTTCGCAAAAAAATATTGTATTAGGAAATCAAATGGTAACTAAATTATTGAATACATTCAAATAATTTTCACGAGGTTAAAAAAAAGTCTTTGGATTAAATAGCAACTGTATGTTAATAATAATTACCGACAAATTCATACAATAATTATTACATCAAAAGATAAAACAATAAATATGAATATCAATAAACTGTAATATTCTTTTAACCCTTAACACTCCGTAGGCTCCGTTACGGGGACATTTTACACGTTACAAGCAACCCCCTTGGAGTGGAAAGTTGAAAGTAACAAAGTTGAAAGAAATCAGAAAAATGGAAGAATCTTGAGAAAACAATATTATTATAAATCGAATAAATAAAGAAGAAAATGAAGGAAATAATTTGGGACCTCATAAAAAAAATGTTTCCACCAGACCAGCCGATCATTTCTCACCTTCGTTTTTGAACCAATAGGTGCTCCTTTTTCGATAAGAATATCCACAACTTCATGATGACCGGACCTTGCGGCACAATGAAGCGGCGTCAGTCCATCTCTCGTTTTCGCTTCGATATTTGCACCTTTGTTCATCAAAAGATTCACCATTTTGATCTTTCCCCATTTCGCAGCCACGTGCATCGGTGTTATGTTATGCTATTTCCGAGAGAAAAGAAACGGTCATTGACGAAATTTGAAATTACGATAATTGCACGAACGAAGAAAAACAGTGAACTTTTAAACAAACCTTCGCGGCGAAATTCACGTCAGCGCCTTTATCGTAAAGCAAAGATGCAATTCGATCGTTGCCGTAATGAGCAGCGATATGTAACGGTGTGAAACCACTTTTCGATGTCACGTCGGGATTATGATCGTTCTAAATTAGGAGTGCAAGAAAACCGGTTATAATTAACGCGTTGATTAAAAAAAAAAGGGGGAATGATAAAATAACTTCGATGGTAAAATGTTTCAAGGTGCCTCTGGCAAATGTAATTGTAACCGAAGCCACGTACTTGTAAAAGTAATGCAGCAGCTTTGCAATCATCCTTCTTGGCTGCAATGTGAAGGGCGGGTAATCGAACTTTTCCGCGAGTGTCACTTTCCAGTAAAACCGCGACTACTTTATCATGGCCCTGTTGCATAGCCACCGCCAAGGGGGTGAAACCATCCTGTTAAAAAAAAAAGAAAAAACATTAGAAATGTGATTTTTCTAAAATAAAAAGTTCAAGTATTATTAGTCGGTAAGTTTTATTTGTATTAAATTTGAATTATCATCTCCCCAAGGTTTGTGGCTAAAATAAATTATTGTATATATATATATTTTTTCCTTAGTTGTATTTGTTGATCACATTTTTGCAACATTTTTAATTGTACAATGAGGAATATTATAAAAGGAATTCTTGTATGAGAGCAGAATTTTAAAATTACATTTATAATTGAAAATTAATAATAATAAGGTATTTTTTGTTATTGCATGAAACTTATTTTAATCAATTGATACTTAATTGATTGCTGCAATTAAAAAAAGCTTACCTCAGTCGCAAGAGTTTGGTTCGCACCCATACTAAGTAAATATTTGACAACCGAATCATGGTTTTCCTGAGCAGCCATATACAGCGGTGTAAATCCATTTTGTGATTGTGCATTCACCGATGCACCTCGTTGTACCAGTAATTTTACAACCTCCTCTTGTCCAGCTGAAATTCCAGATTAATTCAATCATTCTATTTATAGTCTGACGAATAGAACTAGTTTTTTGCCAAAAAATTGAATTTCTGCTAAGGTATCAGAAAAATTAATAACAGAATAGGATCCCTCGGGAAAAAGCAAGTTGAATTTTTTTGGGTATACCTTCCCTTTCCCTCAAAAAATGGGGTATAAATCTAAGTTTCAAAAATAGGGTTAGTTAAGTCATTTCTAGGGGTAATTTTGCGCGAAAAATCGATTCCAAGGGTCAAATTTGATGAAATCCCAGCGAAAGTTGGTAAAAAGTAGGTTTTTTGAGGAAAAATCGCATTTCCTGTTGGTTTTCGGAAATTCCGACAATGAAAATGGATTCCACGGAGAAAAAACACATCGGATAAGGGTCTCCTAAGAGTGCGCAAAAGATTTTTCCAAAAGTCGATTTTTTTGGATACACCTACTTTACTCAAAAATTAAGTAAAAATTAAAGTTTCAAAAATGGGGTTAGTCAAGTCATTTCTAAGGGTAATTTTTCGCGTAGAATCGATTCCAAAGGTCGAATTTGATGAAATCTCAGCGGAAATTAATGAAAAATAGGTTTTTTGCGGAAAAATCGTATTTCCCCTTGGATTTTGGGAATAATGCCAATGGAAATGGATTCCTGGGAAAAAAATACATCGGATAAGGTTAAGTCCTCCAAAAATCCCCATAAGATGATTCTAAAAGAAAAATTTTTCCAAAAGTCGAGAATTGCTCAGCAAAAAAATAACTGCATTTGAAAATGACATTGTAAATTCCCAAACAGAAACCTCCTACCGGGGTTTCATAAACACGAACATTAATTATTTCTCTAAAACATTTTTTCACAATTATTAAAACAATTCTCAGGTAAAATAAAAACACCAATACCCGGAAATTTGAACCCACCATATGCTCAATTCCTGATGCTCTTACTCTATTGCAATAAATGGATATAAAAATCCAAATCTGGATGTCTCTTCGTAACACGCAGGAATGAAAATACAGAAATCCAAATTTGGATTTCCACGGAATAAAATGAAAAAAAATAATAAATCCGAAGCGAGAATTAATGAGAGAAAAATTCTTACCAAGAGAAGCAATGTGCAAAGCAGTATTGCCCTTTTTAGTAGCCGCATCGACAGTTGCTCCGCGTGATAAGAGCTCCTTTACGATACCTATGTGACCATCCTTGGCAGCTAAATGCAACGCATTTAATCCGTTCTGAAAATCAAAAACAAACGAGTCCAAAAATTATGAATAATTGCAAAATACCTCCAGTCGCCAAATTACGAGTGTTTACCGAAAAAGATCAGACGTGCAAAGGATTTTTTCCAATTAAAAAACTATGTTTTAACTATTATCCTACTAATATAACTAATTTCAATAATTTTTCAATGATCTTACTAATACTCTAAATATTAAAAAATTAAAATCTCAATTATTGGATCTACATTTTGAACAAGGAAATACTTTCCTCCCCGGTATCAACAAATTTCATGGTACCTCGCATTTGGGGAGCCTGTTTCTCCATTGTTTATATTAAAAAAAGAAACATTTATTCCCTCTAGGGCTCTCCCCTTCGTTGCAACGTCATTTTTCACGCTGACGATGATTTTATTCACTTTTCGAGGAAATTTCCCCAACAGGTACACAATAATCTACCCACTTATCATTGTAGGATCGTTAAATGAGTGCACGCTGGCGGAGGGAAAACTGGTTGAACCATTGGTGAAATTTCAAGGGTGTTGAAAATTGCATAAACCCCATGCACCGAAACCCTTTCATCTTTTCAAGTCTTGCAAAATCCCACTTCCTCCATACCCTCTTGTATGTACAAACAAAGCGGAGTCTTTTTCCCCTGTACTCGATTCCCTCCTAAGGGTTTGAAAACCAACCCCCTTTGGTAGTAAAGGGAATAGTTTTAACACCCAACAGTGCATTCCTCCCTTTCCCTTTTTTAATGGGTTACTACTTTTAATGGGGTCGCAAAGGACATTACATTCTCTCTATTTTCTTTTTCTCCAGAAAATTCCGTTTGACTAAAAAAAATAACTGGAAACTGTATTTCGAATAATGGATTTTAGGGAAAATATTATAAGTTTTCGAAATTACAAATTATTTTAAAAAATGCATACATTTTTTCCTGCTTATCAATATTTTCAATATTTTATTATTAAATTAATTCAAGTAAAATTTTTATCGAATTCTCTATTTTTTATCGGATATCGATTGTTGATATGTGATCAATTAAATAAATACATTCCAAAATTCTGGTGGCTCGAATTTTATCCGAGATTGTGACAAAAAATGGAAAAATCTAATATAAGGGATTACAATTTTTTAATCCATCTGACTTTTCAAAAATTTCATAAAAAGGATTTTTCTTGGATCGGATTGACTCACAGCGTTCGATGCGTTGATATCGACTCCGTCTTCCAAGTATTCCAGTACTTTTTCCAGTTGTCCAGCGCGTGCTGCTCTGAGAAACGACGTACTCGGGTCGCTCTGAAAGAAGAGAAACGAGAAATTAGGAATCGATACAAGTTTAAAGTAAATAGATGTTCTTGAAACAAAATTGAAATTAACAAATCAATTGAAGATAAAATAAATTGAAAGTAACACAAATACCAGGAACGACTGGCTACGATGTATCCCGCGGTACATAAAAATCAAATAGCTCTTAATTAACGTTAATTACATCATTGAAGTAGAACGATAAGAGCTTGCAGTTGCAATCAATAGCAACAAGTGTAATGAAACACGTGTGTGTACGATATGCACTGTCTGTCTTCATGAATCACATTTAAGTGGTTCAAGGAAACAATCTCATACGTGATTGCCTTGCAAATACTTGAGATACTAATAGAACATCTTCTCCAGTTTCGAGTACTAATTTTTTTTTCCAGTGAATATCGAGGTATCGTCCAGTCGATCTTGGGATCGGTAGAGATACTATTGTAAATTTGCATTTGGAACCCAGATAGTTGTCCATAAAAAATATTTCTAAAAATAGTAGAATGTATTTTTTTGGAGCTAAAGTACAATAAATATTTATTGTTTGCTACATTTTTAAAGGTACGAAAAACGTTTGAGAATTTTCTTTCTTCATTGAAATTTAGTAGATTCTGAAAGTTTTATGATAATTTTGTTTTTGGAATGTTTTAAATTTTAAATGAGCTTATTATGTACGTAATAAGAAGATTTTGGATGTTTTTGAGGCGAAGAAAAACTTTTCCGAATTTCATTTTCATTAAAACTGGAAGAGTTTGAGGGTTTCATAAATATGTATCTTGAATATTTTAAAATTCTAATGTGCTGATTGAGCATCTAAGGTTTTGAAGATTTTTGAGATAAAGATAAAATGTTTGAGAATTTTGTTTCTCATGGAATTGGGTAGATATTCAAATTTCGATAAATACTAATTTAGAATGTATTGAAATTTCTTGATTATCACTTCATTAAATATTCTCTTTAACCAATATTTACTTTATTAAAAATTCATAGTTTCAAAACTTTTTAGAGGAACGAAAAATCTTTGGAAAATCTTGTGCATTGAATTTGATTATTTCAGAAAATTCTAGAAATTGTTACTTAGAATATTTCAAGACTTACAATCTTTTATTCTTCAATTTCCCAAATTGGCAGAATTCTATTTTCTTTTAACACCAGATATTTTCAAGAAATGATATTGAAAAAAAAAGTAAATAACATGTGACAGTAAATATTGAAAATATTGCTATTATTTTCCACGGAAGGGCCAATTATCCCGGAATATTTTAATTGCAACTTTCACTTAAAAAGTACCTTTTTTGGAATGATATTTCCAAAAAAGTGGGAAAAAGATAATTAAAATAATTCTATATTCCAAGAATCCGAAAAATGTCTCCAGAACTACAATTGAAAATCCCGAAGCTTTCGATCCAACCCTTTCGCATTTCAAAAATAGTTGCACCAACCCCGACGACCTACACAATTTCCTCATCCGCTGTTAGAAACATACACATTTTCGAATGGTATAAAATACTTGCAAGCAACACAAACACACTATTTTTTCCCTCTGTGTTCGCTCAGTTCCCGCATTTCTTTCTCTGAAAACAGTACTCGAAGGCAACAGAAGTTGTCGTATATGGTAACAGCAGGTACAATAGGGGTAGCATGGTATGGTATAGTATCTATAGTACCAGTGGCGATAGTGCTGGTGATAATCATCAGAGTAATAGTAGAAGTGAAACACAGAGAAAGAGAGAGAGAGAGAGAGTCCGGCAGTTCCAGACCACTTTGTGCAGAGGAGAGTTTTTCCAGGTTGAATGGTAGAGTGGATATAGTTGTTTGTGGCGGTGAAGCTTAAAAAGAGTTCCACATCTTGAATTGCTGCTGGCTTTCATCCCGTTCTTTTCCACCGCATGGGCAAAAACGTGCATGCAGACAAGGTAAATGGAGGCTCGGGTAGGGTGGGTGTTTTCTGGTTGGTGGTTACCGATTAGTGCGGTGCGTCTACCGATCGTGGGGCGCCGTACCGTCTCGAGTGAAGTCCTAAGGGTGAACCAGAACTTCCCTCCGGTCCCTCCATAGCCACCCTTTTACAACAACGCGCCTTTCATCCCCGTAATCTTTTTTTTTCCCCCGTTACACAATTTCATATCCATGGTTCTCGATATTTGCAGTTTGCGAATTTCACGAGGTCGCAGGTCTCACGTCCATCGGTGACGCCACCAGAAAAGAGCCTATCGCTGGATTTCGCAATTACGCAAGTTGCAAATATCGTGGACCGTCGGAATCTTTTTATACGCCATCGAAGGGTGTGACAATTGCGACTTCGCGGAATTCCCCGATGCGACGCATCGCTCATCAAATGCAATTATGTCAGCTGTATAGCTTCGAGTTACCTTCTGCCGCCTATTCTTAGATTTCTTTGGAAGGGAAGAGGAGAGATAAAATCGTACATGGAAGTTTCGCACGGCCGATGCAAATGCAAATTTTTGAGAATCGAATTCGCCGTTTTACAAATCGAGGTTTTCTACGAAATTGTTTTTCTCTTTTATTCCGAGCTTTGGAAGAGAAATGAGGTCGAATGGAAATTTGTTGTCGACGAATTTAAAGTTTTATTGTTCGTAATTAGTATACCTAAAGGTGTGGGTGGAATACTTATTCCATTGCGATTACCAATTCACACAATTTTACAAAGGAAATTTCTCTAGAATGGAAATTTATTTTGGATCGATATAAATTTATTGAGAAGAGAATTGTTGTAAATAGTACAACGATGTGGATGAAATACAATTTTCTGGTAGTTTTTCGTCTACATTTTTGTATTAAATGCATAATCAAATTTTCAATATCGCAATTCGTAACGCATGGAAGTCGCGTTAGTAATTAATTCGTAAACGAAATACTTATTTAATTATAATTGATGATTCGTTAAATTTCATAAAACAGGTTTTTCTATTGTGTAAAATTTCATTCATTTTTCTATTGTATAAAGTTTCATAATTTTATTACACGTGTGTATGATATAAAAGTGGAGATAAAATACGTATTTGATATTCCAATTTCTAACACATACACTGAACAAAATATATAGTAATTCTAACTATTGCTATAGTTAAATACGGCATCAATAATATATTTCTAGTAATTCTAACTACAATTACTGTTATTCCAACTATTTTCATGATTGAGTCAACTAGAAATTAAATAGTTAGTGCCTTTATTTTTTCGGTGTAGAGTTCATACCAATGCACGTGTATGTATATTGATAAATGAACATATGCAATAGCCCCTGGATTGAAATCACTTACATCGAAATTCACCTTGACAGAAATTTTTAGAACCCACGGGAAAAGGTAATTTTCTGTAAATTGTGATATTTTGAAATGGGTGAAAAAATATAAACAAAAGGGCGAATTTAATTTGGAGAAAGTTCCATTCCAAGAAGGTAACAAATTCTAGCCACTAAAGAAACGAGAGAATTCTGCTCGAGGGAAACAAATTCTCGGCCGACTTTAGGAACGAAGGAAACTTTTTCTGAGTATTAATTTAGCTCTCCAGCTGGAAAAGCTCCCAAGTGAGAGAGAGAGAGAGAGAGAGAGAGAGAGAGAGCTCGATGTTGGCTGGAATTACGCTAATACGGCATGAAATAAAAATGCACAGGTATGCAAACATTTGCGAAAAGTACAAATATTTCATAAAATTCGAAGAAGAAGCCTGAGGAGCTTTTTTACAAATTCAATAAAAGCTGACTCCTTTTTCAACCACTCGGATTCGAAATCTTAATTTTGTAAAATTGAAGTTTTATTTACAAAATCATTTTTTGAAAATAAAGTTCCAATGAATATGAAAAAATAAATGGAATTCCCATTGGAATTTTATTTTCAAAATCATTTTTGGAAAATAAAATTCCAATGAATATGAAAAAATAAATGGAATTCCAATTGCAATTTTATTTTCAAAATCATTTTTGGAAAATAAAATTCCAACAAATATGAAAAAATAAATGGAATTCCAATTGCAATTTTATCTTCAAGATCATTTTTGGAAAATAAAATTCCAATGAATATGAAAAAATAAATGGAATTCCAATTGGAATTTTATTTTCAAAATCATTTTTGGAAAATAAAATTCCAATGAATATGAAAAAATAAATGGAAATCCAATTGGAATTCTATTTTCGAAATCATTTTTGGAAAATAAAGTTCCAATGAATATGAAAAAATAAATGGAATTCCAATTGGAATTTTATTTTTTAATCAAATAAACCTCGTTCCATATCAGCCGACATTCTAAGAATGTAAAAATGTCTAGCATGGAAACGTTGTCCGTATACGTAATCCCTTACTTAATTCAAAAATTTATATGTAAACTAATGCTTGGGATCGTGTTCTTGTAAAATATCCATTTTTTCTTTCACAATTCTTTATCGAGTGACTGTAATCTCGAAAAAGAGGAGGGAGAGAGCGAAAGAAATATCCTCTCCACGTGGATTATTATTTTCACATACGAGCGTACAATTGCGCTTTTTTTTTTATCTAGAGATACATAAATGCGTTATGCAAATTGGAACGATGACGATAACTTGAGCGCACGGTTATTTTTATCGAACCCGTTACCCGACCTGTGGGCTATGAAAACTGCTTGCGTATGAAAAAGGACGAGGATGCAACGCAACATAGGTGCATTCAAGGAGAAGCCAGCATCCGTCCGATCAGAAAATTCCTACATATCCTTGTCTCTCCATATTCAGCGAAATCCACTTTTATTTGTACCCAATGTGAATAAAATAAGTCTTGGATATTCGTCGTAAAAAGGATTTTGCAAAACCTAACTGCGATGGATATGCAAGTTGGTATGAGATAACGCGATTCACCCGACCCCGATACTAAAAGTCTCCGTTTAGGCTGTAAAAACTTGGGAAATTGAAATAAAGGTTGCCATAAAAAAGAGAAATTTCTGAATATCGGTACCATGGAATCTTATCTCACCGAAATGAAATAAATAAAGCGGCTCGGAAATTATTTGTGATAACGAAGTTTCCGAAAAAATGACGTTTTTGGAAAATTGCAATTTTTTCATTTGGCAAATCTTTTTAAAATTCTTGTGACGATATTTTGGAGGATTGACATTTTTGGGAATTAAATCATTATTATTTCATTATTATCTTATTTAATCATTATTATTATTATTTCGTCATTATTTTCCAAATATTAGCAACGAAACTTCCAAGTGTTATTATTCCAAACTAAAAAAAATAATATTTCAAATTTTTATAACGATATTTTTGGAGAATGGGAAAATTCTTGTTATTTCGGAGCATAGAAAATTTTACTTCAGCAAAATTGTCACTACAAAAATTCCCCAAACTTGAAATTTTGAGTAGAAGCCTGAAAAGGGCCTGAAAAGGGAAAAATGCGAATTTATCGAAAATTAGATAACAAAATTTTCAATTTGGAATAATTGTAGATATTTAAAAACGAAAATTCTCTAAAATTGAAATATTGAATAGGCGAATTTTCGAACCATTAGAATTTTTGCCAAACACGAAATTTTTTTTCCCCAAAATTTTCCAGTGAAGGTATTTCGGAAAATATCGAAGAATTTATTTCGCCAATTTTGTCACCCAAATTTGGGACTTCGAGATTTTAGGAAGTGGAAGCATTTATTGTTACCGGAAGCCTGGAATTTTCTCGACTTCTTTTTTTCTTCGTTTCCATAAGTTGCTTGATACCTCGCCATAAACTTGTGCTGGAAATACGGTAAAAAAAAGAATAAAATGAAACGAGTCGGAAATTGACAAGGCTGTATAGGGATACAATAGCGAGCAGACGGCGCCAATTTCCTCGCATTTCGGTAAGAAATTCCTTAGGGGAAAAATACTTTGCTTGCAATTCTTCCACAATTTCCCTTTTTTTCCCCCTTTCTCCTGTATTTCTTTGCTTTTCTACCAAAATGAATACCAACACCGCTTTCTTCCACATACAAACACGGTGGGTCTTTAAAAAGAGTCACTCAAAACTGGGAGTCTTAATAGTTTAGCCAAAGTAGACGTCGACGTCGTCGTCGACGGACAGACGGACGTTTGTGTAAGAAATCGCTTTCTTCGTGCTAGACGAGGGAGACAGTTTTGTAAATAATTTAGTATCTCCATCGCACATACCCTCCATTTTTTTCCCTTTTTATATACCATTATTTTTTTGTCTTGGCTACCTAGGGCTGGTATATTTCCGTAGGGTTCAAAAAACCGGGCCAGGTTTAACGGTCATTGCACCCGGATGTGTTAAAACAAGCGGTATCGGCCAAAACCACTCGCGTGTGTGTTCTAATAATCATCCACCGTTTTTTTATGCAATTTGGAAAAGTTTTTATGCAATTTTTTGATGTCCCATAATATTGTAATTAAATTAACAATTAATTTACACTCAATTATTAATTACTAGTAATAACCAATCAATCAGTTGTTATAATTGAGTGGATTATACTTGAGTTATTAGTTAATATTGAATTATTTATTAATCAACGCTAACGAATTAAGAGTTTAGTTACGGTTGAGTTACTAATTGCCTACGTAGTTACAGTGACAATTGGAATTCGATAGATCGTTTCCGAATTCGAGTTCTCAGTAAACATCAATAATTATTGAATTATCGATGCAAGATAAATTGAAGAATTAATGGTACATGAATTATTAACTCAAATAACTGAATCATTAATTCAATCAATTATAATTAATGAATTAATGGTAACTACGTAGATTATTTATAATTGAATCATTAATTAATTTTACTTCGTGCAAATACTAATTTCCTATACACTATCAATTCGTGTTAATCGAAATTACGTTTCTAAATCTGACAATGGAGAAAAATTTCAATTTGAGAAATCCAAAATTCAGAGAAACTTTAATATCGCCTCAAAATTTATATATTTTAATCCCAAAGAAGCACTAGCTATTCCAAAAAAAACATGAAATTCAAATTCAAGATTCAAACTCAAAAATCAAAACTCAAAATTCAATTTCAAATTCTGTGAAAATTTTAGATACAAAAATTTAGATTGTTTTCCAGCAAAAGTTCGAAATTTTGTGGTTTACAAAAAATTCTACTTCTAAATAACTAGGAATTTCTTGATTTCCAATTTTTGGAAAGCCAAATCCTCAATCCATCGGAAGCTCCTTGACCTACTCTCGCAATATTCCCTTTTAAAAAAGATCATTTATCTCCACAATGAAAAAAAAGGAGTTCGAATTATTTAATTTTCAATCAAAATAATTGAAAAAAAAACAATAGAGTCTCTGGATAATAACATTAAAATCGATTAACATTAAAATTACCAGAGATACATAATCGATACCATATTTAACTATAGTGCGACAATAGTTGGAATTGATATACATTGTTTTTAGTGCATCAATGAAAAATCTTAATCGCAATCATTATGGGGAAATTGTTGCCTCCCCGCGGTAGAGACGAGGTGGAATAAAGTCTTACGTCAATTGCAAAAGAATTCGAATCATCAAACGCTGTTGCAATTGTTGTTCTATGAATTCAGACGGATGCTGGCCCGAGCATAGAATGCATAAGGAGCGAATGTGGGCAGAGCGTCGTACGGCGTTGTTCAATTAAAAGAATCAATCACGACAATCCATGACCTCCGGCCTTTGGATCTTTTAGGATATACGCATCATCCATCCATCCATTCAAACGTGTCACTTTGATACAGCAATAACGCACACGATACCGGAAGAATCATTTAACGTTCTGACACAGTGCTCGTGATCTCATAAACATCATTTCGTGACTTGAAATGTTCTATTTAAGCATGATGACATACTTCGAGTCATACATTTTGTCATGTCTCAAAGAGAAAAAAAAAGGTAGTTTACGCTCATCAAGAGAAAAGAAACTGCTTGTATGTGACACTCGTGTCTTCGCGAGGACACCGTTTCAGCGATCGTTTCTGTAAAATTAACAGTCCGACGATCGCGTCCCGCACGCAGATCGGAAACTAGGTAGATTTTACCAAGTTGGAGGATACGTAGCTACTATAGAAAAATTTTGAAAATGAAATATTTAAGTATTGGTGGTTTTGGAAAATTGGGAATTTTGATTATCCAATATTCTCGTCATTTTTGTACCGAAATTTTCGAGTAACTGATGTTTTCGAAAAATGGGAAATTGTATTTCCCTAATTTTGTTTTGATTTTTGTAAAGAAATTTTCGACGATTGATGATTTTGAGAATAAGGAAATTTTATTTCGCCAATATTTTCGAAATATTGACAACGAAATTTCCAAGTGTTGGTGTTATTTTATGCAAACTAAGAAAACTACCGATATTTTTGAAAAATAAGAAATTTCTTGTTTTACTAAAATTCTCGAAATTTTGATACATTCTTGAAATTTTCAAGCACCGGTCTACCTACAAAAAAATGTGCATATATATTTTACACAAAATTGATAAAAATTAGAAGAAAATTGAGAATATATAAAATTTTCTTTACAGAAATAATATAGAAAATAAAGGCGAAGTGAACCGATTACTTTGAAAGTGGCCTAGGTAGAATTTTTTATGAAATTCGCAAAATGTTTTTTATGACAACTAATGTCAAGTCGCACATGTTATTACAGTTAACATAAAAAAATTCACAAATGGACTTGGGCCACTTCCAAAATAAACGGCTCGAATATTCATTTTTGCCAATTAATACATCAAATTGGATTTTAAGTTATATTTTTTATACATCCATTTATGTAAAATTATTCTATTGACTAATTTTTATATACCATCGACGAAGTACAATATTTCAATTTTGTAATATTACTTTTTTGTAATTGTATCTATGCATTTAGAAATAAAAAAATTGTCTTTACCGAAATAATATGGAAAATAATACAGACAAAATAAGTGATTTTTGCCAATACATCAAATTTGATTTTAAGTCAGTTTATCTGGTTCATCATTTTATGTAAAATTATTGTATTGACTAATTTTTATATACTATCGACCAGAAACAATGTTTCAATTTTTTCTATGACAATAAATCGATTCGTTGCGACGCTGATTCCCAAAATCCTGGGATTCCCCGTCAGCAAAGCATGCGATTAAATCCCTGCGTCATCGAATGAAAGGGACACGGAGCTGCTCGTGCAAAATTAGCTACGACAGCCATAAAATTGGTATTAAATTAATGAATCGAGTTGTCGAGTTCGAAGTAGTTCCGACGAGACTGCGTCAAATTAAAGCAGTGGCAGCAGGGAGAGAGAGAGAGTTAAACAACAAGAGCAACGGCAACAGCTTTCGAGCAATATTGGGCTTTCGAGTATGATAAAGTTTAAGAGTGGGTACCTCGAAACTGGGTCGATCGTTTCGTTTCGGAGGGAAAAGAAGGAGGGAAAAACACATTACATTACATGGCATGGCTGATGCTCTTGTGCAATAAAGTTCGAGAGTGTATAGATGACAGGCGAGCGAGCGGCCGACTGGTCGCCCTCGAGTCGCTATAAAGAATTTGGCAACCCATACCGCGCTGCTTTTATGCCACCCCTCGGACGAATAAAATCGCGGCGATCGCTTTAATTATATTTTATACGTCGGTTTAGAGACAGACGATTTGTCTTTATTATTCCATTCAGCAGCTTTCTTTTCATTTCATTTCTTTTTTTTTTTTTTTTTCATTAAGGGCCCTCGCAATTAGAACACCCCCAAGGGTTGATCGCCAAGCCGCGCCTACGAGCGACTCGTTCGAATTGAAGCCCATAAATTGAGTTTGCTTCGACGTGACTTTCGTCAAGTGATCCTTCGAAAATGCGCAATTTCTTGTGGATGGATCGCTCGGATCCATCGAAATTCCAACTTCCTTTCAGGTATACTTGAAAGTTTGAGAAAAATCCGGATTCAGGACCCAACGCCATACCGAGAAATGCATATTTCAGACTTTTGCCATACCCCCATTTCCAAGTGAGTTATCACTCCGGGTTGCTCCTATTGTAGCGAAATATGTGATTTACTTTTGGATATTCGGAAATTATTTTGCAGAACCTCGAATAAATTTAATATTATTATTATTATGACTTTCATTATAATAGTAATAGTAGTAGTAACAGTAATAATAATAATAATAATAATAATAATAATAATAATAATAATAAAATTCCTTCGAGGTCTTGCAAAATATCATTTTCCAAACATCTGTGAGTAAATTTTATTATACTTTGCCACAATAGAAACCCTGAATGGTAATTCACTTGGAAATGGAAAAATATAAGGAATAATAATAGAAATAATAATAAACTCTACCACGTATCAACTTCGTTCCGAGTCTCCTATTACGAGGAAATATCTTTATTTATTGACGTTTCAATCATTTCCTTCAGGAGTTCGAAGGAATAAAATATTATTAATGTTACCGTTGATAATGTTATTTTTATTATTACTATCATTATTTTTATGACATTCGGAACAACATTATTAATAAAATTCGTCATATTCTAATTTCGCCTCGGGTCTCCAATTGCAAGAGAGTACCCTTATTATTTAAAAACACATTTGGAAAATTTCTCCAAAATTCGATGATATTAGTATTATTTTTTTATGAGAATAATAATAATAACAACAACAACAACAACAATGATAATAATAATAATAACAACAACAACAACAACAATAATAATAATAATAATAATAATAATAATAATAATAATAATAATAAAATCCACAATTTTGCAGTCTTCCCGAAATGAACTTACAAACGTCAGTAGGTGAGATGTAGTTTCCACTCGAATGGGACACGGGGGATATTCGAGGCGACCCATCAGGGTTAATTAGAAGAGACCCGTGAGGGTGGAATCAGCCCTTTTTTCCTAATTACGTTTCTTCGGATAGACCTTTTTTTACTTTCGTATGCGTTAAGTGACTTCCGTGTGAAACCCAATCCACACCTGAGTACAAGGGAGAGAGAGAACGAGACGCATAGGAGAGGAAGGAGCTTCCCGAGTCACGTTATAGAAACAAAAAAAATGCAGCGGATGCGTGTGAAAGTCACGTTGAAATTGCACGGGATAAGAATGCACTTATTCTAAGGTAAGTACTTCTCCTCTAAGGCCGGACATGTGTCCCTCTTTGATCAAGTTGTAATTACCCGGTTAACGACTCCGAGGTCTTCTTTTTCATTACCAACTCTCGGCAGTCTCGCGGCACTCTCGACAAACTCACCATGACGCCAAACGCAAATATCACAAGCGACTGCATCACATGCAGGCGAATGCGCTTCTTGAAAATTATATACAACCTACATGTGTTCTTCGGGTACCCGTGCAATCCTTCTTTTCCTTGACGCTGAGAAAACAAGGCGATGGTTTTTTTGTATTGTTTCATATGGGAATTCAAAGTCACCGTGTACTCGGAGGATTTTTTGCACGTCAGAAGGAGCGAGCGTTTTACTTAAAATATTGCCCATTTTTTCCTCCTTCGAAAATAATAATTCTAGTAATAACACTATTATTATACTACTAACAATAACAATGGTAGTAATAGAATTAGTAGTAGTAACAATAACAACAACAACAGTGACAATAAAAGGATGATGACGATAATTATAATAATAAAATGCCGCAGCCTTTCAACTTCGTCGAGTCTCTTTTCTTAAGAGAATATAATCTTATTATTTAACCCTTTCAGGGGCACATTTTTCCTTAACACTTATTATAAAAATAAGAGTGACTACTAGGGTTTTTGGGGTCGCTCATTACGAAACCGAAGTCAGATTTTCGAAATTCAAATTTTGAGATTTTTGCAATTTAAAAATTTTTTTTTTTAAAAACTGAGCAACGAAAAATTTTGAAAAAAAAATATGTTATAAACCTATATATGGGGAATATGTAAAAAAAAAATGTCAGAGCTGTAACCATATGCGTTACCGAGAAACTGATTTTTCAGTGAAAAAAACGGCATTTTTTCATGTTAATTGTTTATAACAAGTATTTAAATAAACTAATTATTGCAATTTTACGCCAAAATTTCATAAATTAGGTACCCAAGAGTCTAAAAAATACTTTGTACCTATAGATAGGGCAAAAGGTGTCAGAAATATTAAAAAAACGAGTAAAAAATAGGTGGGACATATATGTCCCACTGCCCCTGAAAGGGTTAATTAACCCATTACCCGCCAATGTCCCATTTTTAGGACGCACTTTCAAATTTTTTTCATTTAATAACTGCAACTCCTAAGTAAAATATAGTCGTTAAAATAATGACTTTTAAATTCTAATTTTAAATAAAATTTTTATATTTAAATAAAAACAACAACAATTATGGCAAAAATAGTTCCAGCTGTTAGTATGAATATCATTATACAGTTAATCCTTTTTTTTTATTTTTTTGGATTGTGGCGGGTAATGGGCTAAGGTATTTGGAAAATTTCTTGAAGATCACGAAGGAATTTTATACTGTTATTATTAATGTTACTGATTGCAATTCTTTTTCTGGGTTTCGAAAAAATCAATTGCTAATATAATTTTGATGACAATAATAACAGTATCAACCCACTCGAGACCGATTGCACATCGTGTGTGGAATTGATTTCCGAGGCCTTGTAGCCTCGCCAAGAAAAAAAAAAAATTTCGATCTCGGTGACCGTGTTAGAAAAAAAAATCGCCGTCTCGAATGGGTTAATAGAAGCAGTAATAAAATTTACCAAATACAAACTTCGTCTCCGGTTACCCATTTCAAGAAAATACCGTTATTATTTATTGACTATTGAAATTTTTGAATTTTGTCTTTAGGTCTTCGAAGCACCAAATACTATACATCAAACAATACTAGAGGAATAGTTTAACCCTTCGCGGTCGTATTATATTTAACAAATAGGTGTCATGCTGATCGAAAATAATTTGTTGTAACGATTAGTTAATACACACGCGCAAGATTATGAAGGAAAAATAAAATTTATTCATTTAAGTCTGACATTTATTTGAAACAAAATTTATATTCTATATCATTTTTTTAAACTCCAGATAATTGTAATCAGTGGGGTTCTTTGCTGTGGTGGCCGAGAGTAGACATACGACCGCAAAGGGTTAAAAATAAAATGTTATTAAACAAATTTTACTTTTATTTACTTACACGGAAAAAAATATATTAATTCTAACTATTGCTATTGTTGAAAAAAAGTGTCGACCATACATTTCTAGTAATTATAACTACATTTATCGTTATTCCAGCTGCTTTCATGATCAAATTTACTAGAAATTAAGTAATTAGTGCTTTTATTTTTGTTCGGTTGAAATTCTAATAGTTGACAGTGCAGAAATAAATAGAAATTGTTATAAAAAAATACATGAATATATGTGACCTGGAAAATACTATCGGGAGGGGGCTATAAAGGGGTAACTAAATTTCCCAGTATAATGCAATCCAACACTCGCAGACGTTATCGGTTGTGCCAGTAATGCGCCCGATGCTGATAACGTCGGGGAGACAGCGACAGCAAGGGAAATCATTTTCGAGCGAGTGCACGTTTCCTGCGGATGCACGGAAGGTGGAAAAAGCAGAAGAAGAAGAACAGGACGAACAGGGAGATCGTTCCGCTAAATCGCACTCGGCATTCTTTGAAATGCAGTGACAAAGCGCGTTGTATATTTTTCTGCATACCTCGGTCGTTATAAAGATAGGAGTTTTCATCGCTACGATAGTAATGCAACTATTTGCGAGTAGCGAATTCTCTTTGTGTCAGATTCACCATGTGGAAACTACAATATGGGGAATGTCTCGGTCAGATCATACCCTGTCGCCAGGGTTCCGATGTCAAATTGTAACGTATGGCCCAGATTGTAGCCACACCATAATTTTGTTTTTCTGGATGCAGTGAAAAACAAAAAGAAGTCAATAAAAAAAAATGAAAATTGCTTTAAAAAATGAATGTGCTCTCGTGACGTTAGATGAAAAAAATAGTGAATAGCTCATGATATAATAAATATAATTTATTATAATGTAATATTATAATAAAAATAATTTATTATTTTGTGTATTATTTTTGTGCAAAAATTTTTGAATTTTCGATATTTTCTTATATTATTGTTAAAAATTAATTATCATTTGTTATAAACTCGTTTTTATTATTGGGTTGGCAACTAAGTCATCGCCGATTTTTCAAAGCAAATAAATGACAAAATCGGCAATTACTTAGTTGCTAATCCAATATTTTCATCGCAAATTTTATCAATTTCGAATCCTCGGAAATAGTGCAAAAATAATCTCCGATTTTCCCTCGATTTTTTTTTTACAAAATGACTAGCAATTTTCTTCTAGAAATGAAAGTACAGCTGAAGTATAGGAAACTAGACCCTGAGTTTGCAAAATCTGGCCAAGATTTTCCCCATACACTGATTTTCAACAAGAAACGAGGCAGAAACGACGACACTTCGTGTTAAACGTCGAAACGAAAGTACAGCGAAAGTCTGTCACCAGATACTTATCACAAACTAATTAAAACGAAGGGAATTAATAGCGACGAGCTTGTTATCGCCGCAAGAAAGAACGGGAATGCCTCCACCGCTCCGGTTGCAGCAGTGGAAGCAGATATGCACATATAATTGTCGCCTTTGTCGGCTTAGGGCCACTGTGCCCGCGGGGTTCCATTTTCAACGAATGTAATTACAAGGACAATTTTCTTAATTGTTTAATCTGCGACCAGCATCGTTGTGTTCTAAAACTATGAGTGCTTCCAGGTCGTTAATTCCAGCGTATAAAAGGAAACGTCACCTTATATTCGACGTTTGATGCTACGATTTTAACATGAATCGCGATTTTAAGAAGTAGGTTAATATTTTCTATTTTGGCGGAACTTTTACCGCATTTTCTGAACGAACTGAAGATTGGAAAATCTCCAATTTTGGCTCATCGATGAAATAAACTGTTCTCCATTAATTTATTTGGCACTCGAACCTTTTATCTTCGAATTAAATGAAATTTATAATAAAATTGATCATGGAAAAAATTCTAATTATAATTACGCTTTATTTTGAATTTTATAAATTTGATTAACTAATTATTTAGAAGACAATTAGTTAAAATTCGTACTAATTTATAATATTTATCATATCATTATATTTATAATATTTATAATAAAGTAATATTTTTGTAAAAACATCATTATTAAAAGTATCACGAGTATTTAAAAATTTTATTAATTTTTTGTTAATTTGAATATTCATTTTGTAAATTTTAATTAACCAGTTCTTTCAAAATTGATTAATTCTTTAAAATGCATTCATTCATAATTCTCAAAAAAAAGTAATATTTTTCTAATATAATAATGATAATAATAATAATAATAATATAAATTTCAGATAAATAAAAGATGAAACAGGTAATATATTAATTATTCTAATTGTTATAAAATTTAAACTGTTTACCGTTTAAACATTATTGACCAAACTAGTACCACCTGTAACGAAACCAATACATTTTGCGAGTTTCCAGTTTTCGGTAGGAAAAAAAATGTTATCTAGGAACTGGAAATAACCTGTTAGTGTGGGACTGCATAATTGCAGGAAAAGCAAGGCCGAGTAAAACCGACAACAAGGAAACGCAATTGTTTGATTAATAATAATACAGTAACAGTGGAGATTATCAGGATCTCTCACGGTATTGCACGTACATACATATACATAGATATTTTATGTATACGATTCTGGACTCTAGTGTGTTCTACGTCACTCGTATAAATATAGCGATGTTCAAGAAGAACATTATAACAGAACACAGATGCTTTTATTACACCTCACGAACTAGTTGAGTTATAAGTCAACTTTTTAGACATCCCACTCGCAATATATACGTGTATATGTATATATATATACTATATATACTACACCTCTGCATCTTATAATACCCATCTATATATGCGTGTATATGTATATTTAACTGACACACAAAAGTTTGATAATTTACTAATGCCAGGGAAGAAAAATAAAGCATCCACGCCTATTACGCTCCTCATTCACTTGAAAATATCAAGGCTGTACGTGATACGAAAGCTAAAATGTGTGTATAAAAAAAGTAATGGCACAATACCGTTACTATAACGCGATAAACAATATGAAAAAGCTTCATTGACAAGAGCGATTCAATAAATTCCGTAACTTTTTCAAACTCTCCGATATCAATGCAACGAAGCTAGGAAAACCTGTATCGATATGTATCGTTCAAAAGTTAATTTCATTGTTACAAGACGATAATAAAAGGAAGAGGATTCCAACGAACGTATTGCGTTCAGAATTTAATGCAAATGATTAGAATGACTGAATGTTGTACCTATTTAATTAAATATACATTCGAGACTCGAATCTTTTGACGAGTCGGCACTGGAAGATTTAAATCTTTTGTCACGATAAGCCACGCCCACGTAATTTTCGTATTTGATTGTATTTGACCGTATTTTATTATATTAAACTGTAACTAGCAAAAAATATGCGTCAAGAGTAAATACATCCTGTGGCATAGAAAGATTTGAGGCATCAAAAGGTTCGAAGGCAAAAGATTTAAAACTCGAGTGTATATTTATTAAACCAGTAGCCTTCAACCGGAAGAAAACGAATAAACAAATTCGAATGAAAAATAAATGAGTCCATTAAATAAATTGGAAAAACTAGTATATTTTTTCTATATTTTCCTTGGTTTTTTATTCGGCCAGTGAATAGTAATTTGTATTATATATTTTATACGTTTCGATCATTTGTTGCTGATCCTCATCAGTAACATTCTATTTGTATTTTTTTTCCTTTGAAATATAATTTGACAAATAGTAGTATCCGTATATTGCAAATTACAATAAATAATGAAAGCAGATCAGTTATTCAATTTATGATGTAAATACTATAATTGTGTATTATTTCGTTATTATGTATTCTGTTACTGATATTGTGCTTATATAATTACGATTTCAGTGGATGGAATTTCTAAAAATTGATTTATGATCTCGTGATGGTTCTGGTCGTTCCGAAATTAAAGCCGAAATAACGGAATTTTTAAACATAAGCAACGCAAACACAAAAGTAAGACGAAGTATGCCGAAAATCTGCCACAGATTTTAAGTGACTCGCAGATTTGGGCCATTCTTTCGTTTCACTCGAATTAAAATAATCTTGTCCGGCAGAAGAATAATTTTTCCCCATCCGCGGTATTTATTTTTATAATATTGCTGTTATATGAGGTAATTTTAGTATAAACCAGTGAAGCTTCTACACAGCAACGGAAGAGACGCTTGTACCACGAAAGGATGCTGTAACAATAACTTCCCTGCATTCCTTCGGTTCTATGGCGGAGCTAAGTTTAGACCCCAACGATCTACCGGTTCGTAAATCCGAGTATCTAAAGGTATAAATATCAGGTACAGGCTGAAATAACAGCATTCAAGTCCAAAGCCTTGTATGAGAACGCAGAAAGGTATGGCTAAGGTCTGCGACGCGTCTTACAGTACCTCTAAGGATCCAATCAGAGGCGATAAAGCGTGTACCATTATACATATATTACATTTCTCACAGGGGTGGTGCCAATTGTATGGCAAAAGTCTCGGTTGTACTTCAAAGTATGGGTTTCTTAGTGATACTGTAAAATCAGCCTCAGACTCTCGCCTGAAAAACGATAGTATAGCGGAAGTCTGTGGTAGGAATGTAGGTTTGGCTAATTGTAAGTTTTAGATTTTCCTGGAAATTAGCTTCTGTGGTGTTTAAGGTGGTGCAATTCTAATTCGACCCTATGAGGACCTGTTCTTAGAGTAAATTCGAGTTTTTTACACTAAATCTTCAATGAAAACATGAAAATGAATTATTAAAGCAAATTTTTATAAAAGTAGTGCAAATTAGACCTTCAAGGGCCTAAAACGTGCTTATATGCATTTAAAACCAGTAAAACAGATTAGAAATGTAGAAAAACTGAAAATAAATGGGTGGGTCGTATACGTCCCACAACACAATTTAGATTTTCATAATCCAAACTGATGAATACAATACGACGAACCGAAATTCCAAAGGTTCTTGCACTTGTATGAAACTCGGTACTCTTGGAAATGTTGGGGCGACTGATTAAACTAAATTGAAAAAATCAAAAAGGCTCAGTCTGTAACTCGTCATTTTAGATTTTTTACATAAAATTTCGAAATTTAAAGTGCGAATTCGGTTCCAGATTCAGTTCGAACGAAGCACCGCCAAAAACAAATGAATAACAAAGGACAATGAAATCGCGATGGTATAAACATGTTTTTTCAAGATACGCATATACGCGTCATAATGAAGCAAAAATGGCATGACTTTTTTTAGCACGCGTACACGTCACAATCTTTTTTTTCTTTTTTATTTTCTTGTAGTTTTATGCACCTACAGAATTTGTTTCCTAACTTTTACCCGTATAAACGTGCGTGTATGTATATTTCCTGTAATCGAATATTGTACATTAGAGGACTCGTCCCGGAACGTTAAACAAATAACTCCAACTCACATGTACGTACAAAGGGAGGGAGTAAGTGAGCGTAGAAGAGAAAACTCGAAAAGTCATCATCCGGCTCCGGTTCACTAATAAGCGTTAGATGGACACAGTGAAATAGGGAACCTCCGTGGCGGAGTGGTAACCTGACCGTAACGAAATTGTCCGGTTTCTTTTCTTCCTCTTTTCTCTCCTGCTGTGATCTTAAATTCCACGGGAATAGAAACAACAAAAGGAAAAAAAGAACAAGAACAACAACAAAAAGGAAAGTCGAGCTTGAAATCCCAGGGATGAAGCGGGTGGCAATTTATCAGCACCGAAAGTATCTCTGAACCCAGATTATTATGTAACTTCGCTGGGACCAACATGGGATCCCAAATATGGAGTGCCATATTGGATAAGAACCTGGAATTTTCTCCAGTGAGAAAACTCCAGGAAACAGTCGGGATCGCATCTCCAGCCAATTGTAGATTTTTGCCAAAATGGGACTCCGTGACGTTTCCGCGAATCTCCCAATTACGATTTTCTTGCATTCCACGATTTTCTAGCTTCTAACAAAAGAGAGGAAACGATCGGCACCGCATCTCCAGCAAATTGTAGATTTTGACCAAAGTGGGATCCCATTTTTTGGATCCGAACCTGAAGTTTTGTCCACTGACGTTGCCATGCATCTCCCAATTACGATTTTCTGGCAATGCGCGATTTTCTATCGTCTGACGAAAGAGAGGAAACGTTCGGGATCGCATTTCCAGCAAGTTGTAGATTTTGACCAAAGTGGGATCCCATTTTTTGGATCCGAACCTGAAGTTTTGTCCACTGACGTTGCCGTGCATCTCCCAATTACGATTTTCTGGCAATCCACGATTTTCTATCTTCTGACGAAAAAGGGGAAACGTTCGGAATCGCATCTCCAGCAAATTGTAGATTTTTGCCAAGAATCCCCAATTGCAGGATTCCAAACTCTCGGAGGAGAGATACCGGCTAGAAATTAAAGTATGGCGAATGTCTGGGGATAGATTTCTCATTACCGATAGAGATCCAAAGCCTATACTTCAAAATATCGTCCAGCCAATCATTTTTGCCCGAAACGAAGCGATGATCCGATATTCCTCCATATAGATACGAAAGTATGGCAAAGGTCCGAGCCATACTTTGTGGCATGAATTTGGATTCCATAAAATCTGTAGAAAAATCGTATCTTCATTTCCACGCGGGCCGGGACTGAAAGGAAAATGGCTCATAAAAGAAGGGAAGCAACGACGAGCGTGAAACGAAAAGATGAAGCATCGAGTCAGTCGAGAAGGAGTTCGTTGACTGCGAGATGTAGTAGTAGCTACAGGGAATAGAGGAGGCTAGGAGGGGAAGAAGTTGAAGTTGAAGCAGAAGAGGGAAAAGAAGAAGTAGTAAGGTCGGCTTTGAAGCGTGACGACGAAACAAGCAACAGCCGACTGAAACTTGTTACACGATTTCTAGCTTTGTCATATACTACGACTTCGGAGCGAAGAAATGGGATCTATTATTCTGACCTCCTTCGGGAATTAACCAAAGGCTGACCAGCGCGAATCGGTTAAAAGCCTGCTTCTTCTTTTATCTTGTCTTTCGTCGAAGGGAAAAATCTGTAGCACTCCCGCTCGCTGGGAATTCCTCGCGTTTGTCTTTTCTAACGGGTTCCCATGATTGGATTCACCCAAATCCCAACTATAGTCGGTGAGAAATCCATTTCGTGGCGAGATCTTCTCGTATTCCGAAGAAAAATCCCACTTCGAGCTCGAAGTTACCATCTGGTTTCTGCCAGAGGATCCCTTTGGATAAATTACTATCACCAGCTTGTGGTGATTTTCTATCGGAATTTGCATTCTCCAGAACCTGCTGCAGTCCTGTCTATGCCGACACACGTACGAGAAGGAAGCTCAGTGATAACTGTTGTTACCATTCGCTCTTCGACGTGGAAGATTATGCAAATAAATGCGATGAGAACGGAGACTGTGTGACGCGAAGCGTTTAGTCGAGGCTGTTAGCAGTTATTAACCGCGTCAGTCCCGCGGTACTTGCAACTTTATCATTGCATAGTTAATGTAAAACGATACGTACGTACTACGTACCGATGGAATCTTTGATAGAACGGCGTGCTGCAGAACGAGGAATCATGATAATAGGGTACCGAGCAGTGTCTCGACAGCTTCCCTTTTAACACCGAGTCTTCTCTTTTCCCGTCCAGTGTATCAAGGAGCGTCGGTGCATACGTGACCCGATGAATGAACGAGAGCATTTGTCGCCTCCAGCGGGGCACCACCAAATCCTTCCCGGTCTGCGTTCCTTCGCATCGAACCTTTGACTCGATGCAAAAAAAAAACAAACAAATCCCACGTCTTATCCGGGTAAAAATAATTAGACAACACTTTGCGCCTGGAATTTGTCCCGATGCACATCAATCGTATGAGGAACTGCAAGCATTTCCTGGTTTTTATGAAACGACGAGTCTCTTCTCCCCGCACCAGCCGGTTTAAGATATGTTTGTCATTAACAAAGCACGTAACGCGTTGCAACGAGACCGTTGACCCCCTACCTACAAATGCGCGAATTGCACAATACTGCAGATTCGTTGTGTCACGCTCCGCAGTGTAATGCAATATTTACTTGATTAACGTATACGATTCTGTCGAGCAAAACCCCATGTCATCCGATATCATTGGTCGACTAAGACCAACTTATAATTATTTCCTGTATATAGAAAGCACAGGCTGTCCAACCCCACGTATCTCTTAACACGGTTATTTATACCGCGTGCGTTTCTCCTAGCAAACTTCGCGATTCGTCGCCACAGCAACATTCGAATGCACGTGAAGCCTAAACCTGCGGAAGAAATTGTAGCCAAGCTGCTCGTTGGGTGATCATTTCTTCCCATTTCATGCAGAACTCTCTTTCTTAGTTTGGATATCGATGTTCGGAGAGGATATTTGCAATTTTAATCGTATTTAAATAAATTTAAAAAAAAAACCAAGGCTACTGAAATTTCGATGCTTAAGAATTTTAAATTGAAATGAATTCCAAAACAAAAGGCGCAATTGAACCCAGGGGAGAAATTGCAGTCCAGCTGCCTTTTTACGTGATCATTTTTTCCCATTTCCTGAAGGATCTCCCTCCTTATTTTCAGAATCCACGTTTGTGGGAGGATATTTGTAATTTTAATCGTATTTAAATAAAATTTGTGGCTCCTTTTTTACACGATTCTCTGAATCTGCTGAAATTTCCCTCGTGAAGAATTGCAAAATAAAGTAAATTGCAAAACGAAAGGCGTAACCCAACCTGGAGAAAAAATTGCGGTCCAGCTGCTCGTTGGATGATCCTATCTTCCCAATTCCAGCAGTTTCTCCTCCTCGCGTTGGAAATCCATCAAAATGAGTTAATTTGAGAAAGAGAATTCCAATTTTTGTCGTAAAGGAATACGATTTTTCAACTTTTTTCTACAAAATTTGGCGACAACATAGAAATTTCCATTCGGTAGAATCGCAAAACGCGTGAATCTCGCGCCTTTTCGTTGACGCCTAGCTCCAGGGGGCTGATAAGAAATACCGCGACGTCTCGGCACTTCCCTTCAGACGCATCAGAAACCACTCCTCTGTGATTTACGCGAGGGAGAAAGAGAAGCTTTTTCTCCGGCTAAGTATAGCTCAACCTAGAACCTATTTTGGTGTTCACCTTAGCGCCACGCGAGTTAAAGGAGAGCTATTTCCGTTGATAGAATGCAGTGCGCGATAATGAACCCACGTCAGTGGACCTAACTCCGCCGCGCTCGCCTTGGTGAAATTCGCTAACGCGAGGGAACTTGGAAGCTGGTGGTTGCGCAAGCTTCCCGTCAATTTGACGGTTAATCCGCCAGGCGAATGAAATTTTCGAAAACCGCCACCTTAAGTCCGAGGTCTTTGACGATCCCCGAAATAGAGATGACCAAGTTCGTTCCTGGGCGAGCATCGCGCGGTGCAAACGCTGCTGGTTTTCCGACCGTGCTTTTCCCACACTCGACGCGGGAAGGTTGCGAGCTTTTTTGCAGGCAAAAGCTTGCGATGGAACGAAGCCTCGAAATTACGAACCGGAGTTTCATCAGACTCCAGCAACGCGAGACACGGTTCTTTCTTCTCCGGCAGAGGAAAGAAGTTGAAAAAGAAGCTTTTTTAATTAATGACGTACATATATATATGTGTGTACTACACGAAACACCTAGAAAAAAAGAGGAAGGCTATCGAGCACACGTTCAACTGCATTTAATTGAAAGGCTTCGTACAGCCGAGTTTCTTTTCCACCGAGTAATTTATCAAACGAGCGTTTGATCAAAGACTGAATTCATGAAAAATCTGCGCTAGCATCGCCGCAGCCGCGCGTTTGAAGTAACTGTAAGTAACATATGGGAACGATAAGGCCAGCTTGTTACAAGTTGCAAGCTGGCCGGTGTATCTCATGGCAGCCAGCGATACGAGGAAACGAGATCTATTATCTTAATTTCAGTTTCTACTTTTCCGTGTCTTCCGGTATCTGGAAGCGGTGCAACGCTTATCGTCTTGGACATATACGTTTGCTCGTATGTGTATGTAGATACACTTTATTAACATAAATATATCACGATTCGAGCAACCGGAGGAGAGCTAGCTCGTGCAAGAAGTCAGCTTGCCCTGAGCGAACGAATAGCGTATAGGAAATGAGGCGGAGGTTAGAGTGAAAGGAGGAAAAAGTTCATGGTCAAATATTGGATAACACTGACATTTAAATGGTTTGATAATACTTAAATAACAGTGGAATCATTGTTACACAAAATATGTGTACTCTGAAATGGGCGCAAAGGGGAATTGCATGGGGATATGAACGAAGGCAGTGATCAGAAAATCTGAAGCTGGATGCAGATTTGCATGGTTCGAATTATGTCCGTTGCAGGTTGCGGATTTCGAGGATTTTTTTTTTCGCCGTCTGGGTAAAATATGGCAAAATAATACTGAGGTCATCAGATATTGAGACCTTGGCAAATTGACATAATATATATTTTTTTTTATCAATTGGGTCGCTCTAATTTTCTATTTCCAGTGTGAAACCATAATTAGGAGTTCAAAGTAGATTTGGACTACTACCGTAAAGATTTAGAATATTAGAGATTGTGTTTTTCGAGGATTTTCTTGCAGTTCTGGGCAAAATACGTCAAAATACTATTGAGGCAGTAGATATTTGTCTGCTCTATTTTTAATATTACCGTAAAACTATAAATATTAGAGCAAGGTAGGTTTGGACTACTGCAGTAACGATTTGGATTGCTAAAAATTTTGGATTCCTGCAAATGTCCATCTTCAAGGATTTCCAAATCCTGAATGAAATATTTCACATTTTACCGTTCCTCTTAATATCAAAGAACATATTTTTTCCCCCCAGTTTGAATATTCATGTAACTTCAAATTCGAAATTCCTACTATTTTAAAAAAACAGATTTCAACTCCACCCTACACTTGCCTTTCCAACCTGAAACGAGAACGAAATTGCCAAATATCTGGATAAAATCAGCGTTTCAATTTGCTGCCGTTCCTGCGATTTTATCAGAAACGCAATTAATTTCACAGAAGATCGGTTGGGTGGTAAATCGAAAGCGACATTTATTCTCAACATTGTGTAAAAATAAACCTGAAAACAGGTCAACCGATGAATTTAACAGGATACTGAAATCGGATTGTGTGAATAACTTTTGTTCGAGAGCGTGTTGGTAGGTATGATATATGCTCGGGGTATGATGTCACCGACGTGTACATACATACGTACAGGTACGAGGTTGACGTAGTACACAATTGTACGAATATGGGGAAAAGTTACGCAAGGTATTTTTTTTTGTACGGCCACTTTGAGTGTACAACCACTGGTTTTTGTAACATTACGAGCTTCTCTTTCAGCTTGTGAAGAGTCTGCAATGGTTACTATCCTAATTGCACTGGCGATGAGAAAGAAGATGGAGTCGTCGAAATGGTGAAGGTTGTTACGATTTTCTACAATAAATAAATTGCTATAAAAGGGAATAAATATGAGAAATTAACGAAATCAATTTTGTAAAAAAAATTGTTATTTTACAATTTCTTTTGTAGCATTCCTAATTTAATGTGCATTTTTTAAAAATGTTACTAAATATCAAATTATAGTATTAATTGAATGGGCCACCTCAAAAACGTTGTAAGGTACAAATTGCAAATTGTTCAAAAACCCCCGAAAATAAAAAAATAACCTGATGAATCTTTTAAAAAAATTCATCCATTTAAAAAAAAATCCATCCATTGGAAAAAAATTGTTTAAAAAATCCATCAGGTTATTTTCTTCATTTTCGGGGATTTTTGAACAATTTGCAATTTGTACCTTACAACGTTTTTGAGGTGACCCACTCAATTGTAAAAAAGCAACACCTATTTTTAATAAATAATAAATAAATATCTATAATTTTACTATTATATTTTTCGTCATCGGCGCATCCCATTACGTCATTGTATAAAAATTACTATTTCCAAATATACTTTTCCACGCATTCCTAACCATTGTCACTAATGGCCAGCACTAAACTTCCCGATCAGGCCGCGGCGGTTATAACAAATGTAATAGAATATGCCATTACGACCCACGCGGCTCGAATGGACAGTCAGCTAAATTTGACATGGCATTTAACGCGTAAAAAACGGATCCTGAAATTCGAGACAATGCAACTACCTTCCTTTTGGCTGCAACGAAAAGGATGCATTTACATTACGGCATCCCTCGTCAAATTTCTGCAGAGACTCGGGTGCGTGTTCTTCTCACAAAGCGGAATGGTCAGCTAGGTACCAGCGCGTAGGATTAACATAAGCCGTTGCCTGCAAGTGCAATCCCGTCGGAGGATAATGAGATAACGCGTATTATTTGAGTACCGGCTAAAAGAATGGTACGGATTGAAAGGAGATGAGAAGAGAAGAAGGATGGGACGTGAATGCGTGAAGGAGTTTAAAAGGTTTACATCGTTGAGTTCGCATTACATAGGTGTTGTACCCACCTTTTGCGAGTCTCAAACGGAGAGTCGGTCGTTTATCAGCAGAACACGACCGGTTTTCTCTACGTACGATTCGAAAACCGGAATGAAGTGAAAGAGAGAATGAGAAGAGAGTGGTGTTGGTATCGTAGCTATAAAAGTCCCAAGATGACATCTCAGAGCCTCCCGACCATGTTAAAGACTCCTTTTTAATATCTACTCCTCTTTTTGCGTCTATTTATGAGCGTTTATTTATGAAATCAATTATTGCTCGTCTATTTTTAGTCCAATAGAGAATTAGACAAAAGTCGAGGGTCACATTGACGTTTATGGCAGGTAAAATGTGCTGCAATCTGAGTAGGAGGAATGATAATCTTGTGATTATTGATTTTTAATACAACATTTATTATCTCAAATTGTTAATTTCGTTGCGAAAATTATTATTTTATGATTATCAACATTTGGTTGTTATGAAAACTAAAATATAGTGAAATTTGAGTATGAGGGAATTTCTTTACAAAAATCATTTTATAAATATTAAGTTGTGGTTCAAATATTATTATATTATAATTATTAATTTTCGTGCGAAAATTATTATTTTAGGATTAATAATATTTGGTACAGAATTTATTATGGAAACTAAAATATGCTGAAGTCTGAACAAGAGAAAAATTCCTTACAAAAATAATTGTATTGGAACTATTAACTTGTGGTTGAAATATTATTATCTTATAATTATTAACTTTAGAATGAAAATTATTGTTTCATGATTATTAATATTTGGCAGAAAACTATTATTTTATATAATTATAAATTTTTATACACAAACAAATATTGCATAATTATCAATCGTTGGTAAAATAATTATTGTGACGTAAAAAGCAAGTTTTATTACGCAAGGAAAAAAATACTATAAAATCTGCTGCGTCTGACTTTAAATGGCAGAAAACTCAAACCCAACAGATAATAAATACTGACGGTTTGCAATTATAGCAAATAAAATTGCATCTTTCGCTCAAATTTTAATGCGAGCCTGGAACGGTTTGACGAGCAACAGCTTAGTGTCTGTTGAAATTCTCGTTTGGAGTGTGTTTGACGTATTACGGCAACCAAAAAATATCCGAAACCTTGATGAAAGAGGCAACTAAATACAGGATACTGACGAAAACAACACTATTTTTATTTCTGATGTGGAAGAAAATGGAGATGACGCTGACGGTGAAGTTAACTTTGTGAATTAATGTACTTAATTACATCATCGTCATCAATTCACATGTGAGTCAAGGTTTTTTCTCTCTTCTTCGTGTGTTTTGTCATCGTCATCAAATATAAGAGACTTTGCATTAAGTGAAAAAAATGCTTACTATTAATATTGTTGTTGCTTCTCGCGTGAAGGCGAGACTGAAGTTCAGATCATCCTCCTCGTGGCATTTTTCAAATATAGAAATGCCAAGTTTCGGAGTAAGAAGAGGGAAATGCAAATTTCGTATCTTTTATAGAAAACTTTTACCAATAAAATGCCTACAAATTTATAACGTTTTTTGTATATTTCAAATGAAATCGAAAATCAAGTTTAATTTTACTTTAAAGGGAGAATGTGTAATTTTCAAAATTCTTACTTTCAGAAAACCATGAAGAATTTAGGAATCAGGAAGATTTTAGAAAAATCAGGAAAAACTTGCAAATTTAGCTAATCTTGTGGAAAATATTCTAACAAAAGTTTTTTAACTTTGTAGCATTATTATTTACGTGAATTTCAAGAAAGATTGAATAAATTTTGAACGAAACTTGTGCCACCTAAAGATTTCAAGATAATGAATTTTGCAGAATTGAAAAACATCAGATAAAAATGATAAACTGTACAATTTTTGAAAAATCTTCATATTGAGTTCCTAAAATCTCGTAGTAGTATTATTTATTAGACTTGTATGAAGGTTTGAACAAAATTTAAATGGAACTTATGTCACTTTTAAAATTCCAAAATGCTAAATCATGAAGAAATCAGAAATATCAGATGAAAATTGCAAATTTCATACTTTTCTTTAAAAATATTTGAAATAAATTTCTAAGATTTTGTGCTATTATTGTTATTATTCGTATGGTTTGTAAGAAGGTTTGAACGGAAATTAAATCACTTTGAAATTTCGAAAATGCTGAATTTTGAAAAATTTCAAAACATCAGATGAAAATGTCAAATTTCACACTTTTATAAAAAAAACCTTCCAATCAAATTCCTAAGATTTTGAATTACTATTGTTTATATGACTTACAATGAAGAGAAAATTAAAGTTTTTGATGGAATTCCTATCACTTGTAAAATTACGAAAATGCTGGTTTGAAAAAATTACAAATAACGACAAAATTTGTATTCACGATACTTCTCCATTTTCTTCCACCTTCGTAACAGACTTTCAATGCCTTTCTAATAAAACAAGGGTGGTTTCGCGGTAAAGCACAAGCAAGTTACAATATAATTAGCTCATCTAAAAATACAACAATACTTATGGGAACCCCTGATACGTGAGTAGCTGAACCTAACCACCCAAAAAACACCTGATAAACGGATTGGGCAATAATTGAAAGCGAAATTTCATCAGAGATCTGACGGATAAGGCCAGATATTTTGCTCCATTTAATTCCAGCTGGAGGTTTTTTGCAAAAATAAAAATGGCGTGTTAAAGTTCAACGAACCATTGTGTGCACGAGGAGGAACTCGGTGACCGAGCAACCAACGAGGATCGATATACGACACAGCGTCTCTTTTCCCATACCCTCTTTTCTCCATCCATCGTCCTTTCGCGAGCGGAAATAGCAAAGCGGCTCCCCACAGTCATTACCGGTTTCTGAGTCAAATCGAACGAACAGATTCGATTAGATTGGAATTAATATTCGCGTCTATCCCATCAGTCGCATCCATCGCAACTGTACAAACAGATCTCACAATCAGCATGACGGTTGACTTGGGAGTAATCTAACTCTGCTTTTTCTTATCTGATAATATTGAAATTCTTATTGAAGAAATATCTTCGTATCAGATATTTCCAGATTCTTATTGAAAAAAAGAGTGACTGTCTCCTAGTTTACGAGCAGGAAGGGAGAATATCGGGTTTTTATTTTGAAAGTGGTGTAAGTCCATTTTAAAAAAAATATGATATCACGTAATTTATGTTTAATATAGCGTAAACTTTTTGTTCATAACTAGTTAGTATTTAATTTCCTAAAAAATGCCCATGTTTTGCCCAATTTAAAATTAGCTGGAAAAAAGAAATTACGGAACCATTAATTTTGAGAGTGGTGTAAGTCCATTTGCAGCCCATAAATATATACTATGTTGGTTAAAGTCGCAAAAAATAAAAATTTATATAATCCAATTATATATTGATGAATCTTTAGAAATATCGCCAGATTTGATATAATTAACCTATATTTTGTCACTGACCGATATGCGAACTTTTAATTTTCTCGAAACAAGAGAAATTGGACTTGCACCACTTTCAAAATAAATGGTCCATATTTATTATCGTTTTTTTATCGCACCTACATGGAAAATAATATATAGTAGCTCAACTTAATGTTTACTTTTTTATTAATAATTATTTATTATGCTCTGGAATCCATGGGATCCATAGACATTATTTATATTAATTCTATTGCTGTAGTTTGAAGAGGCATCAGCTGGAAATTAAGTCAATCGTCTATCATATTCCGCAACATCATGAATTTCTTTGAGTGGAGTCATACAAATTTTTAGAAGCTACAAAAATAGCCTCGATTATGTTTAGGAGCTAATCTAAAAACGTATATTTTTTAACCATGTGGATGCTGCTTACTCTTGCACGAAACTATCAATATATGCGGCGATATTCGCATGTCAGTCATTAAGGGCACATATATACGCCTTTTGTATGTATTGATAAATTCGTAAGGACGCATTTATGCGCCATTAGCACCCAAAGGGTTAAAGTCCCCAAAACTCTCGTCATCTCTGGGGGAAAAATTCTTAAAACACTAGGTATATATTTTCCACCCAACAATTTTTCTTCTTCTCGGACTTCCTAAATTTTTTTTAATGCCTTACAAGGAAAATCTGAGTATTCCAATAATAGTCGAAACTACCTCGAAACAGGTCCTGTCTTCCTCAATTCTTTAAATCTCCAAAAATTTGCAATATTTCTGGCAAAAAATTCTCAAGGAACCAGATATTTCCAAACTTTCATTCTTACCACTTAAAATATCTCCCTATTTTCAAATTTCCCAAATTTCTTTCGGTACAATTTAAAGAAAATCTTAGTATTCCAATAATACTCGATATTATGTCCTAAGGCTGTTCCGTCTTCCTCAATTTTTTGAATCTCCAAAAATATGCAAATTTTCTTACAAACAATTTCAATACCGCGTAATAAATAAACAATCTGAATTATCTTCTACTCGGACGATTTTTTTCCTCCGTAGAAACCAAATTGTTCACCATCAAGTTTAAGGAAATCTGTTTTCTGGCGACTCGAAGGACCATCGATATCAATTTTGAAATAAAAATTGAATTATTACCAAAATTAATATCGTCGATTTCAAATTTTGGTTGTCAACATTAAATTTGATTAATAATACTGAGAGTATCGGCTTTTTTTGGGTATTGCCTTGAATATGTCTTTGAAATAAAGTCAAACAATAATTTCTCTCTTTCTGACAGTCTACGCTTGCTTTACATTTGGTAGTACGACGTGTTAGATATCATTCATTCCCAAACATCTAGAAAAATGTAATATCATACGTGATAACGAGAACGACGGCGACACCGAGTCTACCGGAGAGAAATAAACAAGTAGGTGAAGGACGTAAACCGTTATAGAGAAAGAGCATAGATCCAGAGAGAATAAATATGAGAAAATTAAAAAGGCAACTACTCGAAAAGCCAAATGATCAGCCATCATTTTTGAGACACTTCGAACGACAACGACAACAACAACAACAACAATATAACTATTATTCTCCGGCCTGAATTTACAACGACGACGATTTATGAAAATCGTATGCACGTAATACAGAATGTTCGAGTGAATCTGGGTCATATGCGAACGTATGTATATCCGACAACTGCGGTTAGTTAAGAGCAAACCGGAGTGACATCCAGTTCATTAGGGCTTAATTAAATATATATGTATGTATATATTTCACGTGTGTGTCAGAAACAGCGAAATTATTAATGAGAAAGGAAAAAAATTAGACGATTTTTAAAGCTCCAGTAGGAATTTCGTCAGTGTCGGTAGACTTTAGCTAGACTTCGAGCAGGGTTTCGCTAGAAGCCGTTAATGACTCACTTCCGAGTCATCAGAGATTTCTATCAAAGAGTCCTACGAATATCTGTTGTGAACTTTTGACAGCCGACTCCCTTGCGTGAAATGCAAGTCTCATTATGCATCCGCTGCCCAAATTATACGTTTCAAGCTCGGTACATAAGTACATACATACATACATACATACATATGTATATTTCAAGAGTACTTTTAAAATGTTCAGCCAAGTGTATCGACTTTGTCTTCCAGGGCACTTCACCTGTAATTTTTCCACGTCATGTATGATCTCTGACCCGTAACACTAACAGGTGATGTGATTTTACCGGCTTCAACACCATCGTCTCGTAGTCAGCCCGGTTGAAGGTCTACGCAAAATGTTACTTTGTTGCAATTAGGGTTTAGTGATTTCAATTAAATGCAAGTCTTTGTAGTAAAGCTACCAACGCTAATATTAGCTACTCTAGGATAATTGTCATTTTGGTAGGTAGTGTAATTCCTAAAAATTAAAATTCACATAAGGAGAATTTTCTGGCAATGATATCTTTATTAAGATTAACAAAAAATTGAAATTTTTAACAAGAGAATAGTTTTTAAAATTCATTAAAATTGCAATCCACACAGGGAGAATTTCCTAGGAATTATATTTCTACTGAAATTTCCTAAAAATTAAAAAGTTTACCAAAAGAATTGTTGAATTCTCAAATTTCACTTGGAAAATGTGGTATTTTTGGAATTTTTAATAGAATGAATTATACGATTATTACCTATTACTAGACAAAAATTCTGATAAAATAAGAAAAAATCTCTAGAATTGAAATTTTTACGGAAATATACTTCAGTAATGGACAGACTGACGCGAAAAACTTGTACACCTTCTAATTAGAATTTACACTAACAATGAGAAGAATCTCTCAAAGAAGAATCGATACCAGAAAAGAATCTTCTCCATTTTTAATTAGTTCATTAAAAATGACAAAATAAATTAAACATAGAAGTAACTGCGGATTGACATTTCTGTGCAAACCGCCTAATTAAACATATGTTCACAGTCCCTTTTTTTTGCCTTTTGTTTCTATAGAATTATAAAATTGCTTTCTACCAATAGCATTTGATTTAAAATAAAAAGAACTTCTGATATTTTTGGTACTCTAGTTACTAAAATAAAACCCCAAAATCGACCCTTCACAAATCAGCCCAAAAGAGAAGCACGTAGGGAAATCCTCGTTCCATAATAAGGATTTCCAACGAACGACATTCGCTTCTGGGAATATTCCTCGGGGAGCTATTGTGGCTCCAAACTCGGATTATTAATTCCGTCAGGAGGCACGAAATGAAGAGAGACGAAAGGGAGACAAAAGCGTCACACGGAAAACACGAGATAGCATAAAATAGGATAGCTTTGGACGGAAAATCCAAGAAGTGAGAGAAACCACAAAGGCGTGGCGTATCGATTCGCTCCTAAGTGCGGGATGAGACTGGAAGATAGTAGCGAACGTACGGTTCTGCTTCTTCCATGCAAAAACCAGAATTTTGAATGCAAACTGGATAAAAAAGGAGTTGAACTTTCTATTTCATTTTGTCTTTTAGAATTGAGCCGAAAACATCAACGCTAATACATTTAAAAGATTTATTAGTAAAATATGTAAACACGGAATATATAATTTTCTTGATTTTTCCACAATTTTGGATATAATGTTACGCCCAAAAATTCCAAAATTATTTAATTTTATTTAATTTTATTATTTTATTATATTTATTTATGCCCTTGAGGTGTCGTGGGGCAAAATACTAGAGATACAGCAGGTACAAGAAAATAATGACTATTTTTAGAATTTGATGTTAATAAAAAAAAATAGTAGTCCTGTAGAAATTCCAAAAAGTATGGCTGAAGTCATTCAGGACTGGGTTTTACCAAAAAATCATCATTTCACTGAGGGTGGACCCTCCTAACCCCGTGTTTCGAGGCTTGAAGCTTTATGTAGGTCAGATTTGGGCACTCGCGGACCTCGAACCAGCGTGTAAACAACTTTGAGTCGATATTTAAAAAAAAATTAATGGCAAACTGAGTGGCTGGAGCCTCTAAAAAGAAATATCGAATTACAATAAATACGTAGCAATAAAAGTTAGCAGAAGCTGCTGGCTCATAAATGCGATCTCCACCCTAACGAGCGAGCAGAAGCCAAGGATTGGTTGGAGGAATGGCTAAAAATGGCTCGTTTCTGCCACACTATCGCCGTATCCTCCTTTCATCGACGTACTTTTACCCAATTAAAGCACTGAAAAGCCACCTACTTATGTACTTTCCTATCTACAGCGCGAAAGAGATCCCAGAATTCCAGCCAACGGTGCCTCTAAAACTCCGAAGAACTCATATTCCTTTTATTTCGAAAGAAAACCCGAAAGCGGAGCAATTTCCTAACACGCTCGTAAAAATGTTATTGATGGAACCACCATGACTTCTCCTTACGTGAGAACCACATAAACCCGGGCTGGCTGGCATCGTTGTAAAGAGGATGCCTTGACCAACTAACCTATTTTGACGCCATCCCTTGCCACGGCGAGGCGAGGGGTTGCTATTTTATTATATTTTTTTAAGCACCGGTTCTACGTTTTCACTCGAACATCGCTATCATCGACAAAAAAAGGAATTGCCAAAATTTGTTAAAAATATAACAAATTCGGTAAAATTATAATATATATGGAAGTTATATATACAAAAATATATACATTTTGTGGCAAAAGTAATACATAAAGTGATAAAGGTAAAAAGCTGCAATGAAATTAGAGTTAAATTACTGTACCTGCTTTGCATGATTAATTAGTTAATTTCGATTTTTCACGGCATTAACCCATATTTCTTTTTTTTTAAGAATCTTCGTTATTGATTATCTTGGAAAAAAGGGCGATTGGCATAATTTGTTCGGAAAATAACAAGATTCAATAAAAGTACGGAAATTATGTACAAACGTAATAAAATCGATGAATTTCTCGATAACATTAATATATAAAATTATAAATGCAAAAGACTTCCATCAAATTACAGTTGATTGTTAATAACATATTAATTTCGCCATATGGCGTCAATTACGCGAGATTCTTGTTTTTTTTTTTAAATCTGGACAGTAAAACGTATAAATTTTCTCAAAAGGGCAGAATAAAAACTGATGAATAGAATAGGCTGCTATAAAATTAGAGTCAATTGTTGATAACTAGGTAATTTTATAATTTTACGTCACCAACGCACATTTGTTATTTTTTCTAATAATTCTCATTATTGCCTATCATGGAAAAAAACGATTTGTGAGATACATTAAAAACTTAAACAAATTGAAAATACAAAAATCACATAAAAAAATATATCAATTTCTTGGCAAGGGCAATATATGTGCCCATAATTGCGAAAGTGGTCCAAGTCATATTTTTTTGTGTTGATAAATTTAAAGAATTTGTTTGAAATTAACTAAAAAATGTTTTTACATTCTGCAACATTGAAAGTTGGAGTTTGTATCGGTCTTGATTAATAAAGAAAAAAATGATGCGAGATAACTGAAAATCTCATTTTTTTTTCAAATCTTGGCTTAGACCACTTTCATAATTATGGGCACATATGAAACAATAAACAATTATTAGAAAACTGCGGTGCCATTTTTCCCTCAGTTGGCAAATAATCTGTTTGCAAAGTGAACAGTTGCAGGTAGAGCTTTCGCGCAATTTCTCGTTCCCATGAAGAACGGGAGCTTTAAATCCACACTCAGATGGAAGAAAGAGGGAAACTTTGCGCATATATATATGAATATACGCATTTATATACATCAAATGGAAAGGCAGATATTGCGAACTGTGTAATACAGTGCAAAAGTTTGGTCTTTTGTGCGAACGCGGAGGAAAAAGTCGCGTGGCATGGCGTTCTATGTGGGACAAGCAAGATGGAAGCTTGCGAGCTTCGGGTCGATATCAACGCGGCAGCGCTATTGCAGCAAACTACATACATATTCCTTCCAACCCCTTTTCGTACGATACATATATAGTCCTCGCCGCTATTACCCGTCCCTTTAAAAGTCCTTAACGCCCCATCCTCGGAACTTCAACTTCTGGAGTTCCGCTCCTTGCCCGAATGCACAAGTACCTGCAGCCAATGCCAAGCTACCCCTGTTGTCCCCTGCCAGCGTGTAACTACGTCCAAAGGAACAACCTTAACGTAGGTAGCTTTTGTCGTTTCATCAATTTTTTTTTCTCTTCATAAACCCTTAAGCTCAAGGCTGCTGCGAGTTTCAAGATTTAACGGCTTCCTTGACATTTCAAGATCCGCTGAGTCGCCGGAAGCTTTATCCAGCTGGAGATCGTCGATGAGCCTTCGAATTTGGAGTGTTTGAAAATGCAATCAAGGTGGAAAAGAAATTGAAGGTTTCTTTCGAATTATAGGTAAAAAAGAAAGACAAAGATTTTTGTTATTGCTTGGATAAGGTTGCGTTAATGTAACGTAACACGGTTTTAGGGCTCGAATTATTTCGGATTAATATTGGGATTTCTAATGAAATCCTATTATCGGGTATACCTTAGCCTGTGCCGAAAAATTGAGTAAATATTAAAATTTAAAAAATGGAATTGGTCAAGTCATTTCTAGGGGTAATTTCGCGCGTAGAATCGATTTCACGGGTCTATTTTAACGAAATCCAAGCGGAAGTCGGTAAAAAGTAGGTTTTTTGAGGAAAAATCGTATTTCCCGTTGGATATCTGGAATTTTGACAATGAAAATGGATTCCTCGGGAGAAAATACATAGGATAGGGGTGTTCCGAAAATTGATTCTAAAAGTCGAATTTTTTGGGCACAGCTTCAATTTCAATTAAATAACTTCCAAATTATAATCACTTGAGTGTTTACATGACAGCGAAACGCATTATTGCTAGTGTAGAAAAAATGGATGATTTTTATTTATTGGATAAGAGTGTTTGTGGAAATGACGTTTTTCCATTATATGTAGATACTGACGAGAATCGATGAGTTCGATTCCCTAGCGTGTGAGAACTTCAATTTATACAGGGTAGATGTTTTCCATAGAAATTTGCCTCAACAATGGGTGTATTTGTTCTCAGAAAAATTGGAGACACAGTTTTTGTAATTTTGGAAAAATAGTTAATCGAAATCGAAAAAGAAGTTAATCGAAAAAGAGGAAATATCAGCGAAACGCAGAAAAAATTCAATCAATTTAATTTCACAACCAACTTCATTCCCAAAGTATAATACTGAAAATTAGAATGTTAACAAATTTCCAAAAACCAATTTTTCAACTTACGAAAGTGCCAAATTCGAAATTACAAAATTACCGCGTTAGAAATTGAAAACTTCAAATTACAAAATTACAAATCTATCCTCGGTAGAAAATCGAAACGATAGAAAATTTTGTAAATTTTTCGAGACCTTCCAACTTTGGTTGATAAATTTTCGTAGATACAATTAAGAATTCATTTTTTTTTTTTTCCCCAGAACAAACGGGAAGTCGTCGGCCTTTACATGATGTCACATTAAATATGTATCTTTTACCATTGTAATCGAACCCACGGCTAGACTAATTGTAACTATTCACCTAATCCGTCTACCTTCAACTGTAATACGAAGTGTAGCGAATGAGCGAATACTAATTCTTTCTTTCTTTCTCTCTATCCCTTCAACGGTTTCATTGTCTCTCCGTCTCTCCGTGTCTCTCCATTAGTTGGTTTATAGTAACCGTGGCCTCGAGGCTCTCTACACACTCGATTATGCCAGATTGCGTCGTCGGATGATTACATAAGTTTTTACATGAGTCAATTACGACCTCTCCTATACCTATACTATATGCGATATTCTCCGGCGAGTGATGCAAATCAGGTTTACGAGGAAAATAATGCGAGGGAGGAAAGAATGCAACAAAAAAAGAGAACAGTGGTACAAAGGGAGACTCGAGATATGGATCTTTTTTTTTTATAATACGTTATCTCGTGGAGCACTAATTTCGCAATACTTTTATTGTTGATCCAATAGTGGTTCTCTGTAAACAATGTAATAGGTAACGGTTTATTTTTTCCTTTAATTTGGAGAGATGATAAATAAAGGCGATTGTTTTTTGAAAATTTTTGAAATTTGTAGTTTTAATTAGAAAATTTAGTTAAAAAATTTAAGTAACACTTATCTTACCACAGTTTCTCATTCTTTTACAACTCCTGTGAATATTATATAAAAATTGACATTTATAATTACAATAATAAAAATCGACATCGACAATTGAAGCAAAATGGCAGTTTCCTAATTTTAATTGATTCCGTATCACTTTTTTTTACCATTCCTATGAAATGGCAACCGATAGTTGATAATTTTCAAAAAGAAATATTTTTCAAAAAGAAATTCTCGGTTTCAAAATCACGAAACTGATAAAACATTTTTCTGAAACTAATAAACGCGTAATTTTCAAAATTAGATTAACACGAGTTTGAGATTTACTCAAAATTCTCGAGTTTCCTCAATTTGAATCCAAATATATTCATGTCATTGAACTCGGAAAAATACTTTTCTGAAACTAAAACACCGCGAAATTTCCAATATTGAGTGGGTACAAAATTAACTTTTACTCTACATTGTCGAATCTACATTTCTATCTACAATTTCATGCCACAGGAATTCCCTTTCGCTGCCTATTCCATCCCGAATTGCAAAAACCTGTAACTAACATTCCCTTTTTTACTTATTGTGTAGTAGAAACATCGAAATGCAGTTCGAATTGGAATTCCAATATTTCTCAAATACCACAAGGTTAATTTCAATCTCTCTGTCCCTCTCGTACTCTTGCTATTTTTTATTAATATTTTAATTTTAATTTTTTTTATATCAGACATCAATTACAGTATGCTCCATTTCACACCTACTCGTGCTTAATTAACATCCCAGATGATCAACTCAGCTTTTAATTGATTTCTGTGGAAAGTGACACCAACCGCGTGAATTTACTAGATACGACCACCAAATGCGTAATACGCGTATATCGTATATACATGGTGCGTATATGTATTGTCTTCTTGGTTGGTGTCGAAATAATTAATATTTTCCATTTTTAATTTTCCTCAAAACCTTTATTTTACTTTTCTATATAAACATGGTTTGGTCCATTTTCAATAATCTTTCAATTCATTAATATTTCCTTCGGTACAATGAATTGAGTCAGAGTTTGAAAAAGTTATAAGATACAACAATTAATAATAAATTAAAATAAATTAATTTAAATATACAGAATATGATGTATTTAATTTGCCTCATTTGTAACAACAATTTAATTCGAATCAAAATGTTATACAGTAAACTTTCCATCTAATGAAAATCAAATACAATAATTACATTTCAAGTAAATAAAAATGTTTATGCTTGATCAATTTTCATTTAATTCAATTCAGTGAGTGTCAATTCAATTAGATTCAGCTTATTATATATTTTTTTTACAATGTACGACAATTCGTTCGTTAATAGGATTTTATATCAAAACTATTTTTTAATTGCATTCGACCGAATATTGAAGGAATTAAATCGACATTGAAATTGGACCAAATCAGGGTCTGAAACGTCTATTAAAAAAGAATTTTTGGAAATAAAAAGACCGTAAAAATATTAAAAATGGAGAATTGTTATTTCCAAAGAAACGACTAAGGAGAAGGAGGATATATATATATATATATATATATATATATATATATATATATATATATTATATAAAAAAATTAATCTCTAAAATCTTCAGTGTTTCGTTAGATCGAACATTTTAGAGTTGAACTTTTAAGTTGTAATGAATATATATTTATTTTTAAAAAAATTTTCAAATATTTAATTCATTGTATTTAACCAAATATTATTGCGTACAAACTTTTCAACTTGTAACTTAAGTCTTGACCTACAGGTTGTATCCGGTCATTTACTAATAATAAAGAAAGAAATATTTAATGAATTAAAATTGACACTGAGGATGGACCAAACCAAGGTCTGAAACGTTTGTCACAAAGAATTTTTTAAATAAAAGGCCGAAAGGAAAAATAAAAAATGAAGAATTATTATTTCCAAAAAAACGACTATATAATAGGCTTACAGTGTAACTGATCCACAGATGCAATGTTAACACACGAATGAGTGGAAATACACCCAAATTACTAATTTTCTGAAGCTCTACGAATAGTACGTAGGTTGTATATATATCTATATATACATATACATATATTGGGGTAACCTCAGAACCCTCACCCTATTTATCAGCTATCTACTTATATGGCACGGTTCATATCTGCAAGCTGTACATGCATCCACTGCGTACTTCTCCTAAACGAAGGACATATGAAGTGCGTTTCGGAGGGTAAAACGACGCACATTATATGCGTTGCAACCCCAGTTCCATTTCAAGGTACAGCAGGAGGGCAAAGGATACATAGGAAGTACGTAAAAGCAGGAGGGTTTCGTCCCATTCTGCCTTTTCTCCCTGCGCAGTAGATAGGATATATGCGTATGACGGAATAATGGCTTTCACAGAGAAAAGGTCTGCCTCCGGGGTAGTTCTAATAAGTAGGGAATTTCTCGACAAGCCAAAACTTGTTTCTTTTTTTTTAAATTCATTAAAGAGCAGGTATTCCAACGCAGAACTGGTTTTTCAGTCTAGGGAGAGAGTCCCGAAATGCGTAAATGTCGTAGATTTCCCGACAGGCTGTCGCAAATGGTAGTCGAGGGTGATTTCGAAGGGGTTGAAATTGTGGAATTATTAAATACAGTCATTGAATAATTAAAAGACGGTTTCGGAAATATTGGGAAATTATATAATTATTTCTAGATTACAAAAAAAGATTACAAAAAATAAAATTCATCTTCGTTTTTGCAATTTAGAAATAATTTTTATGAATAAGTTTATTCAAATTTGTATTAAATTTTATTATAAATACGAATAATTTTATTTTTCTACGTTATAATCGTTGACAGACGATGACAACCAACGTAATATTGACTCGGAATCTCGGGGGGGGGGGGGGGGGGGGGGGGGAGACTTGCTCTTTTGTCCGCAAAGGGAGCGAAAGACGTAACGGGACAGTAACTATTTCAAATGTAATTAGCCAGGAAGGACTAACTGATATGAAAGGATTGACTCATGTCGTGCTTGGAAAGGAAGAAGAAATAGTCTCCCCTCGGAAATCAATAAACAGCTAATCCTATTTACTTCGCCACGCCTTTTATGTTTAAGTCTTTTTTAAGTCTGTTATTACACTACATACTGTGACTTGACATTGCTCTTTTCACAGAAAATCTTATTGTTTGGCATAAACGCCTTCGTCTTGTCTCGCCTATCCCCTCTCTCTCTCTTTCCCTATTGTTTGTTACAAACCCTGGTTCTGTTATTACCATTTCTGAATTGTAATGTGAAAATTGTCACGGAATGAAGTCGCGAAAATTAGAAAGAAACTGGTAGTTTTAGTTTTTTTAGAATTTATCCAATTTTAAGAATTATTAGTTGATTATTAATTTCTATTGCATTCTTAAAATTCGATAAATAGTAAAATTTCTAAACTACACAAAATGGGAAAATTTATGATACAAGCAGAAAACTGTTTTATATTTAAACAAAAATTTATATACATATAAATTATAATAATAGTTATTTCTTGTAATATAAATTATAATAATAGTTAATCATTATTAATTAAAGCTGATATACATTTTAAGCTATTTATTCTTTTTTTGAGAAATTATTTAAATCGCAACAAATTTCTAGTTATTACTAGATCCCTATAGCATGAAAGTCACTACAGTTCCATTATATTATTTGTACAATTAGATTATGTTTTATTTCACTATAAATTATTAAATTTTAAAGCTTCCGTAATTCTGAACCATGCGATTCTTAAGAAATTATTTAAATTCCTATAATTTGTTTAACTATCAGGTACTATATCCTTATGTTACCGAATTTACTATTTATATTTCTATGACAATGTTAATCTAAACAAATTCTACAAATTCCTCTACAAAATATAACACTTCTTGAATTATTAATATCCACAGCTTCTATAAATTCTCATCCATCCTATATATTCATTATTTTGCAATAACAAATTATTGAGATTCCTATAAATTCCTAATTATTACTATATCTCGATTTTATACAAACTACCACATTCCCATGACACGATACATATAAACAAAATGCATAGTTTGCTATATAAATTATTGCGGCACTTAAATTATTCCGGCTCACAGCTTCTATAAATCTCGAACCATCGTACCGTGAAGAAATTATTTAAATTCCCACAGGATTCTTACTATTATTATAGTACATCTCGAAGGGGCACCTTTGAAGGCTGAACTAAAACGCGGTAATAAATAAAAGGGTTCCTAAATCCAGCTGAAATGTAGGGATGTTCCTAGAAACCATTACACACACTCCACTCTATTTTTTTTCCCTTCGACCACTTTTCCGTCCTCCAGTGAAAAGCAGGAGTTCTGGCGAAGGTCCAAATGGGCTCAGATGGGATTTTGGCAAGAGCTGAAATCCGATGAACTGCCATTATCGTGCAAAGCTGGAGAACTGTCGCTCTGTAGATAGGCAAACACCACGCTTTGGACCAATTTCAAATTTCACGTCGGGGAGGTACCAATGGTTGTCCAAAAAAGAAAAAAAAGAAAAGAAATGCAAACAATTATCTAGTTTTCTCCCCGAGGATTTGACACGACCCCGTTCAATGATATTCCGTCTATTTCACAGTTTCTCCCTTGAAAGTACGAAACTCTTCTTTGAGGCTCAGCCAAAAATTTATCTCAAAGGTATCTACGGTATCACTTTTGATATAAAAAACTTGTTACAATAATTGCAATTCATGCAGAATCATAGCTTTCCCCTGTAAATAAAAGTTTTCATAATTTTGTAAAAAAAGTATTTCTTTCAATTGCAGCTCTTTTTGTAAACTAAGGATTTTTTTGCCTTTTCATTAAAAGTAACAATTTTAAATCCTCTGGCACTATTTCATCTACGACTAAGAGTTCGTTCGCAAAATTGGCGATAGTAATTTATAAAAATATCATAAAAATAGGAAAATTAAAAAACCTAATTAATACAATTGAAGAAATGAAGCTTCTTGCAGTTATTGCGAATTTTCAAGTTAGGGTTTTCATTTGCAATTTCAAGAAATAATATTTTATACAAATAATCTAGCAATTTTTTAGTAATTTTAGCAATTTTTCTAAATTTTCTCATTTCTCTGCAAAAAATAGTTCTTTACTTTTTTAAACCCCTTTGATAATTATTTATCTATATAAGGGGATTAGTAGTTTAACTGGTTATTAATCAAAATGTGAAAAAAATTGGTTAACTATTATAGGATACTAATGATAATGCAGGAATTGAATGGGTCACTTCAAAAACGTTGTAAGGTAAAAATTGGAAATTCTTCAAAAACCCCCGAAAATAAAAAACATAACCGGATTTTTTTAAATAATTTTTTTTAAGTGGATGGATTTTTTTAAAAATAGATGAATTTTTTTAAATCCATCAGATTATTTTTTTCATTTTCGGGGGTTTTTGAACAATTTGCAATTTGTACCTTACAACGTTTTTGAGGTGACCCATTCAATTGTATTTTAATAATAAAAAATAAATTTCGCAATTGTTCGAATTTCTACAAATTAAGGCTTTCATATAAATGTAACATTTTTAGTGTTCCTTTGGCACCATTTCCTGTAAAATAACTTCCTCGAGCGTTTAATTGGTTATAGTCGGTACAGAAAATATGACAAGATAAAAATGAATTAATTGCAATAATTAATAATGATTACATAGAAATCGCGTTGTATCAATTAAGGAAACAATGTTCAGATGATACCGATAATAAAACTTACGTAAACCGAAAGAGGGAAAGAATGAATGGAAGAGAAGGAAGGAAGGAAGATCAAGAATTATGCTAATCATGACTCGATTAACAATCGTTAACACTGCCCATGTACTACTACAGTGTGTAAACGACGCTACAAATATATCAGTCCAGTGAAGGATGTCTCGAAGCAACGGCGTGTGCCGTGTTTGCAAACAGAATGAATATTTTTCAAACTGTATATGTATAGTACCCATGTGTGTGTGTATGTGCGTATGTAAGTTATATCCTCCGTATGCGAGGAAAAATTAGAAATATATGAGAAAAACATATGGAGATGGAATGTTTGTTTAATTTTAGAACATAGAAAAAACGGGATGGTAGACGTTTAATTTAGTTATCGCTTTTTATTGACCGTGAAGCCGAACGTTGCCACGTTCCTCTAAAGCCTAAAAAATTTGGAAACTATGGATTGTAGATTTTTTTATTCCAGTATTATTGAAAATTTACTTAATTCGTTATGGGAATTATAAAAAATTAAGTGATTCATTTCTTGTAATATTCTGTTACCAATTTTCGACGGATTAATAATATTAAAGGCAAAATTTAGAAATTTAGAGGCGAAATATTTTTGGAAATTGAACTATTAATATTCTATAACGTTTCCTGTAATATCGAAAACCACATTCTACAGATAGTTTATTGATTAATTTTCTATAACATTCTGTCCCCAATTTCCTAGACTTTGACAGCGTTAATAATATTCCAAATAAAATCCAGGAAATTTGAGACAAAATATTACAGGAAATTAAATTATAAATTTTCCATAAGATTACCTACAATATTTAAGATAAAATAATATTGAATGTTTGATTAATCAATTTCCTTTAATATTCTGCTTCCGGCTTCCTAGATTTTGTTGGGAATAAAAAATTGAAATAAAATAATAAATAATATTGATAATATAATATATTTAATAGATATAATATATTTAAGATAAATAATATTGAAATAAAAAACTAGAAAATCGGAAACAAAATATTGTGGAAACTTGAGTTAGCAATTTTCTATAACATTTCCTATAAAATTGAAAACAAAATATTATTGAATGTTTGATTGATCAAACATATAAAATCTAGAGAATTGGAAGCAAAATATTATAAGAAATATTGCATTATTTTATTTTCAATATTAGAGGAAATCAATTATTTATTTCCCTACACCTAATACTAAAAAAAGTAAAAAAAATTGGAAACAAGATATTATAAAAATTTGATAATTTAATTTCCTACAATATCTCCTACAACAAATCGGTATTTCAAAAATACTAAAAATTCTAATCCGAATCCTTTCATCCCTTCTCACAGGCGGGCGAACCCAAATGCATTAATATTTGAAGCCAGTAATCCATCAAACAACCGAAAGACACGAACCAAATAAAGTTATGTAGAGTTTGGAGATCGTGGATACGCGAAATGCAATGGGTGAGTAGATATACGGAAACGCATTGAAATGCATCAGAAATGAAAATCACGGCGTGATGTTGGATGGCGACACCATTCGAATACGAAATCAATGGAATTGGGATGGACGAATCAAACAACAGATGTGCGAATGGCACACACGTGAAAAGTAAAGGAAAAGGCGACAGCTGCTATTTCACATATGAGTCAGAGAACACGTATTTACATCTAAAGTACATAAATATATACTCCGTTGCAAGATTTCACGTCCTCTACGATGCACCATTACGGTTTTAGATTGTACGCAATAAAAAATTGTTTGTTCCTTGCAAATTTCCAGCACAGTACCGCTTTCAATGAGACTGCAGTTTGCGGTGACACTGAAGGGAAAATCACAGGGTATTCATTTTTTACCGCAAAATTAATACACGGGTAATTAATTTTAAAATAGCAACAATTTTTTAATAGAGGAACAACGTAAGATCCGTTATCAATATTTCCTGTTGCAACAATTTATGCGTTCCCCCAGAGAAAATATACATATTTTGTGAAATTTTCTAACGCATTTAATTTCATTCAATAAAATTTATGCTGGAATCGATCTTAAAAGTGAATAATGTTACTTTTGAGAAATTTTAATATTGATTTTTAGTGAATATTCATGTTTCAAACACAAATACTGGAATTTTATAGGTAATAAATTATAATAATTATGGAGGACAAGGTAAATATCGGAATAAATTTTTTTAAATATAATTATGTTTTTTAATAAAATTACAAGACCATTTTGCAAGTACAACGACAAAATCTTTGGTTTTTTGGAAACGATTTGTATTTTTTCCACTTGTTTAAATTATTTATGTTTCTTATACCTAGAAATGAAGTTTTAGAAGACCGATAAAATTATTGAATTCAACAAATTAGGACCGTCATTTAAATAAATTTGTGGAACATTAAATTAAAAAAAATAGTAGGTACTCAAGGAGAGCTCTAATAGTCGACTCCAAATTTATACACTACCGGTCAAAAGTTTGGGTCCACTTCACAATGTTAATGAATAAAGCAAGTGGTCCCAAACTTTTGACCGGTAGTGTAGTATTTGCTGGCATTTAATATTTAATATAATACTTTTGTCGAAATACTTTCATATTTTAGTAATATTCGCATAAATTATTCCCTTTTCAGGTAATTCAACTATTTCTCTCTAAAAAACAATTTCTTCATAAAATTCATATCTTGAATATCAAATAAAATCTCTGTCTTGTTAAAATTTATGAGTCTGCTGAAAAATGTATCTTTAACTTTGAACTTTAAAACACCCAATTTACTGCAAGTAGGTCGTTGTTTCAAATGACGCGAATTTTGCGGTAAAAAGTAAATTCCAAATTGTATATTTTTCCAACAAATTGAATTATTTACAAGGAATTAGAATAGGTTTGCTTTTAATTGAAAGCCCTTCCTAGACATATATACATGGACGAGCAAATAAAAAAAGTTTAAAACTGAAAATTTATTCTTTTTTTAAACTTCAACACCGAAAATTCTTAATTTCACAAAACCTGTGAATCTCGAAACTCTGCAATTCTAAAATTCTTCCATCGCAATTACCAGTTGTTCCACCCACAAAAATATTTCAGGAAATAATTCTAGAAATAACTTTTCCGGAAATAGAAGCACATATGTACTTCCAACCAATGACCAACCAAGCGTCTCCGCTTTGTTTTCGGAACAATCTATCATTCCGCCGATCTCGGTATATTTTACCGGAGGAAAGACAACACCGTGTAATTAAAATTCACGAAATTCTAGCCTAAGGGCGCTATACCTATATATATAAAGCATCAAGGGAAAGAAATAGAATTTTCAACCCGGTAATAAAAGACATGACGTCACTCACGCAATAAGGAGAGAGTCGTTACAGGGGAGAAAATAATCGCCAGGAAACTCACGCACGTATCGTATTTTAGCTGCTGATGATATAGTGAGTGAGCGAGTCTACCTGAAGTCTGAAGAAAAGAAACTCGATTCCTGAATCGTAATATTGTGTGACCTCGGGGAGAATTTTACTATCCTCGAGTATTTTTTATATCCCATGATTCACCGGGTCCGTCACATGTGCAGCAACGGGTCAAATAACGGTGAAAATACCTTTTTTTTTACTCCATGTGATGCTCCTATTATAATTTATGGTAGGTCTCTCGAGTGTATACATAATTACCCCATAAGATTTTGCTTTGATGCATACGAACAAGAAATTGGAATATTTGGATGAAGTATTATATGTATCAATGTATTGTAATAAATTATGTATATCAAAATGTCAATATTATATTCACTTTAAGAGAATAATTATTTATAGAGAAAACTAGCTGATCTCGGCAAAAGTTGTTCCCCCTCATTTTTAAACATTTTTTTAGTTCTTTATATGAGCCGATTATTTTGAAAGTGGCCTAAGTCCGATTTTAAGTCCGTCTAAGATAAATTTATATAATCAAATTACATCTTCATAAATCTGTAGAAATATTGCCAGACTCGATACAATTAACCTGTATTTTTTCACTGACCAATATGTTAAATTTTTTTTTTATAGATGTTTAGTGTCGCATCCACTCCAAGTTAATTAGCGACAGTTACAGTTAATCAATTTACTAAAAAGACTGTTCTTAACTAAATTAGTCGGGTTTTACACTATTTCTATTTATATTTCTTTATCTAGTTTGCATTCTTGTAAGAATTTGAGGACCATTTTGCAGTTTGTGGTATCGTTGAGGTTCATTTCGATTTCTTCCTTTAATTTACGCTGTCTTCTTTGGAAACAAGAGAAAATGGGCTTACACCGTTTTCAAAATAAACGGTCCATGTATACGGCCCTATTACATAATGCCATACATATATGGCATTTAAACAATTAGATAATAAATATAATGTGTATATATTTATAAAATATTTAGTGCATGAAAATTTATAGACTAAATATTATAACAATTAACAATTGCAATACCATGAAATAAAAATACCCATAACATATTCGTTATTACAAATATAATAACCATATAATTGTCATACGATAACAATCTTATTATTATATAATGCAACATTATAATGACATAAAATGGGAAGAAAAAGGAACATACCTGTTTCCCAGCACGAGGTAATGTCTCGACATTCGTACCGCCGACCATCGGTGCCTTTTCGGTTCCTCCGTTTTGCTGGTGGACGTTAGCATTTATACTGTTAACGTTATCGTTCGAATTGATATTTGCATTTCCACTTCCGCCACCATCAACTCCACCACCAACAACACCACCACCACCACCTTTACTCTCCTCTCCTGTCATCACTAATGTCCTTTTGATCCCTCCAACACTTAATCCACGCTATTTCTGTTTTTCCACTTTTAATCAATTTTCCTTCAACATACAGAAAATTCAATCCAATGAGGCATAAATAATAATCCAGTACCTATCGAACCCTACTTATACAAAAAATTGTATTTTCATGTGACACCCTGTACGTTGTTTCGCGATTCCGTATACATAAACATACAAATGACACTAATTTGAATTCGCTGAACATTAACCGGCTACCTTTTCCTTCTATACGTTATCTATAAATACTCGTGATTCATTTGAATCCTTATCTAATCATCTAACCGTAATTATTGGAGAAATCTGCCTTGAGCCATGTATAATTATCCGTCTTGTAATTAATAACCCATCGTAAACGGAATGTTGTTGTTTATTTACTCCAGAACAGGAATTTGCAGCTACCCCTTAGCGAGTCACCCCGTTGAAAAAAATTCTGGAGAAAACACTTGAACATAATTTTTTCTAGTTATACTAATTAATTAGACACACTAAAATGAGATATGTAATTAATAATTAAACTAGAATGAGATGAATAATAATTAATGATATAATTTTGTAATAAATCGCAAACGGGCGAAATTGAACCCTAATGTTAATAGACCAAACCGTACCACAACACTAATTTTTTATAGCAATGATAATTAATTAGAATCATTAAAATGTGCAATTAAGTGATGTGATTTTGTGATAAATTGAATTTTAATCGTAAACGGGCAAAATTGAACCATTAATTTCAATAAATTCAATTGTTTCGTGACACTAATTTTGTATAGTGATGACAATCAATTGGAATCGTTAAAATACAGTAATTAGTAGAATGACTTTGTAATAAATTCAACTTTAATCCGTAAGTGGGCAAACTGTATCATCAATTTCAATAAATAAAATTATTTCGTGACACTAATTTTTTACGGCAATGGCAATCAATTAGAATCGCCAAAATATAGTAATTAGTGGAATGACTTGATAAAAAAAAAATCAGTGTAGTACTAATTAGTAATCATATCCATTTTGTGATTTTTTTAAATGTAATTTTAATGTAAAAATTTAAACCCACACTATTTATAATAACGTCTACGAAAATAAATACAGCTTTACTGTATATAACTGATCAAAATTTTACTAATTATTTAAATCGTTGCAGATTTCAACAATATCGTATCCACGAAATAAACGTTTTTATTGAAATAACAAAACCAACATGGAAATTCCTCCGTAAATAATAGGAATCCTACCAATTACAGAAAATCAACCTACGGAATTCATTCAAAACTGGTTTTCTATTAGAACCACTAGTTAGTAGAAACCTGTAAAATGCTTTCCATGCTTCCCCAACGAGTCTTATGTGTGACAGTTTCCCTTATTTTCTCGAGTTTTCTCCATAATTTTGTAGATAGGACTGTTCGGTCGCCCACTTTGGATTTCAAAACCGGTGCTTGTTACATTCAGGAACCGGTACCTATATCTGAAATTTTCGTTCCCCTACGAGCTAATCATCAACGGAAGTCGCCTGTATATCAAGGGAATTGGTGTATATCCCAACTTCAACTTCAATGTTATGAGACCGACATTTATGACATTTATAACACAGGGAGATGGGAGTCCGTACTTTTAGTCAACAATTTCTTCATTTAGGAGCAAGGGGGTAAAGACGACCCTACCCTGTATCTACAATTGATCTAATCGTTGCGCAAAAGAACGAATTAAATCCCACTCTTTGAAATGCGACGTTGAAAAGGAAGGAAGGTAAGGAGGAAGTATTTGCGTCTTCTGTGCAAACTTGCTACGCATTTGGTGCATTCATAGGATTGCTACGCTTGAATCAAAATCACCAAAAGGTCCAATGCGAAATAGAATGCGCACAAGAACGAATTAAATCCCACCCTTTGAAATGCGACGTTGAAAAGGAAGGAAGGTCCAGTGGGAAGTATCTGCGTCTTCGGTGCAGACTTGCCACGCATTTGGTGCGTCCATAGGATTGCTACGCTTGAACCAAAATCACTAAAAGGTTCAATGCGAAATAGAATTTGATGATTTCCGATTAGGTTTTTTGTTCTTTTTTCAAGAACCTTCTCTCTGGAATGATCATTTTAAATTTACCTAATAATGTTCTTTTATTAATTCAATCTTTATTAACCATGGATTCCAATATAAAAATACAATAATGTAATTATATAATATATAATCGTTTAATTATGAAAAATGTAAATTTTTCATTGTATTTTTTTATTTTTGAGTCATATATATTTATTATGAAAATAATTTTCATCAAAAACTTAGTTTGATATTATAATAGATTTTTTGCAAATTTAATAAATCTATAATGAATTTAGATTAATAGTATTTATTAATAGTTCTTAATTTAAGGGACGCTTTTTTAATAAAATTTTTATAAAATTTTATATGGATAAAAATGGTATTCTTGCAGCTTTTGTGTTTAATTTCGAGGGTAACCGCAAGGTAATGCTAAGAAACTGATTTTAATTATTATCGGGGAAAACGCATAAATCAGTATAAATTTAAAACACCAATACAATATTTGAATATTTCCATGATAATTTTTGCATTCAAATGTAATTTTGCATCTTTCGTTTGGGCAATTTTTGATTTCTTACCAATATTTGTTTTTGGAAAAAAAAATTGAAATTCAGGTTATTTTTCAAAAAAATGTAAAAAATAACATATTACATAAAATAGGTAGCTTTGAAGCATTACTAATCATTTATTAACAGGCGATTAACCCAACAAATAATCGCCAAGTAGCTGTAACAATTTCGCGAATAATTTCAGATTCAATTACTAATTACTAATTGGGTAATTAACCAACGGTCATTGCTTATCGTTCTCAATAATTAATTACTCTGCTGACTACAGCTTCCGGATTAAAAAAAATTAAAAACGCTCATATAATTAAAATCTTTACCCTACTTAAAATTTCCAAAATTTTGTAAATATACTGTACCTAAATTATGTTAATTGACAAATTACTAAAAAAATTAGCAAACTAACTTTCGAGAAAGTTCTCTTAAAAAAAAGAAACTACAACAAATACGACGAACCACCATGGCGACTCCATTTTCCTACACACATACATATATTAAACAATTTCTCTCGATTTACGTCACCTACGACTTCCGGGACCAATTTTCTCCCACTTTTGTTCACTAATTTTCCTCATTTCTTTATCAATTATACGTATTAATTACGATACTTTCATTTCTTTTCATAAATTAGCAATAAGTCGTATTTGCAACACCCGGTGGTCGAACCAACCCATAATCCTCCTCTTCCCCTCTCCCTTACACCTTCTACACTCCTATGTATCCTCTATTACGTTCTTCTTTTTCTGTTATGTACTAAAATAAACGAATTGACTCGAACGTATTCGAATTACCCGAACCGAGGTGGTAGCCCCCCATATCCTCTATCATTCTTCCTAATTTTGACAGAAAAGAACAAGAAAAATTCTATCGAGGGAAATTGTATACAAATAATAATACTAAAAATAATAATAATAATTAAATAAAAAGGCAAAGCAAGAGAAGAGTGAACTTTTTTGCGGATTTCTGGGCTCGCTCGCGATAGTTATAGCGACCGATCGATATTCGTAGTCCGCCGACGTGTGTATGAACGGCGAACCGCCACGGATAGGAAGGATAAGTAAGATAGGTGGCATAGCGGGAACGGCGGAAAATCGATTGTACACCGCGAATAAGTACTGACTGCATCGCTGGCTATCGAATTAACCGGGGCAAAAATAGCCCTCATCCCTCGTTTCTTTTTCCTTTCTCGTTTCACTCATTTTCTTCTTCTTTCTTTATTTTTTCTAAAATAACACCTCGATCAACGACTCTTCTCTATTCTAGTCTGAACTGCGATCTATTTCTTTCTAACCTACTCCTTCGACAAACGATTAACTTCCTCCTATTTTCTATCCTTCTCTCTCTCTCGCTCTTTTTCTACCCTATTAGGATTCTCATCCCACTCCTGATCCTACCGGTACCAACTACCCCGATCGATTGATATATACATGTATAAATTACTATACATATACACGTATTCCTTTATATACATATATTATGTAAATACACATATTACTCTATATTCACGTATTATGTATACACACAAGTAATTATTATATCATATACTTTGGCATTAATCAATTGGAAGCTCAAAATCAATTTTAAGGAAATAATCGAAAATCGACTGCGTCCTGTGTATGCGTGTGGCTATGTGTATTATGTATTTAAAAAATCTAGATAATGTGTGCCGTATGCAGTAAATATCTACAGGTACAGAATCAGCACCCCACGAAAGTGCATGAAATTCGTTGAAAAAAAATAACTGAAACACTGCTTACAATATGTAAAATCCCGGGAAATAAACACTGGCTGGTCGTTTCGCACTGTCAAATCACACGGAGTAACTTCATTTCTCTTTTATTTGCCCCCGTTTGCGAGTAAGATGGATTCGAATCGGTCGGGAGATGAAGAAAAAAAAAGAGAACGATTTCTAGCGAAGAGTTCAACTGTAACGCGTCCGCCCTCCTGGAAACTCAGTACCGTTTTGATGGTGAAGGTTGCGTCGCCAGCGCCGCGTCACGGCCACCAGCGCAAACTCCCGTTTTTTCACCAACCCCCTCTCTTCGCTTTAACCCTTTCTTTTTTTCTTCTTCATCTTCATCTTCCGGTATATATCTATATATATGTATAATCTCTGTAAGAGGGAGAGAAAGGTCCTTCGATTATCGATGAAAATCCAATATTTAGTAAATTATTATCAATGGATGACCCCTTTTTGTAGCGAAATTTCTAAACCTCATCTTGTGACCCAGTATTTAATTTTATTATGACTGCAATTTAATTTTCAATTCGGGAAGAGGGAGTTGATGTTGTTATGAATTTTTTTCTACTTGAGGGAATATTAGGTTGGAGCTACTGATGAAAAGGGGTTCCAGGAATAGAAATAATTAAATTCTGTAATAATTGTTACACCTATTTACTAAAGCTTACAGGGAATGAGGGAATTATCTAAAAATATTAGAAATAAAAATTAAAAATAAACACTGAAATTTTTGTAATAATTGTTATCCCTATTTACCGAATTCTATAGAAAATAAGGAAGGTTACTAGAAAATAACGTGGGTTTTAGTTGAATCCCTATGGAAAATATTGTTAAAAGCAATCGATTTTTTAGAGAAATAGAATTCTTGTTCCATAAAATATTCTGAAATTCAAGATGAAAAAGTTTGATTGATATTAATAGAGATGATGATGAATTTCCAGAATAATTATTACCCCTACGTATGATATTTCACAAAAAATAAGAAAACATATTTAAAAATTTCATGGCCGATCATAATCCAGTAAATCGGGTTTAAGTTTTTAAAATTAATATATCTAATGCCAAAATAAAAAAAAATTTTAATTATAATGAATTTAAATACAATTCAAAGAATAAACTTATATATTCAATTTTCATTTAAAGAAAATAAGGATATCAAGACATTTCTTTTTCAAAAGATATTTTGTGGATCAGGATCAAGAATTTCAGCAGAAATAATAATGAATTTCTACAAAATCTATTGGTCCTATCTATTTATTAAATTTTACAAAAAAAGAAAATGAGAAAAGCCAGATTTTCAGGTGATTTCAATAAAAAAAACTACAACTACATGATAATATTAAATTTTCTTTTTCAATGAAAGTTTTTAATAGCGCTATTACCTATAAAACTTTATAAATAAGAAATTCTTCGCTCATTGAAGGAACTTTTTAAACTCAAACTTTTCTGTTACAGGATGAAAAATAAAATTGGCAAAGAAAGGGACTCAGCAAATATTGTTTTCTTGTTCTTTGTGGAGGTAAATAAAATAAAAGTGTGTTGATAAACCTGTTTAAACGTCAAATATATTCACCGTTGGGTTGAAATTCGCTTAGTGCGATTTACAAATCCGTTGGATTTAAATTTAGACTTTTGACGTTATTGTTGTTCTTTTTGGTATAATTTTGGACGGAAATTTCCCGTTTTCTGTTAAAATATTGACCTTCTTTCGTTCGAAAGAAGGTCAATTTCTGAAAAGATTTTTGGAGCAAGTAAACCTTTTAAATTCTATTTTAAAATAGGAGGATCCTAAATATCAGCCAGAAATAACGATAATTGTACATGAACATACATTGGGAAATTAAAATTTAGGAATAGGGTCTGCTATAAAAAAAAAGATAAGTAATATAATAAAAAACATAAATTCACAATAATTTCAAAATTGCTAAATATACCCCATAATAATTTTCTTCGATTTTGCCGAAAGAAATAAAATTCGTACAATTTTATAAAATTACATCAACCCTTATTGTAATTTCATAAATTTACTTCTGTCGATATTGGAACTCTATAAAATTTTATATCGTTATTGAAATTCAAACGAGAATCAAATATAAGGTTGAAAATTGGATTGAAAAAATGTCAGAAACAACAGAAATCTTAATATTATCGAATTATGGTTTTCAATAATTAGATAAAAAACATACTTTGAGCTTTCGGATTTTAGATTTTTTACAAAAACGTACTTCGTCTCCACGCGAATGAAAATTTTATTGAATAACACAAGTGATTAGCATTAGCCAAGCGAGTGAATCGCACAAATGAAATGGGTAAAATTTTACCGCATAATCGTTTTTTTCCTTCTGCGTATAACTACTCGATGCTAATAGAACATCAATAAATAGCACCACGTAAAAAAATGGAACTTTCTCCGTTACTTTTAAAAATTGTCGAACAGCGTTATAGAGAGCTAATTCTGATCGATCTCTATGTTCCCTAATTCCGGACGCGGAAATTGAAAACTTATTAACAATTATCGTCGTTAGATACAAGAATGGTTTTTATTATCTTATATACAAATTTCACTGAACGCTTTATACAAAACATTTCATCGAGTTATTAAATATATATAGCTCATATAATCGTTTTCGTCAAACCGTTTTTGTGTGTGACTCTTAAAATGAAATTACTGATTTTTCTTATCCACAAATTTCACATTGGCGAAAATATGACCTGTTTCGTTTACAATCCATCCAAGTATTCATTTTTTATTATTCTCGTTTCATGAGAAAACTTAATAAATAGTCGAGCCCGGAAAAACAAAACCGAGAATGAATAATAACAATGTGATCTTAAATTAAAAGGTACAATTTTCAATTTCAAAGATCTTCTTTCTTTAGATTTATTTCATTTTTAGAACTTATATAAAATACGTTTGGAGGATATTCGAATGACATGGTTCCAAATGACCTTTTCTGGTATAATTTTGTTAAAAAAGAAAACATAATATCAGCTGCTAATATGTCAATAACAACATTTTAAAATCAATTGATTAACTAATAAGTTAGAGTTTTCAATAAAATATTCATTTTCTATGTAACGAATTCATTCTAAATAAAACTGAATTTCCAATTTCTGTGGTATTTCGATATTTTTTTCGTTACTTTGAATTTTGGAGCTCAAGAAAATTCAATAATTTCGCTGTAGGTAATTATTATTAATTTTAACGGTGGTGTTAGACAATAATAGAAATTTTGAATTTTCCTTCATTATTCCAAAATGCTTGAAAATTTAATTCCACTATTTTTACATATTTAAGAACTTCGTTCCTAGAGAATGAATAATATGACAATTACAAAAAAATTATTAGAAATATTTCTTCGATTCGAGATAGTAAATAAATTCGATTCCTTTATCTTCGAGTAAAAACGATCGATCGGAACCATGTTATTCCAAAATCCTTTGATACAGAAAAGAAACCTTTGGTGTTTCCTTCCATATGTTCAGTTACAATTGGCAATTAAGAGAGGCTTATTTTTTTTCTCAGTAACCTAAAACTTTTTGAAGCTTTAATTTCAATTCTTACATTTCTTTTAATGTAAAGATTTATTTTTCTAATTTGTCGCCACTTTTTAAGAAAATTCTGTCTTAATAATAAAACATAGAAAAAAAATAATATGTAAAAAAATCGTAATGTCAATGATAACAAAACATGTAGGATCAATTTTCTAGCTACACGTTTTCCCTTTTAACCACAAATTCATCAGGAATGGTATGATAATTTAACAAACTTAGAAGTAAAAGTTTCAACAATAAGGCAAATTCAAAAATTACTCGAAGAGTCGTTTCGATTTTATCGGATTTGAGATTGCAATCAATCGAACCTTGTATTCGACAACATCTTTGTAAAAACAATAGTAAATTCTAAATTCACAGTTAGTTTTGCGAATATCCAAAAACAGTTTGCTGAAACGGTCACGAATTCGAGAACTCTCAAGTTTTTCAATTTTCAAAAATACGTGTTTTTGAGGTAACTCCGAGGAATTGTAATACTATGATATATTTAATACTACTCTCCAAATTGCAAGAAACAGCGGAGTATCCATTTCTGAAAAACTGCATTTCCAAAAACAAAAAAAAATCCTTCCCCCAATATTCCAAATTTTCACAATTTCATTGTTTTTTCCTTTATCTCAGCAAAGTCCCTGAATGTTGCAGCACGGTGGCAGGAAATACGCGATAGTCTATGAATTAAATTACCTTTTGCTAACAGCATCCTGGAATATTTAGAGAAGAGCTGTTTTTAGATATCCGCTTTCATTTTGACTTCCCGTTTCGCTTTTGCTCATTGTTACCATTTTTAACTCTCATTTTAACTTGTTTACAGACTATTTACAATTAACAGAGGATCGATTATACCGCAGTTGAAGCATATAAATGATAAACACAGTTTGGACACAAAAAAGAAGAGTTTTTGCGAGAATTTCAAAAATACATTTTTGGGTAAATAGATACATCAACGTAATTCTCTGCTTTCTGGATATTTCCGTCTTTTTTCGTCTTTCATTTCATTTTTAAAGAGCATAAGGTCTAGTCAAAACCAGAAAACTTTGGATTAAATAAATTAAAACAGTTTTTAAAATTGCTTCGAAATTGCCGAGACATTTTTACTGAAAACAAGAACTTTTTTTGAAAGATAAATGAGAAACTTCCTCCTTGAAAATGAGAAACGTCTGCCTCTTATTTTCGTATTTCTTTAGAAACAAATAAGAAAAGGATGCCTTGTTTGTTTCCACTTTAATGAAATTTACTGTTTGCGAAATCTCGAGAAGAAACCTCTCTATTTTCGAAAATCCTATAGAAAGAGTATCTTCTCTAGTTTCATTTTCATTAGACAAGTCTTTTGTTTGCTCTTATTAAATTTCCGATTTCATTCTTTTGATCTCGTTTCAGTTTTGTTTAAGGAGAGTTTCTTCTAAGATGATATAATAATTACTTTCGTACAAAGAAAATTGGAATAATAAATGTACACGTCGAAAGCCTGTGGAGAAAATAGTTTTCGATTAAAAACGGAGTAATTTTCCAAATTACTCCAAAATCGAAGATATATATATGTATATTTCAATAATAACGTAATAAAAAGAGGATCTTCTGTCATTCTCTCTTGTTTCCAATAAAGTTCATAAATTATCAAATTAAGGCTCTGAAATATTCAGAAAAAAGAGTCGCGTTCCAAAATTACTTTGGAATAAAGAAAAAAAGTTTCTTATTGATATTAAAATATATCCTCTTGTTACTTCGAATAAAAAAAGTCTTTTTCTCACTTATAATATAAAGAAAGCTCTCTCAAAATTCGCTACAATTTAGAAAAAAACTTCCTTCTCCAGTCTAATTTTAATGAGACTTTACTTTATATCAAAATCCTGCACTTGAAATTATTCGTAAACATTTTTTGAATGCAAGAAAAAATGTTTCACGAATACTTGAAACCGAAGCAATTTAAAAACTGTTATAAAACCTAACCGAAGTACTACTTCTACCCCATTTTCCAATCGACAAAATCCCACTAGTCGGAAAACCTTTGATTACAAAATCTTCGTGTTCTCGAAACCTCGCAAACTTATGATACGCGAAAACCTGCAACTGTACAAACTCAACAAACCCTAAAAACTGGGTAAAAAAAAACCACAATGCTTCGAACTACCCCTCGTCTCACAAATTGTGACTCGAGCAATTGCTGTGATAGGCGTGAATCTTCAGCGCCCACTTATTGTAGAACTGCAATTTGTACTCCTCGCAATTGGTCACCTCGTAATTCGGGTGCAACTTATTCACGTGGTGCTTCAAATTGTAGCTGTCCTGGAACCTCTTGGGACACAGCGGGCAGATCCTGCTCTCCTCGTGCGAGTCTAGGTGGTTGTAATACGTATGCACCCGGTGCTTCTGGGAACAGACCAGACACTTGATCTTCCAGGTCTTGTCGTCGTTGTGCCTGATGCACATGTGCTGTACGAAATTCGTCTTCTTGGCGAACGCCGTTTTGCAGATATGGCACGCGAAGCCCAGCCCGAAATGATAATCCTTGTGTCGGTGCTTGTCGTTGGGCTCGACCTTGGCGTAGCAGATCTCGCACAGGGCGGTCAAGTGCTCCGACATGTGCACCTTCCTCTCGTCGATCGACGTGAACCTATCGGGACACCAGTGACAGGTGAATGGGGCAACGTCCTTGTGTTGTTCCAAACAATGCTGGTCCAATTTCGCCAGGGATTTGAACGCGACTTTGCAGATGGCACACTTGTAGATGCTGTTGCACTCTTCCACGTCCTTCCCGCAAATGACGTGACAACGGTGCCGCTTGTACTCCGTGGTATCCCTGCACGCGTGCTTGCAGTAAGGACAGGTGAGCCAAAGAATATGCTGGTCCTTGAGATGCTTCCGAAACTCCTCGGAATTCTCAGTCTTGACGCCGCAGGGGCAGGTCTTGGGACTGTCCCTGGGTTTTTTCTTGTGTTCGGCGTCTTGGTGAGTCTTCAGTTCGGCCTTAGAGCGGAAGAACTTGTTGCAAACGTTGCACTTGACCTTGACGACTCGTTGCAGGCTCTTGGGCTTCGCGGAGTGATTATCGACCGAACTCCTGGAGGAGGTGGATTCCGGAGGAGGGGGTGTTGTCTCCTGTGCGTCGTTGAGGATGTCCACGTCCATGTCCTCCTCGACGAACTGCAGCTTCATGATGCTGTGGTCCTTGCTGTACTTGGAGGACTCCATGGCCAGCAGCTCGTCCGTGTTGTTGTTCAACGCAGAACTGCCTCCGGTGGACGCGTTCGAGGACTGATCCTCTTGCTCGTCGCGGTCGCGTTCGCGGTCGTCGTCGTCGTTCTCCTTCTCTTCCGAACCCTTGGGTTTCTCCTCGTCGCTGCTGTCTCGGCTGACGATCTCATAAGAGTCGTTCTTCTTCTTTATGGTGATGCTGATGCCGATCCCGGAGTCCCGGTCCATGCTGGTATTCATCGGCGACCCCTTGCTCGCCATGGCCTCCTCCTCCTCCTTCGTCATCTTGCACACGCTCTTGTGCACGTAGAGAGTGTGCGGGTTCCGGAAGAGTCTGCCGCAGCTGCAGGCGATCTCCTCGTCGTTGTCTTCCTTCCTCGAGTCGGATCTCGTCAGTCTGCGCGTTTGCTGCTCCTCCTCCCCTTCTTTCCCAGAAACCGGAGACTGCTCCTGACCCAACTTCCTGAAAGGCGAGTTCTTGTACTTGTTCCTCCAGAGTTCTATGTTCTCCTTCGTCTCCTTGAAGCGCACGTGGCTCAGCTTGTGCTTCGACAGACACCTCAACGAGGAGTACACGCCCAGACAGAGATCGCAGCGCAAGCGGTTGTACCCCGACTCCTGGCCGCTCCCGTGATTGGCTTTGAACTTCTTGTAGGAGTCCAGCGACGACGAGCTGCTCGTGCGCTTGCGTTTTTTCGGATCACAGTCCACGCTTTCGTCGGACTTCGACGTCGAGGAAACGGATTCCGTCTTCGTCTGGGAAGAATTCGCCGTTTTCAGCCTGCCCGGAATCACGGACTGCCTTATCAGCTCCAAGACCACGCTTTCGGGTTGCTTGATCTTGTGGTACTCCGTCAAGTGTCTCCTGATCTGCCTAAACTCTCGTTGGCACAGGGTACAGCAGTAATTCATATTTACATTGTGCTCCGAGTCTGGCTTCTTCGAATCCTGGGATTTAGGAGGAACTTTACTGTTGATTTTGTCAGTCTTGTCGATCGAAGAGGAAGGATCGAAGCTGCTCAAAGCGCCACCGAGCTTCGAAGATTGCACCGGTTTCAGCAGTTTCCCATTCTCTCGTTCTCCATAAACGCACTCCTCGCTGTGGGAGTTACTGGAACTGGATCCGCTGGATTTACTGGATTCTCCGGTATCCGAACTCGCAGTGTCCTGTGACTTTTTGAACTTGGAGCTGTATTTCCGACGCAACATGGCGATACCGTGGATCTTCTCCGAATGGCGCCTCAGAGCCCTCTGCTCCGAGTACTGCTTGCCGCATTTCGAGCACTGGTATAGAGGTTTTGTACTTTTCACCGAGAAGATGAAGTTAGGCAAAGCCGAGTTCCCGTTGTTCAATCGAGGCTGATACTCGATGTAGGTTTTGGGGTTTTCAACCGGAGGAGTGGGTGGCCCTTCGATCGTGTCTTCTCCTCCCGACCGGTGGTCGTCGTCGTTGTCCTCGTCGCCATCCTCTCTGTCGGACGACGCTTCGCTGTCCACGGATGCGTTGTTTTGTAAGGTTTTGATTAACTCCAAGGTCTCCCATATCTTGTCGCATCTCTCCAATACGACGACAGGGTCTTTGAGTTTAAATAATTTCCTAGATTGTATAGGTGGAAGTAGATCGTCCTGGAATGAGAAAGTCAGAAGATAGAGAAGTGCAAGAAAGACGATTTAAAATTTCAAATAGATACTTTGATATTCAATCGATAGATGGAAATATGAGAAATTGCGATGAAATTTTTAGGAACGGGCGAATATTTCTCACCTGTACAAGAGAGTACGGTTAAAAGCCAGGAACGACAAATTTTAAAGTCACAAATGTTTTCGTTACCCTTCCTAAGGTTTTATCACTTTTCGAAAAGAATTTGATTTATTTGGAAAAATTAGTATACCAAAGATGGTTAATTTATAATTTATAGACTCAAGGACACGATCCGAATGAAATCACCAAAGGATTTGAAAATCTCATGGACTTGATTTCTGGAATAAATTCTGACTCGGTCCTTATCGAAGTTTCTTTATTTTGAAAAAGAAATTGGCAGGCTGTTTGCAAAGATTAAAAACTTTAGTAAAATTATCATTAGTTCTACAAAATTTCCATGCGAGCATGTGAAATCATTTTGTTCGATATTATCATGCTATTAACATCCATTACAGTTGCAGATTAAATAAATTCATTGAGACTGATATCACAAATTTAGATTCTGTTTTCCTGAAAGGTTCTTTTTATTTTCGTAATTAAGAAAGTCCATCGCTTCGATCGAAGAATCTTTTGCATTACGTTCGATAATTGAATGTATATTTCGGTTATAATTAGCATAAGATTCAAAATCATTCCTATTTATTTATCAAAGCGTCTACACGCACCTATAGAAAAAGAAATTGCAAAACCAGATAGAAAGAAACAAAATTTCAAGATTAAACAATAACAAATGAAACTTCAAACCCAAACAAACACAACTGGCGCTAAAGAAATCCTAAACAAAAAGAAAGGGAACTCCAAAACTAAACAAAAGATAAAAAAATAAAAAACTAAACAGTCGTAACAAAAACTCCTAATCCAAACAAAATGAATCGAAACTCAAAAACTAACTAAAACAACCTAAAATTCCTAAAATCCATCTAGATTTCCTAAAATCCATCTAGATTTCCCAAATTGCCTTATATAACCTATCCACAGGTGAAATCGATCACCTCTAATTTTTGAGTTTTTTCAAATTCTCATTCCCACAATACCAGATTAATTCGAGTCTTAACTTTGTTCCTTTTAAGATACGTTTCCTTCATATTAGGATCCGCTTAATACCACACAATAACAAACTTCCTTCAGCCATGGAATAATAGGCAATTCATTTCAGAAACGCTTTATATTTTGCGTTATGGAGTTAACCCATTTGGCAAATCGGCAACGCGTGTGTTCTCTGTGATTAAAAAACGTATCTAGAGTTTCAATATTAACTCATGTGTTGATAAAACCTCTCTGGATGCACGACTCTTCTCGAAGAGACAATAAACAAAAAAGAAAACAATTCCAAAGCGTCTCTCCTTCATTGCCGTGATTTAATTTCCATGGAGAAGTATTAATATGAAAAAAAGTTAAACTTTGCTTGGGATAAGTGCTCAATTCCAAAATTCCAGTTCAGGCGGAAACTGGAAAGCCACGCATTTTAAGAGTGACCTCGGAGCTCGAATCATCATCGGTCGGCGCCAGATGATCTCTCGTGGATTCGACAAATGCTTTCGAATTCGTGCAAATTCCACTGTATTTCCGTTGGACTCGTTCGCGGGGATAAAAGGACCCGCGGAATAGCGGGTCCTGGTAATAAACGGAACACGGAAGGAAAAAAAACCGACTTACGAGCAACTCTGTCTCCTCGTCCACAAAGCTGATGTTCAGCGAAGGCTCTTTCTTGGGAACGTTCATAACCCCATTCGACGCGATTCCGAGCGCCGTTGGCTGTTGTTCCTCCGAATGCTGCTGCTCCTCGTTTTTGCAAGTGGCCACTGGGAATTCGTTCTCCAACATTTTTCGCCCCGATCGCTACAAGTATCACTGAGGCCCGAAGAAAACGCTAATATCCCAAGACCTTCACGAGCACCGTGTGCCTGTGTCAGCCGTGACGACATCTTTCTCTCAACTCGCTTGATGTTCTGTTATTCGTCCGTTGGAGCAGTCAGTGGCGGATTCAAGCACGTCCGTTTTTCGGGGGCTCCTGCGGTAACATGAATTTCTCCCTTCGAATGTGTCGATCCTTCGAACAATAGATCTTTTGTCCTTGCATGATCTATTCTTCTTATTCTTTTTCATTGAAGTACTTTAACGGCATTGCTTCTACTTATTTTATGTTAATTATATTTGTGTCAAGATCCATAATTTTCAGATAAAATTTTAACCTAAGCAGGATCTTGGAAGGACACTTATATTTAACTCATGATATATTGACCAACGATACCCAAAATATTAAAGAGAGAATGCCACAAAAGTGTTATGCCCCAAATTATTTAATGATTTAGAAAGTGGCGAAAATATTTTCTAACAAATAACGCAGAAATTACGCAGGGACCTAACATCAGCCTGTAACTTTTTTTACTTATATAAGTAGTAATCTAATTGATGTTTTATAATTAAGTAATTGCATAATTTCTAGGAAGAAATTTTAACCAAAACAGAATTTTCGAAGGATACTTATTTCATTAATGATATATTGACCATCGATACCCAAAATCTTAAAGAAAAAATGCCATAAAAGTGTTATGCCTCAAATTATTTAGTGACTTAGAAAATGGCGAAAACATTATTAACAAATAACGCAGAAATTACGCAGGGACCTAATAAAAGACCACAACTTTTTTCAAATTATATGTAGTAATGTAATTAATATTTTATAATTAAGTAATTGCATAATTTCCAGGGAGAAATTTTAACCAAAAGAGAATTTTGGAAGGATACTTATATTTGATTAATGATGTATTGACCATTAATACCCAATATTAAAGAAAGAGTTTAACAAAAATTGTGCCCCAATTAGTTTAATGACTTAGGTAATGTCGATAATATTAATAACAAGTAACACAGAAAATATGCAAAGACGTTATGCAATATCTATCCATAGCGATTTTCTCTGACGAAAAATTCAACTTTTTTACCTTCTGATCTATCATGTGTGTTTCGTGGAAACAGTATGTTTTATATTATGTATAGTATTTAAGGACATATGCTAAACACATTTTTCATTTAGTCTCCATGCCGCACGTTAACCCTTTCGCTACTATGGGCGACTCTAGTCGCTATTTCCATAATATGTCACTGAAGTACGACGGGCGACTATAGTCGCTCTACATAAGATGCCATGTATTGTATGTACATTTGACGAACCTCTAAATGCATTGCGCACCACTATCTCACTATTAAATGTTACGTGGGTATTTTGTTTTGCATCGTTCGTGGTTTTCAGGCGTTTATATTTATTAAACTAGATGATTTTAATGATAGATCTCGGGCACCGTGTCCATTTTCGTCGCGATCATTCGCTCTGCTGTTTATCGTGGCGGAAAATCATCCCACAGCGAAAGGGTTAAACCTTTCAAATGTGTTCGAAATCAAAGCATTGTATTATAGTGCTCACTCCTACTGCGAAATATAATTCTGGTGAAAAAAATCTTTTTAATTTTCATAATTTATATTCTTATCGATGAATCAATTTCACTACTATCAATACATATACATAAATAATACTTGAATTATATTTGAAAAAAAGCTAGCCAAGAATAAATAAATAAAAGAACTTTCGAATCCCAAATTATTTGGAATTTTGAAAGTTGGTTTTTCAAATGATATTACAAAACCCAACATAAATCCTATTACCAATATTTAAAAAATTTGCTTAAACTTAGGGCCCCACGTACCTTAGATCCGCTACTGCGATCACGTGACGCCTTGGAAACGCAGCTGGACGAGTCCATGTTTGGGAATGGGGAACCCTGAATTGGGGCATATTAGTTTCCACGAAAATCCAATTAATCGGGTTTCGTCGTTACCTGTTCTACGATATTGTCATACCAACCGAATCCCCATTTCTCCAGCCAGCAATCATTTTTACCTTTCCCTAACCCGATATACCTGCAATTACCTATTACATTCAAACCAACCTAGGATCCAGACCACGACAAGCGTATGCGCGTCCCTCAGTCGTGCATACGACAAACCTTTAATAACCATTCCTCCTTTTTCTCCAGCAAATGCGCATTTCTGCAGCTTTACAGGAGGATCCGGTCGTACCGGATATCCGTCGATATTTTGGTACGCCCTTTGGGTGTTACAAAAGGGAAAGAAGGATAGGAAACGGAAAATGGAAGATGGAAAGTCCTCCTTCTGGGCGAGGCCACTTTCTCCTCGCTTAGCGTAACCATGGGGGAGCAGGAATCTTGAAAATGAGTAGGAATGAGGAATTTCGCTGCCCTGGAAAAAAATTTCTATTTTTGTAAAATCCTCAATTAGGATTTTGAGCCCTGGAATCCTCTTCTAACAAAATTTTGTTTATCAAGGGTGAAGAAATGCTCTCTCAAGATTTTGAAGGCATTCAGGAATCTTTTTTCCCCTATTGCTGACACGCCAAATTACTGGAGGCAGAATCTCACTCAAGAGACACGTATAATTTAAACTCATACATAATAACGCCTATATAAGGAACAAAAAATGAAAACCAATTGTGAACCGAGAATCCACTAGTAGAAGTTCTTGGTGATCCAATAACCGAGCGGAGGCTATACAGCTTGATCCAGTACCGGACCAGGCTGCATAGGATTAATTTGTACCATTTTTGATAGTTCATGGAACACTTCAGACTTTCTTGTAACAATAAATTCTAGCAATTTGTTAACAATAAATGATTCACCGCCGTTTTGCGCTATCCCATCTGTACAGGACAATTTTTCACGCATAATTCTCCCCAAATGCATCCGATACCCTAATTCCAACTACCAATCGACCCACTCACTTCATGGAACTTTGGCATTTTATCTCGACAATTACTGTCTGAAACGCTCGGTAAACCCTGCATGCAGGGTAAAGATAAGATCCCAAATTAGCCCAATTGCAGGTATCCATTGCACACTCGTGAATTTTAATTCCCTGCATTGTACTTATATATATTTCCAACTAATCCTCCTTCAGAAAATCCGCAGATGCTCGCACCAAAAATGAAAGGAAATCTCAAGATCTTTCGCCTAATAAGACCAAGCCGAGTCGATAAAAGCTTCTGGTTTCATCCCGGTCACGACAAAATCAATACCTTTTGCTTCTCCTCTACGCATCTTGGCAGCCAGCTTCGGTCTCTGCTTGCTAGTCTAGCGAATCAGAACCTGACCCTGGATAAAATTTCGATAGAAAATGATTCAAACGCTCAAAAATCTGATTGGGACCTCTAAAAATCTATAGTTTTCAATTTCTGTCAAAATCATTCCTCGGCATTTGGAAATCCCTTGTTTTCAGAAAAAATTCTGGGACAGAATTACTATTTTCAGTTTTTATGAGTAATAGCAACGTTCGTTCAATCGATCCTGCTAGAATTTCCGGTCGTCCTGCAGAAGCTAACGTGCAATCGGTCTGATCTCCACTGGCGAATTCCCTAGAATTATGTGGCGAGAGATGTTATGATACGTAATAGCGATTCGCGTGAATCCAACATATCAGTGTTCTAATTGAACGAGGTCAGGTAAACAATGAGTGCATCCAGCGATTCCCGATACAATTGCCAGGTTAACGAGATCATCGGGTATGTAACTTCCGTTGCGATGTTATAAAGCCATGTAGTCATTGTTGCACGAGGATCAGTCGGGGCACGATGTTTCCACGAACCGTTCTTCTGTGTCTCCTTGCTTGCAGTGCAGCTGCATCTGCATATCGAGTTCCGGAAACAGGTATCGACCTTTAATCAGCCACCAGTCGATTTAAAGCACTTTTTTGCTCGCCAGATTCTATTAGTAGGTAACACTCCTCGAGGTAGATCCTTTATCCGGTACTAGCCCAATTTCTTAAGTAGAAACTTCTTTTTCTAAATTTTAATCAGATTACCGGTAGAAAATTTGTTATCAATAGAATTGTCTGTGGAGAAGCAAATGATATAAAGATCCTCAATCTGGTATCAGCCAAATTTTGTTAAAAGTAGCACCTGTGCAGTTACAGGTTCTTCAAATGGTATTAACCAAATTCTCCGAGTTGAAGTCTTCCGGTTAAAAATTTGTTAACAGCAAAATTGTTTGAGAAGAAGCAACTTTTAACACCTAGATCCAAATCCGGATCTGTAATCAATAACCAGCCCCGAGTGGATTTTTTTTTTTTTTTTTTCATTTTAATTCCTGATCAGTTGAATTCTCTGACGATAGTCCAAACATTTGTCCAAGCACAGATGATTAATTAGCTATTATCAAAATTTTATAAGTAGGAATGCCATTGTTTTTTTATTTACAACCAAATTTCCAATTATAAATTCGTTATTACCTAACAAATCTTACAAGTAACATTACTTCTTCAGAAGCAAATGTTTAGTCAACCATTAGCCTTAAGCTCATCCGACTTGGGATTGAATTTAGCAATGTCCAATTTAGTTTAAGCAACCAAATTCCCCGATTGCGAGTAGATTCGGTAACTACCACTTTGTCTGATGCCAAAAAATACCATTAAAAGCTGATGCAAGTGCAAAAGATGCTACCATGACACCATAGACTTGTTATCGACATTTTTGGAAATGTTAATGTTGTTCCTCAGCAATTGAATGCTGTAACTGTGCAATCACCAATTTTCTTTCTTCACCAACTTGTTATTCATTGATCTCCGCTTGAGGGGAAAAAATTGTCCAGAATCCTGAAATTCGTTACAATCTGTCATTGCCCATTTCAACTGTGCGTGAGTCTCGTTTCTGGTGACTCATTCCACTGCCACAAATTACTACCTTCCTTCCTCCGCATGAACGGACGAGACTTCGCTTCGTTATTATTCAATTCCACCTTTTCCAAGGATACCAGACACACCGATTCAAACGTTCGGATTTCGGGGATGTCATCCGGGACTGGTTCCGAAATATTCGGGATCGAATGTTCGGCTCGCTCTTTCACACCGAGCGACCTCGACAACAGGAGCCAGTGGATACGTTTCAGCTGGAAACCGCTGGCAATCCTGAGCGGTTCTTTGTGGACGTTTGTACGTATTTTTCAGAAAATAACGTCAATTGTGGCCAGATTCTGGCGGATCTGTTTGCAAAAGTCTCTTTTTTCCAGCCACTTTGACTTTCAACCCACAACTGGACTGGGGATTTCGAATAGGCAACTGGTACCTCATCAGGAAAGAAAACATCAACCCCGAGGATTCCGGTAATCCTCGGGTGGAAACTCCCAAACCTGTAATTGACTCCTGGAATGATGTGCCCGAACAGGAAGGCGATACGACCAAAAACACCAAGGAGCTTGAAGGATCCAAGGAACCTTTTGGGGAAACTATCACTCAAAAAGAAACTTCCGAAGCTTCTCTGACAACAACATTTATGACGAAATCATCCCCAGAGATGGAAATAACGGAATCTCTCCGAACTGAATTTGGTCCCGAAGTAACCATGGAAACTCTTTCTTCAAAAGGCACTGAATCTGTTCAAGAGGTTACTACGGAGTCTCTTCATAGAGAAACTACAGAACTCGAGAATACAGACTCTATTCGGACAGAAATTACCGAATCCGAGAGAAAGATATCTACTGAATTTGAAGGAAAGACATCTTCTGAATCCGGAGAAATTCAGACAGATGCCACAGTGCCTGTTAGGATATCTACTACAGAATCTGGTTCAGAGGAAAACCTGGAATCTGTAGAGAGGAAGATTGTTACGGAGAGTATGCCGACAACAAGTACTATAAAGTTTATTGAGAATACACCGGATGATTCTGTGAACTATATCAAGGAAAAGAAACACTTTACAGCAGATAGCAAGACCAGTGGTAAACGGGAACCTTCTTCGGTTGAAATTATCGGTCCTTAATAGACTGGTAGTTCCATCCTTTTTAGGGGAAGAATTTTGCGTATTATTGTGAATATTTTAAGCCAACGAATCTTTGTTGTAGTCTTAGAAATGTCGTTATATTTTTTTCTTAACAGCTCTGGAGGAAAAAATGGCAAAGTTTTTCCAAATTTTCTGATCGGGAGTATTATAGAAGTATTTCTCTGAATTCTGTAAACATTTTTAATCAATTTTCTTATAAATTGTTATTATAATATACTATATATAGTTGTCGTAATGATATAATTTTATATAAATACTTTGCGAACGCTAGAAATAAAAAAAAATTCGATTCAGAAAGAGAATTTCCAAACGATTAGGAATTCATAATTTGACTATTGGTCCGATAAAATATGCTGAAATAAATTTCAACAAAACACATTATTTCGAATTTCTAATTAGAATCACATAAATTTGTAGAGTAGCTATATTATATTGATAATCATTTCGTAGACGAAACTATTTTTAGAACATCGTAATCTCAAAAATATAAAATGTAATTATTGAAGAAAAAGTAGTAAAATAAATAATTTACAAAATTTTTAATTTCCAAAAAATTATTTTATAAATAAACGTTTTTACCAAATCATACCAAATAAAATAAAAAGGATATAAATTCACCGCTAGAATTTGGAATGGGTTTATAGGAATTTTGAGGAATTAAACAATTGCAGTATAGTTGCGTAAAATTTATTATACCTATTGACAAACCTGAAGCAATACATTATAATAACTCTTACGCCGATATCGTACAAATCGTAGTCATCTTCACGCTTTCCGATTGGATCTTACTGTAATTAAAAAAAAACGAATTTTCCTAGATCAGTTCCACGTTCTTCTTTTGGGTTTACTTATTTCTTTGCAGCAAATCGTTTAACGAAAATAAACGAGTGAAACATTTTATCCCCACCCCCAAAAAATGTATATAAATTAATTGAATAAAAGAAATCATGCAAAATTTGTGCGAATCCCAATCCCAAGCCAAGTTTTTTGATGAATGTGATGATTAAATTATAACACAGTAAATTAAGTTAATTTATAGAAGAAAAATAATGATCACCTTTGTTGTGTGTAGAATGTTTGTTAGAATGATGATATATTTTGGTGATTTATAGCGATGATGATGATGATAAAAGCTATTTATAATTGCGATGTAATAATTTTTAGAAATAATGGCTTTTTAAAAACAACTGTCATAATTCTAATGATAAATTTCGCGAATTGGTGGATATTTACAAATTCCATTTAGAGTTAAATTTTTCAATAATAATATTTTTTATGCACCACACTTTTTTATAAAAATGTTTTGGATGATAAATAAAATAATCTTGAAATCTACAATATTTGTTGAAATAATTTTTAAATAACAACCTATTCGATCGCATAAGACAATTCCCTTTTTCAATAAAAAAATTGATTAAAATGGAAACTTATTTGAAATTATTTGTTATTAGTATTAAATTTCAATTTCATTTTTGATACAAATTATCAGCATTTTTTTGTACCGTAAAAACATTCTAAAAATATAAAAATCTTTTGTATTTATCCAATTCTGTAAATTGAAATTTGTACGATCCGAAAATCAATTCAAATTTCACTTTCGTTGTAAATTTCAACTGGATATCCTTTTCAATTATGGGTAGCCTCCATAAAATTTATTTTAAATTATATAAATTTCTAATTATGTTACTTAGTGTGACATCCATAAAAAATGAATAGTGGAAAATAAAAAATATAACATGATATAAAATAAAAAGATCAGACTACATAAAAAAGAGAACACACGCAAAATAAGGTTTTGAAACTAAACTAAGGGGAACTACTAAAGAAATCATTATAAGTGAAATACGTAATAATAAAGTACTTAAAGAACTCATTTAATAAGTAAACTGAAGAGTATCAATAATATGACGGTAAGACAACGTCCACATGCTGTTTGAGACTAAACATCAGTTTTATATACGACATCATCTCTTCCTGACACTTGTAGCACAAATGTAAGGTGCATTTGTCTACTTCCTTCCCTAGAATATGAATAGAAAAGAAAGAAAGCGTATACCACCACCATAAACATGCACAAATTAATATAAAAATGACAATTTTGTTTGAACCAGTATCCCAATAAGAAAGAAATTTTGATGAAACCTTAAATATATATGAAGCTGAAGTTTGGAATTTTTCAGTTTTGGTGAAAAACCGCAAAAATACTGATAAGCGAAAATTTTGCTTTGTAACATTCAAAAATTTGAAAAGTAAATGAAACACTGTTTTTATAAAAACCATAAAATACACAACTTCATATATGTTTTTTTAATTTAGTAAAACCTTGACTTTTTTACAACAAAAACTGTCGAAGAAATAAAGTTTGTAAGAATTTCGAATAGATTCTGAAATAAAAATTAATCAGTGAATGGATTTTGATAATTTTCGAAATTTTGCAATGTTGAAAAAGCCGAGATTTTAAACAATTTTGTATTCACAGCTTAACACATTATTTCAATATAGCCAATTAGAATAACTAAAACATTTAGCGAAATTACAGAAAAAGCAAAAATTCTTTTTGAAAAATTTTGGAAATGAAAAGTTTAGATGAATCTTCGGTCAATATTTCAGTACCGAAATTTGTAATTTTCACTGGATGGTATTTCAAATTTGGAAAATGAAAAATATGAAAAATGCCAAACCCCCCATTTAAATGTTTCCCAAAAAAACAAAAACAATAAAAAAATATGGATAAATAAATAGAACAACAATTATTATTAATAATAATATTGATAGAAAAATAGCAATAAAATTCGCTATCTCCCCATAAAATAATTTGGTAAGCCGAAGAAGGCAATTAAGCGGATAAAGATTGATGATATCCCTAAAGAAATGTGACCATGCCAAATGAAACTTTTCAAATGAAGCCTGTGAGAAAAAAGCCAAATGGTAGAATTTTGATTCTTGAAATACCTAGATATTGCATACAGATATGAAAAATATTGAACCTTTAACAAATGGATAAAAAAAATTATAGAAATAAAAGTTACCTTCTTCGACGCAGCTCCGACCTTAGTTTTCTTTGTGCCCCTGACCTTCTTCATTCTGTTTTTACGTTCTTTACGTTGTTTCCTGGTCTGCTTTTGCTTTTCGAAGAGTCCATGCCTTGCCAACCTGTGTTTGGGTTCGAATTTCTTGGCAAAGTCCAAGGTGTCGTAAATCAGAGCAAATCCAGTGGATTTGCCACCTCCAAAATTCGTTTGGAAACCAAATACGAAGACCACATCTGGAGTGACTTTGTACATTTTAGCGAGCTTTTCCCTAATTTCAGACTTGCTGACCGAGGGTTGTCCAGGATGCAAAACATCCACGACCTGAAAATTAAATAGGTTTGAAATTAGTGTACACCTGAAAATCCAAGAAACTTGAATTTATAACGTCTAAATTTGTAACTTTTTAAATTGTAGCCTTTATAATTTTTGGGAAGCAATTAAATGATACTAGAGGGGCAGAAAATTCAAATAAATGAAGAACTAATAACTTGAATACATTTTCACAATTATACATTGGATAAAATTTGGAATATTAATAAGTTTTGATTTTAAAGTCTGATAAATAAAGCAGAAAATAAAAGGAAAAATTCTTCTTCTTAAAAGTTCGAATATTCTCATCATAAATTATATATAAATAATAATTATCCGTGATATGCCACCTGTTCTTAACACTTTACCAACCACTAGCGATTCAACAGCATTCACGCATCTGAACGGTCGCTGGATGATACAAATGCTAAATTATATTTATTAACCGTTTGAATGCCACGGGTTTTTGTTGTTTTGCAAATCGAAAATTGACAAGCGGTGCTGTATCGCTTTTTTTATTCCGCATTTCAAAAATACTGGCATTTTTGGACACGAGATAGAAGAAGCACGATCGTACCACTTGGGACTAAAACGGTAGACTAATAGGCTAGTGATCGGTAAAGTATTAAATTTTCACATCCTATTTGTCCCATAAAATTCAGTGACCAAAAAAAAATAGAAGTCAGAAGCTTCATAATTTTCTGGAACAAAGTTTCTATTCTTTAACCCAGTGAATACGATTTATACACAAATACAAAATTACAATTTAAAAATTGTTTCAGCATCCTTATAAAACTCTCTGAAATCAGTTTCCTGTAGTTTAATTTGGTATTCATTGATATATTTATTTCCTAATGCTAAATCCTGCGATTTATATTACTATAAATAGCCAAAAATTAAAATTTCTTTATCATTCTAAAAAAAAACCCAAATAAATGAAACTACAAAAGTAACGAAACATAGTAAATTAAATTTAGGAGTACCTGCCCCGGTTAAAAAAATCTTCAAAAATACCAGAAAATAATCAAAGAAATTCAGTAATAAGAAAAATAACAAAAAAATAATGTGAACTTACCATTTGTTTCCGGCATAGCAGCCGGTTGGTCATGAACTTCCTGGTTCTGATTGTTGCGGTGCCTTCAGTCTGCAACCAAGTCAAAACAATACTTTGAGGTTAGGTTCTATAACCTGAAGGGACTATATTCCAACCCTTCCGTCAGTCGCCAATTAAAATCAGTACCAAACACTTGATTTTCATGTAATTCCTTTTAAAATTTTCCACCAATTTTCAAAAAGACCAAAGATCCATTGAAAATATTTAAATGGAACACAACATTTGTTTCGATCCACAAGACCCTCAAACAATCTCATCCCCATGTTCCTTTTTTGTCAAAAAAATATATATTTATTTTACGGAACAAGAAAAATATGAATAGATGAAGGTAAAACGATACTTTAGGAACTCATTTTCACAATTTCCGATGAAAATAGTCGAATGATCGTCGATCATTTTTCCGATACAAAATACATACCATCTTTCCCGATCTCCGTGCCGCACGCAAAAGAATCCCTACCGGAAACCATGAAGACACTTCACGGAAGTACCGCCATTTATTTGTACGCTTGTCGACACCAATGCCTGGTGAAGTTCGATAGAATATCAACAGATGTCACTGTATGGAAAAGTTAAATATTTAAATCAAGTAATTTCGGAACTGTGACAATATTAAACATTATTATTAATAATGCAAATTATATTAGTAATAATGGAATCATTGGGAATTGAAATAAGTGTGCATTCATGTTAAATTTTGGAAAATTTGGGCGAAATATCAAATTTACAAAACATCGTCCTCGATAAAATATTAATTTTCCAATATTTAACGTCGACAAAAAATAAATCTTGAAAATTTCCAAAATTTATTATCAATATCAATAACGAGAAAAAATAAAATCTCCAAAATGTTTGAATTTCGTAATTGCCGCTCTCTCGTAGAGTTACCTTATTGAATAATGCCGCTTTTCGCCGACAGATGTCGCTAGTGTATACTGTCTAACGGAATGGCGTCGTAAAATCGACATATATTTTCATCTGAATCGTAACTTTCCCACTCTTGGAGTTCCATAAATAAGAACGATTTTGTTTCCAAAAGCAATTAAGCTTACTCCTAATTCATTATGTAATCAATCTTTTATCCTCAAAGTCCAGGAAATCATCGCTTTTTTCTAAGAAATTCTCTCCTGAAACCTGCGAATTACCGACGCACGACATACATACTTCTACATCCTTCTTAAAATGGCCGATGGGTTTCCGATTGGAGGCTTCTCTTTACTTGCGACCTCCGGTGGTTGTATTTATAGGATAGTTAGCAATTGCATTAAATTATTATTTGAAATTCAGTTTTAATCTTAAAATACCATCAAGAAGAAGAGGGGTAGAAAATATTTTTCTCTTCCTTCGTAAAAATTTGTCAGCTATTTTCTAAATATCTATATCTATATTTATATCTAGCTATATCTACCCAAACGAAGTATTTATACATATGTGTTCATGCATATGTATACATATACGCATACACACTTGCCTTGGTCTGATAAAGTAGGAACCGACCCAAGAAGAACCGCTTATCTTTGGGAAGTTTTCGAAATTCCTGATTTTCCTTTCAATTTCGAAACCTACGCGACAGCAACCGCAACAATAACAAAAACAGTAACAATAACAATGATAAGGATAGCCAATGCCCCCGTTCCTATCCATCGAGAAACGGACGATTTATAAAGAGCGTGGAAAATGCGAAAGAAGATGCCTGAAAAATCATGATTGCCGTGACCGAAGTTCCTCCGGTGTTGCCTTGCGGGAAAATAAAAGCCGGAACGCGAAACGGAGCAAATGAAAGTATAAAGGACGGGAGAATAAAAATGGGATTGAAATAATGACGCGCTAGAGTGGGGGAGGGAAGACGGAAGAGTTGGTTGGCGGGCGGGGAAGCGGGAGGGGGTTAAAAATCACCCGACTACGTCCTCTGCCGGGAAGACGTCTTCTTTATATGTAGAAAGAAGTACGCGTAGCATTGCTGTTGAAAATGGCGTCGTGCTCGGAGCTGCCAGAACATTCGTCTCCAGCCAAGCGTCGGAAGGTGGAAAGTGACGACTGTAAAACGAATTTCGACGCGAAAACTCAATTCAGCGAACGACAACTCGCCCGAGAAACAACGCGTCGAGTGCTCGAAGGTAAAATTTTTCGAAATACGCCCGATTGATTATCGAAATTTCAAGAATCTCAAGATGGCGGCGAAAACGCCATTCGCCTGCTTTCTCTCGTTCCTGCCGTTTGCACGGCAGAGTTTGACGAGGGCGTAGCCGCCATCTTGGCTCTTTTAGGTGCGTCGATACTTTTTTTCTTTGCCATCACGCTAACGATCCCAAGGAGTGCAGAGCACCCCGAATCCCTGAAAACGCATCTAACGGTGCCCCGTGCATTTTTTGAGCGAATTTCGCCTTCCAGTCGGGGCATTTTGGGGATTGAAATATTAACGCGGGAATCGAAAGGGTCACTGACAGAACCAAGTCCCTCTTGAGAGTGGTCTATCAGTGTTCATAGATGGCAGAGTTTAGCACAACAAAAGGAAATATGATTTTGACATTTCTTCATGCGCGCCAACGCAGCGTCGCGAACGGTTTGTCCATGTGCGTTCTATTTTTCTTTATCAATTTAACTGTGAATTAACCTTTTCTTTTTTTTTTACCAGTTTTCGAGGTCAATCCGGTACGAGAATGGTTCGGTCATTTTTCTTTTTTGTCCATTGCAGTAAAAGAGAGGATTTTATTAATTACAATAAACGCTTGTTCCGGGATGTCGGTGTTTATGAAAATCCAGGAAGCTTCAGGGGTTGCAATTCGACTTTCAATTAATTTTAGAAAATTAAAGTCCATACTTTGTTGGTCGTCATTACAAATTTTACTTCAGTTTCTTGTAAAATAATATTCTTATGAACAAGTAAAGCAAGATTAATATACCATATTGCGAATATGTGCGCCTCAAACAAAATTTGAAAGTTCCTTGGAATATCAAGTTTCATCCAGAAACCAATAATGACCGACTAATAATATTACTGAGATGGGATGTTTGGAATATTTTAATATGAAATTATTTTTACATATTTATTATTTATTCCGGTCACAGAATTTATTACGTTTCTTCTGCCCTTATTTTCTCTGTTTCGTCGTAGATTCGGTTGTTTATTTAATGATGACGATCGATTACAATAAAGATATGATTACAAATCCAAAGATACCTGTATATTTGAAAATCTCAGAAATTTCAAAAGTTCTGAAAATCTTTCAGTAAATTATTCTTATTACGATTCTCTACTGATAAAGTTTGACAATTTCAATTTTCCCTTACAAACTAAATCAAATTGTCTTTTTTAATGGAAGCTCAACCTTTAGAATAAACTCTTTACTAAAAATATCTCTACTTAAAAAAAGTTGGTATAATAAATCCTATTTTTTGAATGATAGAGTATCAAATTTCATCCAGAAATTGATAAATAGTTATTAGTATTTTATTAAAATTATTAATTTTAATAAAATAATGAAAAGTATTAATATTTTTAATAACAATTATTAATATTACCAAAGTGAGAATTATAGACTACTTTCATTTAGTGTTAATTTTATTTATCATTTAATCATCATTTATTTATCATTTATTTCAGTCACTCAAATTGTTCATTTTTACCGTTATCTCATGCGTTTCTCATGATTTTTTTCTTCCTTTTTTGCAGATCCGTTCCTTGAACCATTTGTTAATTGATTTACAAATTTGTTCATTCGAAGATTACGATTGGCTATAATAAAACGGAAATTGTTCACAGCGAAATTTATAGAAACGTTTGATTTATTTCTTCCCTTTTGAAAAATTGCCAATTTCAGTTAGTCGTTAAAGAGATGTTTCCGACTGTTCAGTTTATTTCTAGGGATGTAAGGAAAAATACCAGCGACAAATTAGCTTAATGTATTACGTATTGTTATAATAATGTATTTTGATAAAAATGTAATATTAATAAATTTTTTCATTTGATCAAATAAACGGAAATGCAATATAACCTTTGTTTAAAATGATACAAATAGACAAAAATCCAATTGAAACCCCTAAAAATAACGCAAAAGACGGAATTTAATGAAAATTAATGAATCGGCGAACCTTCTATTGAAATACGAAAAACTAATGCAAAAAAATTGTAAGGAATTTTAAGATTACGGTATTTTATTTGTGTAGGAATTGCTTTCAATCAGTTTAAGTATGAAAATCATGTTCTTGAAATATTAATGATGGCATTATTTTTATATTTTTCCAAAATTTTATATTTTTTTCTCTTAGAATTATAATATTTAAAATTCCGTAAAAAAGAACTGTTTCAAAAAACAGTTCTTACTTCTAGTATTGATTCAGGATGAACCAAAATTTCATGTACAATTAAATTCAATAGTATTCAATACAGAAGCATATTGATTTCAATAATAAATTTCCACAAAAAATATTGACGGGATAAAATGTACCTGTGCTTTGGAAAAATTTGAAAATTTTGAAGGATTTTGCGTAATAAGAAAAATAAATCCCTCCGAATCTCATTTTTGTAATTGTGAGATTTCAAATTTTTTCCCACAAAACCAAAACCAAAGTTCTTTATTTAATAATAGGTAATCTTAGAAGTGACAAACCCAAAACATTGAAAACTTCCGGACTTAGAAAAAATTTTTCAAAAATCATCGAACTTCTTCGTATTTCTTATATATGTTGCGAAGAATCTCAGTATGCTAAAAAATAAATAATTGCTTGTATTACTGTGTAAGATCGATGGAAATATCATAAAACCTTTCGACATCTGAAAATTAATTATATTCGGAAGAATAATTAAAGAATCAATTGTTTCCGTATACTATTCGCTAACGAATTACAGAATCTCATCCGAGCGAAACCCAAATTCTATTTTTGCAGTTCCTGGATCTCTGGCAGCTTCGATAAAAGATGATCTTTTTATGTTATTAACAGAAACGATAGGAGTTGACAGCGGGTTCACCGAATTGAGTGATGGTTCTAAATCATCTTCGACATCGCCCAATGTGACAAATGTAACATCCACACCTTCTCGTACGGATTCCACCAGTGACGATACTGGCTGCCCGTAAGTACAAGCCAAGATTTTTGTTTTTAATTGTTAATGTATTTGGCGATTTAGGACAAAAGTGGTAAAACATCATTTCCTTTGGGTTAAGGCTAGACACCGCGGACGAGAAGGACGACGTGTCATCAACAGTATCCAATCTGTCGGATTTGTCTGGGCTTTCTGAAATATCTGGGGAAGAACCAGGCCATCAGTGGAGAAGCGCGTCTTCTTGGGTGCAAAAACAAATGTTAACTGGTGCAAATCCAAGAGATTTACTTCATTATCTACTTATGGATTCCACGCAGATACCAGAGCAGGTGGATGATTTCACCTTGTGGAAGGTTCGTTGAAAACATTAACATAACAATTTTTTCGTAGTATATTGTTGTTGTTTATAATTTCAATGACTAGAAATGAAATTTTATAATTTATCCCTGTTTCGAGTATAGATTTTATTTTGTTGTGTATACTATTGAAAGTTGTTAAAGTATTGTCCAATTGAATTTTTGGTAATTATGGCATTAATCAGGTCTCTATAATAAATTTTGAAGTCTCGATATATCAAGCATTCCAAGTTTTTAACAATATCAAGAATTATGTCTATTGAAATGTTGGTAAATAAAGCGGTTACGTCTAGTGAAGCTAGCATTTCGTTATGATTAATATTTTTAATTTTAATTAGATTAATTAATGGCCATAGATCTTTAACACGATAGTTGGGTTTTCCAACATATGTTTTAAATATTTTTTCTAAAAATAAACTAATTTTATACGTAGGTGAACTTATCGCTGAGATTATAATTCTCCAACCAACATAATATTTTGTATTTTAGGCAGACAACAATTTTTCAGTAATTTCTAAATTATTTAAAATTTAATCGTCTAACCTTTAAAATACTTTGACTCCAAAATATTTAGAAAATGAACCGCGAAATTAAAATTTCGAAAGAGAATTTTTAATATTCATGAGGTTTTCTTAATATATTTTGTGACTTATCTTTGGAGCGGAAGTTTCAAATTGGAGCTTCGGCTTTAAAGTGTATTAATTTTAATGTCTTGCAAAACATAAAATTTTTGTACAATTGATTTTCAGATTATCATAAACATGATGTCACAGCCGCCAAGGAGGCAAAAACTGCGGCATGTGAACACTTTAATGGATGTAGTTAGATTAATAAAAAACAGTAAAAAGATTATAGTATTGACAGGAGCCGGTGTCAGTGTTAGTTGTGGAATCCCGGATTTCCGTAGCAGAGATGGCATTTATTCAAGATTAGCACAAGATTTTCCAGATTTGCCTGATCCACAGGTTGGTAACAAAAAAAAAACAGTTTATAGGAAACGTTTTCTCTTGTTTGCAATAAACATTAAAGAAAATATAACCACATTTCAAAATTATATAATTTTTATGTTAATTATATATAATTGTAAAATTATGAGTGGGCAGAAATCCATCTTTCGTCTCTTAAAAATTAAACAAGTATTTTTCTTACACATAAATTTGGAGATTTTAGATTTGTTTTCATTTAAATAATAACTTTTTTATAACAGAATTGTAAAATGTTTTTGGAATTTTTTAGGCAATGTTTGACATCAATTATTTTGCACAAGATCCAAGACCGTTCTATAAATTTGCACGTGAGATTTATCCCGGGCAGTTTATACCAAGTCCGTGTCACAGGTTTATCAAAATGCTGGATAAACAAAAGAAATTACTGCGAAATTACTCACAGAATATCGATACATTGGAGCAAGTAGCTGGGATCGAAAATGTAATTGAATGTCATGGTAGGTTTAAACTTTTTAGCCTTTTCTCCTCTTCTTTCCAGTTCAATCCCAAAAAAATATATATATTCTTGGAAGAAAACTTTTTTTTTACCAAAATGTGAATTACAAGTTTAAAATTGTTATTTAAAAAAATTAAAATTGGTAATAAAATCACTTTTCACCTTTCAATAAATAATTCTCTTATTTTAAAAGAAATTTTATTCTGGTTTTTTCCAAAAAAATATTCAAGAAATAATTTTTGAAAAATGTAATTATGATCTTACAGCATACATTTTTTATTCGTTTTTAAACATTTCCATTACTACAATTAGAGTTTCAATTTATCGCTTGATATATTTTACTGGGAATTTTTATCAAAATATGACTTAAGATAAAATAATTATAGTTTTCTCAATAAACATTTTTTTAATGAAAACAGTTGAATTGCAACAAAAATGAACGATTCTGTGAAAAGTAAAAGTCAAATTGTTCCATTTACAGGTTCATTCGCGACAGCATCCTGTACGAAATGTAAATATCAAGTAAAAGCAGCCGATATCCGAGAAGATATATTCGCACAGAGAATACCGATATGTCCGAAATGTAAAGCGAATGCTTTGCCATCAATGACAAATATAAACCCTAATGAAAACTATAGAGGTGAGTTGAAATGTTTTTTGAATGTTTTATGATCTTCCAGTTGATATTTCATTTATTTCATGTACGACAGGTGAATATTTCTTATGGAAAGAGAACTTAGCTATCCATTTCGATAGTTTGTATGCCGTTACTTAAATAAGTTGTTTTAAAGAAAAAAAAAAAACATAATTTAAAGCAGTAGTTGGAGTAGAATTGGAAATATCCTTCTTGCTAAATATGATCAGATGCTAAGAATTTGCTTTTTCCAAGACAACGATATAACTTGAAACTACAACATTTCATCATTCAATAAGTTACGAACACCGTAATAGCGTTTCTGTTTTAATGAGCTCAAATAAATATAAAGAAAAAACACACCAGGTAACAGTCAATGAGTTTCAAGTTATTCCATATTTGTTATTTGTAATGTTGATTTTTAACCAAAACCTAGATTGCAATAATTTATTTCGTTGATTTCTTACTTGCGGTGAAAAATTAAAACTCATGAGAATCAACGGTTTGATTTCCTATTATTTGTTTTAATTCTTTGGAATCTTAATTATTTCGAATACTTGCATTTCCTTCCTTTGTACGTTTGATATAAATTCGATACATTTTTTAAAATTTGTTAAAACGTATATGTTTGTAATTAATTATCTCCCGAGATTTTTAAAGGTTTTACCGATTTCCCGTTGACATTAATAATTACCGAGAATCTATCGTTCAAATGTGGTTCTACTCAAAGCGGAAAATTTCTTGTAATTTCTAGATCTAGTGTCACAAGGTATCATGAAACCAGATATCGTGTTCTTTGGCGAGGGACTGCCCGATGCTTTTCATGACGCTATGGCTAAAGATAAAGACGATTGCGATCTTCTAATCGTCATCGGTTCCTCTTTGAAAGTGCGACCGGTAGCTTTGATACCTTCTTCCATTCCGTCTCATGTCCCGCAGATTCTCATCAATAGAGAATCGCTACCACACTTGAAATTCGACGTAGAACTATTGGGGGATGGTGACGTTATCATCAACCAACTGTGTCATTTGTAAGTATTTCTATTATTATTTATTTTAATTAATTTACATGAAACGAAAATTCATTTTTATAATACACGAATCGCTTTTAGTTATTTTTACATTGATGCAATATTATTTTTTTTGTTAATAAACAGATATATTTCTTTTTTGTAAAAAAATAATACAAATTATTAAAATATATTTTAATTGAAACTATCCCCTAACGAATATTATTTATTATTTTAGAATGGGAGACAATTTCAACGAGCTTTGTTGGAAAGACACGATTTTGAAAGAATCGACTCAATTACTTCCATCGCGATTCACGTCGGAGGACACTTGGGAGCAAAGTCAGGACACGGCTACCAATGAATTGTCCCAAGACAGCGTCGAAGTGAATCTGAAAGCTCAGAACGTGTCGTCCGAGAGTCAAGACAGCATGATGATAAATGCTAATACCACACCCAAACACATGGAGAATACAGACATATGCATTTCTCCGTTCCATACCGAACATATAGAGAACACAGAGGGAAGCTTTTCTCTGTTGGACGAGAGCCCCAAGAGGAGATTGGGCGATTCCAGCGTCGAAAGCAGTCCCAAACGCATGAATTTCGGCAGCAGTCCCACGACGGAGTATATCGATTCCTCTTCATCGCTGAGTCTTGAATCAACCACTCGCAAGAGTCACGTTATAACCGTGGAGTCGACGTCAGAAAATAACAGACAGATATTCAATTTGGAGGAGTGTCACGTCGTACCAAAAATGAACTTCTACTCGGTAGTGGAGGAAAGATCGGCAGACATCACTCTGGATACCAACACAAACAGCGTCGTCGGGAAGAGCGTTCAGTCGAACGAAGAGCAAGCGAACGTGGAGTCAGATAGAGGCTTGATCAAACCGAGACACGCTTCTATCGACTCTGCCATGGATTCTGGGATTGGCGATAGCTGCAATAGCGTTGACAGCACGGAAGAAAAATCACGCACCGAGTGTGGGATGGAGCAATCGAAAATCCACGATTTGGATAGACGTTGCTGGGAGCCGAAGATTAAGGAGAGCCTTGCTATGAGATTACCCGGTACGCGTGTTCTTTCACTTTTCTTTTTATCGGAAATTTTCGGAGTGAATTGTTTATAAGATACTGATTTATTTATTTATTTACTTATTTATTTATTTGTTTGGTTGTTTCAGAAAATTCGTACTATCAACTTTCCCCCGGAAGATACATTTTCCCCGGTGCTGAGGTTTATTCTGATTTCGAAGAATACGACCGTTGCTCATTGTCTGCAAATTCCGAAAGCTCCGAAAGCGACAGCGATTCCTCGTCCGACGAAGAAGAAGAAACTTGTAAGTTTCCTTTTTTTTTTTTTATAATTCACGTACCTAAATAAAAGCTGTTCCTAAATTAATTTTTTCTCTCATCATTACGGTATATTTTAATCAGAATATTTCTGAACACTAAAAACTTAATTTACGTTGAGATTCAATTTGTGATACTTCTTTTTAAAACAAAAACGTAAAAAGCATAAGAAATATGAAAACAAAGAGAACTACAAAAGTTACAAAATTTATGAAACTCATATAGTAATAAATTTGAATATTGTATGAAGAAACAGTTGTACCTATTTTGTTTTTCAAATTTTGCTTAATGTTAAAATTTTGTTATTCAATTTCTCGAGAATAAATATTTTTTAATTACATAAAATGTAATTACACAATTTTGAAAGTACTCCTTAAATATTCAAATACGTGTTTGGAATTTTAGGATGCAATAAATAAAAAAAATTCCAAATATGACCGTTCCATTTGTAGACATTTTTAAAAAGAATATCTTTTATATCAGCATTCACTCAATTAGTATTTAGCAATACTAACTCCCCATTTCTACATAATTACCGTGGTTGGAAAAGAATAATATAAATATAATTCTTCGTAAAACATTAGTTTTTATTAAAATAATCATTTGAATATAAACTATTCTCAAAAAAATATGACTTTTTCTATGGGTAACATGACCTCCTCCAACTTTCATTAAGAAAATGTAATCTTGTCATTCAAGCCCAGGATTTTAATTCCGATACAAGAATCGAAAATGAGCAATTAAAATTCTAAGAAACGCGATTTTTAGGTGCAGACGACGATCTTTCCGAAGGCGTCGAAGTTGACGCTGATGTGGAAACCGAGGAATCGGCATGGGCGAGCAGTAAGTCACCCAATGAGATACAACGTTAAATGAAACTACGCGAAGAAATGAAGGGAAGCATCGAAAGCTTGTAGTCAATTCGTGAATGCTGTCATTTAACGTGAATCGAAATAGGGTCGCAGCACTATTCGGCAACTCGGAAAGAAAATAAAACGTTAAATGACTGATGACACAAAAAACGAAAGGCAACTCCAAGGAGGAAGAGATGCAGGTCGGGCCTCAGATGTAAGAAATCTGGGATATCATGGGCGTTTGGAATACGTCGTGAACGAGTGCATTTGGATTTAATAAGGAAGATTATGAAGAGAAAAATAGGTAAGGGTTGATAGCAGTTACGGGGCAGAAAAAGAGAGCGAATAGCTAGGAAGAAGTATTCTACTTTTCGTAGTAAAAAGATGATGAGAAAAAGCTGTGACAGAGAACGTCCCTTTTTCTAAAATCGGGACAGTCGAAATGTCGTATTTTGATAAGACTAAAAGAAGCAATGCTCTGCTACTGATTCATTAAAAAAAACTTTTTCAAAAATCCGATCGTACTTTTTTTCGCATGAAATTGTCTAAAAAACGAATATTTACTTTGTGAGACTAAAAATTTTATTTCATAACAATTTTCGCAACGGATATTCGTAGAATTACAGAAAAATATGAATTCTTGTACAAAGTTGCTTCGTATTCGCTGAAAATCGAATTTTCAGTTAAAGTTCCTAATAGCAGTTTCTATTTTCGATTGATTTAAGTCTGGAAACATTAAATCACAAGTTTAGAAACAATTCGAGTTTCCCATATTCCTTTCAAAATTCAATATTCTTCCCAGTCCATAAAACAAATCGAATTCGAATCGAAAGTATGATCGGATGAATCGAGAACACACTTCCATGGATACGCGATATTAAAATAATTTCGAAAAATTCCTGTATATAAAGATTTCATTGAGGCAACATTTTCCGACGAAAGAAACAGAAAAGCCACGAAAATGTCGTATAAAAAAGAAACGAAAATCCGCGATTAATTTTTCTCGAATCAGTGGTATTATTTTGTACATAAAGAACAAACATATTTCAATTTTTCTTGTTCATCGTTCGAAGTTGATAGGATAAAATATAATACCTTCTATTAAAAACTATCAAAAGTTTGAGGATGAAAAAAAAACAAAATACTGAAGTTTGCGAGAAATGGGAGAATAAGATTGACATATTTAAGTCTACGAAGAAAAAGAAAACAATCTTTTTTATTAATAATTAACAAAGTCTATTTCAGGAAGGATTTTTGTAAAATATTATAAAGCCCTTAAGTTTAAAGGAATCTTAGCAATAACTTTTTGTACCCACAGGCACAGTAGAGTCGATGATTTTCGACAGTCGGGCAGAAGAACCATTTCTTTTTTCTTTTCGTTTCATATATTAAATTCCGAGTGTTTCTTTTTTCTTTTCCATACATTTTCATTGCAATTCTATTGGAGCACGGGCGAATGTACAAAGCAATGTTGGATAGCTTTTCGCATTGCGTGTTATTTTTATATCGAAGGAAAATGAATTAAATGAAAGATAAAAGAAATGAAGAACATTAAAAAAGTTACAAGTAGTAGCAATGGTAGAAATAGTGAGAAAAAAATTCAAGGGGAAAGGAAATCACAGTGATGACAATGCAGCAATGTCCGGCAATGTTGGAATAGTGCGATAATAAAGTGTGGAAGTTACGAGAACGAGATGAAATTCGGAAACGTGTACTATTTATGAAAGGGAAGGAAAGTTTTGTCAAAATTGTTGATGTAGAATATTTTATAAGAAAAATTACGTAAGAAAGAAATCATGTGGTTGTGTGCAAGATTGCATTGTAAAAAAAGAGGATGCGATTTAATTATGAAACGAGTAATAATTGAGCAGATACAAAAATTTAAGAGGGCGGACAAGTAACTGTTTGTTTATCCGTTGCGAGGAAATTTATGGGATTCTTTTAAAAAATAGTGAAGGGGCTATTTTCTTTTAATTCATACAAAATTTGCCTTTCTGTATTGTTTCTAGGTAGTAGAAATATTTTAGAGCAATTTTAAATATCCCAGTTTCAATTTTTCCAACTCATTCAAATTTCATGATTAGAAGCGATATTCAAAATTGTAAATATCGTCTCTTCGAGTTTTCTAATTAATTCAATTTCGAGATTCCAAGCGATTTTTCTTTAGAATAAAATAAATTTGGGATGTAATCCTGATTTATAATATAAATACTACTAAATTCAATTAAGATCGAAAAAGATTTACACAAAAGAGTCTCTCTTGAGTAATTCGAAATAGAATTTTGGTGGATCTCGACGCTTTTTAATCGTCATTTCAATTTCGGTTTTTTTTATAGTCGAGCTAACAATTCTCTAGCCAAAATAGATAGCGAGAAAGTGGAAGAAAAATTTCGTATTACCGAATTGAACCCAAAACTTGACAATTTCGAAAAACCAATTTATAAAAATGGCGTAGACGCTTTAATGAATGGAAACTCATGTCTAATCTGCGATTGACAAACACTAAAAAATTTCCCGAAGTTGCCGAACTTCATTTGGCTTATCAATTAACTCTATTAATACGATTGATGTTTTGCAAGAGATTTGTCGAAACGCCTTAAGACATTAGAAGTCTTCTAGGCGTTTCGTAACCAGGAATGGGCTTACGTTGGAATTGTATATTGTGTTTCTACAACATAAGTAATTAATCGACTAATTATTTTTTAATTTTTATATATTTTATTACTCGAAATTGTCGCTTTTTGGTATTTCTTATTCTTCGGTACGATATTTGGCTCCTATTTTCTCCCTGTTTCAGGAGAACTTAGTTATTTATTTATTTAAATAAATACATACATACATACATACAAGTGTGCAAAAAGCATTAATGACCAAATATGATCACAATTATTCAATAATGCATTTCTCTAAATTACACATTTTTTTCCTAGATAGTTGGAATTTCTAGAAATAGGGCAAATTATTTTGAAAAAATAAAATAAAATTTGTAGAATTAATTTTTGCAATATTGGGTATTAACAGTTGAACTTCACGGTTTAATTATAGACGTGGGAGTTAATGAACAACAGTCGAATTTTCCAAAACTGAAAATGAATTTCCTCTTTGCACCCAATGGTTCCTTTTTCAGGACCTAGAAAATTAGATTTCAAGAATCTAATATAATAATTTCGAGGAAATTACCCACAAAAGCTTAAAACTACCCAAAAATACTGATTGTACTTGGACCTGATGAGGCATAGGCCGACCATAGATATACCCCAGTATGGAAACTGTTGGTATTCATAAATTGTTCCTTTTACCTCCTGGGAACCCAAAAAGCGATATTTTAACAAACGAGATCTTAAATTAAAAAATACAACTGTAAATTCCGAGCAACGGACGGAGAAATGAAAAAGTTGTTTTTCATCAATGAAGAGAAAAATAGGTCTTGAGATTATTAGGATTATTGATAATGATTAAACTAAAAACCAAAAAAAAATCGGAAAAAAATTAGATGTACTATTCTGTAGAATGCACAAAAATTATTTCGTTTCATACCATTTACACGGAAATTCATTCGTACTAATCTCTTTTTTTTTTCTTTTAATTTAAGTCTACTCTATGGATTGTTGGTAATGAATTTCTTTTGTCGTGAGGATACAATTTTTGGATATTCTTAGAGAGTATCGTGGAAACTGCAGAAACGGAAGGGAGAAAATATCGTAGATATAAATATTAATTTTCTCAGCTTTGTAAATACATACAACAGACAGAACAATTGCTTTAACTTATCTTACGAGTCGCAGGAAATAATGATTCTATTAATTTTAGAAGTGAAAGTAGGTGTTTACTTTACAATGAAATTCTTCATTCTTCGATATCTTCTTTATTATTTATTTAAATTTTAATATTGCGAAAAAAACAAAGGAAAATAAGAAAAAAAATAACCATGAGTTGAGTTGGCAACAAACATTCATTTACGTGAGATACCATTTCGAAAATATCTTCTAAATTTTCACAGTGAAGCGACGAAAGAAGATTGAAATTCACCGTTTACAGAATTGATTTCAAGACCTTATTGTAAATATTTTATCTTTTATGAATGATCTTCTCTGATATTATAGTGAATGATTTTGAAGAATGCTGAAAGTTATTCTTGAACCTTTCTCAAAATTTCACGAAATTATTTGATTCATGCAATTAAATATTTCCCAAAATTTTCATTGCACGAAATCTTCAGATTTTTTGAAAGGATTCGGTACGGTAAGAACAACGATTTTTTTAATCGTTAATTAACGAGATTTTATTCTTCAAAGTCTCGCATTTAGTATCAAGTTCCTGAAAATAGTTTCATTTTTTCTTTTTGGGAGTTAAAAATGACACTATACGGAGACACTTGTTCGCCAGAATTTCCAAAAATATGCAATTCAAAAAACCTGGGAAATTCTTTTCTTATTATTTTTCAAGGCATTGAAACTTCAAATTTTCTATTAGTTTACTAAACTTAGTAATAAGAATTTAGTGAATTTAAGTAGATTCCTTAATATCCTTATAAAAATATCCGTTTTGAAATCAAGAAAGTAAACGAATGGAAAAGTCTTGTGGAAATGTGACAATCACACGCCAACTTTTTTCGACAGTACTGATTTTATTTTGTATAGAAAACAATGTATATATTTATTTTTACTATATCATAGATTATTATTATTATTATATTATTATTATTATTAATTATATGAATATAAGAAAAGCAAATTTTATGGTACTCAATGGATCTTATAAATATTCATCTCCTCTTCTTCTTATTATTTTAAACATTATCGTATTCTTCTATGAGGATCTAATTTTCTTTCTCTCATTTCAAGCAAAATATATATCGTAAATTATGAGAATCATTCAGTACAATAAAATCTGACTCAGTCGTTCTGAAGGTGTTTTTTTTTTATAATTTGTTATTTAATATAAGTGAATGTTATGACGAAATGTTTCATCTTTATTATATCAATGTTGTAAGAATTATCTGTTTCATTTTGGTATTACTAACGTAAGGCTTACCTCGTAAATTAAATCATCTTTTTCTATGACAAGAAATATTAACGTGTTTTCTTTGTTTCTCTTGTCTTTTATTGTTTATTTATCCCACTAAAAAAATATTATTAATTACTGATAGATATTTAAACATAGTCTTGTGAGAACATTACACTCAATTTTATTTTCTCGAATACACACACGCTGTATTGTTTTTCTGAAATATTTCGTTTTTATCTCAATTTTACTATTTAATTTATTGGTTCGAAATATTGATCAAATATTCTTGAAATTCCCAAAATATGTTTTCAAAATTATGTTTTCAAAATTCTATTATTCCTTTTATTGTTATTATTATTATTATTATCATATGTTTTCAAAATTTGCGCCTGAACCAAAGAATAAATTAACTTAAAATTTCCTAAACTAAAAAAGCTCAACATTTTCTGAACATATCAGCTAAAGTTAATAAATTCCATAATTTGAAAACTCCTTATTTTCTTCACTTTCTTTTCAAATTTTTGCATTTCTATAGAATATTTCCAAAAAATCTCAAGTTCCCAAAAATTATTTATTTCTTTTACTCCCGATCCCTCGATTCAAATTCAAGTTAAATTTCAACTTCCCGCCGGTACCACTGGAGTCAAAATTCCTCCTCTCTTTTTTTTCTTCCATTTAATCGAACATCACACTTTCGTTAATCCCTTCATCCTTGATAACCCTTAAAACACCCTTAACTTCCCCATTAATATCCTTTTCTCTCGAAAATAGAGAATGAAATTTTGAAGTCAAACCTTCCCCTAAAGTTAGAGTTTGACATTTCTCATTTGGAACCAACTTGGACTCGGTGGTACATATCAAAGAGACAGAAAGAGCGAGAGAATGTGACGTGTGAGGGTGGAAGGGGAAAAGAGAGAGAGAGAGAGAGAGCAATGTTTTCGTTCATTCTCTTTCCCTTCAGCGCGGGAGCGGAAGGGGCGGAAGCGCGCAACGACTCGAAATATCGAATAAAGGAACGCGAGGTAGCAGAGAGCAGACGACGTGTTCCATGTCAACGGGCCTCTCTCTTTCCATTTCCACATATGACACGGAACGGGAGGTGTGTCTGCCCGTCGTGAGGAGTGAGGATCCTGTAAAAAGCCACCTCGCCGTCGCTTTTCACTCAGAACAGTGTCGTATCGTCAACGCGAGTGGTCGAAGTTTCACCTGTACGAGAATATTATAATCCAACATCCATCCAACCCTATTTGTGTGCGTACTTTCACCGAGGCAAACATGTGTGGTGAGTATCCGACATGGTCCGCGGAACTATACAACCCGGCTCCCCGTGTGTACTTACTTACGTATGACATATGTACGTGTTTACCAATAAATATACATCCGATGCATTTATTGGTACGGGGGTGGCTTAACGGGTGGTAAAAGAGGAACCTGTAATTCATGAATATACGTGTGTATAGGTGCAGATGTAAATATAGGTATAGGTGTATATGTATATTTCTAGGTAACGATAAGAATTCAGAATTAAGATAAGAGAATGGAATCGTTTAATTTGTAACAATAATAGTGATGACAATGGTAGTTGGATTTGTAATAATATAGTGTGTATGTATATATGTGTGTGTACACTCTTATTATTGTTGTTATTAGATTTGTAATTATCCCTTTTTCTTTTATAAATTTTTTAATGGCAAATATGTAAAAATTGTAAAAACAGAACCTTTCGAATGTTAGTACATTTGCACAAACTATACGTATATGTATGTCTACACATACACACATGCGCTCAAATTGGGATGATGAAATTGAAAAAGTGTGAACTTATATTAATTTGAAGTACAGTGATAATATAGTGTATGTATATCTATATTATTGTTACTATTATTATTATTATTATTACTGCTTCTATTATTCTTTTTATTGTTATTATTATTATTATTATTGTTATTATTATTATTATTAGTGTTAACATTGTTGTTTTGTTGGTTTTTTGCATACACAATAATTCCAATTGTGTTTAAATACTTTTTCCACTATCTTCTATTCTTTGAATTACAAAATAGACGTTTTCATACTTGATTCTAATTGACGTAATGAGTAACAATGGAAGATTTATGTTTCAAAAGTAGATTCTTAAACTAATTTCTTCTATTGAATGTTAAACATTGCTTGTTTCAAACTAATGCATATATAATATATTTATTAGGATAAAAAAACTCGAAAGATATAATTTCGTATTAAATTCAAAATTTCAAAACCGGGAAATCTCGAAATTTGCGAGTAATCCAATTTCGTTTTTAATAAAATTCAACATTAGCCAGCCATTGGTGTACAACTAATTCATTTTTTAAATAAATTTTGAAGCGAAACCATAGCAACGAATTATTTCATTTTAAGATACCACAGTTTTTTATGATTTCGTTTGAAATTCAGTTTCAAACGATTTTGGTAGTAATAGCACGTATGTGATTTCCGTTCTTTTTCTCCTGTCTATTATTATTATTATTATTATCGCCCTTGTTATTATTATTATTTGAAATACAGTAAATGTGATTTTTTTAGGACAAATGTAAAATTGAAGCTCTTTCTCTGTTGTTCATCCCTCGACTAAATAATTGTTCATTTTGCTTTCTTAAGAAATAACTTTAAATTTCCGAACAAAGAAGTTGAATCCTGTGTGTACAAAGGTTTACATAAAATCCGAAAAATTGTTTTATTTGAACAATTGCAATTGACGGGGTTTTTATATTTTATATTAATACCTACAAATTAATTACATAATTATAATTAGTTGCATATCAATTGACCTCTTATCAAATTAATACTGCTGAATGAAATTTAAAAATAAATAAATTAAGTAGACATATTGAATGAAACCAAAGAAAACAAATTAGTTATCACAACCTTGCTATTAAATATCACATTTTCAATGGCTGTTCTAAATTGTTTATAGTTTAGTGACTATAATATTGAATTTTGATGCGAATCAATTTCTACATATAAAATAATATCTACTGTCTATCTATTTATTATTAGGGTGTCCCATAAGTTTCTTCCGGGCCACACTATGTATGAGCTCGAACAAGAAGGGAAGGAACTTATGGGACAACCTAATATCATTACTATTATTGTTGTTGTTGTTGTTGTTGTTGTTGTTGTTGTTGTTGTTGTTGTTGTTATCATTATCATTATCATTATTATAAGTATTATTTCATTTTTTTTCATATGATTTTCGTTATTCTGACTATCACAATTTTTTGCCTTATCAAAATTTGTGTTTCAAAAAATATGTATATATTTTTTGCTTTTTTTTGTTTTAACTTTTTAAAGTTTTATGTATGATAGTTAACTCAGCTTCCAAATTTAATTCTTAACTAATTTGGCTACTATCCTTCAAATGAAAACTGATAGCTAACAATTTATTGGAATAGACTTTTGAAAAATCGAGATTTGTTTCAGATATAGGATATACAGCTCTATAACTGATATAATATTATGTTTGTACCAAAATTATATCAACTATACTTTATTATATGTGCCCATAATTATGAAAGTGGTTTAAGTCATATTTGTTTGTGTTGATGAATTTAAAGGATTTGTTTTAAATAAAACTAAAGATGTTTTTACGTTCTGCAACATTGAAAGTTGGAGTTTTATTGGTCTTGATTAATGAAGAAGAAAAATGTATTGCAAGATAATGTGATGCGAGATAACTGAAAATCTCATATTTTTCGAATCTTGACTTAGACCACTTTCATGATTATGGGCACACATACGAAATTTTAAATGAACCAAACAAATTGCCCGGATATTTCGGCGACTCAAAGCGCCATTTGTTTATAGCCTTCGGCTATTGACCTATAGCAATTGGTACATACGGTAGGAGAAGGAAAAGACTTTAATCGCTTGCGAAATCACACCATTTTTGACATTTCACCGCAGGATTCATAATCCGAGTGAAAGTTTACCTTTACTTACTTATTCGCCTCGGCGCGACGCAGTTACACGCGTCTCTCCTATAGCTGATATCTCCAGTCTTGACATTTCCAATCAGGAGCTTCTTGAAGAAGAAGAAAAAAAGAAAAAATGTTCACCTTTGCCTTATGCCGTTGCTTCTATGATCTTTCGATATTTGGTTTCCCAATAGGTATCGCGGTTTAGGGCAAAAAGCGAAAGTTTCGATCGCAACATCTGAAATCATCCTGGAATCCGATCGTTTTAGAATTCATTAATTAATTAGCGACATTTCGGTGGTCCAAGAAACAATTTGTGTTCAGGGGAGTGGAATTTTTGAATAGTCTGCGAACTTCATCTGAAATTTTTCGATTTTTGGGAATAAGGTTTCGAAAAATCGCATTTGGCATTTTTCGTTGATTTTTTATACGAATTCTTTAGACAAAATTCGTCATTTTGAGAGCAATCTTAGCTCTATAAAAATCCGTAGCGATTCTCTTTGTTTAGGAACAAATTTTTTAAAAATCGAGATTCTGAAATTTTTTTACTTTCACACTTAAATTCTTTGGAAAAAAACATTGACATTTTGGGGAAAATTTTTAATTTGCAAGAATTTGTATTAATTCTCAAATTTTTGGTGTAAATTATCGAAAAATCGAGATTAACTGCAGATTTTTGGAAAGTTTAAATGTTCACCAAAATCTCGATTTTTCGTTATTTAAAAAAAAATTCTGAATCCTAATTGCATTAATAATAATAATAATAATAATAATAATAATAATAATAATAATAATAATAATAATAATAATAATAATAATAATAATGATAATAATAATAATTTCCTAACGTAAATTTAACCATAATGATAATTTTCATTTAGAAAATTGCATTAATATGAAGTTCCCAAATTATCAATAATAAACCTTTTTTTTTATTTATTGTAATAATTCAAGGAAAAAAAGGTTGTTTACAATCGTTGCTGATATTTAAACGAAAATAGAATTTTTCCGGGAAAACTATACCGTCACCTAATTTTTCGCGATTGATCCCGGGGCAAATCGGTACGACAATTAAACGGTTTATGCACTTCCGAAAAATTGTTCAAAGTTCGTACATCTGCAGCAAAGTGCAGCTGTTTCTCGAGTAACTCCACATAATTATTTACAACAGTCCGAAGAGGGCGATAATAGAAATACGACAACGAGATTAGATTGATATGACAAAGTGAGTCCACGGTTGTTGATGCAATAATTGTTGGACATCGATTTTCCGTGAATTCGTATTCCCGTTATCGCAAACGTTGAATTTTGTTCCTTATTTTTGTCTTCGTTCTCCAGACACCTCTTATCGTTCGATCGTTGATCGTTTTATCGGAAGCAACCGGCAAACCATAACGGTGACGGTGTTCGAAGGCTTTTTTGTATGCGGATACATTCATAGACACATTTATTTACCTCATGAATACTAAAAGCTTTTTCATTTTTTTCCACGTTTCAAGTTGGATCGGTTGATTTTATTTGTTTGTGTGTCAAAAGGAAAGCAAAAAGGACAAGATTTTGCCAACTTTCACTTCTTGCTATTATCGAACACCGAAATGTCCGGTTCTTTTGTTGCTTCTGCGCGGAATGTCAAATTTCTTCTTGTCGATTTTTGGAAAATTCCCTTTTCGGAATTTCTTTGAATTTTTCGTTTTGGGAATTTCATATTCCACCGTTATTAAATCTGCAAATATTTCCCTAGAGAGGATCTAAAATTTGTTTTGTCACGATACCGATAATACTTTCAAATTTTTGAAATTTTATATTCAATGGATATTTAGTATCTATTAAATTACTTGATTCTATAATTATAAATTTCCTAATTATTTCACAAACATTTATTATTTATTAAAATGCATATTTATTAAATTTTTGGAGGGAATTTCTTTCAAATTTGTTTTCTGGTTATTTTTGGGTACGGAAATGTTAGCTGCTTGAAAGAAATGCAACATTTCTTCTCACTGGATTTTGATAAAATTTGTGGATTTTTGGAAATTATTCTATTATCAATTTTCTTTCTTTTGAAATTTGTGCATATTTGGAGATAGAAATAGAATAATAATTATTTTTATTAGGTAACAGCGAGAACTAATATTGTCTCTAAAATTTAGAAGTTCATCTAAATTCAACTAAATTACAAACGAAACAAAATTAATCTGAAACACAAACTTTAAAAATTTAGCCAAATCTCGAGCTTCCGATATTAAGCTTAATTCGATTAAATTGCAATTTACGGAAGCTTAACAATTAGCTCGAAATATATAAATTTTCTCAAATTTGTCTTTTGCAGATGGGAATATTACAACAAAAATTATTGGTAATGGAAATTTAAAAATTCGTACTTTTTCCAATTCAGAAATGATAAAAAACTTAATTAATAAAAATGACAATAATTATATCAACAACAACAATAATAATAATTGAATTAGGAAATTTGTAATCGCTACCGAGTAGAAAAAAAACTTTTAGTCAGCAAATAACGAATTTTCCAAGTTTATTATTTTTGACTTTCTATTTTCGGGATGAAATTGCTGAAATCCAAAATTTTCAGAAATAAACGATACACAGATGTGATATTTTCAAAAGAAATTTCTACATATCCCGAAATTCTCGCAGGGACAAAAAATCCAAAGAAAATATGTTCATTGAATGGATGGGATGGATAATTGATTTGTGAGATAACGGTGATATCATTTTCCCGTTGATTTTATGCACTTGTTAGGTACGTGTAAGGTTGTAAAGGGGGAAAAATGGCCAGAAAAAATGTAACGGTTTATCATGGGATATCGATACAGGAAACAGTTCATAAAAACTGGTGCTTCAGCATTGTTAAGTCGTAGCTAATCATAACACGTCTTCCTGCGTGTTTCAATTAACCTTTTTTTCTACCATTAACATGAGTTACTTTTTAAAAACGCATGATATAATATATATATATTTTTTCTATCGATTCACTTTTTTACAATTATTTACATTTTTCGAAATCCATTATGTAACAGAAGTTTGCGGATTGCAAATTGCCGGTACCACCTATAACAATTTCTTATGTTATATATTATAAGAATTTCCGGTTCGGGAAAACTGAAAATGGTTTAGTTTTTTAAATAGTGAGAAAATGGAATATTGAACTTTTGAAAATTCGGAGTTGCAGTTTAATTTGAATAATTTGGAGATTTTCCAAGCATCGGAGTTTTGCAATTTTGTATTTTACAACTCTTTTTTTACAATTTAAAATTTCTTACAATTTTTTTTACAACTTACAACTTTTTTTATAACTTAAAAATACAACTTAAATTAGGATAAAACTGCTGAGACGATTTGCAATTTTTGTAAGAAATTGTTAAAAACTGGGAATTTCTGAAGTAAAACAAATATAAAAAAAAAATTTGTCAAATTGTCAGATTTATAAATTAGATTTTTCTACTTCAGTACCGAAAATTGGAAATTCGGTGTTATAATAAAGATACCTAATGATCAAGATTAAAAAATTCTATGAAATTCGAATTCGATTAAATTTCTTCTAAATTATTTCGAAAATTTAGTATTTGCAAAGAAAGTACCAATTTTCGAAATCCAAATCCATTTTATGATTCCTTAAAAAAATATATTTAGGTATGTTTGGACACCGGCAAAAACCAGGTCTCAAAAAAATTATTCTTACAAGATAAATTACAAAATGTATCTTATGCAATTCTATCTATTTTGAGATGAAGGTGTGGTCGTAGTTTCATAATTTCATTGTTTCAATATTGTAGCGAACAAATTCAAATCTTGGTTATAAAAAAAGGTGATTGGAAAGTATGCAAATGTTGCAGCAATCAGAAACGGTTTTTACGAGAGAACTGAAATTTTATTGACGACTCTAAGCAAGATATTCTCCTGTTAACCTACATTTCCTCAATTGTTGTAATTTGAGAAGTGCTGCTGGAATTTTTTTAATCGTTTTTCATGTCGAGAGGTACTTGAGTTGCACGAAATGCACGAAAATCTCTTAAATAGTATAAAAAACATGTTACAAAAACACACATTATATGAAATAAATTATTACACTGAAAAAAAAGTGCTCCAGATTTCAACTGCATTAGCATTAATTGGAAAAAATAAAATTAATTCAACAGCAACAATAATGCGTTCAGTGACAAAATTGGGTAGAACAACCGTCATATATTTGTGGCAGCCCGTGACAATTTTGTTCTTGAACCAATAATATTTTTTTTCTGTGTAATGTTAATTTTATTAATAATTATAAAAATAATAGAATTACATATTTTCTTGATTCGAACATCCTATTTGTTATTTATTTGTTAAAATGCAACAAAAAGAAATATAATGGGAATCACAAGTTTTCTGAAAAGCTTTGAAAGCGCAACAGCATTTTTCTTTATGACATAACTTCGCCGATAAAAATAATGAGCAGCTACATGTAATTCAATCGGAAAAGCTTGCCTATCGATAGCTTTGACGTTTCTTATCACATACTTTCATCAATTCTAACCGTCAGTTTACTAACAATCAATCATTTGAGACACGGCTATTACGTATAACAAATAGCGAGCTAACGTACTGCAACTGTGTTTTTAGAGAAAAGAATACATTAATTTGCGTATTTTATCATGGGTGGTATGTTCCATAATTCTTCATGACATTTTCTATAAAGCTAAAAATTGCCATGATGCAATTTGTAAATTTTTCTCCCAGGTGTAATAAGCACCTGAGTTTTCTGAGAATTACAGTTACTGCAAAAATACTGAATTGAGCATTTTTTACTTCCAACACTCTCTTTATTTGTTTATAAAGAAATTTGTTTTAAAACTATTTAAAAACATGCTCTTGCAATTTTGTTTTTTCTGGAATTACTTCTGTTCCAAGAAATGTCATTTTTAAAAGAAAAATAAAGTTGGAATTGATATTTCGGCATTTTCAAATTTTCAAGATTGTAATTTTTAGGAAGATTGTCAGCAAGAAATGCATTTTTTAATATTTTGATCCCACAGAGAAGATATTTCCACTTTAGCTAATTTTCAGTGATGATATTCGATTATAGAATTTCTGTAACTGGATTATTACTTCACTTTTAGAATTTTAATATTATTTTTACACTAGAGGGAAAATTGCAAAAATATAAAAAATTCAGCACAGAAAAAAAATTAATTAAAAATATAATTACTTGGCGACCTAAAAATTAATATTTTATTCGATCTTCGTGATTCGCATTTTAGGTTTTTAATTTTGGATTCAAGAACTCCAAAATCGTAAATTTCGAAATTGAGCTCAGAGTCACTACTAATTTATTATAAATCATAAAAATATCATGAAAGATTCTTTTGAAATTTTGAAATTCTTCAAATTCGCGTAACACCTATGTAATTGCTAATTGATCAATCAATAAGTTTCCGTTCGGTGGTTTTCCGATAACTAATTAAAAGGAACCGAGCATAGAGAGAAATGTTTTCTAAAGTTGTTTGTGAGTTTGAGAAATAATCTGATGAAACATTTTGAGATGTTGGAAGGTGGTGGTAGAAATATGTGTTAATCTATTATGTATAAAGTAGATAGCATTTTTTAATGCGACAGGGCTTTCCCTTTCACCAGAGGCTGTCTTGAATTACGAGAGCCTGGTTTTTGTTGCTGAGCAACTATGTATACTTTGTTCAGGGGCAGCCAGCTTTTTCCATTATATGTATATATTTTTTTATCAGGGCCAACAAACTGGTTGAATGCATTAAGGTCCTTTTTTCATGCAGAAACCGTTACCTCGGAAATACAAAAAAAATCTTGTGTAAATCTCGATATCGATACTCGAATTTTTAAACATCCAAACACTCGAAACCTCATCTTTCCTCTGGATTTTTATAAAATGACAAATTTTAGAATTTTCGGTACATACTTGAAATTGTTATTGAAAATTTACAAATTTGATACCCATTCAAAGGATCGATTTCCTTCAATCTGGTCTCTTTTTTTTCATTCGAAGAATTCTTTTTGATTCAATTGCCACCTAAAAGTTACAAATTTGATACCCATTCGAAGGATCGATTTCCTTCGATCTGGTCTTATTTTCTCTTTCGAAGAATTCCCTTCGATTCAAATGTCATCTAAAAGTTACAAATTTGGTACCTATTCGAAGGATCGATTTCCTTCGATCTGGTCTTATTTTCTCTTTCGAAGAATTCTCTTCGATTCAATTGTCACCTAAAGTGACAAATTTGGTACCTATTCAAAATATTCTCCTTTTCAATGGTTTTTTAAAAATATATTTGCATCCTTTTTAAAAAAATTTAAATGTTTTTGTGATAATAGCTAAATTCATAATTTTAAACACCGGTTCGATACAACATTTTTCATATCGATTCGATTTTGTTACTACTCATAGTCGATACACAGAGAATTAAAGCAGAACTGCATGGGGCAGAAAAGATTTTGTGGAATGTCGTACAGTAAGGATATAATTATCATTAAAATGAAATGTCAGTTCCTGTTTTCTTCTACTCATTGATAGACCTTGAGAAGACCAGAAGTGAGTGGAGAGAAATAAGTATGAGAAAAATTTGATTGAAATTGAAAGTCTTTCAAATGCCACACGATACTTTTACTATCTTCGATTCAATGACAATTTCGATAACAAAAAGTGACTTCGCGTGTTAAAAACGTTTAATCAATTTTTTGTTTCAGGAATTTTTGCTTACCTCAACTACCTGACACCAAAAACGAGGAAGGAAATTTTGGAACTCCTTGTTGGCGGACTCAAGAGACTCGAATACCGTGGATATGATTCTGCTGGTACTTTTTAAAAATTTTCTAACACTAATTTTAAAAGAATAACTTTGAAAGATGGAAAGTCAATTAAAAATCAAATAATTGTAATGTTTTAAAATTCATTTCGAAGTCAAATAAGATAACTCAGGACAATGAAAATTAATATATTATAATTTATGTAATTATATTTGAAAATTAATTTGATTAAGTGGAGATTATTATTATTATCAATAACGAAAAATTAAATAAGTTACTTTATTAATTACTCTTGTAATTGATCAACCAGTTTCTTCTGAGAAAAAGATTAAGAAATTTTCGTAGAAATGTTGACTTTGGAAAATGATAATTATTCCTATATTTGGCTCCAAGGAATTTACAAAAGTTCATTGATTCCCCTAGAATTCACACTAAATAAAGATAAAAAATAAACCCTTCTGAATTAAAATTCAAGGAATTCTAATCGATTCGGCTATTTTTGAAAGCGGTACAAATTTATGGCTTTTGTCTGCCAAGGAACGCATTTCAATGTGTCGTCCTGTTTCAACTGTACCCCCATAGAATCCTGTTCACTTTGGAAGAATGACCTTTTTATATACGACCACGGCTCCTTTCTGATTTATTTTTTCTTTCGTTTCGTATCGTTTTGGCGCATATCTGCATAAATGCATATTTTAGCGCAAATATTCTTCAAATTCTGGAATTCCAAATAAATAAAAGGGGTGATGAGGTAGAAATGTTGATTTTAATTTGTTATTCCTTGCAGGCGTTGCTCTCGACTCCTCCGATGGCAAGGACATCGCCATTATCAAGAAACAAGGAAAAGTTAAAGCCCTCGAGGAGGAAATCTTTCACCGTGAGTTACCTTTCTTTAAATTTTTATTTTCTTGTATGGTGAAAAAAAACCTGACGTTAGTGAAACTTTTCAGACTCACGGTATAGGTATTGTATTTCAATATTTATTATACTAAATTTTTTTTGGAATTTTCTATTTTTGAAATTATTAGTTATATTGAGAATATTTGGCATATTTATAATTTATATTTGTGTATATATAATGTATATGTATTTACAAATTATATATTTTTCTAAACATTTAGAATATTAATATTTATAATATTTTAAATACTAATAATTTATTATTTATTAGTAATAAATATTCGTACACTAAAATCCTACTTTGCATACAAAAAAAGTTCAAAAATAATTACTAATAAAGAAGAGTTTTAATAAATATATGATATTTGCAGAAACATTTCTTAAATAGTAACGTAATATTTTTTTTTCCAAATCCCGTTGCAGGAGTCAATTTGGATTTTGAAACCGAGACTTCCAGTCACGTTGGAATAGCCCATACCCGATGGGCGACTCATGGATCTCCTTCGGAACTTAATGCTCATCCTCAAAGGTCCGATATCGATCACGCTTTCGTTGTTGTGCACAATGGTATGAATTTCCTCGATATGCTAATTTTTTCAATGTATCTGGTAGCCTTATTCTACCTAAAGATAATTTTTTTTCCAAATGAAACATTCTTTTTGTTTTAACCAAAACAGGAATCGTTACCAATTACAAGGAGGTCAAAACTCTTTTGCAACAAAGAGGATACGCTTTTGAGAGCGAGACCGATACCGAAGTCATCGCAAAACTCATTCACCATCTTTGGGTCCAGCTTCCGACTTGCTCCTTCCGAGAGCTCGTTGAACAAGTGGTTCAACAATTGGTGTGTATAGGAAAAAAAAGAAAATTGTTATTTAATTGAATAATTCTATTTTTTGGTCTAGTTGAATTATGGTTTCTAGGAATTTAGTTTTTCATAGATGTACTTTTTTGTAAATAATTTGTCGAATTCTTAGTGAATAATATTCCTTTATTATTCCTTGGGTTTTTATTCGGCCAGTGAATAATAATTTTTATATTTTAGACGTTTCCATTATTTGTTGCTGATCCTCTACAGCAATATTCTATTTGTAGATTTTTTTTCTTTGAGTTATAATGTGACGGTAATATCGGTACAATGCAAATTACTTTAAATAATGATTCATGTTTTCATTTATTTTGATGAAAGCAGATGATTTATTTAATTTATAATGTAAATGCTATTGTTATGTATCATTCCGTTATTATGCATTCTTTTACTTATATTCTGTTTATAATTACGATTTCAATGGATGAGATTTCTGAAAATTGATTTATGATCTCGTAATGGTTCTGGTGTGTTGCGATTATACATATATGATCACTTCCTTTTTTGTTTATTTTATATTTATTTTCAATTATTGTTCTTCGTTAACTCTAATATTTGAGGACAATTGTGCCCATAATTATGAAATTGGTCTGAGTCATATTTTTTTGTGTTGATAAATTTAAAGGATTTGTTTTAAACAAAATAAAAAATGTTTTTACATTCTGCAACATTGAAAGATGGATTTTATTGGTCTTGAAAAAAAATGTATTTGCAAGATAAAAAGATGCGACATAACTGAAAATCTCATCTATTTCAAATCTTGACTTTGTGTACTTTCATAATTATGGGCACAATTATATCCTTGCTTTAGGAGAACATATTATACTTTATGAGTTTAATTCATTTTAAAATTAACAATTTCAAAAACTACGTTAATAATTACAGTAAATATTTAGTATTCCAAATTTTTTTAAGTAAATTCTGTTTCAATACAAATATTTTAATTTTCAAGTTACGATTCCAAATCCTTCGATTTTCAATTTTTACCAAATTCTTGTGAAATTCCAGGAAGGTGCTTTCGCTCTTTGCTTCAAAAGCAAACATTTCCCGGGCGAGTGCGTAACAACCAGGCGAGGTTCTCCATTATTAGTTGGAATTAAGACAAAAACAAGATTGGCTACGGATCATGTTCCCATTCTTTACGGAAAAGGTAAATTAACAAAAAAAAAAATGGTGCATTTTTTCCAGAGCGTACGTCGAATAGCGGAATAAAATTTCTTTCCTTACCGATTTTATGTATACATTTCAAATTGACGCTGAATCTTCTAGAATGAAAAATAAGCCTTCGTCGAAAGACCGAATCATCTTCGCGGATGGAAAACGAGGACGGGTGAAGGGAGGATATATCTTTTTTATGTAATTAACATTTATTAACGATGCTTTTTCTTTTTTAATTTCGTCTATTATAATATCGCTTTTATCTTTGATCTTTTTTTAATTAATTTTTTAAAAGGTGATTGCGGGTAAATGTTTTAAAAAGACTTTAGTCGTTCTAAAAAGAATTTAATCGAAAGTATGGGATTCCAACAAAAATTAAATCTGTGATTTCAAGTAAATTTTGTTAGCAGGTGTTAGAGAAGAAGCAGCTTCTTAATAAAATGCGTGTGAATCGATGAAAGTTGGAAAAACGTAATTTTAATGTACGGATACAGAAGCTTACGTTTCTTCAACTCTCAAAAGTTGATACTCACACGTGTTGCTTAATTTCACTTGGGGCACGGTCTTCTTGAAATCACAACTAATGAATACTAATGTTACTCTATCTTTTTTTCTGCATGAGTGTTATTTAACATTTTCAGTTTTGTTTGTTCACAGCACGTTTAAAGAATGTAGTGTACTAATAGACCTTTTAGAAAAATGCTATCAGTATCCATATCGTAGAATGCATAAATTAAATAAATAGTTGGCTCGAAGATCGCGTTGAATTTTACCCTTTCCACTGAAAGCGACTTTTCTGTTTTTTTACCCCGAAATTGTGACCTGAAATTAGAAACTCAAAGGCCTTCTAATCTATTTTTTTTCCACAAAAACCCTTCAGATCTTGTATTCCAAATTTCAGTTTATCTTCTTAAATTATGGGATGGTGAAAAAATGAAACAATTCAGAAACAGGGAAAATAATAAATCGAAAAAGGGTAAAATTCAATAGATTTGGTAGATTAATCCCTTTGAAACTAGACTTTAATTATGACTAAAGTAACTTACAGTTATTAGAATATCGCTTGCATCATCTGCATTTACCAAAAAATGTAGATTGTAATTTTCTCATCGAAACTGAATTTTTGTTGTCACTGAAAGACACGAAATTGTAGTTTGTTCTACTTCGGAGTGATATTCGATACAATAATTGATTTATTGTCGCGGTTTGCTGTTCAATAATAATAATGATGATAATTTTTCAATTGAGGAAAATCTTCAATGAATAACAAATCATGAGATTCTATAATAATTGATAATTTTTCCTGTCTATGATTAACTATAAAAACCACCACTTTCTATCACTATGTTAATTTCTTCTCTATAGTAAATGGATCTATTTTTGAATAATTACCAATTTCCGCAATTTAAGCTTAATATTATAATGATTATACCTAATTTATATAAAATTATAATTAATTAATACTGTGCTTAAGTAAGCCAGTCATTTTTGGAAATTTCTGCAATTTTTGATTGCTAATCCTATATTTAAATTTTCAAAAATGTAGACACAATTTAAATTACATAACTTAATTAATTATCATAACATTTAAAACCTATTTAATTCAATTAGTTTTTTTTCGTTGATTTCATTGAACTTGAAGGACAAGCTTCGATTGTAATTGGACTTTAAATAAAATAGAATCTCGTGAATTAAAACCAAACCAATGCCTTTCAGTCACAACTAAATTTCTAAGAACGGCTTAACGGCCAAGCAAAAAAAAGCACGACGCTTTTGGAATTTTTCGCACTTAAGTTTCCGAGACTCACTTTTTGGAACTGCTTTCAAGCTCCAAATTCACGCCGAATTTGCGGGTAAAAACTAGAAAACGACGATATTCTCTTACCGATCTCTTACCCGTAGAATAATCTTTTTTGGTCTTCGCATTTACCGATGATATGATACTGTCTGTTTGATCTGGATACTATACGAATGTTTCTTTTGCATGATCTCCTTCCTACCGGTTTACTCTGTCGACTTACCTACCTGAACAGATGATCTTCCGTGTGCCACTAAAGGTATTAAAGCCCATTAATTGTCTTTTGCAACACCAACTTACTTCTCTTCTTTGTTTCTTCTATCTTTAGTCGATACGGATATACACAATCCAGAGGAGTTTTCAATTTCCAGAAACGCAAGTGCTTTTCTTCTCTGGCTTTGTGTACCATTCACTTTTTTGTACGATTTAAGTTTGGTATTTATTGCAAAAGGTAGGATTTAAAATCCCTGTAAAAAAAAGCGGCCCAGGAAATTTACGTCAAAACGAGGATACGTAAAACGTTCATTTTTGCTCAATTAGAAACTTTCATTCATATATTCACCCAGTTCGAATTAATTTTTTTTGCAATATTTTTTTTTGCAAAACTGAATGATTCTTTAACGTAAAAATGTGGAAAATGTGGGTAAAATTCACAAAAATACCCAATATTTTTTTTTAAAGTTACCTACCAGTGTAAATTTTCAAAATAGAACATATAAAATTGTGGAATCCAGAATTCCTTTGATTTTTATAATTTTTCGGCTAGAAAATATTAAAAAAAGCAGGTAACGCCAGTAAAATCTATAAAAGTTCTGATTAAAAATGTTTTATTTATATTAACACTATGCCATCCGGTGGTACCACCTTGGTGCCATGCGGAAACTGTCGGGCAAGCGCCGGTGGCACCACGTTGGTGTCGCACATAAAGTGTTAATAGTATTTTTTTAAATAAAACCCCACAAAAAAGGTTTTTCTCTTTTTTTTCTTAAGGTTTCTTACTCACTCGTTTTGAAGAAAAACTGAGCCTGAAACCATAAGAATTTGGGTTCCTGGCTGAGGGCAAAAATCAACGACTTTTACACATTCTCGTCGTTCGCAAATAAACAAATTTCGAAATTCCACTTTACAGAATAGAGATACTCCAGGTCGCAAGCAATTTTTTTACGGTGCTTTTAAAGCGAAGCTTCATTGTGTTCGTTTTGTATTAGAAGCGACAATCAAGTCAATTAGAATTTATCATTCCGGCATGTTTTCCAGCTAATTAAGTGTATGTTTTTTTTTTTGCACTTTGTTTTTGGCTATGCGTGTGACAACTTCCCTCCTGCAGAAGTCGAAACTCCAACTAAAGGTATCATTTCATATTTATATTGTTCTGTCGCATGTTCGGGTGATCTGGTATAGTACTTTTGCTTCATTGTCTCCTGTCTTGTTTTTTATATTGTCAGCGTGTGTCTCGAAAATGAAAGAAAAAATAGGTGGAAACCTGTTGACGATGAATTCCCACGAATTTTGGTAATTCCGTAACTGCGGCTGATTTTTCATTTTTTTAATGAGGACAAATGACGCTTTTTGTCGACATCCGTCATTTATATATTTTATTTTTTTTTTGTATTTAAAATGTAATTTAATATTTCCATAATTGATTTTCAAATTTGTTTGGGTTTTAAATTTCCCTGATTTTCGAAACTCTTTCTTGGGAATTATCGTTAAGACGATTTTCAGCAGAACAAGATTGTGTAAAAAATTTTGAAAACTTTCTGTAAATAATTGTAATTGAAATAATTGTTATTTAGTTTGTAGCGAAATCAATAGAAATTTAAGACCAAATCGTTTGAACTTGGGTTTCAAGGAAATTTCAAAACAATACTTTGAGAGCCTTTTTCATTAAGAAAGAAATTTCGATTGACATTTACCAGGGAGTTCTCTTAGACGTTTACGCTTGTTTATTTATTGAATATTTATTTCGCAAATTTTTAACGAAAATTTCACAATGTTTCACAACAGAAATCGATTGTTTCCAAAAGTTCGCAATCTTATTTTGCAATATTTCTTCTTTCTCCCTAATACGTCTTATCCTTCAGCTATAGTGAGTTGGTCAGTATCTTATCTCACGTATGAATTTCTCAAGGTAACAACATAATGCAATTACAGCGATTACGTTCCGATATACAATGGAGCTAACTTCCTGGATTCGGTTTTTTTTTTTCACCATTTATCATACAATGGGGATTAAGACGATTTGTAAGATAATGCAACGCCATTCCTATTTTTGAAGTACAATCGTACAATTTTTTGTATCTTGACCACACGGTCTTTAAATTCCACCTCAGAATGTGAAATTTCGAGTTGGGGCTTTCTTCCAAATTTTTTAGGGGGTTTTCTTCCCCAAAACTGCCTCCTGCTTTATTAGTTAATTATCGATGTTTCTGTTAAAAAAAACGCTAGTAGAAATGAAGATAATTAATGACTGTCTCTGAAGAAGGTAAATAAAATCATTTTTTATATTCCGGTTTGAAGGAATTTATGTTTGGAAAATGTATAAACTTTTTAATTTTTGAAATATTTTAAGTGTCAAAATTTATATATATATTTATTAGCAGGTAAAACATTTAGTGATTCTTGGTGCGGTTAATTGATTTATAAAATTATCATTAACTTTTAATCGAATAACCGGTTCAAAATTAAAAAAAAAAAGGAATATAGTTTTTTTAAATGTTGGCACATAAAATATTTATTAATTCCTAATACAGTTCTTATAAAAAATGATAAATCCAAATTTCATAGATGAAATGCATTTTTGTTGTATTTTTTACCCCATGTGCCATGATTAAATTATTATTAAATCAACAAAATGAACGGCATTGCAACTTACAAATGTTCTTGTCCCCAAAAACTAACGCCAATGACGCCAATTTCTCTTATTACAATTTTTACAGCAGCTAATGTTTCTCCTCAAGGTGTGGGGCTTTAAAAAAGCTGGGAGTTGTTGGTTCCGACAACGCTAATAATCATTCACAACGTTTCCATGTAATCGTATACGTAGTTAATTCTGAATAACGAATTCTGTAACCAAAAATTTATAAGATTTTTTTACTGTTACATAGATAAGACTGGAAATGTAATAATTTCAAATTTTTACCACATTTCATTGAATGCGAAATCTTTCTGGCGGTAGGATTACATGGAATCGTTGACAGGATATTCGGAAATTATGAACTTTAATTGACATGCCACATAATAGAACCTTTTGCGACAGATCATAGACCACATGGACGCAGTGCTGAGTATCCACTTATGCCACGAAGCGAAAGCACATCCGAATTTCAACCCCTGGAAGACAAGGAGGTCGAATATTTCTTCGCATCCGATGCCAGTGCCGTGATCGAACATACAAATCGTGTCATTTTCTTGGAGGTAATTCACTCCTTTTTTTTCTTTCATTTTTAATTAATTTAATATACAACAATTTAATGCTGAATTCTTATATTTCTTTGACCAAAATTCTTTTCTCTTCAAACCATTTCCTCAAAATTAGCAAGAAATACTTTTTTATATTTTTGTGACTAAGTTCGACCAATTAGAAAAATATAAATAATTATTTTCCTTACACCTTTTCCACGAAAATTGAAAGAAATTATTTTCTCTTCAAACCTTTTCATCGAAATTTGAAGGAAATAATTATCTATGTATTTCGTAATTGGAGTTGACCGATTTTAAATATAATAAAAATTTCTTAAAAATTGAACGAAAATAATTTTTTCAGGACGACGACGTAGCGGCTGTAAAGGAAGGAGCGCTCAGCATACATCGTCTCCGTCGTTGCATGGATGATCCCCACGCTCGTGAAATAACGACCCTCAAGATGGAAATTCAGCAGATCATGAAGGGAAATTACGAATACTTCATGCAGAAGGAAATCTTCGAACAGCCAGAATCGGTGGTGAATACGATGAGAGGACGATTGAATTTCCAGGATAACTCGGTGACCCTCGGTGGTATCAAAGTGGGTACCTTTCTATAAAAAAATTGGAGACCTTAGAAAACTGGGTTTCAAATTTTAATTCGAATAACAAATCCGCGAAAATCCGTTTTCGTTTTCTTTTTTTAAATAATTAAAAGCAAGAGTTCAATAATTAATAAGAAACCATACGCTTATTCTAATTAAATTCGAATGTAACATTAAACATAAGCGATATCTAATTAATTAACGGAAACTTAACACGCATGTAAGTTAATTTTATAAATTTGAAATTCGAATTTCCAGTAAAAATCTCCGATTTTCATTTGGATTATCGTAGTATCCTACGATCACTTATTTATAATCTCTTTTAATCCACAGGATTATATTCCGGAGATCAAGAGATGCAGGCGATTGATGCTGATCGGCTGTGGTACCAGTTACCATTCAGCAGTAGCAACTCGACAATTGCTGGAAGAACTCACGGAGCTTCCAGTCATGGTCGAACTCGCTTCTGATTTCCTTGATAGAAATACACCCGTTTTTAGAGACGACGTTTGTTTCTTCATTTCGCAATCAGGTATTTTTTTGTAAATCCATTTTTTGAAATATATTTCTTTGATATTCTATTTTGGTACCATTTCTACCAATCAATTGTTATTATAACATTAAAATTGGACTTCTATTTCCGGTTGAGTGACTAAGGCAGCGAGAAAGAATTGAATGGGTCACCTCAAAGACGTTGTAACGCACAAATTGCAAATGTTCAAAAACCCCCGAAAATGAAGAAAAAAAAATAACGCGATGGAATTTTTAATTTCCATTTTTTAAAAAATCCATCCATTTTTTTAAGAAAATTGATTAAAAAATCCATCAGGTTATTTTTTTCATTTTCGAGGGTTTTTTAACAATTTGCAATTTGTAACTTACAACGTTTTTGAGTTGACCCATTTAATTGTAGAGAAAGGTGGGAAAAAAAGGTCGTTGTGAGAGAGGAGGTATGAATGTTAGGGTGGAAGGATGAAGATGGGGGAAAAAAAGGATGCGCGTGATAAAAAATATATATACATATAATATTAAAATTGGGAGAAAGATTATTACACTTAATTTGGATTTTTCTTCTTAATAATTACAACTTTTGATTAAAATGTGTATTATTAATGTTTCTAGGAGAGACAGCGGATACGTTAATGGCCCTACGTTACTGTAAAGGGCGCGGTGCTTTAATCGTGGGTATTACTAACACAGTCGGTAGCAGTATTTGTCGCGAATCCCATTGCGGCGTTCATATCAATGCAGGACCTGAAATTGGTGTTGCCAGTACCAAAGCCTACACTTCGCAATTCATTTCTTTGGTGATGTTTGCATTAGTTATGAGCGAGGATAGAATCTCTCTCAGTAACAGACGCCAACAGGTACGTCGGGTTCTAAAACATATTCAATTACGGTGCAAGAATATCGAATTTTCAACTGAAATTTGGAAACTTCGTCGAAATTAACTGAAATTGAAATCGATATATCAACAAATTAAGATAACATCCAAGTATCTGATATTTAACCCTACGTACTCTTGCACGGAACTATCAATATATGCGGCGATATTCACATGGCGCTCATTAAGGGCGCATATATACGCCTTTCGTATATATTGATAAATTCGCGGGGGCGCATTTATGCGCCTTTAGTAATTAAAGGGTTAATAAATGCTCTCATTTGATGGATTTTAGATAATAGAAGGTTTGAAGAACCTCGACAGTAAGATCCGTGAAGTTTTGAAACTCGATGACAAAGTCAAGGAATTGGCAAAATCACTTTTCCAACACAAATCGTTGCTGATTATGGGAAGAGGATACAACTTCGCCACGTGTATGGAAGGAGCACTGGTTAGTATGAATTTTTTCAAAATTTTTCTTCTGAAGGTATTGTATTAGAAACTACTTTATTTTTCCCCAAAAGTTTCGGAGTCGAAGCAGCTTAAGAAGTGAAGAATTGTAAAAATCATATTTGGATTTCAGAAAGACTTTGAATCATTTCTCACGGCTTTTTTCCTTTTACGTTGCAGAAAGTCAAAGAATTGACGTACATGCACAGCGAGGGAATTATGGCTGGTGAATTGAAACATGGACCTCTTGCCCTCATCGATGACTCCATGCCGGTTTTGATGATAGTCATGAGGGATCCAGTCTACATCGTAAGTATATTTTTTCATCGATCGAATTGGAAAGAATTTCCAGTTCATTTATTTTCTTATTTAAATTAATTAAAATTTTATCGCGAGTACTTTTGAGGTCTGTAAATAATTCATTAAAAAAGAATTAATTTCCGACTATTTTTTTCTCAATTAAATTTTTAACTATTCTACTTTTGTTTTATATATGCACGTCGGTATTTTATATGATTATGTTAACACTTTGCCGTCTTTCGTTTGGTGCTGATATAAATCTTTACATACGACACCAACGGGGTGCCACCGGCGGTAGCACGATATTTTTCGCATAGCACCAACGTGGTGCCACCGGCGGTTGCCCGATAGTTTTCCCATGGCACCAACGTGGTGTCACCGGACGGCATAGTGTCAATTATTTAATTTGTTATTTTAAATAGGGGAGTCTATTTTATATTGTTTCAAAAAAATTCATGTATTCCTTTTACATTGTAGCTACGTTTCTATCCACGTTTTAGAGGACTCCTCCTAAAGAGTTAAATAAACAATTCTTACTCATTATTCTCTTGTGATTTTTTAGAAATGCATGAATGCATTGCAACAAGTAACGGCACGAGATGGAAAACCGATCGTTATCTGCCAAGAGGGAGACGAAGAAACGAAAGCATTTGCCGACAGAGCACTGGAAGTACCTCAAACGGTGGATTGTCTGCAAGGAATTCTAACGGTCATTCCAATGCAATTATTATCGTTCCACATTGCAGTCTTACGCGGGTGCAACGTCGACTGTCCGAGAAATCTGGCAAAATCAGTAACCGTCGAGTGAATCGGGATAAATCGGAGGAAGATGCACTTTCGAGGTGAAAAGTTTTGTCCTTATATCGGCTGTTTATTTTATAAAATAACGATACTCTCCTATTCGAGTCTAAACTGCAGACATCCCGTATCAGAGAAATGCATTGTCTGATAATAATAATAATAATTATAATAATTATGATAATTATAATAATAATATAATAATAACGATAAGAAGAAGAAGAAGAAGCTGTGCCACAGAACCTGTTAGAACTGTATTGTATGTAGAGAAGAAAAAAATCACAGCAATATTTTTTTTATATTTTATTTGTTATTGAAAATTATATATCGGATTTTTTTTAAATACCAGAGATCTTTCAGATTCATTTTTAGTACATATTCCCGTACGCGCATATATTGTGTGGTAATTTTAGGGGGACCAAATACGATAGACAGAAAATTAAAATAGCATTTGTTTCGAATTTATTAAAAATTCGAATTTCGGAATAGAAGTATAGCATAGACTTGAGAAAAAAAACAGAGAAATGGCGAAGCGTTGAAATATTTTTTCACATGCTTAGTTCATTCTGGATTCGCATTTTCACGTCAACTCTTATTACGGTAAATTTTTTTCCCGCGCGAATAATAATAATAATAATAATCGTTGTACAACGAAATAAAGACTTTAAGAATTATCTGTTTCATGTAAAATAAAGGTTTCTATTTCTTTTGTTTGATTCTTCTGGGATGTTTACTAACAGTTCATTTGCTAATATGCTAATACCTTTGATGCATCAGATAATTTTCGAAATAATATATATTGTCAATTATCAAGTCGATCCAAATTACTATTAAGAGAATTTCACGAGTGATGGAATTTTCGGATCGTTAACCCCTTGACCTACACGCCATCTGCCGATCGTGCGAGCCATGGGACAGAAAGTCGGTCACGGGCCGTGCCATTTGACTGTTCCGCCGTGTGCCCAAACTGGCGCAAAATGTACACTTCTTATGACATGTATTAGAGTGTCCCAAAAGTTTCTTTCCTTTTTTTAATATGAAATGAATACGTGATGAAAAAGAAACTTTTGGGACACCCTAATTTATTTTGGGGCAACAAAAGGATTTGTGAAATAATAAACAACGTTTAGGGACAAATAGTATTTTTAAGACGTCTAAGGCGCAATCATGATCAATCGATCAATTAACAAAAATAATTTATTACTTCAAAGTGGATAATGAATCAATAGCAATTTGTAAATTAATACTTAGTTAATTTAATGAAAATTAGTAGTTTTCGACTGTATGGTATCTTTCAAAACAATGAGGTACATGTAACGCGACTCGACAGTTTTTACATTCCCACGTAGTTTCGCTCCTTTTCTTATGTTTCGTACACACTTTGCAAGCTCTCGTTGGATTTTTTTTCAACGGCGTGGGATCTATATGTTTCGGAAAGTGGCCCCAATGTTGCGCCTGTAGCCTCATCGGTATATTCCCGTTCGATAATGGTCCTTGTTCGTCATAATTTTGCGATAGCACGGTTTGTAATAATCCTTCAGCTATTCGAAGTCTATACTCGCTGTAATTCTCTTTCTTTGTCATACCGTTTTTGTTGTACAGAATATATGAATTCAAAAGTGCCATATCGCATATGTAAAAAAAGATTTTTCGGTATCCCTTCACGAATTTTCTCATAATAGGGAAACTCGCTGATACCCGATCCTGACGATCGGTACCAATCGTTCCCTTATGGTAATCAACGATACATCCTGGCTCGAAAGTAGAGTATAGGTGATCTTCCTTTTGTGCGATCATTTCTGCGCTTTCGTGCTTCTTTGAAATAATATGCATGTCTCGTTCGTACTTCCACTTCGACGCTAGTATGCCGTTATAGCTTTTTATGGTGCATTCTCCTTCTTTTAATTTTGCTTTAACAAAATCTTCCGGCATATTTTTTCTATCGCAACGTACCGTCCCAAGAACGTTTATTCCATTTTTAACCAAAGTTAGAAACAATTCTGGCGATGAATACCAGTTATCTATATCTAACGTATGTCCCTTATTTATTATTGATTTCAATAACTCCATCGCGACAGTTACAGATGCACCGTAATTGGGATTTGTTTTCTCGTTTCCTGAATATATTTTAAAATTATAGCAGTAGCCCGATGCCAACTCGCACAGTTTATAAATTTTAATAAAAAATCTCGCCCTTTTCGAGGGACCGAATTGCCTACAAGACTTGCGTCCCTTAAATTTCATCGAGGATTCATCGAGCGCAATATTTTCTTCCATTACATATACGTCTTTGAATTTTTCATTGAAATAGTTTATCACGGGTCCCACTTTACGCAATTTGTCCTTATTGTCGGTCACGTCGTTATTTGCAAAGTGGAGAAACCTAGTGATTTGCAAAAATCTTCTCAGTGGCATACTTTTTCTGAATATGGGTGTTTCTATAATGGTTCTTTTAGACCAGTTCATCTGTATTTTTGGTTTTTTTACTTGAGCTGTTATTATACATAGTGCAAAGTATATTTTAATTTCATTGCAATCTACCGGGATCCAAGTTTCATCGATTATCTTTCTCGTTTGTTTATAGCTTATTATTTTTTCTGCGTACCGATTTGTTTCCCGGACAATATTATCCCAAAACTCATTATCGAACATTATATTAAAAAAGTCTAACTCTGTTGTACTTCCACCTAACTGGTCTAAAATTTCTGATCTTATGCCAGGAGTTTGTATATACTTCCAGATTTTTGGCTTGTCATTCTTTTCTTCCCAAAACCATTGCTCCGTTAATTGCTGATTAATGCTGTCTTCGTCATCGGAGTCATCTTCAATTATTAATCTTCGTGGACGTTTTCTTACAGGAAACATAATATCACTGTCCTCACTGTCATATTCAAAAGGATCTACCGAATCATAATCGGCAATAGTACCACACTTCTCTCCACTAGCATCAACATTAAATTGTCTTTTTGCTGGCATGATGGGTATATAAGAGTTTTTATCCTTTCTAGAGAATTATATATTTGAACCGTGTGAACGTAACGAAACCTTACGCTGAACTAAAGTAAGAGTTTATCCAATGTGAAATAACTCCAAACGCTGGTTTAAATAATAATACGCGGCATCTTGTGCATAAATTCCTTACCACGAGTCTGACTCGTGGTTTTCGCTTACGGCACGAATTCCTCATCACCAGTCAAACTCGTGGTTTTCGCTTACGGCGCAAATTCCTTATCCACGAGTCTCCCTCGTGGTTATAGACCAAAGGATTAAATAATAGCGCTAATGATGGTTGTCCAATTCCTTCACTCCCACCTCTCCCAATTTCCAGCAAATATAATTCTGGATTCCTTCCTAATTTGAAGTTGAGTCGAATGCAGGTTTTACAAATCGGTTGCAACGGAATAAATCGCACGCATGAAAAATTGAACATTGTCAACCAATAATCACATGGAGCATTCTCTTGGTACGATTTCGTTTGATGCTTTTATATTCTTTGACATAACCACGTTGGTGTCGTACATAAAGATTTATACAGGCGCCAAACAAAAGAATCCCGATCATATGTATGTGCAGACGGCAAAGTTATACAGAATATAATATAATAGTTATACAGAATATAATGTATAAATATGTATATTTTCTACATTTCTGTTGGAATTGATTTGTATCGCTTCCAAATGAATGAACTACTCGCGTTAAAGATACAACTGTATTATCCAATTATATCGGAATTTCTCTTAGATCAGATTTTTAATAAATTATACAATAATAATAACTAAAACAAGGGAGTTATTCTGTCAAAAGAAATATTTATACATTTTTTCCTTACAAAATAGAGTATAGCATTCTTTTATTTTCTTCAACATTTATGTATCCATGTAGAAAATTTTAGGAAATCGCAATGGATCGCCATCTATGAGCTCTCGTAACTACCAATATATACAACCAAGTTTCCGGAAAATCCCGACAGAGGCGCTCTGGGTGATTTACCATTTTCCAGTTAGGTGTGTTCTTCGATGGTTGGCTTTTGGTCACGAGGTGGATGATGGATCACGATCATCATCATAATCATACTATCGTGTGTCCATGTCCATACCTCGCACTAGTATATATAAGTACTAAGAAAAATGGCGCGGAACGAGGTGGATCCTTGCGATCATGCGGAAGAAGGAAATAACAGCAGTAACATGGAAAACAGCGAAGAAACCGGAGCACTAGTCGTCAGAGATAGGCCCGACGACGAGGATGTTGATGTAAGTGGTTGATCAATTGATTGTCTTTCGAGAGTCATTTGACGAATGATCCGTCTTGTCGTTTGTTGTCCGAATATTTACGTTCCCGGGGAAGAGTGAATTTCACGGGTACCGGATAGACGTAGACTCGACGGACATGCCCTGGATGACTGACGATTTCGTGGCTTTGCTGGCTTCATCTCTACCCAGTCACGTCAAGAAACGGAAAATTTCGATTAAAAGTTACTCTTAGGTTTTGCGTAGTTTCTTTTTTCTGTCAGTCGTTTTATTTATGGAAAATAAAATTCGGATAAATTTGGAAACTTGGGAAAACAAAAAAGGAGGGGGAAATTTAGAAATTTTTGAAGAAAAATATAATCAAGGATTATTATGTCGATAGGGTTCATTTGGAAAATGTAAAGAAAATGAAGAAATTTCATGGGTTTCTTGTATATAGAGAAGAGGAAAACTATAGGATTATTTTTTACTTAACCCCTTGACATACAAATTAAATGGAACTCGATGCGACCGAAAAATAGTATTTACTTTCGCTCAAATGAACAGTTACGCGAAAGCCGAGAAAGAGTACATTTTATTTTGAAATTTGGATTTTTATTAATCATATTCTGAAGATGACAACGTATTAGTTGTCGAAACGTCAATACAATATTTCAATATAGAAATTTAAGACCGACAGACTGAATAAATAATACATATTTATTTAAAATCTATGGTCAAAGAAGGGACAATTCGAAGAAATGATCAGATTGATATTAACAAAGAACATCCAAATAACATTAAAAAATAATAATTTAATAGTTCTGTACAGTAAAGCCATGAAACGAATGACGAGTCAGATTCGTCATTGTATGTCAAGGGGTTAATAGAGTTGGTTTTGGTTTTTCGTTTTGGTGGTGGTTTTAATTTTTTGTTTTGAGAGTTTGGCATTTTTTTTGGTTTACGTTAACATCGGGAAATTTCAGTCACAATATTTCTGGAACTGCATCAATCGCTTTGTTATTCGTTGGTACTCACGTAAAAAATATAAAATTGGGATAAACGGCAGGTTTCTAGTAAAATAATTTGTGAAAACCTCCTTTTTTTTTTGTATTTGCATCGATATCAAGAAATTTCTATTGTAACTTCTCTGGAATTGCAACCTTTTGCTAAACTGAAATTTTAATAAATATCAAATTTCTGATATTCATCAAAATGAAATGATGAAATAATTTCTGAAAACCTTTCTTTTTGTATTTGCATCAACATTAAAAAATTTCACTTATATCATCTGTTGATTTTTCTACTATATATGATGATGAGTATCAAGATGAAATGAATGAAAATTGGAAGTTTCTATTTAGTAATAGTCTCAAATTTGTATTTTTTAATTTGTTTGTAAATCCTAATACAAGTTAAAAAATTATATGCACGATAACTGTAACGTCTTATTCAGAAATTCAAATTTTTTTTCAAACCTTATAATTTACACTATTATCTCATATGTTAAAAAATTTTTAATAAATTCAATAAAACTTCTTAATACCTTTTATTCTTTAGCGATTCCAAATACCAGCGATAAAAAATTGTCAATTTTTATATTTCTGTAAAATATAGCTCTGCACCTGCATTAAATTTAGTAATTTTGTAAAAATATCATATGCCGATATCGTTCGTGTCTCGGTTCCTTACCTTCGACTTTAACTATTTCCCATTATTCAGTGCAAGACTAAATTTCAAATGAAATCACAAATTTTCCAAAAAAAACTTTCTTTTTCTTTTTCGAACTTTAATTTTTCAGAAAACAAATTGAAATCTCTTACAGACGCGATTTTGATTTCACAGGCTAACAGTTCCACAAGCGAGGAAAGGAAATCCGACGAACAGCAACTACAACCGCAGCAGCAGCTACCGTCGAAATGGGAGTCATTCGCGGCAGTGGCAAAATCGTTGATCATTCGATCCCTTATCATCTTCTTCGTGGTTTCCTACTTTCGGAAACCGCAGACGGACACGGCGTCGCCTCAGGGACAAGCACCTGCCAGGATACAGGCCTCGAATATATTCCACAATGGAACGTTATTTGACCTGTACGTGTATCTGTCGGAAGACGAGAACTTCAGAGGATTTAACGATCCAAAAGCGTTAATATGGTCAGAGCAGGAACTCATTTATGGGGATTGGTATGGCGGAGAGAATGGAGATGGTAGCAAAGAGCTGGAATATGCTTTTGTTCCATCCAGTAAGTTGAAGAACAATGGGTCTATTTACCTACACGTCTATGTCACGAGACACGGTAAACTTCCAAACCCAGAGGCTGGCAAAGACAAATACTCGAAGAACGACGTAACCTACGCCAGCAGGATGTTAAATAAGTTTAAGAAAATAAAATATGAGAAGAAACATAATCTTCTCACCGGAGAGACGACTGCGAGCGAAGAGGCCGTGAAGGTGCAAATGGATCTTTTTGTTTTTAAAATGTTTTTGGGATTTTCAGAGAGAAATTTTAATAATTCTTGAAAATGACAATATCGAAATGAGAATAAGATTAGAAATTTTTTTAAAAATTGCTTTTTATTATTCCGGGTCGACTAATTTTATTTTGTTTTGAATTATAGGTAGAAGTTTACTTTTGAGATTTCTTAAAATTTTTAATACCGCTAATTTCAACATTTTCATTTCGATTTTAGCAAATTCTGGTACCAGGATTAATAAGGAAAGAACATTGAAATTAAGAAATTTCTAAAAAAACTTAGTTTTCAAAAATTAATTTAAACTCGAATCTTTGAAATCATGAAAAATATAAAAAATGCAATTCCTCAATATAGTATTTTTTTCCAGAAAGCAGAAATAATGCAACAAGAAATTGTATCTCACTGGCATCCCAATTTGACTATAAACCTAGTGACGGACCAAACGAACTGGGTTTTTGGACAAATCCCACCTCCGATAGATACTTGTACGTGAATTCGTAGTTGCTATATTTATAAAATATTCACAGAATTGATCCACATTTTATCATCGATTGTTTTCTAAGTCGATTAGTTATTTTTGTTTATTAGATTTCGAGTTTCTACCGGGACACAGGTATTACAAACCAGTGATATATTTGAACGATTTCTGGAATATGCAACGAGATTACAAACCATTAAACGACAGTGTTGAGGAATTGACGCTACGGCTCACTTACAAACCAATTTCTTTACTCAAGTGGGAAATTTATGCTGCTCAACAATCGACTAGGCAGAAATGGCTCGATACATTCTTGGGTAAGAAAGCAAAAATTTGCCAAGTTTTTTTTAATGTAAGATAAGATTTAATTTGATAATAGGATTTTTACGATTACTTTGAAACATTTTCCAGGCGATACATCCGATGACGATGACAGCGATCAAGATACTTTGAAAGAAACTCTACTCGATACCAATCCATATTTATTAGGAATGACTTTTGCAGTATCGATATTGCATAGTATCTTTGAATTCCTTGCATTTAAAAATGGTAAGTTACGCGTTTTTCCATTGATGCTGTTAAAAATATTTTAGTTACAATTTTTTTACCAGGAAATAAGAGAAATTGGATTCTTATATTGAAAAATTTTGAAAAAATCCATTCTTACAAACCATTGGACTAAATTTTTTATAAACTTTGGATGCGAAAAATAAAGTTTTATCACCGCAGTTGAAGGGAATTAAATTTATAAAATTGCTCTTTTTCTAAAAAAAAAACTAAAAAAGCACTTTCGAATCTTTTTACTAGTATAAAAAAAAGAAAGTTTTACGTATTTGGAGCCGAAGGAAAAAATTTATTTAATTCTACTTTCCAAATTTTAACTCGGATGCGAAAAATTATTACCATTCTACTTTTCCAGTTTGAAAGAAAAAATTGTTGGTAGCCTATTTTTAAGAATTTTCGCAGCGATTTCAAAAATTTCTGGAATTCTTAAATTTTCATTCAGAAAATTCAAAATCCTGTTCCTCTTATTTACCAAATTCTTATATTTTATTATACATTCCTTCCTTAAATGAATAAATTTCTCTATTTTACCACAAAATAATTTCCTCTTTTTCAAAAAAAGAGGACAGTTTTTACATCATGTTCAAAAATTCTACAAATCTGGTGTTAAACAATAATTATCATAAGAAATTATGAAAAAAAACAACAATTGAAATTCTCTTCCCCTGCAGTTTTCAAATTTCTCTATTCACTGCCTCTATTTTTCAAAATTTTCTAGATATCGAATTTTGGAATAATCGTCAATCCCTCGAGGGCTTATCCGTTCGCTCTGTATTCTTCAATGTATTCCAATCACTGGTGGTCCTGCTGTACGTCCTCGACAACGCCACGAACACGGTGGTGCGTATCAGCTGCATGGTTGGCCTGGCGATAGAGATCTGGAAGATCAACAAGGTCGTGGATATCCGGGTGAACCGCGAGAGGAAGATCCTGGGGATCTTCCCGAGTGTATCCTTCCACGACAAGGGATCTTACGTGGAATCGTCGACGAAGAAATACGACAGGCTGGCGTTCGAGTACCTCTCCTGGGCGCTCTACCCGCTTTTGGGTGGCTACGCGATTTACTCGCTCATGTACCTGGAGCACAAAGGCTGGTACTCCTGGGTGCTCAGCATGTTGTACGGATTTTTGCTAACGTTCGGCTTCATCATGATGACGCCCCAGCTGTTCATTAATTACAAGCTGAAGAGCGTGGCCCACCTGCCCTGGCGCATGATGTCCTACAAGTTCTTCAATACCTTCATCGACGACATCTTCGCCTTCGTGATTAAAATGCCGACGCTTTACAGGCTCGGCTGTTTCCGCGACGACATCGTCTTCTTCATATTTTTGTACCAGCGGTGGATCTACAAGACCGACCACACCCGCGTCAACGAATTCGGCTTCTCCGGGGAGATGGAGGAGAAATTGGCCGCCGAGAAGAGGCAGAAGGCCATCGCAGCTTCCGCCCCCGAGACGAACAGTGCGATAGCCGAAAGTAGCAAAAAGACGGATTAATATAAAAACGAGAAACTATGGTAGTTTTTTTTTACACGAATCCAGGAGGAAAAAAAGAAAACCATAGTTTTTAATAATTAAATAATGAAATATTATAGGTATACCAAAATACGATGTTACTCGAATAGAAAGGTACCAAAGCGTAGGTACTCGCGGTCGTCGATCAGGTTGATCCTTTACGCGCGTTTCTCAGCTTCAGTTCGGCCCTCGGTTTGTTATATTCACGCAACGCAGTTCAATACGATTTTCTGTTTCTTCTTTTTTTTTTTTAGTTATTTTTATTACTAATTTTCTCAGATTTGTTTAAATTATTTTTTGTTATCAATTATTGCTGGGGTTTGGCTTGAAGGTTCGCACTCGTGCGATAAGACAAACGGGTTTTCTTCACTCATTCCAAGCTTCAGCTCCCTAATCGGAGGCTTTTCAATACTTGAAATTTCCACATTCAAAGAAATCTGGAAATTTTCTTTGGAAACTCGTAACTTCGTTTCCACCGAATATCAATGTTATTATGAAGGTTCGCGAAATGATAGAAGGAAGAAAGTATTTTTTGCCTTTCTTCGATTCAGTTGATGTCCAAACAAATAATTTTTAGACATAAATTCATGTATTTTAGAAATTGATTAACAGGTTCCGGGAAGTTGAGTCTTAGAGAAAATCAATATTTGGGTTTTCAGAAAATGTCTTTCATTTTTAATTTTCATTGAATTGAATCATCTAAATATTATGCAGATCCACAGAAATATATTAACGTTCAATAAAATCAAAGAAAAAAATGTGATTGGAAACTAACATTGAATTCTCGATTTTTGGTCTTGACGAATTTTTATTTTTAATGAAATTTGGAAGTACATTAGGAAATTAAATTATTTATTCGAATTTCTAAGTACTTGAAAATAATTTTTTTACCACCAAACCTAAAAAATGTAAAATTATTACATAAAACAATAAAAGTTCTTTTTTATCAGACAATTATAAAAATTATAAAATAAACTGCCCGAAAAATATCTTATCGCTCGAGTGGGTGCGCTTGGTCCAAAAAACTTTTTTCAAGTATCACCAAACTCTATTATTTTTTTAAAAAAGGGGAAACTCGGTAAGTAGTAACTGTTGGAAAAATTAAATTCATTCCCTTGAAAATAAAAATTCTTTTTTCCCTTTTGAAAAATGTTCAATAATTCGTTTGCCGAAAACAAATTTTAACTTAACTAAATATTTCTCTGGTTTTAAGTAGAAATCCTTTAAGCTTAAGAAAATTATGTGTGGAAAAAAGGAAAGCGGAATTCGTAATTTCATTCTGAGCTTCCATTGCCCGCAACGAGGTTTTAGGGGTAGAATTCGAAAAACATGTGTGAAAGAAAGTGAGAGAAATAGAAAATAAAGAAAAATTGTACGAGGGAGAGAAAAGCAAAAATTTGGTTTTCGATGTAATTTTTTGCCGCACAACTAGAGAATTTTTGCTTCTTTTCTCGGTTAACAAGAAAAATGGTACAAACATGAATTTCGCGAGTATATAGAGTAACTTTTGTAATCCGTCTGCAGTATTTGTGACTGAATTGATTTGTTACTTTTTTGTTTTTATTTTTTTTTAAATTGAAACTCGAATTCACTTTCAAAACCGAGTCACGGACTCGGCAACGAAGGTCAGCAAATACTTGTGTTATTATTGTTCTTTTTGTTATGAAATATAAATGTAACACTGATTTGAAAAAAGCTGGTTAAAATCTGTAAACCAGAAAAAGCAAAACAGAAAGAACGTTAACTGTACTCCTGTTTCATTTTTAACAGATGAAATTAATTCCAACCAAAAAGAAACATTTTTTTCCTGGTAAGAAATAAAAATGATAATAAATTAAGAAGTTACAAGATATCGATATACATTTGAAAATTTTCAAAAAAATGTTTTATTGGACCCGAAAGATTCCAAACAGAGATTCATCATTTTTCGGAAATTGTTTCAGGGAAAAAATAGTTCTACAAAAATCCAAATATTTTTTTTACTTCACCGTTTTGTAGTTTTACGTATTTTGGATTTACAAGCAGAAATTTCTGCGAAAATCCAGGAAAGCTTGAATTTCTTTTTAATTTTCATTGTGGATTTTTTTTGGAATTCTCTCTTAACGAATATTCCCAAATATAAAAATTCTTGAATGGAATCTTTCGAATATTCAAATTTTGAAATTCGAACCTCTTTCCAAAATTCAGGTTGAAAATTTGTAACTTTGGATCCATCGAAAATCAGAAACAAAATAATGTGATTTCTCATTGTTTTGCTCGATTTTCTTAGAATCCTACAAAGTCATGAATTTTTTCAAAACACACAGTTGGAGGTTGCAATTACAATGTAACGCCATTCCACTCTGCCAAATTATTGCATTCAATTATTTTACTTTTAAACTCGCTGCTCGATACGGGGTTTTGGATTGAATCAATACAATTTTAAAGGGAAAGGAAGAAATTACTATCCATTTATAACATATGCAATATACAATAAAATGGCTGGTTGCTGTTTCTTGATCTTCTCTTTACAATTGGAAAATGCACTTACAAAGGTTCTGTGATGCTTCATTTTAATATCATTATTCAATTCTCCTTCCTGATAGCAAACAGTAATGTACTTTCCGATAAAATTATATCCATACAGGTATATTGCTAATTTTTGTTTTGTTTCAAATTCAAAAATTTCTTTCGGATTTATTTTGGAATTTCTTTAAGGCATTTTCAACTTTGTAAATATTTCCCTAGAATTTTTTGAAAATAGGTTTACGAGGTGTAGGATTTTCCACCGCAATATATGAACATTTTTGGATATTTGAAAATTAATTTTTACCAGAAAACGCCAAAATTTCTAGATTCACATTATTTTACTTTTACAACGAGAATTTTCATGAACCGGAAAAATAAAAATCAATGAATTTTTGTCATTCAATGATTTATATGAACATTTTTGGATATTTGAAAATTAATTTTTACCAGAAAAGGCCAAAATTTCTAGATTCACTTTATTTTACTTTTACAACGAGAATTTTCATGAACCGGAAAAATAAAAATCAATGAATTTTTGTCATTCAATGATTTCTTTCAATTTAAAAAATTGCGAAAAAATCCAGCTCCTCGACAAACCTGTTTTCGAAAAATTATGGAAAACAAAAAAAAACGAAAATTTTATGCATTTCAAGATTCCTGGAGAATTTTTGAAATATCGAAGTTCGAAATTTGCCTTTTTTGGACACAGCCTCGAATTTTCATCTTCGAGAAATTGAGAAGGATTTTGGGAATTTCAGAAATAAGTTATTCAAAATTTATCAAAATCGCGAATTCTCTTATTTTTCCGATTCTCAAATACTTTCGAGTTCCCCTTAAAAAAATCCAAAATAACTCCAGTCGCGAAAATCAAGCCTTTCTTTAATTTCTGAAATTTTCGCAATTTCAAGTTTCAATATTCTGATTTTTACCGAATTTTTTCGGATATTTCGAGATTTCACGCTAAAGTCAAACTTCTCAGAAATTCTTCAAACTCACATTCCATATCTTTTCTTCTGCTATTCAAGTTTCTTCGAATTCGCAGCCACAGATTTTCAAAGTATGTACATATACAGATATACATGATAAACTCAACTTCTCATTCTTTGTTTCTTTCTTTTTTTTGGAAATAGAAAAACGATAACGGAAAGAAATCTTGCGGGCGAAATAGAAAAGAAAAACCTGTATTTCAGCGGAATGTGCAAGATATTATCGCTATTACATGTGTAGACTGTGAAATAGAATGACAGATTTTCTTTCAACTGCTAAATCTATTTTTTGTTTTTGTTTTTTCTTTGTTTTATACAAGGCACTTTTCATACTTCAGCAATCGGTAATTTTTCTCGTCTAGTCGCTAAGACAGTAACTCCAAATTCTCTGTTTCTCTATTGTTATTTCTTGTGATTACAGAATCGCTAGAAGACTTTAATTTTTCTTTACCTTTTTTTTACTTTAATTTACTTTTTGTTGTTAACCATTTCCCTGATAAAAGATTTAAATGTATATAACTGAGAGAATAGTCATTCTCTTCCTTTGATCTCTTTATTATTAATATTTCCTTTTTTTTAGTTGTATTTATTAGTTTTTCTTCACTACTTTATTTTACACAATCTTACTTCTTCTTAAATTGAAAATTGTAGCGTAGGCAAGAATCATACAGAGAATAATTAAAAAAAAACCTTTTTTATTCATTATATATTATTTCCTTTTCTATTTCAAAAAATGTATCTACTTTTACCCTTTCTCTTGTGTTTTTGTGTTCTTCCTCCTCCTTTATCTTTTTTTTTCTCCTTTTTGGTTCTACTTTAATTCCCCGACGAGTCAATTTGTAATTTCAAAAGTGCACTGATTCATTTATTTTTAATATTAGATATAAGTACTTAAAAAAATTCGAAGTATTCTTCTTAAGTTTCATTCGCATAAGATTCGTTCATCTCAAAGACGAATTTCAATATTTCTGATTTTTCTTTCTCCTTCATTTTTCATTGCTTATTCTTTCTCCGTCATTGAATTGACCAAAGTTTCCTCAATTGATTGAATAATTGATTACTTGATTGATTGATTCATTGCTTGTTGCAGTTATTTTGTTGCTTTGTACAATTGACCGTTATGAAAATAAGATGAAATCAATAATCAGTAATCTTAAGTACATAAACTTAAGTTTTGGAAATTCCTTTTTCTTTTGTCAATGGCAACTCATAAAAATTTGACGATCTTGGAAACAACCATCCGTATCTTCAAAAACTCGACCCTTTTTCAAAAGAAATTCGGTTAATTTAACAGGAAAAATTATTATTATAATTCTTATATAAATTTTGAAAATTCTAATTCTCGCAAAATTCAAAGTAACTGATAAAAAAATGTGTTTCAATATAAATTCAAAAAAATTGAATTTATAAGACCAATTTTAATATCTTAAAGAAATCTATGGAAATAATTCTGATTTTTGAGTTTCTGAAAACCCGAGAAAATTTTTATTAAAATGACAAAATCGTACGAAGAAAAAACTCTTGAGTTCCAGAAATTTTGTGAAAGTAATACATCTTTAGGATGTTCCAAAAATCAGAGTCCAACTGAAGAATTTGTAAATTTCAGCGGAAACAAAATAATAAATATCGAAATTATTTCCCAAAATCTCCAAGGTTGGAAAATTTATAGGAATTATATCATTTATCTTTAAACTCAGAACAGGTGAATTTTGTCTTACGTTTTGCAAAAGAATATTAAAACTTGTCTTATTAAAAAATTACTCGAAATTCAATTTAAAAAAAAAGCTTCGCCCCTTTGAAACAAAGCTTAACTATTGATAACTCCCCACGAAGGGACTAAAACCCATTCCCTTGAAAATTCCAAAAGTTTCCCTATTCTTGGCAATTCTTCAGAGAAAACGCTATCATCTAAAACAAAATCAAGAAAATCTGCGTAAAAAAATATTGGAATGTTTTTGAAGATACAAGACGAAATTTCACTTGATTTCCAAAAATTCTGGATTTAAGGTGAAAACCAGCCGCGAGATGTGAAATCATTAAACAAAAATAATTGTTCGAATGTCGTTTTCGTCTTGGAAAGGGCAGAAATATAAACAATGACTGCTAATCCTGACTCTTCCGTTACATTGCGTATAAATAAAAAAGAGAATGGAGTTTTTTTTGTTCTTTACGAATGCGAAGAAACACAAACAAACTCACGTTATAGTAAATAGTAAAGAATAGCAATAATAATAATAATAACATTAATAATAATAATAATAATAATTGTGAAGTGATAGTAATGTACTTTCCGAGTATTTAAAAATTGTGATTTGTGATGAACTTCTTTAAAAAAAAAGATCTGTGATGGAACAAAAAAAACCGGTAAAGAGATGGCAGTAACTTAAGTAACGACCCTTCCGCGCGTGCCTTTCTTTCCTGGCGATTCAGAGAAAGAGGAATTGCGGGAGAATGCTGTTGGAGGAATCTGCAGTGGCATTGAATCTTTCCGACGAAAAAGAGCTTCGGAAAAATAGTTGCTCGCGACGAAGAACGACGACGAAGCTAACTTGCTTTCGCTGCTGATTGCTTCGAGAGTCCTTTCGTTATCATCCGCGGCTCTTTTCCATAAGTATTCTGGTCCTCGAGGAAAGTGACACACTTTCCACCACTTCACGCGGCCAATCCGGCGTCCTTTGCCATCGCGTGGAAAATACTCGTGGGATTTTGTATGAGTACATTCGGAGACTCGAATTCCACTATTCGGCCTTTGTCCAACACGATGACCCTGAAAATGTATTTTTCGATGTTACACTTTAGAAAAATATGAAACTCTCACGATTTAATTTTATTATTATTATTATTATAAATTATATGTAACAACAATAATAATAATAATAATATGATGATGATCATAATAGATACAAATTTAAAAAATATATAAGTAGAAAATTAATGAATCGAATAAAATTGAAAAATGTTATAATGAGACGAAGATTCAAGAGAAACATAAAATATAATTAAAAAATTAATTGATTAGAATTAAAAAAATAAGATACATAGGAGAAGGTACACATACCTATCAGAATCAAGGACTGTGTTCAATCTGTGAGCAATAGTAAGTACAGTACAATCCTTAAATTCTTCCCTGATTGTCCTCTGGATTAAATCATCGGTTTCTAAATCTACCGCGGCAGTAGCCTCGTCCAACACTAACACCTTCGTTTTTCGGAGCAAAGCCCGAGCCAAACACACTAGCTGCCTTTGACCGACACTCAAATTATCTCCACCCTCGCTGACTTCATGAGTGATACCTTCTGGAAGACCTGGAAAGAAAGCAGCGTTTTAGAAAAATCAAAATTATCAAAGGAAACAAAGCGAACTTGGAGAATACTGTAGATATAATTTCAACGATTCCAAAAGTTTGAAAATGATAGCTACGACATTCATTTTCACCAAATTTGAATTCTCCGAAATTCTGGATGATTTTCGAAAATTCAAAGTCATTCGAAATTTTGTAGCGCCTTAAATATCGAATTTTCGTAACTTTCCATAACAAAAAAAATTAGATTTCATAAAAGAAATAGACAACGTAAATTTTTGTATTTTAAAATTCAACTCTAAAATTCGAATTCGCAATTATAGGCAGTTACCATAAAAGTTAAGAAAAAATATATTTCTATCAGAGTGATATCGCAAAATAATGCTATGATTCTCCGAAATTCCGGATGATTTTCGAAAATTCAAAAACAAGTCATTCGAAATTTTTTAGTGCCTTAAATATCCAATTTTCGTAATTTTTCGCAACAAAAAAAATTAGATTTCATAAAAAGAATAAACAACGTAAATTTCTATATTTTGAAATTCAACTCTAAATTTCAAATTCGCAATTATAGGTAGTTACCATAAAAGTTAAGAAAAAATATAATTTTATCAGAGTGATATATATATAATCAACAGAATTCGGCTTTGATTTCTAATTACGATCAATTTAAATCTCAACGAAATGAAAAATTACAATCCAAAATCTTACTTTTAACAAAACTCTTGAGATGCGCGTGTTCCAGGGCTCTCCAGACCTCCTCGTCAGTGTAATTACTGAAGGGATCCAAGTTTAGTCTTAAGCTACCGGAAAAGAGAACGGGATCTTGCGGTATGATCGTCAGCCTGGATCTTAAATCGTGTAACCCTATTTCCGAGATATCAACGCCATCGATGAAAATCTTTCCGTTGGCAGCTTCGATGATCCGGAAGAGTGCCAAGGTGAGCGACGATTTTCCCGCACCCGTTCTTCCCACGATACCGACTTTCTCGCGCCCTTCCACGGCAAACGTTAAGCCATTCAATACGAGATCCAATCCTTCTCTGTATCGCACTTTGAAATCGCGGAACTCGACGCGACCTTGCGTAGGCCAATCTTTAGGTGGCGTGTGGAAGGGAACTTCCCAGGGTGCTTCTTGTGGAGTTTCGCTGTATTCCTTTATCCTCTCGACCGCCACGATGTTCGTTTCCACGTCCGAAGACATCCTTACCAGCCAATTGAGGGTTTGCGTTATCTGGAAGATGAGGTATCGATGAGTTTATTGTAAAAAAAAATTCAATCGGTTTCACGAATATTAATTTTTATTTTTATTTAGATATTAACACTTTGTCGTTCGCACGTCTGGTCGGGATTCTTTCGTTTGGCGCTGGTATAAATCTTTATGTACGACACCAACGTGGTGCCACCGGCGCTTGCCCGATAGTTTTCGCATAGCACCAACGTGGTGCCACCGGACGGCATAGTGTTAATATATTAATAATATTAATATTGATATTACTATCAATATTAATATAACCGGGCTATTGAATACTAAATTAATTAACATCCAAATTATTTTGATATCACAGTTGGAAATTATTTGATGCAATAATTTTAAAATTCTAATTTCAAATTTTGAGACGTGCAATTTATTTCCCAAATAACGAATTATGTCCTTTTTTGGCAAATTATTTTTATTATATTAATAAGGGATTAAAATTACAGATGGTCTTTCCAAATATGCGATAAAATACGAGATTTATTTATTTCCAATTATTTATTTTTTTATTTGTTTCCAAATGAAATTTAAATAGAAATAGTTACCACAGAGTATGGTAATTTTGAACCCAAACTATTTCTAGAAAATGATGTGGCTAGAAAACTTACTTGAAGAGCATAACTGACGGACAGACCAACGATTCCAGGAGTCATGGTGTTTCTTCCCAAAACTGCAAATAACGCTGCGAAGAATATGATCATGTTTCCAACCATTTCCAAACGGACTGCGAGCCACCTATTGATGGATTTACGGTAATTAGTATAATTCACAGTTTACAAGGATACGTATTCTAACATTATAGAATTATAAACATTTTACGAATGTACAGTTTTACTGAAGTATGTACATGTTTTTGTTTTAATATTATTAACAAAAGGAATTCTTCTGTACTCTTACCCCGTTCGTTTATAATTGAATGGGTCACCTTAAAAACGTTGGAAGGTACAAATTGCAAGTTGTTCAAAAACCCCCGAAAATAAAAAAAGTAACCTGAGGGATTTTTTAAAAAACCAACCATTTTAAAAAAATCCATTCACTTTAAAAAAAAATGTTTGAAAAATTCCATCAGGTTATTTTTTTCATTTTGGGGGGTTTTTGAACAATTTGCAATTCATATGTTACAACGTTTTTGAGGTGACCCGTTCAATTATTCTCCCAGTTCTTGCTCGATCACTTTGATTTTTTATGTATCAACTTCATGAAAGATTTCTTTAGAAGTGACTTCAAATTTCTACCAATTTTGATTTTTATTTTCTGGACAAACTCACCTATTTGCAATGATACTGGGGTAGTAGCAAACTTGATTGAAGTCCACTCGGTTCTCCGATTCATGGATGAATCTTTCCTGAACTCCATAAGCTCGAATAGTTTGAGCTCCTGTTAATTAAAATTCCACATCGATTAAATTCAATCGATAGATAGAAAAAACAAATTATATATTATCGAATTAGGATTTTCTTTTTTTAGGTACTTTTTATCCGAAAAATTTCACGGATCGAGCAGCGACATTTAAAAAAATTTAGCAAAATTGACACTATAAAAAAAAGAACTCAAAAATACTAAAAAATGGAACCGAAATGTACTAACCAGTAACGGATTCACCGAAATGCGAATAAATGGGAGACCTGGAAACGGACTCCAGTCTCTTCAGTTGCCTGGAAGTGGCCACGTAGAACCTTTGTATAAAATAATAAATAAAACCGACAGGTACAATGACAATAACAAAGACGGGCGTGCTGTAACTGATGACAACGAGGGTCGCGATGACCTGGAATAAAATGGAGAAGAGAAAAAGAGCGATATTAAAATGCAATCTGCCGTTGGATGAACTTCAGACAATACACGTATGATTATTATGTCTGAACGAGAAGCGAGTGATATTGATAATTATTATTCAATGATGAGAAATATACGTTTTGTTAATTTTGAGATGGGAGGTTATGGTGTAACTTTTGCGAGCCGATGTGTCTGTATATTAGTCGGATACGTAAAGCATGAGCAGAAGGAAAGAAAGAAGAAATGGTCGTTGATGATTGATGAGAAATGAAACAAGAAGGCAAATCAGGAGAAAAGCGACAAAAACAAGAAGCGAAGCGACAAATTGATGCATGCATAAATCATTAGTCTCTTTTCTTGATCTCGAACAAAACTGAATGTTATGGAAAGAAATCAGAAACGATTTGAGTTCTTGATCTGGGAAAATAAAAGGTCCACCACCTGACATTCGCGGGCCCCTCGAGATGCGATGCTGTGTCCTCTCGGATCTTCTTTTCTTCCTCCCTCTCGCAATCATCATCCCCAAGAAAAGAAAATTCAAACGTTCACCACGAAATTGTGGTGGGAAGAAAAGAGAGAAAAATAAAGAAATGCTCCAAAATTCAACTGAAAATGGGAACTAATGAAAAGAACCCTAAATTCGACGAGAGAGAGAGAGAGAGAGAAAGAAAGACAGAAATCGAGAGATAAAGAGAGAGAGAGAAAGAGAAGAAGAGGATCAAAGTTCGATTAAACTGAACTTTTTCATGTTTTTTTTTGCTTTTTTTTTGGTTAAATTTTCTTAGCTGAAAGATCATCGTAACTGTGGTTTCCGAGTGGACGGTGGATTTTTGGTAGGTTTCGTATTTTGGTGGTATTTCTTGTTGCGTCTCTGATTGAGAGAAAATTACCTCGAACAGGCAATAGATGCTATCGGAAATTTGCTGAGGGAGAGATGTGTCCAGTACGTCGACGTCTTTTGCGAACCTGGAGAGAATACGACCAGTTGGTGTCGTATCGAAGAAGGTCAATGGTGCACGAAGTACCACTCGCAGCATCACAAGGTGCATCTGACGAGCGGTGAGCCAGCAGCCAAGCTGCGGTGCCAAGTCGCAGAAGTAACTCGCCACCGCTACAAATCATTATCATTCAATCTTTCTTTCCCTCTCTCTCTCTCTCTCACTTTTACAAAATTTACTGGATTGCTAGGTTTCCAGATTTTCAGACTCGGAGGGACCGTTTTAGCGATCGATCGTACCCAGCGAACCAGCATGCTGCCCTAAATCGCCCTTTGGCTTCGCAGGAATGCCTTCGATGCATCGCAGAACTTTCAGGATTTGGTTCGAAGCCCAAATCCTGCAAGCGAAGTGGTCGAGGTGGAGATTCATCGATACTTTTGGTTTTATAAATATGTGCTTTTATAAATTCAAAAAAACTCGCAGAATCCCTAAATATAGATTGCATTTGGTTAAAGATTCTACTTTTGTAATAGGACGAATGGTGCTTTCGAAGAGAATTTCTCAAATTTGCTATCGAACAATCCTATTCGACCTTCGACTCTGGATTTTTATAGCGAGGAATCAGCCTCGAGCGAACATTTGCATAGTTTATAGTTGCTTTTTGAACTCATATAATTTCCCCAAGAAAAACGGCAAAAGAAATTGTATCAAATGGCCCTTATTGTTTTGGTGCACAAATAGTTGCGGTTTGTACTTAAAAGTTGTGGTGAAAAAAATTTGTAAATTTTGTGGCATTCGCGGGTGAAATTTCACAATTGGTTAAACAAAAGCAGTTATTTTTGCACCAATTTTACAAATAATTTCACACTTTACTGCAAATTTGATTCTAAAAAACCGCAATTACTTTTGCACCAATCCAACAAACATCACTTCCCCTTTTTGTAACACGTTGTTGCTGGAAAACTGCAATTATTTTTACAACAAAATCCCAATCAATTGCAACCAATTTTTGCATCAAGCTACTAAAATCCCTGAAAGCAAAGATTCGCGATTGAATCGTTTTCGCTAAAACGGTCCCTCCTGCACACGGTGGCGGGACTCTCGAGAGGAGACATTCGAGGGGCATCGCGCGTTTTCTCGAGAAAACGTGGGATCCTCATTGGGGATTTGGTATCCACCGTTCGGTGAGCATTTTTCTGAAGCCAAAAGGTACATTAGTATTGACTTTCAACACAAACACACGTACTAAGGCGGAAAGAAACCAGGCGGTACTGGACTACAAAATTAAGTGGAGTTTGCTGTTTTTTCTTTGGTCTCGATCATGCTTCTATACTTTCTCCTATTCTTATCCGGGAAATGCAGCGGCAGCGGGTCCTGGTCATTGTCAATTGACTTTTCCCTTCACTTCATGTCCCCTAAAGCATTCCCAAGCGGCAAAATACGTGGAAATGTTGAGATTTGCCCTTCTCTTTGCGTTCTGTGACCCTTGAAAGGATAGACATTTGAAAGGAGAATCTAGAGGAAGAGAGAAAAGAGTCAGAGTCTCGGAAGGTGGTTCCCAGGTACTTTCACTCGCCACTCGTCGACGTAATTCACCGATTGTCGAAAATTCGTATCCTCGGAAATTTGCCATGCTCAGGTGGAAATTTTTGCCTTACCCTACAAAAACAAGACAACCACTGCGTCAACGAAGGCGGTATCCTGGTATCCAGGGTGTCTACGTCCGAGCCGAATCGGCTCAGGATACGGCCGTTCGGCACCGTATCGAAGAAGAACATGGGGCTCCTCATGATACTGTTCAGGGCTTTGCGTAGCAGAGCCACCGAGGATCTCAGGGTGCCCAGTTGGATGGCCAGCGAGCCACAGAACGTGGCCAAGACTGAAAAGCGTTAATGTTTTGCGGGTCAGAGGTCAAGAATAAGGGATTTCGGGTCCTTTGACATTTCTTTTACTAAGCGAAAAAAAATGATAAGTGGTAGTTTTGAGCAAAATGCCTCTTTTTTCTTCGGTGAGAACACATCAGGGGATGGGATGAGAGTTCACCCGGAGACAGGGGTCGTTTGAAAGGAACTTCCAGTTTTCTGGGTTCCAAAGTCGAGGATTTGTATAAAAAAGGAATTTTTGGGAACGTTCTTCTGATAAATTTCCAGGCGGAAATTTCCACGGAAATGAAATAGGCGTTGGATGATTTTCAGTTCGCAAAAAAAAAGCAAGTATGAGAACCTGAAAACCTTTGAAAGGTATCAGGGAATTTTGAATCAATGAATAATGAACTTCAACCGACGACTACACATTGATACCGAGGAAATGTTTTTTTTCTTTTTGTAAAAAGGATGAAGACAGGTGTCAACCCTTAATCCAAAAGCATCGAATGATGACGATTTTGGGGCCACATACGTATGCGAGAAAAACGGAATTCGCTTTACTTTTCCTTCACACCTTTCCGATGATGAACCCTAAACATGTATTTCCACAACAACATAAAATCAGATACAAACACGCGATAATAGCACCACTCTTTTTTCGACACATCTAACAGATCACGAAGGAAAGAAGAGAGAGTAAATTTTTGAGAATTTTACGGTTTGAAATTTTTTTGTTAAGCTTTGAAAGTTTTGGAAATTACGTAGATATGAGAAATATTCGTATTTAGTTGCTAATTTGTTTGCCATTTTGTCAATGAATTTGCAATTAAAAGGGATTGTAAGATAAATGATCCGAAATTAAATTTTGTATTTTACAAATTTACAGGAAGCAAATGAAATTTGGCAATTCAGGTCCTGGTAATTTGTAGGATATAAAAATGAAATAATTATTTTTAGGATCTTCTTTATTAATTTACTGGATCAATTAAAGAAAATTCTGTATTATAGATCCTATAATTATAATTCATCAACGTACTAACTGTAGGTAGTTAATTTGTTCTGGTTTCTAGATAATTTGAAATCAAATAAGGAAATTTCGAAAATTTATAGTAATTCTTACGGTAGATTTTGCGACGCAAATTTTCTTCCAATTGGTGTTCGTATAGTAAACAATTGCTATTTTTCTCTCAGATGCTAAATTACTAATAACAGTCCATGAATAAAAATAGAAATTATATTATATATGAATATTATTATGAATATTAAATTTCAGAAAAATTGTAAATTTTCATCAATTTCAGAATCATCTGAATCCCAAAAAAGAAACAGAATTCGGGAAATTACAGCAAATGTTTTTTCTAAAACATACGTTACTCCAAAATAACAAAATTCTACCAGTTCTGACTTTTCAACGCAAAATAGTAAAATTTACCAGTGACTTTTAAACCTCTCAACAAAAATTTCAATAAAATACCGCAGTTTAACTACCAATACTAATTCGCGCTCTCTCTTCTCACCTTCGTGAAAGAATTCGTAACCGAACAGGTAAAAATCGCAACAATCAAAAGAATTGCTTGCGGCTACCATTCGCTTCTTTTTCGATTACCAACTCGTCGCGATAAATACAGAAACCTTGTTTTCTCAAAACACCCGCCGGGTGTTTTGAGTCACAAGACAAATCAGTCACAAAGAGGAGGCCGCCTTCATGGAAAAAAAGTACCAGTGCTTCTGCAACCCCCTTGCAAATATTAGCTAGCGCGTGAAATTTAGGAAGTGATTAAGACAGATTCAAGAGCAGCCTTGGGAAATGAAGAAAAATTATAGATTATTCGCCGAGCGGCGGATGGGCAGATCATTAAACAAAAAAAGTCACCGTACGTTGCAAAAACACATGATCCAAGAGCGAATAATCATAGGCAAGACGTTGTCGACGACGTCCGTGTCTTTCCCGAGTCGACTAAGGATCCTCCCGATGGGTGTTTGGTCAAAAAATGACATTGGCAAACGCAGGACGTTATTGAACGTGCTATGAAAGACACGACTTGCAGCATGGGTCGTTCCAACGGCCATGGCAAAGGAACCCGCGAGAATCATGACTCCTGGAATATTCGTTCATGAGAGAAGAGTGAAAAAGAGAGATTTTTTTTTAAATTTTTAGCTTTCCTGATTCCTCCCCCATTTTCCTCACCGGGCTCTTGTGCGTGTATAAAAAAATTGTTAAAAGAAAAGGAGAAAATAAAGATTTCTTCTTCCGAGAGAGACAGAGAGAAAGAAAGAAAGTAGGTCTTCGATGCCAGTGACTGTTAGTAAAATGCCATTCGCCAGTAGATTTTTCGTTTCTTCTAATTCTCGCAAGTTCTCTAACGTAAGTAAGATTCTACTCTCTACCATTCGTTGCATTGGTGTTAATCACACGGGTAATTAATAATCTCTGTGTTCGCGCTTCGTCAAAAGCGGTTTTACGGACGAACTGTGTGTGGGTGTGTGTTTTTTGTTTCTCGTGGTTCTGTATTATTTTTTTTTTTCATTTGTGTTTGTTTGTGCATGAGTTTCACAACTCGTGAGTGAGAAAGATAAAATATAGCGGAAAATCGTGAACAGGAACATTAATAATTGGCTGCCGGCTACAACTAAGAAAACAAAAAGGTGGATTAAAACTAAACGAATAATTCAATGGGTCACCTCAAAAACGTTTTAAGGTAGAAATCGCAAATTGTTCAAAAACACCCGAAAATGAAAAAAATAACTTGGTGGTGCAATAATAGAATGGATCACCTCGAAAACGTTGCGAGGTACAAATTTTGTTAAACAATTATTGTTCCACCATCGGGTTATTTTTTTCATTTTCGGGGGTTTTTCAACAATTTGCAATTTGTACCTTACAAAGTTTTCGAGGTGACCCATTCAATTGTTAATCCACAAGGAGTGTGTCTTGTCCAACTTTCGCGAAAAAAAAACAAAAACTTCCAAATTTTTGCACTGTTTTGTGGATTCGCTTAATCTTTTGAAGAAAGACAAAGAAAGTGGATATTTTTGTCGATTGTTTTGGTGTTGTTGTTACCGTTGTGGTCGATAGCTTTACTTTCAACGTACCGATGCCAAGCAAAAGAACCATGCTCGAAGGTTTGGTGGTAAAACGTTGTCAACTACGTCAACATCCTTGCCAAAGCGATTTAATACTCGGCCGAGCGGTGTGATGTCGAAGAATTTCACGGGAGATCGCAGAATCCCGTATAATAATAAAGTATGTAGAGTTAGACTGCTTCGTAGACAACCGACGACCATTGTAAGTTGTGCAAGCAGCACGAATAAGGCTGAAATTGATCTTTTTTAAAAAAATTCTATCAAAGGCCCCTCATTTCTACCTTTCTACCCGGTTTCGGTTCGGAAATTCCGAGTTACCGTAAATCGAATCTCTAAAACTACTTTTCAGTTTGCTGATTTTTCACTTTGGACACGCTAACGCTGAGATAATGTTTACAAAGGAACGAAGTAATCTTACCCAGATTTAAGGTCGTGTTTCCACTTTTTCGGATTTTTTTTTAGAGAAATTTAATATAGAGAAAATTACTTCACACCAATATAAAGAAAGACATTTTACAATTTCTTGATATTTCTGAAGAATCTCAATGGAATTTTTCCGATTATTTTTATAAAATTGAAGACACGCGAAGTGTCTTTAAAAAATATTTGCCTAAAACGCATACTCTATTCTAGTGAATTGGTAACTGTGCAAAATTGCATGTATTAGAGTTGACTTATGGTGCAAAAAGATATGAAGAAAAGAATAGTTTCAATAAATTTTCCAATTTTTTTGCAATTTTAAGCTACAGAATTTATGAAATTTTCAAATATTTTCAGGAATTGCTATTGCAAAATTTAACAATCTTCTTTCATTTTGCAATAATATATATTTCTGCAATTTTAAGGCGGTGGAAATTGACAAATGGTAAATTTAATTGATATTTTTTAATTTGATAACTTAATTTTATAAAAATAGAAATTCCTTCAGTTTGAAGCAATAGAAATTCTAACTTTTACGAGAAAACTGCAATTTTCTAGCTACAGAAAAATTAATTAATACTTTGTGATATTATAAAAATAGAAACTTCTGCAATTTTAAAATTCACGAAATTTCGATAATTTTCGATAAAAAGAAATTGTAAAATTCAGAAAATTCTCGAGTTTTACTCGATCTCCTTGCGAACATTTTATTTTCACAGCGTATCTGTTCAGTGTCCGACTATTGGGGGAGAAAACTGACTAACTAGCCCTTAACTGGAATTTCCTCTTTTCATCAACTACCGTTTACTTAATTATCCGTCGAGAGACGGAGGCCAGAAAACAATTCTCGTTTTCTTTCAAGGAAAGGACAGCCTGATTCCTTCTGGTCCCAGAACCGTGGAGTGTCTATAAGGAAATCTACAAACGTGCCATGATTAATTCTACGTTGAAGGAGTTATTTGAAGAATCTAGTACAAACTACTGTGCCTTTGTGTTTTTCACTGGATGCTACTCACTAACAGGAGTTTGCATGTGGAAAAAGTGGCGGATAAATCATGCCGGAGTGGAAACCCAATTTGTTGATGCCACTTTCAACTTCTATTTTTTCCTATTCGATTTTGTTTACTGCAATTATTTCGAATTAATGAGCATCCAATCAAGAAATATTATCAATTCGTTTTCTAATATTTCAAATTTTCAGAAATTTTGAAAATTACTGGGATTCAATCCCGAATTCCGAATTTCAGTAACGTTATAATTTTCATATTCTAACTTGAAATCAAGAAGTTGAATAAAATGACATCAATTGAACAAATTGAAGTGTCAACTTCTAACTCGGAGAGGGACGAAAGTGCGAAAGTAACTAACAGTGCTGTTTGGAAGTACTACCGGTCATTTGACAGCAAACCACACTCGCTCTAACAAGATACAATAATTTGCAAATTGCTTCCTCGATTTGCAAAAATAGGGAATTTTTCAAATTTCCCCAAGTCTCGTTCTATTTCGAAGTTGAGGAATTCTTTCAAGTATACCAAAGGAAGCGTAATAAAATACAGGCCACGTCGGAGAGAAGAACCGTCTTCGCTTCAACCCCACAACTTTCCAACGTTCCGAAACAATTTGAATTCTCTTTGGTTTGTTGATTTTCGATGATTGAATAAGTCGTATAAGAATTGAAGAAATTTCGGATCCGATCGAACGGTTGAAGGGTTGACGAATATGGATCATCGCGATGACACGAGAGACACGTGTGCCATTTACTTATATCTTGTTCAAGGGAGAAAAACGTACGCGAGCCCAGATGAAGGAACCTAAATTGAAGAGAGTCGATATTCGCTAGTTTTCAGTTCGTTAAAATTTATCAAACTATCCACAGAGAGAATGTTATCCACATACTTTATGGTAACTTCGAGATGCAATCGAATCGGAAACGATATCTGCAAAAATGATCAAATCAAATGTGACTCGAAAACCTGTTAGCTTAAGTTCCATTAATTATTATTTTATTACTAATTATAATTGTATTAAATGGCAGTTAATGTATTAAATTAATTTGTAACCAATAGAAGGTAATTAATTAATATTGAATAATTGGTATTATCATTTCCAAATTCCAGTTTTCATTTCAAGACAGAAATCGTTACTTAAAATAGATTTTAAATTTTTGCCTTAAAATTAAAGCTGAAAATTGGAAATAACGGTATCAATGATTGCAGATTAATTAATGAACTTTCATTTAATACAAATTTAATTAGGAATAGAATAATCGTTACTCGAATTTTACAAAACAGGTTTGAGTGTGATATTTTCGTTCCTCCTTATTTTTGCGACAAAGTTTACCAAAATTTTGGGTTCTCCCAATTCGACTGCAGCTCTAAATTGCGATACAAGCGCAATGTGTCTTGTGATAAACTTTCCTGAGCGTCGAAGAACCTTTGCGCGGAAAGTGTCGCTTGTCTTTGACAATTTCTCGCTGGAAAATGTCATACGTACCTTGACCGAATCCCAAAGCACCGTAAACTCCCAAATACATGTCCCTTTTGCCAGCGTCGACGGTACCATTGACAACCGTCGTGTTATCATCCGACCATACGCCCAACCATACATTGGAACCGATGCTAAACCCCTGATAAACGGCGTTCATGACGATCGTTGATATCGAGAGGAACCATCCAATGGATTTCAAGTAATGCGAGTACACTTTCCATTTCACCTAAAAACATTTTAAAAAACGAATAACTTTCTCCTAAAATATTTATTTTTGAATTTTTTCGATAGAAAAAAAAGGAACAAAAAAAGTGGAAATTAAAATCTGAAATAGAAAAACTTTTTCAAATAATTATCATAAATAATTATAACAGTAATTTAATTAAATGTCATAAATATAACTGTAAAATAATTAAATATAATTTCTGGAGGGAATCTAAGAAAACTAGCAATTCGGAAACTGGAGTTTCATTTACAAGATACGAATTTAGCTTGAAAATTGATTAATTAAAAATTTTATTGGTTTCAATAGAATGATGGAATTAAGGGAAAAAAATACCTTTCCAGTTTCAGCTTTTTCCGCTTCTATCAATTTTTCCCCAATTTTTGGCACGGAATCCTTCTTCTTTATGCTCCCAGAACGTGCAAAACTTCCGGATCTTTGGCTTTCGGTTGAATATTGCCTGCGAAAATGACAAAAAATGATTATTAATAATCAATTATTATTATTATTACTTTTTTCAAGAATTTTAATTACTATTATTAACAGTATTCCCTTGCGGTTATTCACATCTAATGAAAATTTAGGGACCTCATAAATTTTATTATAAGCTTCAATAATAACTATTAATAGTCATTGATAAACCATCAAATATAAAATTTGATTACTGTGAATAAATTTGAATAAACTGAAAATTTGCTAATGAAGAAAAAAACAAAATTATTAATAACTTTTAACATCAAGGCCGACTATTTAACAGATACAACATCCAACAATATTGAATACGTCATCTTAATGATTCAATGACCCCACATTTGCGTGGTCAATCTGTCTTATTTTTCTTCAAACATATTTTAATTGTGTGAATGTCAGCAGCTTCTGAAAATAGTTTTATTGCAAGACGTCAACCTCGAACGAGTTATTACCTTCTAAGCGAGCCATTCAATGATCTCTTTTCGGACCCAGACTCGCTGTGGCTCTCAGAAACTCGCGATCTGGTACGTTGCAGCCTTTGTTGGAGCCCATCTGCGCTCATTGTTGACTCGAGTTGCTGTTTGATCTCATCCAAATCCGTATCGGCAGCATCGTCTTGCACGACTACATATTGGGATTAGATTGAAATCGTTAGAATTTTCTTTTTTCGATAATACTGAAATTTTCTACTTTGTTTGGATGCACAAGAAAATAAGAAACCGATTTCAAAAAATTCTTCTTTTCGTGCGACAGATGTAAGGAAATTATAATTTCCATTTAAAAAAGAAAGAAGAAACCCAAAATAATTCAGCGTGGATAGATTTGACTTCGTGTTTTTAATATATAAATATTGAGACACATACTTGTAGAAATGTTGCAAATAGAAACTCGTATTTTTCGCAGTATTCGAAAAAAACTGCGAAATTTTAAATTCTCACGGAAAATCGAGAACCATTATTATTTTGGATTCCTTCGTGATATTCCACTATGAGTTTGTAAAATACTTGAATAAAAATAATAATCGTAATTACTTTTTCATGGACTTACGATTTCCAACTTTGTTCCCATGTAAAGCAACGTTCGAATTGTCAGAAATGTATTTTCAGATTACACCTTTCGTTAATTTTGCAAATTAGGAAACCAGAAAAAAATAAACAGAAACCGAAGAAAATTGGAATAAAGTAAAGAAAATTGTACCTTCTTGTAAATGTTGGATCAAAAATTCCGCGAAAGCTCCCTTCTTCTCCAGCAATTGCTTGTACGTTCCGGTTTCCGTGATTTCCCCGTCTTTCAAGACAACGATGAAATCCACTTCGGGCAAATACGTGATCCCGTGAGTCACGAGAATTCTGGTTTTCTTCTTCAGCAATCCCGTGGATCCGATGAGGTTCTCGAAGATGTGCTTGCCCACGTGGGAATCAACAGCACTCAGAGGATCGTCCAAGAAGTACACGTCCGAGTCGTTGTAAACAGCCCTGGCTAGTGCGACTCTTTGCTTCTGACCTCCCGACAAATTGATACCCTTTTCTCCAATTTCAGTTTGATCTCCGGCGGGTAACATTTTCAAATCCGGCCCCAATGCCGACGCTTCGATCACTTTATTATACAAGGCTTTATCCATTGGTTTCCCGAATAACACGTTATCTTGTAACGTCGCGTTCTGAATCCACGCTTGTTGCGCCACGTAAGCCATGGAACCCTGAGTTGCAAGAAAAAATGAGTAAAAACACAGTTTCCAATCGAAAAGAAGAAATTCTGAAATGAATAATTCTCTATTTTAAATAATATTTAAGGAAATAATTATTTAAGTCGAGGAGGAATTCGTTAGCCCAAAAATGGAAAATAAAACTTGCCACTTTTTTAAAAATATCAATTTTTTTTCAGAATTTCAGAATTATATATCAATTTTCGAGTTGGCATAAAACAAAAACTACCTTCGTATTTACACGACCGCTTATTTTATCCATTTCCCCGAGAAAAGCGGAGATCAGGGAGCTTTTTCCGGATCCTACAGATCCAACGACGGCAACCAATTGTCCTTGTCGTACTTGAAGATTGATGTTACGTAAAGTAGGTTTGTCCGTTTGATCCGCTTCCCACGTGAAGTTTCCATTCTCAATGACCAATTGATGTGCTACAAAACGGCACAGAGAGAGAGACGTGAGTGTATTGTTACCCAGTGGCAGGATACGAGGAAATAGAAAATTGCTTCTATTGTGAAAATTAACAACAGAACATAATTTATTCTCCTTTACGTGTTTAACGTCATGTTAAACACAGCAAACACCTGATCGTTTGATTCGAATCATAGTCAAATGAATACACAAAAATTTGTATTCAGTTCAATAGATTAATAATTTTTACGTATCTTTATCAATTAAATTATTTGCCGTTTTTTAAATGTATTTTAACACGTGTAAAAATACATTTATACTTGAATTTGGAACGCATTTGTATTCGAGAACGTTAATAAATATGTCTTATATAAGAATTGCAGTTTCCTCGTTGGCGAGGAAAAAATTAAAATGTTAAAAATACAAAAAGGATCGGTTGGTGAAACTTAATTCAAGGACATTTTTCTGCAAATTCTCGGTAATGACAGTAAAAGTTTGGACTTTAATCTGTTGTTTCAGAACTTGTATTTTAAAGGATGACGTACATGTATTCTAAGAATGTGGCCCAACAAAAATTTCTTGATTGGATGAAATGTCGTAAGGACGCTTAATTAATAAAGAGAATGACCATACATTTTCATTTAAAATGCATATATATCATTACCATAACTGATATTATTATTATTATTATTATCATCATCATTACTATTGCTATTACTATCATTGCTGGTAATGTAGATTTCAAAGTATTAGATCAAATTTATTAAGTATCAAACGTTAAATATCAGAGTAATAAATAATTCAACTGTAATATCTAATTTACCTTCCGATGGATCATGTTGAACATTGTTGGGATCTAATTCCTCTGAATTCATAAATTTGTTGATTCGGTTTACAGAAACAGAAGTCTGGAAAGAACAATACATTATTTGTAAAAGAACGTATATTTTTGTTAAACGTTTTAAGATAATCTACGTAACTTTGGGTTACGGAAGAAAGTATCATTCTAAAATTTGCTAAGTAAAATTCTACTTGGATCAAATTATACGATTGCAATCTTATTTTTTCTAAAAATTTCTTTATTTTAATATGATCAGATTTGCAATGAAAATTCTGTCGATTAAAATTATAAAATCCCAAATTAATGACGAATCTTTCCAATTAATAAATTAATATCCCCTTATATCGTAAGAATTGCAACTATTTTTACATACTTGAACAACATTGCTGATCATCATGGGTAACATGGACAATGGGAAACGTAGAATATTGAACAAACTGAGAGACACGAAGGCTATTGTGCTGTCGAGGACGTTGTTCTCATCGATAAGGACGAACGTCGCGAACGAAACCAGAGATACCTGGGAAAAAACGATACGATATATTCCTGAAAGGCGAATAAATCCTTGACAAATTTAAATTTCCTACCAAAAAAGGGGCGCACGACCAGATGAAACTGGTTCCAGCGTTGAGGTAAGCGGTTTCCTTCAAAACTTGGATTTCCTTCTCGCGGATTTTCAAAATCTGCTCTTCGAAGGAAGGCTCCCAGGCGTAAAGTTTCAGAACTTTGATACCACTGAGCACCTCGTTCATCAACTTCACCCTCTCGTCTTTGCTCTTCATTTGTCGTATTTGCAGAGTCTTCACTTTGTTCGCGATCATGGCATTCACGGGTATGAGGATGATCATAACGGCGAGACCAGCCAGTACGGAGGGTCCGAGAATTTCCCAGAGGAAGTACAATGCCAGGGCGATTTGCAACGGCGCGGACCAGATCATGTTGATATATGCCGTTAAATCCATAAATCTTTGGGCATCGACCGACATTAGATTGACTATTTCTCCCACGGTCGATTCCTTCCTGGCCGAATTCGACATCCTTAAAGCTTTTCGATAAATAGCTGCTATCAACGCCGTTCGGATCCGAAGACCAACGAGGAACATACGATTGAAGTATTGCGATAATACCAAAGTCTGGAAAGCAGCTGTCGCTAATAGCAAAACTGCGTAAAGATAGCCTTTCCAAATGGGTTCATCACCTGTGGTAAAATTAATTAATAATCTGCAAACAAAAAGGAATATAAATTATTTGAGAAATGTATGTTAAAATAATTGCTGATTTGTTACTTGATAGATTTTGTATTTATTCTAAGGTGTAATAATTATTTATAATTAATTTAATAATTATTTTCTGAAATGTTGACAATTAGCCTTCCAATTTTCTTTAATCTGTAGATACATTATTTTAGCTACTATTATTTACTATTTTATTGTTTAATTTTTTTCATTTATTATTTCTTAGTCAATGTCGTAATAATGTTAAGAAATATTTCGATTATTCTTCTCCCAACGAAAGCTTTCAATCTTCAAATTAACTGTTTTAATAATTCGAAATTTTCTAATTGAATAATTCAATAAGAAAACTTCTGATGTTAATTTTAAAATTCTGATTCGATGTGAATTTCAAAATTTGAGATATTCGATTTTCTAAAAAATTCTTCAAGAAAAATCTGTTAACAAAGTTTCCGTAAATTTCAAAGGAATTTCATAGATGACAATTTGATGATTTACTTGAGCAACTGTGGACTGATGAACGTCATCACATCCTGTGACAACTTCAGCAAAGCACCGAAAATGAAAGTAGGACCGAAAGCTTTGCACAGCGGTGGTAAAATCGACGAAATTTTCTTCTTCCTCCCGTTGTTGAAATCTACCTGCCCCGAAGATTTCCGAAACGAGGCTTTCGCACCTTGAGTGCTATGGTAGAAAAGACAAATATAAGACAACCAAATATTTCAATGAAGATTTGTACAAATTCATCCCCAGAAAATTTGTTCGCCTATTTCTTTACATTTCTAATTATAATTTATCATTTGGATTGAATTTAAAGTTAAGTTGAATTAAAAAAAACGATGGAAACGAAATTAGGACTGTTTCTGTAATGATTTGTGAAAATAAAAGTAAATAAAATTTTCCATATTTTTTTGAGAATTTTGGAATATTTAATCTCAATACGTAATATGTGACAAAAAATTTTGAAAATCATTAGTCTCGATTAAAAAAAAATGTTTCAAAGTCAGTAGAAATTGCGAGGAAATCCCACCTGAAATAAGTCCAACGTATCCTTCGGGTGGAAAGCAAAAATAAGTAGAAGGTCTCAAATTGAACGAAAAGAAATGTTTATAATTTCATTTTGAAACGATCTTGAGAATGGAGAAGAAATCTTACCACTCATTTTTCTTCAGACTCTTGTTCCAATATTTATCAAATTGTGGCACTATTTCACTGGCAGTATCTTCGGGATTCATCGACCAAAGATCGGAGGTCTCCAATGGTTTCCGGAATCCTTTCCATGCCATGGGGTCGAACCATGAGAAAGCGATTCTCGAAGGGAAGGATGCACCCTGTTCTGGACATGGTCGGACAACATCTGGATACTTTGAAAATTTTGGTTTGTCGTCAGCGAAGAAATTTATAAACAACATTACTAATACTATTGGGTAATAAATCAGGTAGGATACATCTTGGTAAGTGGTTTCTTCCTGGAATTAGAAAAAGTTAATTATTTTTATGGTGTATTAAAAGACTTGTTTTGGATTTCTTAAAAAAAAAAAAATTTTTTTTAAAGGAAAATTTACTATAGATACAAATTATAATTATTTTATACAAATATTTTCGATATTATTAATACAACTTGAATGTTATAAATTGTGATGTTTTAATTAGAATTTGCTTCCCTGTAAAATTTTGGAACTGTCAGACACAGAAATATAAAATAAATGAAAATGAATGTGTTTGGAATTAATAAAGAATGGAGCAAAATTGTTATTGGTTCTCTAACAATTGACAAGAAATTACCTATTAATCTTATTTTTAATACTTACACTTTCTTGTATATTTGTTATAACTTTTCTGTATTGAACACAACCGAAAAGTGCCATTAGGAACCAAAACAGAAACAACAATCCTGAAGTTCTCATACCATACTTTTTATTGTACAGTGCCAGTGCCGCTGCTAGTACCTAAAAAAATATTTTTTGTATTATAATTTATACATATCATAAAACTATATGATAATATAGTTAATAACGAATTTTGTTAAAATTTCTTACAGACTTTTCAATTATTTTCTTTTCTGTTTTTTTTATTATTAAAATTTATAAAATTAGCAAATTTAAAAACTTCGGCTATTACAAATTCATATAGTTGAATTCAATGTATTATTTATTATTATTATTTCAAACTTTGCCAATAGGAAAGAAAATTGGAATTTTTTTATAAGAAAAAAAAACATTTGCAATCTAAGTTTTTCAGATTTACAAAATTCAGGATTTCAAAATACTAGCGATTCCTCACAGGCTGATACACATTTTGCTCTTGATGTAAAAAAGTTGTTTCGCTTCAATCGGCAGGCAAACAGATTATATAAAATAAAAAAAACTCTGTGGCACTTACGAAAGTAATTATTTTGACACAAGGCGTGTAATAATCGACGGAGTAGACCACATCGTAAGTACTCGTATATATTGCTTTACATAAATCAACCAAACTTAACACGATCAGTGCCGCTGTAAGTACTTGTTTCGAGATATATTTCCATGAGTATGGAATATTTTTTCTTTTGCTACTGAGCAAATAATATATTTCTAAGGGCACGAATATCCATAGGAATACACAAGGGCTCCAGATCAACACCGTCTTTTGAAAACAATCTGTGAAATCTGGATTGTCCGTGTTCCATACTAAATCGATATCCTGTAAAATGAAATGAATTGCATAATACATCTGTAATATACCATAATATACCACTAATGTAGTACCGGTATCAATATTGATACTAGTATTAACCACTTGCGCTCTAAAGACGTGCCCTGCTTGTCGAGATACTTTTGTTCCAAAGTTGCCAGCGACGTGAACACCACGTCCGATAGTCATTTATCCGCGTTTTATATTGTAGAGCACAGCACAGCAACCGAAAGTTAAATCATAGCACAAGTGGTTAACATTAATATTTATATTTGTAGTTAAGCAATAATGATCGGAAATGCAATAAACATCTGAAAATGTAGCCAGTCTTAATAGAACCTTTTTTTATTCCAATTTTTTTGCAAATCACTCATCATGTATATCCTACCATTTATTAATTGCAGTCACTATTGAAAATTCATGTAATTTCGTATTTTCTGTCTCTAGATTTATAACAAAAAATTGCTTTCAATTTAGAGAAAATAATAGCTTATTAAAATTCCAAAATTCTAAATCAAATTTGAACATTTGATAAGAAACTCTAGAAATTGATTTTATTATTCTATGTTTTTTCTGAATTTAAAGTTTATCAATAGAATATTACTGTAACGCAATATATAAATATACCACCAATATACAAACGTAAATTTATGTACGATGTATGTGTTATATTAATATATGGGAAGAAGACTTCCCTGATTTCTGTGAGTAACACACCTTCAGTTAAGTGAATCCCCTTTAGTTGCATAAAATGTATGAAATTATGTAAATCCCCCTTTTTTATTTACAAGGTTTTCTATTTAAACATGGGTACTGCTATTTAAATATAAATTCTGTTTTCTTATATATCGGATGTTGTATTTCAATATAGGATGTTATACTTCACAATTTTGATTGTTGTTTCGATATAAATTTCGTTTCCTGTATGGGAAACATTCTTTTTAAATATGTATTGCGATTCTCATTAAGCAAAATCAATTCCCATTTTCTGCATATTAGGTCTTCTATATATTTTATTAAGCATTATAACCTTTATGTATATATACATATACAGAACAGCTTTTGTACAGAAGAGAGCGATTTATTCTTCTTTGATTCAAAATTTATGCAGTGTTCCAATAATATAAAAATTTATATATCACGAATTACACATTATTGATAATATATAAATTTATAATCGAAATTATAAGAAGAAACTATAATCAGAAATATGCATTATATATCTCTAATAGTATATAATATATAGTATAACTAATATCCGAATTTCTACAATTTTTATAACTCGCCGAATGTTCCTTTTTATGTAATTCCAGCTAGAAACAAAAAATACATTCTACTACTCCTATTCCTATTACATAAACATATATATAAAAAAGATATGTATAAAAGATGTATATAAAAAAAGTATATATAAAATAAGTAATTGACCCCTTCAGTGCACAAATAGATTAACTCCATAAAAAATGAAGTTGACAAAAATCATAAAATAGGATATAATGCTTTTTAAAATTATTTTTGAATAACAAAATTAAAAAAATTTTTAAAATAGAATTAATCGATCTGCGCATTGAACGGCTCAATTGCTATAAATTTCATCATTATCAAAAATCGCTCGCAACTCGGTATTGATAAATATTGCCATTTGCCAGCCGAGCGCCGGACTTAGTGGCGTGTCGCCACCTGTTGGCACTCGGCTGAAGCTTCCATCAACACGGGTCCTCGAGACTCCGCATAGGGACGTAACGCGGAGATGGATGGAGCTGATCCGATCATTATTACTTTTATCTTGATGGAATGCCGATGCGATGACCGTTGCCGACCTCATTTCACCGAATATAACAATCTCTTGAATGAGGAATATGAGAAAAAGGGAGAAAGGGGCCCGACTTTCATAGACGAGAACAAAAGAATCGCAAGAAACATACCCAAAACTTCGAGCCGCAGACGTAATCCATTGTACTGTTTTCCATTTTCTCTCATTTGTCATTCGAAACACTTCGTTTGCAATCACTGACTGGCACAGCGAGGGAAAGAACCTTCACTTTTTCTCCCAATGTATGTCTCTCTCTCTTCTTATTTCAACGAAATTTCTTTTCTTTCATCGACAAAATTATCCAATCGTCCAGTCGAGTCACTTTCAAGCGCGACACTGATTCCACCACGTATTCGATCACCAAATCATGTGCGAACTCGTTTCTCTCCACTCGATCCTGGATATTCGGTAACTCGGCGTGCAAAAAAAAGGAAAGGCTGAAAAAGGGCCCGACTTGCATAAGCGGTCTTTTGCGATGTCACGGCGTTAACTCTCGACTGTGGCTATTACATTGTCGAGTGCAATCGGCCCCCGACACGCGAGTGTGTCGGTTTCGGTCTTGAAACTTGAATTGAAAGGCAGAACGATAATCGAGGTTCCAGGAGCGGAGTGCGGCTGCGGCCCGACGACTCTAGCATTGGCGAAATTTTCACTCGCTTGTGATTATGAAGGAAGGAAGGCGCGCGTGAGTCGTGGTCGTGGTGTCGCCCCACTTTTTTTTTTGACTTCTTACGTTCCTCCGTTCTCTCTCTAATCGCACCTCGCGGCGCTCCACCGCGGACCCATACTCTCACAAGCGCGCACACATACGGGTACACACAATACGCTCAGTCTTCCCTTTCCGTCGCGACATTCGACGGTACGGGGTCACCGAGGGCTAGATAGGAAGGACTGGAAATAGAGAAAGAGAAAATTGTATATATATATAATAGATAAACAAATATATAAAAAGTATATACAATATATTACAATATTGTAATAACCTACAATATAATATTTACAATGTTGACGATATATTTTAAATATTTAACATATATAGAAATTAATTATTATTGTACGTATTATAATATTGTAATTTTTAATATATGCTATATATAATATATGATATATTGTAAATGTATATGTATATAAAAGGAAGTAGAATTTTAATTTTTAATATCCGGGATGAGAAAAAGCGAAAGATCGAAAAATCTGTAGGAAATTTTAACCAAATTCCTGATTAATAAAAATTAGTTATTAATTGTAATTGACTATAGCAAAGAAATTTGTTACAATTTTAATTAATAAATCAACATTAATATATATATATAACGTAATTACATTGAACACAACAATGTTGCGCAAAATAAAATTAGAAATTAGAAAAAATAGTTTTACAAGAAACGAGTAATTTTTTCTGGGCTGGGGGTATTTCAATTTTGTTACGGCCATGCGCGCGGGAATTTGAATTACTTTGTCGTGTTATTATCTTATATGTTATGTATATTGTATATATATGCACGTTATGTATGTACATTGTATATACGTATATTATTCGATAAGTATTGCAAGTTCACTGATAACACAAGTTGCAAACGATATTTGCATTTTCGTGGTTTGCATGAACGCGTACATACATTGTTTCTCACGTATTTAAATTTTTTTTATTTCTACAACTTACCTTTACTATGTTCAACTATAAAATTAATCTCTATGGTTTTAGAATTTCTCTAAATGATAGTATTTTTAGAATTGAAAAATTAATTATAAAATATTTATTGAAAAAAGTTTTTGAAGTGGGGAATTTTTCTACTCCTACCTTCTAATCACATATTTTGAAAATCTCCAAAAAACTTGAAAGTTCCCTGAAAATATGTTACCAAATTATAGAAATGTTCGAATTTCTCCTTGTTTAATTAAAATTTTTAAGGTTTCAAAAATAAATTTCGTCTCCTACAACTTACTTTTATTATGTCGAACTATAAAATGAATCCCTATGGTTTTAGAATTTCTCTAAATTATAGTATTTTTAGAACTGAAAAATTAATTATACAATTTTATTGAAAACTTGAAAGTTCCTTGAAAAAAAATTACCAAATTATAGAAATGTTCGAATTTCTCCTTGTTCAATTAAAAATTTTAAGGTTTCCAAAATAAGTTTTTTTCTAAAAAACTTTTCTAAAATAGACAATATTAGGAATAATCCTATTGTTTTCCTTTAAATTTCAGATCCATTTTAAAATGTCCCAAACATAACAAACTTCTGACGATTTAAAAAAAATAAGAACACCGGTTGAAAATGTAATCAATAATTAAGCAAAATTTCCAAGATTCTTACTTTTTTACCAACAACTAAATAACGCTACTTTTTTTTAAACCTCCATTTGTTCCTTTCACACTTCAAGGCTTATGAATGGATGCATTAGCGTAACGTGGTTAAGGACAATGTTAAATTACATTTGCGAAGAGATTTACCACAACAGCTTCCGCTATTTTGAATGAATTTTCAAAGAGACCAGGTTCCTGTGGCAGATGGGAACAATTTGCTGCAATAAAAATTTCTATCAATAATTATTCAGATAAAGATAACGAATTGCTAGAATATTGCATTTGAAAAATCGTGGAAGGAACGTGATCGATTTTAATCGAGTCGAAGGACCACAAATGGTTGTTTCTGATTTTGTTATCAGTGTATACGTGTGTAATGGATAAACATGAACCCGTATTTCGTTTTTTTACGCAATTATTAACTAGAGGAGCGAAATTGTTGAAATATACAAACCATACCCCAATTTAAAAATAAAAATTGGGTCTCTAGAATGCTAATAGTTGAAATTTGAATTACATTAACTTATAAGTATGCATTTATCGTATTTCACATTTTCAAAAAACTTTTTTTGCGCAATGAATAATTTAAAAAGCAGTATTGCCGAAATATAGAAATTAAACTCCGATTTAAACAAAAAAAAAGTTCAGAAAACTATCGGATGAAATTTGAATTAAATTAATTTACAAATATGTATATATAATCTATAACATGTATACAAATTAAATCTATACATATCTATATGTATAAAAATTAAATGTATATATATCTATAATATGTATACAAATTTAAAAAAAATAGAACCACCTGTACCTAAGTATTTCCATATTTTAATAACATTTTTCATAGACCCTTGCAGGTATTTCTGGTATTTAAAAAATTAGTACCGAATTGTTACATCATCCGTAATTTTTTTCGTAACTTAGGAACCTAATTCTTTCTTTCACAAATTACTGAAGAAGAAAGGAAAACCCATAGACTTAATATTTTCCATTTCCCTGACAATCCTCAGCTTCATCTTATGCTTTACGATATAAATGCCGGAAATATATCAAACAATATCTTTTCTTTAAAGATCTGAGTCAACACAGAGATACAATAAGTAACACTGTGTTTGCCAGGAGATAAAATTGTCCGCATCAAAAATATGACGGGATTCTCTGTTGTCAAAGGGATAGACATAAAAATCGTCGCCAGACGCCAATTTTTACAAGAATTTGAAAACCAAGGAATTATTGAAAAAAATTGACGTCATATAAAATTACATCTTTTTATGAAACATTTATCTGTAAATTATGAAACGACTATGGTTCTTTTTTTTATGCTATCTTGGTAATGATTATCTCACATCCTTTATTATAATTGTTATTATTCTTACTATGATAACGCAATTACGACTGATATTTTGGTAATTTTATGTAATAAAAAATTCTGATGGAACTAAAAATGAAATTGAAAATTAGATTTTTCGAATAAACTCACGCAAAGAAATTTAATGCAACAATAGTCGTATCGGATATTTCTGTTTTTATAAAAAATCCAAAAATAAATATCCGATTACGTTAAATACCGTAAGATTCACTCATGAAAATACAATATGACACGTCATGCTCGCTTGTCATGTAATCTTAAGTACTACGATGAATTGCTATGAGCTGTTTGCGTCGAGTATCAGTAATGATAAAATACAAGGTGTATTTAAGTGTCCTTGAAAAAGATGCAATGGGAATTAAATTTTGCAAGGAGGAAAATTGTAGAGAAAGAGGAAAATGAGGTGTTTGTATATTTGAGCAAGCTCGTAAACTTCCAAACAAATTTCCTCAGTCGAAATAAATTCCTAAAAACAGAAGTTGAAATTCATTTTTTGTCTAAACAGAGAATTCCCGGTTTATGACTCTAAAAATTCATAATTTACAGGAAACAATTTTACAAATTTATAATTTATCTCATTTCGAAGGTCTGACCTTTGTTTTATACCAAAAAGTAGTCGAGCTCCGAATTCTCAATTAAAAATTACAAATTATTGAAAACCATTAATTTTCCAACATTCGTTTTTCTTTCATCTCATTTTAAATCCTAAATCCTCACTTTCCATCAATATAAAAAAATACAAAAAATTAAATTTAATTCCTTTTTCAAATCAAGAAGAAAGACCTTCTTTACATAAGAACCTCTCATCAAATCCACGTCACTGTCCTCAGGATCCTCAAGAAGATCGCTTTTAATGAGATACGATAACTGATAAGAAATCTTCTCTATGCAAGATCGTTCCATTAAAATCGAATGATAACAGCATGACGAGCATTTTTAATACTTACAGTTATTATAATGATTATTTGTTTCAATAAAAGTAAACGAGAAGTTACATCAGTTCTTATAAATCATTGAGATGACAAGGACATACAATTGAAGAAAAAAAGGTCTTCCTATCTGTTTGAAAGAGTTAATCAAATATCTACGTATTGTATATAACATTTCATTCTACTATGACAATATACAAACGCTTAGTTTCAATTCCCGTGTTCTTTACATGCTCTCTGTGTTGTCGTGTAAAAGAGAAATCAATAGAATAGATTAAAGAATGAAAAATACTGATTGTGAAGTTACAACAAAGTAAAGCACAATCTTTTTTTTCACTTTACTTTATCGTAGTACTTGATACTCATGAATTTCAAATTGATGTATTCCTAAAGGCCGATAAATGTTTCTTTCTTTTTCGAGTTTTAGAAAGAATCGAGAGGCTTCTGGAATTTTGTAAACGTTTGAGAGCTGAATATATTCTTGCGTTTTTGGAAAATTTAATAAGTAGCAGAAATCGGAGGATTTGGAGATTTTCGGACACTCGTTTTTTTGGTAGTATTTAAAATTAATTATAGTTTGTAAATATAATTTCATAACGTGTTTAAATAATTGACGATTTAGACGTCTACAGTTTTTCTACAAGTTAAGGCAAAGCAGGAAAATTATAGGAAATTTTTTACGACTGATAAGATTATTTTGATTTTGAAATAGAACTAAAATTATTGATAATTTGTTTCACTGAAAAATTCAAGAAAATTAAAGCAATTGAAATGATTTTGATATTAAAAAGAAATTATATTCTCCTTAATTAATTCCAGTTAACAATTTGAAATATACAAATATTACAGAAAGTATTTTTTTAAATATTGGACAATTACAGAAGTTACCCCATAGTAAATAACATAAAAATATTGTAATTACCTAATTATGAAATTTTCATTGATTTTGATAATTAAAAAATTCCCGTAATTTCCTAACTGAACAAATTTGGCCGTACCTTCGGTACATAAATTCCTATTAAAAATGAAAAAATATATTGTATCTAGATTTATAACAAAGATCCTACTTGTTTATCAAAGAATTCTTATACCTTAATTATACCATAGCTTAACGTAGCACTTCAATTAAGCTCAATTGAAATCATTAAAACATGTGCAGTGTAGAGTGATGGACTGAAATTCTGACAAGTTTAATTAGTTATCACCAACTTGAGAACTTTTACTGAACAATAAAGTTAGTAACTCCGGTTGCTCCAGATTTCTTCTATACTTTTGCACCATGTCTTGAATTTTTAAGCGTCTTCGTACATGTGGCGGATGATAACTGAAAAATAAGACACATTTTCCCATTTCAGTGTAAAATTTTTATACTCATCTGAAAATATGTGAGTAGGAAAATTCGAAATATGCAAATTTTATTTTTTTTTAAAAAGAATTTCGTCACGTTCCTCTTAAATAGAAAAAAATCGAGTTTTTTTTGTACTTGAATTACGTTACTAATTTTTTTCCCCCTCCTGATGTTTTTTTTTAAAAACAAGTACCATGTATAAGCAGCTAGAGGCTAGACTGCCTCCATGATTATGTAATATTTTGTTAGAAAATAAATAAATAAATAAAAATGATTTAATCTTTTAATGTGTAACATAATACTTGCCTATCATTATCTAAACGTCTACGGCGACCCATGTTCAATGCAGTTTGTCGCACCATCGTTCCTAGAACTCTTCTTGACACCACCATACCATCGATTAGCGGTGTTGCTAAATTGATACGTGATATTGGACCTTGCAATCGAATACGCATTAATCCACTCGCTAAGGATTGCAAGAATATGACTTGTACATCCGAAGCTTGTATGGTTTTCGAATGCTCCAACCCAGTTTGAGTACTTGAAAGAAGTTCAGCTGCAATATCATAAATCAATTTAAAGGTCAATACGATAGAGGAAAATTATGAAAGATTTTAAATATTATTTAGAATAATTCAGTTCGGTCATTTCCATATTTAAACATTCGATAAAAAGAAATGTTCTAATTATTAAATATTTACCGAAACATTTTATTCCAATTTTTAAATAATTTTCAATCTTTTATACTGGTAAAAAATGTCCGAACTATGTCTGTATAAATTTCATAATTTTGTGAAATTGTGGAAATGAAATATCTTTATAACCGATGGAAGTTTCTGAAAATGTAAACCATCAAAAAATGTTTCTTAATTTCCTTTTTTTAATTTATAATTATTTTAATCTCCACGGTAAATAAAACGAACGTATTTCGGATCTTATTACTGAACTGAATGTATTTTCATTAATTATTATTTGGATTAACGTCAACGATAAAACTTTTTTCCGAGCATAACGACAATTCTCTTGAATGAGACCAGATTCCGAAATCAAATTAATTTCCATGAATTTTAATCAGTCGAAATTCGTAAACATGAATTTGAACCTAAAAATGGTCATGGGAAATTACCTATAGGAAACTGGGAGCTATCCTCTGCACTTTCCAACCAAACGACCATAATTCTCGTGTCAGTCTGTGCCGGTAGTATATGTTTCGTAATTCTACGAGGCCTTACGGTATCCGTGGTGCTACCGGAATTACTCGGTGGTCCGGAACCCGTCAAACTGGATGGTTGTTTGTCCAAATCAAGGGACATCGCACGTGAATTCTGGTTTGTGTTTATCGGAGTGGAATAAGCACGAGTTCCACCACTCTCGCTTATGCTTCGCTCGAACCATGCTGTGGAATTGAAAAATAATGAGGAACTCAATTTCACTGAAAAAAATTGTTTACGGCAAATATCTAGAAAACAGCAACTTTTGTTAGAGTTTTCGCGAAGAAATATCATCGAATAGAATTTCCACATTTTTTATAAAATTCTAAAATTGTTAAAAAAAGAACATTTTAAAATATTATCTGAAAAATAAGCTGTGACCTAATAATTCGCAGATATTTGTAATTTTATCTCTTTTTGGAAAATACGATAATTGTAAATATATATGAATATCTTATACCTTGACCGCTATCAGTATTGTAACTCGATTCCTCGAAAGAATCATTTGTTGCGGAGTTATTTTGAGTCGGTACTACAAAAGCAATTTCCGAATTCACGTCGGCCCAATACAGAACGTGGGTATCCCCATTGAAAAGAGACCCCCCGTGATCCGATTGGTTCGGTAAAGAGGTGTTAATCTGGCTCGTGGTTCTCCAGGAAGTCGAGACATGTCCCGTCCATCCTGCGTGGTTTGTTACTGAAACCGGCCACCCAAGAGAACTCAGGAATTCCAAGAAATTCGGTGACACGTTATTCTCATTGTGCTGAAAAAAAAATTGTATCATAATTTTATCAATAATAATTTGTCGAATTCTCAGTTAATTGATGTTGAATAATATTCCTTTATTTTACTTCATTTTTTTAATCGGCCAGTGAATAGTAATTTTTATATTTTATACGTTTCGATCATTTGTTGCTGATCCTCATCAGTAATATTTTTCTTTTTCTGGATTTTTTTCCTATTGAGTGTGTGCTTGATATTGTATTCGAAAGTGTTGCTAATGTATTCCAAAAATGACATCGTTGTATAATTTCGAGGTTTTGTAAATAATTTGTCGAAGAAATATTATTCATCCTCGACCAACTAAGAATTCGACAAATTATTTACCAAAAATCTCGGAACTATACAACGACGTCATTTTTGGAATACATGAGCAACACTTTCGGATACAATATCAAGAACACACTCAATAGGAAAAAAAATCCACAAACAGAATATTATTGAAGAGGATCGCAGCAACAACGAATGATTGAAACGTAGAAAATATAAAAATTACTATTCACTGGCCGAATAAAAAACCAAGGGAAATAAAGGAATATTATTTATCAATGATATTAATTCAAATTTGAAATTAAAATTAATCGAAAATAATTCCAAAAAAGAAAAAAATCCCGCATCTGTAAAAAATTGCGAACTTACGACGTTTAAAAGGATTTCCTCGGCGGTACTTTGACCGGCTTTCACGTAAAATATATGAACGGTGTCGCAAGTTCTTGGACTACTGTGATCCAAACTCTCCAAGTCAGTGCAAAATCCTGGTATGGTCGGATCGAGCGCTGCGAATCCAGTCGCCGTCGAGTTTTGGTTGTCTTTGGTGTCAATAGTGAGAAATCCAAAATGACTGAGAAACAATCTGGCCGTTTGAAACTCGTGACAGATCTGCGGCGGTATGCATTCTTCGAGTTTTTCCTGGGGATTCGCGTTCTGGTTCTCGTTGGATTTCGATTCGCTCTCCAGATTGACCTGCCTCTCCAGTAACTGACTCAAAACGGTGTGTTCGTTTCTCGCAGCTTCGTTGTCGTTCATCACAGCTTCCAAACTCGGTATAGATTCGTCGCTGGAAACATCAAAGTCGTCAGTTTTAAAAATCTTTTGAATTATTATTATAATTTGCATCGATTTGTGTTTTGGAGTCGAAAAAAATTTAGTTTTACCGTTGGAGGAAAATAATAAAATGTAGGAACAGAAACCTATTTTATAATTTTTTTTGGACAAACAAAAGTTAATTCAACTTCGATTACATTAAATATCAGAATTTTCACATAAATATCTTACAATTCTTTATACGTTAGAATATCTCCAGAAATTCTGGCATTTTTAACATCTTATTTTATGAATAATAAAAAGACAATGGGGATCAATATTAATCATCAAAGTTTCAGAAAAATATGTAGATTTTATATAAAATTTAAATTATTACACGAGTAATTAGAATAATAAGAGAAAATGTTTTTTTAATCCCGTAAATTTTCTAAAAAATCAAATACTTACACTTTGCAATGAGGAATTTTATCCACGTTATCGGGGAAAAACTTCGGCTTGTAATCAGCTCTGGGAGCGGCTTCGGCTAAGGGTAAAGGCCGGCCGGGATTGTTATTAACGCTTCGAATACTGCAACGGTATCTCGGTAAATGTCGAAGCTGCATGGTCCAAGCGTGTCTCCCGAAAGGGCCTCGAATCAAGACGGTGACGGTGGGTTGGGGGTCTTGATCGTTTCCTAATGGTTCTTCCAGAAGTGCTAACATCGTGGCGTTTTCGGAAACGAAGTACCGGAAGCGTTCCACCGCCGATTGACGGGCTACGTCTTTACCTCCGGTCCAACTGTTGCAATGACGAAGTAACGAGACTTCGTCGAGCAGCGACGAAAGCGATTGGGCACCGCAAGCACTTGGGAAGTAACCCACCTTTGAAAGAGAAAGAAAGAAATGGTAAAAATAATTCGATGAGAGATGAAAAATAATTTTTATTGCGATATGGTTGTTGCTACTTATCTTATTTGCATTTTAAATACTGTTTTTTTCATTAATATCCTACATTATTTTATTTTGTCATTTTGCGTATATTAGGGTGGCCCATAAGTTTTTTCCGCGCCACGCTATGTATGACCTCGAGCCGAAAGGAAGAAACTTATGGGACACCCTAATATATGGTATTTTGCTATTTAGAGTTATTTATTTATTTATTTAACGCTCTGGGACAGGTCCCGTAAGCGCGAAAATAGAATCTACAATACAGAAAAATAATTATACTTATAATAACAGTGAATAGACTCCTCTATGTAATATAATATAAAAGTAAATGGAATAACAATAACGTAAACATACCAAAATAAAGTAATAAAATTAATACAATTTAGAGTAAATACAATAAAAATATTAAAGAATCTCACCTGTTCTAAAATAATTGTAAGCAGAGCATCGGCAGCATCTCGAACCCTCATCGAAGCCGGTTTCAGTTCCTTCTCGTCTTTCATTTTAATCGGTTCTCCAGGTTTACCCACGCTCTTCGTACCGGAAACTCCGAGTTCCACTACTTCTAAGACCGTTGTTAAGCAATCTTTGTCCTGAAAAACGAAATAACAATGAGGTTTATTCAGTTGCTTGTCCCAAATTGCTGCAACAAATGACAACAAACAAAGAAAATTGAATTAAAAATGTAAAAATGAATTGATTATACTTGTAGTAATTGCGGGTGAGCAGTCAGCCAAGTGCTGAGACATCCAAAAGCAGCGACGATAGAAGAATGCAGATCTTTCGAATGTGCAGGTGGAGGCCTCCAGCATTGATAGGCGATGTAATCACAAAGCCACTTTACAGCTCTCTTGCACTCCAGAGCATCTAAAAACCAAAGAAATTCTTTCTCATCGTTTGACCCAGAATTTTGAATGAATTTTCATAAAAGCACTTTGGTATTTGCCTTTAAACTCATAAGTAATTTCTACAGATACCTCAAATCAAGAAAAAAATTAGTAACCGACGACTTATTTATTCGTTGAACAAAAAAAAAAGAAATTTTACATCTCACACGAACCTGTAAGTCTCCTAGCTGCCACAAACAAAGAGAAAAATCTATAGATCGAAAAATTACCCTTGACGCAATATATAAATTACAGAACTTAAATGATTTTAAAATTCGATGTATGTGTGACCCTCCCTTGTTAGGTTTTTAGAAACGATTGAATAAAAAAGAAAAATAAATGTATAAACTTAATTTACATAAAATCCAAATATGAGATTTTCGGATGTTATTTTTATTTTATTTTTTGTCATATTGGCTCCTTAGTAAATACTTAGAATGAAGTAAACGAGAAAAAATTTTCCGACCCAATAATCCCAAATATATAAAATCCAGTTTTATTTAGCGTTATGGATTGTTTTCAATAAAAATTTACTCACTTATGTTGAAAAATTTTCTAAGAGAGAAAAAGAATTTTCTTATTTATAATGTTTTCGTCACTACCAACTCGAAGTGTCGGAAAAGTGATAGTAGAATTGAAAAAGGAACTCAATTAAAATTAAGCGATCATCTGATGATTCACCTGTTTCTCGAATCCGAGTGCGTGCAAGCCCCGATAACATTTCCAAAGCCGCTAAAGAAACATTCAAATCCGTCTTCCAGGAGGATATAAGTCTGTGACAAACCAAGTAAGTAGCTCTGACGAAAAGAGCGTGTGCCGAATCTGAAACAACGTAAAACCCCAAAAAAATGTGAAATCTGAAATATTCGGAAATGTGATAATCGAGAATCCAGTAATTTGGAAATTTTCTGGCAATTGATAAATTCAGAAAATCAAACTAGAGGATTTCGAAGAAATAGAAATACATATTTCAACAGAGAGTAAGAAAGAGCTTTAGGTAAAAAGCGAGAAGAGATGAATTCGAAAACATGAAGTGAGAGTAGAGAAAAATCATAAAAGGAAAGATTGTATTTACCAAAAGCAGTGCACTCCTCTTGTAACGCCGGAATATCTGAGGAATCACCGAGCGAGCGCAGATCGCTGGATATACTTATTTGACTGGCAGAATCGCCGGTGACTTATTTTTTTCAAGCGATGATTGAACAGGTAGAATGGTACGTATGCGTAACGTAATACAATCCACGTAATAGAACAAATCAGAAAAGTAAACACTTTCACAAAAAGCAATGGAACAAAGCAATGAGGGTCAATATTACGGTAAACCAAAGTAAAAAAAAACGGAAGGATGTTTTGTGATGAAACGCTTCAAATTTTAGCTTTGCTACTACTAATGTCTCAAAACGTGTGCATTTAGAGGAACAAAATTCACAAAAAAAAGTAAGAAGTGTTCAAAACCCAAAATATCAAAAAAATGTTTTTTTTTCTTCATTGGGATCTAATATCATTCAGAGTAAAATTGTGGAACAGGGAAATGAGACATACCGGAAGATAGCAAACTTGCTGGGGTCTCATTTGCCATCACATCCGGTTGGGTCACCTGCTCGACTTCTTCAGCCGATGCCGAGTCTTGAACGCTTAATAATAATCCACCTGGAAGACAAATTATTAATGTATTATGTCTATTAATTATTGCCTTTTATTCCACTTGAATTTCGTTTAATTTCAAAAAATCGTGATAAATGCAGACATTTTTCAATAATAAAATCATACGTACCTAATAACATATGAGAATTCTGCGAGTCTGTTTCTACTTGTAAAGCACTTATCAAGAGATTCATGAGTCTTGGCTTCAACTGCGCGAATGTGACCGGTCCCTTTTCCGACTGTGTCGTGGAGACGGAAAAACTCGGCAGTTCTCTTACAGCGAGATTCTGAAATTATAAATTAGACGGTTTTTTCCATATTCTAAAAAATTCTATTATTCAAAATTTCCATCAATCGATCTTTGGAATGATGAAAATATCCTGACTATTTTGTGCCAGAAATTTTTGGTCTGGTAACATTTTTTTTGTATTTTTTAACTACGTGGAATTGATTCTCGCGCATTATTTTTGACACTCAACATATGAACTGTTGCTTTTGAAGGTGGGTCAAGTCCACTTTGTAAAAAAATGAGTCAAAGCTGAACCTTACAAATTTACAAATTTACATAATTTGCAGAAAATAAAATTACTATTACAAATTTAAATAAAATCTATATTTTTAACCGATTCACAAATAATATAAAAATGGGCTTACCACATTTTTAAATTATTTGTGAGTTGGTTAAAAACGTAGATTTTATGTAAATTTAAATAATAAAACAAGCGACAGCTCATTATAATCATGAAAATATATATTAATTTCAAAATTTCTGAAATTAGTAAATATCAGCATTTCGCAAATTACCTGGAAATGAAGAGGCAAAGCGAGCATGGAAATTAAGAGATGTATCGAAGCTCGCCTCAGTTCGACCCTCGACACAGTACTGGATCTCAATTTCGAATCTTTTTCCGGTAAAACGATTTCCAGAGCGGCTAAAACCGAAGGTACCAAAACATGGACACCATCCAGATCCAAACGAAAAAGATCCGCCGAATTCAAGAGAATACTGGCCAAAGTCTCTCCGCATTCTCGTGTCTAAACATGTGAAAATTCGGAAATTTTAGGTTTATCGATTCAAATTTCATTCCTGTAAATTTTGGTGTCGCTGTTTCAAAGTTAGTAAGTGTTAAATAAAAAGCGAAGAAAATTGGGGTGATCATATTTTAAAATTTCTTTTCTCAAAGCTTGAATATATTCAAAATCAAAACTGTAGTAATTTGATTAAGAGTTTTAACTCCATAATTGTTCAGGATTAGAGACAGAAATTTCAAAGCTATTTAAAACTACAACTAATTTGAAATTTAATTTTGTTTCGAACAATTCGTTTTCCAAAAATCTACTTTCAGTATCGAAAATTCTTTGTTAATTACTTATTCCTTTCCTTTAATATTCATTTTTCGCAGAATTTTATTTAAATAAATTCGATAAAAGTCTGAAAATTAACAAAACCTTTTCAATTTAATGAGGATTCGTAAAACCACTTACTTCGTCGATTTTGAGTCCATGAAACATCGCTTGGTAAAATCTGGCCAAATAAACCGGTAGGATTTCTTCTCCAGTTTTTTTAGCGCAAATGATTCGACAAAGTGCACCCATAGCTTCTGCTCTTCCCGATTCGTAACGAGAAATTCCGAGGGTCGCTGGAATTTCGCAAGCAGTTTCTTGTAAAGAGCTTGGTCCGTCTACGAGCACCGACGAAGGACGTTTCGAAGCGCCTGAAGGCTCTGAAAAGATAAAAAAAATGTTTAGTATTAATTTTAGATAAATAATCTGGTAATAATTTGAGTGATTTAAAAAAATTACATTTAAGGCAAAAGTTACAAAAGACTTACGTGGTAATGTTTGAGACCAACCGTCAGTTCCAATAAATGCGGCTTCGAACAACCACTCTCCAAAAAGATGTAATATGCTGTTACATTTTGGACGACTTGGAGCCAAAGGAGGTCTAGCTTCGTGTCCCAACGAAGCTACGGCTGGAATGAAAAATAATTGTAATTATTATTAAAAAAAAAATCTTGAATTTTTTCGTATGTCAAATAAGGGAGCATATACTTACAAGTAGTACTGGAAGTTGAAGAAGGTCCAGAATTAGACAGTAAACCAGGGGGCGTACTTGTAACTCGACTTGTCGTTAACCCTATTAAAGAAGCTTTTGGAATTCCTAAAATTGTCAATGCACATGTAAATTTATTAAGAATGTATTCCTTGACAAATGCAGTTAGAGGACGAACAGAAAATGGAATTTTGTAGGGATTTTGATTCAAGACGTAACGAAGTGTATTAACAGAGGATTTTTGGTGCTAAAAGTAGATTTTTGAAAGACGAATTGATGGAGAAAAAAATTGTTTTCAAACTCGTTACAGTTTTAAATGAAAATTTCTGTCTCTACTTTCAAACACTTGCGGAAATGAAGTAAATATTAATCAAATTACTACAGATTCGTTTTTGGATACATCGAAACTACGAAAAAAAGTCTGAAAATATAATGACTCTAATTTTCTTTAACATCTATTTCTTTTTTACTAGGAAAGTGCTTTTCTACTTAACACTTGCTAATTTGGAGACAGCGATACCAAAATTTATAGCAGCAAAATTTGAATCGATTTAAAGACATTAATCATTTTCATTTAAAAAATTAACAATTTCCACATTTTTAAAGAGAAGCAACATTGTTTCAAATTCAATTTTGATTTTCCTTTTAATAATGATCCAAATTTTAGATTTGTGCTTGCCTTGTGGAGTATTTTATCGTTAATTTTTCAGTATCCTTGGGAAATTTAGGAAGAAATCGAGAATAGTTCGAAGACACTGAGAAAGCTGGTGACGTGAAACAGTAGGAAAGGAGAAAAGACAGAGTGCGTAATAGTACCCTTCGTAACGGCAGAAGGAGTGACACTGAAGCTTTTTGTAATTCTGCGTTGTGTAGGAGGTGTAGGAGAAGGTTGAGGTTGATCCTTGCTACTTGTTTTTTCTCCGGAGGGATTTCCAGTTCCAGCGGTGTTTGTCGTACCGGTATTTGTACTTGCTGCGCAACATTCTTCCCAACAACATGCCTGTGAGATTCCTAAAACAGTTTGTGCGATGCATGCAACCGTCACCATCCCCGAGGAAAGTATTTACAGCTAATACGAATTTACAGTATCCAGTTTTCAGCCTAACGACTAATGAGTATCGGAAAAAAATATAACAATTAATAAATTTAATAATGTATCATTAATATGAAGTTTAAAACGTTTCCTTGATATCAGAAATTATCGACTCTAAAATTGAGACCCAGTTTTGGGAAAAAATAATAAATTGATAATAATAATAGCTACTAATTATAAATTAGTAGCTAATATTATTATCAATTTATTATTTTTTAGCTACTAATTTAAAATTAGTAGCTAATTATAACCATAGCCAATAATTAAATTTAATATTTCCTTTAAAAAATATGCATATTATAAATATTTTAGCTCTCCCATCGAAATATCTTTCTCTGAAATATTTTTTTAACGAAAACAAAAAAGAATTGAAAGAATTAAAATTTGATTTTCGTAAAAAGAACGTTTCAAACTTCTACTATGTAATAAATAGCCTCTTCTATATATAAACACATAAACGCTAGTTTCTGACAGGATTTATATTACATATTCAATTTCTAGATTTAAATTTGTATACAAATCGTAATTAAATTAATCAGATTACCAACTAAATTTTAATAAGTAAATGGGGAATTTACCTAAAAACGCGTCGACTTGCCCCGCGATTCCTTTCATGGCTTTGAGAAAAATCTGAGGTAAACTTTGAAGACACGGATGCTGGCAAGGATCCACTACATGTGGGCTCGAGATTGCGTACTGCAGGAAAGCTTGCGTCTGGGACACAACGGCAGGCCTGCACAAATCCACCGGGTCTCCAACAGTTCGTAGGAGTCTGTACCAAGCTTGAGCTACTGCTTCGTCCGACATTGTGTTTGGAACCAGTTGAGAGTCTTCTTCGCCTGCAGGTACGAATGCAAGTTAAAGAATAACCAAATAGAGGAAGTCATTACTGATTATTATTATTATTACCCGCTGATTTAAAATTAGTAATACTTGATGAATCAATGTTACGGATTATAATTATAATTACCATTCAATTAATTACTCACTGATTTTTAGCTCCGGGAAGGTGGGACCATACATGATTTGCAACAAACGTGCAGTTAAAGCCAAACATACTCGGTTCCATTGCTCGACTAGTGCCAATCTGTGTCTCCAACGAAGACAGGACTCCCGAAGAGTTTTCCAAAGTGGTGGAGACGGAAAATTCTTCTCGCATGCTACCAACCATACCTGAATATTTATTTCATTGTTGGTAAAAAATTATACTTCGTGTCGAGTTATTTGTAAATGATTAATTCAACTCGTCTTGAATTTTATAAGTATGTATTTGCTGTTATGTAAAATTTCCAAAAAATAAATAAAATGTTAAAATTTCTAGAATTATTAATACAGTAAATAATTTATTTAACCTAGTTATAATTTATTTAACCTAGCAAGTGAGTTTTTTGGAAACCAGGAAAATAATTCCACATATACTAAATGGTGTTTAAACAGGAAGGAATTTTTTCTTACCTCCAGTAATACTCCCAGGACTCTTTCGCAAAGTTGCTCCCCAGCATCTTCTCTGGTCGCTGGTGGGGACAACAAAGCATCGTTGATTCCAATCAGGAAGAGAAGCAAACTTTCCCAAGTTTCTCTTTCGAGATTCGCTGGACCTCTCGCAATCTGTTGTAATGTTCTCAAGACTCTATGACACAGAACGGCTTGTCTATTGATGGTATCGGCACCTAAAATAATGAAATATTATGCACATTGAATAGTTTCATAAAAAATTAAAATAGAAAAAAATTTCATATCAAATATTACCTAAGTCCTGATACAAAAATGGCCAGACTTGGAAAGAAATGAAATATTCAATTAATTTCTAATCAAGTAAAATTTACTAATTATTGATAAATATAATTAATTGGCAAAGTGTCTAATTACAGACACTTGAAATTTATCGTTCAAAAATTTTGACTCTTACCTTCTCCTTTTCGGGGTACGAAGAGATTATGAAAATGACTGATGATCTTCCTGGCATAAAAATTTGGATCCTCTACAATTGGTCTCGGAACAGAAACCTTAGGACTCGAGTACAATGCAGACAGCCATTCGCAGTAAACGTTAACACAGTCTCGGACTGTGTCGTGTTCGGCTAGGGGTAAGGATAATCCATAACAAATAACTTCCATGCACCATCTCACTTCCCGGTCGGTGTTCAAGGGACTCGGTTCAGCCGCTTGTGCTATTCCCAAGTTAGCGGCTAGCTGACGAACTATGGATAAAGCTACCTCTCTTCCAACTCCTGGGGAGAACTTTTCAAGGACACTCTGGCTGTCCTCCGAACCCTGCTGTATCAGAATACTTAAAGACGCCCATTCGGAATACATCCCGCCTCGGGAATCCTGTGGAAATCAAAAGCTTCGAGTTTATTTTCATTCTCTCTTTTAAATAAAAAAAAAGCTTACAGACGAATTGTATTCTCTGGATTAAGAAAATTATCTGTGGCAATAATAGGTTCTTTTGTATCATTCAGTATTATTCTTCATAGTATTACATATTTTATTTATGCTTAATTGGCATTAATGATGGGTGATCAATTATGCGTGGAATATGTAAACAAAGAATTAACACTTCATTTACTACTAATTAATAAATAGTTATTATTAGTTATCAACACTTTACCGACCGCTAGCCTATTAATCGGCTTTTTGTCACCAACGCTTAACCCATTCAAGACAGCGATTTTTTTTTAAACACGGTCTCCAAGAGCGAATTTTTTTCATTCTTGGCGAGGCTATAAGACCGGTTGCACACATAACAAATTTCGCTCTTGGGAATTGTGTTTAAAAAAAAATCGCAGCCTCAAATGGGTTAAGCGTTGGCGACAAAAAGCGGATTAATAGGCCTGCGGTCGATAAAGTGTTAATGCCAATTATGTATAAATAAAATCTATAATATTAAAAAGAATAATACTTGGAAATCAATTGCACACATGGTATGTAATCGGTCTTGAATGGGTTAATAAATATAATTTAGCATTGATATCATTGAGCGGCCAGTCGGACACGTAAATACTATTGAATCGCTAGCGGTCGGTAAAGTCTTAATAATAATAAATAATTAGTTGAAACTAAAAAACCACGTTCCATCCCAAAGGGTTCTTGAAATTCAAAATGTTTTAAAAGATATTTTTTAAAATTATGCTAGAGCTTCGACGAATTAATAACTAGTCGAATTTAATGAGAAATACAAAATACCACTCTAGTACTAATACAACTTGAGTGGGAGTACTGTTAGGAGTAGCCATAATCATTGGAGTAAGAAACGTGACTTACTTTGAGATTGACTCTGTTGAATACGCCCAAATTCATAGATTATTACCATGCACCAAGTGCGCGAATCACAATCGGACACTGTATGTTTACGTAATGAAATATTCATGAGTCGAATACTTCCCGTTCCTCGTTTCTCAAATCCATGCTGCTGCTGTTGTTGCTGTTGCTGTTTTTGAGACTTCGCTCTGAAATTATTTATTAACAAATTTCACTCGTGGAACTGTAATCACGAGGAAGAGGTTAGAAATAACCGAATGAAAAAAAAGAAAAGAAAAACAAAATACCATAAATGAGTGTTAGTCCCGACGATTGCTATGTTAAAAACGGATACAAAAATAACCCGAGGAATGTGGCAGTCATTTAAAGTGCAATTATTTGTTTTGACACATCTGTCAAAGTCGACTTGTCAATTATCATCAGCATCATTTGCGGCGGTATAATAATAACAAGAATGATGACGTCATCTGTAGTTACGATTGTGTTCCGAAATAGGTCGGGAATTATTTTCTATCTCTGTCTGACTCGAAGAATTTCAAATATAGTTATATCCTAGTTATAACAATGGCGGAAATTTCCCCTAGAATCTTATAAAGATAAATATGCGGGAAAATTCAAAACGGCAACTGGCGGCCATTTTGCTACCACTGGATGCAATCCGCTTCAGTAATTTACGAGCGCACGCTGGAGGGGCGAGGGGGGGGATCGAATGCCACCAATAGCAAAATAAAGATTCCGTTGGATCCGATCCGTTCTAGCGTTGGTTTGGTTTGTTGAATACTTCGGATAATTCGGCTTATGGAAGGTTAATTCGGCTGCTGCGTTTTGAGGTTATGTTTCGATAATTCGGAAGATAAGGATTTCTAATTTTTACCAAAGTACCAAGCGATCGAGATATTTCACAAAATGTTGTCGTCGCTGCGTGGGATTTTCTCAAAAACACAAGGTCTTCCGTCCAGAAGATTTTTGAGATTTTCCGCGATTACCGAGAAAACGGAAACTCCGAATGCCATCGAGGAGCAGAAACAGCCACTGGAACCTATAATTTCGGATAGGACGTACTTGGACGACGACCGTATGTACACCAAACGCCGACAAGTCTGGCTGGAGAACCTCGATACCGTGAAAGAGCAGAAATTGGGTCTGATGACGCTCCATCCGGAGATATTCGCCGTCAAACCAAGAATAGATATCCTCCACCTGAATGTCAGGTGGCAGCGGTTGTATCGTTATGTGGTACGTTACTGTCTCTGTAATTTATTTATTTTTTTTCTTGTAATGCTCATGTAAGAAATGAGCTAGAAAAATATGGGGAATGGAGAGTTGGAGGAAATACAGGTCAGAGGTGAATCCAGGTAGTGTCTATGGGTTTTTAATAGAATCATTAAACGTTTGAATCCCAGGGGATATTGAAAAAACACTGTCGAAGAATCCGGAACAGCGCAATTGCGCTTTAGTTGTCCATTACGTTCGAAATGTGCTGGGTTTTCTCGACATAAAAATCTGAACAGCAGAATCGCTTCACTTGTGACTCAAACGTTTAAAGTAACATTAAATTTTATATAATTTTCTAAGATATTGACAAGAAATGATAGAAATTATTATTTCTTATAAGCTTCTATGGTATTCCAATTAACACACCGCGTGGGTCGCAAGGGTACACGCTATTGCATTTGTGCTAATCAGCGCGGCCTGAACGGAAAGTTTAATGTCGGTCACCGGTGACCCCCACGGCAGTCAACGTGTTAAAATCATTAATTACTTTTTATAGCAATTTTTTTCAGTTTTTTCAAAGATTTTCATACAATAATTGCAACAATTAAATAATTTTGCTTGGAATGAATATTAATGGATTTATTTTTATAGTTTTCTATGGTGTTCTAATTAAATATGTTAACTGCTCACAGAAATGTTTTAATTTTTAATTTTGTGTATCAATAATAATTTTGTATAGGTTTCTGTGGTATTTGATTTAAAAGGATTATTTATTCCTTGTAGAAATTTGAAATTGTTCAATGTTTTTCAAGATCTTCATAGAATAATTCTAGTAACCAAATAATTTTGTTTCAAATCAGAGTTGTGGACTTATTTTATTGTTCTTTATATTGTTCTATGGTATATTCCCATATAATTAAAATCACAAATTAGTTCCTATAAACTGCTTTACTTTTCTAAATTTACTAATATTTTCATAGAAAAACAATACAAAATCATTATTTTTTATAGTTCTCTATGTTTGCCAATTAAAATTTTTATATATTTATTATAGAAATGTTCGATTCTAAATGGTATTTAAGATTCCAATTGGTAAATTATAGATTTATCTTATTTTTGGATTTCCAATTATAAAAGTAATGATAATTTACTGTTAAAATATTCAAATTTTAATTATTTGCCAATTATTCCAACAGAAAACCCATAGATAAACATCAAATTCACCTCTAGTGATTGTTATGAATTCTTTCGCTATTTTCCATAACTTTCTATAAAATTATTCATGCAAGGCCCAAAATTACCGTAAATTACACAAACCTTTGCAAAATATTTGGTTACTGTATTTTTAGTCATACGCTCATACCAAAACTAGAGCGGAAGTGAGAGGAGGTGGTAGGAAACCATGGGTTCAAAAGGGTACTGGTAGAGCGAGACACGGCAGCATAAGATCCCCAATATGGAGAGGTGGAGGAGTCGCACATGGACCAAGAGCTCATACGACACATTTTTATATGCTTCCATTTTATTCGCGTATAATGGGGCTCACCACGGCTTTGTCTGTAAAATTGGCCCAAGATGATCTACACGTCGTTAAAGATCTTGAAATACCTACCGAGGATTCGAATTACATCCACGATCTATTGGAAGAAAGAAAGTGGGGTCCTTCTGTGTTAATTATCGATGACAACGACGTTATGTCTAAAAACATAGTTGTGGCTACTGATAATATCAAACACGTTAATTTGATGCCAGTTTATGGTGAGTAAATGATATTATATACGTTCAAACATAACTATCATAAAATATTTTGGATATTTCAAATGTAAATGCTAAAATTAAAAATTTGGAATTTTGTCTATATTTTAATTTTTCTAACAACAAAGAATATTATCTTGAACAATAATTAACTGTCAAATATGATCCTTATCCCAAAAATTTTTAAATCATCTGAAATTAAGAATTACAAAATTTACGGTCAATATAAAACTGACCCCAACTTTCCTCTCATTTTTTGCGTTCGCAAAATAAAAATAATAGGATGGTTACTGAAATTGCAAACGATTAATTTTGTTTCAGGGCTTAATGTCTACAGTATGTTGAAACACGATACCTTAGTTCTAACGGAAGCTGCGGCTAGATTAATAGAGGATAGGATTCTCTACCATTTGCATAGAACGGACTATTGGAAGGCAACTAGGAAATTTGCGATGCATCAAGAAACATGAATAGGAAGTCAAATATATGAGAAGTAAATTAGTTTTCAAAAATCGGAATGTCTCTTTTGTATATTTTACCACCCTATCCAATTCTGTAAAAGTAAGATATTTTCCATAAAACAACTTATAAACTTACTTTGTCTCGTAATAATGTTTTTAATTGTACAATATTATTTGTCCTATGAAGAATTCAGTTTAAGAACCTCGTCCATGATTGGATGAATCATTAACAATCATTAACAATCGCTATTCCAAGGCTTCTTCGCTGTCGTCGAAATGGAAGATTTCACGGGAAGAGGCTGGAATATAAATTAAAAATTGTAAAAGGGAATTAAACTCTGTTTGCTCTTAAATGCTCTTTTCCTGAATTCTTGAAATGACAAGTTAGAAATTTTTCGTCATTTTCTAGCTGAAAATTAAAAAGTTTTAATGCAGAGATAAAATTACTTACCCTAGGGTTAGGATCGACGCCAAGCATTTTTTCCCTAACTGCCCATCTGACGTTTGCGTGTTTTTCTTCCCCAGGAAATGAAATGTGTTTCCATTCCTGCTGATATTTGTGATACAAAGCAACGGGATCAGATTTTTTACTAACTGTCTGTTTCTCGGGTTGCAATCTCCAGGGACGAATAACTGGAAGAGTTTCGATAATTAATTTATAACAATATTTCGGCAGCAAAGTTAAGTTTGAAACGTTTGGAAGGCAAATTTTACAAGATTCAGAAAAATAACTTACAAGATTTAGACCTGGAAACTGGTAGCGTATTTACAGTTGGAGCCGAAACGGTAGTTTTAACTCGACAGGGTCTATCTATAAGTTCTAGTGCACTGAATGGCCTTTTCTCCGAATCTTTAGCAGTCTTCTTGCCACTTTTGCCACTGAAATCTACATTATCTTTATCTCTACAAATAGTTGCATCTTTCCTTGGCGTATGCACTTCTGCTTCCTTACACGGCTTAATCCTGGATCGACTTTTATCACGCTCGTGTTGTTCCACCTTATGGTCGTTATTGTCCTCGTATTTTCTGATAACTTTGCGATCGACGTGTCTCTCTATTTCAGGATCGCAGGATATCTTTATGTTGATCAAAGAGTCGCTATAGATATTGGAAGTTTCGGTAGTAGACGTTATGGTAGTAGACGAGGAGGAATTGCTACTGTATTCTTGGACAACATCCTCCATCATTTCTCTCATCATTTGTATTTGCTTGGACCGAATTTTATTTTTCATTTCTTCCTTTCTTTGCTGTCTCTCTCGTTCCTTCATTTTTCTGTATATTTTCAAGTCTGAGAAAAGTAGGGAAAAGAAATGTTTGTTTGTGAGAAAAATAAGGGAAGTATTAATAATTAATATTCCTGGTATTTTAATTGCAAGGAGTGTTTGCTACTTATACTAACTTCTAAATATTAGAAAATATTGCTGAGATATATATTTAGCAAAAATTCACCAAAAAAAATATCCAAATTTGATACCTTTCATGAAAGCCTTCAATTGGGACGCAGTAATGCCTACGAACCCCAAAGAATTCAAAAGCGCGAGAACTTCTCGCGGATCGTCCGAATGAGTCATTTTTGTTGAAATAATTTAATTAACAAACTACTTATTTCTACCCGATATTCAAAAATTCATAATTTTTTTCATGAAACCAAGCAAATTGTTACTGTTTCCGTTTCAAAACAACTGACGTGAAATCTTAACGTACTTTTCCGCTCAACCGCAATACAAATATATAAATTTTCAGGAAAGAAAGGGGGCGAGGTACTACTTTACTGCCATCTGATGGTGGAAACTGTAATCCCATTTAAAAACTTATTTAAATCTTTTTTTAATTTAATTAATGATTTGTTTCTTTTTTATTTCCTTTCTTAGAATTATTTATTTGTAAGTAAGTTAGGTATTTTTAATAGATGAGGAATTTATTAATCTTCTGTTGATTAATTATTAGATAATAGAATAATATGTAATGTGATAGAAATAATAAAGAACGATTTCTAATCTACTTCCACTAATTTCTCAAAATTACCATTCTTTCGCTTAATTATTAATTAATAAAAGAAAAATATATACATTTTAAATAATACAAGAAAATTTGAATTCACTAATTTATGTCAAAGTTAATATAATTTTAATTAACAAGTGATGGAATAATATGTAGATTGAACATTTTCATTATATTTTTATATTTTTTACTTTTCCTTGCATTATATTACATTGCTTTATCTTTCCTACTTCAATTCTCTCAACTACTCACCGCTTTATATATTTTATTATTGCAAAATTATAAAATTATTTAAACTTGTTACGTTTAACTTACAAAATTTAAAAACATTTGTTAGATGCTTTACACTTTCAAAATCTATTATTTCATATTTTAAAATTTTAATAGAATATCATGTAATGAAAGGAAAATAATAGAAATGACAATTTCTAATTAATTGTTATTGTTTCTATTGTATTGGATATTACGCAAAAGCAAAAGTTGTTGCGTAAGTATAAGGAATGGGCCAAAATTGAAACAGGAGATATGAATTATAATTAAATTTACGCTATTTGTGGCTGTGATTCTGAATAATAGCAATTTTGGCGGTAAAAATGTTTAAACTTTAAATGGAATTCTTACAGAAATGACGCATTTCTCTCGATCTGCGCAAGATTACAATCCCCGATAAAAGATTTCAAAGAAAGCGGGAATCAGAGTGCACTTTTAGTTCAGTTAAAGTTAAAGAGTCGTAGAATGATTACCTATATTTTTAATATTTGTTTACTCGCGACTGTTTTGTCTTTGGGTGGGTATATATATCTATATAGTATTGTCTCCTTAATTAATATAATTAACTTATAATCTTTCGTTAATAGATTCAAATTTTATATGAATAATAATTATTTAATTCAGTTTATATAATAATATTTAACTTATAGTATAGTAATTTAATTAAGAACTTTTTTAGTATGATATCATTTATAAAATAATTTCATAACATAGATAATAGGTTGCACGATGATATTCTTTAGAAGCGTTTAAGATTTTAATTTATAATAAAGTGATAGACAAATTTTTCTTTTTAATGAAATTTCTATAACAGATTGCAGAGCAGCCCGGATAATATCGTTGGATATCCCATTAATCGTGAAAAACGGTACAGGACCTGTTGACTTTATATGCACTTATCACGTTAAAGAAAACGAAAATGGTTTAGTGATCAAATGGTACCATGACTTGGAACAGATTTATCAATGGATACCCCCAAGTAAGTATCAGGTTTTGAAATTAGAAAACAATTATTTCCAATAATAGAGTTAAAATGAAACTCCATTGAAAGAAGAATAGAAAAAAATCTGAAATTTTTTCGTAAACTCCAAAAAAATTTCGAGTTTCGGTTTCAATGAATTACACATTATTTTCCCAAAATGTTCCCTTCGGTACCTACTGTTTAATAACTCGGACTGGTTTTCTTGATGTATTTTCCAATCAAACCGGTACTTGGACTAATTGAAAACACGATACAGTGCCTCCAAGGGATATCGGTATCATCGAGGGTTTGACGGAGTATCCCGAAGAGAATCTAAAACGACCGAATTCCCATTCCATAATTCGCCTGAAACGAGTGAATCTTGATATGCACGGAGAATATACTTGCAGCGTTAGCACATACCAGGAAGATGCTGCGAGGACCGGTCTGATGACGGTTTATGGTGAGTTTCCCACAATTTTTTTCGTTTCACTAAAATACGATGAATAAAAATGCTACTATTATTATTGTTATTATTGTTATTGCTATTATTTTTTTTCACTATTTTATACTACATATATAATAACTTTTATAATTAATTTACCCTATGAAGTAAATAATTTTTTTTTCTTATAAAATAATATATTAGTAAAATTGAACACCATTGGAGAAAATTCAAAGGGGTTTTATAGAAAATTAGTAACAATTGTGAGAGAATGAATATTGTCATTAATCTGTCAAAATTTCCGATTCTTCGATTTTGCGTCGTATTTTCTTAAAAATCGCGAAAAGGAAATATCAAATTAAAAATATTAAATATGCAATCAAAGATGTATTTATTACTATTTATTTTTTTCTCCATTATTTCAAATCTACCCTTTCTGTACAAGCAAGTAACGAGAAAATACTTTACTTCAAACAGTACCTGAAACTTCAGCTGCAATTTTAGCGTCGAACTTCAACAAAACTCACATCAACCTCACGTGCATCACAAAAGGAGCTCGACCACCACCGATTTTAAGAATTTATATCGACGGCAAGGAAATAAATGCTGACCGTGGATACCATGAAGATCCTTCCTGGATCGATCTTCGAAGAGCCATAATTCGAGAACCGGTAATCCCAACGATAATCGAATGCGAAATTATTCTCCCAGGAACCGATTACAGACGAAGAGAAAGATTGATTTATTATCCCGGTTGGTTGCATTTTTTTCACATAAATCTGGAAAAAAAGATATATTTAGTAAATTTATGAGAATTATTTCCCTTTTATCCGTGCAACTTTGAAGTTTACAAAATTTGACTATTTGAAGCAAAATTAGTATAGAAGGATTTTATTTCATTAAATTTCAACAAAAACTTTTTAGAAAAAAATGCCAATGTTTAGAAAAAAGGATTCAGATATGTAAAGTTAAATAATGACAAAATCGTGTTTTTAATTTGCAGGCAAATATTTCCATCGGTCAACAAGCAAGCAATCCCGGTCGATTTCTTCTGTGGCATTCTTGGTTCTGAGTCTATGGATAATTCGGATGCACAATTCAATTTCTGCACCCTAGAAGTTGATTCCATAAACAGTTTGTTAATTTAAAGAATTAACAGACTAAAAAAATTGTTAGTTCTTTTTTTTTAATTTAAGAAATTTTCATTTAAAATGCAGTCAGTTACTTACAACCTCTAGACATTGAAAATACATGAGCCAATTCTACCAAAAAATGCGTAATCTTTGCGAAAAACTGATTAGAAGTTAAAACTGAACTGTTAGTTTATTAGTAGAAAAATATTTCCGTGTAGAAAAAAATCATTTTACGACATCGTCCAAGATTTTTAGTCATGAATTTTTTGTCATAGATTTCAAAGTATTACAAGAAAAGTGTCAACAAATTTTTGCATTCCCCAAAGCTTTTCGAAATCTGCAACAAAAGAAATATTTTGAAATTTTCTTTTCTGAAAATATTTGAAAAATAGCGGAGCTTTAGAAGAAATATTAATATTCATTAGATGATATCGAATTTTCGTTCAGGAATATTTTTCTACGAAAGATAAACAATTGCAATTTCTCGAAATCCTTTATTCTACCTTTTATTGAAAAATTCCCAATATTTCTAATAAACGGATTGTCAAATTAATGGCAATTAATAGTAATGCTATTAATTATTATTACTTACCGTCGTCACTAATAATAACTCTGAGTTACTATTCATTTAATAGTTTTTCTGGCAGCGGCAAATCTACCGTTTCGATGCGGTCAAGCAATAGTGAAATTCCTGTAACCTCCGATAAAAATTATAGTTAACCCGATCATTAGCTAAATTTGAAACAATCCGAACGACCCTCACACCTATAAACTACTACGTCCTTGTGTATCAGTTACAAAAGCGTGAAAGTTCCCTTTACATGTTAACTGGCACGGAAGAATGTCTCCGTACGATTGAATGAACGCATTAAGCTCTCATGTTTTTCAATATATTATAAAACGTCCGGAAGACTATGGATATGTTACTTTCCTTGCACTTATAAATATTTATCAAAATTCATATTGCAACGAAAAGACTTGCAGTATCTATTTTCAAAATCTTTGACTCAGTTTTTCCAGAAATTATGCAAAATTAAGTATCCGACTTTCATAAAATCTTTAATCCGAAGAGGGATAAATTTGCCTGGCTTGAACCGGTAAATCCTTAAGGAAGAATATTTTCTGATATAGTAAAAAAAATAATAATTCAATTTAGTACCGCGAAGTTAGTCTCAAAATTTTGAATAATCCAGGAAAAGTTTACCGGTAACATCCAGATAAAACCATTTTTTTTTTAAATTCTGATAAAATTAACGTTAAGCTGAAAACGAGTACATTTGTAACGCTTGAATCACTAAATCCTTAAAGACATATCCTGGTTTGGCAAATAAAAAAAAATAACAATTCAGTTTTGAAGCTGTGACGTTATTTTGGAAATTCTCGAGAATCCAGGTAAAGTTTACCGGCAAAATTGGAGGATTTCAATAACTGAAAGGAAATTTGACATAACGACATTCCCGAAAAAGGATCTCAGAAGGAGCAAAGGATCGCGCAGGACCGTGGTGTCCTGGATGAACTACCCGCGTGGGGGTTCAACTTTGAAGGAAAAGCCGAGATCCTGATGCTTCCTCTTCACTCGTACCTCACCTTCCGACCGGAATTCCGGATCAGCAGTGGTCCTTTGAAGTCTTCCTGGAAACTTTGCATTAGATTTCACTTGGATTAATTTTTTGTAAAAAATTTTCCATCCGTTGTTCCGACGTTACCCAAGAAGTCACGGTTTTTGGAAGAAACAAAAAACTTAATATCAAAAACAACGATAATTTCCTACATATTCGGAAGATGAATTATACCTACGTGATTGTCTTCCTCGCAGGTAATTCTTGTATTTTTTTTTCTACATAGTATCAAAGTACGTCGTTTACGGGAGGAAGAAATTATAGTTGGAGGATCGTTAAGGGCTTTCAGCGTTAATTGTGTCTCGTGATCTTAAGTATAATTGGCCGCAAAGGCTTAAGATTTTAATCTTCGAGATCCAGGAATAGAATTTAATCCCCGTTGATCCGTCTGTCTTTGATTATAATATCTTTCAAATCTCTGGCGTGGGAAGACTCCAAAGAGAGAAAGGGAGAAATGGAAATAAACATACAAATATAGATTAGAGTTGGAAGTTTTCAATGATACTTTGATATTTTTTGGGAATTGTTACAGATACTGATCAAAGAAAAAATATTTTTTTTATCTTTGGAGAATAGAAGATTTCTGTTGAAATAATTCAAATAGGAACCAAGTTTAATATAACTTTAACAAAAATTAAAAGAATCCCGTATTTTCAAGATTATCAATTTTCCAAAAGAATAAACTTCGAATTAATTATGAAAAAAATAATTTAAATAAAAATGAAATTAATTCATTTTCTGAATCATTTTTTACCATATATCTAAATTATATTTCAGCGTTATTGATTGACACAAGGATAATATTCAATATTATTATCATTCAATAAGTACCTTTTTTGGTTTTTTAATCAGTGGTAGAAAATTATAGAAAAGTTGTTATTTAATTCCTGCTACTTTAAAATCCTCAAGATCTATCGTTTCTGTAACTTGAAAAGAGAGGAAAAAAATTAGTAATCATTTAAATTACTTATGAAACTTTTTTCGGACAACAGTGGTGTAGATACATATTTTTAGTGAATTATTAATTGTTTTCACTCTGCTTTAATGAATGTAGTTGTTTATTTAAAAATAAAAAAATGATGTAATAAATGAATGGAAGCAAAATTCAATAATAGTCGATAATTTACAGAATTGGGAGAAAAATTCTATATTACGTATAGCAAATTGAAGGATGGAAATTAAAAAGACCCTAATTTTTCAACTTTATGGTTTCAATTGAATCGAAATTAATGAACTATTCCGGTCATTAAACAAGGATATCCCGGTTGGAATCTGGATTTGATTCGATTTAATTTAAGCCAAATATTTTGGTACACTGGCTTAAGATTTGAAGATACCCCACAGATCCAAGAGTAGTATTTAATCCCAATTGATCCGTCTGTCTTTGATTATTATACTTCCCAAATCTTCGGCGTAGGAAGACTACATAGAGAAAATAAGAGAGAGAGAGAGGCTGAGAATAGCAAAGAGGATCGTCTTACAGTTGCGAGATCCGATAAGAAACTTTAAAAGTTCTTCCGTAAAGTTGGAATTACTGCATCATTGGCATTCATTACATCGTCGGCTACTTCCCAAGTCAAAAAGCTTTTTCATAACTTCATCGAGTTACGTTGATCCTCCTCTTTACCGGCTCCCATCGATACTTTTTCTCTTTTCTCTCGGAACGTGGATATATCCACTTGTTGCTTCGACTTATAAGCCGCCTTGTAGCTTATATCGGCTTAGATCGTGTTTCTGCGAAGAAAAATAGGGGAGTTATGATTTTATGGAATTGAATTCGTTCATTAACTATAATTAGACTTTTTATTTCTATTATTTCGTTTTTATTTAATTCACGATTTAGAAGAATGATTAAAAATTACTTGTAAGTGACTATTTTTCAAAGTTTTAAAAAACAACTCGAGCTATTTTGAAAATAGTTTTCAAAATGGTATTTTGAAAAAATAGTATTTAGAAAATTTAAAAAACTTCGCTGCAAACGATAATAGAGAAATAAATTATAGAAATATTCGGTTTTTACGATTTTTCATCCGAAAATTAAAATATTATTTTCCTCCTGAAACAATAAATATAAATAATTAATGATAATGGTGATAATGAGGAATTTTGTAATTTCTATAAAATAGTAAAAAGCCTTTTTTTTAATTTACCCACAGTTTGCGCTTTCTGGACCTTCGGAGCGACTTTATCCTGCGATCAATGCGGCCGGGAGTGCATCAATAGTTGTGGCACTCGTCAATTCCGAGCTTGTTGCTTCAACAATATGAAAAAACGAACCCCGGATTTTGGAATGAAGTTATGGTTTGGCAGACACTCGCCTTTTCAATATCCTTCCATCGAAGACGATATTTAAAAAATCCAAAAATGTAACGAAAAAGCCCATGAAAAATTCTCATTTCCTATATCTTCTTTGATTACAAGATTTTCACTGCAACCACTTCTTCTTCTCAGTTGCATTTATACCTTTTTCAAAATGCTTCGGTTTGACATGAGATTTGATTTTTAGTAATTATTTGTAACACGATTTCACATCGATTCGAATCCGAAGCTATTGAATTTTAAAAAGTAGATGTAGAAAATGACAAAAAAGCAAGAGAAAACTGCTGAATCTCCTAAATCCGTAGAAAATTTATATCCTTTCGTTTTATTTAGTAAAAATGATTCAACAACGAAAATATTTGTAAGAACCTTTCTCCATTGAAGTTTTCTTTCATATGACGTTTGTAAAAAAATATTCTTAACTTTTAAGTCGTATTTTTGATATCGAAGTATCTTAAATTGACAAAATTGTGGAAGAAGAAACGAAAAATCAGTTGCCTATGATACTCTTATTATACAATAACGAAATGGTTACTAATAGCTATAATAAATAAAATGGATGTGAGTATTTATTAAAAATATATATAGCATCAAACGATCCATTCGCTTATTTGTTGAATTGCTTTACCAATTAATACCTTCTGCTTCACTTCATTCACCCTCTGGCATTTTCTCAGCAATTTCTTACCATGCTTCTGAATTATATTCCAGCGCAATTTATCCACTCCTGGATAATATTCGGCACTCAGTAAAGTTTCTAAATCACTTATAGTTTTTATGTCATTTATATTTTGCACTTTTTGTTTCAAATTCATTGAACTGGACTTTTTCGATTTCGATTTACTCGTAGCAGGAACCAAATCAGGCGCAGCAGAAGATTTTTCGATTTTTCCCGTTTCGAAATCTTCACGACTTATAGGCTCTAGAATTTGAAGAAAAAAAGAAGAGAAATTAAAATTATTTCTGGAACTTCCATATATTTTTATAAATCCGGCAGACCCTTATTTTTCCTTTCTGTTTTAAATAGGTAATTGATTTTTAAAAATAGTAATTATTTATTTTCGAACGGACCTTCAACCAAAGAGATGGCGCTCAAGCAATTGTCGATAAATTAAAGATGAAGGATAAAAATGACATAAACGTTAAAATTTTAAGATTTCCCACTAATTATCTAATCGGAAAAATTTAGAAATTGGGAGTTGTGAAAATCGAAATTTCAAATTAATGAACTAATATCCGACTTTTAAGAAAATAGTTTTAAAAAAACCATATTTGAAAAATAGCAAGAAAATATTGTGTATTATACCTCCAAAATCCAAAGATTCAATATCTGGAGAACAAAGTGATGATTTGGTTGCTGTTTCCGAGACTCCAGTTGAACAATTCAATATCCTCTTTTTGATTTTGTGTTCAGTAACCGAAACCTCTTTCGATAAATCCTCGATTTCGAAATTTGTTGTCATTTCTTCATCAGAATCATCCTTTTCGGTTCTAATTAATTTGTACATCGCCTGAGACCAGTCTTCGTGTGTTGGAATACTACGATAAAATTCAGTCTGATGAGAATTTTTGAAGAATTTCTTTCAAGGGGTACGAGATTTCTTAGTAAAAGCAGAAATTGATTCTTAAACCAAAATTGCCAGAATTTTTCTTAAAGACAAGAAAAGTGTAATTATTGCTTTTTTTTATTTTATACATAATTACGTTTTCAATTCTTCGTCGATCCACGGCAAGGAGAGCCAGGATTTCAAATTTTCAGGAAGTTTGTATCCTTTCGGAAGCCATCGAATTCCAACTGGCTGCAATTTTCTCAAGTATGGGAACAGATCTTCATACCACATACAACTTTTTTTCAAGTAATATCGCGACAATACCCTAAGAAAGTGGATAGACAATATACATTTTTTTCATTCAATTTGTTCAATCAATTCATAATTTTCATAAAATTTAGAATATCATAATTTTTGGAAATTGCACGATTTTACAGAAATTCAAAATTTGAAGTTTCACAAAATCAAGTTTCTATTAAAAAAATGAGTATTAAATATTCTATTTAATAACACAATTAAAATTTATTATTATATCGGAATTTTAAAAGTCCTCTTAAAAAAAAATTTTACAATAAAAATTGAATCATTGTATTCCTAAAATTACAGAAACCAATTAAATTTGTTTGGAATAAATATTTTCTTCTGTTCAATTTCAATAGTTTTTCATACAGCTCTTTAAGTATTGGCATTCAAAGTTGCTAATAAAATGTACCAAAAAATTAATAATATCAATTTCTTACCAAATTCGACTGATAACCGCATATGCGACAATAGAAATGGTCCAAGCATGTCCGATAGTAATCCTTCCCAGGAAAAAAGTTGCGGCATTCTTGGACACCAGTTCCAGGCGTTCCATGAGTTTCGAGAATCCTTGTATTCTCACAAGGACGTATTCCAGCATCTGCCTGCTTGGAAGTATAATACTGGAAGCACTTTCAACTTCGATGGACTTCTGTAAAAATTTGAATTCTGTTACGATATTTAGCTTGCAGTAATTTAGGAGCACCCTGTTCATCTTCTCCATATTCTGAAGGCCCTTGTCTCTGCGGAACTTGCTCTTCATACGATATATCAATCTGCTCAGTATCGCTGCTTCGGTATAGAGAAGAGGCTGTGCTTCGTCATCTTGTAGAATTTTATTTAAAATTCCTCGTAATCTGTTGACATCTGAAACAATTTTATTAGTATTATTATATTGTGTATTAATATTAATAATTTTATTGTGTTTTATAGAATTGAAATTTGGATATAAAAGATTTCAGTGGATTATATGCAGATATGTGGGTATATAATTGATATTTAATTTGAATACTTGAAAATCAATATATTCAAATAATAAAAATAAATTACAAAAAATGTGAAAGAGAAGTACACAAAACGTGAAGTATTCAATATTTTGGAACTATTACATATTTACATATCTGATAAACAATATTTATATACTTTTGATTATACATAATGAAAAAATACAACATTCAAAATTGTCAATATTTAGTAGCTATACATGACTCAGAATGTATAAAATAAAAATACACTAAATGCAAAATTGTTTGGTTTTTATCTAATAATTGTTGTACCAAAATTTTGGGTATTAGAACACCAGGAAGAATTTGGTGGATGATCCAATTCCAGTTTGCTCCAAAGGACGGAGGCTTCTTCCATGATTTTTTAAATTAAAATTGTACTAAACACTGAATAAGAGAACAATATATTATAAATAAAACAAATATCAACTAATTGTTGTTATTTTTGGTGTTCTTGATATTTCACATAACCCGAAGATTTGTATACATTGGGATGTTTTTCTGAGTCGAACATAACCTAAAAAGATAAAAACTGATATTGCCTGTCTCTTATTCCTACATATGTGTATACAAATGTATTGAGAAAATTTGTTTTTAAAAATACCCGAGGGCATATTTTGAAAATGATGAAACATCATATTATTGCAATAACTTAATAGAACTGTATAAATTTCCACACGGAAACAACATTTAATTTACACGATTTTTTTATGCCGATAATAATTTTCAGAAAATTTTCTATCGCTTTGTATGAATTTTTAAAATGTATAACTCTTATTATTACTTTTAGGATACTCTTAATGTGCTATATATTATCACGTATAATCAAACTTTGCGAGTTAGGAGTTATAAGACTATAAATAATTCATTATATCTGATTACAATATTCATTTAATTTATGTAGATAAAAGTTTAATACTTTCTGCCAATGCATATAGCAAAGGGATACAAAAATAGTAACGTTGCGATCATCTTATTCATTGATATGGATACATAAACTTTTAACAATAATTTCAAATTCTGCGTTACAACAATTTTGTCTGTACATATAACACGGCATAATTTTCTATGTACTCTGTAACAATAATATGTATAAAAGTTCACTGTTTGTCGAATATTCCATTTTTTAGAAAACCATCACGGCGATGGTTGAAAATCTGTAAAACAATAATGAACTGTTACTCATGCGTTGATAAATAGTTTACTTTAAGATACATATATAGTTTTTGAAAAATTCTGTAAAAAAAGAAGATTGCCATATTTTCTATTTGAAAATAGTTAAAGATCATGTTGAGTGTACAATTAAAAAATATCGATCAGTTGATTTTGAAGAAATTTTGAATCTTTGTATTTTAATACAAATTCTATATGTCTTCTTAAAATCGAAGTATTTTCAAAGAAACCTTATTACTTTCGTTCCATAACATTTGAAAACCAAATAAAAAAATATTATTACTTATTACTTTATTTCAATTTCTTAGTGTTTCTATACAATTCAAATAAATTAACACCAGAAAAAATTCGTAAGTGCTCTTCTACTAAAATTCTATGTTTCCAAGATAAAACAGTCCCCCAGTATTAACAAGAGTCGTAAAAATAGGAGTCAGTGGTTCACAGGGTACTGGCGAAGGTTTCGATATCGGGATGCAAGTGACACATGGAAATTTCAAACAAGGCTGACAGCGTGGACATGTTAATTTTGGTTCAGAACAGGATTGGGAAGCTTCATAAGTTTCTGGAGATGGACTGCATTGACGGCAATGAATGGAATCATTTCTGGGACCACAACGAGGTCCAGCTTTCGCACGTGCCGAAGACGATTGATTGGTTTCGGGACAAATTCTCTTAGGAACGGTGCAAAATATGGAAGAAGTACACCGAGAGTTCTGGTTTTGGTTCTGAGCACCATCGGGACTGGAATATCGAAGTAATGACGTTTTAAACAAAATAAGTAACAAAGCAACATTTAAATAATTATTGAACAATTTAGAAAAATATGAAATCCAATAAAGATACCCCTTTTTGGCTTGAAGCCAAGGTTCCTTGTCGTAGGTCCTGTCGCATTTCACGATTACCGACATTCTGCTGCAATTTTGTACTATAATTTATATGAATAGTAAATATATTATAATCTTAGTTATTTTTTTAAAACAGTAATTAAAGTTTCCAAAATTATAAATATTTTTCTGATACTTCAGAATTTATGTTAACTTTCTTTATCATTTTAGTCACCATAATTATTTAGAATAGTTAGATAATAATTAGCTACTTGGTCATTCTGAATTTAAAGTATTAGAAGTTATTATTCTGAAAGAGTAACTGAAATATTCTAAATAATTTCGTTTTGAAAATAATAAAGTTCGTGAATGCAAATTATACAACTTTAGAAATGAAATTATTGAAGAACTTTGGTCACTGGTTTTAAAGAATAATTAAGAAAATAATATATTCATCATAAAAAGACTAAACAAATGTGAGAAATTATTACTTTTATGAAAAAATCTATGTACACGGAAGATTTTGAAGTGACAAACTGTAAATTTCGAGACAAACTGCAAATTTGAAGACTGAAGACAAATTCAAAACAAAAGAGCATCTCACCCTTTCATTTCATCCGTGACTAGATTTTACTAGCGTATTCGTCGTACATTTTTATCAAACTAGCGGGTGTTCGGGGAACAACTATTGACAAGGCAGCCCTGAAATGCTCCCTAGTGATTATCGAAGCATTTAGGTCCTCCTCCAAAGCTTTCATAGCGGCTTCGTAGCAAATCGCCTGGATTTCTGCTCCGGAGTAGCCCTCCGTCAGGTAGACCAAGTCCTCCAGCTTTACGTCCCTGTTTATGGGCATTCCTCGCAACTTGATCTCAAAGATCTCTTTTCTGGTTGCATCGTCTGGTAAGGACACATATATGATTCTGTCCAATCTTCCTGGTCGAAGCAGAGCCTGGAATTTGAAACCAATGAAATAAAGATTTTGATCAGATACAAGTAATTTTAAATTTTTGAACTCACTTTATCGATCCTATCGGGTCGATTGGTCGCAGCTACCAAGGTGACATTGCTCAGAGCGGTCACTCCATCCAGTTCGGTCAGCAATTGGGCAAGAACTCTCTCTTGAACGTTGGTACTGCTTCCCTCGGAGCTTCTTTCCCCTCCTAAAGCATCGATCTCATCTATGAAGATAATCGCAGGAGCCACTTGTCGAGCTTTCCTGAAAACCTCTCGAACGGCTTTTTCTGACTCTCCGACCCACTTAGAGAACAGCTCGGGTCCCTTGATGTTGAGGAAGTTGACTTTGCTCTCAGTGGCTAGAGCCTTTGCTATCATGGTCTTCGAACATCCCGGTGGCCCGAACATCAGGACTCCCCTCGGAGGCTTAATCCCCAGTCTCTCGAACACCTCTGCGTGTTTCAAGGGCCACTCGATCGCTTGTTTCAGCTTCAGTTTCAGCTCGGCTTGCCCGCCGATGTCTGTCCACTTGACATCCGGGATCTCTATGAGCACTTCCTTCATCGCTGAGGGTTTGGTGATAGTCATCGAGTAGCTCAAGTCCTCCATTGTCACCTCGTGCTGTTTGGCGTCGCGGGTTCGTTTAATAGAATTTAAAGCCGCGCGAGTGCATAGCCCATACAAGTCGGCCCCCACGAAGCCATGGGTCACGAAAGAGACGTGCTCGACATCCTGCTCGCTCAGACGATTGGGAATCCTCGACAGAAGCTTCTGCAAGATCTCCAGTCTCATCTTTGGCGTTGGAACGCTCATCTCGAACTCCTTGTCCAGCCGACCGGGTTTCCGCAGAGCGTTGTCGACGTTCTCTATCCTGGATGTGGTCGCCAGAATGACAACCGCTGAGTTGTTGTCCTGGAGATTGTCCAGCAAATTCGTTAGACAAGTCACCAGCCTTCTCTCGTCGCTGCTAGAGTTGGACTTCCGAGGGCAAAGGGTGTCGATATCTTCCATGAGAATGACGCAAGCCTTCGTTCTGCTTCGGGTGTCCACCTGCTCGAAGAGCTCACGAAGGTTCTTCTCGGTCTCCCCGATGGTCTTCGAGAGAACTTCGCTGCTATTGAACACCTCCACATCGTACTCTGACAAAAGGGCGTTGGCGATCAGGGTCTTCCCGACTCCAGGAACTCCATAAAGTAGAATTCCTTTACTGACGATGAAGTTCTCTAGGGTTCCGTATTTTCCCAAAGAAATATCCAGAATGTCTTGAAGGTCCTTTAATAACTCGTCGTAGCCTCCAATATCAATGATTCTGTATTTCACCCGGTGATGCTTCGGTTCGGAGTCTTCCTCCAAGATAGTCCACTTCGTGGAGTACAAAGTTTTGTAGTAAATCTGTGGTTCTTCGAGACTCAATTGTTCGAGACTGTGCTCTAAAGTGGAAGTGAGTGGTTTTCTTATAATCGATTCCATGTTTTTGCTCGATTTTATTTTTGCGATTTTGTAGGATATTCTGCGGCCATAATATGGAACCGAAATGCGATTAGTTCTACAGAATATGTGGTTTTCATTGTAATTCTTCAGAAGTATTTCCAATTCGGTCGGCTCGACTGGAAATTGTTTTCCAGTTCGTTCCAGTATCACTTCTTGAGCTATTTCGATTTTAGATAAATCGAGTTTTTGGATTCGTACCGGTCCCTTTAAATCATTGATTTCGGATGCTGAAAAAAAGGAATCGAAGTTTTTTATGAAATGCCACATGATTTTAAAACATAAATTTTATTTGTAAGCAATTTTCAATTTTCAAACGAGGTTTTACTGTCAAGAAAAAAAAATTATTTTTAAATCAATTAAAATCTAGATTTATTTATTTTTTAAAATAAAGTAATTACATATATTACAAATATATTACCCTGCTTAGTTATGTGAACAGAGAACAAAGATTTATCTTCTATGGGCCAGGCAGTCTTCACGACGCTATTTCCCGAAGTAGTAAGAATAACAGAATCTCCAATTGCAATGTTGCATAATTGTAAAACTGTCTGTGAGAGGAAGACTAGGTCGTTGCATTCAGCTTCTGATACGTTAGATGGCCTTTCTGTAAAAAAAAATGTCACTATTGAGGAAGTACAATTAAATCAATGGTCGAATTCTGTTTTGAAATAACTTGGACAAAAAAATAATACTGGGAGCTCTTGTGTAAATTTAATAGATGCAACAGAATATATTAGTTTGATTAATATTTACTAGGATAAATTGAAATATACGTGATATAAGGCTAAGGGGATAAATATTACCATTAAATCCATAAAGTTGAATGGAACTGTATAAAGTTTCGTTTGCGATAAAATTCTGCTTCCATTCCCTGGTAGATATAGGGCAGTTCTCTTCATGATTAGCTGCATCTTTTTGCAAAAGTATGCATTCACATTTTTCACACATGTACCAAGGAGACAAGCTTTTCCTTCCTTTACTAGACATTTTTATTTTCAGTTTTTAATAAATCTGCAAAAACACAAATATGGCGATAAGCAAATTTCTGAAATAAAGTTTATACTGGAAATTATTTGATTCCCTGAGAAAATCATACTAAATGGGATCGTTAATAAATAAATGGATTTGGATTTTTAACAAAATGTAACTTTCTTGATATATTTAATTATAAATTTTACAAAATTATAGAAGTTAAACATTTTCTTTGAAACACTGGTAACTTTAATGTATTTAGATTCATTTTCAAAGGAAATGAATTATCCAACAATGTAAATACTAATAATAATAAATATATTCTAATAAATTTTGATAGGAACTATACGATTGCAAGGAAAGAAAATATTAAGTTCAAATTCCAAAATTCAGAATTGTATTTGTATTCCATATAACCTCAAACCTGAAATTCAAAAACACGTAATTGCGATCTTGGGCAGCGCCATTTTTCCAATCATCCCCCCCTTTCGATATGTGGACGGTAATGTTCAGAATTTCAGAACGACTTTGTTTTTCGGGAATACAATATTGAGCGTGGTTGAAATTCTACTTTTCCTAACGAGCGTGCAAATTTGATTTTTAAAGGATGTGGGTCTATAAGGCGGAATTTTGGCGCTAATAATTGCTACAAATTGTAATATCTCGGATTTATGTAACAATAATCTTTTTAATAATTTAAATATTTTGTTAGAACAATGTAAAGTAAAAAAATAGTAATAAAAAAAGTAAAATAAAAAAAGTAGTAATAACAACAGCAACGACAAATTATAATAATAATAACAATAACTATAGAAACGATAAAAACAAGTACGGGGAAAACGATAATTAAGATCTATTATTAATTGTAACACACACACATACCCGCGCGAATATTCGTACCAATTTATTAATAAATATTTCAATAATACAATACATTTTTTGAAATTCTCGCTATAAAAAAAATAATGAAAGACGTTCTTTTTTAGGATAAATTTCCGAACATTCCCAAAACGCAGCGCTACCATTGGACAATACGTAGCCTCATCTTTTGACAATTCGCAAAACTGTCGGGTTCAATTTTGTATACATACAACACACATGAATTACATATAGATATATGTGTTGTATTACATGTATTATATTTCTCTCTTTCGCTCTCGTATGCATACTACGCGTTCTCGATCTACCGGACTCCTTACTGAAAGAAAATAGAATAAAGTATTCGGTAGAATCGCAATATCCAAGAGAGAGAAAGTGAGAGAGACAGAGTGAGAGATAGAGAGAGAGAGAGAGGGAAGAATCGAAGACGTTTGCGGAGAAAAATCCTAATCGGGGAAACGTCGAAGATTTCGAATTCGTTCAGCTGCGTTTCGTAAGTATCCGCAACCCAAATCTTTTATCGACACCGAGGGTGAAAACAAACTTCCCCTAAAGCTGGCGATATACTTCCTATAAAATATTACGTTTGGCCAAACTACACTCAGACAAGTCGCATACGTCGTGTGATAGCTGCAGATTCTCACCCTTCCTGAGGATCAGCCATTTCCGAATTACAATTTCGGTCCAACGTATTTTTTCGAATAAATAAATAAATAGGAAACTAAACTACGTACCTATATGTATATATATATGTATGTGTAAATATGTATATATGTATACATTTATGTAACATTTAATTACGTTGTCCGTTTCGCTCTGACTCTTCGAACTTACAATTAGTTGTCCGATGTATTCTTCCTGTGGTGGTTCTTGGATCTGAACATGTTGCAGAATCTCCGGATTAGCCGCAGATTGAGGTAAGCGTTAACCCGGTTTGGAATCATCCGGTTTCGTGGTTGTAATATTCTTAATATTCCCCCGTGATTAACCATAACTGCTACATTTGTTTCAAAATGGATTTTATGTTTTCTTATAATTGATTGTTTTTGTATGGATTGTTTTTAACCGTTGTATCAAGTAAGAAAATTTCTGGATATCATTTGCTTTTGGTTTGTCTACTTTTAGTATATATTTACATTGAAGTAAATAAGGATATATATATACACACTCATTTGTATTATTAGGTTAGCACCTAAGTATAATTGCTGATTTTTCAATGAAAAAAAATGATAAATTCCGCAATAACTTAGTTGTCATCCCAATATATTGCAACTCATTACTAATTTAAAACAAACTATAGTAAAATTAAGTAGTTTAAGATTGTATTTTTAACACATTGTTGACTGGAAAGGATGAGGGTCCATAAGACAGGTTTTTGGCCCTAAGGGAGCACAGAGTCCCAACATCTTCATTTTTACATATATGATGTGCTTAGATGGCTTTTATAACATACATAAAAAAGAAAGTTGTGCGTAATTGCGGTTATATTAAACAACCTGGTTGAATGTGCCAAAAAAGCCATTTTTTTTTAAATAATAAAAAGAGATATTTCCTCCAATAAAAAAGGGCTTAAGTTAATTAAAAAAGACTCAATATTATTTCAACAAAACATTGAACTTATTAAAAAGATTACTGTTATATAAATCCGAGATACTATAATTTTCAACATCTATTAGGGCTGAAATTCCGCCTTATGGACCCATATCCTTCTACATAAAAACTATCTCATGTCAGCGGCTATTAATTCGTAAGTGAAATAGATAATACAAGTGCAAACATGAATTAATTCGTGATTTGGCAACAACGTTTGAGCGTGAACACACGAGTTAACTCGTTACCAGTCAACAATGCGTTAACGGGAAGAATAACATCTAGAAAAATGAAAAGTTTTAAAAAGAGAAATTTTTGCCAATAAAGATATATATGTAGTTAGTACCTTATGAGAAATAATTAATTTCATACAATGGATTTTGCTAAAATTAAAATGATATTTGTTCTTAATATTCGATGGACGTTCCATTGATTTGTGAAAAAACAACTAAGATATTCCTGCAATATTATAAAATATATGCATGAATTTTGTTTAAATCTCACACGAAAGTAGGATAGAGTTATTTTGTATCTTTTGAGAAACAAAATCCCAAGAAAAAAAATTAATCCGTAATATAACTGATCGATTTATTTAACAATTCGCAAGGCATCAGTTTCATAGAGCATTGATATTGTAGAAATACCAAGGAACGTTTAAACTGAAGAGACAGAATCAGCTTTCGCATCTTTTCCAACATGGATTCAGCCAATACGGAAAAAAGTGAAGATATGCAGATTGAACATCTGCCAGAAAAAAATGGTTTTCAAAAAAATGATAATATAGAAACGGCGACCGAGAAAAATACAGAGATCGATGTTATAAGCAAAGGCGAAGATGGAATAGACCATGAGTCGTCTCTTAATGAGAAAACAAAAGGTAGCTTGATGTTTATTTGTAGAAAAGTTTGGAAACCATTTTTTAAATTTAATTTCCAGCATTTTTAGGAATTGCAATTTAGTTCTGCAATTCTTTACCAACGATATTTGTTTCTTTCCTTTTTTTTAAATATAGAAAGAAAACCATCTTTTACTTTGATTTATTCTAAATAATCAAATAACCTCAATAATTTTCTAATTAATTGATTAGCTAAACTGTATGAAAAAGAAGTATAACATGTTTATACGAAATTTTATGAATTTTAGATCAACTGGAAATTCCAGTTGATTCGTCCCAGTCCTTAACTGCAGCTAAAATGCAGTCAGAGACTGCTGCAGAAAAAGACGTTGAACTTTTGGATATCGACGAGTCAAAAGAAGATGCAGTCGATGAAGTTTTGATGAAGGAGTTGCCATCTACTAGTCGACAATCTATGGAATCATCTGGAATAGCCAGCTCTCAGGATAACAGTCCTACTTCGTTTGACGGGGAAGCTGGAGCATCCAAGAGAGCGATGATTAACGAGGGGCGAGGTAAGGATTTTTACAAAAATTTATCCAACCAGATTTTCAGTTTTTCAAGTAATAGAAACGTAATATCTCAAATATGTGAACACTCAATATACACATATGCATATCCACTGATTTTTGATAGGTCACTTGAATGGAGATAGCGGAGTGTCCATGGAAAAATCTGGGAACAGTTCCGAAGAGGATTTGAGTAAACATCCGAACGTCATGAAATCCCAGCATGACCCGGAAAGGACTCCTGAGGATGGTTCGAAGTTCTCAAAAGTTAAGTCAAAAGTGAAAAAGCGGAATTACCGCAACAGAAAGAGTATTACGAGTGACACTGGGGAGGATTCGAACGATACGGCTGTTGATCAGAGTCCAGACGGTACGAAATGTCTAACGAATTAGTAGAATCTAACTTTATTTAGATTTTTTTTAGAATTTAATTTATATATAACTTTATTTAGATTAGATTTTAGAACTTTCCCTTGTAACTTTACTTGCATGTTTGATTCCTTTTGTCTTCGAATTGAATATCAAGCTTGGAATCTTTCTCTTTTGGCATTTCTATGCTCGTAAATATTTATGTTGAAGTAAACACGAATAGCTTTTTCTGGTGCAATGTAATTAGCTCGAGATTTGAAGTCGAAACTCAATTGAAATTTTATTGCTTTTCTCATAATACTAAAATAATGGCTGTTACGTGCGTAACCAAAGTTGAGAATGAAATATTTGTATTTTCATTTTCTTCGCGGAACACATGTTAGACAAATGGTTAATTATTCTGTTAAGATTTTTACTTTATGACACGTTTTCAACACTACAGATATTGAAATTCTACACACTTTGCTTAATCCTTTCCACAGGTTCGGTTTTTCCCAACCCTACAAAAAATTAGAACTCCTCTTTCAACCCTAAATCTCTCGCTTTAATTGTTACCATTGAACTTTCTGTGAAAATACTACTTTCTGAAACTTTTTACGTATACTCCAAGCGTCGATCAAATCCTTTGCTCAATGGAAATGGACATGTCATAAAACTGATGTACCCAGAGCGGTCAGTATTTCGGATGCGTGCTACCTATTTTCCTCACGCTACCCTTTTTCCCTCCACTTTCCTTTTTTTTATGTACCGATGCTTCCTAATTTAGCCAATCAGAATAATCGAATATTTTCCCACTTACTTTTTTAAGATGTGATTTTAATGTTATATTTTCTTCACATCGTCAGTATTCGCACAACAGCCACACGAACACTATACCTAATTAAGAATAGTTTAAGTTGAAGTTAGTTAAATAAATATATGTTTGTTTGGTTAACTTCCCTTATTCCTTTTTTTTGACTACACGGTAGACCTAATGTTACTGCTACATTAGCTTCCGTGAACTGTAGTAAATATTACTACAGACGAAACCAGTAGAATACCTGCTCTTGTTTACTCTAATATAAATATTTACTACCGCCGAAATACCAAAAAAAAAAGAATTATAAGAAAATTCTAAATGTACGATTTTTTTGTTGAAGTCAAAAATTCTGCGAATTGAAACTTGCGCTTAATGTTTTATCAGGAAACGAGGAGCCCAGAGCATATGTTAGCTCACAATCAGCGACATCACGAATTAGGGGACGTTCAAATAGCTCAGACTCTATGGAAAGGGACGGTCAAGAATCGGGAAATAGAAGCGATAGCCCGGAACTCGACGACGAACATGGAGGTGTGCGGTGCTTCTAACAATTGGGATAAATGCTATAATTAATGTAAACAGTTACTACGAAAGCAATTGATTCAGGTGAGGGTGACAGCAGCGAGTGGACCACCGCGAGCGAAGAGGAGATGGACGATGAGAATGGGATTTCCGTTCTGTCCAAGCCAAAACCGAAACAAAAGTGGTGTTTAGTTCCGGATATCATCAACCGGCAGATTGGCAGCAATCAGTTCTTTCCCCAGAGGTTCTACGGATCGTTGCATTCGGTGGAACGCTTGGAGCTCATGTACAAACTTGAGGAACATCGGGTTTGGGCAAAATAACATATTTAAATTCAGAAATTTTTATTTCGGGGAACTACTTATAAAATTCGTAGGATGTTTTTACTTATTTATCATTCAATAAGTGCAATTTTCTTTTTCTTATTAATTTTTGTTGATTAATATAAAAGCTAGAAGAAAGTAAGAGTTAAAAGATTAATATAAAAGTTAGATCTACTTAAAATTTTACAAATTTTAAGTAATTTTACAAATCAGGAAAATTTTACAAATTTTCAGTAAATCTAACTCGTTGGTTCTCCAAAACAAAAATCCTGAAATGGTATATTTTCAACTGAAAAAGAAGGATTCTTTTCAAGAGTCGTTTATTCCAAGATTTTTACAAGATGCTCCGTTTCAGGGTTGCGTCAATGCCTTGAACTTTAATCACGATGGCAGTCTAATAGCAAGTGCCTCCGACGATTTGATGGTAGTGCTTTGGGATTGGCCTGTTGGGAGAAAGAAGTATTCGTTTGACACTGGACACAGGGGGAACGTGTTTCAGGTAATAAAAATAAATTTTCTCCTTTATATTAAAATTCGTCCTTGGTTTTAATAATTTTTCATTCTTTTTGTTTGTTCAATTTTCAGGTGAAGTGGTTACCATCGGGTTTGGAACATTTAATGGTAACTTGTGCTCGAGACGGTCAAGTGAGACTGATGGATCTCCATACCAAAGCGTTCCGAAAATTAGCAACTCATCGGGGACCTACCCATAAGCTCGCTATTCATCCAGATACTCCCCATGTCGTTGTATCTGTCGGCGAAGACGCGAAAGTATTTTCGATCGACGTACGAGAAAGTAAACCGTCTAAGTGAGTATATGTTGAAAAAAAATTATGGTAAACGTTAAAACATTTAATTGAATTAATTAAATTTTAAACGCATTTTAGATTTATTCGACTATAGTTGGTTATAGAATTACTATTTTATTCCACGTAGCTTCGACATTTATGATATGATATTTAAATATTTGGAATGAAGCGTAACTATTTCATTGAAATATTTTAAAATCTGTTCCGAAACAATATTTGAAATTTTATCGATAAACTGATCCGAATTGTGCAATTTGCAGATTATTAACAGTGAAGGAAGATGGAATGGATGTTCATTTATACAGTGTCCATTCCAATCCATTGAACAGTAGTGAGTTTTGCGTGTGCGGTCGCTCCCAAACAGTCAGAATATACGACAGACGAAAACTCGCGGCTCCTGTTCGTAAATTTTGTCCGGAACATTTGGTACGTATATATTTATATACATACCTACCAAAAAATGACTTTAATTCCCCTAATTTTAGTTTTTCGACATAAATTCTTGTAATTTTAATTTTCCTGTTTTGTTTCTGATGAAATTTAAAAGATATATAATTTTGAGAGAAATAAATGTCTGGGAAAAATCAAAAAACCAAACAACTGTTTTTGGATTTAATAAATTCTGACGTCGTTTTGTCTTCAGGCCAAAGACAGAAACGTACACGTGACTTGTGCCGTTTATAATTACAATGGAACCGAGATCGCGGCTTCTTACGACGATGAAGACATTTATTTATTCGATACCACGTCATCCGCTACCGAGGAATTTGCTCGAAGGTATCAAGGGCATAAGAATAGCGCTACAGGTGGGTATAGACTCAAAAAGCTCCGTTTTTGGAAACAAAAGATGTAAAAATTCATTATTCTTTTTGCCTTAATCCAATATCCGATACTTGTATTTTTATTATACTAATTTCTGTTTGACATTTTATTTAATTACATCTTTTTATGCTTTTGATTCTCATTGTATCGTATTTTATGATTCTAGTCAAGGGCGTAAACTTCTTTGGGCCAAAAAGTGAATACGTCATCTCCGGTTCCGACTGTGGTAATATTTTCTTCTGGGACAAAAACACAGAAGCTATAGTTCAGTTCATGCAAGGAGATGAACACGGAGTGGTGAGTTTATTGTTATTAGTTTTGTGGTGTTTTTATGAACGTGCTTAAACGCCCCAAAAGTTGATTCTAAAAGTCGATATTTTTTGGCTGAGCATTTTTAACCCCAGAATGAGGTTAAAATTAAAATGTCAAAAATGTGGGTGGGCAACTCATTTCTAGGGGTAATTTAACGCGTAGAATCGATTTCAAAGGTCTATTCTGACGAAATCCTAGTGGAAGGTGCAATTTGAATAGGGTGCATCCACTTAAGGGTTGAATTTCGCAGTCAATTAATATCGCTAAATCGTAAATTGGAAATGTAGAATTTTTAAGTCTAAGATGCTACCGTTAAAAATATTCAAATAACAATTCTTGTGTGGGATTTAGGTGAATTGTCTGGAATCCCATCCTACGGTACCGATTTTAGCAACTAGTGGATTGGATTACGACGTGAAGATCTGGATACCTTCCCGAAAGAAACCTAATCCTATGAAGAACCTGAATACCGTAAGGATGAAATATTTAAAATTCATTTTGAAATTGTATTGTAATGGAAGGAAACTGTTAGATTTCCAAAGTTCTTATATGCCTAGTTTTGCATCGATCTCGGTTTTTTTAGCAAAGCGCAAATTTTTGTTTTTCTCAGGTCGTGAGACAAAACATGAAGAGTCGTAAAGGCAATTTCAGTCCCCCGGATGACTTCGATAGTCATATGTTCTACATTCTCATGCGGGAAATTGGCCAATATGGCAGAACACTTGTGGTAAGAATTTCTTAGTTACGTACATATAAAAAATAAACTTTCAAAATAATTATGATATTTAAAAAACAATTATCGTACACTGTAATTTTCTCGATTTTGGATAACTATATTGACATATTTATTTTTATATATATATCAATTTTAAATCGATAGAATTACCCACGTAAAATAGTGAGTCTGAATAACAAGAAATTTAAATTTCAAAAATATACATCTTTTCCACGATTCTTTAAATTTAGAGCTGTCGTGTAAAATTGAAAACACAGATTAGCATCGAATTTTTTTTCAGAATCTATCCAATAGAATAGGCAGTGATAACGATGAAGATAGAGCCGAAGAAGAAGAGGAGGAGGAAGAGGAGGACGACGACGAGGAGGACGACGATAGTTCTTCTCTCGATGAAGCTTCAACGCAAAGCGAAAGTCATTCAGAAGGAGATGGAGTTGGGTTGCAATGTTCTCCCTCGTAAAAACCTTTAGATTCTTATTTTTTCATGTTTACTTAAGTTAAGTCTTCTGATAATTGATTTATTTTGTGAATTTTACTTAAACAATATTTCTCCTGTGTAAAGTTATCCGTTACTTCGTCGGAAGTTCTTTTTTTTCAAACAAAGTATATCGAGGAATTGTAAAAAGAAGAAATTGTTTTCGAGGTAATATAATCGAGAGTAGAGGAAAAACTTTCGTTCGTTTGGTCACACAGAGTCGAACGGTATGGGAGGTCAAAAATTCTGTGAGGATTTTCGTTACGTTTTCACTGGAAGGACCGAAAAAGTATATCAACAGTCGTTATTATAAACAGTAATAGTATGTAATTATTAGATCGTAATATATAAATTTCATTTTTCTATATTCATTCAGGGGCTGAGTAGAGTAATATGTACATCCTGTATCTGAATAGGTTGTTGATACTACGAGCATATAAGTGATAACAGAGTGGGCGTTCAAAAAAGACTGTTATTCTGTACGAGCAGAATTAGAATAGGTGTTTGCGACATTGATCCTTGTAGAAGAAGCCAAAAAGAAAGGAAAAAAAGCGCAGAGCGGAGAAAATATTTTAAAATTTCGTTTTTGATTTCATAAGTTTCAGCGTTTCTGGTCGAAGTGAGTGATGTTTTTGTTTCGGTTTTTTGCATTTTTGTAGACGAGTGCCGAAACATTGAAAGATAGATGAATGTTTTTTGATTCGCCATTGAAAGCTCAGAAGTTAGAAGCAGTCGTTAAGTAATTCAATGAGTGAATAAAATTAGTTAGTGGTAAAGTTATTTCGAGGAAATTCCAGATTTGAGGAATTTTTAATTTTGAGAATTCGTGTTAATTTTATTTATATACCAAGACAGTAACAGCCGAAGTATTTTTGTTTCTCTCTTTTCCTTAATTTCGTAAAATTTTTTTATAAGAAGAACAGTTTTCTGTAATTACCCCAAAACGAGTTGGATGTAAACAGAAAATAAAAATAAGTCCAAATTTATGTAGAATTTTTGAAAGAAGATGCAGAGAATCAAAAAATTGAAAACCTTATTAGAATAGCATTTATTTAATTAAATTAATTTTCTATATTTCGAGTGATAAATTTTATATTTTTTTCGTTTCTTTTTTTTAGTAATTTAATATTAACAACATTTATGATGATTTTATGTTATCAAATTTATCGAACCTGTTTTCGAGTACAGTTACCAAAAATTTTTCCCTGTTTATGAATCAAACAATTATATCAAATTCAAATTTAGATTCTGCTGTATTCACGGAAAGTGTGTTGAGAAGAATCGCGATTATGGTGAATGAAGGAGTTCTAATGTCTGGTATTACGATTAACTCAATTAAGACTGTCAGTCTTTTTTGAAAATAAGGAATCTATGGTTGGCCCTTGTATTTTATATTACTGTAATATTGAAATGTGAAAATATATTAGTTTCTAAAAAATTGCTGTTTTTAGGCCGTCCACCTTCTTCATTATCATTTTAAAATTTTTCCTTTCTCTTTGAAGTCAAATATTATTTTTTATAGCATATTGTATCATTCATATTTACATATATCCCATAATTTCATTGAGTTTAAATCTGTTTTTAACTTCTGAGAATCGGAAGACACCGTAGAGGTAAACAGGAAATAAACTTTATATAATGGAACAAAAAAAATTTACAATTACTTTATTCAAGGAAAAATACAAAACCAAAAATAATTCGAATTTAAATTAAAAAGGAAATGACGCTCAAATTGGTAATTTACCAAATTTCGTAACAGGTATTCAAACATTTATTTGTAACGCAGATATTCTTTTTTATAAGAAATTTATGTACGGTTTCGTTTCAGGTTCAGGTTTTGAATATTCTCTAGGTTCTGATTGTTTTCTCCCCCCCTGTTTTGTTTTTCTCTTTTAATTTTTCAAAATATACCAATGGAATGTGCCAAACCGGCATAAATATGCAAAGTAGTAGCTCCCATGAAGAGGGTGGTGATGGCTTTGATGAAAAGACTCGACCAGGGACCAGCCATCAGGAGAGACGTCAAGAAATCTAATATCAATGGTCTGTAAACTGTTAATAACAACATAGTGACTACCATCGGTACGAGACCTCGCTTAAGATCGTGTCTGGACCACAACCAGACTAGAGTTGCAGTGGTTATGTGTTGAACCTGGAAAATGGGAAAAAAAATCAGTGAAAAGTAATTAGAAGATATTTGGAATTACAACAAATTTTTTTGGAGAATAATCTTCCACAGATTTATATTGAAAACTTACCAAACTGATGTTAGACTCCAGACTTTTTTGAATGTACTTCCAGTCAAATTCGGCTCCACGAGCTCCTACCCAGAGAAGAAGGAACCTCGTGAGTAGGACTTCGGCTCCAGCCCAGCCGATTCCAGCTGTCAGGACTTTGGCGTGACCCTTACCTGGGATGCCATTCAGGACTAGTAAAATACCTACGAGATCAGCTAAGTCTATGGAAGACTTGAGAAATTCCTGGAATGATAAAGATAACTTGTGGTGGAAAATAAATTTACATGTATCAGCAAATTTTTTATTGATAAATATAAAACGACTATTTTAGATAAATTAATTATAGTTGATATGGTTGCAGTTTTTGTTGAATGGTATTCTTGAATTTGATATACCAAAATTATTTATATCGTTCTTCACGGTATTATATTAAATTTACATTTTTATGCAACAGCACTATATAGTTTTCTAAAAAAATTACATCCCAAGCATTTAAATAAATAAGAGAAAAATTATAATAAAAGATATAAACAATTAAGTCGCAATATAATTGGTTAAATATTTGCAGTTTTATTCTAATGATTGTTCAATTTGTTACTATAGTCTCAGATATTAATTGGAATTGTAAAAAATTTGCTTTCTTTTGCAAAGGTAGCTCGAATAATAGGTAAATACTTACTCCGAAAACATCGAAGCCTTCGTGTCCTACATTGTCAGCCATGGGAAAAAAAGTAGCTAGGGCTAACATTTTAACCAATTGCGTAAAAATATATATTCCACCCGCTTGGATACATTTCCAAAAAGCTCCATATTCCGACCTAAGTGGCAAATTAAGAATGATGTTGGAAATATAAAATAAAAAAAAAAGCAAATGAAAATAGCAAAAAAAAACTATAAATTAGAAAAATTAGTATGTGATTAGTAGTAAATTCCAATAAAAGTGTAAACAATACAAGAAAATAAAAAAGAAAATCAGTAAAATTTAATGGAAACTGCTGTAATATGTACATATGATAAATATTTATTACAGTAGTTGTGTACATGTAAGTGGGTTTTCACATATACAGGCATAGGAGTATCTTTTCTGTCAGGATTTATTAAATTATAGATTTTTTATTTTTCAGAATTATAGAAATATGAATATTTTTCATTTGAATTTATAATAATAATAGTAATAATAATAATACTTGTATGGATTCAACATAGAATAGATTATTATTATTATTATTGTTATTATTATTAATAGAATAGATTATTATTAATGTTAGTAAATACAAAAACACTAAAATATAGTAATATCGTATTACAATTTCAGTCCAGTGGGAATTTTGTATCTTAGGTTATGTTTGCTATGAATCTTGTATTCTAGGTTATGGTTTTTAAATTAAAAAGAACACTTACAGGCCGGAATATTTGTACGTTAAGTAATACGGCACGTAGACTAACGCCAGGCAATTGCCAAAATGGTACAGGGTCATTTTTCTGTGAAGACAATTTAATTGACTAATCGAAGAAATTCAGATATTCTAATTCTTAACCTAATATTTGAAATACGAATTATATCTCTCCTAATATTCTAGGGTCGGAAGTCCTATTTCCGACCATCAATATTTCAATATTCTTAGCAGTTCGCGCGCAGTTCAATTTTTATTCGCATTGAAGTCTGAAAATCATTCACTTTTTTAGTATTGTTATTAATGTATACTTATTAATTTATATCTTTGTATACATTTATTGTAAATTTAATCTTCTGATAATTCTTAATTTTTTTTTTATTCCAAGAATCATCGGCGGCCATATTATTTTCCCTCTAAAATCAGAGACTCTAATTTTGCTTCTTTCCCGCTTTATTTTAATCACAGACGACGTCTTATGATTAGTCTTGACTGTGTAATCAGAGTCGACACTCGTTTGTGCTGAAATTCTTGCATTTCGTTATTGGCACTAATTTTATTTATCCGTTGTTTTATTTCGTTGTTAGGTATGCATTTTTTATATTTATGAAATCCTTTCTTCTGGAATTGAATTATTTGAAATTTTATATCCTAATTATTATTTTATTTTAAACTTGAACTTACCATTAAACGAAAAAGGATTTTTCCTTTTACGTTTAATAGTAAGTTCAAGATTAAAATAAAATATATAAACTAAAATTATAATAAACGGTCCTTTTCGCGCGGATTCAAAATGGCGTCGAACCGTTCTTTTATTAACGGTAGAATTTGACAATGCGTAAGATTTTAATTATACAAAAGTTAATTTTAAAACAAAATTGAATAGAAAAAACACAGATATCGAACGAAGACTGGAAGTTTCTGAAAATTCAAATCATTTCTTAGAAATCGACATTATTTTGAATCGGTGCGGATAAATATGAATTTATTTATTACTATTCTGAAATTAAAGATACGGTGGATTAGCAAAGCGAATTGTTGATAATGTGTTTTAATTGAAGAAACGAATTTTTCGAAGATTGGGAAATTTTTGCCAACTTCGTATAATTCCACGCCATTTTGAATTCGCGTGAAGCGACCGTTTTGATTTTTTTTCGAATCTCGACGGGTGAACTCTAGAGATTCGTGTTCGAAGCTTTTCGAATTTGTTTACATGCTGTTTTCATACACAGAGAATTGCGAGATTCCTAATTTTTTTAATTTTTCAATCCAATTGTAACAGAATCATGAAAAATGGAGGATTATTATTATGATTATTGTCATTATTATTTGAATTAGTATTTCAAAATTGCTTCGACAGGTAACTTTTTTTTCTTTGTACATTCTTGATAAATTCTATTACTACTGCAATTAATATTATTATTGTTATTATTATATTTATTATCGTTATTACTATTATTCTTGCGTTAATAAAACGCAATTTTTTTATTTCCCTTTTTTATTTAAAGTAAATTCCTCAACAGCCGAACCAAAACATAACCTTTCAGTCATTCAACTTATTTCCCTCTTTTATGGAAAAAATAGAAAAAAGGAGATCAATATTTTGTTATTTACAAGCTAAAAAGTGAAAGAAAAAAAACGGGAAAGAATATGTCCCCAAAAATGATGCTACTGACGCCAAATGTTCACTTTTTTCATCTCCCCTCTGTTTAACTCTTTCCAAAGGGGTACAGCTCACCCCTTTAGGACCCATAAAAAAGGGGTAGCCTTAAAAAAGGGGTACATTAGCAGGAAAAGTATTGATCCTTGCAACTACTCACATTTTTTAAAAAACAGTCATTTTAATATATACAAATTTTTTAAATAAATTTATTTACTTAAATACATATTGGATCCATTCAAATTAATGCAATTTATATAATTATTTTTGATATGAAGAATAATTTCTTGATAGATCGGGATATATATTAATTATATTATCATTTTCTATATTTTTTGTTAGAAATATATATTTAATAAAAGTTGTTCCCTTATACTCATGAAATAATAAAAGTAATTTCGACAAAAAGATAATAATAAATTAGATACGCTAATTTATAATATAATTACCCTTCACACAATTACTAACTTATATATGTATATATCTACCAAAATTAATACTTGCGTAACAATTCCTTTTTTTATGCAATAAAAACTTCAATACTGATTTTCAAGGAAAAAATAACAGGATGGAAATCAATAAATCCTAGGACAATTTTCCAAAGGTTTGGGTATGAGACAATTGTTTTTCAGTGAGGATGTAAAATACAACCCCTTTAAATCCGTGGACATGGAATAGTCGATCGGGGATACATCCCATTGGGTCTCCGAGCTAGTGGAGATGGAGCTTTCCTCGAGCGATCCTCTCTTTTTAGTTTGCCTGCTCGAGAGAACTCTTTTTAGGGATTGGCGGAGAGCAGGTTCTGATTGGATGGTAAGGAACCACAGCCACCCTTGCCTTTTTACCATAGGGAAGCAAAGGGGTGGTTCAGTTAAACTTTAGACTCGATCGCTTAGACTTCGGAGAGGTATTTTACATACAGGGATCGTAGCCGATGGGTAGCGAGTGGAAATTAGAGGAGATGACTATAGCAAGGGGAATCGTTAGGATGGGAGTATCGGTGGTTTTGTTTCAAATAGCGAAACAGGTGTTTTGTGGTTTTAAAAAATGGATTAAGAAGAATTTCTGTGGTTTTTGGGTAGTTTTTAGTGCTTTTTTTTGATAAATTGTTATATTTTTGTAATAGATTTCATGGTTTTTGGATAATTTTGGTGGTTTTTGGAATAATTTTAGTGATTTTTGAATAAATTTTGTGTCTCATCCGATGAATACTAATTTTCTGGATAAATATAAAAAATCATCTTGTGAGGTAAATAAAATACAATTAAAATTGATTTAATAAATCTGATTTAAAATCTATGGGTTTTTGAGAATGGGAATTTTTCACTGTACGCTATTCTTAAAAAATTAGATATTAAGAAAGAAATGGAATATTTTTTCATTATTTCAATCTTTGGAGTTCGATCATGTTTTTTCTTTTATTACCATTGTTGTTAATTTTGTTAAATTTATATTTTTTCCGTATATTTCACGAAAGCAGCAAATAGTTTTCTATATAATTCAACCCCTAATCAGGGAAAGAAATAAATTATATCTAATAATAGGAAGATTCGAGTAACTGCATCACAATATTTTTTTAGTTTAGTTTACAGGTATTTAATTAAACAAACTTTTCTATCAAGTGTAACACAAACTTTAAGTGATATAATAATTTCGTAAAATATTTGTAATGTCATTTTTTGGAATTTTTAGGTTCATTCATTCTATATAAAATTGGAGAAACAAAATTTTCTTAATAAATAGTTTTTTTATCGTGAATTTATTTACTTCAACTTTATTTTTCCTGTAAATCCATTCCTTTTTAAAAAATTTTGTAATAAATAATGGGTTTGTGCCAAAATTTTCTTTAAATCCCTTACAATTGAACATTAAAATTTCACATAAATTCAAAATGAAAGAAAAATGAAATAAGTATTTGAATTTTCAATTATTAATTTTTTTAGAATTTCTTGTTTTCTAATTTCATGTTTTTTTAATTTCATATTTTTTAAAATTATCTTCAATATTATCACCAAATTTTTATTATTACACCCTTACCAATAAAAAAATGTAGAAATATTACATTTTTTATTGTTGTAATTCCCGACAATAATTTTCACTGATTTGTACAGACTTGAAAAAAGAAAGGAAATATCTAAAAAAGTTTCCACCCTTTTCTAAATCCCTTCACCCCTTTTGATCCCGATTTTGAAGTCACCCCTTTGAGAAGGGGTAAAAAAGGGTACCCACATAAAAAATGTGACAATGGAGGCAAACTGATCTATAAGCAGTTGTATAAGCAGTTGTATATTTTTCTAACAAAATTTATTCTCATTTTTCATATTTTATTCTAAGGAAAATTGAAGAACTAAAAATATTTTTATTCTATGAAGGGGATAATTTTTTAAATTAGAGATTTTATATACTCCCAATTAATCTGAAACTAATTGTAATGATAAATTGAAACGTTATTCCTAACCCTTTTTATCTAACCCTTTTTAAATAGCGAAAGGGGTGTTTACCCCTAAAAAAACTACAGCCCCTTGTAATGTTTGAAGTTTAAGCTATGGGTGGAGTCTCTTTTTCCTTTCCACTTTGCATCTTTTAGTATAGAAGGCAAAGGTATCAGTTTCATAGGAACCTTTGTGGATTGAAGTTGTGGTGTTTTGACCTCATATGCAAATATAATAGTTTCAAAATTATTTTCAGTAATAATAAAAAATTCTTTCTAAATTGAAAATCGTTTTGTGAAGCTGTTTCATTTGTAAAATATATCTAAAGATATTTTCTTGTAGTTTTAGAATTTCAAATTTCACAGATAATGTAAAATCCACAAATTCTTTTTCCATGTTTACTTTAGTTTTTTCATTCAACGTTAACAATTGGATCTATTAAAAATCTGTTGTGTTTTAAATTTTCTAGGATTTAATAGTCTTATTTTCAATTTAATAGTATTGCATTAATTCTTCTTATGAAAATTAATGCAAATCGTTAATTAAACATCAGTAAAACTGACAGGAATTTCAACGAAATATAAAAAATTTGAGTGAAATTATCAGTATCATCATTAATCAGTTGAATCAATAGAAAGAAAAAATTAGAATTACTTTTCAGAATTCAAATCAATAAGTTTCTAATTAAACAAAAAATTGTGTTGATGAAGATAAGGATTAAAAAATACGAAACTTAAATTACTCTCATCGGAAAAATAATCAAAAAGTTCAAAAACATTTTTTTTAAATTGAACCTTTTTATTCTTGAAATAATCTGGTTATTAATAAAATTCAGTCCAGTTCAATTTGTTTTTTTATAAATTTTTGTAATAGAAAATCGGTGTTTGAACAAGGAAAATATGAATTATGAGAATTCTCGATTTTCTTGGAAAAACATAATTATTTTTAAAAAAATTTAATTTGAAAGTTTACTTTGAAAGAAAAAATTTAACTTTTCTAGCAAATTTGTTGTATTAAAATTAGAAAAATAAGGAATTATGTCTTTTTCAAGATTAGAATAAATAAAAAATGTTTTATGCTTTTAATGCCATTTTCTTCATTTTGAATTTTCCCGCTTTATTTGTCTGATCAATCGAGTACAGAAGGTTGGAAGGTAGTTCATGAAACTGCTACTACGTTACTAGTATTTTCGCGGGAACATACGATTTCATATAAAAGTATTTGGGCTTTCCAAGAGATGGCTCGTGAAGTACAATTTCATATTTTTTGAAGAAATAATTTGAAGTAATATTTTTGCTGAGAATTTGGGGAAGCAGAAATTATGATTCACTTTTCACCATTCTAATTATATTTATAATTACTATGGTGTGTATTTAGTATTTATTACATATTTAGTATTATATCTATAATATTTATAATTGCATAACAATATATATAAATAATAATGTATATTACATAATGCATAGCTTATTTATTATTTCATTAATACCACTATTAATTAGGTTCTAACTGGAGAATAAAAAACGTAACGAAATTTGTATAAACTTGAAAAAACTATTATAGTTATAAAATTACTATTTTTTTTCTTATATTTTTATTTTTAAAGTAAAGATAAGATATATATGCACATTTTCAAGGCAAAAAATATTCCCTTATAAATATAACGTAGAAAGTAGATTCCAAAATTGTGTATAAACAAATTATTAGGCCAGAAAAAGTCATATCTCATAATCAATTCAATATTTCGTTTTTTCTATAAATTCCAAAATTGTTCATTTATTTCCAATCACTAGTATTTCAAATGACTTAATGATAACATAGTTTCCTTATAAGCAAATAATAAACGTATTATTTTAATATACATTAAAATTAAAATATGTTGGTTATATAAAATCAATGCTACTAAAATGATTACATATACATAATTGATATCATATTGTTGATAAATATACCTACAAATAAATATTGTTCCATAAAAAAAAACAAGAAGTACCTAATCCCACAGACTTGCTGACAATATTTTATTGCAAATACAAATTTCTCAGTCACTATTATTATATTATAAATACATAATCCATCTCAAGTTGAATTTTAGCCGAGTTTAGAGTTACTATATGTGCCCATAATTATGAAAATGGTCTAAGTCATATTTATTTGTGCTGATAAATTTAAAGGATTTGTTTTAAATAAAATAAAATATGTTTTTACATTCTGCAACATTGAAAGCTGGAGTTTTATTGGTCTTGATTAATGAAGAAAAAAAAAATGTATTGCACGATAAAATGATGCGAAATAACTGAAAATCTCATTTTTTTCAAATCTTGACTTAGACCACTTTCATAATTATGGGCACATCTATTTTATTGACTGTAATACGGATTTACGACTGTATCTACTTTAAAAAACCGTCCAACCGCTTGTATCCTTCGTTTACATTTGAAGATGATCGAATCGCGCTAAAATGTTTACTCGGGGTGTTCAAAGCGAAGCTTTAGGGTTCCCCGTTTGCTTTACCACCCCGTCTGGACCCAGGGGTGGAAATCCTCAAAGTAACGATATATTTTCGAAGCCTTAGCTTTTTCTCCCCCGTTCTTTCTGCGTCTCGCTTTTTCCCTCTTTTCCTCCTTTTTCATGCAGCTTTCTTATTCGCGTTGTTCGAAATGAAACGTGTTTGCATTTCCATCCCCTGGGAGCAAACGTGGACTCGAGTGCGCGCAATTTCGAAAAGCCGATTTCAATTCCGCTGCCTTTTCAGAAAGAAAATCAGCAGAAGGACCCGATACACACACACCAATACACGTATATCGTTTTTTCCGTATCGAGGGAGACCTACTGGAGCTATCCAGGGATTACTGGAAATCGTGGATGTGTGTGTATGTCGGTATAAATGCACACGGGGTTGGAAAACACGTGCGAGAATCCGTTATCCGTGTCTTTCTTTATCCCATTCATCGATCATTTTCTTATTTTGAGAAGTTTTTCACGATTTCTTGTTCCTTGCGTGCAGTTGCACCGAAGAGAGTGGGTGGAATTTTTTAAAGGGCATCCGGAATCCTAGAATTTGCGAATTTGTTACGAAATTCAAGGATTTGTGGGAAATTCGTAGAATGTGCATAAATAATTAGTTCGGGTTTTTATTTAAAAAATATTTAAAAATTAAAAAAAAATCTTTTTTTTTAAATTGAGAATTTTTTAATATATCTGTATCCATTTTAGTATATTTATTAAATATTTCATACACGCAACTGCATATTTTGTAATTAATTGGATAATATAATTTTCTTATGTACAAAAATCTAATATTTTTTATTTGAAAATGGTGGAGGATCTTTTTTTGTTTAATAGGTATACGATATTGTTAAAATGCATTTAAAATGTTCTAGTAATATATCAAACATATATATTAGTTTTTATAAATGCACATGGGGTTGGAAAATAAGTGCAAAACTCGGTTATCCGTGTTTTTTCTTATCCCATTCATCGATTATTTTCTTATTCTTAGAAGTCTTTCACAATTTCGTATTTCTCACTTGCAATTGCACCCAAGAGATGATTGAGATATTGTAGGTTTAGGGAATGTGTTTCGAAATTCAAGAATTTAAGGGGGAAATGTGTAGAATATCCATAAATAATTAGACCGATTTTTCATTTCCTTGGAAAAAATACCTTTTTTTTTGTTAATCAAAATTGTGGATTCTGAATTTCTTCTTATTTATTTTAGGACATTTCTTAAATATTTCATGCATGCAACTGCATCCTTCAGCAAACATTGGAAAATATAATTTTCTTATATATACAAAATATATTAATGAAAATTGCAAAATAAGTTTGAACATTTTTTTATTAAAAAAATATTCCTTTCGCTGCTAAAGGATAAAAAATAATATAAATAGCAAAAAGAAATAAAATTTTTTTTTCGCGGGGTAGAGGCACTCCTGCAGCTACAGTGAATTTTCTCGTGTAGCTGAGAAATGTGAGAAAACGAGAAAAACAAAAGACTCGTGTGAAAATACCAGACAAAGGGGAGTAAAAAAATTCGGGTGTTCTAGGATATATCCCTTTAGGAGATGACGTCACGTTAGTAGTCGCTAGCGTATAACGATGAGCTTCGTTTCCGGTTCCGGGCTTCATGATTTTCGCCCCGTCAACTCCATTCTTCGTGACTGTCCCTCTCTTTCTTGGTTAACAAGACTCGTCGGGGATTCCCTTTGTACTGTATCTCAAATCCGCACTGAATGTCTGCGTATTTGCGAATATTTCCCTCTGGTTCTGGAAATTCCAGTTTCCCCGCTCAAAGGAAACAAAAGGGGATGAATTTGTGGGACTAAAGTCGTGTAGGCAGAGAGAAAACTTTATCGATACACTATTGGTATCGGTAGGAATTTAGGGGTAAAGTCAGGGATGTTTTTGGATTCTTTTGCAGGATTGAAATTTGACCGAGATTTTATGGGGATTTTCTGATACGCACTGAAGGCAAATCTAAAGTTGTTAGGGAATAAGGAAATTTGGTAATTTCGCTAGGGTTTGGTACGTTTTTCTATATTTGAAGGAAATTCTACAATGAAAATGCTCTATTATAATAATGTAGTGAAATAGATTATTTATTCTATAAAAATTGCTAGGATATAATAAAATTTACCGTTTACTCTATAATAGAAATATGTAATGATAAACTTGACGTGAATTTTGCTAGAAAATAGAGAAATTTGTTATTTTATCATGTGATAGTAATTTGCACAATATGAAACTAAATTTTATTACATAATTGTTAGTAAATTGCGAAATTTTCTATTGCACTTCATTTCAGGAATTTTTCCAGCATGGGAAGCAAATTATAAAAGTTATTACGGCATTCGTTATATTGTCATGCGTTTATTTCTAATTATTAAAGTTATCCGTTATCGTTTTTGTAAATATTGAGCAATTGCTAAACAAGAGTAACCGTTAAGGGAAAAGACAATTTCAATTTTTATCCACATTCGCGTTATTCATCTTAATTGCATTCATCTTTATTAACTGTTATCACTTTATATGATAAGAATAGATAAACTATTCAAGCAGGAAAATGTAGAAAAATATTTTATCAATTATATTAAATTGGTCATTAATTCTTATTGATATAATTTTATATATTTTTTCATATATTATATTAGGTTGACAAATAAGTTCGTTCGGTTTTTAACAGTGGACTAAATCACAAAAACCGAACGAACTTATTTGCAACCCATTATATTATAATTAATATTATATCTCTGGATATATTTCTTTCCATGAAAGTGAATGTTTTGTAACTAAAAAAAAGCCACATCTTTTATTATTATTATTATTGTTGTTGTTGTTGTTGTTGTTATTACTATTATCGTGACTATAATTATAAATAATAAAAAATTTACATTTCATCCCCAAGGGAATCAACCTCATTTCATTTCCATCTCTTTCTATTCGGTAAATTTCACTGTAACGCTAAGTGACTGTTACGGAACGATTTTTTTTTGTCGCACACCCCCATACGAGAGACCGATCGAGCAATTGATAATTCCTCTGGCAGGAATTCAAGTGGATGCGGATTGTTTTAAAAATTATAGATCGTAAAACAGGACGAAGTTCTCCTCTGATTGTTTCTTTTCGAGGAGATACATCGCAAGCGTTTTCATTCCCGGAGCGTCGCGGCGCATAAACACATTTTTATATGACACACGACTTGATATATATTTCCACCCTCGCACCGAGCTTGTCTTTTTCTCGCGAAGAAAGAATAACGCCTTTTCCTCTTCGTCTCCTCTCTCTTCTCGCCCGAACTCCCGTCTTCGTTCTTTTCAGAATTCACAATTTGTATTCCACTCCCGCGGTCCCGTAGTCCCACAGGATTTCGGTCCCTCCGGTCTTACATAAACAAATACCCACCTGATACACGCGTCATAGTTCTCCAAAAATCTATATTCCTACTGGTAGCTGGCAATACTTCACAACCAGCCAAGCCAGTCCTTTCTCGATTTGTCAGAAAATGGGAAAGCAAAGGATCGGCAATTTATGTGGCTGGAAATCGCTAATTTTTTTCTTTTTTTTCGGTTCCAAGCGATCCCAAAGGATTTCAAATGATTGAATTTCAATTTTTAGCACATGTTGAAAAAATACTTGACATTTTTGAATTTTGAAAATGAGTTTCTCTGGAAAAGTACAAAAAATTAAATGAGTGGTCCAAGTAATTCCTAGTGATGCCAAGCGATCGAAATTAAATATTTGGAAACTGTTCTTAAAAATAATTGACGATTTGAAAAATTTGAAAAATGCTAATTTTTCTTTTAATCAAAAAAGTTAGATACGTGGCTAAAAGAATTCCAAGCGATTTCGAGCGAATTCGAGCAATTTCAAGCAATTCCAAGCGATTCTAAACCATAGAAATTGAATACTCTAAAGCTGTTAATAAAAATACTTGACTTGTAAAATTTTGAAAATGCTAGTTTTTCTTTAGAAAATTAAAAAAAAATTGAGTGCGTGGTTTAAGCGACTCCAGGCGCTCGAATTTCAATATCAAGGAATCGCTTTGGAATTAGCATTGCTCCTGAAGCGCGGTACTAGCCTATGGAATATAACACCAATACATAAACTCATGAAACAAAATATTAAATTAATTACTATTTAATTAGCTAAGTAATTAAACACTATTAACCAATTAACTTAAAAGTAAGATTACCGAGTCGGTGAAGGGTAAGACGAAGGGGTAAGTCTGACTACTAACGCTTACCCCTCCTTTCGAATCCCCACTTAACGGCATCCCCACCATATGAAACGAAATATTGAAACCAATCGTACTCACTATACTATATATGTATACTGACTCTGCACGAGCAACTGGGACCTCCCCCCTCCTTAGCATGACAAAGCGGGTATGGCGGTGGAAGACTAGACCGAAGAGTGGGATCCCCTCACGGCGTTTCACTTTTTCGTGTCATTCCAATCCCTAGTTAGCGAACCAACTCGCACTACCGTGCCGTTCCCTAAGAAGTTTCACTCGAAAAATTCGAGGACGATATCAATCATGATATCTTCATTTTCAGGACACGTGGAAGAAACGCAACGATTAAAAATCCGGGGGAAAAAGCTCAGGACCGACCTTACATGAAACGCATGAATCGTATTACGGATTCGATTTACTCGGCAGAGATGATTCCCCGGTTACGATGTTGTCTGTTTGTTGACTTTAAATGAGGGAGACGGATCAAGACGACGCGAACCAGTATTTACGGTATGTACGGGACGCTTCAAAGAAACCTTTCTTGCTAATTGGTCGCCCGGCATCGGGAGATTCTCAGGAAGGACGATGTTAAAGTAAGAAAGTCCCACGAGGACGGTTCGGTATTGGCTTCGTCTCTTTCTCCCCATTCGGCTGCTTTTTCAAATATTTAACCAATTTCGCGATATCCAATTTTCTCTTATGCAATCTTTACGGTCTTTCCGAGTCACCGGGACTCTGACATTGGGCTTTTCTCGAAGCAACATCGATTTCCAAGTCATTCGATACCCGAGCGGTCGGTAGGAACATAAGAAATGGGGGAAAATGTCCGGCGATTTTTCTCGAACTTTTGAACTTTATTTCGAGCTGAAGATTGAACATTTATAATTGTCGCTACTTAAACCGCTTTTATAATCTTTTATTTTTCATTTTTTATTAATTAGTAGTTTTATATCCCTGGTATTTTTTTATACAATCTTTTTTATTTTCATTATGGTCATTTGAAAAAATACTAGCAACAGTGCGCGCAGATTTTAAGCCTTATCATGTAAAAACTCAAGTGATAATAATTTGGAATTTTTTGAAAAACTTCGACTTTTGGAATTAATTTTTGGAGACTTTCGGCAAACCCTTATCCGACGTATTCTTTTTCCGAAGAATCCAATCCTGATATTAAAATTCTCGATATCTCATCAGAAATACGATTTTTTCGTAAAAAACCTATTTTTCACTAACTTCCGCTCGGATTTTGTCAAAATTGGCCTTTGGGATCAATTCTGCGCGTAAAATTGCCCCGAGAAATAAATAGAAATAGAAATGAGTTGTTCAATCACATTTTTGAAACCTTAATTTTTACCCCATTTTTGAGGGAAGGCTCAAGGTATATCCCAAAAAGTTCGATTTTTGGAACTAATTTTTGGAGACTTTCGAAAGACCCTTGTCCGATATATTTCTTCCGAGGAATCCATTTCCGTTCTCAAAATTCCAAATATCTAGTAAGAAATATAGTTTTTCCGCAAAAAAAATCCGTTTTCAACCCTTTGAGTGCTAAAGGCGCATAAATATGCAGTCAATGGACATGTACTCTCTACAATAGAATTATTTCATCAAATTGGAGTTTTCAATGAAAACAAGAGCAAAGTTGAATTATTAATTTTTCCATAATAATAATTAATATCTGCATATATTTCAAACCATACATATTTATTTCAATGAGGGTGTCCTCTGCCAATCATCTTCCGTCCTATCAATTGCTGAATCTTTAGGTCCGAATAAAGTCCAGAATTTCGACTCGGTCTGAAACGCCCGCGAGATAGAAACATTCGATACGAATTACGCTTTTTATTCGTACGTAATAGCGGAATGGAGGCGAGCGTGTTTCGGTTAATAGATCCTGCGAGAGTGTCTGGAAAAGCCACTTTCCTCGCACGGGGTTAGCAGGAAACGGTCTTCTGCCGAGTTGTTTGTTGCCTTCGTTAAAGATATAATGCCACGAGAAAGGGTATCAATGACGACGTTGATCTCGGCTTCCACCGTACGTACACGTCAGATCGTGGGAGCTCGTCAATTTCGAGATGACACGAACATTCGAGGTGATCTCGGACACAAATGGAACTCCTAAATGGATAAGATATAAGAGTTATTAACACTCGGATGAAAGGGATGAATTAGCCATCTGATGTACGAGGTCGTTTGTTCCTTTTTTTTTTCCACGGGGAAATATGCTTTGTGTCACCAGCCGGACAATTTTCTGTCGCTGGCTGCGAAGCGTACCGGACAGTTGCTTGTTTCCATCGCGAGGCGATGATGAATCGCGCAATTAGCTCGGCACCGAGGGGTTTAATTCAATGAGCGACATCGGGTCACTGGCTTCCGCACGGCAACCGGCTAATTGCTGCACATGGGGGTGCAGGTTTAGCTCATTTTTGCGTACGAACCCCAAAGGAACATCGATGTGATTGATTCAAGAACCAAGAAGTCGGTAATTAGGAGTAGACCTTCGGGTTCAATTTCGCACATGGGAAATGACCCCAGCGAGATCTCGGCAAGGGGAACTCACTGGTAGGAAAAGGAAAGTACAGTCCAAAATTGGATCCCTTATCCGAGAGAACCTCCTAGAAGGTCCATTCGGCCTCTCTTGGATGCCGACCAATGCGAGGGTGCATCTGGAAGATGCATCTCGGCAGAGTTTTCTCCGATGTTCACAGTTGGGGGTGAGTCTCCTTCAGTTTGAGGGCAAATTTCAGGCTTTTGATTCGAATCGGGGCCAGATAATATTGAAATCCAGCATCTTCGAAATTTTTGAGGCCCGTTTGGAGGATAACCATAGCTCCCAAAGAGGGAAGAATTCGGTAGGACGTCACAAAACTGGATCCCGACGCTTGTGACTAAATTTGTACCGACTACAGGCCTAGGTCCATAGTTCAAATCTATGGAGGATCCAAAAATGCAATCCAGAGCTGCATCCCTTACCCTGGAGGTTCCTCCAAACGATCAGTTCGACTTTTGCATGACGCTGACGAATACGAAGATGCTGGAACATGCATCCCGTCGGGATTCTCTTCAGTTTATGCAATTGGGGGTGAATGGGAGCTCACTCTGGACGCGGGATATGACCGAGATTAATCACCGATAACGACAATATCCTTCCGCGAGCGTCCACCTGTACGCGAGGAGTCACGACAAATTCGAAACACGAGGAAAATATTCACGAAGGACCATAAGAACAACGATAAGACCATAAGAGGAGGCAGGCAGTCCGATAGGGGGTTGCTGGTATTATTCGTCGGGGATGTTTTCGTAAGGGGGTGTTCGTAGTATAGGGCAACGTAATCCTCGATCGAGGGCCGATGCACATGGGGACAAAGGGGACATCTTATCTTCATATTACACTCGAACGACGGTTCTCAACTTCGAGTGGGTCGTTTCGATATCGGGCTTCTCGGAGAAATGAATCCAAACGGGGATGATATACGTAACAGGGTAATTCCGCCGATAAGAGGATATTTCCACGATTCGGATTAAAATGTCTCCCTGGCCGAAGACGAGGGGGAAGGCAGGGAGGAAGAAGATAGAGGGATGATCTACTTCCGCGTTAGGTTGATAGAAAAGTGGCGGTGGATTTCGCAATTCTATTACTCGAAAAGTGCGCGGAAAGCAGTAAACAACCCCCTACGGTGCACACGCATCTGGACATCGTGACTGAGGATGTTTTATGACCCGTAACGTTCTACAACCCCCTTTCCGCCCCTCGATTCTCGTCTCCCGCCGGGACTTCCACCCTTTCGAACGGGAGCGTCTGCAATTTCGTCTCTTGAAATTCGAGGTTCCGGGCAAACCTGATTAACTGCATTGTATCGGTCGGATCTGCATCCAGAGGGAGGTTCCAATCCATCCCTTGCTGCACAAATTAGGGAAAAGTCTGACATGACGCATTTCCAGCATTCTTGCATTAGTCCCCATCATTGAGAAGTTTAATTGATCGACTGGAGGAATTTTCAGGGTAAGGGATGTATGTAGTCCTGGGCTGTATTTTTGGATTCTCCATAGATTCGAGCCATACTTTTACGACTGCAGTCGGTATGAAATTTGTCAGATACTGCAGGATGTTTTACTGCAGGCGTTTTGTTGCATTTTTCTCCATTTGGGGATTCCTAGAGGCTATGGTGTTTCTCCAAATGGGCTCAAAAGTTGTATGATGGAAGATACCTATCTGAACTGGATTTTAAAGTTAACTGGCTTAGATTCGAATTCGCATCGAGAAATTTTTCCTCAGGTTGGAGGAAAGTACCCCAATTGTACAAATTCAAGAAAATCTTATCGCGTTGCATCTTACATTCATCAGTATCACGGAGAAGTCGAATTGACCGCCTGGAAGAACTTCCAGGGTAAGAATCAAATCCAAAGCGGTGTTTTTGGATCCCCTATAGACTCAAGCCATACTCTTCCAGCTGCAATCGGTATGCATTTAATCAGGGACTGCAGGATGCACTTTAATATCATTTTACAGAATTTTGTTCCATTTGGGATCGAATTGACCGCCTGGAAGAGTTTCCAGGGTAAGAATCAAATCCTGAGCATTTTTTTGGGTCCCCCATAGTCTCGAGCCATATTTTTCCAGCTGCAATCGGTATGCATTTAATCAGGGACTGCAGGATGCACTTTAATATCATTTTACAGAATTTTGTTCCATTGGGGGCCGAATTGACCGCCTGGAAGAGTTTCCAGGGTAAGAATCAAATCCTGAGCAGTCTTTTTGGGTCTTTCATAGATTCGAGCCATACTCTTCCAGTTGCAATCGGTATGCATTTAATCAAGGACTGCGGGATGCACTTTAATATCATTTTACAGAATTTTGTTCCATTGGGGGCCGAATTGACCGCCTGGAAGAGTTTCCAGGGTAAGAATCAAATCCTGAGCAGTCTTTTTGGGTCTTTCATAGATTCGAGCCATACTCTTCCAGTTGCAATCGGTATGCATTTAATCAAGGACTGCGGGATGCACTTTAATATCATTTTACAGAATTTTGTTCCATTTGGGGCCGAATTGACCGCCTGGAAGAGTTTCCCGGGTAAGAATCAAATTCTGAGCATTTTTTTGGGTCCCCCATAGTCTCGAGCCATATTCTTCCAGCTGCAATTGGTATGCATTTAATCGAGGGCTGCAGGATGCACTTTAATATCATTTTACAGAATTTTGTTCCATTGGGGGCCGAATTGACCGTCCGGAAGAGTTTCCAGGTTAAGAATCAAATCCTGAGGAGATTTTTTGGGTCCCCTATAGACTCGAGCCATACTCTTCCAGTTGCAATCGGTATGCATTTAATCAGGGACTGCAGGATGCACTTTAATATAATTTTACAGAATTTTGTTCCATTTGGGGCCGAATTGACCGCCTGGAAGAGTTTCCCGGGTAAGAATCAAATTCTGAGCATTTTTTTGGGTCCCCCATAGTCTCGAGCCATATTCTTCCAGCTGCAATCGGTATGCATTTAATCGAGGGCTGCAGGATGCACTTTAATATCATTTTACAGAATTTTGTTCCAATTGGGGAATCTGCTGACGAAAACGTGCTTCCCTTTCCAGAGCAGAGCGAGTTTCTCGCATTTGCGGTTTTCCAGCATTCGCCATATTTCTCGATATCATTCGATAACCAAGAAAAAGGACAATAAAAAGGAAATATTCTGCGTCTGACATCTCACATTCGATTTCCACTTTGAAAGATATGCAGGTTCCCATCGGACTCTTGAATTGGTCGGACTAGGCAGGGAAGGAGGGATCTTTGCAGGTTGAGATACAAGGGAGGCTGGAAGGAAAGCAGCGTCGGTGTGTTCCGTGTGGTAGTGGCAGTGGTATAGTATCCTTACCGATAGATGCTGGGGCTGGCAACTTTGAAGGATATTTTTTATTCATGTGACGTGTTTGAGGGCGCGGAAAAAAACACATTCTCTGGATTCGGCTATCGAAAGAGGGTGATGCGAGCTACACGTACGGGAGTCCTTCCACGGTCGTGTATGTCGGTCGTTCGATATATATGTACATATATGTATTCCATCTTGGAGAAGGCTTCCAACTTTAAAATACTTTTCGTTCGTGCCTAACTCACCCTCTTTTATTTTCGCATAATACATGAAGAGTACACGAGGGTACGCGAGGCAGGAGGCCGAAAGTCAATGAAATAAAAATGTTGCGAGGCGCACAGAAATAGGTTTCAAATAGATTTACTCGAACTTGAGCCTCATCTCGATCATAAAGTGGATACCCCTGGCTTGTTTCATCGGAAACCTGGAATTCCAGGTCAGGTCGCCGGATGGAAGCATGCGATGCCGATGGACCGAAATTAAAATAATGCTGATCATCATAATACTACTACTACTACTACTCCTACTACTACTACTACTCCTACTACTACTACTACTACTCCTACTACTACTACTACTCCTACTACTACTACTCCTACTACTACTACTACTCCTACTACTACTACTCCTACTACTACTACTACTACTACTACTACTCCTACTACTACTACTACGACTACTACTACTACTACTACTACTACTACTACTACTACTACTACTACTACTACTACTACTACTACTACTACTACTACTACTACTACTACTACTACTATTACTACTACTACTACTCCTGCTCCTACTCCTACTACTACTACTACTACTAATAATATTAATAATAATAATAATATCCAATAACAACAAAAATAAATCACAATAAAAATAATTAATATTAACATGGTAGGTCCCGCGAAAGTAATAACAGGGAAAGAAATAATATCGGTGTTAAGTAACCCATGAAGATTCGAGAAAACACCTACTTTGTAAAGGGGTTAATGCCGTAGCTCGCGAGTTCGCCGTAGCGGGGCCAATAAAAACTTTACGGCTCGGTAATGAATGCAAGAAATAATTATCTCATGAATACATTAGTTTTAGTATCTCTCGACACGGTAGGGGCCGTAAAAGGCACCCGTCGAGATCCTCGCTGATCCTGACCCGCATGATTTTCAGTCATCAGTGCGTGCTGCTCATTTCCTATCGTCACTTTTTATTCATCACTCAGAAATTAATGTCCGAACTATTTCCTTCCCCAGAATTTACCCCCTTTCCTGTGACTAAAAACTAACCCTGAAGGAGAAAGTCTCTTTCTTCATAAAGTAATTAATGTATTGATGAAAAGATGGTAATTAATACACGTTAGTATATTTAATTCAAGAATGAAATTTTCCTGGGGCAAATTTATTAATAATAATGAATACATTATCGATTTCGGAATCTTTAATTGACAAATTCGACATCGAAAAATACAGTAAAAATTCTATTGTGTATAAACTAAATTTTTTAAATTGGAAGAATAAAAATTAAATTTTAGGGAAATTTCGATTGGTTCTAATGTTAAAAATTCGAAAAATCTCTGCCATAAATTTTCAAGAGATTTCAATATTAGATTTAAATTATATTATTAAAAATTAGCATAAAATATAGATTTAAATAATGTTATTATTATGTTTTAATAAATCATTACTGGTAAAAAGGACTCAGAGGCTTACAATTAGAAGAATTTCTTCAATAAGATAAGTAATAATTGTATTAAGTGGTAAATTGCAAAGTCGGAAAAAAGTTAATAATAACGCTGCAATAATTATTTTTAATAATAATTCTAGGACATTGGTATGAAAAATAATAACATTATTTTTTTTTTCATTATCAAGTATAATATTACAATATATAATTCCTATTACACAATATTAAATAATTATTATACTATAACATTCACCATTACATAATTATCATTAAATAGCATGAACCGTAACTATTGATACAATTAATAATAATCAGAAAATTATTGATGAAAGGACCATTACTGATGCTGGTATCTCAGAAACTCGACGGAGCTCCATTTTCTGACGGAACTTAATGTTCAAGGATGATCCGTTTACTTTAACCACATCGCAGCTCAGTTTTTGCGAATATTCCGTAATGACATAAAATACACAGAAGAAGGGGAAGGGGTTGGTATGGGGATGAAAACCACAGAGACGTGTTTTACATCCCCATGGACCACACTTCCATCCCTCTGACTCCAAATATGGACCGTGGGCTTGGAATTGGAAAGGCTGGAAGGGCAGGCAGGAGAGTGGCAAGAAGGTGATTGATCGCTTCCTCGCGACACCCACCCTGTTTTCAAGAGTGGATAAAGGGGGTGAAAAACCCTTTCACGCTTTCAAGGATCAGTCACAGGATCACGTTCAACTTAGTCGAGGTACAAGGGATATGCATCACCCTACAGTTCAACCCTTTCTAACTATCGCTGCCTTCCCCTCCCTTTCCTTCCCTTCCGCTCGTGACATCGCAAAATCGATTCTCCCCAGATCGGGTTATCATTCGTGTTATCCATTTTCACGTGTCATCCTCCCTCCTTGTTTATAATACGCTTTGTTTTTCCGATATCTGCTGTTTCTACGCGTTTACCCCACGAGAATTATTGCTCAGGTCCTCATGAGGTGATGCGATCAGGATCCGATGAGTTGTGCAGCTCAGGATTCTCTACAAGGATCTTACTAGGATTCGTTATTCGGGTTTCAGTTAGGGCATACCATCAGAATATTTGGATATTGTTAATTGTATCAATACTTATTTATCACATTATTTAATGGTAATTATGTGATTGTGAATATTTTAGTAATTAATAATATAATATTGTGTAACATGAATTTTATATTGTGATATTACTGTCGATAATGAAGAAGAATTAATGTCAATTATTTTTCATACAGATATCCTTGATTCGTTATTAAAATTAATAGTCGCAAGGATTGTTAGTAATTTTGTCCAACTTTGCAAAGTGAATTCATTCTGATGAATTCAACGAATTTACTATATTGAGCCGTTTATTTTGAAAGTGGCCTAAATCCATTTTTAAAAAAAAAATGAAAAACTCGAAAATTTATAATTAAATTGCTGAAAATTAATTATTTATGCCGATATATAATGACTCTTTGAAAATGGACTTATTGTTAGACCACTTTCAAAATAAACGGCACATTATAATACAATTATAAACACTACATTTATTATCAAAGAAATTCTTTCAATCCTCCAAGTCCCTTTTATCAGTAATTATCGCTAGGTTTAAATTAAGAAATTTAATAGAAATACTTACGGTTTGCTAATTTTGAAATGACAAATTATTTTCTTTATAATAATTACAACAATGATTTTGACGAATTTATCTTTTGTTTATATTTTTTTCAGGAGTGGAAAGACATTTGCAGGATGTGCAGTGTAAGAACTCCAAGCCAAAAGATGATGGTATGGGGTGAAAAAATTGAGAGAAAATTTATTTACCATTTTTCGAAATTCAGAATAAATATCGAGTAATTAATGACGGGCATGTCAAGAAATTTAGACTTCAAGTCTCCTACCAACGACAACTATTTTTTGACAGCCTGAGGTGCCCCTGGGCCCTCGGAGCGTGATACCACCTCCGATTGGTCAAAACATTTTAATTGATTATTCGATAATTATTCCAAATTCCAAAAAATGGTACATAATTTTTTTCACCCTCTACCTCCACCTTTCGACTTCGAACCCTTATAACGCATACCCTGCATATTTATTATACAATTTATTTTAGGAAAATGTATCGATATTTAATATATTGATGTATTTATTTTGTAAATCTTTTCAATACTTAATTTCGTTATTTAATTTCGAAAGCGAAACAAAAAGAACAGCACCCCTCGTTTCGCTGGAAAGATGGAAAGCTCCCAGCGAAGGATTTCCAGCATTTCGCAATTTCTTTCCTTTACGTCAGGAGTTATGGGTCGAGTGAGTGATAGAAAGGCAGTTCCGAATCCAGGGGATGACGAGGAAGATGATGGCAGGCAGGCACCCTTATGATTTTTTAACGCGGGATGCTTTCACAGCCTTATGGCTGCGAGCGGGTGTTATGTTATTTTACAGGGAGCGAGCGACTGGAGAACTTTTTTTTTTATGTATCCACCAGGAGTTAGTGGCGTGCTATTCCATCCATAGGGGAGAATTACACGTTATTTTCCCCGTGTAATGCTTCGGTTCGTAAACGAACACATGATCATCCCCTTCTGTCGTTGTTTTCATACAAAACTTGATAACAAAAAAGAAAAAACGAGAAGAAAAGGTCCCGATCGAGGGACCTTTCTCCCTTAATTAATAGTTGGAACCTCCAGTTTCGATTTCCAGTAAAACGAAGGAATTCCTCAAACGAATGGAAACTTCGTCCAGAAGCCACACGCAACTCCTTACGCTATTTTATCCCTTTGTTTCGTGAGCCGGGGCGATGGGGTGTGTGATTCATAAAAAAGAAATGTACGTTTTCCATAAAAACGATAAATGGCTGGTAGCCCCGCGGGAGAACCGGCGTCTTTCTCTAAAATAAGAAGGGTAACCTTTTTATATCCTCCCTTTGATATCAAGCAATAAAACGATTTTCCAACAACCGGTGGAATCGCCTCGGACTCTGGAAACATGAGCCAATGGTTCAAAGCCGATCGTCACCTAAATCGGTATGAAATGTGACTTCGAGGATTTTATATTTATTGCCATTGTTAGGAAAACTCAAAAATAAAAAAGTATGAAAAAGTTAAATATTAAGGAATTGAGGCTGAAAGGAATGAAGCTTAAAGAATGGAATGCCAGATAATATATTATATATTGCAAGAATATTTTGAAAAATGTGTGGATTGGCAAGGATGTAATTATGATTTTGAGAATGTAATATATTAATAATTATTATAATATTATAAGTGAGAATAGGTTAAATGGCGGAATCGTAGTTAAATGGAAATTTGAATTGAAAAGTTAACCTAGATCTTAAAATTTTTATTGCAAATCTTATGGTATATTTTAATTGATAGATTGCCATATTGTAATACATACCTTGTTTTTATAACAGGATTTTTTTTTTATTTGTTGGAATATAGTAAAGCTATAGCGAGTTTTTTTTAACTAAAAAAAGGAAAAATAATACCAGTAAATGAGATCCTGAAATTCATATTTGATAAATAGTTCATATACAATTGTAAAAATAATAATTCTACGAAATATTCGATTGATCAGGAATTGGGGGATTCGAAAAAAATATAATTTTGATATACGTACGAGCAATTATATATCAGGGGAATATATAAACTTGTAGCATGTGATCTTGTCAAATCAATTATAATTTATTTTATTTTAATATATATTTTCGGATACCCCAGCTTCTTTGCGATTTCTCTCTTTTCTGTATTTTTCCAAAATTTCATATATTATTTAATATAATTCAAAATTTATTATATTTAGGTATATATTTTGAAATTAATTTTCATTTCATGAAAATTAATTAAATATGAACAATAATTATTTTTCCAATAGTTTTTTTTTTCAAGTTCAAAAACATATGCTCCGTTCTTTACGTCTTCCAGAAAAAAAATGAAAAATTCCAAATTTGGGTATAACGTAGAAAAAATGAATACACGTCGCCTTAAAGAAAACATATACGAGGCAGCGAGAGAACAAAGGTACTATTTTTCCGATTTAGCGGAAATATTTTTCTCCTTTATCCCGCAAGACATTTCTCTCTTCATACATACATATCTATATACATATATACATAAATACATATACATGGTGACGTATATATACGGCATACTGAAGCAAATGGCGTGTCTGGTGCTGGTCTAATGTATGTGCCATATCGTGAGGGGTTGCTATTTGATTCATTTCACCCCCGGGGTCCTCTCGTCATATAGAGCATTCGCTACGCATTTCACGATCCCTCTCGACATTTATTCGGACTGCCTCGGTGAAAAATCCATCGCAAGATTTTACATGGGTGTTATAAGCCAGTTCACTTAATTTAAAGATCGTCGAAAAGTCAAAGCCGCCCGAGTCGACTTCATAAATGATATTAAGGGGTAGCAGGGTAGTAGGGTGGCTTCGCCTTGATCCCGGGCTGCTTGCTTGGAAAATGGGGTAAAAAAAAAAACCTTATAATAATCTCACCATCTACTTTACAGTTCATTTGCCTCCCGATTTAGCCCGAATCTACTGGAAATTGTGGAAAGAATGTTTTCGCGAAACCTCGATTTTTCTCCCCGAATTCTGGAGTTTGGGGATACAGGCAGGGGATGGTATCGATCACGCATAGGGTGAATTTCGAATTTCGCCCCGATTGGGTGGAATAATTATCAGGATCGGTAGAGCCATGTGTCAATGTTGCATGTGAGATTTGACATCGGTCCGGTGCTGGGTCGATACTAGAGTTCAGTATTGGTTCAATAATTTGAATTCAATATTATATAAATTTTATTTACCAATACATTAATTTTTGTGATTAACTGAAGCCTAATATTATAATTGAAAATAGACTAAATGGTGTAATTGTGGTCAAATGGAAACTTGGATTGGAAGGTTGATTGGAATCTTGGAATTTTTATTGCAAATTTTATGATATATTTTATTTGATAAGTTGCGATATTGTAATACATTGATTTTATTATATAGAATTTTTATTTGAGTTTAATTTAATATTCTAGCTGATATATGTTTCTTTTTGTTATCTGGAATAATCGACAGATTAATATATTTAGATTATATAATCATCTTAAAATTAAAATAACATAAGAATTTGTTGTTGTCGGAAAATCCAAAATAAAAAAAATTTTAAAATGCAGACTATAACATCAAAATAAAATATATAACAAAATGATTAGTAATACATAAAAGTGTATTCCAATTAAAAAAGTTTCTTTGGAACAATTTTCGTAAAAGCGACAATTTTTGAAGTGAAATAAATTTTAACTGGAATTCGAAAATATGCGATTTCATATATTGGGTATTAAATTATTGAGATAATGGACATTGTGCATTTTTGATTATTTGAAAAAATAAACAAATAACATCGGATAGATAATTTATAATTTAATGCAAATATATCGAAAATATATGATAACAAATATATTCCAATCTAGTAATAAAAAATATCTTTCGATACAAAAAGTTGGAAGAAATATTTTTTTCTACATATTTTCTATTACTATATTGAAATATATTTATTTGTATTTAGAAATATTATATTGTATTGCTAATCATCTTGTCATAGATATCCTATACATATAACAATTTTCTAACAAATTTGTTATATATAAAATATAGTGAATATTATATTTTTGAAAATAGAAACTTATATCTTGGATTAAGATATAATTTTTTATTTTCATTTTTTTTATAATATACGTAAATATAATATAAATTAAGATATAAAGATTATTATATTGAATATATTTCAATATAGTAGCAAAATATATCTGAATATAAAATTACACATACATTAGAATTTTTGGATTTTATATAACGGATATTTATATAACAATTTTCTAACAAATTTGTTATACATAAAATATAGTGAATATTATATTTTTGAAAGTAGAAAATTATATTTTGGATTAAGATATAATTTTTATTTTCAATTGTTTGTAATATAAATATAACATAAATTAAGATATAAAGATTACTATATTGAATATATTTCAATATAGTAGCAGAATAAATCCAGATATAAAATTACACATACACAAGAATTTTTGGATTGTATATAACGGATATATAACATTTTCGCAGAAAAATCACAATAATAGCACACACACACACACACACACACACACACACACACACACACACAGGACGGAATGATTGTCGTCGAAGAGACTTGAAGCGCAGGAGAGATAAAGGAAAGCGCGTAGGCATGTGGCAAATTGCCGAGCGAGTTGGTAAACTTGCATGCGTCGAATAGGACGAGAGGGCGAAAAGGGAGACCTCGGAGGGCCGTGTAAAGGGAAGGCGGGTAATCTGTGATTCAAAGAGAGCGATCCATCTTGCGACTTGCCAGGATTCAATCGTCGGCGTTTGTTTGTGAAATCAGTCCCGGTGGATTCGTTTTCCTTGTGGCTGGACCAATCTCCTCTCTTGCGCGTACCTGTATTGTCTCTGAACTCAAAAGGAGCCGGTACCGGAAATTCCGCCCCGGTGCTGGAAAATTAGAATTTCGGCTAGTTCATCCCCGTAAATGCAACGAATGCGAAAAAGGGATAAGACCAGTGGAGGGTCGTCGTGAGGGATGCCGAGTAGTCGCATGATCGGAGCCAAGTAAGGCTAATAAGGTCATATATATTTATTCAGTGGGTTGGACGGGTTCCATCCTGGGGGGTGAGGAAAGGGAAAGGAATATTCGAAGGCTTAGCGTCGTGAAAAAAAAAGAAAAGAGAAAGAGAGAAAGAAAGGAAGAAAGAATCCCGGAATGGATTCGTGTGGCAGATCCGTGAGAGAGCCCATAAAATGACCCTTCGATCGAGACCACCCTCTCGGGGTAGTAGTATCTAAACCCCCGTGGCACTACCCTAGGAAAATTATTGCTCCTTTTATACATTCGTAGGCAGGTCGAATAAATTTCAGCCTGCAGACTCGAAAAAAAAGCAAAGAAAGTCGCATGGGGTCTTTTGTACCGGTTTTTGACTCTTTTTCAGAATATCCCTGATTCCGAAATATTTAAGAAGCCGAGCCATGGGACATCAGGATGGATGGGAATTCGATGTATATGCAAATGCATCGAAAATGAATAATTAAATACATGGGGTGGGGGGAGGGGAGGGGGAGATTTTTGAGTCGAACAATTCAAAGTCAAGGTTTGAGCTATAAATTCGATATATTCTCAAAAAGTCTCGAAAACATCACTTCGTCCTCGCTTCATCCCTTTCTCTGCCACCCCCGTAATGGTAGTCGAGGTACCGGTAGCCCTGCGTTAATTGCGCTCCCGCGTTTGTGAGGTGGCATGCGAAGAGTAACAAGTTTCGCGGCTGAACTTTCAGGGCGAACCTCATGAACACCATGGAATATAGCGTCAATGCTGAAATGGAATGGAATAGAATGTTTTTATTGTTCGTTTTGCGTAAATTATTGTTTCATCGATTTTCATGGGATTATTTGCATGGGTAACTTTGTTACACTGCAGTAATTTTTTAAAATGGTAGCAATTTGAATATTTTGCATTTCTATCATTGGTCACCTTTTTTCAAACTTTATTTTTATAATATTTCCAATTCCAGACGATTCAATATTTTTATTTAAATATATTTCAGTATTTTTTTCATATTTATTTATTTGTAATAATAATAATTACCCCTATTCTTTGCTTTATAAATGTTGTAATAATTTTTTTAGTGGTTGAAAAAAGTTTTTTAAATCGTCGCGTCAGGATTGATTTAATGATACGTATATATAATTTTTTAAAAACCATGAACCCCATGAAATACTATGACAAGTTTCATTCATTTTATTTGTAATTCAAGGGGTTAATAATATTGCAAATATTCTATTAATTTTTAGGGTGAAATTTTTACGGCATGAGAAAACGACATTTATATACTTTACAGCGAGTTTTATGGGATGGAGAACAAATTTTATTTTACTGCAACAACTTTTCTAGTATAAAAAGCATTTTTTACCATGAGGCGACTAATTTTTAAAAACAACGAATTTCGTTACATTGTAATGATTTTTGTTACGTCGAAAGAAAATTTTTCTCCTTTGTATCGAAATTTTCCATAACACTGAAATTCTACAGGATGAAAAAAAATTTCATATACTTTACCACGATTTTTGTGACATGGAGAGGTATAACTTACAATTATTGGGTTGGCAACTAAGTAATTGCCGATTTTTCAAAGCAAATAAATGACAAAATCCGCAATTACTTAGTTGCCAACCCAATATATAGAAACATAAATACCTACATGGATGGAAACAGTCTGTTTTAGCATTTTTTCTTAATTCATACAAATTTAAACATTTTTTACATTATTTTAAACGTCACATAGGTATTTTATTTGATTTAAAATCAATTAAAAAACCCTCAACAATTTTTATGTAAATATACTATAAGTGAAATTATAGATTGAAAATATAGAAAATAGAGATACAAAATATAGAAATTACTGAAAATGTAGATTTACATAATATTTTAATTATTTACATAATTAAAATATTATGTAAATCTACATTTTCAATAATTTCTATATTCTGTATCTCTATTTTCTATATTTTCAATCTATAATTTCACTTATTATGTTATTATGTATAATTCACCTATTATGTAAATTTTCTTTTCGAAAGATTTATATTTGATATATAAACTATTTCGAAAATATAATACATTTTTTACATATGTGTAGAAATTTTTACACGTATAGAAATTGTTTTCCTAAAAATTTGGTTAGAATCGATTAAAATGCTAAAACCATCCGTGTCGATTGGGATTGATCGGAGTAACTAACCGGCTGTCATATTGCCACTGATTATCATGGGATGTTTCTGCGTATCCGCGATCGTAGTAATGGGGATCATCCAATTGAACACTGGACCCCAGAAATGCGTGCTGCAACGTCAAAGAACGATCATTTGCAAGTTCGATGATAACCGCTGATAACCTCGGTCGAACGAAATTAAAGAATAATAAAGCAATATTTCGGCGCAAAAGGAAAGAGCTGATACCTCATAAAATAATCTCGGTTCTCCTTTTTCATCAGGAACCTTTTCATCTTGTTGGTCATAATTGTAGGATGACGAAAAAAGTGCGTAGAAAATAGGTATAAGTGTCAGAAATCCCCTCGATGATGACGTAAAAGGCGCATAAAAAGGAGTTTGCTGTTGGCGATTAAAATAGTTGGTTAATAAAAATACTGTTGTTATAAAATCCTGCGAAGGACACGCTGCTAACGTAGACTATCGCGGTGGTGTCATATGTAAAAGCCAAGTCGACGTAACCGATACTTCTGCTATCGATTATCAGATTGACGTTCGATCGAACGTTGGACGACGAAAACAATTGAAAATAAATGTTATTTTTTAAATAAAAAAATATTAACCTTTTTATCTTTATTTATTTTTTTTTTCTTAGCGATCTTTAAATTAATTTTGTAAAATTCGTTAAAGAAAAATTAAATTAAAAAATCAATTCTTTTTTATTAAAATATCATATAAAAGATAATAAACGCTAATGCTTCCTATAGAATTGCAGTTGGTCATTAAATTTCAGTATTTTACGTCACGGGGGTATATTATTGTATATGTATAACAAATTTCTATTGTTTTGCTAATTAATTTTTTTGTCATTGTCAGGAGGTAGACTTTAAACATTTTTTTTAAAGTAATTATTTATTGCGAATTTTGCAAAACAAAAAGGTTAAGTAGAAATAAGCAGAGAATCAGTCTTATAGTCAGACAGTTCCTATTCCTAACAATATATAAGTAGAAAATGATACTTAATAATTTGTTCAATAATTGTTAATATTTTTTCGTTTCCTCAGAAAGTAGGAAATCGGTGGATGTTTTACTGCGCAGAGAAATTATTGCAAATTATTTTACAATACAAAAATAGGATAAAATTTGGATATTTTTGCACTAATTTTTGTTTCATGCAATAAATATTATTTTATTATTTAGAAAAAAAATTATAACAATTATCCAAGGAAATAATTTAAAAACTATTAAAATTATTTTCTCAAAAACGCAATATTTTTAGTTTTGACATTTATAATTTTTTTTTCGCCGATACCAATCAATTGCTTACCAATTAATTACGTCTCGCTATTAGACGCTAATCCATAATTTCTCAGAATAGCAGAAATAAAAAAAAGAATTTTTCGATGGGAAGTTGTTCCACTATAGATTCACATTAATTCCGATTAATTCCACCTGAGAACTGGAATTTCGGGAAACTGAGCTGCAACTGCACTTGACTCGACTGAAGTCGACGAGAGACGCGGTTGCAAGATAAATAAGTGTAAGTACGTTGTTCGTCCCCATCGAGTTACATCATCGCTACAGCTTGAGAATGCATGATATTTCGAGTGTACGTCATGAGTCTGATAAGAAACGCAGTCGCATGTATGCAACTGGTTTATCTGTTCCGTGGACTCGTAGATTTCTGATATGCGCTTTTGTAATTTATTTCTTTACAGATTACAGCTTCGAAGTTAAACAATGCAGTGTCTCATGGGAAAGAAAGCAGCGAATAGGTTCTTTCATTTTTCTCGAGTGTAGAAATTTTTTTTCTTTCTAGGAAAGCCAACTTTTGGTTTAGAGTAAACGGGGATTTATTATATTATTAATATATTGACATATTATTCTATATTATTTGTTTGTAAAAGAGTCACCCCTTGTGGATGATTCCATTTCTGTTGTAATATTTGAAATTAATTGGAATTAATAATTAATAACAATTTTCACGTTCATGTCCTGATTATAATTCTTTTTTCGTTTACATCATGATCTTTTACAATTTTTTGATAGTTTGGAAATTAGGATTTGCGTGAGTAAATAAATACATCTTAATTATTTTCAAACTAGTTTCAAAATTGTTAAATCAATTTTATAAATGATCTTTTATAAATTAAATTGAAAAATTAATTTTTCGACGTTAAATTCCTTTGCTGTCTTTTTTCACTTTCGAGTTCGAGTTTTCATTTTGCATAAAATATACAAATATTTATATCCATGGAAATCGAAAATTAAAAATGATCAGAATTTAAAAACTTCTTTTAATCCATCGTTGGTCATTTTTTGGACCTTCATTTTTATAATATTTCCAATTGCAGACTTTTCAATATTTTTGTTTAGATCATCTTCTGAATATCCTTCATATTTATTTATTTATTTCTAATAATAACAACAGTCATTCTTTTCATTATAAATGTCATAAGAGTAATTTCCGGTTTGTTGGTTAAAAAAACATATATGAACTATCGTATTACGGACAATTTTAATGATACATATTTACGATATCCTTTTAAGAAATGATGAATAACATTATAAATGTTAATGATGACATTCCAATCGTATTCGTGGCAATTATTAAAAGTTGAAAATCAGGAGTGCAACCCCATTGCAATTAATTTTCAGTTACCACGGGCAACGAATTTCCAGAAAACAGCATTTTCGTGGCCTCCTGCTGCTTAATTTCTTTATCAATCATTTTTTGACTGATTTGCATAACAGTTTACACGCATAATTTATCACCCGCTTGAGCAACAATACGTTTTCTCATCTCGGGTAATTCATCCCTCTTTCGTTTTAGTAGACACGTATACTCTATACATATGTATACACATACATACATACATACTAATCTATATATATATAGATATACATATATATAGAATGGAGGTCCAGTGCCACCCCCCTCCCCTCATAATAAATGCACAGGTTATTATTTCGCGCGTATAATATTGATGGCGCTATGAATGTTGCATGGGCACAGAGGGGGATGAAGCTTCGAATATACTCGTGGGGCAAAAGAGACCAGAAGGAAGGGATGAAGCCGAAAGGGGGTGTAGGGAACGAGCATGCGCCCGGCAACGCGGTATTATTGATCTAAAGGGGTGGTTCTTTCTATACAACCCTCGAGGTCCACCGATGTGTCCTGCAAATCCTTGTTCTTCAACCCCTGGTCTTCTTCTTCCACCCCCTCTCCCCAACCCCTGCTCTTTTGAATTCCCATAACGCGATCCAACTTCTTGTTTGTTTATCATTTTCCGAAATTTGCATTTCCCAGGAAAAAATCGATTACCTCGCGAACAAAGGCTGAGTTACCTTCCGTAAGGGTTGATTTCCCGAAACCGTAGGAAAATTAAAGGGCGATTCCGTAAATCAGCAAATCCAGCGAATATTTCTTGGATCTCTTCCTTCGGCAGAAAATAGAAATAGAAAAATATTGTCGTTATTTTTCGTGTTTATGTACTTCTTTATTTTTTTAAATTCTTTTTTGTTTCTTTAAAGGGAACTTTCATTTCTGTTCTAATTTTCAGCATTCCACTTTTATTTTCCTTTCATTCTTTGAAGGCAAAAAACAGAAGTAGCAAATTGCTATTTACATTTTTCTATTTATTCTTTGTTATTTTTTTCTGCCTTTCAAAGAAACTCATTTTTAACTTTCAATATGTTTCACTTTTATTCTCTTTCCTTTCTTTCAAGGGAGAGAAAACTATTATTAATATTTTTCTCTCTATTTTTGTTTCTCTCTTTAAAATGTCTCTACACATTTTCTCGTAAAATCTCTTTGGTAAATTCTAAAATTTCCTTACAAGTAGGTACTGATGAAAAAAAAAACAAGATTTATAAGAATCATTGAGAAAATAACATGAGACTAAAAATAGTAAAATTACATAAAAAAAAATTTAAATTACAAGAAAATTTCTGAAGGACATAATTTTCTTTGCGAAAGTAACACAAACAAAAAACAAACGATTGAATTATTATAAAATTAAATTTAATAATCAGCTTTCAATGAATTTATCTCTATTTCTTTATTTACAATTAATTTTCTTATTTCAGCTAACGAGAGGGTGGAGTGTTTCTAATTTTTCGTTGCAATTCCCATTAGTTGGACAGTTGCTTCTTACTTTTCTTACTGCACCAAAGCAAGTGGAGGGACGATGCCAAAAGCGAACAGAAGGAACACCTTCGAAATTTACGTGTTAGGAAAAATCCCCTGCATATGCATTCCCACAAGTATATACGACCCCTTCGGAAAGCAAATCCTTATCCCGAGGTCTCTAAGTCCCCCAGGCCACCATTCCAGGCACTCAAGAGTATTGCCACTATTGCCGACTGCACGAGGGTTCGCATACTTATTTGTTAGAAATGTCATTTACATCTGACACACGTTCCTTTCGTCTCGTATGTATCCAGCAATCGAATCATCCTCAATTTTTCATCGCTTGTAAGCATTTTTCACCGGAAGTCAAATGTTCGTAAAACGCCAATCGAACCGAACCCCCTTGTTTCAACTGAATTACTTTTATCCGTGCGATCCCTCAAAGCATTTGCCTTTGTTTTGCAACTTTTGGCGAGAGAAAGGGTCTAAGCCTGGGACCCTTTGGCTAAAATTGCGATCCTACGAAATTTTCAGGCACCTTGTGACGTCATAAATGAAGACGAATTATGAAATTCACAATTTTTATCCGTCCTATGACGTCACATATAAAAACGAATCGAGCAAAACAGGAGAAAGGACCGAGTTTGGGACCCTTTCGCTGAAATTGCGACCCTACGAAATTTCCAGGCACCTTGTGACGTCATAAGTGAAGACGAATTATGAAATTCACAATTTTTAGCCGTCCTATGACGTCACAAATGAAAACGAATTGAGCAAAACAGGAGAAAGGACCGAGTTTGGGACCCTTTCGCTGAAATTGCGGCCCTACGAAATTTCCAGGCACCTTGTGACGTCATAAGTGAAGACGAATTATGAAATTCGCAATTTTTAGTCGTCCTATGACGTCACAAATGAAAACGAATCGAGCAAAACAGGAGAAAGGACCGAGTTTGGGACCCTTTCGCTGAAATTGCGACCCTACGAAATTTTCAGGCACCTTGTGACGTCATAAGTGAGGACGAATTATGAAATTCACAATTTTTAGTCGTCCTATGACGTCACAAATGAAAACGAATCGAGCAAAACAGGGGAAAGGACCGAGTTTGGGACCCTTTCGCTGAAATTGCGGCCCTACGAAATTTCCAGGCACCTTGTGACGTCATAAATGAAGACGAATTATGAAATTCACAATTTTTAGCCATCCTATGACGTCACAAATGAAAACGAATCGAGCAAAACAGGAGAAAGGACCGAGTTTGGGGCCCTTTCGCTGAAATTGCGACCCTACGAAATTTCCAGGCACCTTGTGACGTCATAAGTGAAGACGAATTATGAAATTCACAATTTTTAGTCGTCCTATGACGTCACAAATACAAACGTATCTTCGAATTTGTAATTTTTAACCCCCTATTTCGAATTCGTAGGTTTCCGTATCGAGAACAGAAAAAAATATCGGTCAGAAATCGGTCCTATTTGATGACTCGAATTCTCCAGGAATTTTTTCAACTCCAGAATAGTCCCTAAAAAATAGGATCTAGGGAAAATTCCATTGGAGGATTTCAAAGGTCAGGATCTAGGGAAATATAGAATTTTGAGCCTCATTCGGGGCAGAAATCCGAACGAATGTGTCAGTTATCGGCTCTTCTTGGATGATCGTCAGTCAGGATTCTCGCAGGGTCCACTTAGGTCAGGATGGGGTGAAAAGAGGGATAGAGGGTGGCTGAAAAATACGCGGGACGCATTCAGAGCAGTTTTTTTTCCAAGTGAGAGAAGATGACGAAGAGGAGAAGGAAGCACAGGAGGAGGAAGAGGAGGATGTAGAAAAAAAATAGAAAATAGGGTAGGATTCATTCCACGTCAGCAAGTAGCAACATCAAAGAATGCGACAATCCCTTGACCGAATACCAAACGCTGAGGGATGAAGAATACAATCCTGCCTGTAAACATTACCATTTTCCAGCATTTGGAAATTGTTTGCTAGGATTTCGTCATTCGGGTTATTTTTTAACGACAACGCAGCTGGAGATTTTTCAGACTCCCGAAAGTCTATGGATCCACCGACTTCCAGCGGAACGATTGCGGCTGAATTGTGTCCTTGCAAGAATTCCAGAAGCATTTGGAAAATTCCTATATTTTGGCAATTCCCTGCCATCGTTTTGAGCAACAATATTTTGTTTATTAGCAGCAACATGGTCGCACTTTTTTTCGAAATTTAAATCGAATTGAGATTCCAGTAAAAAATTGATCCAGAAATGATCCGAAGATTAGTCGATTTCCAATAAATCGGTCGACTTTGGAATGAGTCATTGAAAAGGGTTCAGAAGAATTCCGAATCGTATTTTAGAAATTGGTGACCATGATTCCAGCGTTTGATCTATTTAAAAATACCAAGAATGTCGGAAATTTCTTTAGAAATTTTTGTAAAATCCAGATTCCAGACGAAATTCTTCCAAACAGGATCTCGGATGTCCTGGGAGTGGTCCAAAGATTGACTAATTCCCAAGAAATAAATCGACGCTATTTTGGAAATTAATTTCCAGGATTCCAGCGTTAGTTCTATTTAAAAACACCAATATCGCCGGAAATTTCGCCATAACTTTTTATAAAATCTAGATTCCAGACGAAATTGTTCCAAAAATGTTCACGAATATCCTGGAAGTGGTCCAAAGATTGACTAATTCCCAAGAAATAAATCGACGCTATTTTGGAAATTAATTTCCAGGATTCCAGCGTTAGTTCTATTTAAAAACACCAATATTTCCGGAAATTTCCCCAGAACTTTTTATACAATCTAAATTCCAGACGAAATTGTTCCAAAAATGTTCACGAATATCCTGGAAGTGGTCCAAAGATTGACTAATTTCCAAGAAATAAATCGACGCTATTTTGGAAATTAATTTCCAGGATTCCAGCGTTAGTTCTATTTAAAAACACCAATGTTTTCGGAAATTTCGCCATAACTTTTTGTAAAATCTAAATTCCAGACGAAATTGTTCCAAAAATGTTCACGAATATCCTGGAAGTGGTCCAAAGATTGACTAATTCCCAAGAAATAAACCGACGCTATTTTGGAAATTAATTTCCAGGATTCCAGCGTTAGTTCTATTTAAAAACACCAATATTTCCGGAAATTTCCCCAGAACTTTTTATACAATCTAAATTTCAGACGAAATTGTTCCAAAAAAGTTCACGAATATCCTGGAAGTGGTCGAAAGATTGGCTAATTCCCAAGAAATAAATCGACGCTATTTTGGAAATTAATTTCCAGGATTCCAGCGTTAGTTCTATTTAAAAACACCAATATTGCCGGAAATTTCTCCAGAACTTCTCATAAAATCCAGATTCCAGACCATATTGTTTCAAAAATAATCTCGGATATCTCGCAATGATGCGAAGATTTATCCTAGGACTGAATTATACGAGTAACCCTAGCAAGGACTCCATGAGAATAACCTGGGGGCAGATTCTGGAGAAACGTCCAAAGATGTTACCGCGTGGATGTTCATTAGGAAGCGTGGAGCCAAGCGCAATGCCATTAACCGGAGACACGAAGATGCAGATCAGTCGTGGGCGGTTGAAAACGTCTCTTGGGACATTTCAGCGTTGCATTGTGCAGCGGGTGCATCCTTATTTATGCACTCGCCGATAGGAGTAATTGTTTCCGATGGCCGACGTGGAATATGTAGCTCGCGAGTGCCTTGCCTTGCCTTGCCATTGCCATTGCCTTACCTTGATGTACCGCCGAGCGAGCCGAAGGATTCTTATCGAGTCATGAATCCTCGGTGTCATTGTTTTGGCTTCTTGCATCGCTTGCGGACGCGTCGACGTGCCATTACCTTAAATTAACTGGGGCTTTTAATTGCGCCACTCAGGGCGATGCATATTAAGACGTTGATTTATTTTTTTTCCGATAAAAGGGGGCGGAAATTGTCAGTTTCGCCTTTGGCTGAAATTACGACTCTACTAAAATTCCAGCACTTATTGACGTCACAAATGAAAACGAATAATCGAATTTGCATTTTTCAGCATCAAAAAATAGAAATTGGTCAAATACTGGACCTACTTAGTGACTGAAAGCTTCTAGAAATTTTTTCAAATTCAGAATAGTCCTAAAAAAAATAGGATTTGGAGGAAAAATACATTGGAACCTTTGACTGAAATTACGATCCCTCGAAATACCTCGCCACTTTGTGACGTCATAAATGGAAACCAATTCGCGTTCTCCAGCCACCCTATGACGTCACGAATGAAAACGAATCTTCGAATTCATATTTTCCAGTCACCCCATGACGTCATACATGAAAACGTGTCATCGAATTTGTATTTTTTGGCATGAAAAAAATATATATCGGTCGGAAATTGGACCTACTTGTTGACTGAAACCTTCTAGAATTTTTTTTCAAATTCAGAACAATCCTAAAAAAAATAGGATTTCGAGGAAAAATGCATTGGAACCTTTTGACCGAAATTACGATCCTTCGAAATACCTCGCCACTTTGTGACGTCATAAATGAAAACCAATTCGCGTTCTCCAGCCACCCTATGACGTCACGAATGAAAACGAATCTTCGTATTCATATTTTCCAATCACCCCATGACGTCATACATGAAAACGTAATATTGAATTTTTATTTTTTGGCATGAAAAAATATATATCAGTCGAAAATTGGACCTACTTGGTGACTGAAACCTTCTAGAATTTTTTTAAAATTCAGTATAGTCCTAAAAAAATAGGATTTGGAGGAAAAATGCATTGGAACCTTTTGACCGAAATTACGATCCCTCGAAATACCTCGCCAGTTTGTGACGTCAGAAGTAAAAACGAATTCGCGTTCTCCAGCCACCCTATGACGTCACGAATGAAAACGAATCATCGAATTTGTATTTTTTGACATGAAAAAAAATATACATCGGTCGGAAATTGGAGCTACTTGGTGACTGGAACTTTCCAGGAACCTTCCAGAGGAGGGTTGAAAACTGGACCGATACTCGCGGGAGTCGAGTATCAGTCCACGGGTTGATGATTATCGCGCACGTATTTGCTTGCCGATTAATTCGAGGCACTCGAGAGGAAGGTTTTGCAGACAAGACAGACTGGTTTGGATTGAGGGAGAAAAAAATTGGAATTTACACATTTCATGAAAAGCAACAACTCCGGCCTCTCTCGGCTCTAGACTTGATTTTCTCCTCGCTACGAATTCCTCTTTCCCAGGAACGTAAGACATGGCAATGCGTATACGCAATTTAATTCCACGTCAGTCGACGTTTACTGGTTAAATTCTGCAACGACGTTTGTGTCATTGAATGCGTGGATATGTGCATCTATCTACGTAGGTACGTGAGTAAGTGTGGCTTTGTGTCTATGAAAGGAACTTATTTTCTCATGTAGCGCCAATGTGAATCCTTCCAATGGATTCTTCTCACATTGATGGAGAAGTTGGAGAGAAGCAGAGAGACAACTTCTTCCCAATCATCTTTTCGCCAATCGCTTTTCGTTTTAGTGCTGCCAAGCGAGATTCGATGATTTACGCTTTACAAAGGCTCGGTACGATTATTGGAACCCAAATGGCTCTCTCGTGTATTTATATCAGATATTTTTTAATATATCGGATATATTTTTAAAAATAATAATTCCGAATTTCTTTCACAAATAGGTACTGCAAAAACCTTGATGGAAAAAAATTATTTATAAAATTCATTAAGAAAATAATTAAGAGCAAAAGTAGTAAGATTATGTACAAAAATAATTAAAATTAAAAACAGAAGATTCTTGAAAGATATAAATATTTTTGCGAAAATAATACGAAAAAAAATAAAGGCTCGAAATTCTATAAAATTCAATTTCATAATTATCTTTTCGCCTATTTCCAAGAATTACGCTTTACCTTTGTAAAGTGTAAATCATCGAAATTGGCGCGATTGTTGGGACCCAAATGGCTCCCTCATATATTTAATATATTCAATATTTTTTATATAATTAATATATTTTACGAAATATTAATAGTAATTATAATTAGAAATATTGATATACGCTTTACAAAGGCTTGGTACGATTATTGGAGCCCAAATGGCTCTCTCATGTATTTATATCAGATATTTTTTAATATATCTGATTTAATTTTAAAAATAATAATTCCGAATTTCTTTGACAAATAGGTTCTGGAAAACCTGGATGGAAAAAAAATTATTTATAAAATCCATTAAGAAAATAATTAAGAGCATAAGTAGTAAAATTATGTACAAAAATAATTAAAATTAAAAACAGGAGATTCTTGAAAAATATCACTATTTTACCGAAAATAATTTAAAAAAAAATAACGGCTTGAAATTCTATAAAATTCAATTTCACAATTATCTTTTCGCCAATTTCCAAGAATGTCGCTGTACCTTTGTAAAATGTAAATCATCGACATTGGCGCGATTATTGGGACCCAAATGGCTCCCTCATATATTTAATATATTCAATATTTTTCATATAATTATTATATTTTACGAAATATTAATAGTAATTACAATTAGAAATATCGATCTATAAATATCCCATCGATTTGGGGGTAGGTGTTGGATCCCAACTGGATTTCTTCTTATCGAGTTCCAACTTGGCCCCCATACTTTCCTAAATTAATTTGTCCAGCCACATTTATTATCGCATCTGTTTCCGGAGGACCGGCGGAGCGTTTGGGGAAAAGAGTTGGGGTGAAAATCTCTAAAAAAATGTCTTCTTTCGGATAGGAAAAGGAGCGACGATTTATCATCGAGGGCAGATCATATATTTATTTGTCAAGACATCCGCAGTTCGCTGGAACTGAGAAATTTAAAGGAGAAAGGTGTTTGTACGAACAGCGAAGCAACTATACTTAAAGAAGAAAGGAAGGCTGCTGCTGGTAACTATAGTGGCGGGTGTATCTCATAGTTTTTATTCGACGCTCGGCACGCCACTTTCCAGGACACGTTCTGGACGCACACTCAATTTCCGAGCACTTTCCACCGTCCAGGTCCTGCCATCAAAATATAGGAAATAGAATAACTCCCGAAGAGTGCTGAAGCTTTTTTCTCTCGGCTCTTCCACCCATTTTCATCGGGTAGGATCGAACAAAAATAAAGATACTGCGGATTCTCGATCGGTTCGGGTCCCGATTAAGGCAAATTCGACGGAAGAAACGGCAGAACCGCGTCTCGATCCTGCCAAACGACGTCACTGACAATGAGTAAAAAAAGGAATCGTTGGAATAATGAAAATTCGGTTAGAAAAATAATAGATTTTTATCGAAATAATTAACGCTAAATTTATAATAAATCTCATTTATTAATGGTAATTTCGTTTTGGTATTCCAGTTTTTTAATTTGCTTTTGTTATTTTATAAATTATATAGTTTTTTTAAAGAAATTTGAACATTTTAGAAATTTTCTTATGACTTTTAATATTTTTGCAACTACTCGATTTTACTGTTTACAGCAAACGCTAGATTTTGTTATTTTAGAGATTCCAAATAATGACTGAAATGAATGAGAAATTTTGATAAATACGATTTTTCTTTTCTTTTCGCTTCAATCGTTGACAAGTGATGGCGATTGAAATTGTAATATTTTATCAATATAGAATATTAGATAGAATATTACAATTTCAATTGTTATAACCGGCTAACGATTGTAAATAATAACATAGATGCACTTGTGACAAATATTAAGAAAATATATAGAAATCGAATAAAAATCACAAAAAAATATACAACAATTTGAAAAATATCCCTACGAAAATAATCTATAAAATACGAATTATATTTTCTTTCGTTACAAAGGAAGGAAAATAAAATTCATATTTGATACATTATTTTCAAATGATGAATCAAATGGACAAATTTTTTAATTTTTTCTTTATTTTCTTATTATTTATCACATTATCACTATTATTATTTTTGCAGGGACTTTCATAAATAAAATTTGTCCCCATTCGGAAATTCTAATCCTCGGGAAAAAAATGATTGTTTACAAATTGATTCTCGAGATCGAAATGGGAAAAAGCAGATATGCAGGGGTGCAATTTCCGAAAAAGTGTAATATACAACGAGGAGAATTATGAGAGGCCTATTCGATGAATACCAGACCATTATTCCACACGATAAAGCAATTCGCCTGCACTCACGAAATTATGTTTTTCCTCCTCGACTATTTAGCATTATGCTTATAGCCTTTTATGTATATACATATATATAGAAATATATATGTCATAGTGAAAGGGGGAGGGGGTGGTCCATGGGGTATTTCGTTGTAGTTTTCGAAAAAGGGAAAAAGGAGTCCTTCCGCGGAAATGGAAACCGGGACGATAAAGATCCCGCTATCGGTGGCTGCGCTGTGTTATATTATGTACTATACTATGTAATAGTATATTGCACTGCACTATGTATGTACCATAGTGCAAGCGATTCTTTAACGTCTCCGATCGATCACTCGTTCGAAATCGACCAAATCCGTGGAAGCTTTTCCTGGAATTCAATGGTTCAACTTCCCAGATTCTTCTTTTTTTTTAGACGAGTTTGATTAAGTTTCGAGAGAAATTTGGTCCCGTTTTTTTTATCAATTGTAAACTCTCGAAACAACAATTTTTTTTCCCTGGAGAATGAAAATTCTTCCGATACGTACAATTTCTGTGCCTGACTTTTTTTTTGAATGAAAACAGACATACATTTTGTTTATTACTACTAAAAATACAAATTCTTGAAAAAGAATTTTCAAATATATCGTTTATTGTTAAATAATTCATAAAATAGAAGTTATATGTAAATGAAAAAAAATTTCTTAAATAATTCCACCTCCTGTTTATTTATTCTTCTGCAGATTCCCTCGATTCGCGACACCCGGGAGCTTTTGACGGTGACAAGGACTACCAAGTTTGTCTCTTTGAAGACGCCAATATGCCAGAACGAATCTCGATCTTTCGCTTGGAAGTAATCACAATATGTATGAGAGGAAGAAGAGATCCAGAGTCTGGTGAAATCTACAGTTGGGAGGAAACTACTAGAGAGATACAAGAGTCACCCAAACACCCCACGTTCGCTGCCCCCATTAGAATTGCAAGGAGTCCTTTTTCTCCGCTCAGGTACTTATACATGGAACTGTTCGATTCGACGTTTCACAATTTGTTAGCCACTTTTTTATGGTTTCTTCTTTCAGAAATGTTTATTTATCATAATTTTCGATTTTAATAATTTTTTCGTTCGATTAACAATTATCAAAAGCATCACTTGAGAATAATAGTAATAATACTAGTAGTAGTGATGATAATAATAATAATAATAATAAGTTATTATAAATAATAACGACAACGACTATGACAACGACAATACTAATAATAATAATAATAATAATAATAATAATAATAATAATAATAATAATAATAATAATAATAATAATAATAATAATAATAATAATAATGATAATGATAATGATAATGATAATGATAACGATAACGATAACGATAACGATAACGATAATGATAATAATAACAGCGTGTATAAATATATATCACGTATATTGTGTTTTATTAATATTATTATTATTATTATTATTATTATTACTATAGTTGTCATATATATATTTCTACGTGAAATATTATACATGGAAAATAGAAATAAAAATTTCCCTAATTTTGAAGGAAAAAAAATTAGTATTATTTTTATACAGAAATTTGTCAAATTTATTAAAATATTTAGCAAAGAGAAAAAAAGTATTGCAATTTTTTAAATGAGTTTCTCTTTCAAAAATTTATATTTACTACCACAGAAATTAACAATTGAAAATATCAGTAATAATTACGTATACACATATATGATAAAGTTATTTCCACATACCCAATACATAATTAATAGATATTTTGTTAAATTTATAATTATATGTATATTCTTTAATAAAAAAATTAGTGCAATAAATTTCCTTTAATATAAACACCGATTGAATGGAAAATCAGAGACCGAAATTTAAGGAGTTCTAGGGAACTTTGATGGACAGCGAAATTTCCCATTTTCCATCGATTCTCCGCTGGCTTATGTACCGTTTTAAAAAGTTATGTGCGGGCGAAAGGAAAGGAAAGGAAAGAAAAGGAAAAAAATATATATATGAAAAGCTCGCTTCCATAAATATGGAAGCAAGATAGGACGAATAATATCTCCCCATACTTATTTTCCGTAGCTTCACTGAATTATTATACGATTCATGTTTCGAATTGACTCACAAAACGCAAAAGCGGAAGGAGAGAAATGTTATTGTAAGAAGAAGAAGGAGGTAAGGAAGAGAGGGTCGGTTGTTGGCTCATCGTGTAGAATATACCGTACCTTCGAGGTAAAAATCTTATATTTTTATAGGGTATATATTCCACCTTAACCGAATGGGTAACGTCGCTATTACATGAATGAATGTGTGGTAATATTTACCGGAAATTAAATACTTCAGGGAGTCTTGAGAGGTTCCTTCCAGGACTGGAAGTCAGACCCGGGGATACAAATTTTAATTATATTACTGGAAATTTTGCTTTGGAGAATATCTAGTATTTTTTCTATCGCCCGTAGCGTTTCCAACATAGTAGAATTTACTACTCTGGAATTATTTATGTTATATTTTTATTTGGTTCGGTGTGAAAATGAAGGGAAAATTATTTTCGATCCATCAGAGTTACTTAAAATTGCGATACGAAATTTGAAAAATATTTGTAGAATTGTGTGACAAAATACCTATAGATTTTTTTAATGAATTCTAATCTTTACAAAATTTTTAGAAAAATGTCTAGAAATCTATAAAATATAAAAATACCAAAAAAAGAAACGAAATGCTCTCCGTTACTTTAATTACCAAGAAATCAATAACAAAATTCTAAAAAAAAAGTAAAATTCATTGATATGAAAAATGTAGACATAAAATAACAAATTTTAATAATTGGATTTTTAAGATTGCAGTCGTAACATATCGGTGTGTTTGTCTTTGCTCGCAGGTAAAAAGGGTGAAGGACGATATGGTTTCAATAAAGATAAATACGAGGAAGAAAAGGACCTTTGATTTCATGAATGGACGGGAAGAAGGAAATAAAATTCCAAGCCGGTGCCAACTATTCAACTAATTCGACGTTGGAAGACGAAAGTCGTCTAGGACCACTTCGGGGCAGTTCGAGAACGTTTAGGAATCCAATATCATCGGATTGAAGTGGACCGTTGGATGGGACGATCAGGTAATTTGACTCCCGAAACCTTAATCTTTCATTTGCCAATAACTTTCGCTTGATGGCGAGATAATGAAAATTCTCGTTTGAAACCCGAGATCCCGTTTATAACTATCATACAACGGGGTCGTTTGAAGAATCCTATGAAAGGGGTGCAGGCGATTTCTGAAATTCACTGTCTTTTCGGAATTTACATCGATTTTCAATAGGAAAATTATTATTATTGCTTGCACAAATTTTATCGGAATAACGAAATTTGGGAGAAAAAATTAGAAGTCTTATGTTTTGAGATTAGTCTTTCATGAAAATTTATGTATTTCTTCGGATCCGAGTGAAAAATTTTGAAATATGTAATCCGGTACCATAATTTTACATGAAGCTGTAATTCATTGCGATACCAAATTTGTCAAATTAAATAGGTGCAAATTTTTTGAATACATTCCAATTCTTACTAAATTATAATCCCAAATTCAAGTTTACAAATTTATAACTGGGATTCCAAAAATCCCGTAAAGGGTATAATTTAATAAAAGGGTCGAAAATGCCCCTAAACCATATCGCACGTGCAATGTCACTCGATAGTTTTTCAAAAAACACTAATGCGCACCAAGAGTTTCAGTTTTATATTTTAACACGGGGGCCAGTGTTGATAATGAAAATTCAAAAATCTCATTTTTATACAATTTTATCCATTTACCGTGAGAAAAATTTTGAAAAGAATCAGAGACATTCTGGTTACAGAATTTTTACAGATTTTTTAATCCAAAATCCAAGTCGCAAAAAATATCCCCTCTAAGCATCTGCGTATTTTCCCAAAACTTTTATTTTTCCAGCAAAACATCTCCAGACAGTAAAAATAATTTTTCCACTGAAAATCTAAAGAAATTCTGCCAAGACGGCGAAATTAATAACCGAAACCACACTTTTCTGACAATTGCCCTCTTCTTCTGTTCTGGAAAGCACCAGGCGGTAAAATTTGCCTTTTCCGTGGTAGATATACCTACCCGAGCGCCTTTTTTTCGTGAACGCGGTAATTTCGAATTTGTGGAGACGTTTGATCGATTCCAAAGAAGGGCAAAGTGGACTGTAGCGAGAGAGGAAAGCATTCGGGGGGATGAAGGTTAGATTCGTTGGAAGTTGAGTCTGAGATGAAGGTAAAGGAAGCGAGTTGAAACCAATAAAAATGCCCGGCATTCTCGGAGTCTAACGATTCCGTCCATTTGTGTATGGGAGTGAGCATAGCATACATGCACAGACTAGACTCCCTTTCGATCGAACTTCCCTGTGTCCTTTTCTTCCCCGGGTCCACCTTTCCACGAGCCCATCAAAGACTAACCAAATATTTGGCGAGGTCCTCAGACTCTTCCTCGGGAGAGGAAAGCTTCGGACAAGTTCTGTTCATAGCTTTACTTTAAAGTACTCATCCCCTGGATTTCTGTCTCTGTCTCTCTTTCTCTCTCTCTCTTTCTTTCTCTATTTCTCCATTTCCACCCCTTAAATGAAAGCTCCTTTGTGTCTATTCTTAACAAGGGCGTTCGCTAAAAATACAATCCCCGCAGTGTTGTAATAGAAGACAGTCGTGTGGTGAAAGATAACAGCCGGTAGAATGGAGCAAAGTCGTGGGAAAAGCCGGGGTGCGAATGTAAAGCGTCTGCCGGTTATCCTGGAACTCTCCAGAGAGTCCCCTGCTTTCGTACTCCTGGATTCCGCGAATTTTCCGCAGCCACTGATTGATTTTGTGTTAATTAAAGAACTGCCCCAGGGGCAGAAGCACACCTCGCTCCTCGCTGCTGGAGTGAGCGAGTACCTGGAACACGCGGTAAGAAGCAAGAAATTCTCAGTTCGGGAGAGGAAAAAGATGATAGTTATGTCGATCGCGGCACAGCATCCGATCCCATCCCACCTCATCTCATCTCGTCTCATCTCATTTGATCCCATCTCATCCCTTTCCTTCAATTTCGCTTTTTTCTGCTTTTTTTTTAATTCTTAATTCCGCTCAGTGTTTAGTCGAAGAAAAGCAGAACCCCGTGCATAAGTTTCTCCAGTGACATGAATATTCATCTCCAGTATCGCAGGTCCAGCCTCCAGCGTTCGTCCCCCCGTCGCTGATAAACGTAAAAAGGAACGAGAGCGACGACTTTCGATGATCTCCTTCCATCCGGTTCTCAGATGACAATTAATTTTTTCTCACCCTTCCAAGCCCTTCCAGGAACGAGTCCGTGGAAACCGCGGCCCAGCATTGTTTCGTTACGTCCGTAATTTGAATTCCTCGAATGCTCGGTCCAGATATTTGCATACCGACATCCGGCAAGGATCCTGCGTCCCGCGGTTTCGGTGGATCAATCGTTGTTGTTATTGTTATTGTACTAAAGAAATTTTGTTGGGTTATAGCTATTTTGGGGGAAAAAAAGTAGACACTCGAAGTGTTGGACGGGTTTTTGTAAATTTTTGTTTCACGGTTTTTAAAACCAGAGTTGAATATTTGCAGGTTCGGAATTGCATTTTGATAAGAAAAAAAGAATTGAGTTGAGATTTTTTTGAGTTCAGTTACAAATTTTGAAAGAACGTAACATTGAGATTTGCAAAAATTTTGATTTTTAATTGGTATTTTTGATATTTGGTTTCAAAGGGTTTTGAAAAATAAATAAATATTTGTGATTTTTCGAATCCGAACTATGCAGATTTCGAGTTATCCTTTGATAGAATTTTGAAAATCGAAATTTCTTTTGTTACAATTTTTGCGAATTTTTGGGATTCAGTTACGAACTACGAAAATTTGGAATCGGAGCTATATTTCTATAGGAACCTTAATTTTGCTTACATTAGAAAATTGAAATTTTAAAGACTGTCGATTTATTCGGTAATTTTCTGGGTAAAAGGAATTTTCTGGATAGAAATTAGAAAATCCAAGCTTTCGCAACCTTTGGTAGCAACTTTAGTATTTCCAAAAATTAAAAATTCTGATACAAAAAGTTCATCGGAATAATTCTATACCAAAAATTCAATTGCGAGACGAATTAACAAATGTTTTTAATTTTAAGATTTTTTAAATTAATTTAAAAAAAAATCATTTTGCTTTAAAATCCATTTGATTCAAATTCTTACTCCACCCGTTTCTCAGATGACGATGAATTTTTACTTCACCCTTTCAGGCCCTTTTAGACCCTTCCAGATCCTTTCCAGGCTCTTCCATGGAAGCTGAAGCTCGACTTTGTTTCGTTAGACCCATATAATTTGAATTCCTCTAATGGTCGATCCAAATAGTTGCATACTAAGACCGACGGGGACCCGGAATCGTCTCGAAATTCAGAAAGGGATGCAAATAGGGGTTGATTTGTTCGATCCAAGGCAGAAAATGCGATGGTAATCGTTCGTGCGTGGAATTAGCATTCAAGACGCGACAGTCGGTTTATAATTTCAAAAACAATATCCACACATTGCAAATCGGTTCACGTACGTGTCTCCAAGTGCAATTAGCGGTTTAACTCTCGGGTAGAATTTAAATTTTAATTGATTTATTTATTAGTCGGGCATCTCACCGCGAGATTCCTCGCTGGCTACGAGCAGAAATGCGGTGCCGTTTCCTCTTTGGTGTATATAGTAGTTTCGTATATAGTAGCATCCCCACAAACACCATTAACACAGGCTTCTTGTTAACGAGCGATCCAGATACCGTCATACTACTCAGCTGGAGGAGGAAAAAAAAGGACTATATACTATTAACGTCGATATCCATTCCACGAAAAGGACAATGGATCCTTTAAGTTCCTCTTAAAGACGCTATAATTAAAAAGAAGTGGTATATAGCTACAGTTCAAAAACGAAATTCATTAATTTTATATAATTACCGCTACCGAGGAATTCCAGAGCTTTCTGCGTGTAGGTATATACATACACATGTGGCGAATCGAAATTTGGTATCTAGAAGCTTTCCAAAAATGCTTTTTCGAAAATGTGTCCTCGCGATACTGGGTTTTCACAGTTACGATAATTTCAAGATTTTTTTATTTGAGAAACAATTATTTACAGGTTTTATAATAACTAGTAACAGTGCTCTTGCTGCGCGCACACATTTTATGCTTTACTGGTGGTCTTGAAAAAATTTAAGTCACTACAATTTGGAGTTTATCGAAAAAATTCCACTTTTCGAATCTACTTTTGGCAACTTTCGAGCGACCCTTATTATTTTTTTTTGCGATGAATCTAATTTTCATTCTCAAAATTCCAAATATCCAACGAGAATTTCGAAACTTTATTTTTTTTACCCCATTTTTGGGGCAAGGCCAAGGTATACCGAAAAAACCCGACTTTTTTTCATTCAATTTCCTCCATTTTTTTTTAAAATTTGGTTTGAAAATTCCAAAATCTCCTCTTAAAAAAACATTTCCTCTGCGAAGTTTTCACGATAGTTACAATTTCCACATTCTATTTTTAGATCCAAATTATCACCCAATTTTTGAATCCCATAATTTTCGAATCCATGTGTCTTCAAATTTTTGTCCAGATTTATCCAAATTTTCCTCCCGGTCAATTTCCAAACTATGTTGTCTTTCTTCGAGTTTTGGAGCAAATATTTACTTTTTCGTTTATTATTTACATTCCCTTCTTTTCTCACAATCAGTAATTTTAAGAAGCAAGGAGAATTTCGCTGGCCATCATCGTGGCTCCGAGTTCCAGTGTATCCGGACTTTGTATTAGTTAGTTAATGAAGGAGATTGTCTGAATTTCGAAGTTTTATCGCAGCTCGAAGAAAAGTTTCGCGGAGTTTTCGTTTGTTGAATGTTGACTCGACTTGAGTTAACTTGGCTTGACTCGAGTTGATACGAGACGTATTCAATTCGTTAACGAGGGGCTGTGATTAGCCGGCCACTGTTCGAGGGATGGATACCTTCACCCTGTTCATTCACCCTCTGATTACTCGCGGTAATTTCACGGAACAGTCGGTCTAAATTAGCCCAACAGTTTATACCGCAGTACGTTGCGAGCATTTTAGTTGAGCTTCGACTGTCTGTTTCTTCTGTTGCAAATCTTTTCTCGCATTAGCCATAGGAGAGCGTCAAAAACCACGTAATTTGTACAAAAAGATGGAAAATGAAAGCGACTCATGAACGTTTCGTTTCTTTTTTTTCTAATTAAAAGTGTATAAAAGCGGGATTTTCTTTTAATTTAAATTCTTTCATTTTAAATTCCTTCCTCATTGGGAAAATGGGTGATGTGTTGAATCAGAGTAAAAAAGTAATTCATTTACAAATGAAAAATTAATTTTTTCGTTACATATTAAATTTTTGGGTATCAGGAAATTTTTTAAATTCGCAATAATCTGGCTTCAAAATAAATAATGGTTAATATTGTCATTTTAAGATAAAATTTTCTGAAAGACTGAAACTTTTAAGGTAGAAAGCGGATATTCTAGTTGTAAGCTTCAAAAATTATTTTCAATAATATTGTCTCCAATAATGTTATTTCCAAAATTGGAATTTGGTGTGAGGTTTTATTTTCTACGTAAAAGAAGCAGTAATTGAGTTGAAATTGAAAAATCGTCATTTTAAAAGAAGGTCTTCTAGAAACCTGGAATTCATAACAGAAAATACAGAAAATTTAATTTGTTTATTTACTTTTCTATATTATAAATATAGAGAGTATATTTTCTATATTTACAATGTAGAAAAAATTATAATATAAAGAAAAAGAATTCCTACATTTTTGAAATCATTTTCGTAAACATTGCTTTCGTTTCTGTCCCATTAGTTGTAAAATAACAAATTTCAAATCCGGTGTCCTATTTTTAAAAATTCGGAATAATCAGAAACCAAAGTAAAAAAATCGTTATTTCAAGAAATGATTCGCTGGAGAGTTGGAAGTTTCAATATAAAAAGTAGAAATTCTAAACTTTGAAAACCATTTGTATAAACACTGCTGCGATTTTTCCCAGGAGTTAATTTCATAATTCCAAATTATATTTTTTTACCAAGTGACATTTTTTGTTTTTCAGTTTCACGATAAGCCGACTCCGAATAAAAAAAATCGCTAATTTAAGGAAGAATTTTCTCTAAATTTGTGATTCTTAGGTTCAAAGGTAGGAAATCCTGCCTTCGAAAGTCATTTTCACAAACTGCTACGTGTCTTTAGCGAGTCGAGGTACGCGTTTCCACACACAAGTAGACACCCTGAAAATTCCAAAGTGTCGCCTATAAGGCAAAATAATAATTACACGTTACGTCACAAGAATTATATAAAATAATATAGGAAAATCCACGACACGATTTCTCTGTAATCTCGAAACTTCATAATCGACTCCTTTTAACATTCGGACCAGAACTCAAGTTGTCCTCTCGCTGAGATAACAGAATAATAATAAGAAGAAGAAGAAGAAAAAGTCGGGGACTGGGAATAATGTAGCGTTTGGTAATAGATTGCTTCTGATAGATAATAAAGTGGACATTTCTCTGTGGAATTGAGCAATGGTGACTGAAACGGGCGTGTCTACCTTCTGGCATCACATGTTGTAAGTAATTTTGCAACAAAAGAAGGAGGGAAAAGAGAAAAGAAAGAGAAAAACGCGGTAGCGTCTAGTAGAAAGTCACAAAAAGAGGCAGTAAAAATTCCTCGGATGGATATCACAGTGTTTCGAAAGAAATCTGCTGAAAACAAGGAAACGGCGATCCCAGTTACTGACCCCTTTAGGCCCAATTACCGGTCAGCGGAAAAAAATCAATTTTTATATCAATCTGCAATTAACGGATAGATACTCGATTGTTTTTTGTATTTTTGAATTTTTAATCCTTTGACTGCGGCATACTCTTGCACGAAACTATCAATGTATGCGGCAATATTCAGATGTCAGTCATTAAGGGCGCATACATGCGCCTTTCGTATATATTGATGAACTTGTCAAAGCGTATATATACGCCTTTAGCAGTCAAAGGGTTAAAGATAGTTTCGATTTTTTAGTACCTGTTAATATTTTCCAAAATATTTTGTTTTTAAATGTCTTTTGGTTTAACAGTTGACATTTTTTTCTATCCATGTTCCTCTTTCTTTTTTTTTACTAATTTTAAAACCCCCCCAAAAAATCGTGCCTCCCATTTGCGAATCTTTCACGTTAGTTACAATTTCTTCTTTAAAAACGAATTTTTCTCTAGTTAACTTCCGGTTCCATTACCGGTTAGCCCAAAAAAATGAATTCTTATTTTAATTGGTAATTATCGAATAGGCACCAGAGACGGTCAAGAATTAGCTCAGAACCGAGTTGGAATTTTTTAATTTTTTCTACGATGAATAAGACATAAAGGAATTCATGGAGACTTTATTTATATTGAAGTTGGTTACAATTTTTTTATGTACCAAATATTTCTATTTTTCTACACAAGGGTCAAAATTTCGTATTGTGCATTTATTGTTATGGAAGCGAGAATGATTAATTTCATATTTATATTTTTTCCCAGAAATTGCAATTTAATTCTGGAGATGTTTTGCACCCATATAGTGAAAATATAATAGTATCAAAATAACATAATAGTATAAAAGGGTTAATTAAAAAAAAAGTAAAAAAAAATAAGGTCCGTAAAAAAATCTTAAGCACCAAAACGACTTTAATTAGAATTAATTTACAATTTATTTTTCTAAATTAATTCCAAAATTTCGATATCCTATGCAAAGTCAATTACTACCATTAATTTTCGGTCTCATTAATTTTCTGATAAATTTACAATGTCCGTCTTTAAATAAATTTTAAATTTTCCAAATCCTATGCAAATTCAATTTGCGGCAGTGTTCGCGCGGGGTGGGAAAAGGGAGGGAGTTGGAAAAATGTGTGTGTGTTCAAAAAGACGAGAAAGGTCCTTCTTTTTGTTTGCATAGCAGCGGAAGGATATTAGAACCTGCGGAGAAAAATTTGAAGAAGTTCCATCTTGAAACATCTCGTCTTTGCCCATGGGGATTAAACTTCGATAATCCGTGCTTTCTCGCGCTTACGTCTTCTCCTACGTGATGGGAAAACAGTGGGAATAAACCGTCATTTTCTTCTCCTCTTCGATATTTTTTTTGTATCTTTGCTATTTTATCGCTCCGTAACTTTCTTCCCTATTGACACTTTTAGAACGTCACGTTCTTATCGTGTAAAATATCGTCTTCAAAATTCAAAAAAAAAAAAGAAAGGAAATTACGTATATCCGTAACATACCTATTTTTCATTCGCGCCCTTGAATTTCTATTGATATTTAAAAAATTAAGAATTGTAAAAAAAAATTACAATAAACAATCGAAACAAATTTCATACGGTTTCATTAAAAAATAAATTGAAATCGGATTTAAAAAAATTTTTTAGACCAAATAGGAAATTCTAATTATTACAAATTTAATTATCAGTTTGCAGCTTATCCTGTAATTGATCATTAAAATTTATAAACAAATTTTAAGCATCGATAAATTTTTAAATTACAATTCATTGGTAATATAAATGTATATTATTTATTATGAATTATAAATTACCCGCTGATCCGATTAATGCTTAGAACGAGGGAAAGTCTCGCATTGACGAATGCGTGTGTCAACTTTCCACGTCAAAGTCAATGCGAGGATCCTGGGCAGGACTGATAACGTTTTCCTGTCGCTTCTTATATCTCGAGAGCCAAGAGCTTTCGCCACGCGGTAAGGCGGGAACAGTTTAATTAAAAGAAACCTCGTCCGAGCCGAGGGTGGCTTTTATGACGTAAACTCGCCGTCAAAATTGTCCACCCTTGCTTGCAACCGTGTTTTTTCAAGATAGGCTTTCCAAAAGCTTAGCATCGTCAAGCAGCCCTTGCGCTGTATTTTTATGTCCCGTTTACTCGCTCGTAAGAATTCCGGGGCGAGAAAAAAAGGGGTAGTAAAAAGGATGGGATTTTGCCCCAGGAGATTCTTACGATAAGTTTTCATGAGAATTTCGGTAACGACGTTCCCACGAATTCAATTGCAATTTCGGAGATTCGTCTAGCGGATTTTTAATTTTTTTTTCAAAACTAAATATTAAATAGGCATTATTATTATTATTATTATTATAATATTTTTATGTATTGTATCATTTTTGTTCTTTCATGAAATATGCGAGTCCGCGTTCCTCGTAGATTTATTTATAAATGAATAAATCAATGATTATTAATAATGACTCGTTATTTATAAATAAAAAATTTCTTACAAATTTAGTGAAAATTTTTTATCGTTTGTTTTTTTTTTATTAGTTTTATTGGGTGGATCTTTTCTTTGATATTTTTTATTATACTACTTGATTATGGCGGTATCTAGGGATATTTTGATTTTCGGTTTAGAAGAAGGAAAGAATAATAATTAATTAAATAATAATTGAAAATAAAACCGTCATTAATAATTAAAATTAAAAATAGTTACTAAAAATTAATGCAAAGAAACAAATTTCGATTCCGAATAATTGTATTTTGAAATTCGTAAACTATCCGTAAAAGAATTGAAACCAACTTTTCAAAAATAATTTTCGATTTCCAGAGTTTCTATTTTCTACCTTAAAAAAGTCAATTTTTCAGAATAATCTTTCCCCCGAATGACAATTTTTTACTCGAGATCCAAACCACTACGAGTTTCGCAAAACCACTCTATGGCATCTGAACTTTTATGAAAATTCTTTCGAAACCTTGGAATTTCTATTTTTATTATTTTAAAATATCGATTTTTAAAATGAATCAATTAAATTTCCCCTCTTTGATTATTGAACAATTTTAAAATCCGATATTTATCTATAATTGTAACGATTCTTTTTTAGAAAATTCACAATCATTTTGCAAAATTAGGAATTTTCCACAGTCTGTCTTTGAGAACGTCCGAAAAATCCCCAGTTTGATTACGATAATCGTTCCCTACCGATCGTTTATCGTTCCTTTCTTTGCTCGTTCCTCCTGGATTCGAGCTCTTGTTTCTATGAGAAATGAGAAAAGAATTGCTTTGAGAAACACATCCTTAAAAAGCGTGGAAAAAAAGTTTGAAAAGTTTGCTGGATAATTCCAATTTCCAAACTATCATGGAAGGAAGTTGCTTCGTTTCAGGGAACGAAAGGGGGATCCGGGAGTCTCGTGTAAGCTCTGCAAATCATCTCTAAATCGCAAAAGTTGGCTGCACGATAAATATCTTTGCTTACGTATACATGTACCTATATATATATATATACATACACACGTACGTACATATCACATACATACATGGTTTAGACTTGTTACCTACAAGTAGGTATGGGAATAAGTTTGGTGTGCATGGTGCTCACAATACAGCATCTCTCTCATCATGTGTCCTGAATAAACGGTAAACTCCAGCAGCGATGAAACTTTGGGGAGGAAGCAAAAGGATTGCAGAAACTGTCGAGGAACTACCGTGAACATAATTTTTGTATTGTTTGCGGCGTCTGCCATTAAGGATTCCACAAGAAACGCCAGGATACTTTGTACAAAAGTATACGTGAAGTATAACTGTAATAACCGAAATTATGTGGAAACCTCTTTTTATTAAATTTATAGTTTCACTTGTCTTACGATCTGACTTCCTCCCCCGCTTCTATTCGGTTACTTTTTTCTTCCTTTTCTTCCAACATTTTATTTATTTATAAACTTTCGGTCATCTACGTGTTATTTATTTCGGGAATTCATTGTGGTTATTGGTTTTGCAATGTTTCGCAAAAAAGATTGATATTTTATATATGTTTATATATTGGATTAAAATTGACAACCCTTTGTTTCCAAAATTAGATATTTCATAAGAATCTGAGACTTAGACAATTTATTTAAGAAATTTCTGAGTGATTTGAAAAATTTTTTCTAACCAAAGATATAGGGATACATTTTGAAATGATACAGAACGATCCCAAAAGCTCCAGGCTAAATGTTGGAGTTTTTAGGTTGTTTATAATTTTTGGAAAATCTGATATAATAGACTTTCGCGTGTTTAGAGACAATTTAGAAAACTGACATTTTTTCAATTTTATAGAATCTCAAAGGAACGGTCAAAAATAATTACCTCAAATTGAGGCATCAACTTTGTGGGAAATTATCATTAAAAATATTTACAAAAATTTCAAAATATCACAAAAAGTCACTTCGACAATTATAGATTTCTACTCTAAAGAATTTGTTGTCAATTTCGAAAAATCTATAAATTAGATTCCTTTAGAATTCGAAATTGTTGTACAATAATTCTCGCAGAAAAAATGTAATAGATGAAAATGTAATAGATGATTTTGTGTAATTATGGTCTATTGTGATTAGTACTATATATATCAACAACCAATGATCGAAAGTATTAAAAAATAAAAATATTAAAAAATCTCTGATCCCCAAAATTATTTCCAGCAAACATTTGAAAATTCCTTTATTTGAAAAATTTCGAAATCCTTAAACGAAAAGTACGGATTTCTCTATTTTTAGAAATAAAATGGAACAACTATTTTCCTGTTTTTGATTAAAAACCGTAAAAATTCCCGTCATACCTGTTTACTTCTATTCAAATTCCATCGCTTCCTTGAAGGGTTGGAACCTGTGTGTATATAGTATAAATAGAAAAAATGCAGCATAAAAAATTCATGGTCGCTCTTTTTTTCCTTCGATCCCTTTTAAGTCAGCTTTAATCGATTAGCATGTTACGTAACAGAAACACCTGTCTTCCTACCTGTTACCGGAGGCAACGTGCGTGAAAGGCATCGTAATACGAGTGGGGCATCCAACGTTAACCCTTTATGCTAATAAGTTTAGGGTGAAGATTACGGTAGAGCGATATTATCGTGGCATCACTTTAAAGCTCGTTTACTTAATGGGCCATGTCCTATTTCACGAGCCGAGGATGCTACGCTACAATTTTTGTACGTCGCAGATTTCACGTCATATCGGACAATTTATTTTGAATATTCATAAAACGAACAGGGGGTAGTTAAAAATAGAGGGGTGGGTTTTGAGGTTAAAGAACCAACGATTTCGACCCTTAATCCGTTCTTGAGCAGCATCCCCCATTTTTTACGTTCGTATGGTGCTTACACTTATGCTGTAGCAGGTAGTGGTGGGGTAGGAGATGGTAAAGGTGGTAGTTTTTGTTGTTGTAGTGGTAGTAATAGTAGTAGTGAAGAGATAGCACCCGGCTTTATTATAGATTGACCCCAACACTCGACCCCGTCTCCCCTTTGTCTCTCGCTTCCACCCCTTGAAGGATACTTTCCTTCATCTCGAATCCACACCCTGTGCTATCATTTATCTCGATCGTTTGCATTCAAGATCCGGTGGATGGCACTTTTTTCTGGACTTTTGAATCATTAATTATTCCCTCCGGCTCCTAATGGCTCGGAAAAAGGGGTGAGGTTGGGCTTCCGTGAAAGAAAATGAGCTCAACCCCCTTATTTTCATCGAAATTTCTCTCGAAAAGGGATTTTCGTTATTTCTACATACGCGGTAATTTTACACCCGCAATTTTTACAACCATTAAATTAAAAATTATTTTTTAGAGAAAAAAGATGTTGGATTTGGTCTCGGGGAAAGAAAATTAACCCAACCCCTTTATTTTTTATGAAAATGGAAATTTCGTAATTTTACATTCATAGTAAATTTTACACCCCCAGTTTTTACAACCACCAAATTCAAAATTATTTCTACAACCATCAAATTGTTAGAAATTCGATAAAATAAACAATCCTAGAATTTTTAATTCTTCGTTGCCAGATTGTAAAAAATTCGAAACCTTCCATTCAGCTACAAAAATTCCAAATTCTCAAAAACTGAAATTTTCACATTCACGGAAAAAAGAATGCTCATGGGGGTGATTTTTCCATATTTTACTATTTTAAGGGTCTCCTAGACCCCATTGTTTCTACTTCTTTTCCCCTAAAATTCTTTTTGAAAATAATTGGTTGTATTCTTTGTTGGTCGATGTTGGAAGATATTTTATCGTTCCTTTGTTGATTAATTTCGACCGATATAAAATATTATATTGTTTTTTCATACGTTTCGTTCATTGGTTGTTGATCATATTCAGTGTAGTAATTATTGTATTTTTGTACTTAATCTTTGGACTTGTACTTATATTATTTCATTGTACATCATTATAAATTTTTGATCATTATTTTCATTTTCCTTGATGAAAACAGATCTATAATTTCTTAAATGATGTAAATACTATTTATTTTAATCCAATTCTTTCCTTATGTAATCTGTTGTTATTATTATTTTTATATATGTATGATGTAATTGGATACGATTTCTTGGAATTGATTTAGGATTTTGTGTAATTATGGTCTATTGTGATTAGTGCTATATATATCAACAACCAATGATCGAAACGTATGAAAAATCAATATAATATTTTATATCGGCCGAGATTAATCAACAAAGGAACAGTAAAATATCTTTTTGAAAATTTCAAATTACCCTTATACTTACATAAATTCGAAGCGACTAAGGGTTGATTTATAATAAAATTTTTCCAGGTCGAATATATTTGGTCAATATCTTGTTATTGCCTGGAAACTTTGTTCTTTTGCATAAAGCGAGGAAATAAACATTTTTGCCGCGAGTTCTTGCGATGGTAGAAAAAACGGGTTAGAGGGTGAAGCAGCGCGCTCGGAGAAACGTATAAGGAGGGTTAAAAAGACGAGGAAACGGGGTGGAAATAGACGGAAGACGGTAGGGGTGTACATACCAGAAATAGTGGGGGATTCGTGTGGCAATCAATGCCGTTGAATTAACGCCTGGCTGCCCGTTTGCGGGAAAGTAAGATTAAAAGAAGGAAGGAATGGACGCCGACTACCACCCCACAGTAACATGCTTTCTTAAGGGTGGTATTGGTACCACCGGCCCCTCGGAATGTCCATAACATGCGCCGACCTTTTCCCATTCACCAACAAACGCTCTCGTTTTCGCCCTTCGATTAATTTTCGCCATTATAAATTATTGATTGAGGCGTTTAATGACGTCCTGATTTTTTTTTTCACCCCCAAGAGTCGTTTCAGGGAAACCGGAAATTCCAGGAAACCAGGTGAACCTTAAGAATTTAAAAACCTTAAGGTTTCCATACAAGACATTTATTATTTCTCGAAGTTACGTATCAATTTCTAAGGGGATGAAACTATGAAAAACCAGGGGTGGTTGAACGCTTCCGTTTTTGCCCTTCGATTAATTTTCGCCATTATAAATTATTGATTGAGGCTTTTAATGACGTCCTGATTTTTTTTTCACCCCCAAGAGTCGTTTCAGGGAAACCGGAAATATCAGGAAACCAGGTGGACTTTAAGAATTTAAGAACCTTAAGGTTTCCATATAAGACATTTATTGTTTCTCGAAGTTACGTATTAATTTCTAAGGGGATGAAACTATAAAAAACCAGGGGTGGCTGAACGCTTCCGTTTTTGCCCTTCGATTAATTTTCGCCATTATAAATTATTGATTGAGTCTTTTAATGACGTCCTGATTTTTTTTTCACCCCCAAAAGTCGTTTCAGGGAAACCGGAAATTCCGGAAAACCAGGTGAATCTTAAGAATTTAAGAACCTTAAGGTTTCCATACAAGGCGTTTATTATTTCTCGAAGTTACGTAATAATTTCTAAGGGGATGAAACTGTGAAAAATTAGGGGTGGTTGAACGCTTCCGTGTTTGCCTTTCGATTAACTCGTGACGTTATAAACTATTGATTGGGGGCTTTAGTGACGTTCTGATTTTTTTCCACCCCCAAAAGTCGTTTGAGGGAAATCCAGGGAACTCCCAGAAAACCAGAAGAGCCTCAAAAATCGACTAATTTCCATGCAAGACATTTATTTTTCCTCGAAGTTACATATTAATTTCTAAGGGGATGAAAACATAAAAAATCGGGGGTGGTTGAACGTTTTCGTTTTTGCCCCTCGATTATTTTCAGCTATTATAAATTTTGAATTTCGTCTTTTAATAACGTCCAGATTTATTTTCAACCCTGAAAGTCGTTCCAAGGAAACCGGAAGTCCCTGGAAACTAGCCGGGCCTCGAAACCGAGGGGATGAAACTATACAAAGTTGGGGGTGGTTGAATGCTTCTGCTTTCGTTCCTCGACGAATTTTCGCCATTGTAAATAACCAATTGCGTCTTTTAATAACCCCCGGATTATTTTTCACCCCTCAAAGTCCTTCCAGGAAAACTGGAAGTTCCAGAAAATCAGCCGAGACTCGAAAATCGCCCGGGTTCCGGGCGATTTTCTGTCATTCCATGACAGACATTTATTATCTCTCGAACTTACATATTAATAATACTTCGAAGGGATGAAACTATAAAAAGTCGGGGGTGGATTTGTCCATGATATCTTTTTCCAAACATATAACATATATATCTATACGTACATATATATGTATATGTAGGAGGGATCGTCTCAATCAAAGGGATTCCATACCTCCTGCGGTGTGATTGGTAGGAGCGATGCGTCATTTTTTAAGTCTCGAGGTCTGCTCCCTTTTGATAAGAGAACTACCCTCTGAGGGAAAGAAAAAAAAAACAGGGAGATCCCGGTATTGGTTTAAGTCTGGAACCTTCGTTGGAGTTTAAAGCACTGCCATTGGTTCTGCCGGACCCTCGTGCTTTGCATAACAACCTGCGCATGTGCTTCCTTCTCACCCTTCCTTCCCAAAGGGTGGGTTTACGCACCCTTTACGCGTTTCTCACCCCTTTTTTTAACTGGATCGAGGTGGATTTTAAAATGGAGTGTTCCAGAAAACAATATGAAGGCACAAAATTTCTCGGAGTTTTCTTCCCATCCCTTACAATTTTCTAAGGCTTTCATTTATTGTTGTTTATTTTTCATCGTTAACTTTTGCATTATTTATTTATTTTTATTTTGTTCCATGAACATAATTATCATGTAACTAAATCATTCTAAAATTTCTATTCGATTCAAAATTACAATAAAATTTAATTATTTTCTATTTCTAAAATCATAATAATAATAATAATAATAATAATAATAATAATAATAACAACATCGACAATAATAATAATAATAATAAAATTTGTCCCCATCGACTCCTATATTTACCAGCTTCCAAGTAAAAAAAATTACTAAAATTTTGTTAAACGATGATTTTTTTTTTCGTTCGCATGGAAGCGGTTTATTAACATTTTCTCCGGGGGGTAGTTTCGATATGATTTTTTTTTCTCGTTGCAACGTTTAGATTCCGAAGAGAATATAAGAACGAACGAACGAACGTAAGTCCTCTAACTGCGATACCGTAGCACGAACAGTCTTGAAGGGTGTATAAAGTAAAGTCCAGATAGAGGGGCGAAAGTGACTGTAGGGGTGGTTAATGAAGCCAAATCCGTTTACGATGAATACTACGGAGTGAAAGCTCCTAAAGGGGACGATAGTGGTTCGTTAGATGGTTTGCATTGTAACGACAACGAACAGGAGAGATTCCCTTTCTATAGAAAAGCATGGAAAAAAGGAGAAGAAAAAAGGAAAGGAAACATTTACTCAATAATTTTACCGGTACAGGGTTGATTTTTTTTTCTTACGCAAAAATTCCGTTTCTGGAAAAAAAAAGAAATTTCGGAGACACTTATTTACTTTCATGTACGGGAAATAGAAATTTACAAAAATTACTATATTTTTGATAAAATATAATATAAATGATGTTACAAGAATTAATTTACAATATGTAATATTTTGTAATTTTTAAATTTCTTATTGTTTGATATTAATAATAACTTTTCGTTTTTATTTTATTACATTTTTCTGTATAATATTATTATTATTACTTATTATAATTATTTTTGATAAGTAAAAGAAAATATCTAATCGACAATTTATATTATTAAAAATACGGTGATTTCGAAAGTTTAGAAAATCGCTAATTTGCAAATTTCCAAATTTGGGGGGAAACGAAAGTTCGCGAAATTCCTATAAAACTTTTTGCCTTCAATTAATTGCATCGGATGCAATGAAAAAATTCGATTGCATATTTTTCTACGGAACCTCAAATTCATTCAGAAATAATCCAATGCAACAAAAATATCCCATTTCTCTCGAACTTTCGAGCTATCAGCTGCTTTCAACTGCTTGTCAGGAGAAACACCTACGCATTCATTTCTTTTTGTTTTTAACAAAGCTTCTACATGAGTAGCAGTTTTCAGTACACCTGTACACCTTTTTCAGTACACCTTTCTTCCTGCGTAAAGATTCCGTTTCTGGAAGAAAAAGAAATTCCGGACACGTATATTTACTTTCATGTAGGGGAAATCGAAATTTACAAAAATTACTATATTTTGGATAAAATATAGTATCAATTATATTACGAGAAATAATTTACAATATGTAATATTTTATAATTTTTAAATTTCTAATTGCTTAATATTAACAAGAACTTTTCGTTTTTATTTTATCATATATTTCTGTATAATATTATTATTACTTATTATCATTATTTTTGATAAGTAAAAGAAAATATCTAATCGACAATTTATATTATTAAAAATAAGGTGAATTCGAAAGTTCAGAAAATCGCTAATTTCCAAATTTCCAAATTTGGGGGGAAACGAAAGTTCGTAAAATTCGCATAAAACTTTTTGCCTTTAATTAATTGCATCGTATGCAATGAAAAAATTCGATTGCATATTTTTCTACGGAACCTCAAATTAATTCAAAAATAATCCAATGCAACAAAAATATCCCATTTCTCTCGAACTTTCGAGCAATCAGCTGCTTTCAACTGCTTGTCAGGAGAAACACCTACGCATTCATTTCTTTTTGTTTTTAACAAAGCTTCTACACGAGTAGCAGTTTTCAGTACACCGATTCGTGTTTATTGATAACGTCACTGTTAATTGTATTTCTGCCTGTCGGACTTGTGTAATAAGGGAACGATAATTACAGTTGTAAAGTCAGCCGAATGCATCTAAGTCATTAGCACGAGAGTAGTTTAAATAAGCGTCTACGGTAATCAGTAAACCGTGTGGGAGAAAAAAAAAGAGAGAGAAAATCGGAGTGGGGTCTATACGTGCATATTGCACACAAGTGCAGTCTGTGTACTTAGCGCATATGGATAATCACCGAGCGCGGAGCTTCGAATGAGACGTACGATGCATTTCCATTTACTCGACGTTCTGTAACAAATTCATTCCTGTGGCTAAATCTCGGAGCGTTGCGGTTTTGCATTTTTTTTAACCCTTTTGCTCCGACGGGCGTATATATACGCCCTCGAAGAACGACCATTCATATACGATGAGCGTATATATACGCTCTGGAAAAGTGGGCGCAAATTGAGAGAACAAGGAAGGACTTCTAATTACTTCGTAGCGTTCTGTACTTCTACGTCAACTACTCAGTAATGCACTCCGGTTCACAGCGATCACATTTTGTCACAAGCACTCCGTAGCGAAAGGGTTAATGCACTTTCTTGCAGTTCTTCTCGAGTGGAAGCGAAGGTTGGGTTTTGGGAGTAATTTGGAAACTCGGAGGATAAGAAAAATAATTATTTGGTAAATTATAGCTCCGATATTGAAAAAGTGAGATTTTAGGGGGTGCAATTTCGGAAATCCTTTAAAACCAATTAAGGGGGTCATCCCCTGTGGCGGCCGTGATTTTTTCGGAATTTTTCATGATGAAATGAAAAGACACAGAGCTTTCAAATTTTTACTTCATATTTATTCATTCTTCAATTATGATAGAAATATAAGAAACTGCCGAAACGACTGTGTTGCTCGGTCGGGTACAAAACAGAGAAGAAGAAGTCGTCGGCCAGAAACGTTTCTTATATACATAATATTGACGATTCTAGAACGTTCCTTATATACATAACATTGACGATTCTAGAACGTTCCCGAAAAGTGCGGATTGGATAGATACGTACAATGTATCTCCCAACACGCCCTCTCAATCTGCACGTTACACACGCACTCAAACATTCTTACTCACGTCAAAACCAAGTCCCTTTAGACACTTCTCGTGACTTATACGAGGCAACGGTTTTGTAAGTACATCTGCGATCATATGTTCTGTAGGCACACGTTTGACAACAAACATACCAGTGGCAATAGATTCGCGAACGAAATGATGCTTGATGTCAATATGTTTCGTACGTGCATGAAAAACGGGATCGCTAGCTAAACATTGGGCCCCGCGATTATCTACAAAAATTGTTATTTTTGCCCAATAATTTAGTCCTAATTCGCACAACAAGCTACGTACGTAGATTGCTTCCGTCGCTGCCTGCGCGAGGCTGACATATTCGGCTTCTGTTGACGATAATGCGACAGTACGTTGTTTTTGCGATTTCCAGATGACCGCTCCGCCTCCAAGCAAAAACGCATACCCCGTATATGAACGACGATCTACAGTACAAGATCCCCAATCGGCATCCGCGTATCCAATCAGCGGTTCATCGGTCTTTTTGTATATAATTCTACTATGTGCAGTACCAGCAAGGTACCTCAGAACTCTTTTTGCAGCGAGCCAATGACACTTTCGTGGTTTTTCAACAAACTGTGCTAGTCTTGACACTGTATTCGCGATATCCGGTCGCGTTGCCACTGACAGATACATAAGCGCACCTATCAATTCCCGATACGGACATTCTTCGCGCAAATCACAAGCACTCCTCTCATCAAAATGCACGCTTGCTTCGGAAGGGGTTACGACTGGATTACATTCATCCATCCCATATTGTTTAAGCAACCCTAACACATATCCTACTTGAGAAAGTTTAACCTGACCCTCGCTTTGATCAATCTCAAGGCCAATACAATGTTTTGCGAGGCCAAGATCTTTTATTTCGAAATCTTTCGCGAGATCCTGTTTTATTTTCATGACACGCTCCGTATCGCGCGATAGTACAAGAATGTCATCCACATACACTAATACAAACAACATATCGTTTTCGCATACATTATGAAACAAGCAAGGCTCATTCTTTGCAGGCTTCAAACCCATACTGACGAGCTTTTCGCACAAACGCGCATACCACTGACGGCCGGCTTGTTTCAAACCATACAGAGCTTTCTTTAGCTTACACGCATTACCACCAGCACCAATGTCCACTAACATTTTTTGCGCGCGGGCTCCAACTTTCGATTTTCTCTTCTCCTTGGCCACAATGCGACGTAGCATTTCGCTCAGCATCTCTGGCATCTTCATGAACACTTCCTCTTCCAATGATCCATTTAAATACGCTGTCACTATGTCGAATTGCCAGATCTGTAATTCGTATTGGACTGCAAAAGCTAATAATAATCTTAATGTCTCTAGTCTTGCTACAGGAGCAAATGTTTGGTGATAGTTAACACCGTACCGCTGACTGTATCCTTTTGCAACCAGCCGAGCTTTGCGTCGCATCACTTTACCGTCAGGACCGTGTTTATTTGCAAGTACTAAACGACAACCAACAATATCCTTGTTGTCGTCCTTTCGAATAATGTCCCACGTGTCATTTCTCAATAAACTCGCAAACTCAGACTCTATCGCATCCATCCACTCATCACGCGCATCACTTTTCATGGCACTCTCTATACTGACCTCAGCCATACCGACAAACACATCGTCCTCAAACTCTGATGCACCCCCGTCAGCTTGAGATTCGTCTTCACTGTGTGTTGTTGCAGAACGTGTCTGGAACACCTTCCTCGGCCGCCCTCTTGAACCCGTCCGAAGCAACTTCGGTCTTCCGGCAACCCTTACTCTTTCCTCCTCAGGCTCCAGGGGCACATTCGGTATTGCTTGTGTCTGAGGATGCAAAAATTCAATCGACTTTGGACGATCTTCACTTTCCTCAGCCTGTTTCTCCGGTACAAGCCATTCATCAAGTACACGCGTATCACAATGGTTATCACAAGTATTTTCCAGGAACTTTACATCACGGGCCTCGGTTACCTGTCGGGCGTTGGGTATCCATATACGAAAACCTTTTCTTTCCCTGGGATATCCCACAAACACACCTTCCACAGATTTTTGTGCGAGCTTATCCTTGTTGGGATTTTTATCCAGCACCATCACTTTTGACCCAAATTTTCTGAAGTAGCTCACCTTTACTTTATTTCCGGTCCACTTCTCGTATGGAATGTGCCCATCCAACCCGCTTGTTGGGCACCGATTCCGAATATGACAAGCTGTGGCGATAGCTTCCGACCAGAACGACATTTTCAATCCGGACTGCAATAACAAACACCTCGCCATGTCTAACAGGGTCCGATTCATTCGCTCAGCAAGTCCATTTTGCTGTGGAGTGCGAGGAATTGTTAATCGTCTTTGTATACCCTGGTCGGACAGATATGTATCGAACTCAGCATTACAGTATTCACGACCATTGTCAGACTGCAAACACTTCACCTTTTTACCAGTTTGCTTCTCCACAAGTTTCTGATAGAGTTTAAACGCGTCGAACACGCCACACTTTTGCCTTAAGAAGTACACTTCGCACCACCTTGTGCTTTCGTCAATGAACGTCACAAAGTATCTAGCATGTCCCGTAGATTCTGTTCTAAAAGGACCCACAACGTCGGAGTGAACGACCTTTAATGTTTCTACACACGATGTATGGTCTTTAGGAAAAGGTAACGCGGTCATTTTACCCTTTAGGCACACTTCACAACGCGATAACTGTGCTGCATCACTCGCATCCACTTTCGGCACTGCCCCATCGCGTATCAATTTGACTAGATCCTTACTATTTAAATGACCTAACCTTTCGTGCCACTTCATCAACTCCGAATTGACCGGTTGATGTACCACTTTGGCACAATCCAACTTTTCGCGCACATAATACAGATCCCCTTTCCGTTCAGCGATCAGCGAGACATTTCCATGTTCGTCGCGAACAAACGCGCTGTGCTTGCAAAAAGTCACTTCGTGTCCCTTGTTCGTGATTTTCGCCACGGAAATGAGGTTCGTTCTTAATTCGGGTACATATAAAGTGTCTCGAAACTCAATCCGCTTATCACCATCTTCAGTTGTCACCGACAAATGAACAGTACCTTTTCCCTTGACTTCAGCACATGCATTACTCGCGAGATTCAACTTTACTTTTGGAGACTCACTTAGCGACACAAATGACATTTCATCACCACACAGGTGCGCGGTACAGCCACTATCTAACAGCCACTGTTTGCATGTATTCATTTTACCCTCGCACATGTGGCTTTCGCTGCTACCAATCGTATGGTTTACTGCATACGACTCGTCAACGGTGTTTGCCGATTGCCCTGAGCTACTTCGGACTTTGTCGGATTTCCTGTTTGGACACATACTCGCCTTGTGTCCCGGCACACCACACTTGAAACACTTAAACACTTGTTTATTTTGACTTTCTGTCTTTCTTGCTCCGTCTCCTGAATTTCGACGAACGGCCATAGCAATAACGTGACTCCCTGACCCTAGCTTGTCCGCTTCGCTCCTCTCTATGATTTTTACTCTTAATTCTTCCGGCGTGGGTAACTTATCCTGTGTTTCGACTGCACATCGAAACCCCTCAAATGATGCAGGAAGACTATACAGAAGCATTATGGTTAACAAATCTCCGTTGATATTAACCTCCATATTTTCGAGCCTATCCACAGCATCGAAAAATTTTGCTAGGTGCTCCTTCACGTCGCCGCTCTCATCCAACTTTTGCAACATTAACTGCTTTAATAACGTCGCCTTCCTTGCTGGACCTTTAGACGCGTACACAGATTTCAATTTTTGCCACAACTCACGCGATGTTCCACAGCCGCGAACTTGTTTTAGTTCCGACGGTTGCATTGACAAGATTAAATCAGCTTTCGCCTTCTTGTCCTTATCACACCACTCAGCAATAGCTGCTGCGGTGCCGACCTCTGGTTTCATAATCGTCCCATCCACATATCCCCACAGGTCGTTCTTTGATAAAAGCGCTTCAACCTGCATGCTCCACGTATCATAGTTATCTTTCGATAATAGTTCGATGCGCGTAACGGACGACGAACATGAAGTCATGTCGAACAATTTTTTTTTTTTTTTTTTTTAAACAACGGTTTTCTTCACGTGGCAAAAATTTCAGCACCACTCAGCAGTAAATTTCGATATAGGCTACTACTGGGCCCATAACCTGATAGAAATATAAGAAACTGCCGAAACGACTGTGTTGCTCGGTCGGGTACAAAACAGAGAAGAAGAAGTCGTCGGCCAGAAACGTTTCTTATATACATAATATTGACGATTCTAGAACGTTCCTTATATACATAACATTGACGATTCTAGAACGTTCCCGAAAAGTGCGGATTGGATAGATACGTACAATGTATCTCCCAACAAATTATGTCTCTGAATTTTGTTATACGAAAATATACTTATGATCGTGAGTTATACCGCTCGAATGGCACCCATGTGAAAAAAACGGTGTCCATGATTCCGGCAGATTGGCTCGTCTGAAATAAAAAAATAAAATTGCAAGTTGATCTATAAGTGGATGGCTATCGCCGAAATGAGGATTTTTTGAAAATATTGAAAATTAAATTTTTTACATGCTCTTAAGCATTAAGAGCCAAAATTTAATGATTTTTTTTGGATTATTTTTTCTGTAAAAAGAAGGCGGTTCAATGTTTCTCAAAAATCCTCATTCCGGCGATAGCCAGCCGCTTATAGACCAACTTGCAATTTTATTTTTTTATTTCGGATAAGCCAATCTGCCGGAATCATGGACACCGTTTTTTTTTCACATGGGTGCCATTTGAGCGGTATAACTTACGATCATAAGTGTATTTTCGTATAAAAAAATTCGGAGACATAATTGAAGAATGAATAAATATGTAGTAAAAATTTGAAAGCTCTGTGTCTTTTCATTTCATCATGAAAAATTCCGAAAAAATCTTTAAAAAAACGGCCGCCACACGGGATGACCCCCTTAAAAATGTCATTAGAATTTTTGGAATAATAAACGCAGAATTTACGAACCTATATTTTTAATCCGGTGAATTTCGTATCTCAATATATTTTTTGTGTGGAAGGGTTGATTTTGAAGAAAGTGGAATTTGTGAAATTTGTAACGAAAAGGAAATTGAGAAATGTCGGGTCTCAGGTTTTGATTTTAATTAAAAAGATCCTAGGGTTTTTGGAAAAAATAGGTTAACAAATTTGGAATCTTTATTTTCGATTTTGTGGATTTTAAATACTCACACACTCTCAAAACCTAAATTAATTAATTCCTACTTCTAATTTTTAAACAAATTCGCAAAAGTAAATCAGAAAATCGATAGAATGTCATCGACAAAATAGAAAATATCACATAAAAAAAGTAAAGATTTAAAATAATATTCTAAAAAAAAACAGAAGCTTCCATTTTTTTTCCTTTTGTTTCACAGGCAGGGAAAAATTCCTGATAAATCATGATAGTGGGATGCCACGTTTATTTATGCAGGAACACGTCTGGCTTTTCATTCCTTTCTCACAAAGGCCAGGAAAATCCATACGCATGCACTCACGCGAACTTTCGGCTACTCATGGCACCCTTAGTGTCTGTGAAAATTGATGTACTCCTTGGCTTTCAGCACACAGAGATACGACCCTTTCGAAGCATCGTAAAGGAGAGAAGGAAAAACGATGAATGGCAAATTTTACTATTTTCAAATGGACTTTAGAGAGTATAGTCGACCAGTATGGTTAAAATTACCATTCCAACGTGCCCGAAAAATATAGAAAATTATTTTTCTAAGGTACACCATTTTTTTTTATCTTTTTGCATTTTTAATTTTATTTATATTATACATATTATTTTTCTTGGATCAATTTTTTTCTGGAAGAAACATAATATACAAAAAAAATTGTAAACGATATTAAAAACTCCTATTACAATTTTTTATTAATATGAATATTAATTCTCGAATAATAATATTAATTGGAAAATTGGACAACATTGCAACAAGCAGAAGGAAATAAAAATAAAAGGGAAATTATTAATAAAAACATTAAATTATGACAAATTGTAAATAAATAACTGACATCTTTTTTGCAATTAAAATCTTTAAAAAATTTTAGTCTTTCCCCCATGTGTATCCTACTTATCCTACTTAATCTAATGACGTCACGTGTTTTGAGAATAATCGCCTCCACACGTGATCCTGCCATTACCGTGGTGATCCAAACATGTATGTATGTACCTATTTGTGCATGTTATGCCTAAGACTGGATGAAAGGCTGGATGTTCACACGCGAATGATATTTTCCTTCATCGCAACGTATATGTACACATGGGGAAAAGGAGAAACTGGGAACTTTTTTCTTCTCCCATGTAGATGCTACATGTAAAAGCAAACGACTATAAAATTGATTTGAGGCTCTAGAGAACCCTGACTTCGGATAAGCTTCGCGTGGAAGAAAAAAAAAGAGGTGCGAAAGGGAAGGGGATGAGTTTTACCTGGTTTGGGAGGAGAGAGAAATCATTTTTGTTTGGAAACAAAATTTTGTAAAGTTGGAATTTTAAATTTGGAAATTTATTTTTGGGCGATAAAGTTTGCTATAAAAATTGCGGTAAAAATTTGTGTCTTTTTTTATAGAAATTAGTATAAAGTATTAAAATTTGCTATATTGTTGCAATTGTTGAATTGTAATAAGAAATTTTATCATGTTGTGAGGTAAGAATCAGGAAAGTGATGTAGTACTTCAAAAATTCAGATTCCTCTTGAATATTCATAAAACTTTGGAATAAATAAATTTTCCAATATTGTCGGATTCGTATCGTGTCAAAATCAATTGAAATCCATATTGGAGACCAATTGTATTGATTTCTGTGTCTCAGAACTTTTTGTTTCTTTCCAAAAAAACTCAGAAACCACTTAGGGTTATATAAAAATTTGCAATAGTTAAAATTTTCACCCTATCGATCTCGAAGTGTCTCAAAATCAATCCAAATCAATCTGAAATTCACACTGAAAGCAAATTTCATAAATTTTCATACTACTGAAACCATCAATCCACGCCCAAAAAATTCAACGCCCAATTAGAAATTCATCAAAATAAAATTACTAATTTTGTCGATATCGAATCGTCTCAAAATCATTCAAAATCCATATGAAAAATAATTTTCTGTGTTACAAAAACCACTATTTCTTCCCGAAAAATTTAGAATCCACTGAAAAAACACAACTTTGTAATAAATTAATTTTCCAATTCTATCGATAGAAATTAGCAATAAATAATAATTACCAATTTTATCGATTCCGCGTTTTTTCTAGCAACAAATTGTTGTCATTTTAGCAACAATTTGCCGACTATTAAAAATTCGCGAAAATTCGTGTCCACAGCGAACCAATAAATAATAATTACTAATTTTATCGATTTCGCGTTTTTTCTAGCAACAAATTGTTGCTATTTTAGCAAAAATTATGGCGACTATTAAAAATTCGCGAAAATTCGTGTCCAAATCGAAGGAATAAATAATAATTACCAATTTTATCGATTTCGCATTTTTTCTAGCAACAAATTGTTGCCATTTTGGCAACAATTTTTGCCGACTATTAAAAATTCGCGAAAATTCGTGTCCAAATCGAAGCAATAAATAATAATTACCAATTTTATCGATTTCGCGTTTTTTCTTAGCAACAAATTGTTGCTATTTTAGCAAAAATTATGGCGACTATTAAAAATTCGCGAAAATTCGTGTCCAAATCGAAGGAATAAATAATAATTACCAATTTTATCGATTTCGCATTTTTTCTAGCAACAAATTGTTGCCAATTTTGGCAACAATTTTTGCCGACTATTAAAAATTCGCGAAAATTCGTGTCCAAATCGAAGCCCGCTTGCATAAGTGAAGTCTGAGATTTAACGCGTAGACAATGGCCATTTCATTACAGCGATAGCAACAGTAGCAGTATCGGTAATAGTAGCAATAGCAGCGGCAGTACTGGTGGTAGTAATAGTAAGAAAAGCGAAGGCACTGGTATTAGTGGAATTCTACTAGTAGGTTTAAGGGAAGAGAATTGAAGTTTGTGAAAGGGGATGAAGAAGTAGAGGGTTGCCGGCGCTTGCGTGGAAGCAGGGGCAGTATATATCCAAAGTGCCTGCATAAGCATGGGTACATACGGGAACAGGAGAGTGGAAAACCTTCGAAGGGGTGTACGGAAGACGAAAGAGGGTGAGTCCAGATGAGTGGGGGATGTAAATGCCCCCGTGATGTATCGGATCGATGCGGCAGCATCCAGACACCCCCGCCTATTTACTACGCGACCTAAAAACGTTTCCCGTCGATGAATTACGCTTTTTTTGCGAACCCACCCTTTTCTCACCCCTATTCTAATTTTCAGTTTCCACCCTACAGGCGAAATTCGGAAACCCCGGCACCCGGGATTCGAGGGGATGCTACCACGCTCGAGGTAAAGGACCGGGCGATTTTCGCTCGGGAGGCAGATTCCAAAAATCTGGGCACCTTTTTTTTTAGGGTAGGAAGGGGGTGGAAGTCGAGCAAAGTGGCTAACGAACTTCTTCCTCCACATGTGGACGCTAATAGAACGTGTTCCGTCCGTCAGTGTGACACTTTTTTCTCCTCGGAAGACGGAAAACGTGTCTTTTCAGTTACGGGAAGTAACTTTGGCCTCTCTTCCCCGATCACTTTTTCGTTTTCGGCTCTAAAAGCGCGTGTCTTCGCTCCAACTTTGGCCCATCCGCGCGAGCAAGCCTCGCAAACTTACAAGGTACCTACCTCGCAGCCTCATACGCGAGAGAGCCGTATGTGGTACTTGCGGTCGAGATTTGGCAGGGCTGCAAGAAATAAGGGCACGTGAAAAACTGCACGTTTCCAACAAAAACTTAGCTTCCCTTCTTCGCTGAAGAGTAGAGGCTCTGGGGTGGAAACCAGGAGGTACAAGGTAGCAAAGTGCCTCGCTGTGAGAAGTCCCATAGAATCCCATTCTATAAAAAATGAGGAAACAGGAGGAAACCTGTGAGATTCGTCCTGAATAAAGGATTTTGTTTGATTTTCAATCGGTTCGAAATCGAGAAAATTGGAAAATTAATTTATTGCAAAGTCGAATATTTTCAGGAGTGGAGTTTGAGTTTTTTTTCAGGAATAAGTGGAAGTTTCTATAACATGGAAATTTATGGAATTTGTCTGTGATATGGATTTCGATTGATTTGGAATCGATAAATTTGGGAAATTAATTTATTGAGAATTTTTATATTACTCGTAGGTGAAATCTGAATTTGTTAGAAAAAAGTAGAGGTTTCTATGGTTTGGAATTTTATGGAATTCGTTTTTAGCATAAATTTCGATTGATTTTGAGACGATACGAAATCGATAAAATTGGTAATTTTATTTATTGCAAACTTTTATGGTAATTTTATTTTATTGACGATAGGCAAGTTTCACAAAGTTTCGAAACTCGAAAAATTGAGAAGTTGTTAAAAATCATCGATCACCAAATTTGAAATTCAACATTTCAGAATTTCGAGAATCGATAATATTTGTAATTCAACTTTCGATGCATCATTTTTAAACCAAATTCGTCAAAAATTTTTCAAAGACTCTTCAAAATAAATTCCTCCCGGAATTTTCGAGGAAGAAAAAAAAATGTTTGCAATTTAAGTAGATCCCAGGGATGTTCGCTCTAATTCTTTTTTTGTTCGGGGTAAAAATTAAATTCTTTTGGGGTAATATCCAAAGAAATACCCTAAAATGTTCATCTCCTAAAAATTCAAAGTAACGATCATTTTTGTACCATCCCTCTGTGCTGTTTAAAAAAATGTCGCTGTTTGACGAATTTGTTAAACCAAAAGAAGCAAGACTCCGCCGGTCGGCTCGAATCGTGGCGAACAAAACAGCAATCAATAAAGACAAAGTTACGAACTGTTCGTCGGATTCCTTCAATCAAATTAGGAACATCAAAGTACCGAGTAGAAAGAAGGAAAAGGATGACATACACGAAGGTATAGAGGGAATAGGGTGGAATACTCACCCTGACATTCCTCGGGGGTAGAGACTCGGAATTAGCCTCTATCTTCGGGATAGAACCCGAACCCTCGAGACAAAGGATGTTTTTACCCTTGTACATGTTCGCTGGCTGGCACTCTTCGTCATCTTCTAAGTTCCAGCGCCTACACTGGCTACAATGTGTATGGCGTGGACGTTACGTTACTTCTCGATACTTGCCTGGTTAACGAATCGACTTGGGTGTGGTTCCATTGTCAAAGACTTTCATCAAGTTCGGATTTGATACCTTTCTTTTTTTTAAGAAACTACCCCTCAATGTCATTGTTACTTTCCTGGGGGAGGGAGGCAGTCACGAAGGAACGAGATAACTTTCGCTTTCGAATTCTCTTTGAAACCAGCCACGGTTCTTTTGCTTTTTCTGTATCTTCATTTTCGAGAGTTCTTGTATATCTGAGGGAAAAAATCGAAAGCGAGGGGTGGGGGTAAGCAGCAATTTTTTTCGACTTCTATATAAAGTAGGTTTTAAGGTGAAAGGTCAGGGAAAAAATTCGAGACGTGGTTTTTTTATGTTTGAGGAAAGGAGAGAGAAATGTTTCCATTTTCTTCTAATTTATGGTCGATAACGTCTTTTAGGTAATGATTAATAATTACGATTACGCTTTTTAGTACCAATATTAGTGGTATTGGTTGTCTGGTGCTAATGCTGGTACTGGTATTGTTTCTGCTAAGGTGAAAGGTCAGGAATAAAATCCAAATGTTTTTCTGATCGTGTCTGAGAAAAGGGGAGAAAATTGTTTTTTTTTTACTTAATTTGAAAATCAAAAGAAGAGAAAATTAGAGTGAAGGAAAGTAGGGTATTTTATAGTACAATATTTTCTTTGAATTTGTATCACAAAATTAAATTGAAATATTTTCATTAACGATTACTGATTGTAATTTCGTTTTTAAGTACTAATTCTGCTGTTAGTGAAATTTACTGGAATTAATTTTTTTGGACTGATGCTGGGACAAATATGGATTTTAATTTTTTTGATTTTCTTACAGAAGAAATTAAATAATAATTTTGAAAAATTGGAAAATCAAAAGGACAATTAAGAATTGAAACTTTTAAATTTATTTACTTATTTATTTATTTTCATATTTCTAATACGTAATTTTTGAGATCATACGATTTAGAGAAAATTCGATTGCTATCATGAAAATTAGATTCTTTAGTTTCTACAATTCTAAAAATTATATGATTGCATTTAAAATAAAACAATAATTATACAAAAAGGAGTTCTCCTTTTTATAATTAACAGCAATATTAATCATAATAATACAATTGCTGCTGTTGCCACTACTACTACTATTAATATTAATAATAATAGTAATAATAATAATAATAATAATAAGAAGAAGAAGAAGAAGAAGAATAATGATAATAACAGCAAGCAAGATTGTAAATAATTCAATGTATTAGAAATTTCTGCAGGAAAATAAAAATTATCAATATTAAAAAAAAGAAGAAAATCCCAAAAAAATAATCATTACGTATAATATATTACGACAAACATAATAATTTAAAGCCCAGTAACTTTTTTTCATTATACAAATAAATTTCAGTCGATGAGTTTCCTCATCCGGAATCAGAGGAGACCTTCCATTCACGGCATTTTTCACATTTGCAAAGCACAGGTACAGGAAGGAATTTCTCGTTAAACCCAGGATGGCGGTAAACAAGCGAGTAAATAAATAAGCATATAAATAAATATATAAATAAATAAGTAAGTAAGTGGGTGAATGAGTAAATAAATAAATAATCCATGTCGATACGCGTCAGATAACTCACGCGAGATGCACATCGACTGGATGTTTGTTCATCGCTTCTACGAGTGTCTTAATGTATTGAATAGTAAAGTTTACAGCATCATTAACTTCTCGTAGACGGGGAATACAAACTCAACGGCCGTGTACGTGTTACACAAACAACTCGACATCAAACGGACCGAGTGCCTCTCCTTTCTTCGTAATTATAACTCTCCTTCTGTATTTAATAAATTCAAGTGATAGGCATCGAAATCCAGCGGATATTTCAAACGCTTTGTTGCTATCGTTATATTATCGCTATTGTTACTCTTACTATTATTATTGTTATTATTATTATTGAGATTGCAATCTTCCAGGAGAGGCTTCCTGCCTTAAATTGTTAATTTTGTTGTGATATATTATAAGTAACGATTATTTTTTCCTCATTTTCTTTTTTTTGTGAATATTGATGATTCTTACACTTTTGAAGAAGATCCTGAAATATTGGATGATTTTGTAATTTTATTTATTGTTATATTGTAATATAATATATTATAAGTAAAAGCTATTTTTTTCTAATTTCTTTTTTTCCTAATTTTCGTAATTTGCATTCCTCTAAAAAGTTTCTGACATATTGAATTATTTTTCAATTTTGCTTGTTGTTGTTATTATTATTGTTACTATTATTATTATTATTATTATTATTATTATTATTATTATTTGAAAAATCAACACATTTTCATGAAAAATAATAAAAGTAAGCAGCAAATTCCAAAATTTTCGAAATTTCAAAGAGTTCTCGTTGTTGTTAATGATATTATTATTGTTATTATTGGAGAGGCTTCCTTCGAAAGATTTACATAAACACTAATACATGACAATGTAGGAAAACGTCGATAGGAGGATTTACTAATTACGCGATCGGTCGTTTCTATCTTTTCGCTCTTTCTTTCCTCTGGAAACGATAATTCATTTATTTCCCAGCATCATCATCTTTCTCGGCGTCGTTGATCCCCGAGATCCTTGATTATATTTCCAAGGGAAGGAAAAAAAAAAGCGACGAAGAAAAGGCCGATAACGAATAAAATAAGAGAAATAGGTAAGAGCGGCTAGGTTCGAAGGAGCGAGAGAGTGAAGTTTCGGATCTTCGTTTCGTCTCGATAAGTTCCCGCCCGGGGTTTTGGAGGAGGAAAAGTCACGATAAGGGAATTTCTGCAAACGGCCCGAGATTCCGAGTGGACGCTGCCGCCTCGACTCTGTATCTTATCGTGGAGCAGACGTCCGGAGCAGAGCCTCGAGACTCGGTATCCGTACGAACGAACCGGCGGATAGTCCGTGTGGGTACCTGTATTATACGGACGTCGTCCACATATCTGGATATAGACCACGTCATATCCTTCGCTCTGTATCGACATAGCGGAGGATACGGATACGTATATGTATGTATGTTCATACGTACGTACGTACATCCTGCGATCTACAATTTCAGGCTGTATGTATGTCCGTATTATACCCCGCGTACAGACATCGACCTGTCCGCCGCAGTCTACATCTACCCCTATTTCTTGGCTTCTTTTATGAGCCGGAGAGGAATGAGAAATGTACGAGCTTCGATCATACTAGACCTCCCTTTTTCTTTGTCCTTGTAATAACAATAATAATAACAATAGTAACGACGACGACGACGACGACGACGACGACGACGACGACGACGACGACGACGACAACAACAACAACAACAACAACAACAACAACAACAACAACAACAACAACAACAACAACAACAACAACAACAACAACAACAACAACAACAACAACAACAACAACAACAACAACAACAACAACAACAACAACAACAACAACAACAACAACAACAACAACAACAACAACAACAACAACAACAGCAGCAGCAGCAGCAGCAGCAGCAGCAGCAGCAGCAGCAGCAACAACAACAGCAGAAACTACTAAGCAACGCCATCACCACCACCACCACCACCACCCCAACAACAGGAAGAGCAAGAGTAAGGGCAAGGGCAACAGCAGAAGCGGAAGCAGCAGAAGCAGTAGCAACAATAGCAACAACAACAACAAAAACAACAACAACAATAATAATAATAATAATAATAATGATAGTGACGATGATAATAATAATAGTAATGATAAAGATAATGATGATAATAATAATAATAGTAATGATAATGATAATGATGATAATAATAATAATAGTAATGATAATGGTAACGATGATAATAATAATCATAGTAATGATAATGATAATGATAATGACAATGACAATGACAATGACAATGACAATGACAATGACAATGACAATGACAATGACAATGACAATGACAATGATAATAATAACAATAATAGTAATAGTAGCAGTAGTAGAGGTAGCGGTAATTAAATTTATACAAAAAAAAAGCGAAAAGCAAGAAAATGCTGCATTTCGATTCCGTAACTTTTCCCCCCCACTGTTATTTTTTTCAAAATCTTGAATTGATGTTTGGAAAGTTTTGTCATTTCCTTCCCGTTCCTTCTAAGTGTGGCGTTTATGAAACGATTAGACGCAGCGACGACCATCTCCAAGGGGATGAGACCAGAGAAGGGTAGTTTCCCCGGTTGGGCGACGTTTTTTTTTCTTTCTTCTATTTGTGTAGACGTATACCGTCGTGTGCATGTGTATGTACAAAACGACAAAAATAACGTATGATTGAGTAAAAGCCGCGAGGGATTTTGCAGCGTCGATAGTGTAGGTACGTTATACGTGTGGTAGGCAAGACTTCAGGGGTGGCTGATAAGGGAAGTAGGGAAGGAAACGTTGCCGAGCATTTATTGTTGCTAAGAAAAATCATAATAACGTTTCTATCGCACAGAGCGAATTTTACTACGCTGCTGTAATTTTTTATTTCGATGTATAGTGATACTTTTTATGGTAATGGGTTTTAGAGGGTAGGAAGCCAATTTTATTGTGTACAGTAATTTTTATTCGTCGGTATAGTGATATTTTTTATTACAATAGTTTTTCTTACATTTGAAGGATAGTTTATGGTGTTATAGTAATTTTTATTCGTTATTTTATTGGTAAATACCAGTACAGTAATTTTTTTTTTAATGTGGCAATTTTTTTAAGCGTACACAGAGAAATTTATTGAGCTTAATTAATTTTATTTCGCAGCAAGGTAATTTTTTGTACTTTCAGTTACTTTTATATGACGGAAAGTAAATATTCGTTCGTTATTGTAACTTTTGTTGGACAGTCTAGTAATTTTTTCCTATTATAGTAAATTTTTTTTCGCAACATAGTAAAATTTACTATTCATAAAGATCTTCGATGAAATATCGAGTGAACTGTATAATGAAAATCGCCATGTCCTTTCTCGCAGGAAATGGAAACGAAGACGTTGTTGCAAAATTTGTACTACGAGAAACCGGGTAGTAAAGAACGGATGAAAAAATGTTATTACAACCCCCCGGATCGGATATGGCCGAAAGCTAGCTGGTGTATATAGTATATATGTATATATGTTATATGTACACTCAATTTCCTACGTCTTCTTTTTTTTCCACTAGTTTTTTTCCATTCGCGGTAAACGAAATCATCGATAATCGAGGGGTCGATCAAGTATAGACGTAACCTTTGAACTCTATTATGTAGTATCGAAGATACGGATAGTTTAGGGTGGGTTTCGAGCTTTATCCGACTGCTGTGGCAGTTCCGGCGCTATATACGTACTATCGTATCGATATGACGACTCGAAGGGTCTCAGGAGCTAAAATCATTAGTATGTAATATGATTTTGACTTTTATGCTACCCCTCTGTTTTACCCTCTTACATACATAGCTCATTTTTCTAAAATTGGATCGTTTCCCTGTTAAATATTTTTTTTTCGAATTTTATAGAATTATCCAACCTCCCGCGTATTTTGGTATTTTCTACTATGTTAGGTCAGACGAGACTTACATTATCTAACAAGGTTGAAAAATATTTCGAAATATCAGAAAAGGTAGGAAGGGGTAATTTTGAATATTAAACTTTGAGCATTCATTTATGGGGAATCCAAAATTTCCTTAAAAAAATTCGAAAACACTCCAAAATATTTTTAAGGGTGGCACAAGACCATTCTAAATATGGTACTTATAGCATCAGTTGCGGAGGGAGTCTGAAACTCCCTTAAAAATTTAAAAACGTCCAAGACTATTTTCAAGGGTAATGTAAGGTAGTTTGAGGTATCGTACCTGTAACATCGGGGGAAATTTGGGTCAGATGGGACTAAAATGTTCTAAAAAAATGTAAAAGCACCCCAAAGTGGGAGGGGGTAGTTCTAAATATCGCATTCGTGACATCAGAGCAATTTGTAGGGGAAATTGGGTACAACGGGATTAAAACTTTCTCAAAAAATTCAAAAACAATCTAAACTATTTCCAGGGGTACCATAGAGTAGTTTTAAATATCGTGCCTGTAACATCGGGGTAAATTGCAGAGGAAATTTGGGTCAGACGAGAGTTAAAAGTTCTAAAAAAATTTAAAAGCACTGCAAAGTAACTGTAAAGGTGAGAAGGGATAATTTGAAGCATCGTACCTGTAACCTCAGTCTCGGGGGGATTCTAAAATTTCCTTTAAAAAAATTGTAAATCACCATAAAATATTTCTAAGAGTAGCATAGGGTAGTTTTAAATATCGTATCTGTGGAATCAGGGCAGATTTTTGGGGAAATGTGGGCCCGGCGAGAGTAAAATTTAAAAAAAGAAATCGAAAAGCACCCCAAAGTATCTCCAAAGGTGGGAGGGGGTAGTTTTAATTATCGCATCCGTAACATCAGAGCAAATTGTAGGGGAAATTGGGTACAACGGGATTAAAACTTTCTGGAAAGTTACAATAACAATCTGAACCTATTTCCAAGGGTAGCATAGAGTAGTTTTAAATATCGTCCCTGTAACATGGGGGTAAATTGCAGATGAAATTTGGGGTAGACGAGATTAAATTTTTCTAAACAAATTTTAAAGTACCCCAAAGCATGTTTGAAGGTGGGAGGGGGTAGTTTTAAATACCATACCTGTAGCATCGGTCTCGGGTGAGCCTAAAATTCGCTTAAAAAAATTTTAAACAGTTCTAAAACAGTTTTAGGGTTGGCAGAGGGTAGTTTTGAGTCCTTTCTCCGGTATCGGACGATAGGATACGATGTACGAAGGATTTTCCTACAATTTCCTCGTAACGAATGAGGTGTGGAAATGTAAGAGACGGAGTTCGAGGGACGGGGGGGAGAGGGGGGAGGGGATGAAAATGGGATGAAAGGAATGGTAAGGCGGGGTATTATTTATAGGGTAGGTATAGGCAAGACACGGCGTGCCATGCATAGACAGTACCTCATTCCCGAGAAACAGACGAATGGCCGGTTTCTGTCCGCAAATATACGGAAAATACCAGAAGCGAGCTATTTCTTAATATTCGCCGGTATCGGGTTCCCGGGGACGCGCCTACGTTTCCATAGAAACGTAACGTCGTCGCACGGGACTTATTCTACTTGTATAGGTACGTATAGGTACCCATACAAGTCGTATTCAATCTCTTGCTGTCGATTCATGAGAACTTTTGCCGATTGTAACCATTCCCATAGCATTTTTCGCATAAATCGACGGCCTCGAACCACCGACCGACCATCCCGGAGCACAAAAAACAGCGGATAGCTCTCGCCGGCGATGCCGTATATACATATATATGTGTATACGTATATGTTTATACATGTATAAATAAGATTGATGCAATCATTCTTAATTATTATCTAATTTATCATCGGCAAAAAATGAGTCTGAGATGTTTCGTAAAGGGTAATCGGGGGAGAGGAAAATCTGGAATTGACAATGAAAGATTTTTATGCGAATTTTTGCAATTCGGCGAAGTTTTATTAAAATGATAGAGGAAAAAAATTACTGTATTGTAGGAGAAATTTTTTTTTTGCTAGAAAAATTGGTTTATGAAATTGTATCATGTTGTGATGGAAAAATGACTGTAACGTAGTGGCATTCGTTGTAATAATTTGTTCTACCCCAGAAAAACCAACTATATGTCGAAAAGTAGGATTTTTTACTACATAAATTGGTGTAACTAATTTTATTTTACTATTTAGTAAAATTACTATGAAGTTATAGAATTTTAGAGTGTGAAAGTTGTGATCAATTTTTTGAAAATTAGTATATTATAATTAGTATATTTTAAAATTAGTATATTATAAAGGAAAAATTACAGGAGTCTATTAACCTGTTTTAGTGCCAGAGGTCTTTTTTTGTTTCCAAATAAAAAATCGCCAAGCGGCGCGATAGCGCTCTTTTCATTCCTTATTTTAAAAATGCTGGCAATTTTGGACATGGAACAGAAGAAGCGCGATTGCGCCGCTTGGCACTAAAACGGTTAAGTTTGATTACAGTATGAAGAAAACATTACTGTAAAATAGCATTTTTTGGATGTCCAGGTTGATGTAATAAATTTTATTGTACTATTATGGAAAAATCACTACAATATATATATTGTTTTTCTGTAGAAGTTACTGGAATAAATTTTCCCACACTGGGAAGAAAAAGTTAGTAATCTTATTAATTTTCATTTTTTACTATTCTCAAATTACTACATAAAATAAAAAATACTATATTCCAATAGCAACCCAAAGAAATTTTGCTTCTCTATATTAAGAGTTTGCCTGACGTCATATCCTATTCTGCAAATTACAACAAAACGTAGTAATCGTTATATTAATATTTAAAAAATTTTAAATATTAATATAACGATTTAAATATTTTCTAAGTATTTAGATAACCTTTAAGTATTTAAAAAATTTTCACAACTTTATGAAATTTTCCTTTTCTTCCTTCCTCGCAATATTGATTAATTATAACAAAATTATTAATCGAAGAATCAACTGTTGATTAATTAATCGATTAAGAAATCAATTACCGATTAAAAATCACTCTGGATATCTACTCTCTCCCATTATCCAGTCCCTTGTTTTGCCCATACTAATTCCCTCAAATCCGTGGCTTCGGTGCATTTTGTCGCGGTGTAGCCAAAGTCGGCCAGACGAAAGCTCGGCACTCGCTCCGAATGCAACGACCACGAGGATTGACCGCAAGGATTGAGAAACTGCCGCGTCGAAGGCGAAATCTGGAAATCCATTTCCGCGAGGTCCACGAGAGAGCGGCGGTGACACAGAAACGTCATTGAAAGTGCGAAGCATGCACACGTGACGGATGCAGCTTTTCACGAGAGCTTTTACGAGTGGCATATGTGACCCGGGGAGCCTCGGCTTTATCCGACACTTTGTATTCCTCGCGTACGCCCTGTATTCCAAGAATACAGAAAGTACCGGCGAACCTCTTGTTCCTGCAAATGTTTCTCCTTCTAATCGTGCCTCGGAAAAACCCTCGTTGTAAAAGCTCAGACGGGAATGCTTTCTTCATATTCACTGGGGAGCGATAGTCCGACATAACGTAGCAAATTTCCAAGAGCGATTTTACTCTTGCCCTTCTCTCCTCCTCCTCCACCACCTCCACCTCCTCCAGCTCTTTCTCCTTTCCTTTTTCCTTCCTTCGCTGTTCCTTTTCACCCTTAGCTCAGTCTCCGGTTCGCTGCGCATTTAAATCCACCATGCTCGCATGGAACTCCGCCACCCTATCCAAAGAAACTTGGTACACCGCCCATTATCGTCCTGGGACCGATTCTTCCCACGCACAATTTACAGTTCACATTTTATTCCCATCGCGAGCTTTCGGGGTTACAATAAATTCGTTTCATCCCTCGCCAATCATCTTTCGAACCGGAAACTGCGGTGACTTCGTATATGTACTTAAAAAAAAATCTTTAAAAAGCGTTTCCGATGTTTTTTTTTTGCTCAGCTTTCCAATTGTATACGCATTTTTTTCAAAAATTTGCCATTTTCACTTTCAAAAACTACAAAACATCTTATACATTCTGTCAAAAAAGTACCCGGAATTTTTAAATAAGACATAAAATATTCAATTATTTGTCGATATTTATTTTGTGGCCTTCAAAGTAGGTCCCATTTGATGCAACACACGTGTGTCAACGATTTTTCCAATTTTCGAAACTTTTTTTATAAGCGTTTTCTGGGATGGTCTTCAGTCCCTTCGACGAATTTTGTTTTATGGCTTCAACCGATTCAAAACGTTTTCCACGGGGAGGTAATTTTAGTTTTGGGACAGAAAAAAACCATAAGCCTTCTCTAATATTTTGAAAGATTCCGCACAATGAATAAAAATGTCGATCAAAGAGTTTTCCTCAAATTTGGTAACACAAAATTTGAGGCAAACTCTTTGATCGATATTTTTCTTCATTTTGAAACACGTGACGCAGTACTGAGGTCAATTGACTGTAATAGCTGCCGTAAACAAACTGCTTAACGGAACGCGCTCAAACTTGACATCGTAATTCGGTACACTAGTGCCAAAATAACAAAAAAAAAATTCAAATGTCTACATATAACGCGGGAGATTTAAATAAACTTTTCCGGGTACTTTTTTGACAGAATGTACCGCGAAAAGTATATTTTTTATATTTTTTTTATGATTTAGATCGACAGCTGAGGAAAGAAAAAACATCGAAAACGCTCTTTAGACATTTTTTTAAGGTATAATTTAGTAGCGCAAACATCAGTTAGAAACAGCATAATTTGGCACTTTCGCGTCGCGATAGGAGGGTTGACGCGAAATGCCTCATACGTAACTGGAGAATGATGTACGTTGTGTAGGTAGTCCAGGGGTTAACTGGAGTCCATGGGAAAAAAAGCGATTTTTAAAAATTCCATAGGAAAATATTGAAGTTACGCCTCGTGAGGAAAAATAAGGAAATAAAATAATAAAACAAAAAAATTATATAATAGTAAAAAATAAATAAATATAAAAAAATATAAAAATAATAACGAAAAGACGAAGAATATTTCTGAGAAAAAATTGTAAGAAAAATCCTAGGGGTAACCGGAATTCGTAGACTTCCGTGTTTTTTCAGACAAAAGAGGAGCTTTTTTCACAATAATCCTGGTTAGTAATAAAAATTCTACTACTTCTAATTTTTACACCTGGATCTCCTGCTTGAATTCCGAATCTTGAACTTCCTGTTGAAATAAAAACACTAAAAGAAATGCTGGGATAAATCGGACTCCACAGAGTTCCTTCTTTCACATCAAAGGAGAAGTCTTTTTTTACAAATAGCCTGGTTGGTGAAAAAAAAATTCTAAGATTTTTGATTTTTCCAATTGAATCCTGAAACCTGTATCTTCTACTTGAATTCTAAATCCTAGAATTTCTTATTAAAATCCTGAATACTGAATCTCAAATCCTAAGTTTTCCAATTAAACACTGAATTGTGGGTTTTAAATCCTTTAATTATATTCTGAAGTTTCATTTATCAGGTTGAACCCTGAAACCTAGATCTACTACCTGAATTCTGAATCTTGAACTTCCTGTTGAAATCCTAAAACATACTAAAAAAAATTCTGGGATAAATCAGATTCTTCAAAATCTCTTTTTTTTACACGAAGAGGAGCTTTTATATACAAAGATCCTGGTTAGATAAAAAAAAATGTACGACTTTTGATTTTTCCAATTAGATTCTGAAACCTGGGTCTCCTATTTGAATCTCGAATCTTGAAATCCTAAAAAAATCGTGGAATAAATCGGGATCCAAACAATTCCATTTTTATTAAACCCAAAGACGAGCTTTCCTTTTACAAAAATCCTGGTTAGAGAAAGAAGAAAATTCTACCAACGGAAATTGGTAGGATTAACACTAGACTTAGAAAAAACACTAAATTGATAGAGAGGCGTTAAATGCTAAGAAAAATCCGAGGGTTAATGAGCCTCCATACAATTGGGTGTTACTTTAGAAGCAAACTAAAGTAGCGAGAGGAGCTTTAACAATCCCCGATCGACGAATTTCCCCGGTACCGGTACGAGGAAACCGCGAAACAGGGCTTGAGAGTCACTGCAACCACTACGGTTCCGCTTTATTAATTTCGTAAAAACCGTCGGACGCACGTTCGCCGCCTTTTTCATGATTTAATTAGTTATACCATCCATGAGCCCTATCCAGCTGGTTGCGAGAGACCACCATAGCGTTCCTGCCTCTTGCACGTGGAGAAAGTAGTGCTGTCTAACGATACCTACAACCTGCACACACACAAACACACTTCGATCCTAACTTTATTGTTAGAAAAAACTCCGACGATTCATTGACGGGTGGGTCCGGATCGACACTATCGTGTTTACCGCAGATTTTTATGTTAATTTCCCAGAAAAAAAATTGGTAAGTAATGATGGGGTATTCACAAAATCCGAGAGAAACTTTTTTCCGGCATCTTAAATTAAATTTGTAAGATATATATAGATATATTTATTATTCATAATTAAAAGGTGCGTATCGATTGCATTGGTTGAATCAGGGTAATTAATTTATAACAGTTAAGAAAGCAATTACAAAAGTATTGGCTATTTTGCAATTTTTTATTCGAATTATTTATTTATTTATTTTATTGGATTTCCCTTGACGTCTTTATGGCGATTTTGATTGACGTTGCAAGCCGTCACGAACGAAATTACCGCTAAAAGTACCCGTAAAATTCATTATCCTAATTTATAAAATTTTCTCTGAATCAAAAATATAATAGTAGGTTTTGTGGTTTTCAAAGAAATGCTTTTATTTTAGTAGTAAGTCGTTGCAAGTCGTCACGAACGAAATTACAACCAAAAGTACTCATGAAATTCATAATTCTATTTTAATTTCATATTTCCTATACTTTAAATCCATTCTTTAACCCAATCTTCGTCTTTTAATTTCCTCGAATGAGAATCAGACTCAATGTCTCATTTTTCTAAACGCGGAAAGATTTTCGCTCGTGACGTTGCACGTGACGTGACGTGACAAATTAATTTCCTCCTACTGTATCGACTGTCATTCGTGGCTTCCCCTTCCACTCCTCCACGCGAGCGTCGTCATTTTCGTTACGCTCTTCCGTTGCACGTTCGTCACGAACGTACTTACGACCCGAATTCCTTCATACGCAAGGATTCAGGAGAAGTTTCCGGATTTCGCACCGGATCGTCGATTAATTATATGCTTCGCGAAAACGACCACCTTATTTCTCTAATTACATTATTCATTGGCACTCGCGAAGCTAATTTCCTGTGTTTCGTTCTTTCAGAGAGATACCAGCGAGCCATCGAAGCGTGGCCGACGTTTGAGAGGCTGCGGGAGCAGATACAGAAGAAACGGCGAAGCTACCGGACCGTCACGTCGAAGCTCCTCAGTATTTCGTCTTTCTGTCTTCGTATCAATCCGAATCCCGATGTCCATTCACGACAAACGTGCCGTGAGAAAAGGCCTTCCTGGAAGGAAAACGCTGGTTGTTCCTCCGGATGTTGCTGCTGCTGCTGCTGCTGCTGCTGCTGCTGCTGCTGCTGCTGTTAGTGCCGTTGTTGCACTCGACAGACCCGCGAGACCTTTTTTCTCGTCGTCCGCGGAGACGCTATACCAACATCGAGGAAGAACCGTAGCAAGTACCGTCTCCGGATGGAAGAGGAAGAGGTTCGTAGTCCTGGCGGGAAGGAATTCGTGTCGGAGTCTTTCGATATCTTTGTTTTCAGCCGAGATAACGATCCGGTCTCCGTGGGAGGCCTTTGGAAACGTGACTAATCGATTGTCAGTCGGGTCGAATTTCCATCCTCCAAAAGAGGATTTAGTGGAACGTCGGAAAGCGATTGTGGGATTCGTCTAAATGAAAATTGGGGGTTTTTTAAATTTTTTTCAGGGAAATTGGGATGTTTTTTCCATTTTCTGATAAGAAAATTGGTAGTCTCTATATCACTAGATATATGATTATTGGGTACTAATTAGGAATTTATATTTTTTTTCAATAGGGAAATTCGTATTTTTTTTATCACTACGGAAATTGGTATTTTTTTTATCACTAGGTATATTGTTATTTATCAATAGTTATTAGCAATTGAGATTAATGTTTTAGTTATTGATTTATTTATAATTAACAATTTTCTATTCTTAATATTCCAATTATGTTGGAAATTGCACAATAAATGTTAATAATTGAAATACAATTTTCCATACAAATATTGTTAGTTTCAGAACCAAATTTTAACACAGAATATAATTAATTACTAACGGTTATTAAAAATGGAAATTGATGTCTTAATTGTGACAAATTGATTTAGAATTTTCTACCGATTTTTAATAATTAAAATGGAGAGCGAAAATCGACACTTTCAGTACCCAATTTAAATCGCTGAATAATAATTCAATGACACCTTTTAATTATTATGATTAATATTTAAATTAGAACTTATTTACGAATTAAGAAATCCCTATTAATTATTTGGATCGAATTACAATTAGCAATCACCCATTAATTGTTTATTAATAATTGGAATGTAACTTTTCGTTCAAAAATTGATACCTTCAATTCGAAATTTAAAATGGTAAATAATTATTAATCAACGATGATTAATAATCACAATTACAAATTTAATTATTACTTATTTATAATTAATAATTTTCGGTTAATTACCAATAGTAAGAAAATACTGATTATATGGGAACTAATTAGTATTGATAAATACAATTATATTAAATTCATAATCAATAATTATTCACCAATTATCAATAATTCACTAAAAATTCAGAATTCAATTTTCATATTTGTAATATTAAAATTATCACAATGGAAATTTTAAATTTCACAGGAAGCCAGAGATGGTGTCTGGTAGACAGATCGTTGGGAGCGAATTAGTTTAGCGGAAAGTTCAAAGACATTGACAAAAACAAGAAGTTGGCTTACTATATTACTTTGCGTTCGTTACGGGCTAAGCTGGATAAAAAGATCGGTATCCTCGTTCCCGTACTCGTGCGAATTTTTACAGCGTCGTCACGCAAATTGTCCGACCATCAATCGCATCGATCGGCACGAGTTACTTCGAAGCAAAACGTCCGGTAATAAGTCCATGAGAACCGCAAAGATCGAGAATGGGAAAAGAGTGAGTTGCTTCTTAAGTAATCGGTAGCTATCGCGCTTCTATTTCGATCGATCGACCACGTATCGATTTATTATTGGGAATCAACAAAACCGATCATGGGATTTATCGAAAACAAGAATTGAGAGTTTTTCTACTTTTTTAATTTGAAAATTAAAACTGTCGATATTCAATTTTGCCGAAGTTTTGAAAATTTTGTGGCTAAAAGTAAGAATTTCTAAAGTTTCGAATAACGATTTTTCTATGATTTTTCAAACTCAAGATAAAAATTGCCAAAACTATAATTAACAGGATCTAATTTTAATGATGCACAAGATATCTTTTTTTCTATAAGGAAATTTTTAGTCTGAAACAGAAATATGTAGAATTTTGAAAATTTGAATCTTGAAGGCAGAGATCTGAAAATTGTTCGCGCTTCTAATCTGATGAGATAAAAATTCCGGAACTTTAAATCAGAAATTTTCAATTTGGAAAAACCAAAAAAAAGCTTTTACACTTGAAGATTCGTCGTTTTTACAGTAATTTTTATAGAAAAAAATTAGATCTTTTAGCTAAAAAATACAGATTCTAAGTTTTTGGAATTATGCTTTCTTGTATACAAATTTCAGCTTTCAGCAGGATGTGATACAAAAAGAATGAATTTTTATTGGAAATAATTTTTTCTTCAAATTTCTTTGAAACTAAAAATGTCTACTTTTGAAATCTAGTAGATAGTACCTTAGAAAATCACGAAGGAATTTACAAAAATATATTAAAAAACAGAAATCTGTATTTTTTAATTCAGATTTGTAATTAAAAAATAGAGATTCCAAGTTTTCTAATACATTTTTGTAAATTTCTTTGTAACTTTCTAAAGTGCAATTAAAAACCTCAAAAGCAGAAATCTTTAATTTAAAATAAAAGGAGAAATGATCCTTTTCCAAAAAAAAATTCATCCTTTTTATATTGATTTTTATTGAAAGTCGAAATTTTTATTCTAGAAAGCAGATTTTCAAACTTTGTCGTCCTTTTTTTTTAAAAATATTTCTACGTTTCATCTAATTTGAGTAGGTATAAAATTTCCGAATTTGAGAGTAGAACCATTTCCAATTAGAAAGTAATCGTTTTTGCGTTAAATTTTATTAAAAATCGAAATCTTTACAACAAAAAATAAAGATTCCAAGCTTCCTAACGTTTTTTTTTTGTAAACCGTTTGACGATTTTGCAAAAGGAGGGGGGGGGGGGGAGGGGTTAGAAATATTCAAAGTTGGGTAAAAATCGAGAACACTTATATTCGAACAAATTTAAGCAGATTTCAATATAACTCCTCTAAGAATCTGCTTCATTTCTCATTGGAATTGATAGAGTTCCCCGGCGCTTGAATAAATCATTGTTTATTGTTTCTCGGCATCGTTTATCTGGCCTTGCATGGCATCGCGGAGGATTCGCTCGAGTGGTCGAAAAGATTTATAATCATTCATGCATAGGAATTACGTTAACTAATTTATCGGCATACGTTTAAGATACGCCGTTGATACGAAATTACTCTTCTGCTGCGCTTTTGTTTTGCCCTTTCGAATCACAGCAGGCCATCGAAAGTGCCAGACGTCGAGCATAGAGCGATAAGGTAATTAGCACTCGTATAACCAGCTTACGATTAATCGGAGACCGTCCTATCCGTGTAAACTCGTGAATACAGATGCAATTTAAGGATTTTGTAATACACACGTACACACGTGTATTTATATATAGATATACGTATCTCTATGTACACCGAGAGAATAAAGTAGTGATTAACGCAATCGTAATTCACATTTTGGTTGGTTCACGTGCCCTAGAGAAATACGTAATTGGAATCTGGAGAGTTTTGAGGATTCAGGATTTAATTAGGGATTTCCGGAGTCAAGTTTTAATTAGGAAATTCGGCATCCAGAAATTAATTATCGAGCCAAGGGTTTAATTAAGGGAATTGGCATTCAGTGGCAGGATTTAGGAATGAATTTAATGATTCGGGATTTGATCGGATTCGAGATTTAAGTGAAAATTGAATTAGGAGATTTAGGAGAAAGTAATTAATTTATGATAAAATTCAAAGATCACCATTCTATTAAAAAGCTTAAGATTGAAATAGAATTTTAATTGTAAATGACAAATTGAGCTTTTTGTTAAAGAATTTAGCAGATTGAGAATTCAAAAATTAATCACGCAATTCTGGATTAAATTGGAGAACTCGAAATTGAAGTGATCGATTTAGAATTGAAAGATAAAATCAAGAAATCCATTCACTGGTTAAAGATTCAGGATTTTTTGGACAATAATTCAGGATTCTGAATTATTGTCAAATTTGAGATCTAGATTTCAGGACTCAACTTGAAAAATGAAGATTGAGGATTCAATTAAAGGATTTCAAATCCAAAATCCATAGTTTTATTAGAAAATATAGGATTTCAGATTCAAACTTCAAAATCCAGAACTCATTTCGATTGGAAATTCTAGGAACCAGATTTCAAATAGATGATCTAGTTTCAGGATGCAATTAAAAAGACTATACTCCAGGATTCGAGCAAAAAATCTTCCTCCTTTTTTCACAAAAAGGAAAAATCTGCTCTCTGCTAATTTCATCCTAAGAATTTTCCCCCAAAAAATCATCTTCTAATAAACAATCAGTATTACCTGTGAAATTCCGAATGGTGCAGAAAATAATTTTTTTTTACCCCAAATTCTGCAAATTTCCATATCCACCACCTTTCGAATCTTGGCACCCCGTGACTGTATCGCTGCGGTAGCGATCCAAGTTGTTACCAGTGAAATCACACTGAAATAAAATTTGTAGTATATCCGACTATTGCTGCAGTTGACTAAGACATCAACCACATGTAGTCTTTTGAATTTGTTCACCCAATGTTGAAAATTAACGAAGTTGAAATGAAGGAAATAAAACTTTTTGCAAAATTTCCCAATTTCGGATTTTTTAATAGCGAGGGCTATTTTTTAGAAACATCGAATTTTCAGCTTTGAAATAAACTAAAATTGAAATCTTTATAATTATAATATGTTCATTGCAAATTACGAATTTTTAAAACCGAGGTGAAAATTTTCTAGTAATTTTAACTATATTTATTGTTGTTCCAACAACTTTCATGATTAGGTCAACTAGAAGTGATTAGTGCCCTTATTTTTTTCGGTGCAGTCGTTACGGGTGTGTCGTATAAGTCCGTTTCTCCGTCATTATGTTCTCTTTAGATATTCTTCTTAAGTTTCAGGAAAAATATGATACCCTGCGTAAACACCATTACATTACCGTCCTGTTTAAACACAACGTCTTTGGACGCCTAGTGTAAATGATACCATTCCAGTTCCTACAAACGACCCCTTGGCACATATGTACAATGGGCCACACAGAGAAACGCAATTAAGTCGAAATTGAATTTGTAATAAATTCGACAAAGTAATGACAGCTGCGAAAGCAATACTGTCCGGTGATATATCCCGAACTGTTGATAATGCAATTAGAAGGACGCACATGGCCCTCGTGTATGTACAGTGCAAAGTATCCGGACGCACGTCATATCGTCATTTGTCCATCGACTTTACATTACCGATTCCCATTGTACGTGAATCAGGACGTCTCTCGTCCTATTGAATCATCACTTGCCACGTTCTCGGCAAAAACACGGAGCCGGTTTGCCGAAAATTAAGGGGTTGGCAGGCAAGGGTTGATTTCAAACGCAAGGGTGACGAGCACCCTCGATATCGCTCGAAAATACGATTCTATGGATTTCTCAGGGGCGATTGGGAATTTTATCGATTTCGGAATTCCAATTTGGTGGTTTTTTTCTTGATCGAGAAAGGGTTACAGGGGAAGGAAGTTAACATAAATATTTTATAATTAATTTATCTTTCGTGATTATTATTATTTTTATTATTAATTAAATGAACGACATTTTTTGAAGTATTAATAGACAAATTAGTAATTTTTTATTTTATTCGAAGATTATGGCAGTTTATAATTTTTTTGCTGGGGTCAAATTGGTAACATATCATTTTTAGTAATAACGAATAAAATACTAAATATTTATTATTGCTCAAGAAATATTTAGTTATAATAAATAAGTTGGGTTTTATTGAAATCGTGTTGTTTTCAGTATAAGGGTGACGCGAACCCCCGATATAAATTCTCTCGAAAGTGTGATTGCTCACGCTCTATTGGGAATTTTATCGATTTCAAAATTTCAAATTTGGTGTTTCTTTTTTCTCGGGAAACAGTTTTGACAATCATAGGGGTGTGTAGTAAATATTATTAGTTCAATAGATTTTGTAATATAAATAGTTAATGAAATTGTGTGATTAATAAAAAGATAAAATATTATTTTTTTTAATTACTCAGAAGTAACTTAAATTAATATTTTGTAGGATTACTAATTATATCAGTAATTTCTTTACTTCAGTAATATTTCACTGATACAGTGAATTAAACACAAATTAGGCAGTGTGACAATTGTTCGAATCAACAATTCCATTGATTTCTCAAATTTCATCGATTTCAAAGTATAAAAATTTAATATATTTTTTCGTTATTATAAAAATCATGATTGTAACAATGAAATTGTAACAAATTAAAATGAATCGCGATAACTTTTTTTAATTATACTAAAATTACGTAAAAATTGTATTCATATAAGATTGCAATTCCTGTATAATTATTTGAGCCGTTTATTTTAAGAGTGGCCTAAGTCCAGTTTCTTTTAAATTTCCCAAAATGTTTTTTTTTGGACAATTAACTTCAAGTGGCACATGTTACTACAGTTAACAACAAAAAACTAAAAAAAATGGATTTAGGCCACTTTGAAAATGAAGGTTCCCTTCCCAATTTTGGGAAATTGGGAGAAAATTCGCCTTCCCAATTTTCCCAATTTTGGGCAATTGGGAAAAAACGGCATATTTAAATGAAAGTTTCATTAAAATGACTCCTTTGCTTTGTTACAGCATCCATCCGCGAGTTCAAAGTTGGTCCGGGGAGTAATTGTTAGGCGTCCTGAGGAGGAAAGAAGATCGACGAGACGAAGGACCTTGTTTTTAACTCCTTCCAACACAAACAAGAAGCCGGAAAGCCACAGAGGACAGCGGGCGTCATTGATCTCCTGTTAGAATCGAATCACTTCGATGTAACAAGATAAATAGTCAGCGGGACACCGCTGGTGGTCGAGGGTGCGGATCGCGGAGTCATGCTGACTATCTGTCCTTACGTACGGTTATACTTCCCGCAAGCTCCCAGGAAATTCATTGGCTCGATTTTCCTACGTCTCGCCAAACATTTGCCAATTTTCCCGGTGTAATTTCGAAAAAAGTCCAATTATCTGAAAAGGATGTGGGTCCATAAGGCAGGATTGTGGCCCTAATAATTGTTAATAATTATAATATCTCGGATTTGTATAACAGTGATCCTTTTAATAATTTCGATGTTTTTTTGGAGCAATATTGACTCTTTTTTTAATTAATTTAAGCACTTTTTTATTGGAGCAAACCTAAGTCTTCTTATTATTTTTTCAAAAAAATACCGTTTTTGACACATTCAGGCGCGTTTTTTTAATATGAGCGCAATTACGCATAATCTTTTTTTTTTATGTATGTTGCACAAAACATTAAAGCACATCATATAATTATGTGCCCATAATTATGAAAGAGGTCTAAGTCATATTTTTTTGTGTTGATAAATTTAATGGATTTGATTTAAATAAAATACAAAATTTTTTTACATTCCGCAACATTGGAAGTTGGAGTTTTATTGGTCTTGATTAATGAAGAAAAAATGTATTGCAAGATAAAATGATGCGAGATAACTGAAAATCTCATCTTTTTCAAATCTTGATTTAGACCACTTTCATAATCATGGGCACATGTATAAAAATGAAGATGTTGCGACTGTGTGCTCCCTTGGGGCCAAAAACTCGCCTTATGGACCCCCATCCTTTGCCTTTTTCTTCCACCTCAGTTTTAATTTTTTTTTTGCAGATTCGTAATTTGCAATGAACGAAATTATAGAAATTTCAAATTTAGCTCATTTCGAAGCTTGAAATCTCTCCCACCCTTCCTGAAACTTCAATGTTTCTGAAAAATAGTTTTTCGACATTAAAGAATTAAAAATTAAAAAATTTTACAAAAAGTTTCGTTTCCTCCGTTTCGAGTTTGATAATTTCCAACATTGGGTGAAAAAATTCGAAAAACTAAGTATCGGCAAACATTATTCTCCATTTTTTCTTGACGTAATTTCGAAAAAATTCTGAGTCTGCTGTTGGAAAAATGGACCTATTTTAATATCAATTTTATAGTTTGATATTTCACAGTATTCTATAACTATCCAATTTTTATATTATTACAATATCCAACTATTCAATTAATTATTAAAATATCCAATATTTTAATAATAATTTTACATCCTAATATTATTATATTATATTATACTATTATGTATACCCTCTTTGGCTTCAGATATCCCGGAACTCGAATACGAAATTCCTAAATTTTGGAACTCAGAGCTGCCGAATGTCGAGAAGGTCAACAGCATCCCAGTCAGCCCCGGATTTAGCGGTCAAGGATTAGCTCACCTCAGCACGTGATGTTGCGAATGGTGTTACAGGTGTCTCCTCATCTCTTTCTCTCTCTCTCCAGTCCGAAGAAGAACCGTAGAAGTGGGTATTAAGATCCAAATACGAAATAGACCTTGCTATGGGACGTCAGTTACTAACATAAGATCATGACCACCTTTTGACCCCTGATAGGTATCCTGGAGATCGGAGCTGCCGCATCTAGCTTTGTCCCGGAGGTCAAGAATCCAATTTGTTGAGCTACGGTTTTGGGATTGCGCCAGAAAATGATCAGCAATTTTCAAATTGGGATCCCAATACGGATCCTTCATTAAGACAAATATATCTACCGGTTACATCGAGACTCTATCGTTGACCTTCTGGTACCTGGAGATTCTCTTTTCTGAATGTAAAATTTTCGTGTGGTGAGAAATTACTCTGCAATTATTTATTTTTTTACATCAATTTTCTGGTTTGTTTTTAATAATTTTTTTTAAGAAACGGCAACATGAAATAAAGTTTCTGAAATTATAAGAATAAGTTGCTTAAATAAAAATAATGTTAATAAAAATAATAACCATGGTAATTGTATAATTGTAGTAATAGTAGTAATAATAATGATAATAATAATAATGACAATGACAGTGACAGTGACAGTGGCAGTGACACTGGCAGTTGCAGTGACAGTGACAATAACAATAACAACAACAACAACAACAACAACAACAACAACAACAATAATAATAATGATAACAACAATAACAATAATAATCATGATAACAATAATTCATTAAAATGCTCGATAACAAATCCCTTAAATAGCAAAACCCTAGCAAAACCCTAGCAATATTAAAAATAGAAAATAGTAAAAACATTAATTCAATATATTTTGGCCTTAAATAAATGAAAATTTAATTGTCAAGTCCTTTCGTACGAAAAGAATCGAATATTTTAAAGATAAATGATAATAAGAGATTACAATAAAAATATAACAGTAGAAAAAAAAAATAAATGACCATCCTAAAATAGGAAAGGGTAGTCCTGTGATATCTGTCATGACGTAACGACAACGTTTCGGCCGGTTATGGGAAATCTTAGTAGATGGTAAAAAAAACTGTCTACTAAAACAAGCGAAGTGTGATCGGTTATATGAAAAAGGGGGTAGGTAGCATTCGATAGTTCCAATAGGGTGGTTAGGGGTGGTAGACGGTACCGCTGGCGAGAAGCTCGTCTGCTCGTTGAACCGTGGATTAAGATAAACCCTTCATTGGTTTCTTACCGAACGATTTTTCTCCTTCCCTTGATGCACTAATGCGAAGTTTGTTCGAGTAGTAAGAAGACTCGATAGGTATAAATACAAAAACTTCTTTGCCGCAGATTTCCTCTCGGTTTACACGGAATGAAAAAATCCACGGATTTTCAATCTCCTTCCTTTTTCCCTCCATTATTACTTCAATGCCTGCAGTTTTTAGGTTGAAGCTTGAAGTTTCCCCTTTCGATTCCGCAAATTCCGAAATATTTTCTTTTGCTAAATCAATGTCATAGTAAAAAATTATAGTCACATAAAAAAATTGTATTTTTTCCTTTTCGCTTATTTTAATATTAATAAATTATCACTTTTGATGGAAAAATTATACAGATTTTTTTATTTTTGCTAGATTTCAAGTGGTTTTGCTTTTCCACCTGGTAATTTCTAACTTTTGAAAAATTTCCATCGCTGTTAAAAAATTTGAAAATGGAAAATAAATTGTCAAATATCGAAAAAATTAGCCTTTTTCTTTCACCTCAATTTTTTTACATTTGCAATGAACAAAATTATAAAGATTTCAATTCAAAGCTTAGAATCTTCCCTTTACACCTTGGAAATTCCAAGTTTCTAAAAAATAGTCTGTCACTCCTACAAATCCGAAATTAGACAAAAATATTATACAACAGAAATCTAAAGATTTGAATTTTTATGTTGCTTCTGAACCCAAAGTCACCCCTTTCAAATCTATGAATTTTAATTTTACACAAAAATATCTCCCGTTGTCACAAAATTCAACATCCTTGTGACTTATTTTTACCTTCCAAAATGAATTTTTGTATTTTTCATTGTTTTTTATATTTATATTTATTTTAATATTTGTATATGTTTGTACAATTATTCCTTATTACATTTATACACTAATCACATTCGTTATTATTATTATTATTATTATTAGTATTATTAACATTAATATTATTATTATTATTATTATTATTATCATTATAAACTGGATTTCGAAGAAAATTAGCAACTAATTTAGTGTCTTCTCCTTCTTTTTTAGGAAAATTTCCATAGAGGTGCCGGTGAACCAACGGTTCCGACCGGCAGGTCTGGAAAAAAAAGGAGAGAGACGTTTCCACCCTATTTAGGGAATCTTTTCGGAGCGTGCAGCTTTTTGCTCATGAAGACGTATAGGAAGGACGGAAGCTAAAAACATTAAGAGGAAGCAAAAACTCGTTTAACTCGTCTTTCATATTGTCTTGTTCTCACACCCTCCTCTGGTAGAGCTTTTCAACCCCCTGCTTTTTCTTCCTGAAAGCAGAGCCCCGGACAGACATTACGGATGGGATTGTCCAAGCGGCACTTACTCCTCGCTTAAGAAATGATGTGTTTGTTAGCCGTCGGACGTACCCATAACCCGTCCGACGGGATATCAAACACATGACAGGTGTGTATAGGGAAAAAAAGGAAGGCAAAGAGAAATGAGTAGAACCCTTCCGGTTCTATCGATCTCCTTTTTTCCAAATTAATGTGGAAATCAAGATCCAACGGCGTCATTTCGTTGGATCGGCTTACAGGCAGTAGAAATTGTCAAGAATAATAGTATTAATCGTTATCATTACAATCATAATTATTATTATTATCATACGGGATAATTCTAAGGGACGAGCTTGCTGGATCGAACTGGAACGGTTTATGGCGTTTCCCAATAGCCGGAAGGAAATGCTGAGGGAATTCGGATTAAGTGTTTTTTCGGGTATTTTAGATTTTTTTTCGATTTGATTCTATTTTGGGGGATGTTGTAAATTTCGAAAAGGGATTTTAGGAAAATTCTCTCGCGAGAAAGCGTTTTTTTAAATTCGATTTTACATTTTAGTAAATTTTGAAGGAAAAGTCATAGAAAGCTGAGGTTCGGTTTATTTGAAACTTTAAATTTGTTCCTTTCGTTTAGAATATTTCCGAATTTTATCAAAATTGTCTCGGTAATCTATTAATTTTTTGGTCGACAAATTCTGTTTTTGGTTTTTCTTAAAATTCTTTTTTCTTATGGTTAAATTCAGTTTCAATAAATCGTAACTTAGAAAGGAGAAATCGTTGAGAATCGAAGTAAATCTCAATTTAAAAAATGCAGTCTGTTACATGTTTCTAAAAAATTTCGAATTTGTAAACAATTTTTCTCATATTACTGGAAACTCTAAAAGTGAAATTTCGTTTTTGTTTCCTACAGAAACTTTCTTTCTTTCAACTCCAACTTCAGTAATTCATAATTTCAGAAGAAAAAATTGTATTAGCTGTATTTTAAACTCAATGAAGGTTTAAAGTTTCTCTTCGAATCCTACAAATTTCGCGTTTCTGAAAAATTCTCTGTTGGTACTAAAAAACCCGAAAGCGGAAAATAAAATCTCGATTTTCTTAAAAAACTTCTTTTTCCATCCTAACTTTTATAATGTTTAATTCTCCATGAAGGAAATACAGAAGCTTGAATTTTATCCAGTATCAAAACTGAAAGTCTCTCCTTTTCGCCTTTAAATTTCTAAATCTTCCAAAAAAATTGTTACTCCCTATTAGGAAACCCTAAAATAAAAAATCAAATCTTCCTTTTACAAAAAACTCCTTTTTCTCTCTTCTCAATATCAACGAATTCTCCATTTCCATTTTTTTTAAAATTCCAGAGACTTGAAATTCCTCTCAAATATCCACCCGAAGCCTTCCCTCACAAAAAATCTGTAAATTTCAACTTTCTTAAAAAAAATTTCCCCTCGTTACAAAATCCAAAATTGGAAAAACAAATTTTTTCACAAAAGTCTGCTCTCTTCTTCGATATTTTTACTTCCTCTGGAATAATAAAAAACTCCCAATTTCTGGTGTGGAAGTCTTTTTTTCCAGTTCGAAATCCTGGAAAATCCAAAAAGGCTCTGAAAGACCCTGGTTTCTGCCGGAAAAAAAGGAAAAAAATAGGTACACGCGTATATATATACACACTTTTTCCACTGGAAATGGAAAGACCAGGTCGGTTTCAAAAATTCTGCAGTTGTTTCGCGTTCGGGAAAATAGAGACGAAGGAGGGGAATTTCGGCGAATTAGAGGCGATAAATCAGAACATAGGATGGACGATTAAAACGAGAATGAGCTGAGAAAACTGTTTGGCATGACAGGGTATGTCATTACTCTGTTACTTATAAGCTCCTACGTGGTAAACGTATCCTGCATACAAATGAAGAATGTATACTATTACAAAACCTTTTGAAAAAGTGACCTCCATGGAACGCCACGAATGCAAGGATATTACGTATACCACACGTCTTTGCGAGTAGCCATCATCGGGATGCATTCGCAGCCGTAGGAGCAAATAGAAGTGTTTGAGTATTAATCTGCCATTAATATGCACGTTGAATATTGATTGATCGGCCTATCGAGAAAAATATTTCTTTCGTAATATCACTCCGCTGTGCAGGAGACAAGACGAGCCTCGTTCTTGATGACCGAAGATCTGAGAAATGAAATACTGCGACTTCCTGATGATTCCTTCTTTATTATTATTTTATTCTCATCGGTGGCACTTTTTATTATTAATTCTTATAATTACCTTTTGCCGGAGAATTAATTAGCGACTTCGCAAGTGTCTCGTTGATGTAGGTTCGGTCGGAATTTATTAGCAACGTGATGTGCATTTCCATCGGATGGAATCAATGATAAGACGACTTATCATCGATTACTAGTCGTAAGCTGCTGGATTTCGAAGTAGTCAATCTTTCTCGGAAGCTCGGCAATCGCTGGAAACTTTGGAAGTCGGAGTGCGAATTCTTCCAGGAAATATGGATGATTTTATGGGAGAAGTTTTTACTCGAAATTTTCATAGTTCTTGATTTTGGACATTGAATGGGACTAATTCTGGTTTTGAATTTTTGTCAATGCCCGAATTTGTCTTTTTTTTCCGTACAGATTGAAATTTCAGGAAAGTGTTTGATTGTTTTTGGACATTGAATGGGACTAATTCTGGTTTTGAATTTTTGTCAATGCCTGAATTTTTCTTTTTTTTCGTACAGATTGAAATTTCAGGAAAGTGTTTGATTGTTATTAGAAAATTTATCTGGAAAGTGGCAAAAATAGTTGAAAAAATTGAATATTCCTTTTTTTTTCTATCTCAACTTTAATAATTTATAGTTTTCGATAAAAAAAATCGTGAAATTCTTTTCGAGATCCTGAAATTATTTACTTTCATCTCTGAAACGCTAAATTTCAGAACGATTGTCTTTTTTTGCTAAAAAAGAAAATTAACAGTAAAAAAAGTCTTTAATTATCTTTTCTTAGAAAACAAATCTTTTCGTCTACTGGAATTTCAACAATTCCGAATTTTCAATTGAAAAGAAAAAAAAACAGTTCTCGGGACTCTCTTGGTAATAACAAAGACGTTGATTAGTATTAATACAATTTTTGAGCGTTTTTTTTATTATTATATTTGCACCTTCCAAAATGAAATTTTTATTTTTCTTCATTTTTTATATTTATACTTATTTTAAAAATCGTGAAATTCTTTCCGAGATCCTGAAATTCTTACTTTCATCTCTGAAACGCTAAATTTCAGAACGATTGTCTTTTTTATCTAAACAAAAAATTAACAGTATAAAAAAAGTCTTTAATTATCTTTTCTTAGAAAACAAATCTTTTCGTTTCCTGGAATTTCAACAATTTCAAATTTTCAATTGAAAAGAAAAAAAAAACAGTTCTCGAAACTCTCTTGGTAATAACAAAAACGTTGATTAGTATTAATAACATTTTTAAGCGCTTTTTTTATTATTTGCACCTTCCAAAATGAATTTTTTTATTTTTCTTTGTTTTTTATATTTATACTTTTTTTAAAAATCCTGAAATTCTTTCCGAGATCCTGAAATTACTTACTTTCGTCTCTGAAACGCTAAATTTCGGAACGATTGTCTTTTTTCCTAAACAAAAAAAAATTAACAGTAAAAAAAGTGTTCAATTATCTTTTCTTAGAAAACAAATCTTTTCGTTTCCTGGAATTTCAACGATTCCAAATTTTCAATTGAAAAGAAAAAAAAACAGTTCTCGGGACTCTCTTGGTAATAACAAATACGTTGATTAGCGTTAATAAAATTTTTGAGCGTGACTTTTTTCTATCATTGCCCTCGCATTGCCTGTGAGGAACACAAGACAGCTGCATACGTTAACTCTTTAATTGATTGCGAGTTCTCATGCACTGCGCATGAAGGCAATTAGCGAAATGATTACATTTAAAAAATGAGATTTCTTCAACGCAATCCTCCTTTCCTCCGGCTTCGGAGGCAGAACGAAGCGTGGGGCGTCGGTCTGCTCATGGACTCGCGCCCTTTTCCGTCTCGGCCCTCGATATATATCAGTATAGGCTTCGTTCAAAGCCGACACTGGGTAATAATTAGTTCATTAATGCGATAATACGTCTTCCTTATATTCAATTTCCGGTTTATCCGCCTTGCAAGTGCGAACCCACGGTGTTTTGCATCGTTCCTTCGCCTTCGATGCATCGTATGCACAACAAAACACCTCTTTAACACAACAAAAGCTTCCACGAGCTGTCGGTTCTCCCTCTTGCGGCATTGTCATGCAAAACACTTCATATAATGCAGTTTCGCATGACAATGCAAGAAAGAAGCTGTAATGCGAGTCTTCGCGAAATCCTGGACACCCCAGACTTGCGCCATACTCTCGTGTGGGAGCAATTGCGGAGCAACGGGTCTCCGATCACTCGGGGACAAGTAATTCGCGACTAAATAGGTAAAGCGATAAATACATAATGCATCCGGTAAGTTTCCCACAGAAAAGCAGTTTCGCTGCGTTCAAAGCGTATATATATATATATGTTTATGCAGTTGTATGTACATACATATATATGTATAAATGTATGCTTCGTAGCCTTGTATGTTGCCGTAGCTGTAGTTCCATGAAATCATGCACGCTACGATCTTCCGATTTATTTATTTGCACGATCAACGGAATTAATCGATTCAATAGCGAGTGTTTTTTGCCTTCCTCGGAGGTCGTTCGTCATTCCCGCGCTCATACGGGGGTTTCTACTGGTACCGCGAGGCAGGGACACGGGGAAAATTTCGTTTTTTATTTTTCTAAGGGGTTTCCATGGTCTTCCAGGATTTTTTAAAGAATTTTTGGGCGTTTTCCTGGTTTTCTTTCTTTAAATACCTAGAGAATTCTGGGGAATAATTTGAGTGATTTTGGAATTCTCTGGAATTTTTTTAGGATTTTGTTGGAGGAAACTAGATATTTCTTTAGGGATTTTTAAGACGGTCTGGAATTTTGGAAAGGTTTTGGTGCAGGTCTCCAGCGATATTTTTTTCTGAGGGACTTCTTGAATTCGTATAATCCCTTTAGAATTTTTTTTCTGGAATTTTCGTGGTCCTCCAGGATTTTTTAGCGAATTACTGGAGATTTTCCTTCTCTATAGATTTCAGGGACAATTTCAGGAACTTTGTGGATCTCCTAAATTTTTCTAAGGTGTTGTTCTTTGAGCTTTCTTTATTTTAGGGGTAATTTCACGAACTCACGACCCTTAAGCATTTTCGTAAGTTTTTGGTAATTTTTGAATTTCGTTTTTTATTTTTCTAGGGGTTTCCATGGTCTTACAGGATTTTTTAAAGAATTTTTGGGCTTTTTCCTGGTTTTCTCTCTTTAAATACCTAGAGAATTCTGGGGAATAATTTGAGTGGTTTTGGAATTCTCTGGAATTTTTCTAGGATTTCGTTGAAGGAAACTAGATATTTTTTTAGGGAATTTTATGGCGTTCTGGTAGTTTGGAAAGGTTTTGGTACAGAACTCCAGCGATATTTTTTTCTGAGGGACTTTTTGAATTTGTATAATCCCTTTAGAATTTTTTTTCTGGAGTTTTCGTGGTCCTCCAGGATTTTTTTAACGAACTTTGTGGGTCTCCTAAATTTTTCTAACAATAAGGTGTTGTTCTTTCAGCTTTTTTTATTCTAGGGGAAATTTCACGAACTCATGACCCTTAAGTATTTCCTCAAATTTTTGGTAATTTTTTAAAAGCTTTATAGAGTTAATTTTAAGGACTGTAGTTTTCTGAAATTTTCCTAGGAGGGTTCTCCTTTGGAAGGAATTTTTGGGGGATTTTATTTTGTAGCAGGATTTTGCTAGGGAATGTTAGATATTTTCTAGAGATTTTAGGGTTTTTGCAAAAATTTGTTTGAAGGGTTTTGGTATGGGATCCCTTTGATTTTTTTTCGGGTTGTACCACCATTGAAGCACAACAATGACATCCGACGTGATTTGATCTTTTTCTGGGTGAAATTATCGGTTCCAACGATCGCGAGAGTCCCAAATAAAGAATCGGCGACCCTGTCGTTGGGAAGTGGCTGTTGCGAGAAAATTCCATTCAAGAATGGCTATCCTCTTTTTTCCTAAACGTCTATGAGGCGTCGACGAACATGTTTCCCTCTAATTAGTTCTCCCCCGTCACATGTTTAATAGAATAAGGAACGAGTTTGTTGGTTTCTGTTTAACATGTGTCTGGCACTGCTTTCTGGTACAGGCATACGTATGTAATATGTACATACCTCTCTTTGTAAATCACGTAAGAGAGTTGCATATAAGGAGAACGAATCGTTTCGCTTTTCTCTATTTTCTAAAAAATTTGAGATCCTTCTGCTCAAAAAAACCCAGAAATGGAACTTTGATAAGAAGAGTGGAAAAAAGAAATGTCTAAAAATTTTTTAGAAAAGAAGAAAGGATATCTATTAAATGAAGTGCAAAAATGGTACTTTACAAAAAAAAAATATAAAATATTAAAAATTGTAGAGTCTTCTCCGAGTTAATTATAATGCAAATTTCAATTTCCAGAAAAAAATTAAAGGGTTTTGGTTTTTATCAATTTTTAAAACGTGTTTGTATATTTTTAGAAGTAGAAAATAGTTTCAAATTTGTAGTTTTCCGAGATAATTTTTTTCGGATTCGATTTTTTCAGTTTATTTTCTATTATTATTTTTGTTATTATTTTCTGAAACTTTATTTCTTATATCATTCCAAATTAATTTCGTATAATTTAAATATAACGCTAAGAGGAAAATATCGCTCGCTTTCCACTACATTCTGGAAGTTTTAGGTCCTTGTGCTTAAAAATAAGAAAAATGGCCATTTACGAAAGAAAAGAAAAAAAAATTGCTACAAATTGGTAGGAAAAAAAATCCAATTTTTTGAAACGAAATACAAAATTGATACTTAATCAACAAATTTGCAAAAATCAAATATTTACAAAATACTTTTTTTTCTCTTTTTGCAGTAACTATTAATTTTATTATTTTTATTCTACGTTTCAAATTCTTTTTCCCTACTTTCATAATTTAATAGATTTTTAAAATCCAAATTTTCACCAACCTCGTTTCCTGTATTAAGTATAACAATGTTTTTTTTCTTTCAGATACAATTTGCTGGAGATGAAATGAGATTTGGAACCTCGTGGAAAATATGAAATTTCAAAATTTCAACCCGAAAATGTCGCTAAAATTAGATATTACCGAAAAACTGGAGAAATTTTGAAAAAGAGGGAAAAGAAAAAGGAAAGAACAGGTAAATCGAAGGGTTACTATAGAGCATGAGACTATTTATTTCTATGCCTTCTTATATAAACATATACTCATATTTCTTGGCGAGTTGAAATTAAAACTGCAATCTCATAGCTAAGGATGAGCAGTGGTATCATTAATCAGCCGTTCGTGTAATTGTGTGCCGAGAAGAAACTCTCACAGAAAGAGAGAGGAAAGTAAGAGAACGAGAGAGAGAAAGAGAGAGAGAAGTGAGTCCCTTTAAGACAATTAAATTTTACTTGATGTGTATACAGGCTTAATGGAAATTGCAATGATACCATTTGACATTTGTTATAAACACATCCATCTTTTCCATTGAGAGGGAAGGTTTTTCTTTTCTGTCGTATGCGAAATGGATGATTTTATAACATTTTGTTGCTATAAAGTTACATCAGATCTCGTAAAACTCGACAAGAAATATTCGAGATTCTCAAAAAAGGTCAAATGTAACAGGTGCCGTATCCATGTCACGAGAAATTATATTTTCATAATAAAGTTTTAGTTTATTTTTGTAATAAAAGATTTTTTACGAGTTTTAAACATTTCTATATTTTTAAATTCCCAATTTTTGAAATTTTATTCGGAAAATTTCGAAACGTGTGAATTATAAAATCGGGATTTAAGAAATTGGGAGTTGAAACTCCAAAATCGAGGAATTAAAAAAATGTTCAAAGGATTTTGGATTTTTAAGGGGATGAAAAAAGATTTCCATACAATTTGTACGGTAATTTTGTGTTCTCAATAATTTTCAATAATTTTTTTTAAAGGCTAGATTCCATGTAATTTAAAAAAAAAGGTGGTTCGAAATGTAACTAAAAATCTCCGTTTTCAATGAAATCGCTTTACAGAGTCCAGTCATAAACCCCATAAATTTCTTAAGGATTAAAATATCATCGGCAAAATGTGGAATCCAGCAAATTTTCTGAAATAAATTTATTTGTTGAGGAATTTACTTAGAAAATTACACAAACTTGTTATCGGTACCATTTAATTTTATGTAACGTCTCCTTACCATAGAATTTCCAAAAAAATGGGTTTTTTCATCCCTCGCAATTTCTTTAGAATTAATTTTCTTATAATTTCATTGTTAAATATTATTATTCAAAATTATACAATTTAATTAAATTACATGAATTCTGATGAAATCTCGCCCGAAAACGTGCAATTAAAAATAATTAAGAAACCAAAAGAAATCAAATTCAACCAGAACTGGTACAACGAAAATTGTCAAATTATTCTAATAAAAGATTTCCTTGCAGAATGGGATTAATTATACCAGGAAGATGAGAAGAGACAGGAGAAGGCGCAATATAACGAAAGCTGCAGTTCCTCATCCAGAAATTGATCAATAGGATTTCATGGATAACATTATTCTCATCTGTATGTTTGCATGGCCAAGCAAAGATAGCTCGACCTTAATAAGCGGTTTGCCGCAGAACAATTCGATTAATTCGAGACGATTCGGTTTGAGGCTTAAGTTAGATCAGACGTATCATATAATCATGGTCTTTCCAGCAACATTGCCCGAACGTGACTCCGCGGTGACTGGCACCCAGGAGTCCGTTTCGTGTATATATATGTATACAACATCGAGGATCTGTCTATGCTTTCATTATTTTTTTCAAGCTAATTGTTTGCTACAATGGCGCACTTAAATCACAATTCTCCTTTTGTCTTGACTCTTGCGTCTTTTTTCGTAATTTCAGAAATTGGGATTTTTTTTTTGAAAATAGGAGGAGGTTAGAAAAAAGGGTTGTTTTTTCTTTAAAATTCATTTCTAATGTAGAAAAACAATTTTTTTTTTAGAAAGTTGAAATTTCGAAATTATGAAAGGAGAATTGCGAATTTTTTTCGAGTTGATTTTTAGAAACGCAGAGTTTTGGTTATTAATTTTTGTCATTTAAATTTTCATTTCGCGTGAGAAATTTTTAGGAATTCGAAATTTAGAAGGTGTAAAGAAGAATTATCAAGTTTTAAAATGGGATAAAATTGAAGTTTCTACGATTTTCTGTTCCAAAGGTAGAAATTTTTAAAAGCGAATTTTTAAAAACTGGGATTTTACCGAAAAAGGAAGTTTTGTAATTATGGGTAGATGTTTAAATACGTAGCGACGAGGTAGAATTTTTTTTCAATTTGGAATTCACAAACGTTAGAGCTAAAATTTCAAAATTCAAAATAAGCGAAAGCCGAAATTTCTACGATTTTCCTTCCAATTATTACGAATTTTCAAAGCCGAACTTCAGGAAATCAAATTTTCCACGATTTCAGTGAAAATGTAATTTCTATTCTATTTCAGTAAAAATGTAATTTCTAAAAATGTAAGATTGGGGAGAAATTTTTCTAAAATTTGAAATTCACACAAACGAGCAACTCTCAAACGTGAAAAAAAACCAAAAGCAGATATCACTACGATTTCTCTTTCAGATGTAACGAATTTACAATTATAAATTTATAAATATCGAATTTCATCAAAACTTCAGGTAATCTCATCCCAGAATTCATTAACGAATACGTGAAACTTCCGGTACATTAAAATCTTCAAATTTTACGGTTCGAAGGTACTAAAAAATCCGCACCGTCGTTTCCTAAGAAAACCAGAAAAATTAGACACAAATTCATCAATCTATCTAAATCGGGAATTTCGGAAATTTTGTGAACTTTTTTCTAAAATCTGCAAGAATCTCAGAATTTCCGGGAAATTTGAAAAAAAAAAATGTAGGCGCTATTAGGAAATACTTAAGTCACTCGAAGACACTGACGGGTTTCTCTTGACATATCGTTTCCTCAAAGCGTAGCGATTTCGTTACACGAGATTCATTAATATTTCTCGCCTAATTATGCTATTCTTACCTCTGCCCGGGATCTACGATCTGACAGTTGCTCTACAACACAAGCGTTATGCAGAGTCACGCCAAGTCCTAATTATTTAGATAGTGATCATAGCGGTTTAATTATTTTTCCCCTATTCCTGCTCTATTCGCCGGTATGCTAATGCACATCCACATTATATATGTTTACTCTCAACTGCCTTTTTTGCTGCCAGAGAGGAGATGAGTTACGCCGATACTATTCGCGCCGCTAATTGCATTTTCCATATTCACTGAATCCCCTCCGATTCGATTAATCGCAATTATTTCCATCGACTTTTCCACTCGAGAGTTATCTCCGTGTATTTTTTATAACTTTGTTTAAATAAACGAATAAGGAATGAATAAATAAATAATGAATTTTCGAAATTACGTTGAACAAATTTCGAAAATTAGCGATTACAAAATTGAGATTTCGATAATTGGGAATTTAAGATTGAATTTTTGAAGAATTTTGTGACCCTCAAGGAATTTCAAAGGAATTCTAGAAAATTTGAAACCTTATATTTTTCCGAATAACTTTTTCAATTTAGTCTAATTTAAAATTTTTTGAACTTCGATTTAAAAGTGTCAAAATTTGCCAATTCTAAAAATTGATTTTTCAACAATTGGGAATTCAAGTTCCAAAATTGAGGAGATTAAAAATTGTTGAAGAAATTTCGGACCCTCAAGGGAATTAAAAAAGAATTATGTAAAAACTGGAGATAAATATTTTCTCTGCATGATTTTTTTTTCAATTTTATCCGATTGTTTGAATGAATAAATAATTGCATGAGTGAATAAAGAAATTTGCAATTTTTAAAATTGAATTTAAAAAATTTTAAGATTGAATTAAAAAAAAGTTTAAGGAGTTCTGGACCCCCAAGAGAACTAAAAAATAATTACACAAAATTTGGAAACAGATTTTATCAGAAAAAGATCTCTATTGGAAAATTATAGAAACACATTGGACTTATTATCAACACCCTTTGATTTTAAACATTATTTTCCTTTTCCATTAAATTTTTTTAAAAAGGGATTGTAACAAATAAACAAAATCTCAAGTCTCTACAAATTCTATAAAAATTCTAGGGTTATTTTAAATTAACTATGTTCTTAAAATAACTAGGCGATAATAGTTAATTAACAATTACTTATAATTACTCCTTTATTCTCCTTTGTTTTATTGTTCAACCGATAATTATATTTTGCGTTAATTTCGTTTCGTTTCGATCCTTTTTTGCAGATCCTCTTCAGTAAAATTTTAAGCGTTATCTTTCCCATAAAATATAAATCGACGGATAATTTCATTTGCGAAATGAATAACATAACGTTGTAAATACCGAAATTAAATAAAATCCTCATTTTCATTTTTTATGACGAAAACGGATTAAATATTTAATTTGATAATTTGAAATCCTTTTTAATGTGTTATCACGTAATTGTATCTCCAATGATTTATATATTATTTATTTTTACGATTCCATTACAATAATATTACGAATAATTTTCTTTCTCATTTCATCCCCTCGTTCAACTAAATAAAATAAATAAATAGATAAATGGATAGATAAGTAAATATCGTAATCTTTTTCTTGCAGGCTGACGACTACAGTTATGGGAGCGGATTAAGAAATCCGAAAGAAATTATAACATGCTCGTTGAGGATTCGTGTTGGAAACAATGCAGGACACCTTTCCCCGTTTCTTCGTCAAGAAGGAAGAACCGGAGCACGAGAGAACGTGTCGGCATTGTCAAAGAAGCTGGTCCAGAAGGAGGCTGAATCCGAGATGCGATCTGATACAAGTGGACCTACTCAGATTACTGTATACGAGCTCCTGCTGTGTCCACGCACCTTAAAACATCATTCTCACGTGCGGCAGCGTAAGAAACTTTCCACCTACGACGCGCCACGTGCAATGGCTGGAGAAAAAGGGATTCTCCAAGGAAACGAGTCTAATTAGGCAGGTTCCAACTGCTTTTGGGAAACTGCCGTTTCGTGTCACGATCGCCTGGAAAACTGGAACTCGTGGCATCGAAGGAGCAGGTTTCGAGCTTTCAAAGGAGCTCAGATTGAAGATTGCGATTTTTTGTTTATTTTGAAACTACGAATTTCCAAAATTGAAACTGGGATTTTTGTTGAACGTGGTCTTGAATTGTTTGTGGATTCGAGGGATGATTTTTTTGAATCTTGGAATTATTGAAGTCGAAAGAGGAAATCTCGAATTTTAAGAGGAGCTACAATGGAAATTTTTAGAATTTCTTGTTTTTTTTCCTAAATCCTTCTTTCGGTTTTCGAATTTCTTTTTTTACTTACATACTTGGGTACGATATTACAAAAAATTCCGAAAACTGAAACTCGAAGCTCCAAATATTCAAATGCCTCCAGGGTCTCTTTGTGGAGCGAGAAATTTCCAAAAAACTTTCCCATTAGAAATAAAAAATTCCAGACGTATTTAAATCCAGAATAAATTCTATCTTTCAAATTCACAAAATTCTCTGGTAACTCTCGGAATCTCCGGGTAGCTTTACTTGTAACGATACTCCATAATTAATTTCTTAGTAGCAGTAAAAGTGAATTTATTGACAGTATTTGATATACAGCTTTTTTTTATAAATACACACGAGAGTACATTTACAAGATTGTTTAAATTATACTGTCAATGGGCCATCGACGGAAGTCCTTCAGCCCTTAATTTCTTATTAATCTTTAATTAATAATAATATGTAACAAATCCCAAGATGCACAAAATTCGATAACCAAAATTCCAAATTGTGGTAAAGTCTCTTCCAAAATAGCATAGATTTTCTCAATTATCTCTAAAGCAATCCGCAAAAGCTTTGAATTTTTCGAAATAGTCGCAAAAGCTCCAATTTTCTCTCCACCGTCGTATTATTCTTTCATATCTGCGTCGTTGCGAAAACAAAAAAGCCTCCAGTTAGCGTCGATTATTAAACAAAACGAAAGTGGCGTTCGCTCGAGCTGTAGAAATGATAAGTCATCCCCGGAGGCATCGAGAAAATAAAGTTTGGCTTTGTAAAAATAATGTATCATCACCGACGGTCCTTTTTATTGACACAAAGAGAAATTCATTCATTAACATGTGTTTCAGGTGCATCGTTGCAACGGCATCAGAACTGACGTGATATTAAATCACGCTGTTGTCGATTAATATTGACAACGGTATGATTAAAGGGTACAAATACCCTGTAGTCTCTCTGTATCAGAGGAGTAATAACTAAGAAGAGGCCGCAAGCGAGCTCGAGGAACAGCACCACTATAATTCCATTGATAATATTTAAATAGGGGCTTTTAATAGCTGTCTTCTCTCAGGTGGTATTATATTAAGGGTTGTAACGCGAAATAAGAAGGAGAAGGAGAAATAAAGGGATAAAAAGGACGAAGAAGAAGAAGTCGAACGCTTTCGTCGCCTTTTTTTCGCTAATTGAAAGCTCGTAACAAAGTCACAGCAACGTGGGTTCATTTTATTTTAATAATAATCGTTTTTTAATAATCGATAAAAATTATAATAATAATAATAATAATAATAATAAAAATAATAATAATAATAATAATAATGTTAATTATCATTCAGTGCTTCAACGTTTAAATGCGTAGAAAATATTTTTTTTTACACCATTTGAAATTGAGATTTTTTTTTATTTGAAAGGAACTTTAAGAAATGCAGAATTTTTTAGTTTTTTTGGGAGGATTCTTGGTTCGTGATTTTAAGAAAGGACTAAAAGAAATTTTTTTGAAAATTGAAATTTCTAGAATGAGGAATGAAGGTTTCCGACTTGAAATTGAACCAAAGTGGAAACCCTAAAATGTATGAGAAAGCAATATATTTATTTTTCCAAATTCACGCACAAATTTTTGAAATTTGAACGTAACAATTACAGCTTAAAAAAAGGAGACTCTCAGACTTCGAACAGACCAAGTCCAAAAACTCTTCAACCCTTTCTTTTTGAATCCTACAAATTTCGAACTAAAAATAATCTTTCTCTACATTTTCAAATAACTTTTTAAATATTTTGGGATAATTCCTAAATTTGTTCGGCTCTTAATTAAGAATCCCTTATTTAATTTTTCTCCAGTTTATTATGATGTATTATTTTCAAAAATCAGAATGAACTATAACGGAATCATCCGGTTCAGCTTTTTTCCTATAATCAACTATCTTTTTGCCAGTCCTAGTAAGTAGAATAATTTTTTTTAGAACAAAAAGTCTCTTAAAACGCAAAATTTTTTTGCGAAACATCAGAATAATGATAACAACCACTGTCTCTATTTTTTCTTGCAGGACTTACCGAAGAAAAGGACGTGATTTGTAATGAGAAAGCAAAATGGTATAGCAGTTCCACAACTTTTTCCTGCCGTTTCATGACGTATACAATTTAATGCAATCTAATTGGATATGAAATTAAGTCAACGAAATTCCAACAAAAATGGGATGCGCGTCCGAATTTGAAATTTATATTTTTCCGACGATACGTGTGTATACGTTATATACGCGAATCTTGGCGTCGCATTCGTCATCTTTTTCTTCGAGGTAAAGCCCCCGTACGCATAATTGTATACGGCTGCATAAAACGACTCGATGTTCTTCGCTCTCGTCTTCTCCTCATATCATTTACGGAATTTATTACATTCGGAAAACTTCAAGCAAACTCCCATCGGATATTACTTTATCGATACGAGAAAAAAATTCGCTCGTTTGAAAAACGAACTCCAGCTAGAAAAAGGAGGAGCTCCAGCAGCAGCAGGAGCAACGACAAAGGAATCTTCCTGGGAAGGTAACGAATTCTCGAGAAAATCCGGTAAGAAAAGAACAAAAAAATAGACAAAAATTGGCTATACTATTTTGGAATTCGACGAATTCGATAATTCCATAGTTTCTGTGGAAAAGTTGCGATAGAAATCAATTTTCATAATTTTTTTGGAGGGGTAATTGCTAATTTAAGAAATTAGCAATTTTGAAATTTGCAGTTTTTTAAAAGGAGCCTTTTTAATATATGCTAATTTTTGAAATTAGGGGTTTTTGATTTGGCAGTTTTTAATTTTGCTATATTTGAAAACTAGCAAATTTGAAATTGGCACCTTTTAAATTTGCGGGATTTAGAAATTACTAATTTCTAATTTTAATTTCAATTTTGCTAGCTCTAGAAATTATACCATAGGATAATTAATTTCCGAAGATCGAAATTTTTTAAATTCGTAATTTGAAACCTGGAAATTTTAGAAGACAGCAATTTTTGGAGTTAGTATTATTAATTTCGTTCCCAGTGAAAATTTATTCTTTACGGAAAAATTACCAATTTTGCTTTATCGATATTTTAGAAGAAAAAGACTGGTTCCCTTGGGAAAGAAACCTGAGTTAGAAAATTCAAGATTACAAACATCTCTATAAAATTAATTTTGGGAAAAAGCTAGAAATAATTAGAAATTCGTGAAATTTCCTCAACTGGGTTGATTAAAGGTTCTTTTATTCCAGCAATTTCATGATTTCTGCCAAAACGTTGGAAAAGAAATGAATTTCTACTCAGGTCGTCCAATTTTCAAGCTAAACTGCGATTTTTACGGAGAAATCGGGGGAAAAATTGAAAATTTCTTCGAATCTCATTTTTTTCCACAAACAGGCGAGGATTATGAAATTACTAATTACTTTTTCCAAGCCAACGTTCCAGTTCCAGAAGAAAATGATTTTTTCAAACCATGAAAACTCGCTTTTCTCCACGAGGTCATCTCAGGGTAATGAAGTAGGTAAACCCTTTCATCGCCTGATCGACAGACCGATGCGGTCGTAATTTAGGTGCACCATCCTTTCCTGCAACGACCAAAAAATCCATAAACGCAGAATCCCACCCTATTATTTTCTCCATTCTCCAGCGATTGCTGGAAAATCCTCTTTTGCTGGATGCATTCTTCTCCAGTTCCATATCTCAAATATACAATGTAGCCAATATGCAATTGGCATTGGCACAAACGAATCTGCAATCGGGACCAATTGGAACCTCCGCTATTGAGACTTGAGAGTTCGTTTGATTTCTATCCGGCCTCAGGTGGAATCGTGGGAGTAGGTACTCTGGCAGCAATTGCAGCGCTAAAAATCGCCTCGTCGATGGTCTCGGCTGTTCTCGGGTTTATTTAGCAGTCTTGAGACCGGCCTTCGATGATTGAAAAAATATCCCATTCCGCAGCATCCTCCGAGTGACTGTCGGCGGCGCTTTTGCCACGATGTAGATTTGTTTGCATTTAAAAATCAAATCGGGACCGACGTTCGTCCCTCTTCTTCTCGGTAGGTTGCTGCTGCTGCAGGGTAGGTTGGTATGCATGGAAGGACAATGCTCACCAGTTTTTGCGTCGTTTGCTTTCTTCGACGAGAAGCAAGCATCGGACCCGACGGATACGTTGATGTTCCTACTGTTGATGCTGCGTTTATACCTCGTTCTCTCGATTCCTCGGTCTCTTGCCTCCTCCGCTTCTTCCTCTTTTTCTTTCTCGCGTCTCTCTCCCGCCAGCGTCGTTTCTTTTCTGAACAATGAAACCGAAAATCTTCCCGGCACCCTGAGAATGCACCGCATGATTACCTACTTCGAACCGATCACAGGAACCGCGTATATACCAGCTTATTTTCGACACTTTCCGCCACCGATCTCTCTCTCCCGTCTCCTCTCACCGGATTTTAGATTGCCATGCATCGACAGGAACCCTCACTTCCGTTAGCATCGGTTCCCGGGATCCGGTCCTGTGGGAACCCTTTGGAAATCCACGGGGTCGCTCGTTTCCCTCGAATACCAAAAATTGTATCCAGTAACTTCGATCTTTCCATTTGGTGGGATCCCAGAATTGTAGGGTCAAATTTTGGAGCTCTCAGGGGTCCAATTGGGATCCCGTGGTCTTGGAATACCCGAAGGTGGATCTCCAATTCCCGAAACACAAAAATTGTATTCAGTAGCTTCGCGGTTTTCAAATTCGATTCGATCCCAGAATTGCAGGATCAGATTTTGGAGCCGCCAAAGGAGCCCTAACTTACATCCCGTGGGTTTTTAATATCTGGAAGTGAATTTTAGAATTTTCAGAAATTCACAGAAAATTATATTTCTAAATGAATCCCGATATATGCAAATATAAGTGAGACTTCTGCAAAAATATATTTCATCGATATATAAATTTTATTATCACGTTCAGGGAAAATATATTTGTCTTTGAAAATACTTTTTTTTTTAGGAAAAATAATACAGTTTTAGTCACGCTTTAACATATTTGTAAAATATCTATAATATATCGCGATTTTATGTTTAAACAAGTAATAGTATAACAATAATAATAATAATAATATCATCAAACATAAGCTCTCATAAATTGAAATATATATATGTATATAAATATAACAGAGTGTATCCCCCAGGAACGTATAATCACCCGATACAAAATTCAGGTAAATTCCATCAAACCCTGAACAGCAATTTCTAGACAACTTCCACGATGTGGGAAAGAGACGAAAAGTAAGATTTTTGGGTGAAAAACGCTGGGTTTTGGATTAAAAAAAAAATATAAAGGACGTCGAACCAGGTATTTCTTTCTGTTCCAGGTATTAGGGTGTAATTGGCGTTGACGTCGAAGGACAACAGCCTACTTGTTCCAGCATAGCTGCATGCACGCGTCAACGTTGATAAGTTATGAAAGCGGAGAAAGAGAGAAAAGAGAGGACGGACACATGGAGAGGAGTATAATTGCTGTTGGATTAATGAGACGGCATAATTGCACGATAATCGACGTTCGTTTTATTAGGCACTCCTCTGTGGCCGCTACCGCGTCGCATATTATTAGAGGCCCGGCATCGCTATGTTGGGCCGCTGAAAAATGACAATTACCAGAAGGGGGCTTGCTTCTTCAGCGAACGGATGCCAGCCCCGGACTCCATCCATTCCTGGAATGCATTATTTATTCTTTATTTAGAAAAGACGCTGCTGGCTCCATCTGCCATGGGTGCGTTTTGAAGGAACGAGCTTTACTGCCGGGCCATTAACTTTTTGCCGATTTATCGCCCTTATTACCCTTGAAGCTGCTGGGCAGGAGGAGGCCCCAGGTCGAACACCTCCGGGGGAGATCCTTCCGACGACTCTATCCCATCGAACGGTGCATCGGTGGCTGCATAGTTAAAATTAATAGTCGCCAGCAGGAGGAGGGCATAGGATCGCAGTGGTCACGTCGCATACCAGCGCAATCGGCGCTGCTCTAGCGCTCGTCTGGGGCCGTTGGCTTCTCGGAGATGGGACTAAAAACCCGTGGCTCCGCAAAGGGACATTTAAATGATGTCGCCAGCTTGGTAGTCCGGTCCGGCAAAGGAGCAGCAAGAATAACTCAGCCTCGCTGCGTTATATACCCGCAGCTACGACTAGACGGACTGACGGATGGATGGATGGAAAGGCCTCAGTCAAGCATCAGTGACATCGCGATTCCGACTCTCTTCTTCTTTCCAGCCCGTCTTGCTCGCGGCCAGCGAGACACCGAGGCTCTCTCCGAGTGAGACAAAGAGAGGAGGATGCTAATCAGATGCCGACAACGGCGGCGAACTTCAAACGCCAGGGTAGCGTCAGTCACCAGCGGCCCAACACCGCGCGCTGGCCTCGCCTTTATTTGAATGCGCTATCTTCGAGATGACGAGGTACTTCTTTTCTTCGTCCAGTCGATTGGAAGGAATTCATTCGGATGATGACTAATACATCTTTCGAATTATATTTATATATATACATATTGAGTCGGATTTTTCATCCACAAGCTGGAGCCCAACTGGGATATGGCTTGTAATCCGGAAACTGTGTCGCTTTCGAGCCAAGGAATGGTTACTTTTGGGGACCCGGAGGCATTTGGCTGCACGAAGTGACCGTACTGCATCAATCCATGCACTTTTACCGGATTATTAAATACATATGGATCTCAATTTTTGCTCTATCAGCTGAAGGCCATGTGGGGTCTCGATAATGTCGCGTTCTACCAAATGAACGGCAATTTTTTGAGAGCCTGGAGGCACTTAGCCGTACACGGTGATCAAACTGCATCAGACCATGCGCTTTCAGCGCATCATTGACTCAATATACGGTCAAATTTTCACTCCACAAGATGGGGACCATTTGGGGTTTTGACAAATTCACTTTCTGGCGCTGGAATGATAATTTTTGAGGACTCAGAGGTGTTGGACTGCACACAGTGACCAAACTGCACTAAACTATGCGCTCTCAATGAATTATCGAATAAATGTATATAGCGAAATTTTCAATCTACAAGCTGAAGACCATCCGAGGTCTCAGCGGTGTCACTTTCGAGCGACGGAATGGTAATTTTTGGGGACCAGGAGGTGTTGGGCTGCACGCAGTGACCAAAATGCAGCAACCCATAAACTCTCGCTGCATTGATATACGTTATGAGGGAGAACAAGGGCGTCCGGAGAAATCGTACGATGCTTTGCATCCAGAAGACGTCGTCGTCGTCGTCGTGTACTAGGGGACACTCGGTAACATTTCATACCGGTGATGTATAGAGTCTAGATCGCGTACGAGCTGGAGAAGGACGGCGAGAGAGGCAAGCTGGCCAGGAGGAGACCAGATCGGGGCAGAACAGAGCAGAGCAGAGCGGAGCAGAGCATAAAGATGTTGTTTGAGGCGACGGACACCTGTGCCAAGTCCGTGCATATGCAGGGACTTGGCCTCCTCTTCTTTCTCCTCTCTCTTTCCGAGCAGCTTTATGCGAGCGTAAAATACGTGCTAACGTTGCCATACTTATGTAGATATTATATATACATACGTGAAGGAAGAAGCATACCTATAGTACATAACGTATCTGCATTAAGATGCAGACGATGATAAGCAGGAGCTTTACGATCTCACGCTCCGACGATTCATAGCCCAACAGTATCAACGTTTACCGGTCTTCACGCATTTCCAAAGCACTTTTTGCCCCTCGTTTGCTGGCTTCGCGAATGCGTTTAGAGGGGACACGCCGAGTGTTGCTTAGAATAAGCAACGAAAACGCTGACGGGCTTTGTGAATTGCGGACAAGTTGCTCTCCAGAGGTTCTGTCTGCATTGTGAGAAAGAGTTGCCGAATGGGAAGTCAAGGGTACCCGTGGGCAAGCTGCAGTTGACCGATACGGGTCATGGCTACATTTGGAGCCTCGTATTTAAATTTTTTTGTGATCTTTGGAACCAAGGGTGAGCTTTCTTCCCTTAATTCAGATTTTTGGGTACCAAATCTGGGTTGAGCTTTCCAGCCTTAATTAAGACTTCAAAATTCCAAGGATGGTTCCGAAGAGGGTCGATACCCTGAATCTGTGTCAATATTGGACACAAGTGGTGATTGGAGATGAATTGGATTTTTTTGGAGCCTCAGACGGACGTATTTTGTACGATCCTTCGAAATAGGGGTGACTTTTCCACCCTTATTAAAGAATGCAGATTTCCAAAAAAGATACTAAGGAGTGTTAACATCAATTTGAGCCAATACTGGACACCTACCACGATTGAAGGAGAGCTGAAGCATTTTGGAACCTAATATGGATTTTTTTTTACGATCCTTCCAACTAGGGGTGGTTAATTAACAATGCAACGTATTGAAGGTGTCAAAATAAACCAAGATTAGCCCTGAGCTAATATTGGACACGGGTCACCCACAGACGAAGAGGAATCGTAGCGTTTTGGATGCTAATACGGAAACCTCTAGTTACGGCCCTATAGGTGAAGGTCCTTCCACCCTTAATTACGAGTGCAGAATAGGAAAGAGTACCCGATGTTGTTCTCTTCCCTCTCAATTTTTTATATCCCTCAATCCTCCCGACCCACCCTCCCTTTCCTTTTTTTTCCTTTCTCTTTCGCTCTCTCGGCCTGTGGAACAAAATTATTGATTCAAAGGCGTGTTAAAGGAGTGAATAAACTTGAGCTGGTAAAAAGGCGACTAAGATATCCCTGGCGAAAACCTTAAAGTACCGTGAAAGGGTAATGGAGGGTTCATAAAGTGGATTATCGAACCATATACATGGGGAATCCCACAATATTTTGCCGACTAATATAGCAAATATCTTTAGGCGGAACAACAGCTTGTCTGGAGCTCGCAGTCTTGCATAAAGTACATCCAGTGGTATCCTTGCGATGCAGGTGCATAGTTATAGATATTATTGTACATCCGAGAGATGACACGAGGGGGTGGGGGATCGTGATGTATCCTGTTGCATATTTCACCTGGGCAAAGGGGGAGAGCAGAAGAAGGCCTGAAGTTGCTCTTCCTTCCTTTCTTTCTCGTGCCTCCTCCTGTTCCACCTTTTGTCCCGCTTCAACCCATACGCTGGCTGTGTAAATCAAACGCGCGCTGCCCGCTTGTAAATCTCTCGATAAGTACACACCATAGGGATAATTTACGCAGCCGCCGTACCTTTAACGGAGTTAGTTTAGACCCCGTCGATGCGGATGCATTCGGCTGTCCCGAACAACGGGTACCCCGATGGCGAGGAGTATCCTCGCCAGGAGCTGCACTCGCTGCACCGAGCGCGGCTTGCGGCTCCTCGTTAAGTGGGGATGTATTACCGTGGAAACGACCCATATGCACCGTTTCGCAGATAAATCTCATCTGGGTGATCCTCAAAACTTTTTATGGCTCCCGCTATTCCTTTCCTTCACCCTTTTTTCATCAAATCGCCGCTGCAATTGTTATCCAGCCGAGGGTTGCATCAATTGTTTCGGAGCATCACTGAGCATTCGTCCAACGAAGCCCTCCAGGGTCCGGATGAGAGACTGGTTCCACTGGAAATAATTGGGTCCAGATGGAACTCCCAGTCTCCTTTCACAGAGAAAGTCCCGGTTGGGATCCTATGGGATCTTGTAGGATTTGAAAGAGAAATAGTGGTTTCACAGATTCTGCAGGATTTCATCTGCTTTTTACCTATTCCTATTGGGTATGTCGATGGTGTACGGATGTTACAGGATCTCTCGGTACCAGAAGTCACCATACAGGTGCTATTAGGTTCTATAGGACCCAGGTGGCCTTACTTTTTCGTCCACTCTTATCCGATTCCTACTGGATCCTATAAGATCCTACACGATCCTACAAGATCCTACAAGATCCTAACCATACCACTTGGTATCCTAGGGAAATTTAAAAAAGGATCCCTGTAAGGTCCTACAGGATTGGTGCATATGGATCTTACAGGGTCCTACTCGTACCACTTAAATCCTACAGAACTGGAGCAGGTGCATGAGATTGACTGAGATCCCATGAGATCCTATGAATTTTAAACAGGTGCAGGAAATAAGTACGCTCCACATTTATTAGATCCCATAGGATCTTTTCACACACAACCTGGATCCTTACTCGGGACTTGGTCTTCGGGTTTCCGGTAGCCTCGACGATTTTTACCATCCACGCATTCGGAAGAAAGGGCTCGTCACTGAACGATTACGGGAAGTCCGGATCTCGCAGCTACCAGATGGACTTTATTTATCATCACTGGCTGCTAATATATTTTTTTTTCCAAAGGGTATATTTTACTCCTTCCTCGCACACTTCTGTGATGTATGGGATTTTCTCCGGCGATATATTTATACACTCATGCGCGACTCGCTTGTGAAGTGCCGGTATGGTGTATCGTACCTACGGCATACCATTTCAAAGAAGACGAATATAGGTGTGAAGAAGGCTCGGGACCCGAGAAAAGGAACGGAGGAAGGTGACGACAGGTGGGCTTATAGTTTCTTGATAAATGAAGTGCTACTTATCAGCCGATGCATCAAATCTGTCTGTTACCACCGGGAACCAACTATATTAGAAGCTTGTTTACTCTCGTTCTATTATATATACGTGTTTTCCTTTTAACCATCTAGATTTTATTCAGGCATTTCCAGGGTGAAAATGAAATCCGAACTTCAAAGAAAATCTGGGAACTTAGATTTTTAGGAACATTTGGTAAATACGCGAGAAATTGCAATGTAGGAATTTCTGAAAAATCTGAGTGTTTTGTACAGAAAAAAATCGTGATTTGTACAGAAAGAATTGAACCTTCTGGGTATTTCAGTTTGTTTTAGTGTTAATTGTCTTACGTTAGTAAATAAAAATAAAAGATATCAATACTCGAGTTGGTGTTAAAAAATATGTCTTATCATACCAGAGATATTCTAAATGACAGTGTTAAAAGAAGAAGAACACGATTAAAAGAAGTTTAAAAAAAAGTTCTTAGTTAGAAGTTAAAAAAAGTTTTAAGTTCGAAAAATGCAGAAGAAATACTGTGGAGGAATTTACGAAGAATCTCGTTGTTAAAATTGCCATTTTTATAGTGAGACACGGACCTTAAAGGGGTAACAGTTTGATATAGTGTTAATTTTGATAGAAAATAAAGAAGGAGGACATCAATGGCCACTGCAGTGTTAAAATATATTTGCTACCAATCTTGAGATAAGTAATAATGTTAAAGGAGAACACGATTACCACTTAAATGCAAAGTTTTTCCGCTTAACACTTTTAATGGGAAGCATAGGTGTCACTTTCAACACAATTTTCATAGTTGGAAATTTCAACCAAAATAAATCCATAATATTTTCAAAATTTCTTGTAAATACCTACTCTAAAAAAATTTAACGTAGGGAATTAGTATTAATTTTGATACTGAGATTTTTCGGAAATTACATGCATCCCCATTGAATTTCTTGTTTTCTTTTATTATTATTATTATTACTATTATTATTATTATTATTATTATTATTATTTCAAGATCAGCATAAGGCGTCCCGCTGAGAGCTTCGAAAGAACGCGATGCATATTATTTCCTGGTATTAAAACATTCCGGTGTTAAAGCAACATTGTGCCTCTCACGAATATGTATATGTATATATACATATATATATATGTACGTACACCTTGTATTATATATTTATCGCCGTAACGCTCGCGATGCATTTCATATCCACGAACAGAAGTTACGTTCCGTTCTTACAGAGGGTTACTAGGGTCACTGCGAACAAGAAGCACAGATATATTGCCTATATATTTATAATCTATAAGTGATTCACACACGAGGAGAAAAAAGAAAAAGGCAGGAGGATGGTAAATTTTACCACGTTGCTGTATTGCGATTTCTCCGATCTGGAAGCACATTTTGCTACATTAGGATAATTTCGATTCAGGAAATTTGTCCCACGTTGCTGTAATTTTGTAAAGTAAAAAGTTATAGAATTTTAATACAATGTAGCAATTTTTATTTTGCTACATGGTAGGGTTTTCTGTAATTTTTATTATTAAAATAATTGCAATTTTGCTGAAAATTCGACCATTTTCAAGCAAACTACTGCGATACGATTATTTAATTTCATGATATTTGAGCAATTTCGATATTAAAGGAAGTTTATTTTAAGGTAGTGTGGTAATTCTTACTTTGCAACATAGTAAAATGTATTATTAGGTTGAAATTGAATTGTTACGTATAGTAAATTTAAAAAATTTTTTACAGTAATTTCTACAATGTAAACAGCTAATTCTTCAAACTGTAAAAAATTCTACAACGAAGGAAATTAATTTTAATATAGTGTGGTAATTTTTACTGTGCTAGATAGTACAATTTTCTATCCGATTTTTAAATATCTATCTATCCGTATTTCTAAAGTTTTTTCACAGTAATATTTATAATGCAAATAATGAATTTTTCTACATTTTAAAATATTTTACAATGCAGGAAATTAATTTCCACGATATATTAATTATAAAGCCAATTTCGGTATCAAAAGTAGCCGATTTTCCTACAATTGAGCAACTTTTACGAAAAAGATAAATGATCCAACGTTACGATAAATCTCCAAATTTTTGTAGGACCAAAAATGGAAACAGCCTGATTCCGGCTGCTCCCCTGCAATCAGCAATTAGTGGTGCAATAAATTGAAAGGACAATGAGCGAACCCCGGTGTCTTCAATTCGGGCACTTCGTTAGATAATAAAGAAGTACAGCGTGCACCGGCGCGGTGATGGAAAAATACAGACCCCGCTTTTCTTGCAACCCTCCTGCTTTCCCGGCGAAGGTGTTAACGACTTTTAGATCATTAGTTACTGAAACTACCAATACAATTATCGGGCTCGGAAATTTATTCCCTTAATCTCGGCTCGGGACTCGGCGAGATTACTTGTGAGCTACCACGAGCAATTCGGAGAGTAGTTCTACTAGATGGTAGCAGTAGCAGTAGCAGTAGCAGTGCGACTACCCTACCTTCGGCTGCTTCTTCTATTTTTTATGATACCGCAGCTACTCTTAATTAACCTGGTATGTATATATGTAGCGATATATGTATGTAGATATATTTGTATATACATACAAAAAATAATAATAATTAGTAGTAGTTATAATAATAATAATTAGACAAAAATAATAATTAGTAGAATTTACTAAGAAAATTATAAAGATACGCTTTTAGTGAAAAATAAGAAAGAATAATTATATTGGATAAATAAATAATAAAATTTGGAAAAAAGTGCCTGAAATATAAGAATTTTTTGTAATAATAAAACATAAAACAATAAACGCAAATATTTATCGTAAAATTAAAGATATCGTTAGATTTTTTTGCATGTTTAATGTAGTTCGAATTAATTGTATTAGTTTACATCATGTGCCAATGTTTATTATTTTTATGAATGATTTTTTACTAGCAATTTGTATTAGCGATTTTCATTAACAATTTTTTTTAGTAATTTTTGTCAGCAATTTTCATAGGCAACTCTGGTGTCCAATTTTCTTTAATAAAATGTGTTTATATAAGCAATTGAAATTAGCGATTTTTATTTACAATTTTTATTTACAACCCATATTAGCAATTTGCAATATTCCGATGCCATTTAATTATTTCCTAGAAGTCCAGTCTAAAGTAACCTAAGTCCAGTTTTTAAAAAATTTTTAAAATGTCTTTTATGACAGCTAACTTCAAGTGGCACACGTTACTACAGTTAACACTTTGAATGCCATGTTGGTCACCGGTGACCGATACTAAACTTTCCGTACAGGCCGCGTCGGTTATGACAAATGCAATAGCGTATATCATTACGACCCACGCGGCGTGAATAGGGGGTCACGTAAATTTTACGTAGCAGTCAAAGGGTTAACAACACAAAAACTCAGAATTGGACTTGAGCCACTTTCAAAATAAACGGCTCCTATACATAATGAGTACCATCAGTACACAGTGAAGACAGTTTGTATATTTTTCAAAATTATTAAATAAAAAAATGACTCTCCACCACCCTTCCCTGCGACACCAGGAAATCAAAGCTGAGGCGAAAGGGAAGATTTCAGGGGCTGGGATGAAGGAGAAGGAACGATAAGAAGGTGGTGGCGATGGTGGCGTTTGCAGAATGGATTCATTATATTTTCCTGAAGCGTCGCGAGAAGCTTAATCAAGCCGGCAGCCGAGCGGAATCAGCAAGAACCCCATTAGTATTACGTTTCCTTCGTTTTCCCTTCTCTTCCCTTCTTCCACCCACGTGCAGGACACTCCAGGGACTCATTGTCGAACCTAATAACCGCAACTTTTAATTGAATTCTACGAGTGCTACGAATCAACTTTTGCTTCGTCCTGATTGGTTTTCTCCTCGCTGTCAAGCTGCTGATTCGAATTCCATCCTTATTTTCAATCAGGGTACTCGGGGCCCTTGAGTAGGGCCCAAATGCTTGCCTCCAATAGGAGAGACCTTACATAGGATTTTTCTGTGGTGGTTTCAAGTAGCAAAGGTCCCAAACAGGGTCACTTTAACCGTTTGAGTGCCAGAGGTCTTTTTTTGTTTACAAATAAAAAATTGCCAAGCCGCGCGATAGCGCTCTTTTCATTTCTTATTTCAAAAATACTGGCACTTTTGGACGTGGAACAGAAGAAGCGCGATTGCGCCGCTTGGCACTGAAACGGTTTAGTGGAAAAGAGGTAAATAGGGTCCCCAGTATTTCCATATTTTTGGTTAGGGTTTTTACTAATTAATTAATATTCTATTGAGATGAATCGTTGATGAAACAATAATTGAAAAATAAGATACTAAATATTGGGTCATATAAAAAGTCTCCGCGTATTTTGCCACTAGATGTTGTTGAAAAAACCGCGGGGACTTTTTATATGACCCAATATTAACGGAATAATTTAAATACCTGGGGACTTTTTCTTTAAGGGTCTAGGTAATACAGGTAAGGTAACTAATTAAATCGCAGGGAATTAATTAATTAATTTTAGGGATCATGAGTTGAAGATTTACATTAATGACGTCATGAGAGTGGCAATAGTAGACTTATTGCAATATATTTATTTGCAATTAGATTGAAGAATGTTGAATTTCGAAAATAGTGTAATTAGCTTTAAACAGGACTCTAAATAATTATAGAGATTAAAAATACCAGCCTAGTAATATTTGCATTCCTCATTGTATGAGATAGAAAAAGTTAAATTTGTTACGTCATGAAAACTGCAATAATGCAAATTTATTCACGTCAATTGCAATTAATTTAAAAAATAGAGTTTTCTAAAATTTAATTACCCGAAATTTAAAAACACTATATTTCCTATTTTTCGATATTTCCATTTTCTGTCTCACATTAGAAAAATCGCCCCCCCCCCCCTTATTCTCCCCCTTCCCTTGTTTCCCGTCAGGTGATTTTTAAAAATAACGGTTTGAAATTTCAGACGAATTATCCAGATGCATTTCTCTTATTTCTGCACTTATAAAAATGTCATGTAAATGGAGCTAAAAAACAGTCGGTGATTTATTCAGACAAGTTTCTAGCCAAGAAGAGGCACAGGATAAGAAGTCGAAAACATGCAGTGAGGTTTGTGTTTGTGAAGGATGCAGCGTGGATTGCAGTACAAAGTGCATGTGTTTTAATGTGTGCCTGTGTGTGTATGGATGTATATATATATATATGTGTGGGTATAAAGGGAGAGATACTCGCATCGACGCATCCGGATGGGTAGTGTATAGAAAAGAAGAAGAAGGAGTGCCGTTAATTACAATGCACGATTGGTTTAATTGCATTCTTTATGCACCCGTTCGCTCTCGCGCTCATTCTCCACTAAGGTAATTTCTTTCGACGACTTTAATATACGTACGCGAGACGTAGGAGACGCAGCTTTCAGCTTTTTGTACCTGATTCCTTCGTCCCATCAGCAGCTTCAATATCAACAATTATGATTCTATATATAAGGAGCTTTAAGTGATTAAGCCTCTACACAGGCAAACCTCACCTTTGCGTGTGTATGTATACATGTATGTATATATTTATGTTACTGTGTATGTATACGTGTACGTAGATTGGATCAGGTCCATTGGTGGATGTGCGTAGGTAAGAAAAAAAATGATAAAAACAATTTTATTTTGAAAGGAATATTTTTTTACGGAATATGTTTTTTTTTTGCATCGGGTAGAAAAAGTAGGATGTCAAAATTTTGGATGGTCTAAAACCAGGAACTTTGACCAGCTATTTTTCGTTTTTTTTTGAATTTTGGTTCATAAAAAATACCGTTTAGGAATTTATTGAGAGTTAATTCCGGTTTTGAAAAATATTAAAAAAGTAGTTTGTTAAATTGGCTCAAGTAAAGACTTTAGCAGAGCAATTACCATTTTTTATAAATTCATCTAACAGAACAATTAGTCATTTTGTAAATTACTGGTTTAATTATTTATTAAATTGGAATTTATCAAACTAGCAAATTAATAACTTGGGAAATTCCTAATCAGGAATTAGCCAAATTAGTAAACTCCCAACTCAGAAAATTTCTGAATAGGAATGTGCCAAATTAGTAAATATCCAGTTCAGAAAATTCCAAACTCCAATTTGGAGATTCGCAAATCTCCAAATTAGAGATTTGCGAATTTAGTAAATTATCTGCTCACATTTAGTAAATTATCTTCTCAAATGGAATCTCGCCAAATTAGTAATTTCTTACTTAGAAAATTCTTAAACGGGAATTTTCCAAGTTGATAAAATTCCAAATTAGAAAATTGCTTATTGGGATTTGCCAATTCGGTAAATTATCAACTCAGTAAATTCCCGAACGGAAATTCGACTAATTAGTAATTCCTAACTTACAGTTAGTAAATTCCTAAATGGGAGCTTACCAAATTAATAAATCGATACCTTCGGAAAATTTATGAATAGAAAATTTTTAAATAATTACTAATAATTTTTTTGAACTACAATTTCAACATGAATTATAATTTTTTTCAGAAATCGAATTTTAGTCACGTAAGAAGTTCCACCGGGACGAAAATATCGGAATGAAAGAAATTTCGTCAGCGGTTGAACATTAGTAGGTTGACGACAATGTCATCGGACAGTCATTACTATATAAATGGGGGGGGGGGGGGGGGGACGTGTACAGGTTTCTATAAGAAAAGCACTGAATCAACGATACCTTAAGTAAATCGTATTCCGTGCCGTTACACGCTGGGGGCAAAAAAAGCTGGTTATCTGTACGGAAAAATCTTAATTCCTAGGACAGAGTTCTGCGACCGGTCGTGCAAATCAACCGATGCTCGATCGCGGCGCGAGTATTCCGCAGGAAAAAAAATATAACGTTTAAACTTATAATAAACTTCAACTGCTGCGTCGCATCCAGCAGAATTTCCGCATTCTCCATGCATCTTTTTCTGCCCAGTTGGACTTGTCCTTTCCTCTTATCTCCAGCCTCTCGTTTCCAGCAGCGCATCATCCTTCGACCGGTCGGGCAGCGAATCCGGGGAACAGTTTTCTATTTTTTTTTCCTTTTTTTTAAAAAATTTTTACCCGAAAGATCGGTCTCGATTGTCCCACATGTGCCCTTTTGGCACCAAACGACCAGTCACGAATGGTCGGCTTGTGACAATCCGTGACGTCATATCCGGGATGACACGTGACACATCGTAGGTGGGCGCAGCGAATCGTCTTGCACCTTCTTCGGAGCACGCTTCGAAGCACAGGTGCGTCGACTTTGAAGAATCAAACGAACCTAATCAGATGACGAGGCGAAGGTAGACGAGCGGAAGAGTAAACACGGAAAGGATGCCGACGTGTGGATGTATATGTGTGTGCGTGTGTATGGTTATGGGGAAAATAGTAGCGGATAATAGTGAGTTGCGGTGATCCGATTAATGGAAGATAGTTGTTCGAGAGTTATTATTGGAGCCGAAATTTGTCGAGATGATAATGGCTGCAGGTGCTCACCAGTTTAGTTACCATTGATATCGAATCATGGAGTATAGTAGTAAAGAGCGCCACGAGTATTTTGATTACTATTGAAATTGGTGGAATAGTAGTAGATAGTATTATTGTTACTATCGAAATTGAAAGTGTAGTTAGCGATAGTAGTACGAGAATAACTACTGTATCCGAAGTTTTCTTATTTTTAGGATAGAATAATTCTCCTACTGACGAAAATTGTTGTATTTGATAGTATCTTTGCAGTTACTATTGTCATTGTAATGTTTTCGAATATTATTGAGATTATCGGTGCACTCATCGATGGTTTGAGTATAGTTATCGAAGTTGTAAGTATAGTAAGACGATAGTGTCAGAAATTTTATAGGATCATCGAAATTTATGGATATTGTAGGCTTTGGTTAGTTACTATTACCGCAGAAATTTTACTATAGAGATTGATATTTTTTTAAAAATATTTCAGTACCATCAAAATTTGTTAGTATAGTAATGGACGTTGGAATTTAATACTTATCACCATCCAAATTTGTCAGACCAACAATTGAATTTATCAAATTTTTTTGTATAGTAATCTGAAAAATTAAGAATATCTCTAAAATTGATCAATATTAAATCTCAGAATACCATTGAAAATTATAGTAATCATTATATCCTAAATTCTATGGTACAACGATCCAGCATCGAAATAATTAAATTTTCTATGGAAATTCATCGGTATAGTAGCTATTCAAACTTTACCAGATTTTTTTATATAGTAATCTGAAAAATTAAGAATACCTCTAAAATTGATCAAAATTGAAACCCAGAATATCCTAGTAAATTATCGTAATCATTACATCCTAAATTCTATGGTACAACGATCCAGCATCTAAATAATTAAATTTTCTATGGAAATTCATCAGTATAGTAGCTATTCGACCTTCAACAGCTACTAATGTCGCATTTGCACGATTCATCAATCATTAGTGCGTCCGATACTCACTTTGGCATCAAACTTTCTTAAAACAGCAGCTTTTAACACCTCAGCAGTTATAGTTCCCCCGGAAATTCTGGCCACACTAGCCCTTAGTATATGGTAGCCGATAGTAGCTAAATAATTACACCTATTATCTTCAAATTTCCAGTATAGTAATCCATAGTTTCTCGAATAAATAGGTTAACATTGCAATTTCTAAATATAGTTGCTTATATTTCCGCAAACCCCAGTATAGTAGCCCGCAGTCCCTCCAATAGCCACGCTAACGTGAAAATTTCTGAATATAGTTGCTCATATCTCTACAAAATTCAGTATAACGGTCAATAAAATCGCTAATAGTAACACGTACCATAAAAAAAAAAACGAGCGATATAGTAGGCAATCGATCCCCTAATAATGACATTACCGTCGAAAAGAGCGAATATAGTAGCCATGAAAAATTCGCCTCTGTGTGGGAACTTGGCAAAAAGAAAGCGCAGACTTGCAGTCAGGCAATGAGCCAATTGAACGTTTCTGCCGTCCTCTCGATTGATTAATTTCCATACTTGTTGCAGCAACGACGTACAACAAAACACCATGGAAATATATTAACAGTTTTTTTGCCCCCACGCGGGATTAGCAATTCATAGGCTGGACATTAGGATTCCAGTAGTTACCTTTCTTCGGTATGACTATCCACCTATAAACGCTCGACGGATTAACATAGGAATTAAAGAACGGCCTCGTTCTTTTATTTAACTATTCATCGGTATAAAGGTATCGAAGGATAGCTTTTTTTTTTTACCATCGTCCAGCGAATTGATCGTATAATAGATCGGGTTGTATGGCGATCGGTGGGAGTCAGAGTGGCTGTCCATAAGGGACACCGTGAGAATTGGAACTATAGTGGGACAGCGACGGGCTGTTTCAGCGGAGGCTCTCCGCGTGGTAAGAGTTCTACATCAAACGCGAGAAAAACTTACCTTCATTATGCTATAGCGGCATCGTAATAATGGTTAAAATCGCCGTAAATGGCCGAGACTACTGGCACTGGCAGCATAGAACATACGCATGTTACGCTCCTTCCAAGATAGAAACGGCACAAGACGGAACGGCACATTCTATTGCATAGTAAACGCGCGCTTTGCTCACGGCTTATAAGTCCCATATGACAAATGAATGCCAATGTAGTACCGCGGGAATATGTAAAAATGTTAATGTCCTCCTTCCAAGTCAACTAATCATATGTAATGTGGGATACGGAGCCGATTGCTCTCGTTAAGGACACGTACAACTTTTCCTCTACACCGGAATCATCATAATAATGTTGATGAGGATGATGAGGATAATGACAATGAGGAGGATCGGGAGGACGAGGAGGAGGTTAAGGATGAAAATAATAATAATAATAATGATGATGATGATGAGAATGAGGATATTTAATGGGAGAACGATTGTGATAATGATAACGATAATAATAATAATAATAATAATAATAATAATGTTGATGAGGATGATGAGGATAATGACAATGAGGGGGATCGGGAGGACGAGGAGGAGGTTAAGGATGAAAATAATAATAATAATGATGATGATGAGAATGAGGATATTTAATGGGAGAACGATAGCGATAATGATAACGATAATAATAATAATGTTGATGAGGATCATGAGGATAATGACAATGAGGGGGATCGGGAGGACGAGGAGGAGGTTAAGGATGAAAATAATAATAATAATGATGATGATGAGAATGAGAATGAGAATGAGAATATTTAATGGGAGAACGATAGTGATAATGATAACGATAATAATAATAATTATGGTTATAATGAGAATGAGAATATTTAATGGGGGAGCGATAATGATAATGGTAATAATGATAATAATTATGATAAGAATGATAACGATAATGGAGATAAGAATATTTAATGGGAGAGCGATAGTGATAATGATGAGGATAATAATGATTATGGTAATAACGATATTGGGGATGTGCATTTTTTATGGGGAATTTGAATTGCAGCAATCGCGAAGGGGAAGGGGATGAAAAAAATAATTGTGATTTTCTGTATTTTTTTATCACAGTCCGAAAAATAATTGGGATCAATTAATGCTGGAATTTAGAATTTTTGGAACGACTTTGGGACATTTAATATCAGAAAACCTCAAGCTTCGGATACGATTTCTTGAATGAAAAAAAAAAACTTTCTATCAAAGGGGGTGAAAATTTTCAGGTCTCCAAGTTTGCTTTATTATCGTAGAAAAATGAATTCCAAATTTAGAATTTTGAGACCATTTGGAATAGAATCTTCAGATTACAAAATCTCAGTGTGCGAATTTCAATTCTCTTTTGAAAAAAAAAATTTGTAGGGAAAGGGGTAAAAATTCCTAATTTTCCCAAATTTCTTTAATATCCTAAATTTCAAATATATTAAATTTTTGGGTGTTATTTTTTTGGTTTAACGACTTTGTTATTAATTTTTTACTAAATAAAGTAGATTAAATTGAGACTATAAAAAAAAGAAATTTCCAAGTTTCAAATTCCAGTCCCCGTTGACGGTGATTTCCATTTCTTAACACCCTATATACCACTCTCGAAGATATATGTACGTAACTGAACTGATAAGAGACTTATCAGTGACCGTATCAATTCCATGATACATTTTTATTATCGAAATCATCGAACACATTTTTTCGGGGTATTATTCACGGCCGAGTTATCGTCTACGTAAGTATGAACTACATGCACTCTACATACATTTCGCTTCATTGCCAGGTACAGGTAAATTGAATTATATAATGCGGCGTATCTGGTCAGCGACGTGTTCGATAAGAATGATAAGATCTTAACTGCGAGCATATATCATTCTAAAAAAAAATAAAAAATATTTTCTCCTAAATTTTATATATGGTGACATTTTTTTCGATTTGGGTAACTACAACCCCGTGAACTGCACCCAATTATTCCTATAAAAAATTGAATTTATAATAAATTTTCCTGTTATTTCATTATTTTTCGTTATATTTAAAGATACAATTAAATTCCTTCAATTTTTACTTTTTTTGAAATTTTTATAATTTGTACGAACATAACAATTGTAATATATATATTTATATTATATTAATTATAAATATTACTATTGAAAATTAAAAATACGTCGTTCCTATGTATAAAAATATATATAATATATATATACAATTCCGTCTAGTTCTACACATGGATGTTTATTTCGAAGACGAAATAAAGACGCTGGATCGACGCCAGCCGTCGTAAATTTCAGAAGTGAGAGAAATGGTGCGAATTTAACCCCCTGCCACCCCCGTTCCTCATACCATCATTTAACCCCACTTTTTTCCCTTTATTTTACGACCAGTTGACAATTTTGACTCTCGCGAAATTACGACAGTTCCAATATACCTACCTACCCGCTACTTTTCTACCCTGATTTGACCCCTACCGCTATCGCTGATAATTCAAACGAGACACCTACTCATATGTAACAATAAAAAAAAATTATATATAAAATGATATACTAGTGAAAATAATATAAAAAAAGGTTAGATTTGCATCAGTATTTCTGAAAAATTTGTATTTTTAGAAATATACGTTCCGTGAAACGAAAGTGCATCTTGCACTTTTGCAAAAATTGCATTTTCCCTTTTTACAGTATTTCATATAAGCTGCTAAACTAATCCAAGCAAGATTTTCATCAAATGCTTTATTCATTATTGGAAATCGATGATCAATATAATATATATTCTAAATATATATTGCGTTAATATTAAATATAATAGTAATAATAATGTATATATTAGGAATATTATTAATATTGTATATATTATCAACATATGATATGAAACATATAAAAAATAAAAAAATTTATATTTGTGAAATTAAATATTTATGGAAAAAAAATAAGAAACTTTAGATTTCGAACGATATAACAAAAGTGCATGTTGCTTTGTTGCAAAAGAATGCATTTTCCTTTTAACCTTTAAAGGGCCGGGGGGTTGAAAAATTTGCAATCATTTTAGGAGAGTTCTATAACCTCTACACATGAATTTTCAACCAATTTAGATGAAAAGTAATGAGTAAAATTTTTTTACGCTTCTAGGCGTTTTCCGGCGCTCTAAAGGTTAACAACATTTCGTAAAAGTTACTAAAGATAGTTCTCCCTTGAACTCTTCCTTTATTATTGATCACGCATCGATAATCGATATATCATTAATTAAACAAATATTTTATCAAAATTTTACAAGGAACCTAAAACTTTATTCACTCATTTCCAAAAATATATAATTTGCATAATTTATATCTTAATTCATGCCCGTAAATGTATATAATAATAATAAAAATATCTTCACATATATGTAATTTCAAAGGGTGTTGGAGAACGTTGAAGTCAAAGTGGTTTTAGTATACGAGTATCGGCAAAAGTAGTGGAAGGGGATGATATAATATATAAGGGTTGGGGGTAAGACGTTGCACAACCATGGGGGTGGAAAGTTGTTGCTGTTGCTGATGTCGGTTGCATGTATACGTACACACCTTCGCGATCCATATTTTACAATATAGCTAGGGGTGGTAAGGCAGGTTAGGGGTAAAAGCACTGTAGCTTTGGCCTATAGGCGTCATGCTGATGTACGCAGGTCTGCAAACGATTGGTCGATAGCCGGCAAAGCATACCGCGACGATTCTTTATAGCCGCGACGATTTACGCTTGTGCGTTACTTCCTTCGTCGTATGCAGATTCGTGAGGTCCTTCGGTCCTTCCTCTTTCCACCCCACGGCAATCGGGGCGAAGTTCCTGCCCTTTTTTTCGTTCCCTTTCGACTTCACCCCATTCCTTGCCCGACCGAGAGCCTATCAAGATTTCTTAGGGGTGGATCTTTTTACATTTATCACACTTTTCTTTAAAGATATGGAAACTGAAGTATGGCGGCGACCGACGAGAGTCTCGGATAATTTTTCATCCTTGTGGAAATCGCTTTTAATGGGATTTCGGTTAAGGGTAGTTTGAGGTCACTAGAAAATGAGAGTGTTGATGAAGTTGCAATTTTTCCTAATTGGTAGGACATTTTACTTTGTGAAGGAGTAAAATTGCGTTTTTTTTAGCTTAGCTTGAGTAGAAGGCGTAGAGGTTACTGACATATGGTAAAATGTACCTTCTGCGTTACAGAAACTATTGTAGGATGGTCAAATTTGCTTTGAATGTGGTAGAAGTGGCTCTAACATCGTAAAATTTACCTTCAATGTTAGAAAAATTAGTGCAGTTTGGAAAAATTTGCTTTGAATGTAGTAGAAGTGGCTGTGAGATTGTAAAATTTACCTTCCGTGTTACAGAAATGACTGTAGTATAGTAAAAGTTGCTTTTAGTACTGTAAAAATTGCTGCATCAAGGTGAAATTTACTTTTCACGCCACATGAATTTTGCGTACCGTGATTTTTGTTTCCTGCGCTGTAGAAATTACTGTAAAATGGTAAAAATCGCTCTTTATGTTACACAACTTTCAGTACTGCAGTTAAATTTACTTCCTACATTCTAGAAATTTTTGCAGTATCAGGAATTTTCATTTCTAAGGCATAGAAATTATTGCAACATTGTACAATTTATCTTTAACGCTACAAAAATTACTGTAACGCAATAAAATTCTTTGTACGTGGTATAACAATTTGTACAACATTACAAAACTTGCTTCCTACATCATAGGAATTACTGTAACAAGGTAAAAATGTTCTTTTATACTGTAAAATCTAGTATCACATGAAAAAAATTTAAATATTACTTTCTAAGCTACAGAAAATACTATAGTCTAGTAGAATTTGCTTTCTACGTTACAAAAGTTTCATTGACAAGGTAGAATTCCCTCGCTGCTTGCAGAAATTACTATAACGTGGCAAAATTTCCTCCCTGCGCTACAAAACTTACTCCATAAAGGTAAAAGTTTCCCTTCAAAGTCGTCTAAATTCTCTCCATGTATCACAAAATCTACAATAATCTAGTAATCGCTCAAAATGGTGGAAAAAATTACCATAACACATAGAAACGTCCTTCTTCCCGGTCCCCTTTTTCCAAGGTATCATCGCTCCATCTACAAATGGGGCATCGCGGAGCGGAACCAAACGCGACTTTATAGCGACATTAAGCAGGAATTCGTTACTGGGACGTGGAGCGAAACTTTAATTACCCAGCGACTCGGTATAAAAAGGCAGTTGAAAAGTTTGCTCTCATCGTTACTGCCGCCGAAATCTTAACTGAAACAATGGAAATGGCAAACAAAGGAGAGCTGGCTACTTGGACTTCGTGCATTATATGTCCTTTCGAACTCATAAGAAAACGGGACTTCGAAATAGTAATGATATTATGTTTGCGATGCTTCTTTCTGCCCGAGTATAGTGGAAAGAGAAAAGGGTAGCTGGAGGAAACACACACACACACACACATACAACCAACACACATACACACATTATAGTATATAGAAGCCGAAGCTCCCGATGTTACTGTGTATAAGGGTAGTATGGGGACGTAATATCCCGAGTAAAACTTTTCACTCAACGCGAGAATAGAGCTTGAAAGGAGGAGAAGCGAGCGAGTATAGTAGCAGAAGTATAGTAGAGCAGATAGCTAAGTACAAAGAATGTAATGTCCTCCTTCAGGCTGTACCTCCCCTGGATTTCATCAGGACGTCCTGCGGAATAATAAGGATAACAATGATGGCAGGACAGCGATGGGTTACATTTGTGTGCGCCCACGAGAGTGTACACATACATACTAGACTAGGACAAACCCACTTGTACTCTCAATTCTGTCCGTCTCGAGTGTCCACTATTTTTCATGTCTTCATTATCGTCCTTTTTTCCTTCCCGAGTTACCCCTTTTCCCGGACGTCGGAGATGGAACACAAGGGATGCTTGAAGGGGTTTTGGAGTTTCTTTTTTTGCTGCATTATCCCCCATTTTTTGAATATGCAAAATTTCAGGGAGACCAGAGACCATTGAAAAGTGATCCTTGTGGTCTGCTATTGGGTGTCAGGGTCTAACATCGACTCCCATCGTCTGTCATAGACCGTTCAAGGGAGATTTTGATTTTTTAATGATCTTAACAATTTTAGTAATCGAATACTAACACAAACACTGAAATTTTTCTCTTTTTTTCTTATAAAAAAAATATGGATAATTATTACAATAGTAATTATAACAATAATAATGATGATGATGATATAATATTAATAATAATAATAATAATAATAATAATAATAATAATAGCAACCACAGCAGCAATAGCAACGATAAACCTCAAATTTTGTAACCAAACCTGCAAAAGGCCATTTTGCAATTTACTGCCTTATCACCAAACCTGATAACGAACTTATGGATCGCATCAGCAAAGGTAACATACGGAGCCATGCAGTTATAACGGTGCAATAAGTACAGTAGGTAGGTACCATCCTGGACTCTGTTCCTGGATATAAATGCAGAGGAGCGCGTGCTGTTAACTGCATAGATGCAGATGGATAGCTGTTACCACCACTGCCGATAATTCTATTGGCCCGAAAGCCAGTGGGGCGTATGTGAAAGCTTCGAGGGCGAAACTTAAGCCCTTTCATCGTCGGGCGGATATTTCTCACACACGCGCGCACTCTCGTATATATGCATATACATATATGTAGTGTGGGTAGAGGACTTCTTCTCGACGCACAATACGCGGTATGCGTGAGCCTTTAAGTTCCTGAGCGGTAGTCGGCGAAGATCAAAAGACGCCCCCACACGCGGCTTCTCGCAAAAATCTCTACTGTCCCGCTTCGCCGCCTACGAACTTATATCTTCCACCATTTTTTCCCGATGCACGCGGAGAAGAGTGCATGTGTATGCATGGATGGATGCATGCATGCATGCACGCACGCACGTTCATTCACGATGTAGGTATAACCGGCGCGGAATCATTCCGGTGTCAATTTCTTCAGGTGGTTTCCGGTCGAAACGATAATGATTGAAATTTCCCGAAGGCTTCTTCGAACGACAGGTAGGGACGATACGCTAAAAGTAACGGATCTGAACATTAACGCGTGCGGGGATTCCAGTTTTTGGTCCGATTGCGTGATGATGGTAAGGATTTTGTCCGTCAGAGGGGCTACAGTCAATGTAGAGACATTCGGTGCTGAGAAAAGGGCGGATTGCGGAGTTATAGTTAGAATCTCGTCCGCCAGATGAGCTGTAGTACTTTTTCCACTCATTGTTCAGATATAAAGCAGACTGAATAATGATAGTAATGATTTTGTCCACCAGAGAAGCTTCACTTAATATATTGAAGCTCAATATCAAGGTATCACTTAGGTTGCGTGCTTATCGTAAGAATTTTGACCACCAGAGGAGTTACAGTCAGTGTAGTGACGTTACTTGCCAAGTTTTGGGTCAGATTGCGCGATGATAGTAAGGAATTTGTCCGCCAGAGGCGCTACGGATTCCGTAGAGACTTCCAATGCTACACAATGCACCAGGTTATATATTAGTAAGAGTTTCTTCCACCAGAGGAGCCAGTGCCAACGTAAGGACCTTTCTTTCCATTTAATACCTAGACAGCGCGATAATAGTAAAAATTTCGTCAACCAGAGGAGCTCCTATCGGTATAGAGACTTCCCCCTCTTCTTAGCATTATCTTAGGTCAGGAGTCTCCATAAGCCATAGACTTTTAACGACATAGAGATCCATCCTCGTTGTCTCCACTTCAGCAGGAGCCTCTGGACCAAATACTTGGAAACTAATCCCAGAGTCACCTTTTCGTGTCCGAATTCACCGTCATTACGCATACGAGATCCAACCGTGGGGGTGGGTTTCTGCGTGGACTGGACGCGATAAGGAATGACCACGTGCGTAAGGTCACACGATGGAAGCAAAGCGTGGGTGTAAAAGCGCAGGAGAGAGAGCAAGAGGAGATCGACAAGGATAGGTGATATCTGTGAGTAGGTTGGGTGGTGACCGAACAACCCCACGGCCCGTATAACTCCGATAACGGGGAGCCGGCGACCACCATAAACCCTCGGTCTTTCACTCTGAAAATATCCCACACATATTCCCACCTAAGTCCGGGGATAGGAAAGACATCTCATGCCGATACATAAACAGATGAATACCAGTTCCTGACCCCTTACCTCGGAAGCTCCTGCTCCAGTAACTTTTTTACGCTGGCAGCGATACTTTAGCCATAGCACCAGAAAAACTCACCTTGTAACTTTCGATCTCTCTGGAGAGGATTTCGCAAAAGTTTGAACCAGAATCGTCGCTGGCATGCAGAAAAAATCTGTCGGAGTGGTTGGACTCGTTCTTCCGTCGAGGCTTATTTAAATATTCGATCATTCGAACATGGGAAGCTTCTTGTTAAGCTGCCTCGCAATTCACACAGCAGAGGTGTATTTATAAGGGAGATGTATATGTATCAGTAATTCAGTCCCGGATTAAGTATGCTGCGAGCGTTTATCGCGTTAGTACGCTATGTGGTGTCTCATTACTTGCGCCTTGGGATGCAACGGCATCGACTTTTTTCCCTCTGCCATTGTAGAACGTGATTGACTTTTCCCATTGCACGTTGTGAGCTTATACTACTTTGTCATCTCCTCAAATAATTGAATAAGCTATCGACGGCGGAAAAAGTTGAAGAATGTTAACAAACACATTAAAAATCAGCCCGCTTTCAGGGATACGATGCATCGAACGTCAGCTATCGCGTAAATGCAAGTAGCTGCAGCTACCATTACATGGACGACGGGATTCGTCGTCACACGGGAACCGTGATCGGTTGCATCTGTGTGAATTTCAACCGTTACGAAGCCAGACCTGGCCTCCATTGGCCCTTCGACTGCTGCCCAGCGCTGGGGTCCCCCGCTAGCGAGGCTCGGTGGGTCCTGGGTTCGAATCCGAAGGAAAATGAAGCTGCACCGCAGCGAATAAAAATGTAACCAGACTCGGTACAGCCATAAATCGACGGTAGGAAGTAAATAAATAAAGAGGGAAGAAGAAAGAGCGAGCATGAAAACATAACAGTTATTGTGAAATTAGAGGATCTAAAAAAGAGATGAATCCAAGGAAAACAGCAGCAGGGTACGTTGTTTTGCCTCGTGTGTAAGGAAGGACTGCAAGTAGTGGTAAAAACAAGCATTGCATTGTCTTAACGTTAGCTTACGCAGCCACTATGGTACCTTTACGAGCGTCTTGTACACGTCGATAGTGGTTCAGACCCGGGGAAAAATTCTCAGATTGCCAAGGGTTTACGATCTTCAACTTGTCGTATAACCAAGGGCGGACGAGTTTTCCTACGGAGAGTTTCCTGCTGTTCTCCCAACGCAGCAGCGAGGTTAGCTTATCTTCGCTATGTTCGTTTGAGCAATTATTATTTCAGTAACTTTATGTTGGAAGGTGACAATACAATTATTGCTTTCTGTGACACCCGTAAGATCCATCGCTGAAGCTACGGGTATCACCCATGGTGTAATTGCAGTCTGGATAATCATATGCAAATTATGTGTGGTGCTAGGCACTGCATTGGAAGCTGGGAGTCGACGTCAGTCTCTAGAGATTTATTTTTGGATCCACAGTGAGGCATAATTTCGAATCTAAGAAAAGCACTAATTTTGCAATTAATTCTCAGCAACTTTGTGCAATTCTGCATTATCTGGATGTTGGGACCCAATTCATTGCACCCGATTTCCTCCAGTTGCAGAAAACTTGCAACTCGTCAATGATCGTCAGCGAATGCACTAATTTTCCAAGATCCACTAATGCAATTTTGCTTCATCCAGCCAATGAGATTTCTCAGGATCCAATTCGTTCCATTTACTGATCATCAGCTGTATAGAAACTTCATTTCATCAGAGATCTCCAACAGACGATCCTAGACAATCATTGCACATTGCACAATTCTGCATAATCTGGCTGCTGCGCTTTCTCAAGACCTGATTCGTCCCCATCATCTCAACTATCTGCACTCGCATCGGAGTTGCAGTACGTCGGAGATCCCTAACAGATTTCGCCATTCGCCGTATCTTTCGCAGATCTTCGCGAGATCTGCACTCTTCTGACCAAGCAACCCCGAAATATCGTTGCTCCGATCATACGGATTTCCCTGAACGCAAGAACCTCCTTGGTCTCCTGGAAACTTCATGAACTCGTTCGGAACAATGGGCGGAGCGAGTTGCAGAAACTTTGCATACAGAATGAGTACTGCAAGGTGGAGGCGGTGATGTTGTTTGCATAGATTTACCGAGCTCAGTCTCGCCATTGGTCCAGATTCCTTCATACTATCCTCCTGTTTGCAATCACTTTTTTCTCCCCCCTCTCTTTGCTACCGCGGATCGTCTCGTTCTCTTTTCCCCGGTTACTCATTCCCTGCCTTCTCTCAAACCGCAGTTGCTCTCGGGTCCAGCGTTGGTTGCAAGATCCCTCGGAGGCTGCGTTTCGATGCTGATTGATAGAAACGACTCTCGCCGGCAGCATTCAAAACAAAACCCGGCCGATGATTACTCCTCGTCGGAATCTCTCATGTTTCATTCCTGCGCTATTTATCCTTTTATTCAAGAGCGCGGATATCGAAATCTCCGCGGTTTCCCATTACCGGCATCCGCTAAATATTTATTTAAGCGTACGAGAGACTCCTGAGTGCCTTTCAGAATTTCCGAATACACTTCCTTCAATCGACGATGACGTAAAACTGCGAGATTCTCACTGGGATCGATACGGTGAAAGGATTTGGCAGTTTCCAGCGGGAAATGGAACCCGATAGCTGCTAAACTCACGATGATTAGCGGAAAGGGATGGACTCTGTTGCTATCGCGCGGCTTCTCCAGCTGCTTTTTGCTTCCCACGCTCGTTCTGGACCTCTGCTACATTCTTCAGCTGCGCGACTTCGAGTTGATTCCGAGAAGATCGGTTGCTCCAGCGTTCGTTTCCAAATATCTATCCCTGGATACCCTTTTAGGGCTTTCCACGACGAAACCCAGAATTTTCATCGGGAATCGAACCCGTGTCCTCCGAATGAAGCCTTCGGCCTCATCACCGGGGGCTGTCAAACGCTTTAAAACCGAAGAACTTAATCCAATCCTCGAAGAAAGACTCAATCCCATCTCGGCGAGATCGTGCTCGCGAGGGTCTTAATGAACGGGCGCATAATTCAATAGCAATTAAGGATACGACGGCGACCCTGTACAGTTAAGGGACATTAATTTATCACTTAACCCTTCCCCCCGACTTATTTCGCCTAGGTATACGCCGGAGTGACGGATTCGTGGAAAAAGACAAGCCACAGAGCCAGCTAATTGCTCTTACGAAAGAGTTGCCCGATTCCTATGGGACATCGAGTTCCCTGCTACAATTCTTTCCGCTAAAAGAGACTAATCTAATGTTGAGTAATTACCTAACGTTCTCTAAGTAAGTAACTTCCGAAAGTCCGTACTCGAGTATCAGGTATTTTTCGCTAATTTAGCGGTTTTTTTTTTGTTCACTTTTTTCGACGCGAACCTCTCCGAGCTCTCGATCGACTGCACATAATTCGAGCATCAGCATGCGGATTATATCGAGATCCAGGGATACTCCGTGGTCGGTTGGGGTAATAAACGTCGACGGGGCATTTATACGTACGAAAGCTGGAGACGTAAAAGGAGTATGAGAATGTACTTTATTCGCTCGGTTCAATGGCAAAGTAAATACGGGTCTGAAAAAAAGCCTCTTATGGAAAAAGACGGGAAGAGGTGGAAGGAGCGGTTCTGGCGACAAAAAAGCACAACCGCGGCTTTACCTTTGGTTTACAATTAGGAAAAGAAGAAAGAGAGTGTGTAGGAAAGGAACATTCGTTATCGGAGAACATATTAAATAATTTATAATTGTTTTGTCCTACCCGGTGATGCATGAGTCGTTTACACAGCCAAGGAAGTACAGGGAAGATTTCTTACCGCTCATTCCGAATGCACTTTCTGACAATGATAGATCGGTACTTCGATTATGAAGTCCCACGATCGCTTGTATCGGTTTTTTGTCGCTCTGAAAAAGCGTTTAGTAAAATCAACCAAACCTTAACCGCTTCCAGCCGAGCTGCACTTTATCGTTCGGCAGAAACTGCAGTCCGATTCATGGAAACTCGACTGAAATGCTCGAATGCGACGATCAAAGTCACCAATCGGTGCCTTTTTTTTTAACGCCAGTCCCTACACTCGCTAAATAATGACACCCGATCAACGAATGTCGTTTTGTCCGGTATCGTTTCTTCTCTGAGTGACGCATTCGGGGTAAATGCTAGCTAGAAATGCATCCACCTATTCGATATCAAGCATCGTGTGACCCGAGTGCGGGACAAAAGCGAGCAGCGATGCTATAAGACCAACTAAAATTCCGTCGGCATGTCCAGTACATATCGACGAGACGTAGCAGTGGATAGTGTTACCGGTACAGACATAACAAGACTGACCGAGGAACAGGAACAGGCAAGAACTGTCCGTGCAAGAAGAAGCCGAGAGATCGCAGAACCCGCGCAGAGCACCTGGTTCCTGCGTCAAGGATGACGTATGGCTTGGACAAAACTTACCACCTCTGTCTCATTCTTATTCCACGGGACGAAATCTGTAACTATGCTCTTATTCTTTTCTCACTTTCTGCTGACAAGAACTGAGCCGCTCCCCAAGAATTTCTGTTACATCGCTTCTTGTCTGACCGCGCTTCATTCATTATGCGCGCGTTGCAGGGTATTACAAGCCTCCTTTTGCCGCAGTGCTCGCTAAGGCTGACAATAGTCGCGGAAAAATTCTGGATGTGTGGAATTAGAGCAGGAAACAAACGGATAAGGCGATGTTATGCGACGACTGAGATGATCCAGTTGTGGGGCAGCTTCTAGAACAGTTGCAGTTACATTTGCAACATTGATTGGAACTGAAGACTGATAAAGTTTTCTGCGTGTTTGTTGCTCCTTTGTTAATTAATATAACGTCGTGATTTGTTGTCATTTCCAAGGCTTAAACCCGGAAAAAGGAGAATTTGGTCATCAATTAGGGTTTTGCTAGGGTTTTGCGCTAATTAGACCATTCTTGCCTGGGAGCAGATTTCAGGACAATTTTAATATTGGTTTTAGATCAAATTTGCTCCTTAAAACTTGCTGATATTTTTCATTTCTTTGCGAATCAAGGTAACAACGCGATGTTTGAAGATATCCAACTGTAAAATGCAAGAAATGGACAATCTAGAGGCTAAATTAGCAAATAAAAAAATGTTACGCATTAATTAGACCTATTTTGTCCAAAGGTTCATTTTAGGACAATTAAAATCTTAATACCGGATGGATATAAAGGCGACGACGTGCTCGATACCCTTTCTGGTGGTCAACTTGCCTCCATTCTATGTCATTCCTCCACGGATGGATGCATTATTCCGTCGATCCGTTGTTATTCCCATGCTGGGAGTTCCTTAAAATGACTATTGGAACAAGTACTTGACGATATATATATATATATATATACAAACATCGATGTAAAAACTTCTTACATGAACATTTCCAAGAAACATATAATCACCATAGACAAGACGAGCTATCAAGTTATATAGATATATAAAGGAGGATTGTAAAATTATGCAGCAAGCAGCAGCAGCAGCAGCAGTAGGAGCAGGATTGGTGGTAGTCGTAGCAGTAATACTAGTAGTAGCAGCAGTAGCAGAAGTGGCCACTCGACGGGGGACACCTGACAACCTGTTTAACCTCGGGGCCTTTGTTATGACAAAAAGAGGAAGAAACCAACGAGGCAATATGGCGCCCGTGGTTATTAAAGATGGCGACAAGTTTACTGGTTTTCTTGCGGCGAGTAATACAGACGCATCATCGATGCAACACTTGCAATCGCCCCGGATGAATTACTCCGCGTACTTCCTTTTGCAGAAACTCCCCGCGTGCTAAGCGCACCAACTTCGAGAAACTCTATTCACGTTTAAAGTCTTGTCCAGCTTTTTTTTCTCCATGGACCGACCCGAGAATCCGATGCTCCCACGTTAGCGTGGGGATCAGTTTGGGGTGGCCACCCGGTGAAGGCCTTCCCTAGGGTCCATCCGATCAAGAGTGGATCGGGTCTCGCGTTTTGCATGATCGGACCAAGATCGAGCAGAAGGAATCAGCCTTGGGCGACTAATACAAGAGATCAGTGACAACACAAAGGGGTGGCGGTATTCGGCTTGTGTCATGCTTGGCGTGCCGACCGACGACGTCTCTTCGGGGAGAATGCATACACGTCGGACGTGCTTCGTCCGATGTATATAATTTATGAAGTATCTGCATTCCGCGCAATGATAAATCAACCCGCCACCCTGAGCGGAAGCCACGAGTGTTTAAAGCGCGAGTGTTTTGTCTCCCTGCGATCCACGGCTGGGAACATCTGGTCGACGGGACCCAGGACTTCCTGCCTCTCGCTCCGACTGCCGAATCTGCGCTAGAAAGTGGCACTGGCCACTGCCACTGCCATCGTCGGCGCTAATTTTTCCAATAAATCGCTGCCGATAATTTATGAAGCCAGCCAGTACATCAATCAAGCTCCCGACAGCGTCGCACTTGAGCCATTCATCGACACCGGATTCGACGGGGCTCCTGCCGTTGGAAAGTCGAGTCACTTCTACTCGCTTCTCAGCCTGCATAAGGCGTCGTAGAAAAGCGTGGACATATTTGCATGATCCCGATCCGCCTGCCTCGGAGAAACTGGCCACCGCTTGCGGCTCCATAAGTATTGGCAATTTGTCCGATGCCGCGATGCTTGCGCAACCAGGCCGAGCGCTATTAGGAGCGGACTTACGCTTATCGGCTCGGTACACGCATTCCCGGCGGTTCGTGGAATTGAGCGGTTTGCACAAATTGCAAAAAGGGGGTGCAAGGTGCATTCTTCGCTTTTAATCGACCACGTCCTTTTTGCCGCGCTTTTATTTAGACGACTCGGGCTCGTAAATAAGAGACTGTTTTTCTGCGGTGAGGAAGAAGTCTGTATTAGAAAAATGGCGAATTCGCCAATTCCTGGGGGAAAAAATGGTAGCGCTGAATTGATACCTATTTGAGACGTCGATCGTTAATCTGTGTATAGTATTTGCAGAATTTTCAAGTGAAGGATGAGCAGAGAGACGCAATGGCGGTGAGTTTAATTGAGCTACAAATTCCAGGGTGATCAACCGGTCGCTGCGACTCATACGAAATCAGTCGGTGAAGCCAACAATCGTCTCTCTCTCCGACTGCCCGATTCAAACGACCCCGTCGTTCCAGCATTCTTGTCCGGCAAAAAGCTCGCACATGCCCGGTCACGTACAAACGCAACGTGCAGCACCCTACGTATCAGTGCAGTCGGGATACGTACCTACATGTGTGCGTACACGTGTGTGTGTATCCATACGATTGTCATTTTGAAGAATGATCAGAGGATTTTCAAACACAAAGGGAATCTTTATTGTTGCTGCTGAATATTAACCTACACGGATTTATCCATTTCCTTTTTTTCCCTTTTTTTCGGTGCGTTGAGGGTTATGCTAAATTTCGACTGAATTGGGTCCCAGAAAGATATGAATCACAGAAATAGAGAAACGCCAAAATTTCAATATTAACAAATTTTTCGAATTCAAAGAATTTGGATTCAAAATTTTTTATTTTTCGAAACGGTAATTTCCCGATTTTTCTCCGGAATTTGGCAATGCCCAAATTTTGGGACCAATCATTTTTGGGAAAATCAATGTCTGGTTTCGGTGAAGGTGTCAGCAAGGGAGACGCGCCGAGGTCCAAGGAGATGGCAACGGAGACCCAATACGGGCATTTCTATGGCGTTTGAATCAAAGACTGAGTTTCTCGTGAAAATGCCAAGCATAGCAACGACGAATCTCGTCGAGAGGATGTTGCTAGCCGTAGCTATAACACGCTTCGATGTTACCGATGTTGGCATTGGACCTGGATGAGAAGAAGCATGCACCCATTGTGCAAGAAACTGATCCTGCAGCAGTGACACTCACTCGCTATTTAAATACCTATCATATTTGGGGACGTCGCGAAAAGCAACGTTCGACTGGAATTTTTTATTTCTGATAGGGTTTAGGAAAGTGACTTGGTGGGATATTGTTTCTGAATAAATTCTGAAGTTTCGAGAAAAGAACCTGATTCTTAAGAATCTGAAATTAATGTTGATATTTTTTCTGACTTTTCTTTTGGAGTTTTTTGAATGGTTTCTTATAAATGCTAATTTTTTGTATACTTTGTTACATTTGGAAGATTTTGAGAAATTTTGGAGAATTTTTCACATAGATGGTAGAAAGGTTTTGTAAAGATTTTCGGAATCGACGGTGAAAATGTGATTTATTTTTGGATTTCATTGAATCGGGGACGAACTTTTTTAAATGATTTTTTAACTGTTTATTTTTGTTTCATATGTTCTAACATTTTTAAACACTAACATTATTTCAAAATTTTATCTAGTATTGGAATTGTTTCAGATTTTTGCGGAATTTGTAAGAAATTTTCTAAAATATTGTTTCTTTAAAATTTCCTGAAAATTTTCTTAAAAATTATAAATATTTTTCTGAAACTTTGATAAGGTTAGAATATTTTTAATTTTTTTTTTGCGATATTCACCAACAATTTTATAAAATATTTTCGAAAGATTCCTCATTTTTATATCATTTTTAAAAATTCTCATAATCTTTTATAATTTTTCCGAAACACTCAATATATTTAAAATAATGACATTTTATTTTGGAAATTTATTAGGAATAAAGTTTGTTATATTTGTGACAAGAATCCCAGAACTAAATTTCTAATTTCCAGGATTAATTTTTAAAAAATCATTACTTCAGAGAATTCAAATTCTCTCAAGATGTTATTTATACTTCGAAAAATTTGTTATATATTTTATAAGAAAAATGTAATTCTAATACTGGTTTATAGAAAAGAAACTAACCTCCAATTTTTAATCTAACATTATCAGAATTCTGAAAAATCTCTGAACTTTGAAAAATTACTGAATAATTTTCCAATTGCGGGCATTTATCTGGGATATTTGATTATTAAAATCTTTCATTTATCGACCGGAACTTTTTGGATAAAAAGTGCGGTCGTTAACACGCCTATAAATCTGTGCTAATATACGACCGCGGGGTAATATATTCCACAATGGCGCAATTAAGTAAACTGGCATAAAAGTGAACGATGAGGAATTTATTATATCGGAACGGCCGAGTCGGATAAATTCCATTATTCTCACGGCGAAGGGAAATTTGTGGAAGGACAAAAAAGGGAAGTGACATTCTTAGATTTCCTATCGTTTTCACAGTTTCCTGGTTAGTTAATTTATGAGGGACTATCCATTCAGCATCGTTTGTAATTTCTGTGCTTAGCTGGACACTCTTGCATTCTAAAAGACCGATTACATAAATCCCCCGCCTCGATACTTTCTCTTCTAGTACATAGAAAAGTACATATGTAGTATATACTTTAATTCTTCTCGCGTTCAATTTTTTTTTCTTTGTACAAATTCATTCAATTAAATTTTATTTGGAATCGGAGAATTGCTTTTCTCCGCGAATAGGCTCTTATTTTCAGAAAATCTGCTGGATTTGAAAAAAGAGCCCTGATAGAACCTGAATTCGAAGATATTTCGACTCAAATTTGAATTTAGGAACCCGAGATATATTTTTTTAATTTTTTCAATTTATTGATTTCAAATTAGAACCTTGAATTTTTCGGAGAATAAACTCTGATTCAATGAAAATTAAAGACCCCAATTTGAAATTTGAGACTTAAATTGTGTCTCTTTTCGATTTTCGAAATTTTATTAAATTCTAATATTTAAAAATTTAATTGTGAGATGCACAAAATTTCGTAGTAGGTTTTTTCTTAATAATCCGTTGGTTTTAAATTAAAGATGTGGGATTATAAAAACTTTCTGACACAGAATTTTGAGTGAATTCTGAACTTTTCGAAAATTCCTTCTGAATTGTCCAAACACAGGATCTTGAAATTCAAATTTTAAGACTCAGCAAATTTTTTTTATTGGTAGGCTGAAATTTTTTGAAAATCGTCTTCGATTAGCTCGAAAACCAAACCCAAAACTGAAAATTTTGGATTTAACTGATTTTTTACCAATAAATTCTAAGTTATAGCTTCGAATTTTTTTCAAAATCGCTTTTGATTTCCTCAAAACTTTCACATCAGCTTCACCTAAATACTAACTCAAAGCTGACCCAGTAGTTGACCCTCATAAATCCTTTTTTATCGGGGTCCCCGATTTTCGATGGGTGTTAGATCATAAATCCCTCCTAATAACTGGAGACGTAAGACGCCTTTAATTCGATGGTTCAAGGTCGCTTATGGGATACAACCGATGGTCGCCATAAATACATCTTATCTCACCGTGTTCGAGAGCGAGAAATAATATAATGTATAACATCCATGGAAGATTCCTATCTGCTACGATATTGCTGAAGATCGAGTACGAAGTATCAGCGAATCGTATATTCCTCCGTAGTTATACCGATGCGATGTCGAGGTCGAGGTAATGCCGGTGTATCAGGAAAAAGAGACAGAATCGGTCAGAAGAAGCATCAAGCGAAGCCAGGTGCGAACGGAATGCAGTCCAATCCATTCGCGGAATCTGATCTTAAATCCCGCAGTCGTGGAAAAAGTTTATAGAATAATGCCAGCCGTGCACGAGATCAGCCACGAAATTCTCTCTCTCTGCTCTTAACGATACCGATTTTATTAGTTCTTTCTGGATTATTCCTTAAACTGAGTCGCAGACGCGGGGAATTTTCATCCTCCCATTATTATCTTCCGATGGCTCTGGCTATTTGTAGGAGTAAGTGTCTGGCAAAAGTCCGAAGCTAGATTTGGAGTGCGAGATCGGTAGGTATTTAGAATGTAGCCAATATTTTTCACGCAAGAACCGGATTTCGATCCAATTGATTTTTCGAAGAACCAGTTTTCAATTACAAAAAGGAAAATTCGACTGTCTTTGAAATTATTATGGAGTAAGTGAGGTTTCAATTTTTTGGTGTACTGGTAAGTTTTATATTAGAGAATTTGATTTTTGCTACATTGTGAGAATTTTCTATAACCATAGATGTCGATTTCGCTGCAACCTGATAATTTCTACCTTGTAGAATGCAAATTTTATAACGCTGTGGGTATTATTACAGGCAGGAATGTAAATATTTCTACATTTTGTGCAATTTTCTATTTTAGGATATAAATTTTACTACGTCACGTAAAAGATAACTTTTAAAACAATGGAATGTAAATTTTTTCACATTGAGGCAATTTTCTACAAAGTACAGATTTCGAATTTTCCATGTTTTGACACTTTCTACATTGAGGCAATTTTCTACAACCGTAAATTTCAATTCTACTGCGATCTAGCAATTTTTACATTGTAGGAGACAAATTTTACAGCGTTTTGGAAATTATTACAGAATGGAATGTGAATTTTTCTACATTGTGACAATTTTCCTCAACTATAGATTTTGATTTTTCTTCTTTTTTGCAATTTTTGCACTCTAGAATGTAAATTTTACTCCATCATGTAATAGATAAAGTTTACTATTTTTTACAATTGCGGCATTCCGATCAATTGCATAAATTTTTATAATTGTAGCATACGTATTAATTATATTAATAATTATAACATATTATGTAAATTTCCCTACCATGGTAAATTTTACTATACTTAAGAATGATAGCCACCTTTCATTACCCTGCAACAAATCCTACATAGTCGTGCAATGAAATGCCGGAAGGAAAAACTACCGAGAAACAGTAAAAGCTACTATTCTCTGACACCTCCATGAAATAAAAAAAAAACTTTTCCTTATACACCCTTTCTCGTTACGACCAGATAGTTTGCAGCAGAAGAAACTGCGTCCGTCGTAGCTCGACTTTTTCTCCCTTTCTCGAATGAGACTGAAACGTTTAGCTGCGAATTATTCTGTCATGGCTTGGTTTCTTCCCTGCGAGCCGCTAATGAGCGACTTCAGCTTCGTTAAATTTCACGATCGTAAAAATGACAGCTTCATGCTTTTACAAAACAACCGGGCAACGACTGTTCCTTGTCTCTTTTATCCTCCCACGCATTTCTCATCTTCTACGAATTTTTTAATTTGTCGAACTTTTGCCGAACGAGTCGATCTGTTTTCGACTCGTTGTAGTCGAAAACATATTTCTCCAAAAAATGGCGTAAAAAAATAAAGTTTCAAAAATGTGGTGGGACAACCCAACCAATTTCTAGGGGTATGTTGACGCGTAAAATAGATTCCAAGATTCTATTTTGACGAATTCCTAGTGAAAATTGGTAAAAAATAGGATTTTTTTTTGGAAAACCCGTATTTTTGATGAGTTATCGGTAATTTTAATAACAGAATTGCATTCTTCGAAAAAAAAATACATCTGATAAGGGTTTTTCGAAAGTTCCAAAAAGTTGATTCCTAAAGTCGAATTTAAGTTTTTATTTTATCGCCAATAAGCGTAAAAAGTATGCGTGCAACGCCCGCATTGTTGCTAGTAAATTTAAAATATACTGTAATACTAAAAAAAATGATTTCGAACGTGAAGATTCCGTGGCTCTTCTCTCCTCTCAGGGCCACAATTTCCACGGTTATCGCGATAAAGTGGAACGCACGTGAGCGAGAAAATATGGGGACTTATCTGGATGGGCCCTGTATATTTGCATGGTGCAATATCATACATTCTTGGTCGCCCAATTACGCGAATCGATCTGGCACCGATAGGAAGTAAGGGCTGGCTCCCGACACGAGTATCCGGCGTGAGGCCCTCTCATGATACATTGCGAACGGGCACGCTATATTCCCGCCGATGGCCTATATATATGTTGCATTTCATAAAGGAGAAATAGGAGGACGGAACGAGAACCAACGATATCGGGTATTCGCAACGGGCGATGGTTCAATGTTGCAAATTCCTTTTCCTCGCAACTGCGTGTTGCATTAATTTCTGCTCCATGCAATTAACTCGTTTTTGCAACGCAAACATGCCTCCAATTATACCGACATCGATGGCATCCCTATACAGGACGTAGCAGAGTTGGCGTCACTGTGTACCGGGTCGCCTTGCGTCCAGGCGTCTTCAATTACACGGATACAGGGTGTGTTCTTATACAGGACGGGGTAGAGATGGTGACACGGTGTAGAGGGTCACCTTGCATCCAGGCGTGTTCGATTACACAGATACTGGTTATGTGTTTATACAGGTCGAGGCAGAAATAGTATCATAGGGTATTCCTAACCTTCAAATTCCTTCAGTTCATATACATGATGAGGCAGAAATGGTGTCATAGTGTATCCCTAACCTAGAAATTCCTTCAGTTCCTATACAAGACGAGGCAGAAATGGTGTCATAGTGTATCCCTAACCTAGAAATTCCTTCAGTTCCTATACAAGACGAGGCAGAGATAGTGTCATAGTGTATCCCTAACCTACAAATTTCTATAGTTCCTATACAGGACGAGGCAGAAATAGTGTCATAGTGCATATCTAACCTTCAAATTCCTTCAGTTCCTATACATGATGAGGCAGAAATGGTATCATAGTGTATCCCTAACCTAGAAATTCCTTCAGTTCCTATACAGGACGAGGCAGAAATAGTGTCATAGTGTATCCCTAACCTACAAATTCCAACATTTCTACTGTTTTCTCTGTCGCAACGTTACGTTTGTTCTCCCGCAGTGAAATTTATTTAATAAATCCTGTAATTTTCTAGAAACTACAGAACCGATCATGACGAAATTTGTCCAGTAGCTTCTCTAAGATCCCGGGAGTGTCACTGATTGCATTTTAATGCGAAATTAATAGTTTATCGACATTGCAAAAATTAGAAAATGAGACATGGAACTGCTTTTCACATTCGATTGCAATTGACTCACTCTCGGGTTAATATATATATATACATACGTAGGCTAGGTTCACGGCGTGCAATGATTTGCGAAAGCGGAGGCTGAAAATCCGCTTGAAATAAGGTGCTTACTGCTGCACGGCGGGAGAAGACAGCAGGCTGTTTAAGGCCCCACGGGCGACGTATGTACAAGAGGCTAACTAGATAAGATCCCTTCTCGGTTCAGGGAGAATACGAAACGTATGCAGAGGCAAGAGGAGCGTGAAGATCCCAAGCTTAAACTTCGGAATATCCTCCGCGCAGAGGCTGCTCTCCTCTCCATGTGGGCCTGGCGGGTGTAATTGGCCGAAGGCAAGTATAGATCCTATCGGTCCAGCGGATCGAGATTCTCGCACCCGTGACTGCAACTACCTACTGCGGCCGCAGCCATGGCTCGGCTTGGCTGCGGCCGCACCCGACACTGCACGGACGCAGCTGTGTGTGCGAAAGGGAGCCTCGGGCCAGTCCCGTTCGGAAATCCAGAGTTCTCATTGCATCGATGACCTCTGCCCTCGGCCGTCTATATATCGAAACGCTAAATTTCGTCCTATTGTTCCCGAGGCGTACGTATCTCCCAATTAATTTTAAACTTATGACAGTGTGTATCACGTAATGCCGGAGACCCTCCTGTGCATTGTTAGGCGACGTTTGCAAATGCTGCCTGGCCTGGACTGATAAACCGCAAACTGCCGATCGCAACGAGCTAAGGGGTACCATCTTGTGACCGGGTACTTGTTCGCCAGGCATCGGGGGCAGGCATTGGTTTCTTTGCGGATGTTTATACATTGATTCTTCATTATTTATATTTTTACCTATTATTTTATTATTTCTAATATTATATTATGGAGTTCATAGCAACGGGACTTCCTCGATACTAATTTTTTGAACTTTCTGTATTTGTGGAATTCGTGCTTTAGGGGACGTGCCCCCGAATGCGTTAATAAATGGCTCATATTAGTATCGTTAATATTGTTATTATTTTATATATATATGCCGCAGGAGGCAATATGAAACATTCACACGTGGAATTGGATTCCAATGCCACCCAACCACTAGACCGGTCGGGCAGACAATAATAATACGAGGTGTGCATTGGGTCAATGAGGTGCTTGTTATGGCGAACACGAAATACTTTGCATACCCCATAGATATTCATCGCGCTGGCCGTGTACTGCTTGGTTATGGAATAACTCTTCGCGTCTTTAAGAGAAAGCCAGGAAACGCGTTATAATTTATAAATAGCTAACTACTTCAATCGTAGCCACTTCGAACAACAACAACAACAACACCACGACTTCAGCAACAGCAGCGGCAGAGATTGACTTGTGATGATAAATCTACGAGGTTTATTCTATTCCATTTTAATGACCACCATTTCTTCTCTGGTTCCACCCGGACTCCGTTCAACCTCCAGTCGGGTCTCAAATAGAGAAAAAGGGTCAGAATGGTCATTGGGTGTCGCTAACTGGGTCGGGCAACAAGGACAAATTTGTGTCCGGCGTCAATTGGTTGTTGCGATGCTATCAGAAGGTATAAAAGAGATTAATCTCCGACGGGGTTGATTTTAATGTAATTATATTAACTATATTATTTGTTAAAAGATAATGGGAAATAAAATAGTAGGTATGTTGATTATAAAAAAATATTTTGCAACAATCGAGGTGATAGAGTGGATGATTGGAAAATGGATCCCTAATATAATAATAATAATCATTATTATTAATCATTATTAAATAATGCATTATTATTAAATATTGATAAATATGAATGTTATATTGTCTAATTGACAATTTTTAATTTAAATTTAATTAAAATTTGATGGTATATATATAGAGCAAATTAAAAGTTACTAAAATCCGTATAAATTTAGTAACTAAACTATTAGAAGTCACCCGAATCGTACTTCATCCCATGGTTTCCAGGGGTCAACTGTCCCTTCACTCCCTGCAGTTATGGTCGAGTGGTCGGTACTCATTGACTATGTGTTTTTTCAACAACCGCTGTTTGTCCAACAAACGATGTATATAATTTATGATATATACAGTTTTATGCAAAGTAAACGTCTTTATTATGGGTAGCACTCATATATGAAACGCGATTATAATGAGGCCTTCATACGCTATTCAAATTATTCCGACTGGGTGACGTTTACACCGAGGCTTTAATTTACAGCCTACGAGTGGAAATGTTTGTCTCGATGCACGATAACCTGCACGGGTATAATTATGCACGTAATTCACTTAATTTGACGTTATTCTTCTTCGTTACAAAGGCGTGCGTGTCCCGAGGTAACGAACTTTATTGGTAAGAGCAGCGATTATCATTCCCACCAATCTCGCACGACTTTTGCTTCCACCTTATATTCCTCCTCTTTTCTCTTGTTTTTTTTCCTTCTTTTTCTTCCTCTTATCAAACTTCACCGACTTTTCGAGTAAAATTTCGATAGTAAATCGATTATCGCTGAGCGAGAAACTTCCTCGGAAAACATTTCCAAGCCGGCAAAAATTCATCCCCACGGAACTGAAAGGTTTGAAATGCTCGATTGAGGTTAGGTAATAAAAAATAACTGGGACGAAAAAAAAAATAAAAGTTGCAAGAAATGTTCTGATACACAAATTTCGTTACATGTTTAATTAAAATATTCAATAATAAACGGTAACACTAAATAATTGATTTATTGTTTACAATTAAAAAATGAGATTTAATGTACTAATTTGTCACTTTTGCTAACATCAAGCATATTTGCCTTTTTTTTATAATACAATAAAATTTCTCTTTCAAGTCTTTTGACATTGGCAACGCTCACTTCCGGTTGACATACGAAAAATAATTAAAGGCAAAAAGGCGAGTTTTCGCTGTACGCGAGCTTGAGGCGTATATTCACTCTGTCGGCAGTCGAAGACATTGGCCCTTGGGCCTGGTTTATTTTGTCAAAAGGTTCCAGTCTTCTGGGTCCCATCTTGTCAAAAGATTCAGAAGTCGAGTGTATGTATAAAATGAGAATAAATTAACAAAAATACTTAAACTAAAGAATTTCAAATTTTATAATTTATTTTTATTCAAAAAAACTCAACATCAATATTTTTAATAAAAATAGACAACTCAAAGTATACTAATATAAGAATTACCGTTAAAAATTTGTGTATATAAGTTACAATAAGTTATTATTAAAAACTTGATATTTCATTTTATTCACTGAATTATATACAAAGTAATGAAATAACTGCAAAATTAATTTACATAATTTGTAATACATACACAACTTTGAATATTAAATCTACGAATATCCATTATTTTTTAAAGAAATTTTCCTTATTTGGACGATTCCTCTTTAATTCTCAGTGCATGTAAAAATTGTCAGAAAGGTAGAAAACTTAATTCTCGCAGCAGTAAAAATTCAAGTACAGCGAAAATCTGGGACAGCGTCATACTTTCATCCAGCCGGTGCGGTGTTGAGATACGTTTTGCATGTAAACCGTCGCGTAATTAATTGTTCCAGCGACTGGAAACCCGAGATTGTTGTATAGCGTAAGTATGGTGTTAAATAACAAAAGCTCGTGTATGAGCCTTCCCTGTGTCGGACAAGTGTTACGAAAGGTATAAGGTATAAGAGGCGTTATTTATAAGCATTCTCACAGATGAGTGGCCGATACGGCACGCAAATATTACGCTACCTAGCTCGTGCAGGATACCAGCGATAACCGTGCTAAGGTGTATCGAACGTATCTCCTCTCACTGCAGCAGCCTTTCACGCATACCATCCCAAAACCTCTGGCCGATGCACAATTTAAATTTGCACCATACTTTCTTCACTCGCACCGTGAAATGAAGAAACTTGCCGCTCTTCTCGAAGAAACATTTAGTTTAGCGAGGAAAAGGTGAAACCCAACCCGAGAAGTCCAGGTCAACTATTTGTGTCAATAAACTATTAATGAAAAATATCTAACTGAACTTTTGGTGATTAAACAATTAATATAAATTTCCAATCACCTTGGGTCATTAACCCCTCGTGTGCCTAAGGTCCCATATCCTCGATATTTTTCAACCCGGATGACACCGTGTCTCGTCGGCTCACCTAAAAACGGTGCCAACTGGAAAATGGTTCAATCGGTAACACGAAGATGCGTATGGTATTCATTTCCTTGAGAGATTCCATAAAATTTCCAGAGCGTAATCCAGTATGGAGGAATAAGAAGCAGCTTCTAGAGTTGAACTTTGCCCGAGGGTTGTTCGCAGCGATGGCTGAAGCGAGTTGGAAGGAAACCGGTGTATGGGTGCACACCGTCAAGGGAATCCTGAAGCGAAGGTTGAAGGTAAGGTACACACTACTACCTTGCCGGCTAGTTGACTTATGCTGGAAGGCATCGCACCGAACGGTCCAGGCATATAACACCAGATGCGGTGCTCGTACTAAATCACGAGCCGCGCATTTATGAAGGCAGTAAAATCCCTTGCGTCCTCGTACTGGCAGGAGTGCTGGTGTGACGGCGATAATAGTAGTAGTGGTGGTAGCGATAGAAGTTGTAAGACCTGACCGATCCTACGAGGGCGTATATGTCACGCATGCCGAAGAAGCCTCTCTGTCACGCGAGCCCTGCACGAGGGGCGGAACCTACCCCTTGGCAGATTTGATGAAATTTCATTGTAACGCACCTGCTGCCACTAAACATGGAACTTAAGGATACCCGACACTCCCACTCTTACTTCAGGGACCTTCGCAGGCGTATTGTATTCAAAGTGTGCGTCCTCGTGGACTTTACGATACCCAGGCGCTCCGTAATTAACGACTTCGGTATCCGGATGCCCGTGGTTTTGGTGAACAAATGCGTTTACTGGTAAATCCATTTATCGGTAGGTCACAATTAGGAGTCTAGGGTGCACCAAATTCTAGGGATCCAATTGCTGACGAAAGTTACTAGAATATCGATAGGGTTCCGATCGGATCTTTATTTTCAGTCGCACGAGACTGAATAGAAAAAGTTGATTTTTCAATTTGAAGTAGGTTTTCCGATCCTCGAAAATATATAATCGATAGGGAATGGCTAATACACTTTCTTGCAGCTCTTTGATAAAGTGTGCAGGTGTTAACACAGCAGAAACGTCGTAGTAACGAGGATCGAATGGATTACACGTGCACGTAATGACGATGCAATGCCCTTCGGCACTGGACTGGGTAGTGGTTGCTACTAGACTTGAACTCCATCACTGGTGATCTTCCATGCAACGTAGCTCGATTGCATCAGGGTTAATCGAGATCCTCTCATTTTCACCCTCTATCGTTAATATCATAAACCCATTTTCACTTTGCCGGAGGAATTCCTTACATCCTTTTGACTTTTAATTTCCCTAACTAGTGCTTTCGTTTTTACAACAAAGTACTCAGATTCGTCGGTTGGTTCGGAAGAAATAATGATCTTGGATGACAACGGATTTCACAGACGGGCATAGAGAGATATATATAGAAAAAAGAATTAAAAATAAAGCAACAGAGTGTGAATCGGGTGACTACTTTCTTTTCCGACTCGATCGTTAGGTGTAGACCAATGGCCCATTAATTTAATCGAATCGATCGTGTGTAACAAGACTCAATTCGAAACAGGGCGATTGCTAACGGTACAGAAATTAACCTGTCTCCAGTTGCTAATTGCATCAGCCTTTTCATCGGGATTCTTTCGCGCTCAATTCCTCGTCGCAAAATCACCGACTTTCAAATGAACGTTCGATCCCCACTCGCGGTTCACATTAGGCCCCAAAACATGCGCGTGATCGGCATGAAAGTGTGGCCAAACCTCGAGGGACCGACAGCAAATGCTGAATTCTCGGCTGAAGAAAGTGAAGCCCAACGAACGGGTGACATCGGAATTTGTCTCACATCGTAATCCCATTTCTCACCTGTTGTCTAGCGCTAACAGCGGCAGACAATCGTCGAACAAAATCGGGAGGTCATCGAACCTCGGGGATCAATCGACGTTTCGTCAGAAGTCGACGAGAGTCGCGCAACTGCTTACCTGAGATCTGTTAAAAATGGCGTTTTGAAAATACTGGCGAGGCATAAGAATTATTGAAGTTGATTGAACGTTTTAATTAGCGGAAACTTTGGGCGAGCATCGTGAAAGCAGCACATACGTGGCTGCTAAAGGACGGCCGTGGGTGTAATTGCCAATTGGGATGTCGCATTATCTCGGAAAGAAGAAGAATAGACGCTGATAATTTGACGACGTATACCTTTCCACGTGTATTTATAAATCCTGGCTCCCTTGCCTCTCTTTTTACAATAATCGACGTTTCATTACAGCTTCTTATTCCCGTCGTTGCTGCTCCCTTATTATCATTATTTCACGATAAAGGTATGAAATCATCGAGAAAATGTTCTCCTTCACTTATCAGCTCGGCAGCTACGTTTACTCAGAGAGCCCAGTACGATACAAGCTAATCGATTGAGATCCAATCGAATATTATGGCTAACGAGCTGTCACGCCCGCTTGAACACGGTTGCTGTTGCTGCTATTCCGGCTGTTGCCTCTTCTTTCCCTCCGTTCTCAGAAAACTTGATAAACAGGAAGACGAGAGCCAAAGAAATTCGACGACAAAGGGTTTCATCGGGTTTGTTTTATTAGCCCACGATGCCATTGACCAGAACCTTCCACTGCCGAAGATTCCCCGGCAATGACATCGATACCCTCGTGGAACACCTATTGCATCAAACGTTGGCTCGCGATTAGCCTCGGATGGACGCCAGGCGCGCGGACAAAGGGATACGCTGAAACCTAGTTGACTGTGTAAAGTGAATTGCACCTACTTAAGTAGGAGGAGGTATCCCGTACGGCCTTGGGAAGGATGCAAAAAGTGCATGTCGTAAGTGGAGGTGGAACCCACTCGCAGTTAACGACGTGGGAACAGCCCATGGACCACCTTCCGTTGCGAGCATCCGTCTGTACCCTGTGGCATCTTTGCGACGAGGTGACATGATTGCATCGCTTATTGGACGCTGGATTCCATCGGCTGCCGCTAGACCTTCATCCGGTCCGGTCTGATTGGCCGGGACGGCATGTATATGTGAAATATCACAGCATCCCGCGGAAAAGATTGCTTCGCTCCGGCATGAGAAAATGTAAATGTTGAAATGCACGCGGGAAGATTCCTATTCGCTTTTTATCTACACGTTTTCATCTGTCTCAGCGTATATCCGGTTGGGAAAATGAGAGTAAAGGTGAGATCGTTGGGGTCCCATGAAATTGGTTAATGGAATTGTCTTTGAGGATCTTGTTGAGATGAAAAAGGATTCTATGATGATTGCAGTAGAGTTGAAAAGCGTTGATGTCATGTCCTCGCTTGCTTTTCGTCAAATTTCTAGTGTCCTTTGTAGGGACATAAAAATGTAGGATGTAATTTCTGAAAGATTTACTCAGACTTTGTAATAGGGTCAAAAGATGTAAAAACGTTGATGTCATGTCTTCATACGTTCTCAATAAAACTTGTACTCCCCTTTTCATAAGATGGACAAAGTTTAGCATTTAAATACCGAAAGAGTAAATCATATTTTGATACAGAATCGAAGAATTGCTAGTAAAAGCGTTGATGTCATGTCCTGCTTCGCGTTTACTAGAATCTCCGTTATTTTTCTTTACGGGAACATCAGTAAGTAGGATCTAATTACTAGAAATTAATACGAAATCGCGAATAGAAGCAAAAATATTCATCCAAAGCGCTGATGTCATGTCCTCACTCGTTTCCGATAAAATCTCTACTATTCTTCCTTATCGAAACACCAAAGTCTAGCATCTAATTGCCGGAAGAGTAATTCAGGTTCGTGTTGACTGATCAGAGGACTCCTAACAAAAGCGTTAACGTCAGGTCCTTTACATGGACACGTTGTTGAGACGTGAAATCGCTGGTAGACGTACCTACTTGGATCAAGCACACATACTCTCAAAGAAAAATGAATTGGCCGATCCAAATTTGTCCAGCCGAGACCTGAATTCCCTCATCCTTCGATAATCGTCATCCAGAAACTGGTCGTACCTAATCGGAGAGCACCGACTGCGATGAGGCGCAGCAATTTCATAAAATCTCGATACTTTCTACACGTAATTGGAATGACAACGACAGTGCAGGGAATTGCTGCGAGCGTGAGTACACACGCTGACAATTGAATCTAGATCAGACTCGAGTTCGCCGAGTAATGAAGCAGTAAATGGAAGAAAAAATACTTTCGGCTTTGCTCGTATCAAAGTGATCCGAGCGTCCTGCCTTAGCCGTATGGCGATTCCGCTATTAAAAGCGACTAATTACTAAACTGCCCTATCCACCCAATAAATTATAGCTGACGTACGCCACACACCGTAGCTTTCAAAGTAATGCACTGCGGATAGAATTTTCCGGGTATTGTGGAACTGTACCTACAGCCGAGCCGGCAGTTGTTGGTTTCTTTCTCTCTGTAAATAGAAAGATACGACTCCTATGTAAGATGATAGTCTTACACCGTCTTGCTTTATGTTTGCTGCTCTCGGTCTTCGCAATTTGCCGGATAATAATTCGAGAAAGTCTCCTTTCGTGCAATCGCAGAACCCGATCCCCGATGACTAATTAAAGCCACTAAAAACGGACGCATGTGACAACTTATTTGGGGCACGAGTGGCTGTGGCAAAATCAGATCCCAAACCCAAGAACCAGAGGAGACCACCTGGGTATTGAGTGCGAGCGTTGCGGGCTTCGATATCGCTCCGGCAGACTCCGTGCCGGCAAAAAAGCGACGGTATAAAGATGAAGGATTTGTCAGATTATCCGCCAAAGGGAGTGTTCCGAGAAGTCATCTATAGCTTCTGGCTAATTCTACAATGAGAACTTTTCTCTTTTCTTGTATACGTATAGAAACACTTGGAGCTATCACGGCCTATCATCGAGATGCATTTTATGTACCCCTACTTCGATTCTCCCGTGGCCGTATATGGTGGAATATTACATCCATTAATCAACGCCACGACCAAGACGAGGTGACGAGACTGACAGTGCCAGACCTCGCCGCCTTTATTCAACACTTTACCTGCCGTTGCTGGAAATTCCACATGTTGCGCAGATCCCTCTTGGGTTGAGTATAATATTCACAACGCGGCTTCCTCATTGCGAGCAGGACAATTCTGCAATTACCAATGACGGCAGACGAAACGACGCGAAACAGTAATTTTTTCAAACTTTTCCGAACTTTGAAGATTGCTGGCGTTGGATAATTGCAACCTAAAATTACTTTGTTCCCCTTTTGGTAATGCTGAAGGATCTCGGCTGGGATTGGACCGCCTAGGTCTTGCAAACATTAGAAAATCAACGCCTAGAATTGGTGCGTCGAAACATTGATAACGTTAAACGGCATTAGCTCAAAATTGTTGCGCCTAAATTTCGCTAGAATTCAGTAATTAGCATCTAGAATTGTTCACCTGAAGTTTCGCTGGCGTTAAACTATATTAGGCCGGAATTGATTAGCCTAGATTTCACTGGGAGTCAATAATTAGCGCTTGAAATTGGACACCCGACGTTTTCTTAGCCCCAATTTCTATGAGCTTGGATTTGGTCTGCCTAGATTTCGCTGGAATTCAATCATTAGCGTCTGAAATGGGTCACCAGAGGCTTTACCAGCCCCAAATTATACTATTTTGGAATTTGAATGCATATATTTTGCTGAAAGTCCACAATTAGCGCGAAGAATTTATCAGTCAGTACCGGGTTTAGTCTATTTGGGAAACCAAATTAGTCTGTTCAGAATTTGCTGAACCCCATCAACTGGATTCTGAAGTAGGTCTCCATAGCGTAGAACCAGCAACCGCGGATCTTCGAATTCTTTTTCGCCCTCACACTCTGACCTCGCGTTACTTCCGAGCCGCAACGCTGATTCTTTTTCGATATTAAACATTTCTCTATAAGTAGCAACACGGAGAAAGAGAGATCGGATCGTTCTTAACTGAAGGAATGGCGTCGATTAATAAAAGCGGAAAAGCTTGCAGAGAGAACTCCCAGGATTTTCCAGTCACGTCCAGCCTGGCTGGAGTTAATTTACGAAATAAATAATATCTTCTTCTTGCACAGAATGTTCGGGGTGGCGAGGAGGAGGAGGACGAGGAGCAGAAGAAGAAGAAGAAGAAGAGTAAGCGGGTGGTTTGGAAGACTAAAGAAGGGTGAAAGATATGGTGCGGGAACACAGAGGGTAGGAGGACGACTCATAAAGCTGCCTACGTGTCGAGCGTAATGAGAACCGGTGATTTTTCTTTCCGCGTTTCGCGAATGTAAAAGAAAAATGGACGTGGCTGGAGCCAAGCCACCCTCGCCATCATCCCTTCTGGAAATTTCTCCGGGAGTTAAACATTCACAGTTCAACATCTTCGAGACTGCGGTCATCCCCTGACCCTGGATCTTCGTGGATTCATTGGAATCCGCGACCTGGTGGCGTGCAAAAAAAAACATAAAGAAATCGTAAGACCGGGGTAGAAATTAGACGCAGAGGGTGAGTGTCTGGGAATTTCTTTCCGGCAGTAACCTAATACTCCAGGCATATACACGAGCATCATTTTTATAGCAGCAATTTCATTTGAGCCTCGACTCATGCAGTGGTTTTTGATGAGCGAGCTGAAGGCAGCGGTTCCTCTGCCTCCCCTTACATCCCTTTGCGAGACGCCATCTTTTCATTAAAACGGTTCATCTGTGAGTCGTGAGAAGGCGCTACCCCCGATACCACGGAGAGGGTTGAAAGCACGGGAGAAGCGAAGAGTGCCGCACTCGCGGAGGGTATTTTCACTGAGTTTTCCTTCATTTCATATCTCACCCCATTCCTCTTATCTTCGTACCGCCGCTCCTACCGCCACTTCTCCAACCCCTAACTTACTCTGATTAATGCCTCTGCTAATAACGTCTTCTCCCTCGAGGAAACCGTATCGCCGTGCCGGTCTTATGCGGAATTAAAAAGACCGGGGCCACTTTGTCCCTTTATTCATACCCCGGGGTTCATCAATTAACATAACGCTGATCCATGGTAGTATGAGGTTGTTGCATAATTTTGGGTGAAACTTGAACCAGCAGAATTTTGGAAATAGTTGGTATTTAATCAGTAACATATTCACCAGCGATACTAAATAATAAACAATGTCAATTTTTGTTAATTATCAATTTTTGAAATTTAATAATTTACTAATTTTTGTTATATTAATTCATTATCGAATATTTAAAATATTGATAAACGAAATATGACGATAATTTGGAGGGATCCGATAATATTAGAATTTTGGGAAATCAAAATATTTGGAAATTTGGACGTTGGTTACTAATTGGCTGGATTTTAGAAAATAAGGAGGCGAAATTGGCATATATTGAAAAATATTTATAGTAATTTCAACTATTGCTGTAGTTGAACAAAGCATCAACCGTACATTTCTAGTACTTTCAACTACATTTATTGTTATTCCAAGTACCTTCATCATTAAGTCAGTTAGAAATTAAATAATTAGGGTCTTCATTTTTTCGGAGAAGGATGCAATTCCTCGGCCTATGGTGCAATATATAAAAAATGGAGGCCCACCGTCAGAATTCTAAGCGATGAGAAAGCTGCACGTAAGCGTGTTTGATATATTAATTAATTTAACATACATCTTCGTATACAATATAAATCGCAATATGAATCATAGATAATATAATACATCCCGGGGTTTCCGGCAGGAACACTGTCTCTGTTACTTATTATGCTGCGAAGGTGTTCTCATAATTAAGTTCCATTTCTCAGCTAACCTCTTCAGCACGTGATATACGTAGCCTTCATTTATATTTCACTGATTGCCGTTATTTCTTCCGATTCATTAACTGTACATGTACAAGTCTGCCCCTAACTCCCCGTGTCAAAGATTCCCGGGCGTAATATAGGATCCGAGATTGATGCATGTAACTTAATTAATATCACTGCGCGCTTTGTATCAGAAGTAAATGATGGGGAAGAGATATTTTCTCCTTTCAGGCGCATAGACGGATTTTATTGAAGCGTAGATTCTTCCGTATCGTCACGCGTCACGGAACGAAATTACAGCTCACACAAAAATTCAGTCCATTGCGATTTCTTCCGCAACGGAAGTGACGGGGGAAGTAAGGGGAACCGCGCATGCGTCAGGGAACCCCTACGGTATGGTATCAGCTGTGAAGTAACTGCATTCGTCACGTCACGCGTCACAAAACGAAATTACGGCTCACACAAATTCAGTCAACTGAGATTTCTCTCGAAATGGAAATGACGAGGAAAGATAGGGGAACTGCACATGCGCGGGAACGCCCACTACGTTACCATGTGATCTGTACAGTAACTTGATTCGTCGCGTCACGAAACGTTGCTTCATATTAGGTATAAAATCATTGATTAATTATTCGTGATTATTAAGAATTACTTATTCTTGCTGATGCAACAAATGTAGCAGCTATGCAGGTTCAAAAATTCTTCTATCGTACCCACGCTTGAAAAATGGGATCCTAGCGTGGGTCTTCGTGGAAACGGAGCAAAGCCTTCTTGCTGATTCTTTCGGGCCAATTACCGCGTTGCGTTATAAACGCTGGCAATTATGACAGACCCAAAAAATAACACCTCGTGTTCCCGACGCTCTCCCGTGGTTGGACTCGATTCGTAGGGTTCAACCCTAGTTGGAACAAGAACGCGGTACGCGTGGGTCTACATATACAAATCTCGCTGGGTCAGACGGGCCTCGGCTATACTTACACGCTCACTTGGTATACAAATCATTTTTTTCAGGCTATACTTATACAGACGTCCGGGGAACGATAAAAGTCCCGAGAAGTTCGCGAAGCCCCTAGGAGCTATTGCCTTCGGGCAGTTTCTCATAGCGGATACCAAAGCCACTGCTCCCTTCTAAGCCTCCAGTGTCGTCATTAAGTCGGCACGTTGATCATTAGAAACATACTAGAGGAATGATTAAAAGCTTAAAACCTTGAAATCAACGTGCCTGATAACTTCGTAATTGCTTCGTCTTTAACAATTTAATTTGTAGAAAAAACGGCTGAAAACTTATTGTATGCATGTATCGAGAGACTCGCATGTGTGTGTGTGTGTGCGCAAGAGTATGTACGGAGTTGACTCTTACTTGTCGCAATTAATCCCAACATTTGTTTCAATGACACGGTTCGAGCACGGTTTCAGCCAGCAGTCGTGAATATATTTCCAATTTCCACCGTGGAACTCGGTGTCGAGTTTCATGATTTATCGGTTGCAGTTGCAGGTGAACGTCCCAGTTGGTGAACAGTACCGACCATATGAGGAAATTCCGCAATTGCAGCTGATAGAGATGGTTGGTAGTAGAAAGGAGCATTTTTCAGGTATAACGTCAGGTGATATAGTAATTAATTTCAGTGAATTGTTTTTTCTAGAAGCGAGGAAAGGTTTTGAAATCAGTAATTAGGGGGAGAAATTGCAAAGGGGGGATTTTAATTCTCGGGGGATTTTAGAGTTAAGGAATGATTATATTGGAAAGTGGAGAATTTAAAATATTGAGGGTAAACGTAATTGATTTAATTATAAATTAGTTTTGTAAGCGATCGTGTGGTGGTATTAGGAAAATATTTTTGGAACTTGATAGTTTAATTTTTCTAGTTGTTTTTTTAATTATAAAATAATTAACACTATTTCTGCCGCGCTAATTACACGTAATAAAAAAACCAAAACCAAAATTATAGAATATTGATTAAAATATATTTTGTTTAATTAATTACCAAATTTTTTACAGATGCATTGCTAAGCACCTCTCGTTTGTGGATTTCAAAAAAAGATTGAAGTAAACATTGAAAATAATTCTAAATTCAAATGCTAAAAGGTGTCTTTTGACACCTTTGGTAGAAATAGTGTTGAACGTAACATAATTTGTTGATCAATAATAAAGTGTAGAAGATAATTAGTACGTGATTATCAATAGGGTAATTTTTTAAGCTGGAATTTTTATAGATTTTGGATTTTTAGATAAATTACGAATTAATTTATCTATATTGATTAAATATTAATTAAATATATATACTATGGAAAATAAATAATTAATTATAAAAAGGGCAATTTTACAAATCACGGAGTATAAATCAAATTTTTAGATAAATTACAAATTACTTGAACTATGATATCGTTTAAATTACTAATCTATCTATTTCCACCTGTATTGCTATTGCATTACACTGTAAAAATATCATACAACATTACATTACTAAAAAACAGGTATACCTCCCCCTTTTTCGTATCCTATTAATAACAAATAACAATAATCATAATTTTACGAGATTCGATCACGAGGAAACTGCTTCTCTACAAGACCAAGTAGTTCCAGACACCAGAGTTAGACTCCAGTTTGAATCGGAAATTCTTCCCCTTCGTTCAATCTGCGCGTTAAATGCTTCCAGAAGGATTCTTGCAATAAACGTTGAAGTCATGAAGTACTCTTTTCTGATGCTATATATATATATATATATGTATATACATACACAAGACAACATCTTGTGGCATTGATACAACAACCGATGGGCAAGCTTATATATCCGACATACAGAAGAAGCCGCAGTGGGTGAGGAGTATGTCTAATTCGGCACATAACATAATATAACGCAACCGATTCCCGATCGGCAGTGTGTTTCAATGCTCCTCGAAGGAGATGCTGTAACGCTTTTCCCATCATCCTGGTATGACCTTGTCTGCCCTCTTGCTATATTATTCTTGCAGCAATTAAAATGGTGTATTGAAAATTGAAACGACTTCATTAAAATTTCTCTGTTTATTTTTTTTTTCGATGCAATTAAAGGGGTTGCATAATTGGCAAAATCGTATAATTTACACTCTCTCTTTTGGAATTATAAGTTGACCTATTTTTTAATTTTTTTTTTAATTATTTAATTATTATTACAACAATACTTTTTTCAGTGTATATAAAAATAATCTACTTTGTTTATTTTTGATCATTCGTGTATTTTTAATAAATCGATATTTCAATACGTAACAGATGTTGCAGCAAAAAAGAAAACAACAACAAATCCAACAACAGTAACAGCATTGTTACAATAACAAGGGTAACAAGAACAACAATAAAAACAATAAGAAGAAGAAAAATAGCAATAAAAAAATTTACTTCAGCAATGATAATAAATTTTGCATCCCAGGCTGCAGCGGCCAATTCCAAAATTCACTTCTCGCACCATAATCTTTTCCAAGATGTTGCAAAATTTTCATTTTCGTCGCTTTTCCGTCCTTCCGTGTGTCTCCTCTCTCGATTTCGATCCGGTAAGTGCCGGTGAAACCAGCCACCTCGGCTCATTTCCTGACGGGCACGGCCGAGAGATGCACAGATGCATGTTTGCTCATGCATGAGTGAAATATGCTCTCTCCATTCAAAAAAAGGACCGGTAAGAGAGTCTGAACTCGGTTACAAGTGCATGATTCAGGATCCAGCGGATGATCCTGCTTATTAAGTGGAGGCGAGTGCTGGATACGTATATATACGGCAATATCTTTATACCGACGGTGTATTATGGTCCAGCTTTGGAGGAGACGGAGGCAGGAGGAAGGGTATACTATTATATATAGTTGAGAGAGAGCACCAACGCTCCACAAACCGCTATTATTTATATTAAGTTTAATGCAACTACGTGACTGAATCCCTCGGTTTGCCCCGCGAGCCCCATATCATTAGTATACGCCTATTATTGCATTACTCCGTGGTCTGACCACGGAGCAGCCAATGCAACGTGCTTACGTATATAATATACATACCACCATATTTTCTATAACGTGTACATATATATAGAACCAAGCGTATGTGGACACTGACCCTTTAAGGATGCACCATGCGTTTGTGAATAATTCCAGCGAAAAGCTATTACACTTTTAACACCCAAAAAATGCACTCGTCCCTCCGAGCATCAGGGCTAACAATAATTTCCCATATAATCGTTATTACGTAAGAAAGTACCCGGAGGATATCCCATATGAAGGCATTATACCCGAAATTCGAGCTTCGTTTCGCATTTAAATTATAGGAAGCAATTTATCGCGTTTCAGCCAATTTTAGGGAAGTTCTCGGGAGGTGCTTGAATTAATTTTAAGTATCCCAGCGAGCGAAAGGCGATTGATCAAGGTTTGGATAGCTTTTAATAGATTTCTGACGGGTTCGGATATTTTTTTTATTACCTATTTTAACTAATACCGAAATTAGTCAATTTCTTAGTATATTATTAATTCCTATATTTTGAAAACTTCGAATTTTCTTTGTTACAGAAAATCCAGAAAAATTTCTTTTTCCCAACAAAACCTCCCAGGAGGTGCCATCTTGCATATCAGGTAATTTTTTCTGGGTCACAATAATTTTTATTCCCCGAAAACTCCACTTTTCTGTTTCACAAAACTTTTTGAAAATAAAAAAAATACCTCTTCCCCCTTTATTCCTCCACGAAAAATCTCCCAAATAATGCTCCTACCTAAAATCTCAAAAAATCCTGAAAACAAAAAAACAATTCTCTCTCTCTCGAAAATTTCCCTAGAGGAGTCATTTTCTCTATCAATTAATTTTTTCTTGATCAGAATCATTTCTATATCCCGAAAACCCCGAAAAATTCCTCTTCATTAAAAATCTCTCACGAGGAGACAATCTCTGCTCCCTCCCACGTCACAGTAACTACTCTATTCCAGAAATTGAATTTTAACCATTTTACAATAATTTCTCTATCCTGAAACTCCCGTGTTCTTCTAAACCTAAAAATTCTAGAAACCCTAAAAATTTTTTTAAATTCTAAGAGTTACAAAAAATGTCTCATTCCCTAAAATACTTCTCCTACAATTTCCAGTTCACGCCAAAATAAATTCCAAGCTAGGAAATAAATTTTACTAAATCGCGATGTATATATAAATGTATATGTAAATAACTCCTATTTCCTGAAAAGCCCATTTTCCTCTAAAATTTAAACTTCTTCTGCTACAAAAAATCCCCAGAAAAAAAATTCTCCTTCCCCAGAAGTCTCACAACAGTATTCACCCAACGTATCGATAACACTTCTGCCATGGAGAAAATGCGATTCTCCGGCCTACACCTGTACGATTCTCGCACCTATAGCCGTTCGATCTCACGTATCGTAAGATTGTACGTTAAGAATACATTCAATAACTACTCCACTAAAGATACATCTCCCCTATGATAGCAATCAGGTGTAAACTATAGGTCATTGTTTATACGATAGGCGAGTAGAAAATTCATAATTATATGAAGATGAAGCACGAAAGGAGATTAAATCTCAATCCGTGGTGCTCGGAACTGGCAGATGCGCTCCCAAAGCTCTCCGGGGCTGGCGTACGAGGCGGATTCCGCGTTGCATCGTGGAAATAGCTCTCCAAAAAGGGAATCGTGTGCAAGAAGAGCGCATACAAGACGCACGCGTGATTATCGCTAACGCGTGGGTATACGTTGCTTTATTAGGTGCAAATTACAGATTCCGAGGGAGGGACGAAACCCACTCTTTCACGATTCCTCCACTTCCGTTCCAAGGGCCTTTGAATCCGTTGTCAGTGTGAATTACGTGGTATTAAGTGCCGAGTGTATGAAAGACTGCTGCTGTAAGCTAATGAGCAAATTCCACGAGTTTAAATCATTCTCATGTGTTCATTCCTCGGGTACGAGCATATGTATGCATTTGTAGTGTGTTTGTGTGTGTACGTGCGTGTGCGTGTGCGCGCGCGTGTGTGTATGTGTGTGTGCACATACGTAGGGTTATTTATGCAGTTTACAATGCGTATGAAGGAGCAGCTAAGTGCCATGAATTCTCTGAAATCTTTATTCAGCCGCGATAATTCCGAAGTTTATTATAAATAATTCCTCGCCGCGGAATTCATTATCGTACGGGAACGGAGGAATTCTTATCTGAAATTAGTTCCCGCTGTTCACCTTTTACTTTTTTTTTGTCCTTCCTCAATTCGGGGCGACGTTTAACTGCGAGAAGCGAAAGTAAATATGCGAAGAGAGGAAGCAAAGGGACATCGTTTGGTGCGGATTTTGAAAATGGGGAGCAATGAAGTTGTCAATGGAAGGAAAAGAAATTTCAAGTGGAGCAAAATGGAGCGAAATCAAATTAGAAATGGAGAAAAACGAAAATGGAAATGGGGGGAAAATGAAGCTCGAAGTGGAGGAAGTGAGAGAAAGAAGTATTCGTGCCAATGGAAGGAAACGAAATTTCAAAAGGACCAAACTGAAACTCCAATGGTGGCGAATCGCAATTGCAATCGGTGCGAAACGAAACTACAATAAAATATAATACAGGGTTTTGTTTCACTGTGTGGAGAAAAATTCTAGAGCCTTCACTCGCTCGTGGTAATTTTCTTGTAAATGTGAAAATAATTGGAAATATTGCTTGATTGTTTCCTAAAGCAAGATCCACTCGAGTATAATAAATCTTTCATACTTAAACTATAATATATTCCAAATTATTGCGTTTAATTCAATGACTCAGTTCCTTACCTGCACAAGAGATTTCAGCAGGTTGCGCCTGTAGTTAACTTTAATTACAAGTTGCGATGCAGCAATCATAAATTTGCTAATTTGTGATGTTCACAATCTACGAAACAATGGGCCTTTACATAATTATGCAAATGAATGCTTGGCAAGGTTTTCAAGTCCTACTTCTCATCATCTCCCCGTTCCGATGATCCCATACCATTTGAAGCTTTGGAAACAATGGCTTGTATACCTTTCAAGCCAATTTGTCTTGAATTTTATGGAATTTCAATAAGAATTTCTGTTTCAGTTTTCTGTTTGCTGGAGATTATTATTATTTAATAATATCCAATTGCTATAAACTTACTAATAATTATGATTTACCGATAAGGATAGTTTTCAATAAATTATTAATTTCTATTTTTAACAGGGCAATATTTGTTAATCAACAAATTCTAATATTTAAATTGCTACTTTCAGCGAAAATTAACTCCTTTTCCTATTTTAGATTTTTTTGCTGAATGTAACAAAAATAAAATAAAAAATCTTTCGAATTGATATTAAAATAATTAACAATTAATTTCTACATAAAAATGATAAATTATTAATTTTACTATACATTACTTCCCGTATAATTAAAATATCTCTTCCGATCGCAATTACGTCGTTACACTAAAAAAAAATATACTGCAATATACAGTGTTTTTGGGTCACCACATTTTGCTATGCGTAATGGCAAAATGTGGTGACCCACCGCGCATATCGAAATTTATTTGGTTTTTAAAAAAAATCTTGAACAAGAAAAAAGAAGCATAACAAAAATTCTCAAAAATTCAAAATCGGTTTTCCAAAATGGATCTTCCCTAAAATCACCGACTGGGACCTGCAATCAATTACTGGTACATTTTCTCTCGTGCTAAGTTTAAACACTAGCCTAGGAACTGCACCCAATAGGAAAATTTCCCCCAAACGCGACTACCGTTACAGGAAAAAGAATAGAAATCCTACTCGTCCTTAGAGGAAGCTTGCCGATTGCCAGAGGCAGCCGCGGCATCTACGTCAGAAGCCTGCTCGGATAAAACCGTATTATTAGAAGCGTCTGCCAGTGAAGGAAAGGTCCTCGGAGGATCTCGGAGCGATTCATTCCGGATTAATCGAAGCCCGAAAACGAATGAGTTATAAACTCATCCTGGAATCCGGGGATCGTAGGATCTGTTATTAAATGCATATCAATCAGGACTTGATGCGCTTTTAAATAGCCGCGGATGAACGGAATCCGGTGATTTATGGTATCTATGAATTTCGAAGCGGAGCAGAAGCAGGAGCAGGATGAGCAACGGTCGTACCTCGTCCGACGTTCTCATCGTCACCGGTAACCTTCCCGGTCACCTGTAATTACCCAATCAGTTGCAAGTAGGTACTGGCTCTTATCAAACACGTACATCTTGTCACGAAACCCTCGAGGTTCTCCTCCACCTCCCCGTTCCTGTATACGCTTCGTTTGCATGACAGCGTGTAGATGCACCCGATTGAAATTGCACCGTTGCAATTCTGCACTCCGACAATTTCTAGAGGCCAGGAGGGAGGGAAGGAGCAATTTTATAGAATGTGTGTAAGAGTTTTCGTATGGTTTTTATATTTACGACAAATTATTATTTTTTATTGTTAATATAAATTGGTACTATGGTAATCCCGAGAAATTAGTACTTTTTGTTGCTAATTTAGTAATAGAAGTTACTATAGTTGTAAATTAGTAAGTTAGTGTCTGGTTAGCAAGTTACTAATTTCTTAAGAGAGGGCGCGTGGGATTCTATAGAATTTCAATGAAAATTTCTACATTCAAATATTTTATACTTTCAAAAATATAGGAATTTATGTTTTCAACAAATTATTATTTTCGTTCCCTGTCGTGGAAGTGATATAAATTAGTACTGTAGCAATTCCAAGAAATTAGTAATTTTTGTTACCGACTTAATAATAAAAGTTACTAAAATAGTAAATTATTAAATTACTAAAAATAAAAATATTAAAACGATTTAAATACTTCAAAATTACTAAAGCAATATGAAATTACTAAATTAGTGTCGGTTTACCAAATTACTAATTTTTTAAGAAAGGGCGCGTGGGATTCTTTAGAATTCCAATAAAAATTTCTACATTCAAACATTTTATTGTATATTTTTAAAAATGTTGATTCTTTTTTGGTGAAACAGAATTAGTAATATCTCTCGTTGAAAAATTCTCACACCCCCGAGGTTCTTCTTCTCCATCTTTATGTATGCCTCGTTTGCATGACTGCGGGTATATGCACCCGATTGAAATTATATCGTTGCAATTCAGCACTCCGACTATTTCTAGAGATAAGGAGACAGAGAAGAGGCAATTGCATAGAATATAGGAATTTATGTTTGCAACGAATTATTATTTTCGTTTCCTGACGTGGAAGTGATATAAATTAGTACTGTGGCAATTCCAAGAAATTAGTAACATTTGTTACCGACTTAATAATAAAAGTTACTAAAATGGTAAATTATTAAATAACTAAATTAGCATTGTTAAATTACTAAAAATAAAAATATTAAAACGATTTAAATACTTAAAAATTACTAAAGCAATATGAAATTACTAAATTAGTGCCGGTTTACCAAATTACTAATTCTTCACGAGAGATTGCGTGGAATTCTTCAGAATGTCGATAAAGTTTCTACATTCAATTACTTTATATTACATTATTTTATATTTTGTATTAACAAAAAAAAAATACATTTTTTTAAAATAAAAAATTAGTAATATCACAATTTTTATCCAAACTACCAATTTCCAGGGGAGGGTTTCTCTCGTCGAGAGATCCTCACAGGATGCCACACGTGTGGAGCAGAACGTGAATACGAGCAGCGAGCATCGCGTTGTTTAAAGGAACGCTGAAGGAGGCGCGTCGTGTGGCTAAGTATCCTTATCAGATCCGATCGAGCTTCCTGATAGTTAATTAACGAGTTCATTATGCACCCTAACTCTCCATGGGGGCCTTTCCACAACCCGCAGGATCCGAGTGAAGCATTGCAGAAGATGCTCTCCGGATAACAACGACCCAGTGGGTGGCGCTATTTTATTGCATCACGACTCCTGCGGGTCGCCGCGACTATTTTCCTTTCTCGAAACTTTATACCATAAGCGTATATAACCGCACAGTTGCCCTCTTGCTACCCTTAACCCGCTCTTTCGTTTGCATAGGGAGTCGATGTTACCTTCGTTCCATCCCGTACCCGGAAATCAGCCGAAATGGGACGATGCAAGTACCTGTAGAGAAACGCACATTAATGAGGAAATTATTTACCTGAAATTTACTAATTACAGATACGGAGTTCCGGCGTAGAAAGTGAATTTTACGTCATGGAAATTTCTATACGGTGCAAATTTTTTGGAATTGAACTTTTATATAGCGAGGTTTGAAATTTCGAACTTCCGGATTGGTAAATTTAGAATGACGAATTTTAGAAGCATAAGATTTGGAATTAGGAATTTTCAAATCACGAAATTTCAAAATTTCAAAGTGTGAAATTTCCAATTTTAATTTTTCAAATCACAGGATTTCGGAATTTCAAAGCATGAGATTTTGAAATTTTTGAATTTTTTCAAATCGCAAGATATTCCTGTTTTACTTCAAAGTCGCTGAATTTTGAATTCACAGATTATCGGATTTGGAATTGCATATTTTCGAATGTCAATATTTGAAAATCCGAACTTTCTTGTTCCCAGATTGCAAATTTAGAATTTGTAGGTTGCTCGATCGAATTTCAAATTCTCAGATTTGGAATTTTCATTATTGCAGATTTTAAAATTGGCACCTTCGTCAGAATAACAGCTCTACCCTGGAAATTCCATTTTCCTGTGCCATAAAAAAATTCCAAAAACTTCAAAATTTCACGAAGTTTCATTTTCTAATCTCTCCCACGATCTTTACTACGTCACAACTACTATTCCATCATGGAAAATGAATTCTCCTATATCAAGAAACCTTGTCTTCCCGATAACCAATGTTTTCATGGAGTTGTAATTCCCTTTCAGATTTGCATCATTTTAAGGGTCATTTTAAGGGGCATAAAAATCGCTATTTTGGTTCAATTATTGACCAAGTTGGAATTTTCTTCCAATTCTCGCAGTGAACAAGTTGCTTCAAAATTTTACTACGTTCTGCTGGGAAGTAGGGTAATTGCTGAAACTAAGGGTGTGTGGGTATACCTACCCAAAACGCTATTAACGCCTATTTACGCATGTCTAATAACGCCGAGACGATGCACGACGGGTAAAAGCATCCCATTCGTATCCCGTAGGGGTATGGAAGCCACTATTTAATTTCTTGGAAAATACCGCACTTCTCGAGCTGGAGCATCAATCACTTCACCTGACATGGAAGCTGTAATTTGGCTAACCTTTCCTCGCCCTCTCCTACGGTTTGAGCTCTTCGACAGTACCTTAACGTTTGGGTCAACCGCCAACGCTGAAAACCAAATCGTTTACGACCCGTTGCCCGGGAACCTGCATAATCGAGGTCGATCGCTCGCTTCCCAGGTATCGCTGGAACGAATTTCTATTTTCTCTTAATTTTTTCTTTGGCAGAAAAAATGAAAAGTCTGCCGTTTTATCGAGACTGGAAGTACCGAAATCGTCCTCCAAAAGTCTCTGGAACGATAATCGGTAATGTCGAAGTGTAAAATTAGAAATTTCCAATTTTCAAATTATGAGATTCCGAATTCCAAAAATTTAAAGTGCGTGATTTGATATTTTGAATTTTTGAAGATTGATATTTGGAAATTGAAATTATCGTATTGTAAAATTGCGATTCTCGAATTTTCAAATTGCAACATTTCCAATTTTGAAAATTTTAAGTGCGTGATTTAAAATTTCGAATTTTCGAACCTCCAGATTTGGAAATTCGAACTTCCACATTGTCAATTTTGAAATTTCGAATTTTCCAATTACGACATTTCGAATTCTGATAATTTAAAGCGCGAAATTTTACATTTTGAATCTTTGAAGCTTGAGTTTTGAAAATTCGAACTTCCACTTTGTCAGATTGGGATTTTCGAATTTTTTTTTTACCGACATTTGCTTCAGAATTGTCTCAATCGCGGCTCCGGTATGATAACGATCTTTAATTGGGGACGATAGGATGAATTTGAAGGATGCTGGTCGCCGGAGACGTTCGATCGCAATGGACGCGAGGAAGAGATGAGGAATTTCTGAAGCAGAAATACATATGGGGGGGCAAGAGGACGGGAAGTATAACGACGGAACCTGTAATAAGTGCGAAGGTGGTGATGCCACGTTATCTCGATACAAAGCGAGCGATTTTATCCGTTTATCCGATACTTCACTGCCAGGCTCGATAATAGCTGCGATACGGGGCAGTGGCTACCTATGTGCCTCTTGCAACTTATGAGAGATTCCAGATTGCACTGGTCTCTGGATACCTACGCAATCACAGCAGCCTGCGTAGAAAACGAGGAATTTCCTCCGTCCAGGTGCAGCTAGACTTTGTTTCAGGATTCATTTTTCCGGGGGGTTGTGTTTTCTTCCAGGTTTGCGGTATTTCAAGGGTATCGAAATCGGGATTCTTCATCATCCAGACACAGGAGGTGCAGTTTGGGGTATTCTTCATCATCCAAGCACGGGAAATGTAATTTTGGGGCTATTTTTTCCAAAATTCCAGTTTTCTGCTAATTTGTTATTATTTCATAAACGAAAATTGGAGATTTTTCGAAGATTTTATTTTTGAGATGCAGGTGGATGAGATTTTCTGAAAGATTTCAATTTTCCTCCAGTTTTGCGATATCTTATGGGACGTAATTGGAGACTTTTAGAAAAATTCATCATCAAAATTCTATCGGACGATATTAAAGAAATTATTTTCCAGAAATTCCTAATTTCTTTAACATCATTTCTACCGTGTTAAATATTCGTAATAAAAAATCCAAACCCGAAAATATGGAATTATAAATAAAATAGTTTTTCTTAAGTAATAACAATTTTTTTACAAACGCATAATTGCTCCACTAATTGTAAGTACCTCCCGTTTGTGGATTTCAAAAAAACATTACATTAAACCTGGAAAATAATTCTAAAATAAAATTTTAAAAGGTGTCTTTTGACACTTTTGGTAAAAATAGTGTTAAGAATATTTCCCTTTTTCGAGGCATGAAATTGAAAACTTTTTGAAAAAAGTCGCCATCAAAACAGCAGCTTTCGCGGTTCTACTCTAATTTTTTTTAACAGATTTTAGTGTTTTTCTCCTGTTTTCTACCATTTTAAGACATCGAGCTGAAAATTCTTTAAAAAAAATGTTACCAACACACTTTTTCGAATCCTGGATCTTATTTTCCAGGTTCCAGGAAAATGTTAATAAAAAGTTCTCCAGTAAAACAGCTGCAGTCACTGTTTTTGATTAAACTTTTCAAGAGTTTCAATTTTTTCCAGTTTTCCTGTGTTTTAAAACATCCACCTCAAGAATCGCGGAAGAACTCATTATCGAGGCACAAATAGATCCTGTTTTGGACATGTTTTTCACGAGAAACTAAATTTCTTTCAAGTTCGCGTTACTTCGAATAAGGAATTCAGAAATATTTCAAAAATGTATCATAAAAAATTGATAAACGTTACTTTCAGATCACTTTTAACGACATTCCAATTTTCTTTTGTCAGTTACATGTTACTTCAAAGCATCCAACTGGAGATTTTTCACCAGTTCCAATTTTTCTCCAGATTCACCTTATTTCGAAGCAGCAAATTGGAAATTTTTCAAAAAAAAGACTGACTAATTTTATTCCCGAACCATTTTTCACAAAATTCCAATTTTCTCCCAGTTCGGCGTAATTTCAAAATATCCAATTGGAGGCTCTTTTCCATGAAATTAGAATTTCCTCCTGATTTTTTCCCCCTTTCCATTTGAATTCGGACTCCAAAGATTCGTCCCAAAAATTTTCGTTTTTCCAAAGAGTATATTTTCGTCCCGGTAAATGAAGTCAAAAACAATTTTAATTGGAGACCTCCAATTTACCCCCCAAATAAGAGAAAAAAAAAATAAAAAGTACGGACCATCATACTAAAATTAAGTATAGGTGTCCCGAAACACGGGCACTGCGTCGTTGGGAGTAAATTTCTAAACAATTAAATAATACACGGCACACAAAGGATTCTTCGAGGCGGGTTACAGGTAAAAAGAGGACTCTTGAAAAAGAGTTAAGCTCGTTGTTTCTTAACCAACCGTAATTTCGGCGTATACTGATGAATTTATGAATGGCGAGAATATTTGAATGTTGCCAGAAGGGACGGCCTATGTCTAGCCGGTAATATTTAGGACGAAAGATTTAGAACTAGACGCCTTGGCTTCACAGTCGGGATGTAAATCATTCGGATTCTACTAAGCGCCACCCCTATAATCACTCTGACATAGTTATGCATTTCTACGGTGAGAGAGCTGACCGTCTTTCGAACAATTCTTTTCGGACCTGCACACACACATATATATATAAACATGGTACACTCTTGATCCTTATGACGTTAAATACCCGAAAAAACAAGTGCTCGCACATTTTTTTTTATGGTAATTGCACCGAATTAAACTGCCTGGAGCGACAAAATTGCGAGCAAAGAGAGAAAGTTCTCTTCCACAATTGTATTTTGGAGAAAACATTGTAGTAAACATTCGGAATTGTGTGATTTTAGGAAAATAGATTAAAGAAGTTTTTTTGAAATCAATCTTTTTTTTAATTAATGACGTTGGCAAGTATCGAATTAATTATGAAAAGAAAAAAAATAAGGTGTAAGGTGAAATTCATGTAAGGGGAGGTAAATGAAAGTAAATATTTGTTTATTTATTCGAGTTTTCAATTTCATAAAAAATCATAACGTATGAAAAATTACAGTTTGAGTAATTTTTGGGAAAATATGAATTTTATAGATAACTTCAAAATACTGGAATATAAGGAATAGCAATTGTAAGAAAATGAAAACATGGATTATATCCAAAATTGATTAAGACTTGTCAGATATTTTTGTTTTATTATTATTAAATATTATTGAAATATTATTAAAATTTCGTTGCATTAATAATTGTTTAAAATTATATATTTTACGGTCTGTTAAAACCCTTCAAAGTTTAACCCACTCCTTGGGTCTATAAGAATTGCGCCACATGTACCCTAAGCAACACCTTAAATCTATCACACGTGAAATGAACAACAGACTACTGTTATAGATACATTTTTTAATCTGTATACATGTTGTGTGTTTGTATGTGTCGTGGTCTTTAAGTTATTTTGTAAATTTTTTTGTCCCAGCCCCATGAACAGGTAACTCCGTTTACCTTTGCCAGATTACAATTAATGTATTTTATTCTGGTTAATAAATAAATTAATTAATTAATTAATTAATGTTTATTAATCGATGTTTTTAATTAATGACATTGATAAGTATAAAACTAATTATGGGAATAAAAGAAAAAGAATTTCCGTGTATAAAGAAGGATAGAACGAAAGTCTAAGCTAAAGTAAAGTAAACCGTGGAATTTATTTATTTATTCCAACATTCCTATGAATTTATATTCGACAGAACAAGGCGAAGGCTCATACATCGTTGAAGTCACACTACTGTTCACAGACACTCTCATTTTTCCACAGCTTTCCTTAATGCCTGGGAACGTCTCGTTTTCCGTTTCCTCTATTTATAGATATAATCGATACATTCGTTGTCTTTGCAGGAACAGACTCGCGCTTATGTATCAGTCACCATAAATATTAATGCCAATAATCGGGAGGAACATAGTAAATTATACTATTCGTGGCAGTTGCACTCCGATATTTCTACGATGCACCAAAAATGTTTCAAGTGAAAATTTTAAAAATCCAGTCAAATCTATTTTCTCGTGACTGCAACTTAGTAAAATTTACCTCTTTACAACTGTCACGTGGTAAAGTGCACCTTCCACCTGTAGTAAAATTTACTTTCTAGCTGCTACAATGTATTAAAATTCATCATTCAATTGCTGCAATGTGGTAAAATTTACTTTCTACCTGCGGTTACGTGAGAAAATTTACTTTCCAGTTTCTGGTCTATGGTAGAAATTACCTTCTACCTGATGTCACATAATACTATTTACATACTCCCATACTAAAACTTACTTTCTAGCAACTACAATGTGTTACAGTAAAATTTACTTTCTTTCGCATTTCCCCTTGCTTCATGAAAGTACCGTAAAAAAATTAGAAAATAAAATTAAAATTCAGAAAATAAAATAAAATAAAATTACTGTTTGTGAAGAAAAAATTATTATTTTTAAAATTAATTAAAATTACTAGGAATTAATTATAGGAATTATAATATAGGAATTAATTAAAATTAATTCCTATATTACGTAACTGGCTTTTGTTAGTAACTAAATTTTCGAATATTACTTGTTTTTGTCACCACCATTCAATTTTCCTTTTTGTCCATTCAATAATTAAATTTCAATTGATCAATAAATTAATTGACCCACCAATTAATTAAGAAGAACGATTAAATTAGTCCACTGTAATATTCCAATTTAATTGCTCATTAAATAATTGCCAAAAAAGATCCGAAGTTGTTGATGGAATGCATCGAACTGGACATGGAATTCCACTGGATAAATTTGATTTTTGCACCTGCGATTCCTCTCCGATCGCTGTACCCAAAAATAAACGTTACCTGCCGGAGTTTTGAGGTCAATCGTATGTGAATAATATATACCCATTACACGAATGTGCGAATAAAGGCGTGATGGATCGTACTGTCAATAATGTATATGCATATGCTCGTATAAGTTTCAACAAGGAACGACGGTACCTCGAATGCATAATAATTTTAGTGCATTGCTCTTCATTTTTATTCAGATACGATAACGACATTTAGGCAAATTTGCATTCACAACGAAACGATAGCTTTCGACAGACGCGATAAAAATAGACGTAAGTAAATACGTAATGCACGTATTGTAGAAACGCAATGAAACTTACGTAGGAATCCGATTTCCAAGCCGAGGACTTCTCCTGGATAGGGAGGGACGTTAAAGGATTACCGTTATACCAATTTCGCAAAAATTGGGCCCCTAGTAATTCGTTGCCAAGGATTTCTGACTCATCGAGGCACTAATGGGCACTTTGGTAGCGAATTGTGCAAAATCTTTGGCATAGAAGAATTAGAAACCTTTAATTAACATCTTTCAATGACACTCAACTGGGCTAGTATTGGACCAGAGTCAATTTTGGACTCCCAGTAATTTCTTTGGAAGGATTTGTGAGCTATCGGAGCACTAATGGCACCTTTAATAGCGCCATGCGCAGAATTTTTGACACAGAGTGTTATAATACTTCAATTGAGAGCTTCTAATGATACTGAACTGGGCTAGTATTGGACCAGAGTCAATTTTTGACCCCTAGTAATTTTTTTGGAGGGATTTCTGACCAATCAAAGTACTAATGGGGCCTTTAGTAGCGAATTGTGCATAATCTTTGGCACAGAGCGTTAGAATACTTCAATTGAGAGCTACTAATAATACTTAACTGGGCCAGTATTGGATCAGAGTAAATTTCAGATCCCCAGTAATTCGTCTGGAATAATTTCTGACGTATCGAAGCAGGATAAGGGGTAAATTAAAAGATTACAGTTAGTCCAATTTCGAAAAAAACGACGTTTCCTCGGTTAATAACTCCGGTATTATCTAAATCGAGCCAACCTACTTCGATCCTAATCTGACTAACAACCATCACTTCAGTCACAACTGCTTCACAAAAAGAAGACGAAAATTCCCAAAACAAGAACGACGACAAGAGGATCGCTGGATTATTACCGAAATCCTGGAGAAAGACAAAAAAAGAGTTCACGTTATTCGTAGAAAAACAACGATATCACTGAGATCGTGAGTGATACTAATAGAGAGTTCCACCATATGCGCGCGCGTGTGTGTGTGTGTCCATGGCTGGCTTCTCCCGGCACGTATTTAGTATCTAGCTGGTGGCTTGCGTGTTACCTTTTCACTCATTTGCCTGGTAACGAACGTCCCCGTCACGGCATACATTTATTTAAATAATTAAACTCAAATTGCCCGGTTCCCTTCGTGTAACTTGAGTCGTCGGCATACACTTATATACGTATATAGAAAGGCTGTATATAGATCATATTGCTGGAAGAGTCTCGTAACAACGGCAAGTGTGCATGTGAGCGAGCATTCCGAGAATTTCATATCGAAAAGCAAAATCTACTTCTCCGCTTCTATACAATGTTGCACGCAGTTCCGTAGCCAGTAATAATGCACACGAGTAAATATATACATATACATATACATATACTTAACATCAAATACATGGTTATTGGATAAATGAATCGACGTGATTTTTGTAATTACTTCGATTATCGAAAGGTGTCCATTTTTGGGTCCATAGGCTCCAGTGCAAAAGAGTCAAGTTCCAATCAATGACTGCGATTTTAAACACCGTGTCGGATCCAGTACTGGACCCCCTGACTTCGTCAAAACCGACCCTGGTCATATCGAAATTTAGTCAAGCGCCAATTAGGACTTGGAAGAATTGAGGAGAATCTTCAGAGCAGAAGCGATTGAATCTACAATTAATGGCGTTTCGTGATATTTGCAGCTCTGTTGGGTTGATCCAGCACCTAACCAGAGCTAGTACTAGGTTATAAGCAATTCCCTTGAAGGAAGTTTTGATTTTCTACAGTAAAAACGGATCCCCATTGAAATCTCCACCAATGACTTGCATAGGAAGCGTCAAATCCTTAAATTGAGGGCAATTATTGCTCTGTTGGGATGAACTTATTTCGAGCCTGGGCCAGTATTGGATCTTTAATAGTTTTTTTTTAAGAAAATTCTGTTTTATCGAGGCAAAATTGAATCTCAATTGGGACCCCTAACGGTGAATAACAAAAGTCTCAATATCTTGAATTGGGAGCGATTATAATAACTAGTTTATTACTATGAATTAGCATTAAAACTGGGCCAATAATGGACCCCTAACAATCAATTTGACAGATATCCATGTTCCATCGAAACTCCCATTTGCTAGCGAAACCCTAAAACCTGCAATGGATGGCGTTCGATGACATTCTTGACCATATTGGGCCTCTCTCATATGCTGCCATATTTTTTAATAATTAATTTAAATATTTTGAAAGTGATCCAATAAGATGATTTCGAGATTACCAATTACGCAATCCTCGAAATCGAAATTCCAACCAAATCGGAGTAGAAGGAGATTTTGAAACTCAAAAATGGCAATTTTTCAGGTCAAAAGTACCACTTGCCTGAAAATTGCAGGCATTTTGATGCCATCACCTGATTCCTCGCGAGAAAATACGTCCTTGAGCAATTAGCCATCGCCCTGAATTTGCTCGTAGGCGGGAAAAACGCTACCCAGAAACCTGCCAATTCCAGGTACAGACCTCTTCCAGTGACTTGGAAACGATTTCTAATGTAAGAAGAATCTTTTGAAAAGCAGTTGATAGCAAATTGATAATAATATTCGAAGCAACGAAACATGTATGTACGTATGTATGTACCAGAAACGCGCTGGGCTGGGAGAAGCCGAGCGGGCTTTGGATGAAAGCTGTGTCGAATCAGAGAGCCAAGCAGATACACGAATATTTGGGTAATTTGGGGGACGGTACGTTTGCAGAATCCTGAGGAGACGCTCCTCCAACCTAACATACAGGACCTCGCAGTTCAACCGTGTCTTTGCTCGAGCAATTTCACCACTGTAAAGGAACAGCCGGTATAGAGCCATCAGCCTTTTGTGTACATCCACGTATGGGCTATTCACGGATGCCTCATATTCATACCGGACACCCTATTGCCTCCTTTTACCAGGCTTCCCTTTTTTCTGCATTACAAAAAAAAAATAAGGAATAACATCTTCCTGAAAATCAAGAAACTTCCCTTCGTCCTGGATTCGGAGGGAAAGAATTCCACTGCCGCTAATTACGTAACCGGTGCGATGACGCTAATTAGCATATCGTCCATCAGGAATCGATGCCGAGTGGAGAGACTTTCACCGTTTGTGGGAAAGGTAGTGGCCGGTAGTGGCGAATTTCCTGCACGAAAGGGTTACGATGGCAATCGTGTCTATGCGCTCGAGACATCGTACCGGTGACACTTGTCTCCATTTCCACCTGCCTTCGCAGCCGCGTAGGAGTACTTACACGCGTGTAGATTTATACGTTGCTCGTAATGGCAAGCTATGATGAACGTCACGGCCCACACGCAGATCGAGCATACGGCAGCGACACTTGCCGCAATTTGATCGTCGCGAAAGGAACGTGCACTCTGCATAAACGATCAGTCCGAGCTTCTCGTAATGACCTCGTGTACGTATGTATTTACTGGCCTATATGATTAGCCATCGCAGCACTGCGTTGTTCCGAGTGTGCGTGTACTTCCTATTACGCACGTCAGCGTTGATTAATTAGCATTCCTCATGCTCATCAGCTCACATCGCCGAACACTTCGCCAGCAAATTGGGCAGGATCTTCGGGACAGAAGCCAGAACCTTCCTTCGATGCCTCGTAATGACACTTCTGGTTGATTCGGACCGAGCTAATATCGAGTCTGAGTCGGAACTGGACCCCAACGATGTGTTTGATCGAACCTATGGGTTCTCCGAGGGCTCAATTAGGTTCCAATTCGAACTTCGATCGAAAAATTGGAAGCAGCAGCTTTCAGGCGGTAGCTGGTGATACTTAACCGACCAACATGGGGTCAGAGTCAATTTTGGGCTACCAGTAGCTCGTTTGGAGAAATTTCTGACCCATCGGGACACTCGTGGAACCTTTAGTAACGATTTGTGCAGAATTTTTAGCACAAAGTGTCAGAAACCTCTAATTGAGGACTTCTAATGATACTCAACTGGGCTAGTATTGGACCAGAGTCAATTTTGGACCCCCCAGTAATTCGTTTGGAGGGATTTCTGATCCATGAAAGTACTAATGGAACCTTTAGTAACGAAACGAGCAGAATATAGGGGTCAAAGGCGTTAGAAATCTTTAATTGCAGGCTTCATATGATAATTAACTGAGCCAGTATCGGACCAAAATCAATTTTAGGATCTTTAGCGGCAAGTGGTTGAGAATTTTCGGAACAGAAGCGCTAGAAATTTTCAATCGATTGATTCGATTGGTAATTATGGTTTTATTAAAAAGATCCCATATCTGACCAGAGCTAGTACTGGATCCTGAAGGTTTCACTTTGAGCAACTTCCACTCTATTGACGCAAAATAGGAGCGTCATTAGGACCTCTTCCAGCAATTTGCAAAGGAAGCGTCAGAACCTTCATTTTTGGATAGTTGTCCATCTATTGCATTGACCTAAAATCGGGTCGGGGCCAAAATCGGACCTTAAATAATTAATTTGCAAGGAACTTTCTTCTACCCAGGCACAATAAGTCCCTAATTACAATCTCCCCCTGTTAGCGAATTACAGGAATGCCCTGGATCCCTCAACCAGTGGCTTCCAATGTTATTCGTGCCCTAATTTGGCCCCTGTAGTATTGACTCTGGCCCAATTTGCGATATTCTTGTAATTCGTCGTCAAATTTTCTTTATCACGGATGTTGTATAATATCTTCTGTCAAAGCAAACGCGCCTGACGACTACTGCGAGCTTCTGGTAGCGTTTCAGTTGCAAACTGCAGCTCGTGAGTGATATATGCGTTCGCAAATTATTAGGGAAGTCTCTTAAAAAGACCGCTTTGCTCGTTATGACAGTACTTATGCAGTACAAATGGCACATATATACTCATCAAACGTGGGCACGCATCATAGATTAGTCACGCATATACGCTAATACATATATGTGTACACGGACTACTTTGGGAATCGAAAGGGCGTATTTTTCACCTTCGTGCACAGCAACCGAAGACTTCTTGACACTCTCTTGGGGACATTTAACGGATACGATTCGTGGAAGCCTCGTAATCCGGACGAATGCATCGAATGAAAGCTGCAAAATTAACTAAGCGCTGCATGCCAGCTCCGGATAATTTCTGGTCATTACGACCAAGCTACTTTAGCCTCACCGCGATACTGTGGAGTCAAGTATCCCCGGTATCACTTGCATTTATTGACAATTAATTTTTACCGGGATAGGAGAGTCTCGCTATATCTTTTTTATTATTTCTGAATGAAAAAGTGGCTTGAAGAAAATTTATCTGCATATTTTGCAAAAAGGATTAGATGAAAAATTAAATAGTGACAAAAATTCAACAATTGCCTCCCTTATAAAGACGAAATTATTGATAATTAATTGATAAATAAATTTTACCGGCATAGAAAGCCTTAGAATTTATTTTTTTAAATTTAGGAATGAAAAAGATGCTCAACAAAAAACGGTTTTCTAAAATCTGTAAAAAAAAGTAAATTTTATAACAAAAAAAAAAATAGAATTTTATCCGAGAAGAATTTTCGTAAATCTACAAATTATTTCTACAATAACAATGAAATCAGCTTCAGAAATTTAGAAAATTCCGGATGATCTTCGTTTATTTTTTTTTTCTTCGTTACAATTATTTTCTGTGATTCAGTAAATTTTGAATTTTTTTTTAAACCCCATAACCCTGTTTTGTACATTTAGTTTTCAAAATTAAAAAATTTTTTCTCATTCGTTTTCGGGTTTATTGATTCAAAGATGTCGCGAGAAATCAAGGATTCTCTGGAATATGACTGCCGATATAATTTATTTCTCGTCACTACCATGCTCCCCAATGTAAGAAATATTCAAGGTAGGAGGAACAGCAGGAGCCAGAAGCTGACTTGTTTATCATTGTTTACGTAACTCTCCATTCATGCCGTGTGGGTCGCAATTATATACACTATTGCATTTGTCATAATTGGCGCGGCCTGAACAGAAAGTTCAGTGTCGGTCACCGGTGACCGACATGGCATTTAACGTGTTAAAATTGCATACAATTGATTCGTACAAATTTCCTATGTCATAGAACGTCAAAATGCCGTGAGATGGCTGCGATTTTTGAAGGGCTGCGCTAAAACTGTTGATCAGATGAAGCTGAGGAACGATTTCATGTATTACCTGGTACTTAACATCCAAGAAGGAAGTTTGAAGGCACCCTTTGACAAACCACCCCCTAATCTTCCCATCATGGATATGGCGAGTTACCTGGTAATTAGTTTTCCTTTTCTCCTTAAAATTATATTCATGTATTATCTTAATCGAGGCGATTGTAAATAATTAGAATATGAAAGGTGTTAAAAAAAAACGTAATAGAATTTTATAACTCGCCATTTTCTAAAAGTATACCAAAGTTTTCCAAGTTCCTTAAAAAATGCAATTTTAAGATATTAATGGAATATTTTATTTTTTAATGCATGAATTAGTTGTTACATCTTAAAAAAATTTTTATTTTCAAGTATCAGATAATATTGAAATTTTCGATATTGAAAATTTCTAACTATAATTTAAAATGTTTGGAATTTTTCAAATTATAAGTTTAAACAAAATTTTCTAATTTCCGTAGAATTCCTTAATTTAGAATCTCAAAATTCAATATCAGAATGCTTCCATTTAGACATAAACTATTTTTTATAAGGAGTTTATATAAAATTTTTAAACTTTCAATTTTTTATATACATATTATGACAATTCTTATACACAATATTCAAATTCATTAAAAAAACCATGAAATACCTTCAAATTCTAACTTTAGGACAATAGTAATATATACAATCGTCTAACGGTATTTTAATTTTTTAACACAGAGTTTAGGAATTTCCAGTTTTTCAATTTACAGTCTTCAATTTTTTTAATTTCCACAGCTATCCATTAAAAATTAAAAATCTCAAAATTCGAAGCAATCGATTTCAATATGGAAACACTTCCATTTAAAGACGAACCACATGAAATTTCTTAATTTGAGCCATAAAGTTTCAAATTTTAATGAAATTAAAATTTGTTTAGTATTTTTTTTCAATACTATTTTTTCTAAATTACCCTAAAAAAAGAAATCAATATTACCTTTAACGGAATAAAAACTTATTGTCCTTTTAACGTCTAAATTTTTATTTTCAACTTTTCCTAAGAAATGGGGACGAAAAATTTTCGATTTTCGAATTCCGATTTTCTACAAAAACTGAACCCCCTTTCTTTTACATTGCAGCCTGCAGGTACGGACGGCGCCGAAGACGCAACAGGGTTGAGTTCCACAAGATCCGGGGTGACGCTAGCACAGGATGCGAAAGGATCAGCGCGAAAATCGGAGATCCTGCGTCGATCACCGGACGGTGGTGACTTTTTAATATCCCAGCCGATTCCGGACGTGGGAGCGTTCTGTTATCTGGCGGTGGTCAGCAAAAAAGTCAAGAATTAAATTGTCTTTCTCCTCTGCTTAATTATTTTGTTACATATATATTTGATATAAAATGTTGATGATTATTCTTCATCTTATTATTATTATTATTATTGTTATTGAGTCGTCAAACAAAATAAGAGACCGAGTGGTCGTGCATTCACACGTAATTTTATTTATACATATATATAAAAATATATATGTGTCTGCGTGTGCATGTATATTATATACAAAGGCACATGGACCAGGGAAGCTGGTATATGCAGTACAGAGCCATTTAATTTCCAGGTAGCGAAGATTGACTGTCGGTCTTGGCGCGTCACAAAACCGCCACTTTTACGATTCATTAAAATGCCATTTCTTATGCAGCGCACCTAATTACCCAATGAAAAAATACCTCGCCAGCTTCTTCAGCGTCTAACGCTATAAAACTCCCGCTTTATATCCCACCCTTTTTATACATATTATTATGTAGCCTCCTTAAAGCGCTCGAACGGCTAATCAATCACCACGGATCGTATTATGATAATGCAACACAATGCACGTGCAACCTCGGCTGCACCGGAAGGACGAATGCAAGTCTGTCGATTCTCCCGTTTAAAACCGAACCGAAGTTCGAAATTGGGTCCACTGGAGGATGAATCTGATCCGTGTGAGGTCAGGAAGGGTCCAAATATCGTCTGAAAAAATAAATTAGCTTTGTTGGCTCAGAAATTTGATCCAAATTTGTTTAAATTTAAATCAGTTTTCGTGTTGTCTTGGAAATGCGCAAAAGTGCATTTGCATATTTGTTTGAATGCAACTCGAGCCTCGATTCTTGTCCATTGGGTCCGGAAATTCATTTTTTATCATTAAATACTTGGGGAAAAGAAAAAATGGGTCAGAAATCCGGTGGTTTTTTCTTTTAATGGGACCAATTTCGGTTATTGAGTTTGGATTGTACAAAATTGCATTTGCATTTGCGACTGGATGCAATTCGAGTGACAATTCTTGTCCATTGTTCGAGAAATGAATTATTATTATTTAAAACTTGGAGGAAACTAGAAACAATGGGTCAGAAATCGGGTGCCAATTTTTTAAATTGGACCCAGTGACGGTCGTTGAGTTGGAATCGCACCAAAGTGCACTAGTTTGCATATGCGACTGGATGGAGTTCGAGCGTGGATTATATTACCCATTAGGTCCAGAAATTCGTTATTTTATTTAATACTTGAAGAAGAATGTATATACATATATATAAAAGAGGGAAGGCAGTAGCATCGAAGGTTGGAACTCAATGCGTGGCAGATTTGGTTCTTCTTCAATCTTCGGCTCTTCAGACGTAGCCGCCGTTGCGCATCGAACTGCCCGTGCAAATTTCAATTTTAACTGCTAATCTGCCAGCTAATAGCCCCCACCGGTATGTATATACATGTAATATAATATATATATATATATATATGTATATACGTGTACACATGGCCAACCAACCAGCCGACCGACCGATAATTTCTCTTGAACTTATCCATCTGTTAAAGCTGATGTGAGTAAAAATTAATTGAACGGTTTATTATGTGCCGGAGGTATTACGGTGTAAAGTGTTTAATGCATTGTACAGGGCGATGCGCTCAACACGATCCTTCGGAAGAACTTCTGAATTGCAGCTAAACCATGCAGTCGATCGGAGGTGCTTTGACGGAATGAGTTACTTTTCTGTAGGTAACAGGACCGAAGTGTATATCTATACGTAGCAAAAATTTTATTATATTAGAGTTTTTTTATGTAAACTTGATGCATACTGTAGAAAATAAAAAAAGAAGATGAATAAAAATAAATGGAAATTGTGAAATTGAAAAAATATTGAAATTTTGAAAATTACTGTACATTGCTTGTATATCCAATTTTAATGTATATGTAATTAGAATTTTTGAGATGTAATAAATTTATCTATTAAATTTTCGACATAATATAGAAATTTCAATATTTTTCGTGATTTTATTCAAGAATTGCAAAATATTAAATAATTTTCCGTACGTAAGCTATATTTCAAAACTGAATTTAGTTGCAACTGCAATTTCGTGTATAACAGGATTAGAGAATATAACAAAAATTTCATTATACTGAAGGAAATTTATGTAAACTTGATATATATTTTTAAAAAATGGAAAAAAATAAATAAAATTGACTATACACAACTTATTTATCGAATTTTACTCTATATGTAATTGCACTTTTTTCCTATGTAACAAAATTTTTTAAGTAAATTTTACTACGATAGAAATAAGGCGTAAGGCCGTAACAGTAATTTTACATTACAGTAATTTTATATCAATTGTCAACAAAAATTGTCCGATTCACATAAAAATTGTATCTATATAGTAACTTTTAATTACACAATTGGAACAAATGTAATAAAACTGATATAGCGAAATTTGCTCTGTATTAGTAATTTCTTCCATTTTTCTCCTCTGCCCCTTTCTTTCTGGGACTGATGGGGACTTTGCTGGTCCACTTTATCCATCTCTTTTGTAAAAGAACAAACATTTTCAGTGGAAAGACGGCCACGTAGGTTCCCATATAATTTAGGTTTTCCAAAACGAAGCAGAAACTCGTGATAGAAAGCCATTATGAGTCAATTTCAGTCAGGGAAATATAATTGCATCCTTATTAGAAAAAACGGAAAAGGCTGTAGAAAGGAAAGGAAAGGCAAGGAAAGGAAACAAAAGAAGCTACACGACGTCTATAAGCGCTCGTCGTTGTCGAAAAATGAGGAGATTCGAAAAGAAGTTTATTCCAGCTGCATTCAATGGGAATAACGAACTCGACTGCTACCATTGCCTCCACTGGGATAATTACATGTTTCGGATGAAATCTAACGTTATCGAACTGTACGCACCTTTCTTCTCAGCTTTCACCGATATAATAATGGGCGCGTAAACGTAGGCTCTATTTTACTCCTCTCTTTCTCTCTCTCTCTCTCTTTGCTGTTCATTCAATGATCATTTCAATTCGATCAAATGATTATTATAGAGCAACGCGTAGCTGCAGCTCGAGTGATTGAAATCTCGCTTTCTCGGTTAAATAGTAGATAAATGACTCGTTATAGAGATTATGCCCAAAAAGAAGATCGTTTTCTTGAGGAGATGGGAACCGTAAGTGCATAACAGTACATTGGAAAAAAAGCGATCGTCGGAATAATGGAAAATGCTGGAAGAACTTATGAACTCGTATAAAACAATGTAATTTCGTGGATAAATGGTGGGTGTTCATGGAAAGGTGGCTAAAACTTTAGGGTGTATTAGGCACCTTTCTGTGAATTTATAAGTAAGGGTTTTTTATTTTCTATATTATTTTCGTACAGTGAATTGTTGAATTTCTGGAATTTTCTTGTTTTTTCAATATACGTTAATCATTACATGTCATAAAAGCATTTTCATTTTTCTTATAGCGAATTTCGAAATTTGTTTATTTTTTTATTTTCGTGTGTCTGCGTCGAAGGGAAGTGTGTTAATTTTTTAAATTAAATACTATTAATAACGACAACAACAACAACAGCAACAATAATAATAATAATAATGACAATGGTAATAATAATAATAATATTTTGTTAAAAAACAGAAGTTTTTCCGAAAAATATATCCATTTTTAAATAATTGAGGATTTGATTTTTTATATTTATAATAAATATAAATACTATTATATATAATTATTCTTCCATGTGAAAAGAAAATTAAATTTACTTGCAAAAGATAGGGAGCGCTTGTAAAAAAGTCTTTTCTCCAAAGTAATTAGCATTTTTTGACATTCTCGCCAGTTCTATAGGTATCTATAGAAAATTTGTTTGATTGTACAATTAAATTTTTTGTTATATTTTGCGGGTAGTATATAATCCCATAAAAAAATGAGGAATACAATGAACTGCGGTGGCAATCCCTATTCAACTAACCATAAGTAACTACGAACTGGTATCCAGTTGATTCTGTAGGTGCATCCTTATTGTTGGTACATACCTAGAATTAAGATTAATAATTCCTTTTATGAACCAACCTGTCGTCACTGTATATATATTTGATTATAAAAAGCAACTATTATTCTCTCTGGTAGAAAGTCGCATAGATCAAATCTCTCTGCCTCTCTGTCTCTCTCTCTCTCTCTCTCTATCTCTAGATATTCTTCCTTTTTTTACTCTTTCTCACTGTACATGTACTTCCGTGATTTATGGCAATATTTTGACATAGAATATATACACATACATAAATATATGTGTGTATATCTTTGTATGTATACATGTAGGCGAGATGAATCGACGATGCTGGAGTTCAGCTTTCACCCCTACGTCACTACACTTCTTTACGTACCCTTAAACCGAACTCACGAGAGTCTACTATAAGCAATCGGCGACGTTCGTGTTAGAAATTTTTCCCGACTTGTGAATTAATTGTATTTATTTTGTACAAAAACAGAAAAAAAAAATTAATGAAAGGGGTAAGTTTTAGCATCATGGGAATATTTTTATAACATTGGAAATGAATTTTGTTGCATTATGAAATTTCTATCATGCAGGTTTTCCAAACATTAACTGAAATATTAGAATAATGAGAATAGAACCTTTTTAGTCGGTTCTGCTATTCTATGGTTATTTTTACAATGCATTAAAATAAAGAATATTCAAACGTAGTAGAATTTAATTATTAACAATTTTTAAAATTATAAATAGGAAAATTATAAATAGTCAATCTTCAACTATTAATACTTTTTTTAAATAGTACAAAAATATATAAATAATATAATATTCTCTTTTAAATGAAAGAAACAGAGAAGGAGATATATGCGTGTATAAGGAAAATAAGACTTCTGGGGTATAGTGAAGATGAATAAATATAGATATGTGCAATAATTGTTACATGCATATGTAACTATTTGTAGATAAAAAAGTAATAAAAAAAGAAGTTTAAATGCAATACAATGTAGTAGAGAAATTTTCCAACGTTCTTTCTCTTTGTTACTTTTGCGCAGTTTTTTGCTGCAAATATTATCGGGGTAGAGTAGAATTCTTTCCGGTAGATAAAAATGAATAAATTCATAGACAAGTTAATAAAACATAAGTAAATTAACAGTAAATAAAAAATATATTTTATATACATAAAATATGTATTGTGTAGAACAAAAATGGCTACTTTACAGAGAAGCGAATCCAGAAAATGGTAAATTCTCCTACTGTATGGAGTTTCATGTTTTGGAACCTCTCGGAAAATATTAAAAAAGAAGGAACATTCTAATTAATAAAATCTAATTGAGAGAATTATGGGATTAGTAATTATACAAAATATGGATTAATCTCCTGTACTGAAATTCTCTTTAGAATCAAACAAATAAATAAAAAAGTATAGCAAAAAATTGTTACTTCAAAGAAAAGCGAATCCAAAAAATAACAAATTCTTTTACTTTATGGGATTTCATTTTTAGAATCCCACAAACAATATTTATACTATTTACATTAATAGAATCATAGTACCAATATTAATATTAATCCGTTGCAATAAAATCGAGAGAGAAAGAAATACGTTCGTGTTCGAAATAAAAAATAAAACTAATATATGTGCAATAATAAAGATAAATAAATATAGATACATATATATCTATAATATTAATACACACATATATGTAACTATACATAGATAAATTTGTAATAAAAAAAGATATCCGAATGCAATACAATGTAGTACTTAAAATTTTCTCCGCGCTCTTTGTTACCACTTTTGCGTGAATGTTTATGTAAATTTATGCAAACGACGAGCGAGAGTGCAGAGTAATGTTGGGATTACATTTGTAAAGTTATAATACACCATTAAGGGAGGAAGCAGGCAGCAAGTACCGCGCAATGCAGTTGGCAGCTACATAGCTTATTGTATTCAAAAGATAGCAGGCAGATGGTCGTAGGCAAGTATGCGAGGAGTACGTATGTAAGCATCCACGTATGTACATACGTAATACTCGGGAGGACGGATAGTTAAGGGCCTTACGCCTTAGGAGCTTATGGGCACCCATGGGCTCGCATACACACGGCAGGCCACGTATGCCGGGGCCTTAAGTGCGTGCAATATGAACCTTATTTAACATTCATAGGCATACGAAAGAAGAGAGTATCCTGACTTCGCATTACACCCACGATCATCGCGATGCCTTTCATTTGAATAAAGTGCGGAAGACGTTTAAGTTGCTAAGTTATTTATGACTGTTTCTCCGACACTTCAATCTCTTTGAAATTTAATAAATTTCCATTGTTACGAGTCGAATCATTTATCTCGCCGAAAAAAAACCACAGCATTAATACTAATTGTTCATCGCCAGTGGAGGCTCGAGTTCACCTGAACTCAGCTGAACTGCTAAGGTAAGTCACGAACTAAGTGTTGCCGTAAGCAGATTTTTCCGGGACGGGTTGGACGAAGAAAGAAAAAAGAAGACGGAAGACAATGGTATCGGTAATTTTTACTATGCAAAATTACGATTGCATTGTGAGCATTTCTTGAGGTTGTCTTCTTCTTTTTTAAATAATTAGTTTCTAAAAAAATAATTCGTAACTTAGCTCTCCACAGTGAAAATTTTTGTAACAAAAAAATAATTATTTTACAATTTATTTTGAAATTATTATAATTATTGGAACCTAAATTTGTACAATTTCGATATTATATAAAATTGTAATATTATATAATTGGATGAATAATTTATTAACACTAAACCTACCGTGACGTCACCTAGTGACGTCACACACGTGTATTTTAAAGGGGCAGCGGGTCACTTGACCCGCTCATGGTAGCTTTAATGTTAATTACTATACAATTAAATTCCAATCGATTTATCCATAAATATAGTTAGAATCGTTACAAATACCCTAAAATATTACCGCACAATTATTATTATTATTATTTAAGGGGTTACATCCAGTTAGCGGCCGAAAGAGAGGCATGTTTTTGTGAATTTTTTTTTGGAAAATGATTGCAGGTTTCGAATTGTTTTTTTTTTCATAGTAAAGGGTATATCTTCGACTATGTTTCATAATTTTTTGATTGAAAAAAATTCACAAATGTAGGAGATACAATGCATTTCCCGGACCGCTAGGTCTTCTGCGGTGACCACTGGATCTTCCACCTCACTCGTCTAAAATCAAAAAATTAAATAGATTATGTTTTTGGATCGTATTATGTAGTCCTTAATCGAAGGATTTGAGAAAATATTAATTTTTGAAAAAAATGGTCGACGAAAATGAAGTGATTTATTCATCAAAATTTGGACTTTCACGTTCAATCGTCGACCATTTTTTCAAAAATTAATATTTTCTCAAATCCTTCGATTAAGGACTAGATAATACGATGCAAAAACATAATCTATTTAATTTTTTTATTTTAGACGAGTGAGGTGGAAGATGCAGTGGTCACCGCAGAAAACCTTTTTTGAACAGCGGTCCGGGAAATGCATTGTATCTCCTACATATGTGAATTTTTTCAATAAACAAATTATGAAATATAGTCTAAGATATACCGTTTACTATGAAAAAAAAAACAGTTCGAAACCTGCAATCATTTTCCCCCCAAAAAAATTCACAAAAACACGCCTATTTTCGGCCGCCAACTAGATGTAACCCCTTAAAAAATTACTATCAAATTTTTTTATCAGTGGTACAATTTTATAAAAACCCTAGAAATCTCTAGTATCACCCCAATCGAGAGTAATATATGTAAATCTCAACCGAAGTTACCTAGAATTGTTAAAAAAAAAATGAGACCAGCAAAAAGTCACGGAAAAGGAAAAAAATATATATATTCTATATGTATGCATATAAACAGTGACAGCGGGTACCTACATAGTTTATTCAACAATTTGGAAATTATAGTAGAAATTATTACGCCAACTGTTACGTACTTAAGAAGAAAAAAAATGTTATAAGTGTGAAGGGAGAAAAGGGAGGGTCGGCCCTTAAAGCTGTTATAGGTCGCATTGTAACATCCCTCGATGATCGTCGTATGCAGATGCAGTGTGTGGAAAATACCGTTTTTTTTTCTATACACATAGGTACTTTTTTATTCTAGGGAAAAAAACCTACAGATATAGGGAAGATCAATATTTGCATAAAATCAGAAGCTGCTCAAAATCAGAATCCATGACGAGCTGGTGGGAAAACGCATAGAATGGATGCATTCACTCGGTAAGTTTTATGAGGAAAGGGAGTGACTAATGGGTGCATTTACATTGCCTACAGTTTCCGTAAATACACGTACATTTTTCACGTACGTGTGTGATAATGGTACGCTTTGAAAGATAATCGAGAAAGGTGACGTGGTAATTTTACTAATTCAAAAATTTTTCAAAAATTATCACATAATTTTGTAGATTTTACTTTTTAATTTTTTCAAGTTATTTTTTAAAATTTCAAATTAAAAAATAGAAATTTGAATATAAAAATAATAACAACAATAATAATAATAATAGTAATAATATTAATAATCACAGTAATAATGACAATAATAATAATCATAATATATGGACGTAGGTAGATTTTGAAAAAGTTTATTTTTTAAAATTCCATTTTCGCGAGTAGTCTAATGATGGTGTTACGGATCATTGGTATTATGGAAGAAAATATGTGTGTACTGAGAAAAAATCTGATAATTATTTTACTCGGAATATAACGTAGGCGATCGTTGAAGCCCGTATCTCGACACAAGTCGTTTTATATCTTTGTCCTAATGCGAACATGTCACGCGAGGCTCGAAGCATGAATAACTCCCTTGTTTTTGTCACTCGATGTTCCGCCAATTGACGAACTTGCTTCAAAATCGGACCTTTTTGTAATCGGCACTGCATGAATTTCTGACTCCCACGAGGCTGGAAATCGCGTGACTTTTACCTCCAAATCACTTTGAAGAGTAAAGCTTCACCTCGAAAATTTAAATGCCATCATGAAGGTCTGTAAAAATTATTCCAATTGAATTAATTATTTCTGTTACATGTATTACATTTGTTACCAAATTTTCTATTAAATTTTAACAAAAATTGCAACAGAAAAAATATTTGCAAACATCGACAATAATTTATTTCTATTTCTTTTATTCAATTTTATCCAAATAATAAATTTTATTACGTAGATTTGTTAAAATAAAAATACCTTTTATTTTCTAAAAAATATATATTAGTTAAAAAAATGTATATTAGTTATTCATATGACTTATATTATATTAATTGAATCCCCTAAATTTTCCAGAAACCTTTTATTGAATTTTTGCACAGGTGACTGCATCTACACCCAAAAACAAAAAGTATAAAAACAGTCACTTCAAAATCTTTTTTATTTTTACAATATATTAATTATTTCAATTAAATCTATTTCTCCACCGACAAAATCTTACCAAAACCAACTTTTTTTGTCCTGGATTCGTCTTCGGATAAAACCGCGACTGCATCTCGAAAATGTTAAAAATAAACGAAGCCAGTATAAAAATATTAAAATGTACTTAGATACGATGTTATATGCGTGCATGTAATGTGCAATAAAAAAAGCCAATTGAGGGGAACAGATAAGAGATATACATAAATATATAAAAAGTTGGGAGGACATCGTCCAAGCGCACACACTAACGCATCTCGGGGTAGAGTTTAATCTTTATGGACGAAAGTTATAACCGTGGCAATTATCATACAAAGTTGCATGACATCCTCCTCGTTTTTAAGCTAAATCTTCGGGCTAACGAGAGGATCAGCTGATATCGCACTTTCAGAAGGAAGGAGAACAGTAGTCATTCTTGACTTTTGCTTCGCTAATGTGAAAACTCAAGACTTTAAGTGGCTCAACTATCCCTGAGGCTTTGATGTACGCCGCCTTCGTACGCATATATATATTTATACATATATATACCACACGTACGTGTATACATAATACCGCTTTTACACCACGAACATGTAATTCTTTCTTACGCAGTTGCATGTGCATCTCATGTGCATCGTGCACTTTCCGCTACTGACAATAAAGAGCGGTTTTCGTATTTCACGCGGCGAAGCAAACGAAAGTGCATTTTACTGCCTCCCAGTGACGTGCAAAGTAAAGTTTACTATGCAATGGTAGTTGTGCGATAGAAAA